>CM077464.1:26989255-28215620 GCA_039654755.1 Calcarius lapponicus | reverse complement strand
CATCATCTTCTTAAGGCATTTCTATCCACATAGCCCATTTTTGGGAAAGAATTCTCATATCCATAAAAACTGGATCAGAAAGGAAACAAATCTTTAAACTTCTCTTGATACTTTTGTAAGTATAAAAAAACCCTATAAACATTCTTTAGCCCTCTGCTAAGTAAGAATGTGGTCTACCAGCTGTTTTCCATCTTTACCTTTCAAGAGGGAGACCTAACCAATTGTCTAGAGAGTTAATATTTAATTTGTGAAAATCAATTATTTGAACAAATAAAGATGGAAATATCAGATTGCACCCAGAGTACTGTGCCCAGTTCTAGTCCTCACATTTCAAAAAATACACAGACAGAGTGGGAAAGGTTCAGAGGCAGTTCAGAAGGATAATCAATGTGCACAGAACCTGTTCTATGGGAAAAGACTGATGGAATTAGGTCATTTCACCCTAGAGAAGAGATAGCTCAGGGAGGACCTCAACATAGTTTTCCAGTACTTCCAGGGCATCTTCAAAGGGGAAAGAGAGTGCCTTCAAAAGGAGTCATATAGAGAGGACAAAGAACAACAGGTACAAGTTGCACCAGGAGAGGTTTCATCTTGAGACAAAGAAGAAAATGTTTTACAGTGAAAGCAATCACTGAAATGACCTTCCACAAGACCATGATGAAGTCCCCATCATGGGAGGTTTCCAAATTACTAGACAGGGTACTACATAATGTCATCTAAGCTCCCTTTCCTATAAAAGGTTGGACCAAATCATCTTTTGAGTTCCCTTCCAGCCTGGGCTGTTCTATATAATGTAACATCTTTTAACTCCAAAATAAATTTATTGATGCTTGATGAGGACTGCCTTCTGGAATGAAGAGAATTGTGTTTCCCAAATAAAAGGAAGTTAGGTGGGGGCTCTCCAATTTTGCATGAATGCCTGAACTGCAAGATTATTGTGCAAAACATGGTCTGCTTCCTTGCCTTCCCTTCAGCGCTGCCTTTCACAACAGAAGTGTTGCTCAGCAAGAGGCTGCCAGCATGAAACTTCATGTCAGATCCTCCTCAAACACATTACTCAGTAGCATACATAAGAAAGAGAGCAAGTAATTTCTAGAGGGCAGTTAAGACACAGAAATGCTAATTTTTCTCTGTTGTTTGTAAGAAAATTAGGTTTCCCTTACAATCTGTAAATGTAGACTCAGCACTTTTAGGTCTTACAGTGCTTAACACTTCTGAGTTTAATTCAATCCTTTTTTTAGGTCAGGACCTTCATTTCTCTGCAGCTGAATATCCCTGACAATGTGGGATGATGTCACCTTGTTATCCCACAAGTTCTTCTTTTAAAGACAAATACTAAATATAAGTTTTTGAAAAGGGTTATTTATAATGAGCCAAAAAAGAACCACCAACAGACATATGAGTTATGCATGGATACACTACACAGGGAGACCTCCAAAGTGATCAAACCCTACAGTAGGAATAAAATCATGGAAGAAGTTTTCATAGGGAAAGCAATTTTCCTTCAATAATATTGCTGCTAGAGTAGAATGAAGATTATTAAATTTCTCATCCACAAACTTTGTTAAAGAAAAGAGTAATAACTGGGATAAAATCTCCATTTTTATTCTCATTCCCAATTAAGTACAGCAGGTTTTAATAACTGGATATTTGACAAACATTTCAAAACTAGGTGCAAATTTTAAAATTATATTTATTATGTATAATACGTTTTAGAAAGAAAGGGGCTTATACATTTTACACTCTGTCCTATAATTCCTATTAATTACAGGGGAAGTTACAAACAAAGTATGCATTAGAAAAATCATATACTCCAGAAAAATTGACTTTAAAATCTGTGCTCTTTTAAGTTTTAAAATAAAATTCATAAATTACCATACTGGAAAATAAATTAAGCAGTAAAAATTGTGGGGAACTGACTAAGAAGTTAAATAAGGGTGCAACAGAAATATTAGTCTGTTTTCATTCTCATACAGTGAGTGTAATGTACTGGAATTATAACTGTATGACTATCTCCTCTACTTGCTTTTCTCATTTTCTATAGTCAACATTATATTGAAATTATTGTAAGGGCAAACACCACTGTACAGTTACAAGTACTTTCAATAGGTAAAGTATACAGTATAAAGTCTCTACTGTTCCTAAGTAAATGTCATCTTTCCCAAAACCCACCTGCAAATATTGATCAAGAATCTCAAGCTTTTCAACGAGCTCTGAAGTCAGAGCAAATTAGTTTATGCCGTTTCAGAATATTTATAGCTCCACTTATAACATCACTATGTGTTTTTAGGCTAACCAAGGATGTTGAGTAATTTTTTTATAATTTTCAGAATTGTAGAAGATGGCTACCCAACAGGCTGCAAGAACAAATTACTGGTACATGAGGTGGTTTGCATTTCCTTCATGGAAAAGGTTTAGGAAAGATAATCCATAACTGAGGGAGGTGGCTAAAGTCATTCCATGGCTGCTCTCAATAATCTTCAGTGATTGGGATAGATGCCTCAGGACTGGAAGAAGGCAAATCTTGCTCCTCTCTTTAAAAAGAGCAAGAAGGAAGATCCAGAGAACTATGAGTTTGTCAGCCTCATGTCAGTCCCTGGGAAGATGATGGGACAACTAATCCTGGAAACCATTTGCAGGCACATGAAAGACAAGAAAGTGAATGCGAGTAGTCAGCATGAATTCACCATGAAGTAATGCTTGACCCACCAGAGAACCTTCAATGATTACATAATTCTCTGAATGTCAAAGGTTCACATATTAGAAGACATTGTTAATAATTTTGCAACTTGGTTCTGAAGGTAAATATAGTTCAAATTTCTTTCATTATTATTTCTCCATCTTTCCATTCTCCTATTACTCTTTTATCTTTTTAGTCCTTAAGAACAGATATGGCTGAGAATATCTCAGCTTTCATTATTTGCAATCACCATTTTTCGAAGTGTTTCCTTTGTGGGTCAATAGGTGATTGGCCTACATATCGTTTTGTGCAGCGAGGCAAGCTGTTGGAGATTCCTCCACTCATTTTCTGTAATCAAAATGACATTGAAGGACAAGAACCCATCCAACAACACTGAGGAAATTATCTAGTGTTTCTCTCTTCACTTTACTGATCTATCTGACAATCCATGATCAGTGTCAGGGGTAGAGTGGAAGTGTTTTAGGATCTGTATATTTCCAGTCCTGTATCATTACCTTTCAACCTGATCTGTCTCAAACCATAATGTACTTTGTACTAACAGCAAAAAAGGAATCTTTTTCTGAATGACGGAAACTCAGTTTTCTGAGGTTCCCAAAATCTATAATTCTCTACCTACAAGAGAATATACTCCTGTAAATCAAGGGTCTATGTAGTCAAGAATTCTGCTTCCAAGAGGGACCCAGAAAGAACATTTTAGATGTACAGTGTAAGCATGCTTTACCATGCAACTCTCCCAGTCTCCACAATTCTGTTGAAATCTTGTTTTTGTTTTATATCATAATTTTAGTGACCTTTCATATATTTTTATTGCATGAATTCGCTTGCTTTCTGAATGCTTTTTACACTTTAACATTCATATTCTTCTGTAGTGGAAGATTTCAAAGCCTAATTGTGAAGATATGAAAAACTTTTCTTCTGAAAAGTTTCCTTCTTTTTGTTTTAAACTTGCCACCTGACATTTTATGCTGTGTAGTTCTCATAACATTTAACAATCATTCCCTATTTCCTCTTTCTATAACTACTGTGATTTTATAGACTTCTGTTATAACAAGTCCCCATTTGTTTTTGTTTTTTTTTCCTTTCAGGAACATGCTTATTTGCTTTACTCTTCTGCATCCCTTTGTCGCAGCCCAAGGACAGACTTAAAGCCAGAATGCCTCAGCTCAACAAGGCATCTGCTGGTCTAACATTTTTATTCTTAGATACCATCTAAGCTTTGGACTTAAAAGACAATTAGGATATGCCCTGATACACCATGCATAGGTGCATCGTTAAAACTTGCAGATTATGATCCATGAAGATGTGGTAAAACAGAGTTTGGATGTATCCTTTCCTCTTTATAAAAGTAGCTAATGATATCTCAAAGATTAGTCCTCTGTGGAAATTACAGAGCACAGGCTTTTCCCTAGGACACTGAAACCATCACAGTCCATTGGGAGTGGGTGGGAGGTGCCTCAACAGCTCTAAGTAATGATTGAAGTGGTTGCCATTAAAGTAGCTGAAATAACTGTGAGAGCAAAGCTCAGACTGATAGAGAGGGCATTCTTAGCAATGTCATCAAGCACTGCTCCTGGGATAACAGCCAGGATGAGGCAATAATTCCTGACAGAAAATGGGGGATGAATTCAGTCCAAAGGGCATGCATTCATAAAGCAAAATTTTAGAGCAAACATAAGAAAAGTTCCAGATGTAATGAGCAAGGTGATACCGTATGAATTCTCATATCATGTGCAATTTTGGAATGTGGACAGAACCAGCCAAGAAAAAAACCCCATATTTTCTGTAATGAAGAAAAATATGCATGGAATTGTGCATATATTTAAGCGTTCAGAGGTGTTAAGGTATTTGCTGACTATTATGAGCTTGAGAAGTTTTGAAACAAATTGGTTTGGTTAAATACATTTTAGGGATTTTAGGGATACATTTTAGGGATTTTAGGGATACATTTTTCTGACCAAAAATTTTGGGCTTCTTTTGGTCTTCTTAGATATGTTGGACTATCTGGTAGAGTGCCTGAAGAGATGAAAGCCTTGCTGTGCAAGTAAATGTGCAAAATGTATTGTGGAACAAAATACCAGCTATGAATTTCTTACAATTTAAGTAGAAATGATGGACAGAGACTAGAGTAAAAAAGGAAGCAAGCAGGCAAAAAGACAACTTCCACACAACTGTCACGTTCAATAATCAGTGTGCTTGGTGTCAGAATATACACTGCCTGTTCTAAGGTTAGTACTAGTCTCATGAGTCCTTTTGCACAGCACATGACTGGCTTTCTAAATAAACTGGATACTGCCTTATCTTTACAGTTTTTGTTTAATTTTACATTAATTTTATAGATATACCTCTAGTAGTAGAATTTCAGTGTGTGAATATATTTCTGGAAATTTAATTATAAGTTGCTGTGGATGTTCATTGATGGCTTTTCCATTTTCTGCAACACTGAAAGTTCAACCACATAACATTTGACTGCAGTAACATAAAAAACCCAAATAACTGCAGAAGAAGTAGCATGGTAGAACCTAGGTCAAGCTACTGATCTAAAATGTTTTAATGTTATAAAACATGACAAATTAAAAAAGAAATTTAAAATAATTTGGATAATATAGCAGACTACTTTCATTTATTTCACAGTTAGTGAAAAAAATCGAAATTCACTGAATAAAAGTCAAATTTTGGTCAATGTTGAGCTGTACTAAATTGGTTGTATATTCTGAATATATTTCAAGGAGAACCTGAAAGGTAAAAAAAGTCAATGCCTAAAGATATTTGTTTAGTGTGATGTAACTCTTGTCAAAATAAAAGTTAAGTCACTGATTTCATACCTGCCTGGAAGATGATCTTCTTCCAAGCTCAAATTGAAGATTTGCCTCTGTTACTTGAAATATGATTATTTTTGAGAATATATGTCTGCATACATCTGACAGGCTCAGGTAATCTTTTAGCACTAAAATTAATCAGAAGTGGAAGTGAGTATTGTGTGTATGAATTCATAGTGAAAAGAAAGGCTGAAAAAAGTTTTGTTGTAAATCCCAGGTGGCTGTGCCACATCAGGCTTTGACTCCTTCTCTTGCAACAGCGAAGAAGCTACTGATCAACATCTTGTCAAAACTGTAACTATACCAGGATTATTTGGATGAATGAGAAATGTTAACTTTTTACTGAGACAAGTGTAGTCAATATAGGTTACATTTTGCTTCAAAATAAGGTTCCATAATTATGAGACTGAATGGGAAGTTCTGCTGAAGGGTCTAGAACACAATCTTATGAGAAGCAGCTACAGGAACTGGGATAGTGTAGCCTGGAGAAAAGGAGGCTCACAGGAAAACTTATTGTTCTCTACAACTGTCTGAAAGAAGGTTGCAAAGAGATGGGGTCTGTCTATTCTCCCTGGTAACAAGGGACAGGATGAAATGAAATAGCCTCCACTTAATCCAGGGGAGATTTCAGTTGGATATTAGAAAGATTTTCTTCACTGAAAAGGTGGTCAGGCATCGGAACATGCTGCCCAGGGAACTGGTGGAGTTGTCACCCCTGGAGGTGTTTCAAAAACATGTAGATATGACACTTAGGGACGTGGTTTAGTGGTTGACTTGGCAATGGTGAACGTACAGTTGGACTCAATGATTTTGAAGATATTTTCCAACCTAAATGATTCTATTAATTATTCTATTCTATTCTTTGATTATTTTTAATGCTGACCCTGTGGTCTACAAAATAAAAATCCATGCACAGCTAATCTAGAACTGGTATGAGCATGCAACCTCAATTCTGCTTAATTAGCCAAAATATAAAAAAATATATTAATGCAAGCTTGTCTTTATGAGAAGATCTAATATATTTTATAATTCTTATGTTTTTAATTTTCTTCTGTTGCAATATAAGCAAAGTGATGAAGTGTCAGAAGTTAGAATAAATGAGATAAGGGTCTTTTTGTGTATGTATTTTTTAAGCTTTTGGTATAGTTGTGGACAGGATGGATGAAGGATTAACCTTGGCATTGAACTTGTTATTCTTAGAATACCAGGAACAAGTAAAAGGATATTCCTTTTCTTTGTATGAACTTACCAGGATGGATGATGTATGGTGAATGCACACAACCATGGCAATTGCTTCAAAAACCATTTCTCCAGATAAAGTAATTTTACCTTATTGGCCACTGTTTTAATGCCAAATTCAGAAAAATTATTATTATCATCATCATAACAAGCCTTCTGCTGTAGAAATGAGAATCATGAAAGTCCCAAGAATGTTGCAGGCAGAGAAAGGTAGGAGGTGAGGAGGTCAAAAAGCATAAAATTGGAACCCAAGTACCTATAATAATGCTTTAGCTATAGCTAGAGGATCTCTGCAAATTACCACCATATGTAAGATCATTGGTCCAAAGACTATCTGTAGTGAAAAAAAAAAAAAATTGTCTGGAAATTAATTTTTACTGCATCACACCTGCATAATATTTCTATGTTCTCTTTTACGGTCAAGTGAATACAAAATATAAGTATTTTTAATGTGAAGGAAAACACACAACAGATTAATTTTTAAAACTGGCTCTTTTACTATAGGTACAGAACTATGCTGAAATAAAGGTGTTCTCAGAACAGCAGTTCTAGAAATACCCTAGAGAAGAAATTGATTTTGTCCCTACATATCTCTTAAAAAAAAAATAACCTGCCAGAACAAGTTTAATCAAAAACCTTTCTCCCAGAACCTCATGTCTAGTTGTGGCCAATAGGGGATGCTAAAGACGTGGAAGTGGGATAAAGTAGGATCATTTTCACAAAATATTATTCAATTTGTATGCATTTTAAGGAACTCCTGGGCCTTTAGTTGCATCCAAGTCATTGTGTGTAATAGCTATTGATACCAACTATCCTGTATGAATTTGTCTACTTCAGCTAAATTTGTCTAATTCACCTTTACAACAGTCTGTATCAAGAAGATACACAATTTTAATGTGGCATGTGAAAATGGTGTTTATTTTCAAAATATTGCTAATTCCACCGTGTGGTCCTTGTTGCTTTATTTCAATACTGAATAAACATTGTTTATTCACTTCAGTTATGGTATTTATTTGCTCATAGATGTCTACATGATTGCTACTGAAGTTGCCTACTTCATTCTCTCCTAAATAATTTATACATAGATCTGTTTGCTGAGTTTCAACTTCCGCTAAAGGAGGTAAACAGATTTTCCTTCACGTTGTATTTGAAGATTTTCTTGCCATTTTCTGTGAATCTCTGAGCTCCGTATTCTCTCTGAAATGGAAGAAACCACAGAGTTCAGAACTTATGCCATGGTTTCCTTCCATAATACATAGTCCAGAAGCAGCTGCTTTTGTAGATTACACACAAAAAAATCAGCCAAGTGGACCCTGGTAATGGCAGAGTCATTTCAATTTGTAATGTACGGTCTGTCTGTAGAACTACTCACTTTCATGAGATAGTTTAGCTGCTAGTCTAGACTGATGCTAGTCTGAAAAATTAACATAAAGTAGCAATATCATATTAGTGGTACAATAACAACATAGTCAAGTTCTTTGATGTGCTACACCTTTAAATGAAGTTTTTGTACTGAATCATTAAAATAAATATAGCAAAATATTCTTTAAATTTATGTAAATGGTTTTTTGGTTTTGTTTTTGGTTTTTTGGGTTTTATTTTGTTTTGTGGGGTTTTTTTTGGTGGTTTTTTTTTTTTGGTAAATTTGTTTTATTGTACTATTCCACTGACTTCCTCTGTGATGTTGAGTATCCCAAATGAAAGTATGTCCTTTCATCTCGCTTTTTTTCCCAGATGACTAATACTTCAAAGGAATCCAATTTGGAAACACTTAACTATCTACATATGAAGTACAATTTACATCTAAAAATATAAAACGTGTTTCCTTCTGAAATGTAGAAGATAGGAGTTTTTTCCTTGTTTTGGCCCAATGGGACAGTGTTAACTCCCAACGGGGTGGTAAAGTTTTTGGCTGGTGTGGTAGCTTCTTAAAGCACAATGGTTAGACTTATAGATAATGAAACTTGGGACTAGACTCTACTTTCTAAATTTAGAAGCCTAGTTTGTATGGAATTGGTCCTCAGGACACCCCTGGCCTTGTTCTCCATACTGGACTTTCTGTGCATTTCACATTGAAATTTCACTGCAGAAAAAGCAGTAGTAGGCCTGGTGAAAAGAACCATAAATTGAGGTGTCCTGCTCCCAACAGCAGAATAGATCCATGGTCCTTCCTGCCCACAACCATCCTGTCCTGGCCAGCTGAGCTCCTGACTTCTTCATGGCTCATCTGGAGGAGGAGAGTGGGGCATGTCCAACCTCTCTGCACTCACTGTTATTTGGGACTGTGCCTCTTGTGGGTGTCACCCGACACGAACCTGGAGCCTGTTGTGCTCTATGGCCTTTACAGAAAATTCATCTACCATGTCAAATGAGGGTTGTTTCCCAGTTGCCATGCCTAGTTCATGGAGTGAGTCCTAGAGGAATGCCATCAAAATTATTAGAGTGATGGAGCACCTCTCCTACAAGGAAAGGCTGAGAGAATTGAGTTTGTTCAGCCTAGAAATTGGTGTGACCTGATTAAGACCTTCCAATACTGGAAAGGAGCCTGAAGGAAAGACTGAGGTACCATCACAAGAACGTGTGGACAGGACAAGAGGGAATGGATTCAAGCTAAAAGAAAGATTTAGATTAGGTATTAAGAGGAAATTCTTTACTGCAAGGATGGCGAGTCACCAGAACAAGTTGCCAGAGAAGCTGCATGTACCCCGTCCCTGGAAGTGTTTAAGCTCTGGATGGATGGAGCTCTGAGCAGCCTGGTCTACTGCTGGGTATAGCTGCTCATGGCAGAGTGCTTGGAAGATGATCTTTGAAGTTCCTTCCAATCCAGGCTATTTTAAGTTTCTGTGATTTTCTTTCAAGACTTTTTTCCTTAAATATGTGGAGCTTGAGCAGGAGTATAGCTTAAGTATAGCTGCCCAAATTCGCCATTTGCAGAGCATGCACAAGCAAACATATTTAAAGGGGTAAGAAAAATTTTCAGATATGACTGAAGCTCAATAAATTTACAAAAGAGTGCTGAAAATGTCTGTAAAGTGGGTGGACTGGTAAAACCATCTGTGGCACCATTAAGTTTTGGTGCCCACCTTGCAGATAAAGGAGGACTTTAGGAGACTAAACCTCATAGGGAGAAGGTTGATTATAGGATGTCACACTTCTCCAATAAAATCAGCCACAAAATGGGGTTGTAGAATAAAAATAAATCAAGTAACACTATAAATTTAGCTCGGCAACTGCATTCCTGTTGACTCTTGGAGGCTCCTATCTGGATAATTAATGGTTATACAAACAATGCAATTAAAGATTAAAAAAATGTTCAATAAAATTTTCAAAGCATATTTTTAGCCAGCGTTCAAATATCTGCTGTTCTTATTGTTACTGGCATTAGATAGCCTAAAACATGTAATGTAAGTAAAATACTGAGAGATTAGTTGCTCTACAAGAAAACATAGATGGCACATGGAGAATGTCCTGTCTTGTCTCAGCTGCTTTGCTTCAGAAATAATGTGCCTTTGAAAGAAGTTTTAAACATTGGTAGTGGTTTATGCTGTGAGTTTGGGCCAACAGTAATGCTAATTTATGAAGTCTTTGGAGACTTGGTAAAATTAATACAAGATATTTTAATAAGGGAGATATAATAGAAGTAGAAGATTATTTTTTTCTTCCCTTTGGATAAAATCTCTGCTATTGTAGTGATGTAAGTAAAGTTTTGTGAGAAAAAATAGTGAAAGACAATTTTAATAAATGCACTTCTTTGCACATTAATTTTTTTAATATGTATAAAAAGTGATTATTTTTCTGTATTTTGAATACTTCCAGTTCAAAGGCTAGTTAAAAAGGAACTTATTATAGAGAAAGCCTTCATTCTTCAGTCTGTTTTTCTATATTTAATAAATACTGATAACGGCTCAATAAAAAAGAACTTAATCTAAAGCTTACAATAGGGAAGAAACATTCTCCTAAAACACAAAGGCATGGTATAACCTAAAAGAAGCTGCAGTTAATCAAGTGTAAAATATGAGACAAATAATCTGTACTAAGGCAGCAACATATATTTACAGTGTTTACTTTTTGATGATGTTGTGGAATAAGAAAAACAAGGCCAGACTTCCATTGCTATATCTGAATTTTATCTGATCCCAGATTTATTTTTCCTTTAGGTTTGAAGGCCTGAAAGTCATCTAAGTCCATGTGATACTTGTTGTTATCACTAAACAAATCAGATTTGATTTTCTTGTTACAAACACAAACTTATCTGTCTCACAGGGTAGTCTGTAAATTAAAGAATGAAGATATGTTTAAAGCTCTTTGACTAAACAGCAGGAATTTTAAATAGTCAAATACAAACTACCTTGGGAATCTTCCAGGTTGCTTCTTTATGCTTTCACCATTTTAAAATAAGGATTTGAACTTGTCACTGTTCATTCTGTAAATCACAGACTAATATTCCTTACAGGTTTTTAGAGAGAAAAATTCACATGCAATCAGATGAGAGAGTTTTCACTAACTTATTCAAGATGTCATGTGTAATGTTCTTGAAATGAATTGCCAACACAAAGTTTTTCTATTAAAATAAACCTCTGGGAGCTTAGGTTGTTGGAACTTTCTGCACTATGATCTGTAATACCTTGCCTAAAAAGTGTACGCAATTTAACTTTGAGTTAGTTATTTAATTGCCAAAGTGTCTCTAGGAAAGAGTTTCTTCCAATTATCTAAAAGACAAAAATGGTAAATAAAGTACTGAGGGAGATGTTTCGCTGAGAAGAGGTTGGCTTGGAATCATCTCTGCACTTCATTATCTTCCAATCAAGCAATCAAATTTCTTCACCTCTGGAATTCACATTCTGCTGATTATCATTTATGTACTTTAATTGGTTACACTGTAATTTCTGGCTAGACCCTTATGAACAAAAGGATTGTTACTGATGGCTTATTCACAGTTTTAGTCCCCTTTTTGTAGTTGGCTAACAGATTCCCTCCAGATTTCTCTATCATCACCTACACAGCTCTCCCACTGGCTATAAAATACTGCA
This sequence comes from Calcarius lapponicus, assembly GCA_039654755.1. Taxonomy (NCBI): domain Eukaryota; kingdom Metazoa; phylum Chordata; class Aves; order Passeriformes; family Fringillidae; genus Calcarius; species Calcarius lapponicus. Next base: position 28,203,834 of record CM077464.1, on the reverse strand, counting down.
GCAGCTTGTAGGTAATTGATCAGACAAGTGAACTGTAAAATATTCATTTTCTACTTCAACAGCTAGATAAATCTCTTGGGAAGTGGATGAAAATATTGCTTATGCACATCAGGGTTGGTATAGTAATAGCAAGGTTGCTGATAAGCAGGGGTCTGCTACAGAGTTAATGCTTAATTCTGTTCCACGCCAGAGGTGAGGAAGTGTGTGCTCTCCCTTTGCCTGCAGCTAGGAGTCTCATTACACACAAAACCCCAGGCATCAACACCAATGGACCAGCCACAGTGCTTCAGGGATGGTGCTTCCTGTTTTAATTAATCAGGTTCATCTCAGTGTAATATGCCAAGGAACAAATTAACTCTTAGTTACTGTAACCAACATACTAAAAACCAAAATATTAATGAACTGGAGAGCAGGACTGAAAAGGGACTGACAGAAAAGAGAGAAGAGAGGTAAAAGCTATTTTTACTTTTTTCATCAACAGTAATTTTTACAATCTCATTTTACAGTGTTTTTTTGCACAAGTTATCAAAAATCTGTCAAAGTGCTTTAATTAAAAACATTCAAAAGCGACTGCATACAGACTTGAGAGGAACAGCAGAAGATAGTGAATTATTTTCATCTTTATCTTGCTGGGTTGCTATAGTAAGAGAATCTGAAGGGAATTAGTAATAGCTTTGTTTCTGACTTGTACTAAATGTGTGTTAGGCAACCTTCCTCAAGCCCAGACAATACTAATCAGAAAATATGTGCTCCTCCACCTGCTTTCTTCTCACACAAGAAGGAGAAATCCAAGCTTTAAATGTTGGAATATTAACAGCAGTTTTTAATCCCAGTGGTTTGTTTTTGAAGCAGCAGAGAACATATGTTAGTTTTCCATGTCCTTGGAGTGTGGTGTCAGTCAGCTTAAGATGAGACATTTGAAATAAAAAACAATCAATGCTGTACATGCCACAGCAGTTTTGACCACCTGGGGAAGACAAATGGAATGCTACAATTTTGCAGTAGAAAAGCAAATATATTATAGGTGCTGCAGCATCTAATCTAGAGATGCTGACAAGCAAATCAACCTTTCTTGGATCAGAATAGTAATTTGCTTTAAGAACAGAAGGTAGGTCCATGTTGCTTTCCATATCAGCTAACCTCTGATGATTTAAATTCAGCACCAGAGAAAATGATAGTAATAAATCAGTCATTCAGAAAATCTGGAGAGCCCCTAACACTGGACAACATGATCCAAACGTACTCTTTCACCCATTATACTAGCAAACAGATTTGTTTGCACATAATCATGGTTTTGAGGTGAACCACCCCCAGGCTGGAATCAGCTCCATTAAAAATGCATGCCATGGCATCCAGGGACCCTCTCAGGTGTTGTTTAGTTCCTTGACAACTCAAATATTCTGAAAAGTATTCTATCACACCCACAGACAAGGCAGGCTGTGCATCTTCTGCATACAGCAAGACTCAGATTTTTTTTTATATCTGTTTTAAACATGTTTTGATGCAACTAAAGCAAATAACTTCCTTAATAAACATTCTGAAAACCATATTCTGGGTTTGTAGTATCCCAGGTGCAGAGTGCTGTGTCTCATGTTTATTTCTGAAAAAGACTGGTAAAGATGAAAGTACATATTTATAATGAGAAAACTATTCAAAAGAAAGAAACATTAGAAAGCACTACAAAGCAAAGAGACACAAATGAAACGAATATTAGAAGTAGTACACATTTCCCCTTTGCAGTTCTTGATACAATAAATCCTGCTATTTAACACTTCCTAAATTCTTATTCAGTTAAAAAGATAATTAAAAACAAAAGTAAAGTTCTGCTAATAATGAAGTGATAATGAAGTGCCCAATAACTCTGTGCAACCTTTGCTCTTTGAATGCCATTTGTGACGATGACAATGTGTTTAAAGGAAAACAGATATATCAGAAAGTCTTTTTTGTCTAGGATATAAATTATAATATTTCCTGTAATTCCTCTAGTATGCATTTATAGCAAAATAACTCCCTTCCCTTCCCTTCCCTTCCCTTCCCTTCCCTTCCCTTCCCTTCCCTTCCCTTCCCTTCCCTTCCCTTCCCTTCCCTTCCCTTCCCTCAAAAATAGCTTTTGACATTATTTTGATTAGATTTGATAAACCTTCACCCACTTTTTTTTTTTCCCTCTGAAAATATTGTGTTTTCCAGTTCTGCCCTTGCTTTCCCCTCCAAGTTTCTATTCATACTCCACTGAGCTCTACAAATTTTGTTTTGGTAGGTTCCTATATAACTCTTTATTATGAGCCACTCATCCCTGAAAATGGGAATGCCTTTGTTTTCAGAGTCTATCTTTACGTGATTTTATCATTTCCTTTTTAAATTCATCTAGCTATTGAAATCAGTACCAGCCTAGATAAGTATGTACTTTGTATTACAAATTTCACCAACTAATAACTTCATATGCCTTCCATGAAGTTTAGTGAAGGACCAGCTCTCCTTTATGGGTCAGAGATGCTTGGAAACATTCAAGCACTACTGAGCCTTAATCACCCTGGGTACTTTTCAATCACCTTTATGTTGAGATCATCTCTCTTTTTCTATCTATATGACACAGAAAATGTATTTAATAAATACTGTGTTGCTGAGAAGCATGAAGAGGACACTGATCTATGTTCCTGTGGAAAAGTTACTAGAGGGGAGATGTCCAAATGATTGTTACCATCCCTCAAGCTTGGAGCATTTTGCAGAGCACTGGTGGTTGGTTGCAAAAGACTTGAATGTGAAGAAAAGACCAAAGAGGCTCTAATATAAATAGAAATATCTGCAGAATAAATCAGGAGGGACATCAGGGCTAGAGTTAAGGAAGTGAAGAGAAAGGGAAAGAAGCAGGGGAAACAAACACAAGGAAAGACATCGATAAGGGAATGCAGTTTTCTTTGTCCTGGAATTGCAGATTTCATTGACTATTGCTTTGATGAGTTCATTCACTCTAAGGGTTACATTCAAATAAAATATTTTTAAGAGAAATTCACCTGATTACAATCACACTATGGTTTCTTGATTTGAAGTCTCTGTATTCTCCTAGATGTTTCAGCCCCTTTTTATTAAAGAAATTCTTCATGCATCTGTAAATCTGCTCCAAAACAGTATTGTCCCAGCCTGAGCACCTTGGTACTTACAGCACACAAGTTCAAGAAAGTTCTAGAATTTAAGAACAGTCTTTGTAGCAGTTATTTGAACAATGTATTGGGTTTGCATGGCAAGATTTTGATTGTGGAGGAAGTACAGGAGTGGCTTCTGTGACACCAGCAGCTGCCACCATCCAGACAAAATCACTTCCAGCTGCCTCTGAGACAGACCCACCGCTGGCCAAAGTAGAGCCAAGTAAAATTCATACATTACCTCTTGTAATGATAACATATTTGAAAAAGGGTAAAAATCACTGAGCAGCACCTGTGAGAGGGGTGAGAATATGTGAGAGAAACAGCCCTGCAGACACCAAGGCCAGTGGAGAAGGAGGGGAAGGAAATGCTCCAGGCACTGGAGCTGGGGTTCCCAGGCAGCCCGTGGTGCAGCCTGTGGCGCAGCAGGATGTCCAGCTGTGGCCCATGAAGGTTCACAGCAGAGCAGAGGAGAGATCCACCTGCAGACTGTTGAGCGCCCCCCACTGCAACAGGTGGATGCCTGAGGAAGGCTGTGACCCTTTGGGAAGCCCACTATGGAGAAGGCTCCTGGCAGAACCTGTGGATTGGTGGAGAGAAGAGCCCACACTGGAGCAACTTTGCTGGCAGGACTTGTGACCTGTGGGGCGCTGCAAGAACAACCTGTTCTGAGAGACTGTAGGAAGGGACAGTTTGTGTAAAACTGCAGCCCATGGCAAGGGCACATGGAGAATTTCATGGAATGTCTCCTGTAGATGGGTTCCCATGTTGGAGCAGGAGAAAAGCATGAGGAGGAAGGAGCAGCCCAGAGAAAGCACTGTGGTCACAGTCTTCATTTCCCATCTCCCTGAGCCATGCAGGGGGAGGAGGTAGAGAAATCCAAAGTGAAGTTGAATCTGGGAAGAAGAGAGGGGTAAGGGGAAGGTGATTTAATTTTTCACTATTCTAGTCTGTTACAAATAATTGTCCATAAATTAAACCATTTTTCCCCAAGTAAAGCCTACTTTGCCCGAAAAGGTGATTGGTAAGTGATTTATCTGTCCTTACCTCGATCCATGAGCTTTCCATCATATTTTCTCCACCTGATAAGAGGGGTTTCTTAGAAACCTTGTACCAGTCAGGGTCAGCTCACCACAAACAGGCAGCCAGGGACAAGGTTTGTTCCATAGTTTGAGGTGCAAGAAATTACAAATGGATTTTTTTCTTTTTTTAAAAGAAGATAAAATAGAGACAATTCTACACAAAAGAAACCATCAGAAAGAAATCCACTTGTTTGCCTATAAGCCTTCTATTCTGGTATTCCAGATGCAGACCTGTCACTTCCCAGGAAATGCCTTAATTCACAAGCCATTTTCTGTACTGGCAGGAATAGAAGGAAGCTTTGGTGGAAGGAGCAGCACAGAGAAAGCATAGAAAAAGCAGAGCTTAGGGCTTGAAAGGGATAAGCATTCTGATCCTTGTCTTAAACAATGCATTCTGTATCTAAAATTTTATAGTGGCTGAAGAGAATAATGTAATTTCAGGAATAGACAATTTTGTGTCCACTAAAGATATTGTCCCAGTGGAAGAAAAGCTGTGTCTCCTGCTTAACAAGTGAGTGCTCTAGCTTTAGGCCATTGTAGAAGATGATCTTCATGTCCCAGGTTCCATGTATTGAAGAAAACACAGAAACAGTAGTTACATTCCCTTTTCCCACTTAAGTGTTATGCTTTTCTCTGTGCAATGAATGGTGAGTCATTTTCTGTAGGGTATTATGTACAGCAATACTTGAAATTTTTACACTGATGCTTCAATTGAAAACAGTACTAAAAACTTCCAAATAAGATATAAAAATTTAGTATACCTTGTATACATCTACAAGCAGAAGAAAGCTCTGAATGGTTGAACGGACTTCTGCGGCTTTTCATTTTCTCTGAATGCTTTATCAGGTTGAACTTGGCCATTTTTAGGCTCTTTATGCAAAGACTATTTTTCCTTTAACCACTGTAGTTTTTATGAGCATTAACTATCATCTTTAAATAATGCATTTAGAAGCTGATAAACCCTTCCTTTTTGTTGTACAAATTTGATGTGTCAGTTTTCCCTTCAGTGCTGAAATTCAGGGCTCTATGCAAGATAGTTCTTTTGTTCATTTAATAATCTACCCGCCTTTCCATAAAGAACTCTACCCTGCTTTCAACATCAATATTTCAAAAGTTCTTTTCACCATTTTACTTTCTTTTTCCAGTTCTGCTTGGTTATCATAAGTTTAACTGAATAGCTATAGTCAATGCCTTTGCAGTCAAAAAGTTCAATTAATCAAGTTCCTGTCATGAATCTAGATAATTTACAAAGATCCCACTTCCCAGTTCATTCGTTTCCTTTTCAGCAGAACTCTCCCAGGTATTATGTGCATATACCAGCTATGATTTGCTGGAAAACCATGTTTCCAGCAGGTTTTGGAATAAAGAGGTAAAGACATAGGACTGTATATATGTACAGATTAAGATACTTACAGTATTTTACATTTACAGTAAATACTTACAGTATTTGTTACATTTCCTTATCTGGGTTTTACTACATCATCTTATTACAACAATTCAAAGTTGAAATAATATTTTTTGTTTATTTTCACAACATTTTTTTCCTATATCCAGCTTTTTCTATGGGAAATAAGAAATGGACAGCAGTCCGCCTTTTTAAAGTCCTTTTCAAGCAGTTGAGACAATATTGTAAATTTCAGTGAAAACAGCATAGTTGGAGACCAAAGGAGATGGCTTGACAATTAACAATCTAGAGTACAATGGAGAAGAAAGGAAAGCATTCCACAGGAACTGGAAAATAAGTTACTCCTTCCTGTGGACAAGAGAAGACAAATGAAAAACAAAAAGGCTCACCCAGATAACTGTAGTTCATAAGGACATTGGAACCATACTTTCTCCTAGAACCCTTCCTCAGTGGTACAGTTAGATTTATGACAATACCTGATTTTGCAAATTTGCCAGAGGGGACTGTTGGAAAGGGGACAGCTTCCTGCACTAACTGTTGTAATTTGATTCAGTTAAGTATTTCAGTACAATGCTTATTTCTTCCACTCTCATATCTAGATGTTCCTCCCCATCTCCTAATTCTTTCTTCCCTTTTGAAAACATTTATGGAGTTTTCTCTGGTGATTGCCAAAAAATCAGGATTAATTTACTGGTTTGCATGTAGGTACTTGGGAATCGTATGGCAAACTGTTCATGTTTGGAATGCATCAGGCACAATCCACTGTCTAATTGCCTAACTCAATATATTGAATCCATGCCCAAAGCTGTGTTTTCACATTAATAAAACAACAACTATGATATTGCTATTTTGGAAAAGTATGTCTGTACTAACAACTTTCAGAAATACAGATTCAATACAAGGTTGTTAAACACTAATTCAAAAGTGATTTAGAAGTAGCTTGAGGGGCATCTGTATCTGAGATTGAAGCATAATCCACAGAAACATATAGAAAACATTGCAGATATTTTACATGTGAACATAAATTAACACCTTCATTTTATTTCTACCATATTTCTATATATTTTGAAAGAGAAATACCACATTTGAAAACCTGGAATAATGAAATTAGAACATAAAATAAATGTTTTTATTATCAATAAAAATTAAAACACCAAGAATGGCAAATCAGATTAAGATAAAACACATAAATCTTTAGCCAAAAATTCAGCCTAAAGACACAAAGATCTAATTTTCAGTGGCCATTTCATATATGCCCAAAGAAGAAAGAGATAATTCAAATTAATGTTTTTCTATTTTTATCATATGTTTCTCCTTTAAAATTATTAGTTATTATATTACTATTTAAATGTTTTTGATCTATTTCTGTTTGCTTGTGTTATAGTTATAACTAAGGATCTTTGTAAAAAGGACACAGAATGCCTAGATATATACTTACCCAGTAAATATTTCACAGACCATCTATTTAAAGTACAAGACTTCTGAGATCTTTTGCTATTCAGTCAGAATTAATTGATCTGTTCAGAGCACAATTAACTGTCTTCTCAGATCTGTTGTTCCCTTTTGTACCAACTGTTCTGCAGAAGGCAGCTTATGCACAATATAAGAAGAGCATTTGAGAAGAGCCAACAACAACTTGTAATACAATAAAGCATTGAGAAAAGACTTGCTGTTGCTCAGTGAAGAATAGTCATATGAAGTGGATTTCAGAAAATCTACAGAAAATACAAAAAAATTATCTTCTATGTATTTTAAAGTGTTCTTCTTAAAGAGCAACCAATATAAATTATTGCCCTTTTCTTCTTTCCACTGTTAGAAGAGGGCTAAAAGTTTTAACTAAATTTTTGCTATGTAAATATTGAAAATTACTTATAATCTTGGCCTTGATAAATATAGAAAAATTCTAAAAATGGGCACACACCTTCTTTTCAAATGAGATTAACAATTTTCTTTGGATTTTTTTTAATGGTAGCTGTGTTGACAAAACTTTGTAGCAGTCCCGGTATTTTCTGCAGCACTGTAGATTTATACCATAAGAAGCAAAGAATTTTACGTCTTCTTGCCTGAGAGGGGACATGTGTAAATGTAAGAACAAACCTACCAGTTTAAAAAAAAACAAACCAGCTCTCTTATGAAATCATTGCATAAATGTGCCTGGAATGTCTGTTCCAATAATAATTCAGTTTACTCAGCCCTGAGAATAAATGTTAATGATGAATGTTTCTTAATTTAACCAGTCCATCTCTCTTAGCTAAATTTCTCTTTTCCTTTGTAGTAAGAATGCAATATAACAAAATATCCACAGTAGTTAAATTGGAAATGTTGCCTATTAGGAGTTAAAAGGCCCCAAAAACTCTGTGAAAAACCCTTCATGTCCACAGAGAAAAGGGGAAAGATCATGTTTGTAGAGCAGTTGAAAATCCATCCAGAAAACATTATTTATTATTAAATAACAACAGTCTTATATTAAGTTTTGCTTTTATTGGGAAAGTACTCTTCCTAGCATGTGTTACTGGCAGCACAAGGACCCGTTTGACCTCTCATTACTTGGAATAAAATTTGTTTGCCAGCATTCCTTATCCTGGTCTTCTGCAGCCTTGTACATACAAAAAATACAGTGTGAGGTGGAGTAGGGTGATCCAACTCTGCAAAATGGCATCATGCAGAGAATGGGAAAGTTTTCTTTGGAAAATCCAAGTCAGTAATATATTGAATGGCTTCCTGACTTCACCTTGGTGGTTATAAATTCTTGCTTTGTAAACTCTGGATAATCCATTTTCTGAAGGATATTTTTGCTGTACCCGCCTCAGCTCTTGATTCCGGCTCCTTCATGCAGGTGAAGGAAATTGCAGCCCTGTCAGCACATGCTGCTTATTTACCCAAGTACCAAGAAGTCTCAAATAAAGGAGGGCCCCAGTGTACTGGAAAGCGCCCACAGTGAATGACAGTCCCAGTCTCAAAGATGTTCTTCCTCTGTGATGTAGGGGAAAAAGCAAGTGATAAACCAAATAAGCTAGAATGAAAGTGAAGGCCAGATAACACACAGTTAATGAAGACCCACATTCCTCATGTCCTGCTGCAGTAACTGCTCTTGGTAACAGGAATTGTATTTTATGGTTCTCAATAAAACCGAGTCTTTGGTGTAAAGAAGGGAAATGAAGACTCCTGACTAAGATGATCTAATTAAAAACATCGTGTAGGAGATATTAAAGTATTTCTGGAAGACCTGTGGCATCTAGGATGGACAAGATAGTATCATTAGTCCAGTACAGCCTAGAATGCTAATGTTGTCTAGCACACACCAAAAATAAGGCTTGGAAAAAATTAACTTGCCTTTTCTCTTAAATAGATGTTCTGATGATATTATATTAGTCTGAAATAAATACAGCAGGAGTTTCTGGTTTTATAATGAATAAATAGACCATGTGACAAATTATGTTTAAATTAGACAAAATAATTGAAATCATATTCAGGCTTCAGGCATCTAAGCAGAAATATCAGGCATCCAAATAGAAATCTAAGGCTGACAATTGTGGAAAACACTCCACTGTTTCTTAACCTCATGTAATGCCACTAGTGCCAGGGAACACTTATAAGAGTCTTATTGTATGCTCTTGAAGTTATACATATGTATAATAATGCATAAAATTAAATATAAGGAAACCAATAATTCAACCTTTTTGAATAATAATAACATTATCTATAGTCTGAAAAATTCTTAGTTTAGTAAAATTCTTGAAAATAAATACATTTTGTTTATGTTCCTACCACCACTTTTAAGGAAAGCTACTATTAGCTGTTAATAAATTATGAGCTTTCTTCCCTGACAACATTCATTTTTTTTCAGGGAAAATACATACCCTTTGGGATTCAAACATTTTTTCTGGTAATGAGCCACTTTCTCCCTGCAACATTTCAACCTTTTCATTGTAAAGTCTGACTCCTATTAGAACCAGCTTTTTTAGCTCTGCAGCTTCTTCTTCTCCAATTAAGGCTTCCTGTCGAGTAGACCAGATTCCTTCAGGAGGGAAATGTTAAAAGTCAGTGAATTATGGAATCTCATAAAGCACACAAAAGCCTAGAAGTTATTCCTAACGGCTAATAAATGAAAATAATTTCTTGTATAATAATTGGTTGTGATTTTAGTTGAATTTTCTGTAAAGTAGTACCAAAATATACTGCTCCTTATCATTATAAAAGGTGGTAAGCAGCAATGAAGAAGAGAAATGCCAAGGAGAATTCAGAGTAGGGAAGAAAAAGGAAATTAAAATTTAACTTGGACAAATTTAGTATAATACATCCACTGGAAGATAATTCAAACATATAGATAGTCAATAGAGAAGAGCTTTTAGTAGGCAGGCATGCTGGAAGAGATTTAGAGATCAGATGGATCATAGATTAGCTATGACATTGCAAAGTAGTATGAAAAAGCCCCAAATATATTAATCAATTTTTGTCAGCAAAGGCACTGGGCTGTAGAGCAGCTAAGCAATGCATCTGTTGGCTTGATCCTGTCAAACATCAGTCTTGCAGATGATTTCTGTGACAGAACAATCAACCTCTCTAAGGGTTGAATTCACATAAAATTCTCTAAAATCAATGGGTCCATATAATGACTTTTGATATCTGTGAATGACATTTTAAACTGTTATGGGCCATTAGTTAGCAGAAAGATATGATATGATGCACCTGAGTTGAGAATAAACTGCCTTCCAGAATTACAGAGGCACTAAGAATGGCTGTATATTGTACAATTAAATAATATAACAAAGACAGTCAAGAGAATATAAATTATAAATTTCTGGTTATAGAGATGAAAAATAGGATTAAATTCTGACTGCAAAGTACATTCAGTGGTGGAATAATCTCCTTACAAGGAGAGTTTGAGGCCCAAGCACACACTTTGAATTAGCAAACTGGAAAACTCATTAGGGAAAATGACTGCAAACTGTCAGGATGGTGCTCTTGCCTCAGCTTCACCATCAGGGGACACAGTGTTCTGAAGTTCCTTCCTTGTTGTGCCAGCAATGCTCTTTAGTGCTTTTCCAATGGAAAGCAGGGATACACTTGTGGCTATCACATGCAAATACATCCTTCTGTGACAACCACACCTGCAGCTGTCACAATCTGCTGAAGCTGCAAAGTGCAGCCCCTGGTGCAAACTTGCAAAGCCATGAGTGCAACCGCAGCAGGAAATCATTAGCGAGCGGTTGCTTTGAAAGAACAGAGTGAAACAGCTGAAGGAAAAGCTTTTAACTTTGTTTATTTTTCTCTTTTAAAGTGAAATGTGTGTGCTAAATGAAGGAACCTCTGTGACAGCCTTAGGTAAGAGGGCTCCTACACAGTGAGGAAGGTAGGCAGTGAAAAAACACAACTTGACTAAGACAACTGTATTTTGCCAATATTTACCTCCTCAAAATAGCTGTGAATTCCTGAAATTCTTTTCCTTTCTGCTGATGCATTTAAAAAAGCCAGCTATGATAGTACTTTCTACTGAAGACCACAAAACAAGCTCAGTTTAGTAATATTTTGGAAAGGGCAGCACATCCAACTTTCCTTTAGTTTACTCTGCTGAGAAACAAAAGCTACACTTGAATAGAACTGACCCACGCAGTCGGATTTAGTACCTTCAGGGTATTAGTAGATTGGAGTAGGTTCAAACTTCTGACCTGAAGGAATAAACTTCTGTAAACCCCTTATTAGCAGAGGGGGCTTGAACTTCTAGGATAGGATACCAGACTCTGCATCAGGAGACATGGGAGCTATTTCTACCAGAGCAGCTGAATTGATGTGTGACTTTGGGAGTTGCAGAGTTATGGTGAGAAATGCACACATTTAACAACAAGCTTGCTCCTTTCTGCAGTTCAAATGATAAACACCTTTTATCAAGAGAAAAAACTTCAGTCTTTATACACTCTTTCTTATACTCTCAAAACACATATCTACTTGAAGCTGCTCAGACTATAATTTAAATTAGAACTTGATACTTTTACTACATTTTGACTTTGATTTGAACGTTTTCCTGGACTTTGAAAATTATTTTGTTCTACTGTTTGGAGCTAAGGGATCTATATGATATGTGTGTAGCAGGGCTGACAACACACTCTCCCACCCTGATGTGAAGGCAACCACCCCAGCTAGCGCAGCCCAGATGGTCTCAGGTCAGATCAGCTCATTGTGTGCAGGAAGATGAATCAAGTCCCTCGGGAGGCCAAGGCAGCAGTGACGGTGGCAGCATCACTTAGCAAGGGCAAGTCCTTCTCACTGGAGGATGCCAGATTTGATCCTCTCTGCTATTCTATTAAACAGAGTTTTACCAGAAAAAGCTTTTACAGCAGAGACTGTCCAACCTTCAAAATAGAAACAGAAGCCTTGTTTTCTAGTGAAGAGCAAGGAACAACCTGAGGATTTTTTAAGCCACCTGTGCAATTGCTGTCACCAATTGGTAGTTTTATTGTGGAAGTCAAACTACAGGTTTAGTTAGGCTACATAAACATTTCAGGAGAGCACATGAATACCAAATCTTTTAAAGACAATTGTACAGCCTCCTTTCCAGAAGTGTTTGGGTTTTTTATACTCAGGATAATAAAAGTGCTAATGATTTCTCACTTTCTACACAAAATTCAATGCTTAATAAGCTGAACAAGTTTCAGCTAAATTTCTCTAATTACCAACTTTAGTTTATTTTTTATTTGCTACATCCCCGTGGAAAATGTTATACAGGATTTCTAACGTTGCAATAAAACACTGGAAAATCTGCTTTCCTGGACTGTTTTTCATGGACTTACTGGATTGCTTCTTTTTTTTTTTAAAAACTATGAAACATGTATTCCAGAAAAGTAATGACAAAAATATAGAGGTTTTTAATGGTGATTTTGCATATATCTTATCTCCCAGGCTCATGTATTTCAGGACAAATGAAATACTATTCCAGGCTATCAAAAAAGTGTGTGACATCAACAGGACTAGATGGTCTTCACATTAAATGTGAGGTTTTATAATAAATACCAAGTAGTTAACTCAAGCAGAGTTTGTGTCAGAAATATGTGTTCTGGTAAAAATGTTTTGTTTTAATCTCAAAAGAAATGGCACATGTTACAGGAAACAAAAAAACAGACAGACAAACAAAAGGTGGAAAAGAAATGAAAAAGGATTTTTCCAAAAATTATTTTTGGTAAAAAACATTAAGAAATAACTAAAGGGAGGAAGAATAGCTTGTGTTGCAATGACCACTTCATGCATACACTGATAGAGACAAGGCCTTTCTACCAGAATCTTTACACAGAGGTGTAATTGAGAAAATATTCCAGTTGGTGACTGTCAATCAATATGCTAACAAGACTCTGATGCTACTTGTCTATTTTGATGTCAATTACTATGGCAATAAAATGAGTCAACAAAATCTGAAATAAAACAGTATTATGAAAATTATATTGGAGAAATAACATGATAGAGATACAATAGAAAATCATGACTGAGAAATACTGCATGATTACTTTAAAATCTAGAAGTAAGGAAAAAAATTCATGATACTAATTAAAGTTCTCATTAGAATCCCATTATAAGAAAGAAGAAAAAAAGCCTCTTTATTTCTCCAGAGACAGCTTTAGCAATATGAAATGAAGAAAAAAGGCTTAGTACCAAATCATTTGTGTCTCTTTCCCTTTCAAGCACATACACAATGAATTGGATTGCATTTTATATGGTAAAAGGACATTAGCTAAATCACAGCAAATGCTTAACTATTCATAGTTTGCAACAAAGCAGAGAGCTGGTGGGTGTGAGCATAAGCATTTCTGTGCTAGTGGAGAAGACTGTAATCTTCTGTACACTACATAGAATGTTTATATTGAACATTTGAAACTGATAATTAGAGATAAACTTTAAGATTATACTTTTAATTTCTTCTGAGTACAGTACTTTAGGTGTGAGATTACAGATCCTCTTCACATATATATATGTGCTTTCCAATGCCTGATAAAAAAATCTTTCTTTCCTCCAACTTAGAGGAATCATTAAGTGGTAAGAGCGGCACGTTTGCTTCCCTATTTAGAAAATGGAAAACTGCATAGAAATAGTTAGAAAATTGCAGGCAGAACAATAGTGCTTTTTCATCTAAGATAAAAACATCTATAACAAGCTCTTGACCAGACGGCTATTTCCTATTTCATCATGCATTTAGTGTACTAACTATAGGTGCATAAATTTTAAGTACCTATTAACTAAATACTGGCATGATTTATTATCAGAATTTAGATTCATATTTTACTGAAACAAAAACAAATATGTTGATTAATCTTAGTATTTTTTAATATGAAGTTAAGTCATACAGCTGTAGCTCTGCAGAGAACTTTTGAGTCTGTGGATTTTTAACAATCCACGCAGATATGGGCAAATTGATCTTAAAGAAGGAGTGCAAAACTAATTGCAAAACTGGTACTGTTCAGAATCTAGGAGTGCCTTACAGACTTAATTTTCCAAAAGGTTTGTATCTCAGATTGGGTTTTCAGATATTAAATAAAACAAAATGTCCCAGGATTAGAAGAAAGAATTTGTAATTTCAAAGTTCTTATCGGGAAAGAAGATTTCTGTTGGTGGAGTATGATCACAAGGTCTTGGATGCAAAGACTGTTTTTCTTATACAACAACAGTGAAGGTTAGGGAGTTTTGGATTAGGACTTAGTACATTAAAGTTTATTTTTGAATATATGAGGTTTGAATGATATGAAAAATAATGACATACTCAAAAATGTACAATAAACAGTCTACCACAATTAAATGTCAACTGGATAAAATTGATTTTTTCCTTATGAACCTGATAAGTTCCAGCTCTGTTCTCAACATAATTTGTCACACTTCAAGTCCTCTCTTCCTCATGATGAAAGACACTAACTTTCATGTGCTCTGTAAAAGAGGAACTGCCTTTCCTTCAGTAAAATGACAGATACTACTGTTCAATATAAATATATTTCTGCTGTATTTTCTATCTTGTGTTTCTGATTTTCCTCTCCATCAGTTTTTATTTATATGCTGCAATGAAACACCAGAATGTAGGAATGGCCATGAAAGGTCATGTATGTCTCCTAACGTGGCTGATTCAAGGTGGTTGAGAGAAATTTAAAATGCCTTTGAGGCAAAGTAATCTGAAGAAATCTCCAGTTCCTTCTGCTACAGCCTGAGTTAAAGCATAAAGGTAACAATAAATATCCCTTTAAAAATTGCTAACATTAAGTAGTCTTGATTGACACATTTCCTATACTTTTTGGTTTTTTTCCTGTGAATTATCATTAGTAATGCATTTTATAATTTTGCTCATAGTATATAAAAAACTGGTTTAAGTTTTAAGATTCAGATATTTTCACTTACAAGTGCCTCTTATTCTTGATTATAACAGAAAAAGAAAGGTTTTCAATTTAACATTATTATTCATGACATATATATCTAAACCTATTTGTTGTTTTATGCTGATTCTTTCTGCTTTTCAGCTGCTTTTCACGACCTCTTTTAAAGTATAGTTTTGTTATGGGTAGTATTCTGGAAAAGTATTGATTTCAATAAAGGTGTTACCTTGTCCGTTCTGTCATAATTCAAGTTGTTGTTGCATATTGCAATGTGACATATTGCTTCTTATGTTTCCAGTAGCACATTAATGATGACCTCTGCTAAGAAACCTGTGGTATGGTTAGGGCTCCATTGGTTAATTTAGATATGGTTAATATAGACAGCTCCATTGTACCCTCACATTTTTTCAGGTAGTTCCCTCCACCCTGATTGCCAATGATAAATTTTGTTTTTCTGGTATCCATTCATCTAGTTCATCTTCTCCCCCTTAAATTCTTCATGGTTGTCCTTATATCTGAATAATAGAAAGTTTTCCTGCACTTCTCAGATTTCTGTTTCATTGCACTCCCTCCCAGTTCAATAGTAAGAATAAGTGAAGCTATAATGAGAAAGTTCAGTCAATCATTTTATCCTTTTTCCTATAATGAGAGTAGTCTGTACTATCCTAAACGTCTATTTTTTTTCTGCTAGGTGTTTTTTGATCCTGCTTTACCCCATATATACAGGAGAATATTAAGTATCCTTTCCTGAGGAATCAGAATTTCTGAACATCTAAAGAAATTATGTTGTTGGGGCTTTTATAATTTTAACCATAGCAAGTCATTAGCTTATGAAGCTTTTTTCCTCTTTTAAAATATGGCAATCTCAAGGTACTTGAGAGAAGTTGTGAAAAAGTTAATATTTTTTTGGTGATAAGTTAATGACCCAGAAAACCTTCTTGAAAGAGACAATAAACTTCATGATCAGTAGCTCAATTTCCTAAATATATGAGGCACTGTTTTTTTTCTCCTCTCCTTCTATGCAATAAGGAAAAAATTAGGGGGGTATAATTTTGAGGTTTCATACATTTTGATTGTTATGCATAAAATTATAGAAAACTTTTTGCAGTCTGTAGGGCTTTAGTAGCATCACATTGTTATATATCAGAAAACAGCAGGTTTCATAGTAATCTTCCAAAAATTCTTGAGTAAAAACTAATGTAAAAAGTCATTTAACCTCTCAGCAGTATTCTTATCTTCCCTCACTGCTTTGTAGGGATTTAGAAGATCTGTTGGTTCTATTACAGTCATCTTCAAAATGTATTTTCATGGCTTCTGGGTATTGGTTTTAAAACTCTTTAATTCTTTTCTTGAAAATCCATTTTTACCCTTCTAATTTCCCTTTTTCTTCATTGCTGCTATGTCCTTGATTATTGATAGGCTTCATTAAGGTCAGTTTTCTTAAATGCAGAGAATTTGCATGGTTGAACCAACATCTTTCTAACTATTCTCATTCTCTAGACTCCAACATGCCATTTTTTGGCCACCTGTCCCTGTGGTATTAAGAGATAGAATTCTCAGAAGACCCCACATGATAAGACTTGGTAAAAAAAAACATGAAAAATTTAAAATACTTATGTTGTCATGGACAAACACAGCTTAATTTCATACTATGCTGCCAAATGTTGCACTGTTCTTACACCAAACAGATTCAATATAATTTTTACCATCTGCAGCAAATTAATTTTGTAAGTGAAGTTCATACATGGTTAATTCCTTCAAATGGCTTATATGTTTCTAATTATTTAGCCAGTGTTTGAAAATATTTTGCCAGATACTTATTCTCGATTACCAGCATTTCAGGAAAATTAGTCTACAGAATTGCTTCTTTTAGGTTAAATATCATTTTACTTCTTATAAGAAGCTTAAATCATGATTATCTATTGGTATGAATAATCTTAAATGTCAGTCCAACTTAACTTTTTTAAAGCCGAAGAGAAAATTAATTGTTAAAAGGTTGTACTGCATTCAACATCACTGTTAAGTTCAGCTACAGACAATTGAGGCACTTAGTACCCTGACTGAAAGAGGAAGAAATGGGCTTCAGATTGAAGGGTATTCTTAATGAAGAGCTACTCTTCTTCTAATGTCCCAAAGAAATCATAGTAAGAGCAAATACTTCCATACACAGCATTTTTTTAAAAAGATTGCCACAATATTTAGAAAAAAATCTTTTTTATCAATTAAAATTCATACTTCTATTGTCAGTCAATTCAACTATTTGGTGTAATTCTCCATGCCTCTAAATAATAATAATAATAATAATAATAATAATAATAATAATAATAATAGTAGTAGTAGTTGTTGTTGCTGTTGTTGTTGTTTATTAAAATTGCTGCTTTTAAACAGATGCATTGATGGATATTCTGAGACTAGTAAATTGAGATTTTAAATCTGAAAAGTGGTTGTTTTATAAACTTACCTTCATTTAAAATCTCACAACAATATTTTGTGCTCAGGTTGGCATGTACTGTGAACTTACCAGAGAAGTTGAAAGAAATTCCTTAAGAATAATCACAGAAGATCATACTTCTCAGTTCTATAAGGTCTTCAAACCACACAACATGATTTTTTTTGTGGTATCCAATATCAAAGTAAAAGGAACAAAGTAGATGACCTAAAGATGTACCAGGGATTGAGCCAAAATCACATGATCCCAAACTAGTTAGCTGTATAGGCCTTTTGAAACTGAGGATCAAACTTCTAATACCTTTGGTTTAACAAGAACAAGATGGCTGGACTTCTACTTATTAAAAGTTCTGCAGAACTTCTGGAAATTATTTCGAATCTGAAGTGTTTGCACTGTTTACAGCACAGGTTTTTCTTTTTTTATTCCTTAATCTTCTTTGTTGTTTCATTCTGTGTAAAGCCTTAATTTAATTCTTGATGCCTCATTTCAGCACCTAGAAATGAAACTGTGTGATATGAAGGAGTACTCAGCTACATAAGTTTCTGTGACACAAGCTATAACCTGCTAATTTGCATCCTGTGAAGGGCTGCCTGTTTAGAGAGACCTGGGACAGCCTCGGAAAGCAGGGAGAGAATTAACAATCACTAGTTTTGTAAGCATGCACCACTGAACTGCAACAATCCTGGACATGCCACTTTATAATGGCTTCCCTAATGAGAATGTTATTTTTGTTATTGAGGGTTCTTAACTCTTTTGCTTGTTTCTGTCTTGGTTTTTAAGTGTTAGCAATCATTACTGTAGTAGCTTGTTCATCATACTAAGATCTCTCCAAGTTCCTATATAAATATCAGTCTTATTCCTTCTTTCTGGTGTTAAGAGAGCTGGAAATGGCAAGTAAGTATTCTTTACTTTAGTATTTTGCTTGTTATCTAAAACCAGCAGGTGAAAGAATAAATTATAGGCAAAGTGTACTTTAAAATCATTTAAGCAGTGATGACTGAAAAAACAGATTCAGTTCCAGTTTAAAGTTAATATCAGAATTGTTTCTTTATCCAAATTAATTGTTCCATATTTAAGAGTTCTAGATTTATCAGAGCATGCTTTAATGATATTATTTATGATGTAATAAAATAATTTTAAAAAGCACTGAGCAACTAGTAAGTATCAGCTCTTGGAATTCCAGCCTGGACAGGGTCTGTCCCTCTCTACTCAATAACTGCCTGGTCTTCACAAGGTTTCTATGACAAGCTCCTGCAGATGATTTTATCTAATCAGAGCCTTTTTTCATGGCCAGTGTGTCCCTCCTCTGAAGGAAAACTGTACAGTTACCACTTTCCCCATGACTTCACCTGCCAGCTGCCCATTACTTTCAGGACAACTTGCATGTTCAAGTGGATGCAGTCAGTATCGCACATCATTGAAGTAAATTATCAGAATACTTTAATTTTGGAAAGAAAAGGATCCCACTTTCTTTGAGGTGACTGAACTTATTTTTCCTTATTGACTGTTTTCATCCTGGATAGTGCTTAGCCATTTTCTTCAGCATGCTTGTTCAGGCAGCTACAATTTGTTCTGTAATTTTAATAAAAGGTACAAATATGATTAGAACAAGGTTATACGTCACTAAGTGAGAGCTATAAAATGTGGTTGAATGTGACAAACACTTTTTACCATGCCAGGGGTGCTTTGTTCTGACCTACCCAATGGCAAAGATGTGTCTTCTCATATAGTAATGTAAGCTGAAATTCATATTGTATCTTGATATTTTATAGCAGAGGTCACTTTCAGAGAAAAAGTGTGAAAGACATTTTGGAAGGAAAGGAATTAATGAAAATCATGATACTGACTACCCACCGCAGAGACAAATTCATGTGGCCATTTATGGAAAAATATGCAGGAAGCAGAGTGCTTAGCCACAGAATGATTCATTTTCAAAATTAGGAAGAGAACCAGAAACCCAGGGCTTAAAATGCAGATTTAATATGAATCCTGGCTGCCTCAACTGAGAAAACCACAGCCAGACTGTTTTAACAGCAGGCATGCTTGGCTTTATTTTCTTTTATGTTCCTGTCACATATACAACTTATGAAGGTTGCCAATTCAACCTCAAGAAGTGGCCATTACCTTGAAAAAAAATTCTCATTTTCACCCTTCTCATAAATATAAATACTTCTACAAGAGGTCTAAAGTATTAAGCTGTGACTTTGATGCTGAAAATGTTGAGCAACAAGCTATGCTGGTGAGTCTGAAGGGTACTTGAACTGGCGGTCTGCAGCACTTTGTTTGCAAGGGAAGGTTTTATAAATTAGTTTAAAATTGCTTTGCTGTTGCTAGCTGGCAGTGGTATCTGTGATGGCCATAACTGAGTCTTTTGAATCTTCTAAGTGCCTACAGCATTAATTGATCTGTATAATATTCATATGAGGTAGATTATATCCCTCTTTTAATCAAAGAAACTTGTAGGAGCTCAGGAAAGTTGATAGTGGAATTTCCACTGACTTCAGACATGTTGCTCATGTTGATGATATTCCTAAATGCAAGGTTGCTGATTTTCCATGGTACTAATGGCCTGTAACTCAGATCAAGGTCAATTGGAAGTCAGTGCAGTGTGTGAAAACGAGGTCACAGGAATAGAAAGCTAAGCACAGAAAGGCTCTGGGAAGGCAGGAAACTGGGAAATCAGGTCTTAAGATGACATAACTGGAGCTGAAAGTTAGATTCAGAGGCACATAAAAGATGCAAGAACTGAGGATCTCCAGTTCATGGCCTTTAGCAATTGGTGTACACCATTCTATTTCCAATCCTAAAATCAGACAACATTACGTAACAGAGCTTTGGCAGCCCTGTATTGTTGCCTCCTACTTGTGAGGCTTTTCATTAGCCAGTGCTTGGACTTCCAGAAAAGGAAAGTCAATGAAAGTATGAAAATGTTCAGAGCCATTTACTAGAAATTTCTGCATGCTTATGTGATACAACTGTGTAAATTAAATTCCCTACGAACTGGTTTGCACAATATAATAGCAAACATTGTTGAAGGAAGATGCAAATACATATAAAAACTGCATTAATCTGGTCATGTCCTTTATTTTTTTAATAATGCAATGACAAGTTTTACAAATATATATGGTAAATGGCAAAGAAAGCCAAAGCAGCTCTTCTAAAATAATTTTTCTGTGCATTATACTTCCAGTTAAGGAAGTTATTCCTGTCTGAAATGCAAATGGGAGGAAATGCAGTGGTTAACACAATGGGCATGCTAATAACAGCAGGTAGTTATTGGTCACAGGAACTATACCAAACCTGCTGGGGAATTCACCTGGTTTCATTTACAGGGGAAAAAGCTTAAATCTCCTCCGGATTTTAAGCAGGGAAATAGCAAATGAACTGTATGAAATTAAGAATGGCAGCCAATATGGTTGCTCAATGATTTGGGGAAAGGACTGCCTGCTGCATACAAAATGTGAAACCATGAGGCATTGGCAGTAGGACTAGAAGGGAGAATCAGAAATCTGTGACAAACTTGCAGAGAATAAACAATGAAACTAGGATATATTTGTGATCATAGATGGCTGAATTGGGTACTGAAATCTTTCACTGTCCTAGAGGACCCAAAGTAAGTGAAATTTTGGGTTGTTACTTTTATAGAAAGTCCTGTCTCCTGAGGCCACAGACCATGTGTGCACTATGGCATTACTGAAAGTTCAAGCCCTGGCCAACTTCAGGTGATAGAAGTAGAGGTATTTGATTAAGTTTTTATGCTTGGAAATCACAAGTATTTCCACAGGATTATCTCCTATTACTTTTCTCTCATTGTCTGGCATGGAGAACAATGGAATCCCACTACAATTATTGGCTGACATGTCCCTAGTTATTGTATTTGAAAACTCTCAAGAGTAGGACACAAAACTGAAAGTTTTGCAAAATCAGAACCAATGTATAAGTAAAGCATCTGAATTCCTTTGCTACCTTACATCATATTTATGAGGTTGTAATTCAGCTGGCTTCACTGCAGTGTCTCCTGATTTACCACAGTGTCACTGGGATCAGAACTGCGCTCCCAGTCTCCATGTTCTAAAGGCAAATAAAGTCTGCTAAGTGTTTTAGTGGCAAGACAGGTCACCAGAGTTGTAATTATCTCCAATTGAAACTTAACACAAGCTGTAATATTCTTTATGTGCTACTGAATGGCAGCTCAGAAGTGTGTGAAAGTCTATTCTATCAAGCAGCAAAGTGGAAAAAAACTTATAAGAACTTATTTTAACTCTTGTCCTTTGAACTGAGCGCTCACATGCTCAGTATGAATGGGAACAAGTGTACCAACACCTATGGGAAATGACTCCTGGAAAGTAATTTTTTGTCTGTGTAAGTGATCACTCTATTGTGTTTCACTGTAACATAAAAATCTCTCTGGCTACCAGCAGAGCTCAACATAGTCTTTCTTAATAAATGAATTAATATTCCATCTTTTTACTGCAAGGAACTACCAAGTGACAAATGATACAGTGTCTCCCTGACAAGGAGTATAATAATGGCTGCGTCAACATTGACATAAAAAACGCGTTTCTCTATAAATGTGCAACCTTTTCAAATGTTTCTTCCAAAATTGTTAGAAAGGTTATACTGTCCCATTGGCACCTGAGCAGTCCAGGTTTCTGATATCATCTTCTAGAACCTCTTCTGTGAAATAAGAAAATGTTATTTTCATTTCATCAATATAGCTTTAAGGCAACTGGCTACAATTTTTTTTTTTTTGCTCTAAATATACAGTGAAAAAAAGTTGTTTTGTAAGTAGTTGCAACTGAAGAAAAATCCCAAATACCTGCAAAAGATGAGTTGCTGACTCAATATGACTATTAAAAGTTCATTTCTCAAAAGTTTATGATAAACATTTAGAATACTCCAGCTCACTTCTCCAAAAGGAGATAGTTAGGTAATTGCCTGACATTTAATGAAGGAGTATTCCATTTCAAGAAAGCAACATGTATCACAGATGGCAAATCCTATCTACCATTATTTGGAAATAGGCATTTCACTTTTTAAATAATATCACTGCAAGAATGTCCAGCTTGTGATTTTGAAATGACCTTTCTAATTTTCTGAATCACAGACAGTTTATAAAGTTAAATAAAGTACTCATTGTTTTTTAAATAGGCAGCACAGAATCAATAGATTTAAAAAAAACATAAAAAATTAGGAGATGTCATGGGACATGTTCCAGTACACTTAACCTTTAATTTTGGGAAGAAAAATGGACAACATCTTTAAACAACCATACTTATACCTCTTTCAAAGATATTTTAATAGAGCTTCACTGAAAGGAATGCGTTTATCTACCCTACAGGTAAACTGGATTTTTTTTCTAGGTTCCAGATTTTGTGTTTTATTTTTGCTAACAAAAAATATCCCATTAATTTTGATGGTTTTCAAAGGCATCCTAATGGTAATAGCTTTCTCTGAGTGTTATCTTCTCAGCAAATTCTTAAGTGATTTCAACTGTTAGTTAGGTACCATTGAAAGGCAAACTATGTTTTCTTTCTTAATTTCTTGTAAAAAACCCCACTTTTCTCTACAGTTATATTAGTTGTGACTAAGGTGCTTAAAGCAGAAGATAACAGCACCAGCCTAGAATGAAAATCAGATTTTCTAGATGACCCAATGATGAGGCATTTCACCACTCAGTGAATTTGCAGGACAGACAGACAGTAGTATGTATTGTTCAGAAGTTTTCATTAATGTTCCTTAAAGCACTGGGAGTAGTGGCAAGGAAGTGAAGCCAAAAGCAAGAGGTTGTCAGGCAGAAAGGGTGTGTGAAGCCTTATGAACTTGTGGATTTTTTTTATTCTTATGTTGTCTTGAATGAGCTGGAAAAAAAATTATTATATCTCTTCTTAGGTAACATTTTGAAGATCTTAATCTACTCATAATGTTAGTATTCCTCATTTTCTCACACCTGTTATTGAATTTTTTTCATATTTTGGGATAATTTTTTTGCATCTTCTTATATCAAAGTTTAAAATATGTTAACATCGGGCTTTCTTCATTAATATATCCATGAAAACATTTTGTTAAAAAAGTAAGAGAGTGGTCTAATTTCTGAATCACAAAAAAAGAATTCATGAAAATTTTCTCACTTTAAGAAACATTATTAAATTAGTGTTCTGCTTGAAAATACTTTATGATATTTTGTGCAATTTACTCTTTTAAATAACACAGAATAATAGAAGAAAGATTATATTAAAGATCCAAAATTAACTACTTAAACATTGCATTTTCTGGATCTCATTGTCCCTTCAACTTGCAATTTTGGCAGATAATTCAGTATATTAGATTCTTAGCAGTTTAAGACTGGGGTGCTGTACAATGTGTATAAACTCATTCAGTATGATAAGAATGGCAGAACTCTCAATCTGCTTAGACTTTGTTCTAAAGCTCAGACCTCACAGCAAGTGGTTCCTGCCTTGTCTTTGACAATCTAATGCATATGGACTCCAAGTGCATCAGAACAGCATATTACTACTGATGCTTTTGATTATGCTTCAGCCCAAAAATCAGCACAGGAAACAGAGAATGCATTCTACTTCTCATATATGGAAAACATGGTGAGTTGGTATGCATTAATGATGATACATTCACATCTCTAGGCAAATTCTAGCACCTTGGGGCCTGCTGGCTCAATGCTGCTGGAAATGAAGTCACACAGACAACATGGAAAGTAGCTTCAGATTTAGAAAGAATGAAATAATGTGTCTGGAAAGAATAAAGAAGTACACCTGAAAGCTTAGCTATATTAGTCCAAATATTTAATATGCATATAGGGCCACAAACTGCTTCAAAATGAGGTCTAGTTAACATATAGTTAATGGGAAATGTTGGAAAAACAAGCTGAAGTTAAATATGCTTTTCTGTTCCATTGATTTCACAGCCAGAAATTAGTGGCAAGCTTGTCTGAAGTGGCAATAAAATCTAGCAATGCCTTCAAAGGAATAGGTAAGCTGTGCTGAACAAACACAAAATAAAAGATGGCCCAAACACAGTAAGAATAACAAAATTAGAAAGTTATGTCTCAGATTTTCACATTGAAAAAACCCCTAAATAATCAACCTATCTGTGCAGCACCATTTAAGATCTCTGAAAAGATTAGAAACCAAATTCTGATTTGTTGTTGCTACATGTCCTGAAAAATTGGACTAAAACTGGTCATACAAAAAAATTGGACCAATTTCTTCTTAAGAGGGTTCTCCTTTATCGGTTTTAGCAGTGAGATATGAGGACAGAGAAGTAATTTCTCAATTTAAAACACATTTCTCTCTCATGTACAGACATATACATTTACATTTATACATAATACTAGAAATATACATACACATATAGAGTATAAAGTATATGTATATTTATTACTTACACAGTCAGGAACGTAAGAATTAGCCTTGATTTTAGAGACCTATACCAAAAATTCAGATCACTGCATGAAAGAAACAACATTTTAAGAAATGTCATGTCAGCTAATACCCTGGAACAAGTTTAAACAGAATTTTAGAAAGCAACACATAATTGTTTCAGAGAAGCTATTTGTCTACCAAGTTATTTTAAATTTCTCTAAATATTTATAAAAACAAAAATCATCATAGATATGCAGAAAATCATAACTCTTCAAAGGTTATGTCATGCTCTAGTGAACCATTTTCTGTATGCTTTTGTTCAGGATAAATTCTCAGTACTGTAAGACTGCTGTATAAGGCTAACAGCTCGTTAACTTACTATTGTTTTAAATGACATTAAAAGTATTACAGAAACAAAGAATACTTAGCAAATGGAAATTCAAATTTCTGCTTTTCAAAAACCTAGTGGCTTACTGAAATGAGTGCAAAAAGATCAGATTGCTTTTAGAGTATTTAGCTAGGCACTTACATACAGAAATGATCCCTCTAAAAAAAAAATTGTACAATTCTATGTGATCCAGCCTTTACAGGATCTAGTCAAAAAAGAATGAGAATAATCACCCTTGTTAACCCTGATAGTCCATTATGTCATCAAATATTACAAACTCCCTGCTACTGCAATGTAGGCCTCATGTATGGTGGTGTGAACCTGTCAGGAGAGTAATTGTTGCCCAGCAGCATTGAGCTTAAAATTAAGAATTGTAATAAGCAAAAAAAAAAAAAAAAAAAAGCATTTTCTATGCTTAATTACAAATAGGTTAGATATTCTGCAAGTTAATGCAGATTGCAGAAATTCAGAACTCCTATAAACTTCAATTGAACTAAAAAGACAAGAAGAAGGGGTAGAGAAATAATACTGAATTATTCAGGCTATATCCTGAAGAAGTTCTGGGATCTTACTTGGAATCTTTAGACTGCCTGAGAGAATGGAACCACCCCCTCAGTGAAAACTCCAGAGTGAAAATGGCATTATAGAAAAATTATCAAATCAGCTGGAAATGATTTCTTCCTTCATACTCTCTAGTTTTGAGGTCCTCACTGGAGAAAAATACATGTACAAGTATTTTTTCTCGAAAATAGAAACACTAATTAGGAAAAAAAGTAAATGGTGTGGAAAGTTAGTGAAAAATGGCATCAATTACAAAACTGTGGCATCTGATTTTTTAAAGCCTGGAAGTACTTAAAACCAGAATGTGATCAGAACAAAAAATTGTAAGCAGGAGTGTGCTGGCACATGTGGCTATATACAGTACATTCATATACTGTATATAGCCACAAGTTACAGCATTACTGATAATTATATATTCAGTGCCAGTAATCACTCACATGGATATTTTGTTCTAGGTATTTCTGGAATTAAGCTGGAAGTTCCAGTCCTTTCTCTGGCTGGAAGTCATAGGAGCTTTCTTCTCTTTTGCTGGAGCACACAAGACAGCAATTTTTATCTCTAATAATATCTTTTCTTAATCTCCTTTCAGACAGACTGCCTGTCTCAAATTGAGACCAGAGTGATTTAGAGTTAAAAGAATGGGTATAATAGAGATGTGGCATGCTTAAATCCTCTCCTTAGGAAGATAAAACTCAATTAGAGGTATGGTCTGGCAGACAGTGTAAAAAAGGACTCTGAGGGAATTCATGTCTAGTTAATCATCCAGAACTTTATCAAAATGCAAAGCAAAGTTTAACTGTAAATATGGTGTAAAAAATTGTGAAGATGAAAGTTTATTTGGGGTCAAACTTTCTTTTTCTGGACAAGGGAAGCAGGATAGCCTAGATTAAATGAAAGTGGAAATCAGATTTAAAGTATGACTTAGTGAAAAACATCAGCTGCGCTACACAGGTATTCCTCACCCCAAATTTTCAAGTATTGAGAAAAATAGGAGGAAAAAAAAGCAAAAGAGATTGGAGAAAATTATTTATTTTTCAATACATACAATTTTTAATGACCCATTTTTAATGTTAAAATATTCCATTGCAATCCAGAAGATATCTAGAAAGATAGAAAAAAATAAAATCTTTCAGTGAAGAATGTGTTGTCAAAAAGGTCTGACTTGTGAAAAGTGTTACAACACTTTGTTCCACTGTCTTATTCTTTTGTGAGGTAATCCTCAAATCTTCTCTCACCTTTAGAAGATAACAACAGCTTTAAAATGTTACCGTGCTTGTGAAGAGTCAGAGAAAGTCACAGGGTGATACTGAGAGCTTTAAAGCTTCTTTTCACCACTCTCCTTTGGCTGTGGGATTCTTCTCAGGCAGACTACACCACCCCTCACTTTAGGACAAACCTCCTCTATGGTGTCTGTACCTGCCTCTAGAGAAAAAGGATTCTGCAACTGGCTTCAACACCTCTCAGCAGTGATACTGAGGGACAACACAGGCCCAGTGGAGCTTCAAAAATGGGGCATCTGCAACATGATCTTCCTCTCTTCATATGCCTAAGAACAGAGAAAGGCAAAGGATTGGGACTTGAACTGTAGCTGAATGAATTGTGGCTATACAGAGACTTTTTCACTGTCTACAGCTCATGTTTACAATTTCCAAATTCCTCCTGAGCACAGCTTCTGTGATTATTTAGGAAGAAACGCAGATTACTTAGTTTTTAGTATCTTCTTCAAAGAATATTTTTTTTTCTATCTTTGTCTTCATTTTAGCCAATCCAGTCATGTTATAACAAAGCCATTGTTTGCCTGACCCACTGGCTTAGACACGACAGCTGCTTTTCAAAGAACACTCACATTTTTAGTCCAGTCACTGCAAAGGTAGGAAGTGGGTGGCTAATGGCCTAAATTTTAGCTTGTCTGTTGGTTTGCACATGGAGGATATTTGCTCTTTACTAATCTGAATTTAGATCCTGGGTTACCAAGTTTAGTTCTCCATCCACAGTTACAAATAAAACAGTGGAACAAATACATGCTGGATCTCATGCTGCCAGGCAACTCAACTCATACACTGCAAGAGTTTTAATTCTTCCTACAGGTCATTAAGGAACAGCCATAGGGATCCAGGGGTTTCAGGTTGTGGAAGAGACACCTTTGAAGAGACATTTATATACCATAAATGTACATGTGATTTGAAGAGTACAGTGATTTGCAGCTTCCTCCCACACAGGTTTTGTCCATGTTATTAACTACTTATTCCACAAGGATGTATCACAGGCCAATGGGCTTAATGCTGACACAAGGCTATCAATAACCTTGGCAAAACAGACAGTATTGCCAGCTGTACATACACATTCCTCAGCAAGAACTCAATACTGCTTCCAATGGAGTAACTCTTGTGCTTAGTAGTGGCAATAGACTGCTTTAGAGCACTCTGTGCCTTGCAGTGTGTGAAACAGCTCTTGGCTGCTATCTCTCCTGCTTGACCATTCTGCTAATTTACTGATATTTGCAGCCTGAGCCACTCAGTCTAGTCATTCCCAGAATCAAGCCCAGCTTCCACACCTCCTGTTCCAGTCCAGCCATTCTTTGAGTGCTCAGAAAACAGACTACAGCAATACTTCTCTAGCTTATCCCTCTTGAGGACACTGCACCAAACTAAAGCCATTCAATGTCGGCTTATCTTCCCTCCTTGGTTTTGAAGAGCTGACAGCACTCTGCAGCGAAATGCTTTCAAAGACCCCACAAGGCTTTGTCTCCATAATTAGAATTCTCTTCCAGGTAACAAAAAGTAAGTCCAAACAATCTTTTGGCTGTTATTTTTTTTCCCCTAGAAGTGTGAAATGAGGGAGGGACAGGGAAGCTCCCAGTAGAAGCTTCAAAGAAGGAGGGTGGGAGGGCATATGGTGGTGTTGAAAATCTGGTTACAGAGCTGATTAGAGCTTTTCTGTGGAGACAAGGAGGTGGGCAGAAAAAGAAAGGGATCTGTACGCTTGTAGAGTGTTTTCTTATTTATTGTAAGCATAAATAGCCATTCATATTTTCTGTGCAGTTCTTTCTCATCAGACAATTGGAAGCATTCAAAATACTGGATTAGAACTGGCAGGTTGGAACTGTCATACTTTCTTAGTTTCCACTGAGATTTATTTCTTCCAACAAGTAAAATCAATCTAGACTGTGCTTCAAAATATTACTTTCCCTTTGTTAAAAACAAAATTTTAAAAGAAAATGTTTTTTAAAATTAATTTTCAAAGAATGTTTTACTTGAAAATGAAATTGTGAAACCTTTTTATGACATGTTTTAAATATGAAAAATAACTGCACACTAAGGAATTATCAATGGCAAAATTTGAATTTTTGTAAAAATAAAGGGAAAATAAAGTGTGTTGATTCTTGCTTCTTGTTAAGGCATTCCAAGCATGTAATCCAGCTATCTCCCAGGTCACATTTTCTGGTGTCAGCTAATGAAGGGAAAAGGTTGAAGAAAAAAAAGCATGTTTCTTTTTCACTGGTTTACTTTGAGCTTACAAAACCTTTGTCTTCCAGAGAAAGACATATTTTGTAGTGTGTTTCTGATTTCATGTACTGTGAAAGAGAGACACACACCATTTACATTTAAAAGAGGTTGTCACATTTATTTTTCCATTGAAAATATAAAGTTTTCAGAGAAAACCCCCAAAACTCATGGAGTTTTCAACAAAGTCTGTTTGAAACTCTGGAATTTTCAACAATGCATTTTCTGTGAGATCCTATATGGTTTATATTGAATTTTCTCCAAAACCAGATTTTTTTTTTTTTTTGGTAGGAATATTAGTCACTTAAAATTTTGACCTTAAAACCTTTTTAACCAGGTATTTTTATATAATCTGCCCATCTGCCCTATTATTTTTCAGCTCCACCCACATAGTCTGGTTATTTGTCTCAAAACTCCTATTTTTTTGTTATTTTTTTATTTTCAAATTCCAGCTTATTTGGATTCCACACAGATATTCTTCTAACTAATTCAAAACCATACATCCAAGACACATGAAAACTATCTTTGACAGGAAGCCCAATAAAATTAATTTAAAATCGTAAAGATAGCAGTAGTTACTATTTTTTTTTCAATAGCAGCATCTGCTAGAAGCCAAATTTATAGGTTATTCCCATAGTGCCCATCAAAGAAGTACAATGGTCAAGCAGCAAGTTTTTAAGACTTCTAGTTTTCTAAAGGCTCTTGACAGCATCTTTTGTTATCCCCTCAGATATCATGTTTCTGGATCCCTATGAATACCACAACAGAATCAGGGGAAGATATACAAAAGTTTTCAAAAAGGAAAAGGTAAGAACCATAGCAGAATTGTCAAAGCAGCAGAACTTCAGGGTTTTTAATGAGAAGACATAAACCACAGAAATTCGTTTGAACAGAAGCACTGTAATTACCAGGTCAAGATAATTTCTTTTGTTTTCCATAAATAAAATTACATTTAAGAGCATGTGAAGTGTTTTTCTCTCCTCCTAGGGAAATGGTGAGAGCACAGTTTTAATATTTATGTGTTTTTCCTTATAAAAATCCAGGAACAAAGGACTTCACCACTCTAAAGGTTACACAGAATTTCAACAATAGGTTTAGTTGATTTGAATAGCCTTTTGGCATGTTGATTTATGCTATAAGAGTGGCCAAGGGCTTTAACAGTTTAAACAGGATAATGGGGTAGAGAAAGCATGCTGAGCAAATGCATTCCAAGATTTAAGGACTTAAAATGTCTGAATTAAACTAAACTGACATGTATTCATTCTTAGCAAATTTGCTATAATTATATTGGGAATGTCTGAAACAAGACTGAGATCACCTGCCAGCTGATCTAAGGGGGATACTGGTTCCCATTATAGGAACTACATTTCAAGCTGTTGGCCACATACCTAGACATTAAGCAAATGGAGAAATACCTCACTTAGTATAAAAGCATTACAGAGCTAAGGCCACTTCAGCTTTGGCCAATCTTTGTTGAAGATAGAGGTGGCAATAAAATAACAAAAAGCCCAAACAAAATCATCCAAAGTAACATAGAAAAATATGTTATTGCATTGATCTATAATCAGTACAATAGGATGGCACAATCATGCACTAGAATGTGAGACAGAGTAAAAATCCCTAGAGTAAAAGCCCATTTTGAATTAGGTGAAATGTCCAGGAGAGGTGAAAAGTCTCTGAAGTTAAAGCTGAAGGAAAAACTGCAGAACAGACATAATAGGGAGACAAAGGGTAGGCAGGAACCCATAACAAGTTCTAGTACGAGGACAAGTCAGCCTGACCTAGGAATTCTTCCTGATAAACGAAACTAGCAAACTAGCGGCAAGTGTCACGCGAAATCTTGTAAAAATGAATATGTATGAACCTATTGTGAAACTGTATGCATATGTATTTGCAAGGAAGATAAAAAGGGGATCTGAAACTCCTAGGGCACGCATGCCTTTTGAGGAGAGCATTCTCCGCATGCGTCCAGCGCTGTAATAAACATACCAGCTTTTACAACTTTAACAAAGTTGTGGGGTTCTTTTCTTTATCTCCGCAAAACATTTTGGCGAGCCGAGCCAGGAGTTCTCTGTCCCCGCAGGGGCAGAGGGGATAGACGGACCTCCAAGGCGCGCCCTAGGATTTTTTCCTGGTGGGGCTCCGCTCGTCTCAGCTTGCCTCCTGCGAGGACAGACAAGGACCTGCTGGCCAGCGGAGAGAAGAATACGGTATGTTCTGAGGCGCACCAAGGGGGGGGGAGAAAGAGAGATAGAAGAGCTGAGGCCAAGTAAGACGTAAGTCACTCAGAGACGTCTGAGTGCTGTGGATGCAGCTGTGGCTGATAGGGCAGCAGCAGCTGAATTAGAGACAGGGGGTGTCCGATAGAGCGGACCCCCAGTGATATGGAGCTGTGCGGCTGATAGGGCAGCAGCAGCTGAATTAGAGACAGGGGGGTGGGTTCCGATGGAGCGGACCACCAGCAATATGGAGCTGTGCAGCTGATGGGGCAGCGGCAGCAGAATTAGAGTTGTGGGGAGGGAGGTTTTTCACTGTCTGATGGAGCGGACCGCTAGGGACTGTGGGGGCCAGTCCAGTGAACCTCTATGTGTGTGTGTGTGTGTGTGATGTCCGGACAGTGTATCATTGTGTGGTTAATGTGTCTGTAATTGTGCAAGTGTGTGGCGTATGAAAGAGAGAGCGAACAAGTGAGTTCACCCCTGGCGCGGGGGGGTGAATTCTACCCGCGTTTGAAGCGGCCGGGTGGAGCCTGAGGAGCCGGCTGCGGCAGGCTGTGGGGGCAGGGAGTGCCCCCCAGAGAAGCGGAATGAGTAGAGAAACGTCAGTGACGGTGTTTATTGTGTTTAAATCTAGTGATTTGTGTAGATTTGGTACATTTTAACCATGAGTTAAAGAGCTCAAAGAGTTTCTTTGCCCTGGATATTTGGATCTCTGGAATTTCACTGTGTGCCGTTATTTTGATTGTGTCCAGGGAAAGCTGATGTTGGGTAAATGCGGAATTGTGGTATGCTGTGTTGTATTGAGAAAAGTAGGTACTTTGAGGGATATGCCCTTTCCCAGTGATTTTGTGTGGTGATTTTCTTCCACTGCATTGTGGTAATTTGATTCTAGGAGTGTATAGTGGTGTTTGTGGAGATTTTAGGATTTTGTTTGCAACAAGAGTAGTATTTTACACAGAAGAACTATGGTATGGTGATTTATGTTTAACTGTGGTAAAGCAATTAAAGGAATTCCAAGAATTCCCCCCCCCCACAGCAATCCAAGTGAATTTGAGATAAGGAGGTGTGTGTGTGTCTGTGTTTGTGGGCATATCAGAGTTTTGTTACAAGCACAGCAAAGCAGTGAAGTGAGTTTGTGAGGGACGCTGATCAAGCTGATTCAGAACCTAAGATCTTAAAACTTGCGTGTAGGAAATCACATCTGATACCTGTCACCTGGAGCTGTGTGTGAAAAAAAAAAGGAGAAAAAAAAGGAAAAAAAAAAAACCAAAAAAAAAACAAAAAAAGAGAAAAAAAACAGAAAGAAAAAAAAAAGAAAAACACAACTACTGTAAAGTTCTGAGAAGAGAAGTTTGGGTAGAAACAAGATAGCATAATGAGAACTAACCAGAGCAAAGAGATTCCTGAACTAACCCCTTTTAGGAGGGGGAGAAGGCTGCCAGTAGGGGCAGCTCAGAAAGTAAAAAGATTTATAATACCTCATTGCAGTTAATGCTGTTTTAAAATGAGAAAGTAAATGAGATAAAGTTTTATATGCTGATATGCTTTTGTTTTAAGAAGTCACCAGGAATGGCAAAAAGGACTGTGGGACCAGATCACCCTCCTGGGCCCTTGAAAAGGAAAACAGGGGAAAGAAAAAGCAAATCAAACGTGTTGCTCAGCATGCCGCATAAGATAGCAATGTAAGAAGTAAAACAAAGATTATCATGCAAAGCGATTGCAGTTCACAAAATGAGTGCATATGATTTGTTAAAGGCTCCTCCTAAGGTAAGGGAAGAAGCATAAAGATGACCTCCCCAAAAGGGAAGAGGACAGGCTCCAAAGGTATACCCATTTGCACCCATCCCCCCGCCTGGCAGTCCAATTTCATCCAGAACTAGGAGGTAACAGACCCCTCTGCGAGAGGCAGTGAGATCAAAAAAAGGGGGTGGAGTTTTAGTTGATACAGGGGCCATATAGTTTTAAATAGAGCTTTTAGTACCTGTGGAGAATGTTTATGTTGTAGTGTGAGGAGCAACTGGCCAGTCTGAGAAGGCATACCTTTGCAAACCTTTAAAGTAACATGTGTACTTAGAAGCTTCTGTATATGCTCAATTCGCTAAATATTTTCAAATGAAAAGGTTACTCTGGAGGCAAATGATATAAAGATGTTAGGCTTAACATTAACAGCCATTGAAATTAAGAAGGACATTAGTAAAAAATAAGTGTTTTCGAAGGTATGGGCCTATGGTGCACCAAGGAGAGTGAAAAACGCCCCCCCATAGTAATCAAGCTTAAGGAAAGAGCACAACCAGTGAGAATTAAGTAGTCCCCCCCTTCAAAAGGAAGATAGGGAAGGAATCAGCCCAATAATTGATAATACTGTATTGAGGGCTGTCAATAAGATAACAAAGAGTTTATATCCTGTGATGGCAAATCCATATACTTTACTAACTTGTTTAACACCTGAGCTAACCTGGTTCACTGTTTCAGACCTGAGAGACGCCTTCTTTTGCCTCCCCATCCACAAAGCCAGCCAGAAAATTTTTGCATTCAAATGACACAGCTCACATGGTCCATGTTCCTGAAGACTTCAGTAATTCCCCTACTCCAATTGAAGAACAACTTGCAAAAGATCTGGAGTCCTGGAAAGCTCCATAAGAAAAAGGAAGGCTTTTGCAGTATGTGGATGATCCTCTAGTAGCCACTCAGACAAGGGAAACATGTGGCCTGGACGGTAAGCCTTTTGAATTTCCTAAGACTCCAAAGATACAGGGTATTAAAGAAACAGACACAGGTAGTGAAACAGAAAGTAATCTACCTGGAGTACGAGGTGAGTGCTGGGCAATGGACTTTAGGGCAGGCTCGCAAGGAAGCCATATGCCAAACCCTGAAACCCCAGACAATAAAAGAGCTCTGAACCTTCTTAGGCATGGCAGGGTGGTGCCAGCTGTGGGTTTATAATTATGGACTGCTCGTCAGACCCCTCTATGCTCTTATTGCTGATGGAAACAGAAATCTCCAGTGGACAAAAGAAGCCACACGGGCCTTTCACCAGCTAAAGAGTGCTCTCATGTCAGCTCCAGCTTTGGGACTTCCAGATGTAAGTAAACCATTCTTTTTATTTTCTCATGAAAGACAGGGAATTGCCCTGGGAATACTGGCTCAAGACTTGGGTCCTTACCAAAGGACAGTTGCTTACTTCTCTAAGCAACTAGATGCAATGGCCAAAGAATGGCCAGGTTGCCTCAGAGCTGTAGCAGCAGTTGTGCTGAATATTCAAGAGGCACACAAGTTTACCCTCGGACAAAAATGACTGTGCTAGTGTCCCACACAGTGTCTGCAGTACTGGAAGTGAAAGGTGGCCACTGGCTTTCACAGCAGAAGTTTCTGAAATACCAGGCCATCATAGTAGAGCAAGATGATGTAGAGATAGTGGTGACTAATATTGTCAACCCAGCTTCCTTTCTCAGTGGAAATCAAGGAGAAGCAGTACACCATGATTGCCTGGAGACCATTGAAGCTACCTACTCCAGCCGCCCCAACTTAAAGGACACTCCTTTGGACGATGCAGAGACCTGGTTCACTGACGGGAGTAGCTACATTGCCAATGGGAAGCGGCATGCTGGGTATGCAGTGACCACCTGCAGAGAGGTAATCGAATCTAGACCCTTACCAACAGGTACCTCTGTGCAGAAGGCTGAGATAATTGCCCTGACTCGTGCCTTGGAAATGGCAAAAGGAAAGAGAATAAACATCTACACGGACTCGAGGTATGCATTCGGAGTCGTACATGCACATGGGGCCATCTGGAAAGAGAGGGGACTGCTCACCTCACAGGGGAAGAACATCAAACATGTACAAGAGATAATCCAGCTGCTGGAAGCAGTTTAGCTGCCTGAAAAGACGTATTAAGGAACAAGAGAGAGTGAGCTCAGAATTGGAAGAAGGAAATGAGCTGGCGGATGGAGAGGCAAAGAAAGCAGAAAAAGGTGACGTAATTATGGACAGATTTTCCTCAGAGGTAAGCCAGAATACAATAATACTAATCAAAAGAGACATACAACCACAAGGGGTGAGCTACCATTGAAAGAGAGCTGGTAATCCCTTCTCATTTTTGTGGTCATTAAGGAAGGAGAAGCACTAGAAAACACATCGGGGCCTAACTACTTAAAAGCTTTTATAAAGTGTGGCTCCTTTCCCAAAATGACCAAGGCTGCTAGTGATACAGAGTGCATCGAAATGAAGTGTTGACTTTAAAGTAGTAGTTTCCACAGGCTTTCTAGAACACGCATCTGATTGAGAGAATCGTTGTCAAGAATTTATTGCCATTATTACTCAGGTAAATTGACAGTGTGATCCTTGCCTCCAGACTAACCCCAAAATTACCCCAGGCCGAAACTTAGTCAGACTGGGAGAGGCCATGGGCCTGGACAGCAGTGGCAAATTAACTTTTCAGAACTCCCAAGGAAAGGGGGGTATCAGTATTTATTAGTATTGATAGATACATTTTCAGGGTGGCCAGAAGCCTTCCCCACCAGCACTGTCAAAGCCCGAGAGGTGACCAGAATATTATTACAAGAAATAATACCACGCTTCTAAGTTCCAGCCACAATATCCTCGAATAGAGGATCACATTTCATTTCCAAAGCAGTGCAACAGATTAGTAGCCATCTGGGCTTGGATTGGGAATTTCACACTCCATACTGCCCCAATCAAGCAGCCAAGTAGAGAAAATGAATCATTTTATTAAGCAGCAAATTGTAAGACTGGGGCAGGAAGTTCATCTACCCTGGCCCCAAGCTCTTCCACTGGCACTATTGCAAATTCAAACTAAACCTCAGGCTAAAGGAATACAAAAAGGGAATGTCCACCCACATTGGGGTGATAACACTGGCCACCTACATGGTGGCTTTAAGCAAACAGCTCAGAGAAATTGAGAAACATGTGGCTGGAACTTGAAGCAGGGAGCTAGATAGACCAGTACATAACATACAGTCTGGAGATTATGTATATGTTAAGCCTCTTGCAGAAAAGACTTTGGAACCACAGTGGGAAGGACCACTGCAAGCACTTCTCACCACCTTCGCCGCAATCAAGATCAAGAAGCAGAATGCCCAGATCCACCACTCTCAAGTGAAGAAGGCCCAGAAGCCCCTTGGAGAGTGACACCAGGAGACAATGAACTGAGATTAAAGCTTACTCGGGCAAAATGAGTATATTGCGGTCGGGAGTAGTTTGTACTTTAGTTTACAGAATTGTTGTATATGTAATTATAACTGAAGTTTTAGAACTAGAGAGTACTCTATGCAAAGAAATGCTGAATGGCCTTGGTCCCAGGCGTTTAATCAGTATACTGGATCCATGGGAGAACCTTCTGAGATACAAAATTTAAATCTGTCCACTTTAGGAATTCATAGGGATCAGGTATATGAGGAGCAAGAATGGCAGGAATGGGAACTGTGGACACTTCAAGGGACCAGAGGAGAAGAAATCAAGGTAGGATGTCGGATAGTCAATGGGACAGCTTATGAGAAACCAGGTATAATTAGTGTCTCAATCTCTCCTGATGCATACAAACATCAGAAAATTTGTGATAACCTAAGTAAATCAGACTGTCAGTGTAATTTTACCTTGATACAGCCTGTAGAAGTGATTTGCCTTTGGGCTCGGGATGAGACACTGCACACAGCAAGACCTTACATAACCCATACTAGCACTCAAATAGTTCAGACCCAACCCAAACTTGAACCTGAAGTGTATGAACTAGGCCCCTACGTAGTGAGGAATGTGGGTGAACAACTGTTATTCAATGCAGAATAGTCTCTCAAACTTGTTAATAATGTTAATAATGCAAATTAACATCTCAAAAATCCAACCAGCCTGCTCCTCCTTCCTAAAAACATCCTTTGAAGGCTGGACAACATGGTTACAAAGACAGGCATATCTCAGGAGCAGAATAAGAAAAGATCCAACTGGGATATTAGGGACAGGGCTTGGAGTTTTAAACAGAATTGATTCAGAAATACTGATGAATAGGCTGGCCACTACTGCAGGTAGCCTAACTAAATTGAAGCAGCCTTTACAGTCATCTCTATTGGCATTAGGAACTAGCCAGTGGCAGATTTCAAAAGTATTGCCACAGTGGGAAAAGGCCGGGGACCAAGACCACAAGTTAATAGTAGAAGCACTTAGTACAGTTCAAGATAATGTGTCTTTAGCTTTCAGTTGTATACAAGCACAGTTATGGATGCAGGCAACAGCAGCTCTGATCATATGGGAAGGGGGAGAAGGTAATTTTCCAGCTGAAATTCAGAAAATTGTCTGAGATAATGCGACTGATTTTGAAAAGAAGTTTCAATCCTGGTGGACTATGGTAAATTTTACCTATGACCCTGCTTCTAATGTAGCCACTGCCTTTGTGCTTACAATACGCAAGGCCACTGTTTATGTTATCCATCCCATCATTGCACTAAGATTAAACCATGAAAAAACAGTACTCCACCCTTCAGAACACAGTGTGGGCATGAAAAGTAAATGAAAAGTGGCAGACAGTAAACTTAGAATCCTGCATTACTAGAGAACAGATGGGATTAATTTGTGAAAGCAATACTATTAATGCTCAGGATGTGTGTCTAGACACTGAACAGAGTATTTGCCACTTCGAAGTTCATCCAAACACTGACCAGAAGACTGTGCTCGTATATACTGGAAAAGGGTGTGTATGCCTGAGAACTGCCTGTGCTGCTGTAAGAATTGATAGCAACAATGTTATTTTGTCTAGTAGAAATCATTCTAATTTCTGTATTTGTAACTTTGCTACAATTATAGGGTGTGATTTTTCGGACTCAGCCCCAGTGACATCTCACCAGTGGATTGAAACCAATTATACAATGTATCACCTACCCCTATTGGGATGGACCTTACATTAGTAAAACAATTAATTAAATACCAAGACCTACTAGAGATCTTGAAGGAAATCCAGGAAAGCAGAAAGAAAACCTTAATCACTGTCCAACATGATACAAAGGAAATAACCAGAATTCTACAAAGAACAAAACAAAATATGTATCATCACTGGTGGGATGTGATTTTTGGGTGGTCACCAACTGCAAATGGAATCTTTAATAAGTTGTGTCATCCAATTGTAGTTTTGTTAATATTAGTTGGAATAAGTTTAAGATTATCCATTATATTGTTAGTTTGGAATTGGAGAATACTGCAACGAGTAGCTGTGTTAACTTCTTTATCAGATGTTCATGGTAAAGCATTAAGAGACACTTATTGTCGTAAGGGTTTGCTTTAAGTAAAAGAATTTACTTATTTCCTAGGAAAGGGGGGGAATGAGACAGAGTAAAAATCCCTAGAGTAAAAGCCCATTTTGAATTAGGTGAAATGTCCAGGAGAGGTGAAAAGTCTCTGAAGTTAAAGCTGAAGGAAAAACTGCAGAACAGACATAATAGGGAGACAAAGGGTAGGCAGGAACCCATAACAAGTTCTAGTACGAGGACAAGTCAGCCTGACCTAGGAATTCTTCCTGATAAACGAAACTAGCAAACTAGCGGCAAGTGTCACGCGAAATCTTGTAAAAATGAATATGTATGAACCTATTGTGAAACTGTATGCATATGTATTTGCAAGGAAGATAAAAAGGGGATCTGAAACTCCTAGGGCACGCATGCCTTTTGAGGAGAGCATTCTCCGCATGCGTCCAGCGCTGTAATAAACATACCAGCTTTTACAACTTTAACAAAGTTGTGGGGTTCTTTTCTTTATCTCCGCAAAACAAATGAAGTCAATCACTTAAACATCTGAGGTCTCAGAATTCTGAGAGAAGGAGGATTAGTTTAATGGATAAATAAAAATGGCTATAAAATAAATTAATTTGTAATTTAATAAGCATTTTATTGCACTCTGACTTAAAAAATCTGTGAAGTCCAGTAAAGCTCAATTAAATCTGGGTCATCCAGAGAGTTATTTCTCTTCATAGGCTTATGCTATGCTGTCTCTTTACATTGTTGTTTATCTCTGTTTTCCTTTTCAGAGAAATTTGCTGATTGAAAAAATTCTTCTCCCTGCAGTGTGTTTCAGCAACCATCCCACAAAGCTTTCAGATCTGGTGTAACATTCCTCTCTTCTGGCATAGGATCTGGAGGACATGCTAACATTTATAATCCAGAGGGTAACCCAAAATACTCTGAGGGACATCTTTTCAGGAAATTAGTTGGAATTTCTGAGGTTGTTCAATACAACCCACATTTCCTTTTTTCTTTTAATTGTGTATGGCTCACAGGTGAGTCAAAGTTGTATGATCTATATGATAATCTGTGACATCCTACCTCTGCATGGATGGTTTCTTTTGTCTCTACTCCTCTTCCCATGATCACCGGCTGTTCCAGTGGAAGCAGAGATTCCGCAGCATTTAACAGGCTTGATTTATTTCTCTATAATGCATACAGTTCTACATCTAAATTGCTCCAGTTTTTGAGGATGGGAGCTGTAAATTGCTGAGAATTTGCATATGATGCAGGATTTGGCAGCAAGGGCACTGAAAAATATTCTTATGTTTGACATTTCCAATATTAGACACCTAAATCCTCAGTTAGACTCTGAAATATATGGTTTGTTTGTTGAGCAGCTGATGGTCTTGCTGACATCAACTGACACTGCGGGTGAAAAAGTGTTTGAGATATTGAAATCTCTAAATGTAGAGGGACAAAAATAAAGAATAAATAAGGGTGCATTTTTAATTAGTACAAAACACTGTGGTTCAGACTAACAAAAAAGAAAAAAATTGCAGACTTTCTTTAAAATTCAGTAGTGGAATTCTCAATTTAGCTGAGACTTTTATGAAGATCATCACTCCTGACTTTATTCACTAGGCAAGCCTGGTTGACATGCCACACCTATTAGGCTAAAATATCAGTAACAAAATATCAATATGGAGCCACCTAGCAATTCCATTTTCTCTGTTTTTACAGCCCTGTTTCTTTGTTTGTTTTTGGTTGGTCAGTCAGTTGATTTTTGGTGTGACGATGTGATGGTTTGATCCGGAAACAGGATTTCTGGGATGCTGTGGGGTGAGAGGCCAATGACTGTTCAGATTTTAACATTGGCACTGAGTTTGACCACTGAAATTTTGGTTCCGCCTCTGAGAGCACAGACTGGTTAAAAGGCCGGAGCTGCTCCCCTGCCGGCCTCTTGGCACTTCGGAGGGACAGAGATCAGAGCTCTCCCCGTCCGGCGCGGCTGCTGGGCAGGGGAGGGGCAGCCCACGCGGTAGGCCTGGGTCTGGACCGAGGTGGGAGTGAAGAGGCCCCTGAGCATGGAAGGGTGGAGAACCCCAAGACCCCAAGAGACACCGCGCAGCCCTCCCCTCCCCGGCAGAGAGAGAGAGAGAGGGAGAGCGGCCGACTGAGAAGGAGAGGGGGGGGTGTGGGCGAAAGGGCCCAGCAGGGCAGCCATGGGAGTTCATGGGAGTTCGGGAGAGCCGCAGAGAGCAGAGACTGAACCTTTTCACCCTTTTCTTGCATACCAGAAACCTTACAAATGCTGATCCTCATGAAGCCAAATGAGCAGAGAAATAAGGGGTGAGATAAGAAGGGACTGGGCCACAAAGCAAGTGGAGAAGACTCTTGAGTGGAGGGGGGAATGATGGAGTGGCCTTTTGGCTGGACTTTTCATGTGTAGCCATGGACAGAACCAGTTTTTTCTTCCTGTGATACAGAGACTGCATTTAGGGGGAAGCAACGTCCAGAGCCAAGTTTCAGTGTGGGTACCCCTCGGCCCCAGGGGGTGTATAAATATGGGGGGGACTGGTGTCCCAAAAGTGAGAGACTGTGCTGTTCTGGAATTGGACAAAGCATCCTCAAAAAGGAAAACCCTAGAAGCAGCTTTGGTCCATGTGTAATGGTGAGAGCATTACACTTGGAAGGAAGAGGTCACGATGGCAGAATTCATCTCCGAGGGGTCCAGAGTGACGTGGAGACACAAAGGGTTTCAACGGTGTTTCCAGGGGAAGCCTATGGCACCAAGAAAGACTCCTTCTCCTCTTGGTGGACTGAGTATTCAAAGGGTGGTGCCAGATCAAGAATTGATGATTTTTGCGAAGATGTATTGTATTGGGAATTTAGGGGGGAGGAGGAGGAGAGTGTTTTTGTGAGGTTTTCATTTTCCTTGTTTTTTTTTTTCTTTTCCTTTTGTGTGTAGTTTAGTAATTGTTTTTGTAGTTTAGTTAATAAACTTTTCTTCCTTTTTTAAGCAAGAGCCTGCTTTTTTCTTATTCCTGGTCAAAAATCTCACAGCAGACACCAGGGATTTTCATGGGGGGCATTGGCATTGCGCCAGTGTCAAACCATGACAGACATCCTTCACAGTTTTCACAACCTTGCATTTGTACAATTAATGGCTTCCTTTTAACCAGCCAGGAAACCACAACAGCTCCCCTTGGAGTCTGCTCAGTCATGCCTGGTCAGGGATCCCAACCAGAATCTCCCTTCCAGGGGAGCCCCATTTCCCAGAAGATATTCCAACAAGTACTCATCATAAGTCACTATCCTGCAGACTTGGACAGCTTTGTTCTTTCCATGAAGTATTTTATTTTGGTTCAAGATCAACCTGGGTCACATTTCATC
This sequence comes from Calcarius lapponicus, assembly GCA_039654755.1. NCBI lineage: Eukaryota > Metazoa > Chordata > Aves > Passeriformes > Fringillidae > Calcarius > Calcarius lapponicus. Next base: position 28,161,754 of record CM077464.1, on the reverse strand, counting down.
TTTCTGATAAAGTATCAAAACTGTTCTAGGCAGCTTTCCTGGACACCTGCTGGCCAGTGTTAGGTGTGTGCATGGCCCTAAGTGGGATTGAAGTGGTTGCCCTTTATCCTCTTTGCTGGCAAAGTGACTGAGGAGCAGAGTTTGCACAAATCCATTTGGGTATAAGTATGCATCTTTGCAGGAACAAAAAATGCAATAAGGATCTCCTCAAATCTTTGTTACATGCATAAAAAGCTGCAGTTTATATCATTGCCTCTTTCTCAGACATTTAGGCAACTAATCTGGTAGATTCAAGTTGGATTACAGCTCCTGTTGGAGAATTAGGACTACTATTGCACCAGAGAAACCCAGCAGAGCTGAATGGCCAGTATGTAATTATTCAGACTTGGAATGCAGCCCTAACCATGCATTTTTAAACTTCTACCTCCTCTAGTATCAAGCATATCTTCTATAGCTGTTATTAACACATCTTCTAATACCCCCAAAGTTAAGAAGTACATCTATATACATCTGCATACACAGGGGTTTTGTTTTCCTTTTGCCATGACCACAAATGTCTTATTTAGAGAAACATTATTTTCTTGTTTTGTCCTTTACCAATTCTCACATACCATTTTCCCACTTTGTGTTTTTGAATAGCAACAAGACCTGGGAAGAATTTCACACTGTGATGCATTTTCAAAACAGTTCGGCTACTTTGAATGTAAATTTTATAGGTGCAAGGAGCACTGACATAGCTGCTGTAAAAATTGAAAAGCTTTAAGCAAGTGCAAATTAATTCACTTTGTCCTAAGAACTTACATCTGGTAGAGAGCTCTCCTTACAACCAACCTGCATGAGATGGAGCAGCTTCCTTCCAAACTGAGACAAGTGCTTATTGAAGTTATTGAAGGTGAGTTCTGCTGCAGGACCCTCTTAACTCTCATAAGCAAATACAGAAGGATGAACTGATGGGTTTGGAGAATTTGAGTCTCTTAAAGACAAGTCCTGTAACTCTTGAAAAAAATTCTTTTAGGTTGTCTTTTTTCTGTATTACAGAACCATACATATGTGTACATCAGGGATAAAAATAATGTGACAAACTCCTAAAATTGGAAGTTATTTACAGTGAACTTTTTTAAATTAAAACCCAGCTGTATGTCTCTGATATGGGTTAGAAATATGTATATTTTCATGATGTTGCTTGATTTGCTAATCCTGAGAAATGCAAAAAAAATTGCCTTGAGTGCTTCATTCCGAATGGGTAAATAAATATCCTGAATTTCAGAAGTCCTTCCTTACAGATAGATAGTTGCCAAACAACTCTGTTTTAATGAGGTTTCTTTAAATGTGTTATTTCTTTTCTACTGACATGTTCCAGGACCCTTTCCTATTTCTCCTCCTCTTTTTCATTTTCTTCATTCCTCTGCTATTTGCTATTTGTTTACTGATTGTTTCCCTCTAATATCTCCTTAATTTTTATTTTGGTGGCTATATATTATTCTCCCTTTACTCTAGAATTTTTTATGTTTTCAGAGAAAAAACATGGAATATCTGCCCCTCCCTTAACACACACGCACAAACACGGACATGCTCAAATCCACTGCCCCTCCACTGGTGCTCTTCTTTGTCTTACAGAATACTGGGGTTTTTTTTGTTGTTGTTTTTTTCTGTTTGATTTTTGGTGGTTTGTTGTTGTTGTTGTTGTTGTTGTTTTGTTTTGTTTTGTTTTGTTTTTTATTTTTCCTACTCAGCTCCCTGTACAGAAATCAATGTTCTGCTACACTGACTGGAGTGACAGTAATGTAGGAGAGGAGACACCAGCCCAACAGCACGATGCAGAAAGAACTGTTCTCCAAAAATTCTTCTCTGCTGAAAAAGGAGGAGGAAGCCACACGTTGTTTCCTCCATGGACAGATTAGCAACCCCATTTTTTCCTGGCTCCTCTGCTCCTCTCCTCCCCACTCACTCATCCTCAAATGCAGAATTGAACAGTTTAGGCTTACAGGATACTAGTTCAAAGAAAGGACTAAAAAATGATTCCTCTTTTATTATATCATAATCTGGTACAAGAGCCCAAAACATAAATGCTCTTGCTCTCTTAAAGGTAGAGAGAGGCTATTTCTTGGGCCAGCAAAATCTTTGTGGGGGATTAGTGTTTTGTTCCCTCAGATTAGGAGACATTAAAAAAAATAATTCTTGAATCCCTGACAGTATTTCCCTGAGTTAATCTCCTCTAGTAGCTGTTGGTATTTGCAGTGTCTACCAATGTCAGTCTCTTCTGGTTATACCGTGCAATTGGGTATATTGTAGAACAACCCTGACCATTCAGGAGAGTAAAATTACATTCTGGTGTTAGAAAAGGGATGACAATGGATGTCATTTCCAGCTGGGCAGGCTTGAGAGATGGTACAGAGAGGTTCAGTATGTTTCCAGTGAATTCAACATATTTGTCTTCACAAATTATTCTTTAGTAATTCCTGCTTTTTATTTCTTGGTGGCTTTTTCCCCCTCTCATTATTGAACACATCATATTTTTCCCCCTGTGAAATAAAACATAAGGAGTAAAATCACAGTTTTCTGGGCTGTTTGTATGGGCATGGTCGATATTGAAAGTCTGAGGCTGTTTTGATTCATTTTTCATGCTGAACTATCCTTGGTTTTATTTCCTGATGGGGTGAATAAAACTGCTGGACTCTGACTCAACACTGGGGCATGTAGCTGGAATTGCATTGAGGAAACCAGTCAGGAGTGTGTTTAGACAATCACAGGCTCTGACCTGTAGAATTAAGGTTATCAGAGCCTAGTGGATTTTCAAATGGCTTCTGTTAAAAATTGGCTGAGTATTATGTGGGGATGGATAAAAGGAGATTTTATTTTGCTTATTGAAGTGGTTCAACTAACCCTATGCAAGACTAGTGCTTCACACTTGGCTGTTCTCTCCCAGCCTTTCAATAAATATATTAGATTTGAAAAAAATGAAAGAGAGAGGATAAAGTAGACACTGTTAGAGGCTTACTGGCAAATCATTTAAGACACAGGAAGGTTAGACAGCTACCTGTGCTACATCTTTTTGCTAATGTCACCCACTGAACTATTTCACAATGATCTGTAACGTGGAAATTTGATCCAAAAATATTTACCACCAGGGTTCTCTTTTTTCTTTGAACTATACTTGCTGTAACAGTACTTCCACACAGACAAATACAGAACTGCTCTTGTACCAGGAAAAAATACAGAAATTAAGGATGATTTTAATTGCCTTCAGCAGTTTTCTATATTACTTCTAAGTAAAACACAAGCTTGAATTTTTTGAAAATCCTTTTATTTCCTCCCAATCTTATTTTCCTTGTGTTTGTAAAACACTTATTGCAACAATGTTGAGCAATAGAAGAGTTTTCTATTTTCAAAGCATTAAACAAGGAATGACTAATTGCATTAGCTGTTTGGCACAGGCTCGACACAGCTTTCACCCTTCATTCAATTAGAGCTTGCTTTGGATTTGGTGAGGTCAGATTGCATCCCAGTTAGGTGTTATGACTCAGATCATGTCCTACCATATTTTTTGCAATTACTGAAGTAACACTAAAAACTGTTGACAAATGAGGTACATTTCATTAGGTCTGTTTAGCAGATGGGGAAAGCAAGTCATGACAAAAGGAAATAACGTAATAGCAAGTGGCAAAAACAGTCATTAGTCCTGGTGAAGCTTGGAACTGTAAGTGTTTTGATATGGGAGGGGCAAAAATGGAAAAAAAGGATTTCATCTCCCTTGTTTGAGCACATTTCTCATTTTGTTCGAAGTGAGGGGGGTACCACAAACTGATGTACCCTAATTTGGTATATGTGATATAAGGAATTCTGATGGAAGCCCTTTCTTATTCTCTGCTTACAGATGCACAGGCAGATGAACATTCTGTCCATATCCATAGAAAAACTGCAGTGGATTACACAAATTACAGACACCCACCTCTTAGCAAAAAATTATTTAGTAATCCCAATTAAAACAAGCACTGCCACATCATGAAGATGACTCCCCACAGTTCATTTATAATGACAGCCACACTTCAGTGCCTTACCCAGTGGTCCCAGTCAGCCCAGCCACGTAGCCTGGTTCCTGCGTCTCATGCATTAAACCTACACGAGTCTGCCCTCTGGCCATAAGGGCCTTCACGTTCCAGTTAGAAACGAGCCTAGCTAAAATCAAGATCCGAAACCTCTGTTTCTGCTTAGGTTCAGCCCCCGCCTCTGAGCTGGCAGCTGCTGACAGCTCGGAGGGCCCTGGTGGTGGCCCCGTGCCCTGCGCCGCTGCCGGCTCCCCAGAGGGGACAGCAGCGTGGAAGCTTTTGGGAACACCCACGGATAAAATGAACAATATCGGCCTGCGACAACCTCGTGTGCCGCTGAGGGTTATTAATCTTTAAGCGGGTCTGGTTTCAGTGCTCGGAGCGCACACGCCAGCTGTGCCAGGCAGCGCGGAGGGGCGGGGGCGCGGGGACGCCGGCGGCCGGGCTCAGCGGTGGCAGTGCCGCCCGTGCCCGCGCGATGGCAGCATGGCCGAGCGGTGTCCCAGCGGCGTCCGGATGGTGTCCGAGCGCCGGCTGCCCGAGCCGTGTTTGTCCCAGCGATGTCCCAGCGATGCCGCCGGCGGGCCGGAGCACGGGAGGCACCGGGGCAGCGCTGGCCTGTGCGGAGCGGCGGGAGTGCGGGAGGGTGGGCCCTGCCTCAAGGGCCCTCCCTCAAGGGCCCTGGCTCAAGGACGAGCTGCTTTACTGTGCCCCGCTCCCAAGTTTGGTCTCCCCCCGCCCCGCCCGGGGCACCGCTGCCGTCTGGGGCCTCTGAGGAACCTGCACCGACTGTGGCCCAGCATCTCCCGAGGGCTGTGCGCACTTTCCCATCCACTGGGATGGTTCCCATCTAAAGCGTCCGCTACCCGCGGGAAGGGCGGAGGGCCGGGGTCAGCTATTCCCAAATTGGCCCATTCCCGAACAGAATTTGTCAGTTGTAAGGATGTAGTGATAGGATACAAATCATGTGAACAGTGCAAACTACCAAACACCCAGTGCAAATAACTAAATAACTATTTAGTGCAATACAACAGCCAGTCTCTTTCCAAGTTGGGAACTGGGAAGGGGAAGCAGGAACGCAGCGGGTTGCAGGGCCGGGATCCTTCCTGTGAGAAATAGCTACTCATTTTTCATAAATTTAGAAAGGTTTATTAAATCTTCTCAAAAATACAACAGAAGGCTGAATAGAGAAAATGTTACAGTGCTGGGAGCAAAGAATTTCTCCACGGTGTGCTAACCCACACATCGCAGGTTTTGCCTTTTAGCCCTTTAACCCCTCCCAAAGTTCCGTCCATCGTCCCCTTCGTCGCTGTCCAGCGGTGGAGATCTTCCTCAAATCCTCATTGGAGATCAGATGTCGCCATGGTGACAAGCCGGCCCTCCCAAATGTCCCAGCCCCGGTTGTCCTTGATAACATCGCAAGGGAGTAAAACAGAACTATACATCTGTAAAACTTTTCTTAACCTATATACACGGTATTTGTCTGTTAATTGTGAGACAATCATGACATTACTCGTCTATCTGTCACATTCCAGACCTGCAAGGCAAGTTAAGCTTTGGGGGATACACGTGGTTCTTCTGACCCATTCAGCATCTCTGGGCTTTTTCTTACCTGAGGACTTTTTCAGAGTTCCAGGTGTGAAGTGCCCGAAGAACATCTCTCCCTGAGCACTTCACAATTAGTCTGCAAGTTCTTTTGAAATCAGAAGCACACAGATATTCTTTTGAAAAGTGATCTATTATTTTTCAACTTTTTTCCTCCTCTAGTTTGCAGGACTAAAGGTATTTTTACTGAGTTGATGTACAGGGCTTTCATGATACTGAAGTAATTTATGAAGATGGAACTGAACTAAAGTCTTTTATACCACTCTTGAAGAGTGGGGTTACTGCCTTTTGCTGGAATACAGTTTTATGATGTGCAATAAAATACTTTATAACCTATTTGATAGAGTGGAAAAATAAATTTTCTTCAGCATTGCCTTTATGTTGCCACAATGTAACATTTTGTGTATTATCTGACTCCTTATGCTTCACATTGAGCAAGGGACTACTCTTTTGCAGAGCTCTACTTTACCTGTGCACAGACATTTTCAACACGGCTGGGGCAAAAAGTTACAAATAGTAAACTGTTGTTGATATTTATAAAGTCTAAGCTTAGAAATCATCCAGGAAGCAAGATATCCTACACAAACTCCCTGCATTTGTCTAAAGTAATTTTGATGAAGAAAATTGGATATCTGAAGAAATTATTATAGGGATGTGCAAATAAGCTTTTGCCTAGAATCTTGATTTTAAAACTCTGTTTTAAAAATAAAGTTCAAAACAAAGAGTTGACACAAGCAGCAGTTGCACAATGGATTCAGAGAGCCCAATTTTTTAATTTTTTTTTTTTTTACCAAAGACCTGAAGTTAGAGTATTTGACTCTTTAGTACTGAGACCGAATGCTATGGAAGAAACTTAGGAGAAAGCAGAGAGTTATCCTGCCTTTTGTCTCTGACCACATCTGGTTTTTATACATAATCACCAATGCAAAGTTTGGAACCAGGGCATGAATACCAGATCTGCCATTCTGTTATTATTATTTTTATTTTAATAGGGCCAATGAAAAGCTATTCATTCGCTAAATGAATAGCTCTGAGAAAGGAAGAAACCTTCTTTCAACAGCCTCTTGGTTTAGGTATTCCATTCAGAAATATGAAATCCTTGTTCAAATTCATTTGTGAGAAGATATGAATTTCCTTTTCTGACATCCTGAGAGAGACTCTAAGACATCAGATTCTTGTTTAGGAGGAAGTCACGACCCTTAGCTCTTTGAATTTTGGCCAAAATATAAGCATTTGTTGCTTTGGCTATTTCACAGATTTAAAATTAGCTTACAGAATTTTGAGGCAGAAATCACATGAAAGACACAAATATCCTATAGAAAATGAAAGACAGATTAAAGATTTTGACCTAGAGTCTCTCATCTTAGTACACAGGACTTGCATGGCTAGTAGATAAATTCTCAAGCTTCACAGTTACTCCCAGGTGTGCCACTGTTGCCTCTGTTTATTATGTCTTGAATAGTTCTTTCTTCTTCTCTGTGTCTTAATATTTCCCTTGGAGAAGTGAATCTAATGCTTCGGACCCCTCTTTTTATTACTTTGTTTTCTAATAAATGAAGAGAGTATTTATTATTATAAATAACTTCTGATGGGTTATTTTAGAAGTCTCAAAAGTAGGGTAGCTTCAACCAGAATAAAGACAAATTTTGTCTCTTTCCCTAAATGAACAGAAATATTTAGTATGATGGTGGCAGAACACACAGAAATAAGAATTTGCTTTTTTTTCCTTCTACTATTATAAATCCTAAGGTATTCGTGACCTTGGCCCATCATGTCTTGCTGAGAATCAGTGACTGGATGAAAACACTTCCCCAAAAGGGACAATGATTAATTCTTAGTAAAATTCGCTAGGGATCAATCAATCTAACAAAACCATTCAATGGTGGTGTGGAAAAATTTAAAAAGAAATCATTTATGAATCTGAAAGGACATTTTTTTAAAAAAGTAGCAGAGCTGTAAAAAGAGTCTGTTGAGTAACATATACCGTTTAATTAGAAACTATGTAAATATGTACCTCAAGGGGCATTTTGATAATCAGCTTTCCTCTGTGTAATGAGAACGTAATATAATATTATTGCATTCAAGTTGTGTGGAACATGGGACAGGAGCATCTGTGAGTACACAGTAAACAATGGAAGAAAGCAGTGAGCTTTGTGGTATTGCCTGGAGTGTAATTGTGGAAGGATAGGCATCATGGTTTTCCTTTTATGAATAAAATGACAACACCTTCCTTAGCAGTTTTCCATTTCTGCTGGAAATTGGCTCTGGCCTGAACCTACCAAATCTGGCCTTCTGCTTGACAATGAAATGTGCTCTGTGGGGAAAACTTCACACAACTATTAGTCTCTGCAATCTACCTGGGCTTCTGAAGGTTCAAAATTTGCCAAAGAGTATTTGGCTAGAACGAACCAATATGCTAGTGAGGTCTGCCTTTGTGCTGATTACAGCTCAATGTGTTATATATGGACATACATGCATGCATATATTGCATGTTGGTTGTTCAGTTAGTGATGTAGCAGTCTCTTTGAAATAAAATCATATTTGATTGTACTGGAAGAATAACACTAGGTTTCATCTATGATACCCTGTAGAAGATTGTTGCATTAAACTAGCAACATAGCCAACACAGGGTCAAAAGGCCTTAGTAACAGATATGTTTAAATTCACCAGCATTTAATCTTTGCAGCCTTGAAGTACTTTGGACCATCATAGAAAATAAGCCATTTTGTAGTCTTTTATCTCTCCAGAAGAGAGACAATTAAAAAGAGAAGGTGAGACAATTAAAAAGAAAAGGTGAAAACATTTGTGTGTGTGGATGGAGCATGAGATTGTTTTATGAAGTGAGATATAAAAATGATGTCTCTCTAGTCTAAACGCCTATTTCTCTTAAGGTTGGTTGTAATCCCAGCCTTCATGTATCACCTACAAAGGTCTTTATTACATGAAAACCTTTCTATTCTCCACTCTTCAAAGCAATCTATTAAAGCCTATCTTTTTAGCCTAGAAAGCCCTGCAAGAGGTTATAGGCATGTATGAATTGTACTTTGTAGCCGCAGAACTGAGCTTTTAAAGGCAATGGGGTTTGACAAGCTGCAAAGGTGGCCTTAACAGTAACTGCAAAGAGCTACTGTGTGCTAGATTATTTAGGATTTATTATTTTGAATGTGTCCCAAGTATCCGGGTCCTGCTTCAGAGAGGAGCTGCCAGCTATGGCTAAGTTCAGTGACATTAGCTCATGAGCTAAGGACAATTCTGAGATAGAAAATGCCAGTCTTAAGGTGCAGTGTGCTGTCAAGGCCATTCAAAGTTTGAACCTGTTCAGTGTCACTTTGTTGTGCTGTTGAGTTAAAAGGCAGAGCGGTATCTGTGTTACATGAAGGAGCTTTAGTTTGCCAGTAAATCTTAAAGGAATGCCAATTTTAGTCCTCTCAACAGCAGTATTCTTTTGAACTCCTGTTGGATACAGGGATCTCAGGGATCAATCACAGTTTTGCAGGCAGGATGTGTTCATTCAGTAGCAGCAGCTTTGGCACCGAAAGAGGATTGTTGAAACTATTTTCCTTTTAGCAGCAGGAGTAAGTACCCTAAGGAAACAGGACTCAGTGAGATTGCATGATGCATAAACAGTGTGTAATCCTTTGAATGTGCAGGGAATTATACACAAATGAGGAATAAGAACAAAAATCCAGTTGTTGCTGCTGTACATTGTTGGTGTTAAATATCCAAATTTAAAATGTTAATAGCAACGCCTTTGTCTTCAGAGAAGAACTCTGAAATCATATAACACTTTCTAGCTCCTCCCTTGGGATTTAATGGATCTGCATTCAATGGTTGCAGCTTCACAGGTTTGTGGTTTTTAAATCAGATAAAATGCATTCCTTTTTACAGGGAAAAAGTATTTCTTGGATAGGTTTATAAAAACAAACATAGAATAAAACCTAGGAATTCAGTAACTAGAAGCTAGACAAGAAGGAAAATAAACAACAAAACTTTTCCTGTAAATTAGACTACAGAATACCAAAACGCACCCAATCAGAAAATGGAAAGAAATAAGATCTATTGCAAAAACCAGGTTATAACATTATTCTCCTTTTTTTTCCACCAGGCTATAAAAAAATTCTTTTTTTCCTCCTTCCTCAAGAATGCATAATGATGTTTAAAAATATCAAGGATCAGATGCATTTATTTTTTCTGCCTTTTTTTTCACAAAGACACTTTTGGCAAAATATTCAAATGCTATAATAAAGGGATTAGAAAATGTCTGCACACAGGAATGCCTGCATACCCATATGTATACTCCCATATTATATCTTGGGTTGAAAATTTAATTATTTTGAGGAAATAAATTAAGCACAGAAACAGAAAGATCAGTAATAGAAGGATTTTGAGAAACAAAATACCTGCAGCTGCATTTCTGTTTCTATGAGAGATTTGATTTGACATCCACTCATGCTAGCATTTGGAAGAGAATAAGGCTTGGCATATGCTACTATGTGTTTTCCTCCTACAGAGGAGACAAGTGGCAGGCACCCTGCTATACCTTTTAAATTGTTCCCTTACTGCACAAATTAAAAGAGAAATATTTAAACATACTTCAGAGGTTAATTTATGACAATTAGTTTCTTTCTCTAAAGGCACTTTTGTTTCCTATTGTTTGAAATCTATGAAAATACAAACCACAAGAGACCAGTAAAAGTTTCTAATTTCATAAAAAAACCTAAAAGATTTCTTAAGGAACTGACTGTGCCCAGTGTCTGAAAAAGTAAATCATATCTCTATGCCCTTTCCTTCTCAGGAAAGCAGACATGGAACCACTCTCTCTCCATGTTAAGGTGTGAATTCCAGCATGCAGGAATTGCTGAAAATGGAAGTTTTATTCCAGTTATAAGCCCAGATGTATAGAATGCTGATGGTGCTGAGTGCAGAGGCTGTTGAGGTTATGCAGACTTACCCCAGGTATAAAGCTGCTGTCAATGACATCCAGCAACAAGCACCAGAGCAAGGTTTGGCAACTGAAGCTGGACAACAGAAAATACGGTTGGCTTTTCTAACAGCAAGGGGCAGTTATTTGTCAGCTTTACAGAGCTATTTGGAGTGCAAACCAAGTTTTCTTATCCCTTAAAATAATGCTTTCTAGCTCAGCAAGAGATTTTAGGGCTTAATACGGGATTGATGTAGGGATTCCAGTGGTCTTTTTTTACTGGTCAGATGAGGTTATATAGCTGTCTCATCTCACCCTCAGCCCTGTGAGTCTTTTCACCACATAAACACAGGGTTAGATATGCTTCCATCAACAATCCCTCTCATTCTCCTTTCTAATGAGAATGCAAAGTTGTACCACAGTAAGCCAGGGTCATGTGAAACAGCTGTCCGTGGCACTTGGCTTTTAAGCACTGTGATGCTGCATGTGAGAGGATGGCATGCTTTCCATTTGGGAGTTAAACTCAGTGGTGAAAAGTTGTGCCTCACCTCACCACCTCAGGCAACACAAAGTAACCACTGTAATACAGTGGTTATATGAATGTGTATATATGTATATATTATTCTGAATCCCTGTATCATATCTTCAAGAGTTCATCAACACTTATAAATGACTCCGGGTTTGCTGCAGACCTATTCTGTCGACAGAATACTTAGATGAAAAATCAAACCCTGAGTGAGAAACTAATTCATGTGTTTCAGGGAAAGAAGAATCATAATCTTTCCCAATATACTCAGAGATTTTACCAACAAAAGTGTTTTCTGAGATTGAGTTATATAATACATTCTTGTTTTTATTATTTAAAAATTCACTTTATTCTGTGCAATATGACACTATACACAACAGTGAGCTCCATCTAAATAAAATTCCCCTTTTGAGTTCAAGGAATTTTGGTTCTGCACCATTTTTTGTCATCATTGACTGCAATTTTTCCTGTAGAAGAATTCCTGTATGAAACAGGCCAGGTAAGAATGTAAGAAATTTCTGAGAGCTGATCCCTCAAATCCCTATAGATCATGGCTAGAGGGATATATGTAAAAATAGTTGAATTCTCATGTAAATGTGCAGAATATTTTGCAAACCAGTGTGTGTCTCTGCAAATTAGAAGCAGAAAGAGGCTAGAGTGGTTAATATGTTAGACACTCAAAACATGTGCAATCGTGGAGATAGACTTTTCTATGATGAGCTCAGCTAATGCTACACTGATGGAAAACTCACTCTTTGGATAGACAGAGAATGGAAAAATTTTAAGTGATGTAAGAGTCCTGTTACCAGATTAAGAAGTCAGGTTATGCTCAGGCTTGAAGACTCAGTTTTCAGAATTTATTTTTCTACACAGATTTATTCTGTTTTCACTGAGGCCAAGCATTTACTGTTATTGTTATTTGACCTGGGAGATTATCTGCCCTCTCACGTTTCTGTCTCTGGTTGGACATTAGTTTTGCCATCTCTTTTTCATTCAGAATAGCCGGTGACTTGTGTTTTTCAGCTCTTGATGTGGCAGATAACAAGGGCAATAGAAAAGCATTCTGTGACAGATGCAACCTTTTTGGCATCTGAAGGTGCAAACATATTTTCAGTTTATCATGCTAAAGGGCAACAGTTCAGAGCCTTAGGTGGTTAGAAGCATATGTTGCTGCTGAAAATAATAAGAAATAAAACTATTTTGAACACAGTTATAGGGGCAAGTGTGTGGAACATTTAGCTCTCTGAACACTGAGAAGGAATGTCTAGACTGAATCAAACTAAGGAAATACCTATGGTGATAAAAATAAGCCTCCTAGAAGTCCTCTTGCAAGGAAACTATGTTAGTGCTCTTGTATACTGCTACAGCACTTAATATTTTCTGTTGCAGCTTTTACAGATGCAATTGCCCTTGATATCACAGTGATATTTCTACTCTTCTTTATATCCAGACCCCTATTCTTAAGCATTTTTGCTTCATTAATAATTGATGCCTGTATTTAAGGCTTCTGTTTGAAAATATCTCTCAAATCTACTTTATTAGGTTTTGAGTAAATGTTCTCCAAATCTCCTCAGCATTTTGTTAAAAATGAATGTCATATATCTTTTGATAAAGCCTACAGAGTTAAGTGCCTAATAAAATAGTACATGACTAAAATGACTATTAATATTTTCGCATTATGCTGAAGTATGAGTATTCTCCCAGCAAAGGTATGAATCACTGGTTTTTCATTTCTTTAATTCTTTATTAATTGGTACTTGAGGCAATAAACCATAACATATAACTTTGGCTTCAGATAAGGTTTAATGAGTGCCTGACCTTTGCTTGGATAATTTTCTGTCAGTGAACCAATTCAGGATAACCCTTTGAAGCTTGAATTCTTGTGTTGAGTGCTGCTTGCTGTCCTTGACTTAAATGGGTGGTACTGATAGTTGGCTTTTTACAAAGAAGACTTCCATAGGAAAGCTTTCTTTTAAATTATTAATTTAAAATTTAAATTTTTTGTGTCTCTCTGTTTCATTAATTATTCTGCAATAGAACAGAAGCCTGATTATAGCTGGAGCTGAGAACCACCTTTCCTAACATAACTGAGTTATATGGCCTACTAAGATGTCATAATCTGCATGATGGCCCTTCCACCTAAGTGTACATCATGTTTAAGGATACACCATAAAAACTCCAGCAAAGTCTTAATTCTTTCAGAATCCCACAGACCATAACTAGAGAAATCAGAAAGTTATTATCTAAACAAAATCATGTATTAGATATGCGACCTGAATATGTTTGATACCTTTCAGGTCATTCTGAAAAAATGCTGATATCCAGCTGGTACAAGTTCAGATCTCAGCTGAAGTCTCCTGAGAACATGCTTCCCCAGGGGGATCTCCAGTACCTTCTACTTCTGTCTGGATTTGAAATACTATGAGAACAATCACTAATGCTTTAAATTGGGATTTATGTTTTCTGTTCCTCTCTGAATCCCTAAGTGCAGCTAGGCATGAGAGAATGTGAAAGTGATCGAACTTATTCTGACTCTAAAAATATTTCATGATTTCAGACATTACTGAAAGATTAGGCAATGTATTCTCCTACCTTAAAATATCTTATTTCTGGAGTTTCTGACTACCATGTCCAGTGGCAATATTACCTTTAACATTTTTCTCCAGAAAAAATTAGAACCTTAATTAAAAAAAAAAAAGAAAATAAAGAAAGCAGCCAAATGCAGAAGTAAACATTATTTGGCACTGAGCCCACATGAGGAAGACTAAATGAAACACTTTCTCCAGTCTTTCTCAAGTATATAAATTAAGGCCGGAGATACCTTGTAAGAGTACCTAACAGGATGGCTGGCCTGACCTATGTGTACAGTACATTCTCTATTTAAAAACTGTGTATATAAAATATGTAATATTCACTAGAGCAGGGTTTGGAACTTGAGCCTTATGCTTTTGAGCCATTTTAACCCTCAATAACAAACACTGAGTGATTGAATGCAAAATATAGCAGCTTCAATTCAAAAAGCTTTTAGGTTAGCAGTGTTTTAAATATATTCAGGGCTTCAATTCCAGTTTTGAATCAGAAAACTTGAAACAATCAAGGATAAATGGACATAGAAGAATTTATCCCTGTCCTTTTGTGAAAGCACAGAATTAACATATATTAAAACAATATAACCATATTTTTATGGTATCAGATTGTATCAGTAGACCTAGCTTGAAAAAATTAATATTTTATTTATTAGATTCTGAACAAATTTTGGGCTTTGTTTTGGTGGTTTGATTTGTTTTTAATTATGTACTTAGAATTTTTGCAAATAATTCCCATCTTCGGGCATTTACAATTAAATTAATTAATTGCATTCTTCATTAAAACATGAAAAGAAAGTATCTAGTCACAATAATATGCTTAAATAAACATGTGTTTCAGTGCTTTGCTAAAAGTTATGCCTCAAGCCCTGGTCTTACCATTAGCATATGTTGATTCAAAAGATTTTAGAATTTTTAGCTGCTCAATCTGCCAGTTTCCTTGTGGAGTCACAATCAGTTCTGTATGAAGATTTGACTAAGTCTTCACACTGAATGTGTCATTTATTGAAACAAGATATCAGGGCTAACAGGAACAACATAGAGGGGAAAAATAGATCCAGCTGCTTAGAGCTAATGGCATAAACCTATGGAAACAAGCTGCCTTCCCATGGTTAAGAGACTCCACTCCAGTGAGCAGAATTAATTAAGTTCATTTCCATTCAGGACTGCCCTTGGTCCACAGAGAGTCAAAGGGCAGTTGAAGAGTATAATTACTTGTGTTAAAGAGAAATGGCAATGGGAGTTAGCTCGGCGTCACAATGTGTTTTAAAAGAACAGCATGCCTTTATTGTATTTTTAGTTTGATGTGGGTGAATTACAAAGCAGGGGAAAAAAAGCTCTATGTGAAACAGTACTTGCCAGATATAAATGGAAACAGTTATTCAAATGCTTCATTCAAAGTACTGAAGAAGGAGAAGAAGAAAAAAAAAAGCTAGCAGTTCTGAAAATATGTCCAGCAGTGGGAACAAATGCCATAAATTAAGGTTTGCTTGAGATTATCATGAGAATAAAAAACAACTACCAGGACTACTAATTTTCAACCTTATTAGAAAATATTAGTTTTTGTGTTCAGTCATTCCCTTTGATCCTGTATGCATTAATTTTTTTTCATTTTTCACCTGCTCTGTACAGCACCATTCACCAAAGTGTTACAGGTATTTTAAAAGCCTGACTTTGTCTACAGACTCTGCATCCCTCCAGGCCTTTTTCAGAGCTTGTGTAGCGAAATATATTTTGTGGCTATCTTTCCAGATGATTGCCAAATTTCTGGTTTTATTTTCCCCCTACTCTCAGTGACATTTGGAGTAATTTAACACAATTTGGGATTACATTTCTACCTGAATTAAATGACATATATGTTGTGAAAATCAGCTATTCTACTGTTATTGAAACCAGTCAATTAAATCAGGCACATGGGAAGGAAGCAGTTGTAGCTGTAGTACCCATCCTGCTTGAACAACTCATCCTTCTGTTTCCCCCATCACATTTTGGGAGGATTCAACTGCAGGGAGTTTGTCAGAGATTGGCATAATGCCACTGTCCCCTTTATTGATAAATACATTACACCACTACAGCCCAACAGCATTTCAGTGCCACTGGCAGCTCTAAGAAACATTTTCTCTTCATGTAAACTTTTGTTCCGGCTTGAGCAGATCTCACTGTGTTGTAGTGCCAGACACTGGTAGCTAGAGGTAGGGGAGGCTGCACCTCTGTATTGCAGGACTAGTAAAGCCGCAATATATTACCAAGCTTTGAAAAAGAACACGGTGAACTTCATCTCATATAGACAAGGGAATAATATACAGAGATATAGTTTCCCTCTATCTAGAAGTTTCTCCAATTCATATTTCTAAGATGTAGTTGAGAATAATTGTAAAAGATTATCCAGAATCTACAGAAGACGCTCTGAAATTTTACCGATATGTTGACAATAAATAAGACATAATATTTTTCCCCTGGACCTCAAGGTATCTCAGTTACTTACACTCTTTTTATATAGTTTGTCTGACAATTTTTTAATCTAATAATATCCATCTGCAATTCAAATCCATTCAAAATATATTGGCCAGCTTAAAAATGCAAACTGAGAAGCTGAAGGAATCGTGTAGTTGTGGTATTTCCACTGACTGCCTCAGAGGCAAGTCTACCCTGAGAAACTGTATTTTAACAGCTGTCCAAAATGTCTATCTGGATCTCTTTCAGCTTGTTATATTTGTTTCTTTTTGTTTATCACTTCCAAAAAAGTATTCATTCAATAAGATGAAAATGGCAAAAACCTTGAAATGTAAGTTGTACCAGCATATGACCTCTTGTGGTCCTGATGTTGTTATAGAGCTACCATGTGTAAGGATTATGGTTATGACCTGTTGATGTAGTGCAAATAAATAAAATGTCATTGAAGGACTGAAATTCACTTGCTTGGTTCAAGGTCAGGCAGTTATAAACTGAAATAGTGCTGTCTCCAGCCCCTTGTGTTGCCACTTTAATGCAAATATTTGTGGGTAGAGCTGTGTCCTAACTCAACATTCAAATTCCAAAACTTTTCTTTTAGGGTAAGTCCTATGTATAAAAAACAATAGGTCCTGTATTATTTTTATACAAGACTGTGCAATTATATCAATAACTCCCTAAAGTGTCTTTGTTTGTTCCTTGCTCTTTCATGAGATATATTTCTGTTAGATGTTGTGAAGTGAAAATGAGTTTGCAAGGATGATTTAGAGTAGAAAATGAGAAATATGGTAAAAGAACAAGTCTGAAGGATTATATGTAAAATGGAATTCCAGTTTGTTGAGATACACATGTTAAAAGAAAAATATGCTATTTACAACCCCTCCACCAAAAAGAAAAACAACAAGCCAAACCATTTTTTCAAGATGTCGTTTCAAGATGAAAAGAAAAGAAAAAAGAAAAAAAGAAAAGAAAAGAAAAGAAAAGAAAAGAAAAGAAAAGAAAAGAAAAGAAAAGAAAAGAAAAGAAAAGAAAAGAAAAGAAAAGAAAAGAAAAGAAAAGAAAAGAAAAGAAAAGAAAAGAAAAGAAAAGAAAAGAAAAGAAAAGAAAAGAAAAGAAAAGAAAAGAAAAGAAAAGAAGAAAAGAAAAGAAAAAAAAGAAAAGAAAAGAAAAGAAAAGAAAAGAAAAGAAAAGAAAAGAAAAGAAAAGAAAAGAAAAGAAAAGAAAAGAAAAGAAAAGAAAAGAAAAGAAAAGAAAAGAAAAGAAAAGAAAAGAAAAGAAAAGAAAAAGAAAAGAAAAGCAGTTGCTATGCTATCTGACTTTGAACTTGTGCTATTTCAGTTGTAAATGCTTCATGGTGAAAGCTTAAACAGTTTGGAAGCAACATTAATTGCTGAATCAGCTGCGTAGTAAAAACCCAGTGATCTCAGAGCAACTTTTCAAAAACAATGATCTAAAAATTTTAAAAAAAGGAGATAAAATGAAACATGGAACTTTCCCTTCGAAATGCAGATACACAAGAAAAAAGTGATGATATGTAATTATGTGACAATATTCATAGACTATAAAGCAAAATTGATGAGACAATTCACAAACATAAGCCACAGATATTCTGTTAATATGGACCAGGCCCTCTCTGTAGTCAGGAAGGAAGGAAGGAATTTGAAAAGATTTTCATGATTGCAAAAAGACTGGATTGTTTGTCCAATTGCTTATATAGTTCTAGATAAAGGCTAAAGTGCTTGTGTGATTTATTGTATTTGGCTCACAAATGCTAGGAAACATGATTAGGAGAGCACAGAGCTGCCATGTGTAGGGAAGTCTTACAGATTTCAATGGCAGCATTGCAGTTTAACAGGCTTGGACATTGGATCCCATTTCACCTGGAGTGGCAACGGGAATTTCAACAATATTGCAGATAAGCAGAGGAGAACTTCCTGTACTTCAGAAAAATTTCTAGTTCTCTTCTAGAGAGAAAACTAGAATCTGTTTATTATATGTTTATTATAATAACAGTGAAGAGGAGACTACTATCTACTCCTGGATTTGTCAAATGTACCAGAATTGTCATTTTGGTGTCTGATTATATCATCAGAAAAAGCTCTAGAGGAATCTCCAGGCAACTAAGATATATTTTGCAGGCCAGATAATCCTCTTCAGGGGTCCATCTCTTATCACAGTCTGTCCAGGGAAGCCATGTGCAGCTGGAGTTTTGACTTTGACAGATCAAGACAGATGGCATTAGTTTACTCATGCTGGGCAAGTGTAGTTTAATATAGAACTTTCTACAGTGAAGAAAAGCTACAAACTATTGAAAAAGACCTCTCCATATAGAAGTGTTAGGTAAACCCTGACAGGTATTTTCCTTGTGTGATTGTTTACATCCAGTTCAGTCATATTTCACCACCTCTGTTCTGGACCTCTTCTGGCAAGCCCATGTAAAAAGTCCTGCTGCTCAAATTTGCTGCTGGCAACTTCCCTTATCTGAGTCCTGGTTGGGCCAAGCTGGGTTGAGCCCTTGGCAGTCTCAATCCTGGATATTCCTGTCTGTTGGCAGGAATTGGCTTTCAGCATGGAAGCATGATCTATGTTCTGGCATGTCTTCACTGCCCTTTCACTACCAGTGTGAGTGATGACTTTCCAGCACCAGGATGACCTTCTGAGGGGTGTTGACTTTGCACACCTGATGTATTTAGGGAGCTACTTTGCCTGGGCTTTGTGTACAGATAATGGAAGAGGCCTTTGGAAAGATATTCAGAGTGGGATGCAACAAAAAGTCTCAAGTTTCCTCCTAGAAGCTATAAAGAAACCACAGAGATAGTAACTCTCTACTCTAGGCCCCAAAATTGCCTGTTCAGCAGGTACAGCACACTTATATTCTAATCTGGCAAGTAAGCTGTGAGAATTATTCTATGGAACTGACTTTATTTATTTGGTATTTTGAGGTCTTTAGAAATACTAGCAGGTGGTTAGTGATTAAACATTAGCAATATAACTAACAAATATAGTAAATAACAAAGCCAAATAAAGAACTAAAATAAATTTCCAGTGTTTAGAAGCATTATTCATTTCAGTCTACTCAGGTAAGTCTGCTTTCCCAATACAATATATTACTGAGTAAATACTGAGAGCATAGCTCCAAGGGTGTGAAAATGCAACTTATACAGATGGATACCAAAAGTGGCTGAACTGCATCTTACAGTTTGGCTTTGTCTGGAAGGAGGCCAGTCCCAAGGAAGTGGGTAGGGTGCTCAGAATCCTTCAAAATCTCATACAAGGTTCAAATACCAAAGTTGTATGGTAACAATGTTAAAAAACCATCTCCTTCCTTTCAGCCTCCAGACAGGCTATCTAGAGACTAAGTCCTAGTTTTGTCCCCCAACAGCCCCTCTGTACCTGAGATGTACCTGTTAATTCTGTGCCACAGCAGCAGGGTGTTACTAGATGCTGTTGCTTCATAAGATGCAGCATATTTAATACATGAGCAGATCTATTTATTCATCACCTACTATGAGTTTATAAATTTTGTTCTGTTCTTCAGAACAGAACAAAACTTCAGCCTGGACCTCCACTCATGGGATCAATGTTCTCTGTTTCTTGCTGTGGCTGCTGCTGTCTTTCAGTTACTGCTATTAGGTATGAAAATTTCTTTCACTCTGATGTCTGTGACTCCTGGTTATCAACTGCTTCTGGGAAGTATAACTATTTTGTAATTTTTTTTCTAATTTTCATAATTTCCATAAAATACAAAGATAAATGACCAGTACATATAAACTATCAAAATTTCTTTCTCTTTCTTTTTGGAATTAGGTGTTAGGAAAAAAAGAACATAAACATTAGGTAATAAGATAGTAACTCTCAAGATTAAAAAGAAATACTGGTGCGCTTGTGTAACACCTGAGATTTGATTTCATTTTTTAAAGTTGAAATCCTGGAGAGACATAGATACCAAAAGAAATCATTCATATTCATCGTTTCAGTTTGTTTATCTAGCTATATCAAGATGAATCTTGATATAGATTTGTACTTTTTCTTTGACAGTAGCTGTATCACTTCTTTCTGTCTGAGAGTTTTTTTCAGGATCAAGTTTGTAGCAGAAGATAGCACGACATTTTTGTGTTATTACTATCTGAACAAGATGTCTTTACAACCTATTTCCTAATCTTAAAGATACCAGGACCCTCAGATCCATTTTACATCTCACCCTTTCTAAACTCTTACATGAAGTATATGAAGTTCAGAATTGAAACTTCACAGTTGGTGATAAGAAACATTTTGCCTAGAAGGTATGTCAGCTCAGTGCAAGGTTTCACATACCTGATTTGTCTTTGTATGAGAAAACGTTTCAGATTCACCCTCCTGAAGGCTGATGACCTATTTCCATCAGGATTTCAGACTATATTTTGAAATGTCTCTTATTAAAAAAAAATTAAAAATTCCCTAGTGATTACAACTAATTTTTTGAAATTGGGTCATTCTGTCTTTCCATGCCTTGGGATAAACAATTAAAAAGAGTAAAGCTAAGGAACTAGAAGAAATTCCACAAACTCTGAGAACACCAGCCTGTCATCTGTCTTCAACAGCATCAATTTAGTTTTTCATGGTGAAAACTTAGTATCTTGGGACACTTCATAATAGACTTGACACAGTTTTTAAAATCAACAGCTCTAGCTGCTCAGTGTGTATTTAACAATATGGTGATTGTCACCAGAAAACCTTAGGACAGACGTAAAAAAAGACATCACAATAGGAAAAGATCCGCCTTTTTTAATGTGACTTGAGTGAGCCTATAACTGAATTTCGTAGTTTAGTCTGGATTTCTTAAAAAAATTACAATTATGGTGGAACTATGCCTGAATCAGATGAAACCATTTTCTCAGATGAATGATATTTTTTTGAAGATGATTTATACATAGATTGGAAATTACTTTTCAAAACTTAATTTTGACAAAAAATTTAAAATATTGTTTTGCAACATTGAGTATCTCAAAATTTTGGGATCCTATCTTGGATTTCACAATACGTTATTTTTGTTGTAACAATACAGTAGAATAAAAGAGTGGATGCGAACTGTAAAATTTTGCTCTGGAAAACTTATATCAATAACTACATTATTCACCCAAAAGTAGTTAAAAATTAATTTGAAATATATCAGTTATTTATTATCTTGAGATGGTGTCTATTAACTTCCAGTAGATTTTTAATATACCAACAGAACTCAAAAAAGCTGAGAGGCAGTTTTAGAGTGGGCCAGTGTGCAGAGAAATGAAGAAGGATCATCTGGATAACCACATAGCAGTTGGTCTGCCATAACTTGTGGATGAAAAGGTGACATGGAATTGAGTTTTTAAAGGACTAAAGGATAAATGTATAAATACTGTTGGTAAACAGAATATCTAATACTCATGTATAGAAGTTATAATTTGGAAGGAAGCATGTAGTAGTAGGGAGGTATTAGGAATTGTGAGTGTTGAAAGTGATGTACATGCAAATATTTTGTGTACCTGGGTTGACAAACTGGCTTTTAACCTTGACAAGCAATTTACGAGTGCAATTAACTTCAGGCTCAATTTAGCTAATTTAAACATTCTAAGTAGCAATTGTGTATTTGTGTCAGATCCCTTGACATATAAATAGCTTAAATTAGGGTGAAAATAGTTGTGGAAGGAAAAAAATAGTGCCAGTGATTCACAAAAATTAAAACTCCAAGAAAATAAATACCCTCAAACAAACCATATTATATGTTTCTTGTATTTAGATAATGATTGAAAAAACTTCCCTCACAAATTTTCAGCTGTATCCAGATACATTTTCATACTTCTTGCACTGTTGATCTGTAAGTAATTGTACTCCTCCTGTCTGAAAAGTGAGCTAGCTTTCAAATATGCACTAATCAAACAAAATACAAACACCTTCACCTTGTATTGTTTTGGCAGGTGGTTGAGGATATTTAGTTGGAATGCAGATATCATTAGCTGGACACAGAAAGAGTTAACCCCCCACCAGCAGCTTCATTCTTTTGCTATAAATTGGTTCTGACTAATTGCAAGATTAAATGCAGAAAAAAAATTAAAATGGAGACAAAAGCTCCAACCATCTCTGATGGTTTGTTTTGGTTTTTTTTGCCACAAGTCCACAACCTCATATTCTTTTTGTGTAATATTCTTAGGATTGTGTTTGTTGGTTATTTAATAGATGATTGATGTTACAGAAGAATGAAATGTAGAAAAATGATTTCCTGGTTTTTTTTTCTAATTAGAAATACTTATGAACTATGTTTTCCCATACAGGACACTGTTTGGTTTTTTTTTTTTTATTTTTCTCAACTCCTTGAGAGTTCTCACAGCAAACATTGTCCAAAGAATATCATGGCTCAGTTATCTAAGAAATTCAGAAAAAAAAAAGAGAATGATAATTAATACAATCTTTGGATAAGTCCTCTTTCCAGTAGCATATAGTAAAGGTGGTAACTGAATTTGTTGTTTTCATGTTTAGGGAATCTGGAATAAAATATTTGTCACTTACAAAAGCTTTTGTAAGTGACCTTTTATAGATATATTTCTTCATCCTCCCTCTCCCCACTCCCAATTAATAGAAAACAGTTTCTTATACAGCTGTTATAAGAAACTGTGAACTGAGTTAAGAAATTTAAAAATAAAAGAAAGAAACCTCTATAGCAGTACCTAAATAATAGAATTCTTCTACACACACATGCTTTCTATCCTTTGGTCCTTTCACCAATACTTTTGATGACTGCTTTTCTTTGTTCATCTTACTCATTTCATAACTTCTTATCTACCTGCATTTTCAAGGAACAAGGACTATTTTTCCTTTTGGTAGTTTTTAAATTGCTTTTGTGAGTTTGATGGATTTGGGTTTGTGTTCTTTTGAAGGACATTTCACAGGTATTCAGCAATCAGTGACCAGATGATGCAAAAAGTCCTCCTTTTACTTCTGGTAACTTTCTTCTATGCAAATCATTTAAAAATATTTCTTTTGGATTTTTTGCAGACTAAGCGTTGCATAGAATAAATCAAATCAGATAAAAGTGACTTAATTTTTTAAATGATGTAATTTAGCAGCAATTAGTGATCTATGCATTTAGTACCTATGCCAGCAACTCAACAGATTCATCACCATGATAGTCACTTACTAAATGTAAATATACATCTGCCCATTCTGAACAGCTTTCTGTGGTCAGTTCTAGAAAACTGGAATTGCATCCACATCCCCTGCCCCAAGTTAAATTGCACCCCCATCAGAGAGGGGAAAATATCATGATAAGTGCCACCCTTCCAAGCTGCACATCTCTCCTGTGAGAAGTTTTAAGTGCATCTATGCTTATCCCTGCAGTTGCTACCCCACTTGCAAGCAAGGATCATACCTGCACAAGTGTGCCACATCCCTGGACATTGCACCTCACACTGTCATTCCACCCCACAGGCTGCTCATGGCATACCACAGAGAGGCTGCTCTGTCTGGCCTTGGAGTGGTTTGTGGTACCCCCAGAACAATTTCTGGTAGTGGTGAGCCTGGCATTGGCTGCTGTCAATTCCACTGCAAGGTTTCTCTGCACTGCTACCAATAGTTGTACTTATTTTACTCTTCTTTCAAGCTGACTCCTTCTCTGATTAAAAATACCCCTTTTCAATTCCTAGGTCCAACCTGGGTGGTGGCCAACTTTCCCCTCAGTGTTATAATTTTTCTTCAATCTTTGTTTTGGGCCAACAGCCTCATGGACAGTTTTGGGTGTCCCAGTAGTTTTGGGTGTCCCAGTGGGATCTACAGTGCACACTCAAGTTCCTGTCTCAGCAACTGTGGCTCTTTGGGATGTTTTGCTAAAGATGTTGTGAGTATCCCACAGATCCCAGAGGGACACTGGCTATCAGAGAGACAGGCAGACTGCCAGCCCCTTGAAAGAAATAGGAAGATAAAGAAACTGTCTGAGAAGATGTCCAAAAAAGGTCAATGAAAATGGTGGAAGGTCTTAAACACAAGACTTACAAGGTGCAGCTGGGGTAAATGGTATTGTTTAGCCTGAAGAAAGGGAAGTTCAGGGGAGCTTCTCACTGTCTACAACTCCTGAAAGGAGGTTGTATTGGTTTATATTGGTAGCTGGTGAGGAAGTGAAAACCACACCTGTGTTTTGACTACTGCTGGGCAGGGCCACCACAGCATCAGTGCGTTCCCCTCTCAGCAGGAGGCTGAGGATGGGCAAGAACCTGGGAGGCAACATAGCCAGAACAACTGACTCAAGCAGTCCAAAGGGGTGTTTCATACCCTATGATGTCTGCTGATCAATAAAAGCTAACAGAAATTGTGTGCATGTGGGGGTTGCATTAATTATTACAAAATTTGTCTTCTGGAGCAATCTCTATGTGTCCTGAAGCCCTGCTTCCTGGGAAGTGCCTGGAAATCAGAGCTGATAGGAAGGAGAGAATAAATCTTTTTTTCCATCTTATTTTCCTTCAGCCTGGCCTGCTGAGGAGAGGAATGATAGAGCAGCTTGGCAGGCATCTGGTTTCTAGCCAAGACCAGCTTACCACAAAAATGTTGGAATAGGCTACCTAGGAAAGTGGTAGAATCACAACCCCTGGGTGCTTTTAAAAGATGTGTAGATGTGGCAGTCAGAGACATGGTGTCCAGGTTTAGAGCAAATTTGGAGAGAATTCCCCCAAAGGATCTCCAGTAGGAAAGCTGATTCAATCAGCCCCTCCCCCAAACTGGTCTGGGAGAAAATATCTCCTCGGAGAAAGATGGAAAAAACTGTTTATTAAACAATAAAATCTAACAATATCAAACAATAAAATCCCTTGCCACTCCAAAAGAGATGACAAACTGTGAAAAGCCCCCTCCCCGGCTTGTGACTCAGCTCACTCAGTCTCTGATGGGTTCTGCCGGTGCTGGAATGTCGCAGGCCAGGCCTGGCCCGGTGGGCCACAGGTGTGAGCTGCTGGTGCTCCCCTTGGTGTGAGTCCAGAGCAGGTTACAGGAGGTCCAAAGAAAAAGGGAAAAAAAAAACAAAAATCCAGGGAAACTTCATTGCCTCGGCTAGCTAAACTAACTCAAAGCAAAGGAGAGCTCTGTCCCGCCGTCTGTCCGGCCGCAAACAACACAGTCCAGGAGCAGGAATGTGGGGGAGTGAATGCAGTGTCTGAAAAAAAACCTGCCACTTCTTCTCTCCCCCCTCTTCACTCTCCGGAGCACTCTTAAAGGTGCAAAACTCACCATTCAGAATGAGACGATTGGGGATAAAAGCATCATATAGTCAACCCAGGACACATGGTTTAGTGGTGGACTTGGTCATGCTGTGGTAGCAGCTGGACCTGATGTTAAGCGCATTTTCCCCCTTAAATGATTCTGAAGTATATCAGAAATTTCTTCCAAGTGCTAAGATGCTAGTGCAAGACTTGCTTCTTTCCATAGTCTCTTACTGCTTTTCAGTGAAATTTCTCAAAGTGGACATGAAATCTCCCTGCCAACCTTTGCTTTGAATCTAGTTTTTTTTTTTTTCCATTGACTATTCTATGACTGGGTTGTTCATGCAATCACCCTCACCAGAAACTTCAAATAATTTGATCTGTTTTGAATAAAAAATAATCTCATTGACTCTGTTAATTCCTAATGATAACTCTAATTCCCTATATTAAGATATCTTAGAAACTTATTTATTTGCAATTTCTTTAATATATATTTATAAATATGTTCATTAGCATTAATAACAAAGATAATAAGCAATAATACTGTCCAAATATAAATATTAGGATCCTAATTTTGATAATTTATTTTCTTTGCTTTTCTAATTGGCTGGAAGTTAAGCAGACCAAAGCATCTTTTGGCTAAACTGGTGTCACTGTCAACAGCAGCTATTCCAGTAGATTTTACCACAAAAAGGATTATCCCTATAACTGTTCCCTGGATTTGACAGACAGTGTGGAAAGATGTCTAACTGTTTTCATTATTTGATTATCATAGTAAGTAGTTGGGAAAAGAATCTAAAGGATAAATGAATGAGGAATGAAATGAAATGAAAATGTTTTAAGCCCTTATTAAAAGTTTAAAAGTTCATAGGTATCTGAATCTAGACCAAATTCTAACTCCATGCACATTCCTTAGAACAGATGGAGATAACAATCTTTTCTCACTTTGTTGGAGGTGGAACTAAAGCTCTAAAGGAAACAGGACTAGGTTGTGGATGGTTGGGTTCAATGATTAAAGCAAGGATGGAGTCAAGTGTGGGGAACAGAGATAGTTACTATGGTCAGGGAAAGCCAAACACATGCACTAAAATATACCTGGTGCAGAGCGAGGGATTAAAAAAATACCAGGTCTGGAGGATGAACAAAACTAATGAGAGGTAGGGTCAGATGTTGTCCAAAATTTCTAAGGTAACTAAGGAGTCTATGTTGAAAAGTATGATTCAAAATAAGGAACAGGTTTTGATCAATTTTAAATAAAAACAGGTTACTTGGACTATTTAAAATTAAAAATACAATTAAAAGAAAAAACTTAAAGGCAAGCAGTTTGCCACAGGAATAAAACATTTTTGGGACATTTGATATCCAAAAAAAAAGTAAGGTAACTATATAAAAAGTTGGTAGTAATAATAGTCCTCTCTTGGAGTAGAAAAAGTGCGAAGTGAGGAATCCAAATTCAGTTCTTTTCCTCATTTGAAAGCATTTCAACCTACATAGCCACAATACTGTATAATGCTGTATATTCTGGGGGAACAAAACCAAGTAACCCCTTCCCTGGGGAGCCTGTTCCAGTCCCCAGTCACTAATCAGGTGAAAAACTTTTTCCTAATATCCAACCTAAACCCCAACTGACACAACTTCAGGCCATTCCCTTGGGTTCTCTCACTGGTTACCCCTGGGAAGAGATCTTTCCTCTGCCCCTCCTCTCATGAGGAAGTTGTAACAGCAATGAGATCTCCCCCCAGTCTCTTCTCCAGGCTGAACAGACCAAGTGACCTCAGCTTCTCATAAGATCCCCTCTAGCCCTTTCACCATCCTTGTAGACCTCCTTTGGACATTTTCATATAGTGTTATATCTTATATTGTGGCACCCAAAATTGCCCCCAGCACTCAGGGTGGGGCCTCTGCACCCCAGTTCAGAGCAAGGTGGGACAATTCCCTCCCTTGCCTGGCTGGTGATGCTGTTCCTGAGGCCCCCCAGGACACAGGTGGCCCTCCTGACTGCTGGGGCACTGCTGAATCACGTTCAACTTGCCGTTGGACCAGGACCCCCAGGTGCCTTTCCGTGGGGCTGGTCTTCAGTTTCTCATTCCCAGCTCTGTCTGTAGATCCAGTATTCCTCATCCCAGATGCAGAATCCAACACTTTCTGTGTTAAACTTGATACTGTTGGTTATTGCCCAATCATCTAATTTGTCATTTTCTCTGTGCAGGGCCTCCCTGTCCTCGAGGGAGTCAACAGCTCCTCCCAATTTAATATCAGTGGCAAATTTACTCAACTTTCAAGTCCTGCGTCCAAGTTGTTTATGAAGATGTTGAAGATAACGTGGCCTAAAATGGAGCCCTTTGGAACCCCACTAGGAACTGGAGAAATTACACAGTACTTTATTTATTATTACTTTATTTTATTAAATTGCTTTATTTATTATCACTGAATTACATAAATGGTTCCTTGTTAAAACATAAGGTATACTACAGAACAATTCTATAGAAAAATTTTAGCATCCATTAATTAGAAAAATGATACCTATAGAATACACAATAGAAAGTTATGCCTTTAGAAACAAAATTTAACCGATTTTTTCTAAAATTAGCACTTAAAATGATAAAAGAACCTATTTATACCACAATATCTTAAAAATTGTATAAAATGCTGATAATGCAAAACTTATGTTCAGTCAAAACTCTTGTAGTTTAAATGGAAAAGACATGATTTTGTATTATAAAAACAACTAGAAATCTCTACAAGAAATCAGCCTAGGTTTTCAGTTCTTTCTTCTGCACTGGGCTAAAACCAGGTGCTTTGTGCATATATCAGGTGAGGACACAGTTTAAAGAAAAGGGGTGTAGAGCTGGCTAAAAAGGATGAGAAACAGAAGGAAACTGTTGGGAAGTTGACTGACTGATTGTGAGTGGTGACTGACAAGTTTAGCACGTGGGTCATGCCAATATGTGACCTAGAAAAAGGCTACAAGCCAGAAAGATTGTTCTTTGGAACTTGCCTGTTCCTAAATTTGCCATTAACAAGGGTGACAGGAGTGACAAAAAGTGAACTTAATTTAATTTGATTCTTTGGAAACAGAACTAATTGATTTTTTTAGATGCAAGTTGACTTTAAATGGGAAATATTCTTTGGAATGGAAAAGTTGGGATTTTTGCAAGAGAACATGTCATTTAAAAATATTGGACTCTTTCTCAAAATGATCTTCAGTGAGGACCATCTCTAAGGCATATATGTTTTTTTTTAATTTTATCAAAATTCCAAATGAAGCTTTCTCTACAGTTGCTGCAGTTGCAAAGATAAGAATTTGACTTCTTGCAAGCATTTTTGGAGCAGAATGGATGTAGAAACAAAGGATGCTTGCCTCAGGAAACTAAATGTGTGGGAATGAGGGGAAACTGGAATGGTGGCGATGAGTTCTCAAACACATGGAGGAAGAGGTACATGCCAAGTTTAGAGAAATATTCTGGGTAGATGGAGAAAGGAAGTCAAAAAAGAGATGAGAGATTCAGCAACAGAGAAGAAACCTGTATTAAGTTCTTTCCTCTCCATTAATGATATCTGGGCTAGCTCTTCACACAATATCTTTTTTATGTTTGAATTTGACATAGAACAAGCTGAGACTTGTTTTATCCATAGGTCCACTGACAAAGGAGCAATTCCAGTAACTGGCTTCAGTGATGTTATATGCATTTGTTTGTATTCTAATACATGATGCAAAACGCAGAAAAATCACAAAGAATGCTCTAAGAATACAGAAACTTCAGTGAGGAAAGAATTTTTCTTTATCTTGAGTCATCTTGAAGAAATAGCAATGCTGTTTCCATTTCCAAACTCAAAATTTTGAGATTAAAAATTATCATAAATAGTATAAGACATAGAGCATTAAAATATTTAATAAGAAAGATTTCTTAAAATAGATTTTATTAAAGATATATACCATGTGTTTTGATTTAGATTTTAAACATGAAATATTAAAGCAATAATAGAAGATTAATTGTCCATTGATTGTAACCACAGTAACTGCTGCTTAAAGGATTTTGGAACAGCCCCAATACGTTTGCAGTAGCTGAAATTTGCACATGCAAATAAGATGCATTCTAAATTTCTAATTAGTTGTTGATTTAGAAGCTGCTGACTGAGATATTCCCTGATTCTGTCTACTCTGACATTTAGTAAGTCATTACACTTTAAGACACTGAATAAAAGGACAAGGTAGTGTCTCAAGGCCTAAATGAAATACAACCTTGGGCTTTAGCACAGCAATGCACATTAACTAATACCTTGTTTATGACTACTGCAAATGCTTTTGAAACTATTTAAAACAAACATTCAGAAAAAGATTATAATCTGGATTTTTAATTATTTCCGTTTTCCATTTATCTGTTTGGTTTGTAAACCAAATTTTGAGCCATTGGATTAACATCTCTGAAAGCTGCTGTAACACAAAGAGTGAAAAACAATGTTTTAAAACTTGTTTTAAAATCATATTATTGTAATTTATAATACCTAGAGAAAAAAAAAAAGAAAGCATTACAGTGTATGACTGAGCTAAATGGCTTAAAGGGCAACATGGAAGTTTAAACCCTCGGCAAAAATTATTTTTCCTATTGGACCAGAAAAACGTAAGGCAGACAAGCCTCTTTATGGACACTGCACCAGTAAACTGTGTATTTAGAAGAAAATTTTATCGGGTTAGAGTCTAATCTTTCATCCAGAATTTGAGTCAAATGCTTCTCTGAGTTGAGTCACTCAACTCAGTGTAGTAAACCATAAAGAAGAGGCGATAAGCATCTGCTGGTAGAACATGAACAGCTGAAGCGTAAGAAGCTGTTTCCCTGTGTGTGTCTCACTGAATGTGTGGCTGGACTTCATTATGTGACTTTCAACTTTCCACTCCATTTTCTTTTGTAATGCTTTTACTACTTTTAGGATGTAACTTTTCCAAGGTGCCTAAGTTCTTTTGATTGATCTGTGGCTTATAAGCTGCTGACCTGAACATTATTAAAAAGGTATAGACTCCATTTGCCTATAGCACACCTGGACAAATCCCCTTGATGCCAGTTTATCACTTGCATAGGGGCTCACCAGGCTGCTGAACCTGTAGGAAGAAGCTGCTTGTAGTCAATCAGCTTTGTCAGGGCATGCCAGTTAATCTTCTCAACTCCTTACCAGTTTCTTAAAGCCAAATAAAGACTCACTGTTTATTTCTTGCCTTTTACTCCTTAAATTATTTTAAAGATATAGAGGAGTACTCTATGTCCAGCTATTTTTGAAGTCAAGCATATTACACAGTCTTAGTACCAGCGTGTATAAAACCTTTTGAATTTATTTTCAAAATGTTCCAAAGAAACAGTCCCTGAAGTATCTCTACCAGCCCTAGAAAAATAGCTTTGCTGCCTAAAAGATCCCACATGAATGTAGCTTTCATGTTTTCAAACACCTCAGTGTTCCTGGGAAACTCAGATACTTTTTTTTCTCATCTCCATTTTTTCAGAATTCCAGCAGCAGCAGCAGCTGAAAAAGCTGCCAAAGGAGAGTCTGTATTGCTCTCGTTTACAGTGGATTTTCTTTGCTGAGCAGTGGCAAAGAGTCAGCTGTACTGCACATCCTTCTTTTGAAACAACCTTGCTGCTGCTTCATTTTCTCTGCAAGAATAGACAGATCTGGTATTGTGCAGCAACCTCCTCCTTTTACTGCTCTGAATAGCTCTATACATAAAAACTGGGCTCTATCTTAACCCCTCATATATACACCATGGCAGTGCTAAGGGCTTTCCAAAGAAGCATGGGTGATGGAGGTTTTGCTGTGAAATGGCATCCAGACTCTGACTGCTTATCTCTCCTCTCCAACAGAAACTCTTTCAGTGTCTGTGAAATCTGTATGTTTTGAAAATAAGCAGAACTGCAGTGGCACAGCAGACTGGAGGCTTTGTTTATGGTGAAGAACCACATATTGGGAGGGCTCTGGAGCACAGGTTTTCCCATCAATAAAAGCAGAAGTCCTTTGGAAGATATTTTTTACTGTGGTTTTGTTGAGATGCAATGCCCAACAGCATAACACAGCATTTTTCCCCTCCTCAACAGCAGCATGGGTGGGTCAGGTATATAGAGATGATTTATTGTTTTGGCTGAGCCCTCTGAAATGTTGACAAAGAAATCCCTCCTTGAATGGAGAACGAGGAAATGATCACTAATCACAAGTCTTTGGTAGTCTACTTGGTAAATCACAGAAGTAACTTTGCAGTGAGTGATCATGATGCTGCAAAGCACAGAAAAGGATATCAGACCTTTTCCCACTGTATAAACAGCAGAAGGCCTAAAGACAACAAGGCTGTATGTGCTCAGCTGCAGCCTGACAGCTTTCTGCTGAGCTCAGAACTATTCCCGTCTTTGCTCCCATGAAAATCAATCTAGCATTTTTTTAATGCAGAAAGATAGAAAAGGCATTTGCATGTAAGGGTTTGTCACTCTCCATTCCCACATGGATCGTTCAGTTTGGACCCTGGAAACACTAAGAAACTACTAGAAAACAAAAAAAAAAAAAAAAAACCAACCAAACAAAAGCCAGTCCAAAAGCAAACAAAATCCCTACCCAATGGAAACCTGAACTCTGCCCACAAAAAAATATCCCTAAACTTTTGTGGAGCTGTGCGTAGGTTTGAGGCAGAGAATTTGAGAAAAGACAAGTCTAAAAGTCACAAAGGAGAAGAAAACAGAAGAAAATAGATAAACACAGTTGTGTTAAGAAAACCTTCAAATGAACTGCCTGTCTATATAACCTGCTTGTTTCAAATATGTTTATTAGCTTATAAATACGAATATGTTTTAAAAAGATAAATAAATATATGCTTGTAACTGTCCTCTGGGGTCTTTTATCAAACCTTAGCTATTATCAACACTCTCTAAGGAAAAGGAATATAATTTAGGGATAGAAATTATATTTTATAAAGGAAG
Organism: Calcarius lapponicus; assembly: GCA_039654755.1. Lineage (NCBI taxonomy): Eukaryota > Metazoa > Chordata > Aves > Passeriformes > Fringillidae > Calcarius > Calcarius lapponicus. The sequence continues at coordinate 28,129,470 of CM077464.1, read as the reverse complement.
AATTAAATAAACTGTTGAGATTCATTGTTCTCCTCCGCCATTTGATTTAATTCCCTCTGGATTTCTTGAGAAATTGCCACTCTCTCTAGAACAAGCTTTTGCAGTAGTTCCCATTACCAGCTTTTTTTCTTTGATGGCCAAAACCATTGCATTATTATTTCATTTTCTGAGAATAGTTACCTGACTTTAAATAGAAGTTCCCCTTCCCTTCCCTTCCCTTCCCTTCCCTTCCCTTCCCTTCCCTTCCCTTCCCTTCCCTTCCCTTCCCTTCCCTTCCCTTCCCTTCCCTTCCCTTCCCTTCCCTTCCCTTCCCTTCCCTTCCCTTCCCTTCCCTTCCCTTCCCTTCCCTTCCCTTCCCTTCCCTTCCCTTCCCTTCCCTTCCCTTCCCTTCCCTTCCCTTCCCTTCCCTTCCCTTCCCTTCCCTTCCCTTCCCTTCCCTTCCCTTCCCTTCCCTTCCCTTCCCTTCCCTTCCTTTCCCTTCCCTTCCCTTCCCTTCCCCCTCCTCTCTCTTCTCTTGTCTCTCCCCTCTCTTCTATCCCCTCTTGCCTCCTTTTTCTTTCCTTCTTCCATTTATTTCCCTTCTTTTCCTTTTCATTTCTTTTCCCATTTTCCTCTTCCCTTCTTTTATTTTTCATTACTGTATTATTATAAAATTGTCATCTTACTAAGGCACAATTCATCTTTCCCATTTTTGCCCACTTACACGGACGCAGTGTGTGAAACAGTGTTATTTTGATTTGGTCACAGTTCATATCTGTGAGACACAGGTGTGATCAGCTGCAGCACTGTGACACAATGATGAATGGGCCCTTTAGAGCTTAGCTTTACATTTCAAGAAACAGCAAAAGAGATTAAAGGAGAGAGAAACTAAATATGTGCCCGTGCTTGTCCCTCAAAAATCAAGAACACTAAATCCATGTACAGATACTTGCTTCAGCATCCACAAGAAGGGAATTCTAGGGAATACAAGCCAGCTTGTATTTTAACAAGATAGTAGTTGAATATGAGATTTAAGATGGGGGAACAGATGGTTTGTGCTCTAAAACATATCACAGGTGACTCAGTAATCTTTTTTTACTATTTACATTGTGTTCAAGGGCTTGATTTCCTCTTCAGTGAAGAACAATTTTCCCTAAAGATTTATGAATAAACAGAATAGGTTCCTAAAGGACAAGTAACTGGGAGCTGGTTGCAATGTGGCTTGGCAATCCCACTTATGCAGACATCTCCTGTGTTGGTTTATTGTCCAGAGGTTTCCATCCATAAGCCCTAGTCCAATTCTTATTGATTCACTTCCTACTTATACATGATTTTTTCGTAAAAGTAGGTTATACAGAAAATCTGAATCTCCCCTCCCCAGACTAAATATCAAAGAGTACAGAAGGACATTTAATATGAAAAGATTATGCCTTAAGCATACAAATCACAATGGAAAAACTGTTTTGCTGTGTTGTAATCCAAAATTTCAATCAAAAATCATTTTTTGTACAGTATTGTTAAGGGTGGTTTTAGAAAAGGATTTGTTAAATACTAAATAGAGAATCAATCAAACATTTTATTGCAAAATGACATCTTAAGTCAAGCTTTTCATAAAAAAAACCTAAATATTTTATTTTATATAGTTTTTATTTTTCTGTTTTCTCTTATGGGCTAGAGACATTTTTTAAATATCATTGTGCTAAACAAAAAAATACCTTAACTTTGAGACTCCATCTGGAAGTAAAATTGTATTTGTAAATGCTTCACTGAACAAAACTTTTCAAATATAATTCAAGTATAGTAATCACATTTAAAATACAATTTTTCATAGTTGTGTCCCATCTGCTCAATACTGATAAGGAGTTAAAAAAAAAGCTATAAAAATCAATGCCACTAAATGCTCATTAATTATAAAAGAACTTGCTTAGCTCACTAAACACATTTAATGACAGGAATGTGTATTTCCAGGTATGGAAACAAATTTTAGACAAATCATTTAAAGTATAGTTAGACTGAACAGAGTTTGTAAGCATCATACTCATTTCATTTAATCTGATTCTACACTGAGTGGATTACTCCACTGCTGATAGAGCACACAATTTCTGCCTGGGTTAAAAAGAGTCACTGCATATTAAAGGTCAGTGAGGCATAGTGGATGAAATTGCATACAACATACCTTAGCCATCTTTGCAAAATTATCAGTAAATTTAAGACTTATGACTAATTTTCTCATCTGTTATATTTAAGTTCAGTAGCATCAAGAGCTGATTTAACCAGTTGGTGGTGCATGAGGCATTCAGAGCAATTAGATTGGCACAAGAATGTTTCAAGGTTTTTCTCAGATTGAGCCTCACAAGAGACACTGGAGAGAGAAAAAACACATTAATGATAATTTTTTTTACATCATTACATACGGCTGCAAAAAAGAATAGTCAAAAACAAAGCTTATTATATTGAAACAGCAAGTTTCAATAGGCTAGTGGAAGTGGCAGAGTAGGACTGACTTAATTAAAGGCTTTATGAGCACCTTATTGGGAGGTGTGTGCTAAGTTTTTATTACTGTAAAGCTGGTTCTGGCAGAAGCAAGAACACTTGAGAATAAAAGCAGTCAGTACAGCAGACAATACAAAGTGATAGACCATAAATTAATTTGTACCTTCAGCAGCACAGCCGGAGCTTGACACTGCCACCCCACACAAAAAATTTTTGGATATGTCTGTATCATAAAGGAATGCTTCTTTCTAGAGCAGATCTGTGAGAGGTACATCCATCTTCTTCCTCCTTTTCTTTTACTTTGCCATTTTCAAATGATCAAATGTGCGGGACACATGTTTTGGCACATGGAGAACTGTCTTCAATCACAGTGGGCATAGGCTGTGTATCCTACTGATCTATGCAGCTTGAGACCAAGTAAATTTCATCAGTTCCTCAATGAATAGAAAGGTTTCACTTTGTTCAAAACTATTCAAGCCTTTTTTTTTTCTGAACCTTTGAAAGTAAAAATTGTAAAATCCTGTCCAGAATGGTATCTCTTTATCCCATTCATAGTGATTTAAAAGCTCCACTGATTTTCTTTTAATTTAGACCATTTTTATTCAAAAACATAATCTTCAATAGTATATATTTTGTGACACATTTTCTATTATATTGCTATTTTTATGGATGAAAGTGTTTTGCCACCCTCATAAGAATGGATAACATTAGCTTTGTTTTAGAGCAATGCACTGTAGCCACTGTATTTCACCAGCTAAACTGCAATATAGAAGTTAGCACCACTTAAGGAATGACAATAAAAGCCTTTATGGAAGAAAGAAATTTGAAAAAAAATCAAAAAATGTAAGCTTTGAAGCCAGATTAAATCATTTCTATCATACATCTATGAGACACCAGTGATCTACTGAGATTTGCTGACACATACCTCATATCAACCCTTCTTTAAAGTTGTGAAGCTGCATGACACTGGGATAATCGTGCCTGGCCAGATGAGTGTATGGTCTTTCATTTAAGCATTTATGGGAAGTACCATAACATGATCAAATTTCCTTTATATGCAAATTAAAAATGTATTTACTATTGTATTTGCTTAAATATAAAAATCCATCCTGGTTTGAAAATGACTGTATAACCTTTGATAAAGGATTAAGATTTTGCAATTTATGTCTAACCTAAACTCCAAGTAATTCCAATTTCCAGTTTTTGACTCCTAAAGCTTTTTTCTTAGGGGTTCACATACGCCCCAAATTCAAAGGTTTCGTTTCTTTCACAGATGTTTGTGAAAATGGCCTTGCAATGGTTGCAAAGTGGTAGTGATTCTCAAAAGCTCTGTGAAAGGAAAATAGAATTCTGGTTATGTAGCAGAAGGGAAGAAAGGAAGCTCACACAGAGCTCACATGTATAATTTTTGCTATGTAAGTTTAACTAGATGTCACAGATATACTGTGGTGTTCTCAGTAGTGTGTGCTTATGCATAATTTCTGATTACTTTTGATCTTAAACAGTTTTGTGACTACTATTCCTGTTCTGCAACAACAAAAAAACATTCGACTCCTTACTTTGGTCACCAAAGCAAGAGCAGTGCTACTTTAGCCATAATTAATTCAAGTGAAGAGATTGAAATCACATAAGAGAAAAAAAAATTGTGTGTCTCATTGTTATTCCTAGAGAAAAAAATTGAAGATGCTTGAGTTTGGTAATCCATAAGCAAATGGCAATTCAGCCAGAATTGCAAGAAAAGAGAAAATAAGTGCAAAATGAGGACCTGGTCCCTCTGATAAACCAAGGTAGAAAGTTTTTTGTGTATTTTATATTCTATTTCTTGCAATTCAGAGAAATATATAAACTCAGAAAACTTTTTGGGACTCAATTCTCCCTTTCCTTTAAAGAACAATTGCCTCATTTAGGAATAATTGGTATTCACTAGGGAAATGCACATGTTCTGAAACCTAGTAATTTCCAATTGCCAAGATACCTAATGAGTTATCTTAACAAGATTACCAAACATATAAAAGGAACTAATTGCATTGCATTTAATTCTGAAATCACAACTAGATGCAAAATAGGTTTTGCAGCTGGCATTTTGCTGGCAATGCAAGATGAAAATGAGGAGGTAACTAGAGATCAAGGGATCATCCTGCTCAGTTTTTAGGAAGAGTCACTCCTTCCTCCTCAAATAACACCAAAATTATACACCATTATTTCTTGAAGGGAGAAACATTTGAACAGTCTGTGATATGACAAAGGATTAGTCAAACACATCGATTCTCAAAAAATGCATTTAATTAACTGTTTTTCATTTATTTATTCACATCGTGATCTGCTATTCAAATAGCAATGGACAGGTATTTTTTTATAATAATTTGAATGTTATATTTTTCATTCAAATTTATACTGCTGGTTTGTTGTACTATTTGCATACTCACAAACTCTTATTAATTACTGATTAAAATAATAATTCCTTTTTTTTAATATGAATACAATATATTGTTATTCTCCAAAACCGATAAGACAGTTTATTATCCTTATTTACACATTCATTGTGCTATCACACGACTTCTAGAATTATATTGCTTTTGTATTTTCAGAGAACACTCCATCTAGAGATCCACACATCCACTCTGACATGAAAGGATGGATTATTTTTCTTTTCTTATTGGCATACTATAGTAATTATTATCACTTTTCCTATGTTCAATACATTACCTGTTTTTTTTCCAATAAAAGAAAAGAAATATAATTCTTTTTCTACTGAAATATTTGCAAATTCTGATTATGACTTTGGTGTTATGAGATTTGATTTAAATTCCTCAGAAATATCTGTGTGGCCTGGTTAGCTTTAAATCTTCCTGAAAAATTATTTGCCTAAAATTATTTTCATTTTGGAGAAAATACCTGCGACAAAACACTATCATAATTTTTAACTGATGGTATTTTCTTGTTATTTATTCTTCATTTGAAGCTTGCCATTTTTTAAATTCTAGATGCTTATAAAGGACTATTTTAATTGACAGCAGCTGTTGATAGGCTCATGCAACAATAAGGCAGAAATTCAAGACTGAGGAATAAGAGGGGATGTGATTAAATCCCCCTTCTGTGTCTTTCACCTTTTTAACTGATATCGATATTGAGGTTGGCATGAGATCCATGTGAGGGTTCATCATAATTTTATTGCTGATCTGAACCATTTGAGATATTCATCACAGATGTTTACCACAGTGTTGCCACTTTCTTCCACAATGTGGGAAGCAGCTATATTCCTTTTCAAAAATACTAGTTGCTCAAGACCATCTACAAGAGATTAAGTACATTATTTGGAGACACTTAGATCTATTTCTCACAATAATCCACTGTTTATTTGTGGATTTTTATTATCTACCTGTATCACAAAGCATTCCTTCTGTTTCTTATTATTTAACTAATAACTACAAAATTAGAGAAAAATAATCACACTTTGTTGTTGCATCTTCTACTGAAAAACCATCAAACAAAGCCAGTCGGAAACAGGTTCTAAGGAGAACAAGAAAAGTGGAGCTCTTTTACCTTCATAGCAGAGCAGTGAAAGTTCAAGTAGAGAGAAGAAAAGCTCCTTGAATCCTTCAGGATCTTGAATTGTATAGAAGAAACAAACAATTCACAAAAGATCTGACCCCAAAATAGTTGGAATTCAAAGAGTAGTAGACAAAAGCATCATATAGGTTTGGCTCATTTTTTTGTTTCCCCAGACACATGCTTACTGTTTCTTATGGTTAAATAAAGGGTATTGGGACAGCCTGACCTTGACACCCAGCGCAGCCTGTCTGTTTTTCCAGTGGTGCCAGTGAAGTCTTTGAAGTCCATGAACATTTTCACCAGTGTATTTTATGTACATGTCCAGTCTTTGAAATCATTCAGGGCATGATCACTGCAGTCACAGGAAATCTAACTCAGCCCTTTAACTCACAAATGAGATTTCTGCTATTCAGCCAGCTCTAAGTGCTTCTATTGTTAAGGACATCTATCAATTTCACTTTCAATTTCTCTTCCAAATAAGTACCAGGAGAAAATACTGTTGAAGAAGAATAACCAACAGCAGATTTTCACTTGATAATATTTTTCTTTATCTCATAGCCTCATTAAAAGATATTCCATAAGAATGACCTTAAATATGTAGCTGTTGGGAACTGAGATGGGCAAATTGTGAAGTCTATGCATAATCCTTCTTCAAGCAAAACAAAATGCATTTTTATACTTCTTGACAAGATGTGTGCCATATTTTCTGTAAATACACAAGACATTTCTTCATCTAAAAACTGCAAACCAAAAATGAATCATGCTTGTAAAATTTTACTATCATATTATTTCTCTGCACATCTGTTTGAGACTCTGCTATGATTGACTGAAAGGCTTGAGTAAAAATAGGAACACAGACACAGCTGCAAGTAAAAGGAAAGGAAAAAAAGCAACAAACAGTAGAAGACAAATGACGTAATGTATAAACTGTTGCTTTCCCCTCTATCTTATCTTTACATTAACTCTTGTATTGAATTTTTCTATTTCAGCAATATTTTCCCTTGTCATTGTGATTCCTTCCATCTGTTGGAAGGAAGCCAGTGTTGGACTGGCTTATTGCTGCACGTGACAAACGGGGAATGTTGCAGAGGACCTGAGCTGAACAGAATTTTCCTTTACCTTGAAAGAGTGTCTGAAGACAGGACATTTCTTTCCTGATCCTTTTGAGGTAGTTAGAAGAGCTACTCTGTTCTCTTTTCCTTATGCTGCCATTTATACCTCTGCTTTCTTAAATGTGTCTTGCCCATTTTAGGCAATGCTAGTGATCATGCCTATACATTGTCTCAGCAATGCAGTAACACGGCAAAGGAGAGGCAAAGAAATAGCACTTACGTTCACGCATTTGAGGGATCTTTCAGAACAACAATAGTCTTGGCAGAGGAAGGCACACAAATACATCCAATCACACACTACCCAGGGGCCTCTCAGGGACAGTGTTATGTAGAAATAGAAAAAAAAAAAGAAAAGCATTATTAAAATCTTGGATAGAGAGTTTTTTCATTGGTCACCTTCTCTTCAAACTCTTCTTCGTTGATTCTGAGGAAGCATAATCTGATCCCTGTTCCAGAGTGGTGAAGCAGCCACGTGCTCTCTGTTTTTCCTAAAGTGTCTGAGTGCCTGACTGACGGACAAGTGAAGCTGTAAGGCTGCATAGTGTACTTAACAATGTCAAAGCTGTTGATCACAATTTAATTTTTATCAGCTGATAACTACATTTTATGATCATAGAAATTGAAGAGATACAGGAATGTATGCTGGAACACTATTGTAATTAAAACCTATCTCCAAGCAACAACATTGCATTAAAATACATTAGCACTATCTCTTTCAATCACAAAAAATCTTTGACTTATTATTTAATTTTGTTATTATGTGATTTTCCCAAAACTGTTGGTCTTAACCTTTGAAGAACCCCAACAAAACAACCTCTTAAAACTTTGTCTTAAAAGTTAATGTCCTAAAATAGTGTCCTAAGACAAACACTAATAGTGTCTTAATACTGCAGAATTTCTGGAAGACAAAAAACATTTGACTTTTCAGACAACATAGAAGGACCATAAGTAAAGCCCTGTGCATAATAAAATTACATCTACACCCACAGCTGAAATGTAGGAGAAAATGTGGTAATCTATACTCCTTCAAATTCCTAGGCTAGACCTGGGAAAACAACCAGTAAAAATTATTGTAACACACTGTGCTCTCACTGGTATGTATATATATAAATATATATACATTGGTGAGAGCTCTCACTAGCTATAACACTGAAAAAAAATCACCTCTTTTCTGTTCATGGAAAGAAATTAAATGCAAACATGTTTAATGTAAGCACAGAGCCACTGCATACTTTTCGTATTAGCACTCCCCCAGTGTACATTGTCAGACAGTTAGTGAGAGGATGGTGAGAAAATGAAAGGAGAAAAGCAAAGCATATTTCTTTTTTCTCTTTTCAGACTGGATAGAAAGAGCATGTGTCTGATGTGTATGTTATGTTATTAAGTAATTTATAAGTTAAAAAATCGTAAAAAATATGGCCAAAGAAAAAAAATTGTTTTATCGCACATGAAGGTTCTAGTCACTGTCCTATTTTTCTGTGGGTAAAATTACATTGATATCTTGTTAGCTCTTTCTGGAAAGCCCTTTCAACTGTAATTAGTATGAATGTTAAAGAACTGGGGTTTTTCAGATAAATATGAGCATTTTTTTAGATGGTTCTGGGTATTACACATATTATTTAGTTTTAACAGCTTTTCCCAGTAACTGTGTCTACTTTGCATAGGAGTAGAGTAAAAATTCAGTTAATTTTCCAATTCATATTACAGTATAGATAGTGAAATTATATGATTAGAACTTGGTTGAATGTTACAACAAAGTATCTGTGAACACTTTTTGAATGCAATCACGAGTTTTTCTTGGAGCAGACAAGTCTTGAGGCACTCCAAATTAATTTTTTTCCTCTAAGACACTGTTGAAATTAAAGTATTCATTCTGAACACCAGGCTAGAAAACCAAGAGTGACTTCTAGTCTCTAGTCTGCCAACCTGCACTGAACTATAAGTTCTGCATTTCAAGACTGTAATAAAATATGTTTTGGGAATCATCTATAAAAGAAAACACAAATGATGTTTTCATAACCCAATGATTTATTACTTATTTTAGAAGAAAATAACTTACTGCTCAGGATATGATTTTTAATATGGCTATTTTTGCTGCTATACCAGCAACATTTTTGTACATACACATGAATGGACACAGGCGTCTTGTGGCAGAGTGAACAAGTTTATACTATATGATTCCTATCAAAAATACCAATACATCATATAAGTATAGGAGTTTACATCTGAGTACATGTTCATAATATTCGTGTCACCTCTGAGTAAATTTTATTTCCTCCATAAGTTTGCCTTCTTTTGCTGTAGCCTCTACAGTTTACTGCAGTAACTTATGAATGTCTCTACCTGGGTTTGCATCGGTGTGGAAATTAAACCAGACTCTGTTCTAAAGTAGCTGTCAATCTGCTTATGAGCTGCAACACTTTTTCCTGAGAATGGTGACAGGAACCCTTTTGGTTTATGAGGATTCCAGATTAGGGTCAATGTGCAGCAATTGTGAAATGAAAGTACACATATAACAAAGTTCCACCATGAAAAAGCAAGAAAAAACCTAATCATGCTGTTTGTCCTGAATAGGAAAGGGGAACATATAGTTTTCTTTACATTCAAAGCGTGGAACCTAACAATAGATCACACAGTCATCTGGCAAAGTGATATAAAACCTGACACCTGCTACAGTGTTTTATGCCATTAGAAATGGTAATTAATAATAAAGTCTTTGTCTATTCTTTGTAAAAACATCTGGTTGAACATCCATTGTACTATATAATATAAATTATGTTTAGGAGCATACAGCACCTGTAATGGTTACATGGACAAAGTGACTTCTCAAGACTTTTTGACATGTTTAGATATAAGTTCTGGAGCCTTATAGTTGAGTTTGTATTTATCTGTAAAGCAAGCTGATCTGATTACAAATGTGTCCATGAGTTACGAGACACTGGAACAAATTAAAACTACACGTGCATGCCTTTTGAATTTCTCAAGCATTTGAAAGATGATGCTATTGTTCTTGAAGTTTATTATTTTTAGAATATTTATGTATAGATATTAATATATTTAGATGTACATGTATTGCTATATATGAATGCATAAATATATTCTATATGCATATGTATCTACATATGAACATATAAGCACATATGTGCATCTATTTCTATACATGTGCACATATATATCGACATACATACAAATATATGTAGAAGATATGTTGACTATAACTGGATTTTGGTTTCAATGGAAGTGATGCCAAGGTTAAATCACTCTGCTAACTTTTAAAGTAATGTACAGCAGAACTTAATTATTCCGAGATACAAAAGAAAACCTTGTTTGGTGTCATTATTTGTTGACACTGTTTTGTAGAAGCCACAGAGTCATTCTGGTATTCTGCTAGGGTTCATCCAAAATCAGTTATTTTGCTATTGTTTTTGTTAAGTGAATAATATTCTCTTTAAGAACTGAACTGGAAGGAGATTATGAGGTGGAATGCAAAAGCACAGAGAAAAATAAGAAACCCAAACCAGACATTTGTGTGTGTCCTTGTAGATGCTGTAAGTAATATTCAGGATCTGAATTTTAACTTGCAAGCTGGCAATATCTGGAGTTTGAATTTGCATCAGGAAATTACATCCATGTCTTGTGCACAGAACTGTTTTCTCTCATTTGTGTCAAAACAGGTGCAGTGTATCAGTGCTACATTTTTGCTGTAGAGTTATTTAAAGGAGAGAGATCTGTCGAAGGAGTGAAGAAGGAGTGCTCCTGTGTGTAAGCAAAGCTGTTTCATCACCTGACAGCACTTCTCCTCTAAGTTTTGACAGCTTCATACCATTACCTCTGATATTGTTCATAAAGTAATGATCAAATAATCTACCTATCATGAATTATATCAAACAAGACTTCTCAGAGATTCTAGTAGGAGCATTGGATTTACCATATTAAAATATTTCCCTTTAGTTTCTTTTAATTGAATGATACATACAGAAATTAGACTCTTTTAAGAAATTTCCCTGACACTTTTAGAAAATAAATGAAGAAAAAAATAGCTGGACACTGAGAAAAATAGTCCTATCACATTTGACTTATTTGGTTTCTTTTCTTTTGTAAATTCTAATAATTGGTGTTGGTGAGCATTTTCAGGGAAAGAAAAACATTTCTGTAGTAACTTGCACTGGAGAATAATTTGCACAAAGAATAAATCTAAAAAGGAAAAGGTCATGCTCATCCTTTTCTCCAGTCAGAAGACCTTCCAAAATACACCAGAATTCCAATATCATAACAATAATAATATTCCCTTTTGCTTTCGGGGAAAATTTTCCTTTAAGAACACCTTGCCAAACAAGCATAGCTATTAAGTTCAGATTTCAAGAGATGTTGTATTCAGAAAAGCTCTTTTAGATTGGAGAAATTTTCGGTTAAATTAATTCCACTTCACAGCAAGAGGGAGTGATACTTTTGACCTTTGTTGCATAAGAGTTGTAAAACTCCAAGTGTTAGTGCATTACAGAAAACAAAACAAAAGCTACAGAACACTCATTAATGGACTTCTGTGCAGATTAAAGGGAGCATGACTGTGCACTCTGCCAAAAACATGATGAAGGGAAAGGAGCTGTTGATCATCACATTGTTTAAGACATGTTGCATTAGATGGGTGAAAGTAATATACTATAACTTGATCTTTTTGGCAGATACATGAGAAAAAAAATTCAACATAAAACTGATATTAATGAGTCATTTAGGAGCCTTTGAATAAAATATAAACCAAAAAAGATAAAATAATGCTTATTCTGGCATCCATTTTTCATAGTGTGTTGTTTGCTGCTATGAGACAGGAATTGAATTTCCATAAAATACAAGCTTTTTAACTGGTGCTTTTTAATAGACCATGGTCACTTAAGCAGATGTGTAGAGAGATCTTTAAAACTGGGGGCTCGTATGTGACTTCAGAAATAATATGTGACTTCTCAGAAATGTGCATTGTTAGACTGTCTAGAGTTTGTAGGAAAAGTTCTGTCTTTCTGAAATGCAAGTACTCTTTTTTGAGACAGCAAATTTCTGAAGTGATTTTGTTTGAGGTGCAAGCTATCTTTTGAAAAGAACCAGGAGCGTGTTCAGCTCAATTATCTTAAATGCCAGAAAGAATAAATGATTTTTTCTGTAGAGGATTCCTCTTTACCCAGTAAGGCCATCCAGAGGCTTCCTCTGCAACTCTGAGATGCCTGTGGAAATCTTTAAGATTTTGCCTTATACTTCTGACTTTCCAAAACTGAGAGGAATATTTGATTTTTTTCTTTTTTTTTTTGTTTATTTTTTTATTATTAGTTTTGCCTCCTCAAAATTCCAGTAGACAAAAAAAAATTCTTCCTAGATGAATCAAAACAAGTCCTTTCTCTCTTTCATTAGTGAAGTTCTGTACAAGTATTCTCTAACTGCTGAAGACTGAGCAACACTAGCAGATCTACTTATTTTCTGTGAATTTTCCAATTTTCTTCTAGAAATGCTCTGTAAACTAGAGATTAATTCCTTCACATTTTGAAGATTTATGTGTAAAAGTCTGGAAACCCAGAAACCCAAAGTAAGGTAGAAATCTAAATCCCCAAATAGGAGCATTCTAATTTCTAGTTATCAAAGAGAGTTATTTGTACAAATTAAATAATAAAGAGTATTTTTCTAGCTTATTTTCCTTGACCATTGAAAGTACAATTTTCTTGGTTTAAAATTTTACTTTTCATTTTTTCTCTCCATTTAGTTGTATTGCCCTTTGATATCTGAACAATTTTGCTCTACTAATTCATATGCTGCTGAAACCAATGGGGCACTTCTGTACATAGAGAATTTAGCCCCGTTGAAAAATACTGAATTATACCTTTTTCAGTAAATAGTAGAGTTGCAGAGAACACACATCCTTAGTCCATATATTCAGCATTAGTATTACACCCTTAAAAGGCACATTAGGTGATTATGTTAGATTTGTGGCTTCACTCAAACAATATGATTTTTTACCGGTCTCTGTAATAATCTTCTGTTCTGAACTATTGCAAACCTTACAGTTGATCCATGTTTTCATATATATGTACACTTCTTCTCTTTCATTTCCATAGAGTATGTCTGAAAATATAATATGATCAAGGTCGCCCCCAAGAATTGAAAGTGAATAAGCAGGACCAAAGAAGTGAAGTTTTAGAACATAATAGCTTTCAGATTACAGGTCTATCTTTTTGCCTTCAGTTCCATTGAAATCAATAAAGTTCTGTGTTTTATAAATATCTAAAGTGGTTACTTTAAAAATTCATCAACTTACATTTTTAGATAATAGCAATTTCCAAAGTTTTTTTTCTGAAGTTAGAGGACTTCTTGGAAATTAGATAAAGTTTTTAGTGATTTCTGGACTCCTACCACTATTGCTCTAAGATCAGCTAGACTTGCTTGTTTGAAGAGACCAGCTTTCATTTTGCATGTTAAACAATATGTCAACATAATAAAGTTGAAGGCAAAAGGATTCAGTAAAAGGATTCAGTTGATAGCAGGACACTGCAGTTTTGGCTTTTCCTCAACCTACCATGGACTTTAGCAGTCCTGACAGATAATGACTCAGTCTCAGGCAAACAGCAGCTAAAATGCTGCTGTTCTCCTGAATAGTGTCTTTCAAATAATTCTGTCTGTAGATTTCTTCTTATCATATTCTGGTTATGTCTGAGCATCAGGTTGTAGGTGGGCTGAAGGTATCCCAACTCTTCTGTCAGCGGTGTCTCCAAAAGGGGTGGGTTTTTGTTTATTTTTGTTCTGCTATTTTAATCCTGCTTAGCTCTTCCATCCTGTAATGTCAAAATGTTGATGTTCTACATTAAAAAAACCCAAAGTTCTAAATTGTTCTGTGATTTCCTCAAGACAAAATATTTTTTGTTTCCTACTGGTTGAACCACCACACCTATTAACAGTATCAAGCAGCCTAGACTACTACAAATTGCACTGTGCCTGGTGAGTCATGCAAACTAATGCTTATAAACATATATCTTTGTTTTATTCTCTTATAAAATGCAGAATTATAAAAACAAACAAGTTGGCACATGGAACTGCCAGCCTCAGCTCACATTTCCAGCAGATCATATAATTAAAATAAGTAGCAAAAAAATATGTGTCTGCAGAGCAATATTTGTTTAGTTGAAGCAGTTAATACAAAAAGACCCCATACCGATGAAAATAATATTATAGAATGTAATACTTTAGGTTTTATTGAATGAAAGTTATCCAAAAATTGCTGTGTACCAAATCGCTTCTTTCTTTGCAAAAGAGATTCTACTGCATGCAACAACAACATCTTTTCAGGTAGTTCTGTCCTCAGGGACAGGGCTGTTTCTTCCCTTTTCAGAATGTGTCACACTGCTTTCTATTACTGTAGTAATATAAACAATTCATAAGAATTTTTCAGTGTTAGTAGAAAAAAAATGCACATGCATCTTCAGAGACTTTTTGCACAAATGTAGTTTGCCTTATCCTTGCATTACAGCATGGGAACTCATAAAATATTTGAAGATTAAAAGATAAATGCATTTTTCCTGAATTTTTTCATGCTGTTATTATTTGGTGTTACCTTTGAGTCAATGAAAGCTGTACAACGTGCATTGTTTTAAAACTAAAATACTGCCCTTTCTCATGGTTCAAGGACTTAAACGTTTTGTTCATTTTCAATAGGATAAAGAAAGAGTAGGGAAGAAGAGTAAGAAATACTACAGAGTATTATATATCTGCTATTCCTCATGCCTCTTGCTGTTACCTGTTTGTTACAGACAGATCTGAGGTCCAAGATTACATCATTCTTGCTGTCTTGAAAAGTACCTTAAGGTGATTGTGTTTATGATGAGATGGAAGATTTGCTCTGTTTCTCTGACTAAAAATCATTGATCAAAAGGAATTGTCAGGTTCATTACCTGTGCAAGGTTTAGTAACTGGGTATGCCTAGTTCTGTAGTAACAGGGCATAGCAAGTCATCCATTTCATTTTAGTATGGGCAGGATGAAACCCTCACTGCAACTCATCATCATCTCCATCTGGGTTTCTTGCCACACATGAGGCAGTGGCTGACGTCTCCTGTTTATATTTGCCTGACCTGAAGCTGTCCTTACCTGTACCCATGTAAGACACTGGTGCTGCTACAGAAATTAAAATATAATAAAACAGCATGGGGAAAGTTATCTGTGAGGGCTCTGAAGTTGAAGAAGAAGAATCAGAAGAGGAGAGAGTGGGGAGTCTTCATGTCCTGCTTTGCCCACTCCTCACCTATGTGTTTAGTTCTCCATGAGATCTATCTGACTTTTATTCTTAATTGATGAGAAATCTGAAGCATTAAATTTTAATCAAGGTTTTTAAAAATATTGAGTGATGTAAATGTCATGTAACTTTGCATTTCATTGCCAGACATTATGTTAGGAAAAAAGTCAGCACTGCTTATATAAAAAATTCATTTAGCCAATATGAGCTCACCTTTTGCTAAGACTCACATTTACTTTTAGTCATACTGCTTACTGAAAGCAGCATATCTGTGTGCACATAGCAGAAAGGGAAATTACTCTCCTTTTCTTCCTTTTTCCCAGTATATACTCTCCTTTTCTTCCTTTTTCCCAGTATATAGTTGTGTACAGTGTGTTACAGGCTTATCTTAATCAGTTACCCTGCCAGTTAGCACTGTGACCTTTACAAGATTCCCTCAGCTTTCTGTGAGAGGCAGATGTCAGTATCATGGGTTAACTAAGCTACATGATTTTTCTTTGGAAGATAGCCAAACCATATGAAGTGTTCTTCAGAGAGAATGTATCTGTTACTTAAGATCTCATCATTTTACTTGTCAAAGCCCACAGCATATGTCAATAACGTTTAGGTTACCTTATGTGCTGAAGACCTTTCTGACTTGGGATTTATTAGAAAGTAAAATATGAAATCTACCTCTAAGTTGTTCAGCTTTTTATAAAAGTAAAAAAATTACTTCAATTGTAGGAAAAAAATATTATGGGAATCATAACCATGCTCATTTCTAATAAAGCACTACCATCCTCTTTCTACAAAAAAATTAATTTTGCAAGTATTTTAAGTGAAGGGGTGTACTTAATATGAAACTGTGAATCATATGTCTAAATAAAATTATTTAAATATAATTAAATAATAATAAAATGATTCATTTTTATTACTGTTTTGCTGCAGTCCTAGAATACATACTTTACATTTTCAGTAATATAACCTGAAACTATCAGTGACTACATTAATTTGGGAATATAATTTTCTGCAGTGTAAGTGTGACATGGTAGAAAGTTACCGTAAGATCTATTTCACTGCTACATGAAAGGTGTTGAATTTCTAGTTATAACACACAGTGATCTTATTCACTGAGTTTTCAGGAGTTGCTTGTTTTTCTCCAGGAGAACTTCAGTAGCTTTTAATTAAAACCACTAAAGCCAATAGATTTTAATGACTGGTTAATAAAGTGTGTAATAATGTTACTTCCTAAATGTGTCTAAATCAGAAATCTTACACATGGAACCACCCTCTTCCTAGTAAACCTAAAACCTGAAAGCTTTATGGAGCTTGTCAAAATAAAATTGAAAACTGAGCATCTTACAGCATTTACAAATCACATGGCTATTTTGGGTGGCTAGGGCAATGGTTTTCAGCATGCACAGTGATACAGCTTGTGCTGCAGGGTTCCTGGGCCTGCAGAGGAAGTCAGGATCTTTTGGGTCTCTCTGCAAAAGGTCTGTAATGCAATCTCTTATGTTCCCCCAAAATAAGGTCTTCACACCTGTGCCTGTGCAGTGGCATAGTCCAAAAAGAGAGTTTGGTTTTATGAGAAACCAAATAACTTGCCAGCAATCACTACTCACACTCCAAAGAAATAGATAGCTGTCATCCTATTGCAGGATGGAGTCAATTAAATTTTTATTTTGCCAACATAAAGTTAATGGCTCACTTGTAACAATTTTGAACCAGTGTCTCACTGGGAACAACTTAAGTACAAGGGTCTGCTTTCCAGTTTACTCCCAAGCACTTCAGCTCCTTGAGGTTTCTGGGGTATGCAGCTGCTGTATGTGTGCAAGTTGGGGAGTCCGGCCAGAGCTACAGCAGAACTCAGTGTATTTCTGTGGGTGTGCACAAAGCCTGGAAAGCTGGATGGTGTTAGGGGCAATGTGCAACCTTCAGGCTGCTCCATCAGTTTTCCAGACCTGAATGATTAGTCTTTCTCAGCATATTTTTCATAACTGCTCCCTCTAAAAGAAGGCACTGTAGGCCTCTGGAGCACCCTGCTAGAAGTGCATGTTTTAAAGGATATTCCATTTGAGAAGTACAAGATGTGGGCTGAAAAGAGGTCATACTCTTTCAAAGTGCCACTTCTAGTACTCAGAACTCTTTTGAGATAAAATAAAGATAGTTCTCAGTGTCATGTCTCAGTCAGGTAATTCTTTCACCAGATAGCCATGGGGAGCTCAGTGTAGAAACTGTCTTGAAATGTTCCTAAATGAGGACAAGCCCTGTCTTTTCTTTCCTATGTTCCTCCTTAGAATTTTCCCACTTGATGTTTAAAGAAGCTACTAGTAAGATTTTTATTTATTTATTATCATATTTTTAGTGTGGACTGCTCTGACTTCAAAAATGCTCTGTCATGTTATCTAGTAGCTAAATAAAACCATGACTATCCTATCTATGTATTGAGGATGGAGCACTTAAGAACTTACATTTTCTCTTTTTCAAAGATAAAGTACCAAATAAAATTTGTCAATTCATCTTCTTGTGCATAGAATTTTTTAATAGAGACATTTCCTGAAACCTAATTTGGATTGACATAGTGATAAGTGTTCTTCACTATTGCTGATTATATGTACTAAACTCACTATTTTAGGCAAGAAGATCAGTGTATCATTTGTGCATCATAGATAGCAAAGACAATCCATCACCGTAATGATTCAATACTCTTCAGTGTTTCAAATTCAACTACTTCACCCTTTGTGAATAGCTGTTTTGCATAACACTCTCTCACTTTCTTTTAACCTTTCTAAGTCACCATTTGTCTTCCAAGTGTCCTGTCAGGTACATTGAAGACATTTCTTCTCATGCAGCATTACAGAAAAGTCATTTTATGGACCCATAAATGGAACTTAAGGTAAATAACTTTAATGGTGTAACACAAAGAGGCTTAAAATCTTCACAGCTGAAGTTTTGAAACAATCATAAAAGCATATTATGAAGGAAAGAAAATGTAGGGACTGAAGGAATCTGTGTCAATATAATGTCTTTTGGTAGCTGAGCAATGACCCAAACTGTGTTTTAAGCTTAGATTCTTTCTTATGCTTTTGACTAGAGAAATTTTCTTGTTATGTTTAAGTCAGAGAAGGAAAGGGAAAAATCTTGTTAGCCATGTCAATAAATTTGGATCACGTGAGACCTTGATGTGAATCTTTCCAGTGACTCATCTGCATACAATTGAATACAATTCTGTTTCAGGAAAGGACTCCAAGTATTCTCTAGAAGCTTTTCAGAATTCCTGGTAATGAATCTTCTGTTCACTTATGCTAAAATGCAACATGTTAAAATATCATGGAGACACTGATTTGAATGAAAATAAAGGTGCAAGGAGACCACTAAAATTGGCAGATAATGGATGTGTTTATTTTCACATATTTAATGGTATTTCAGGTGAGGTTCCAGTACATTCCCCATATATCCAGCAAAATAAATCACAAATTCTATCTCTGGTTAAAGTGAGCAAGATCACTTCTGAAGAGAATCAGGTTCTCTCTACTGCCTTTGAATCCCTGGCAGTGAGGTCATATTTTGAGAGGTACTGTCTTGAGAAACTCACAAATTTCTCTTGTTGATTTGCTGCTGCATAGAGGCACTACATTAGGAGGGAATATGAGAACTGGCAAGGGATAACTCTTGCCACTAAAGCAAACATAGTCTACTTTCACATGTAGGTCATACTCAACTGATCTTGTCTCATATAATTGAACAGAAGCATGCTGTTCAAAAATTGTATAGAGATCCGCTTCATTCATTGCTTGAGTTGTACCTGATTATATCTCACAGTATGAGGCTCATCAAAGAAACAGTTCCAGCAATACATACAAAATCAAAGTTCCGTACCAAAATAAAACAAATATTAATCCAAATTATATTTTATTTCATATGGAATCACATGCACACAGTTTCAGTAGTATTTCAATGGACAATAATTCCATCTATGTAGGACAAGGTGAAGAAAACACACACTTATAGGCAAATTATGAAACAATTTCAGGGAAAAAAAATCAACCATTTATTGTTATTTGATATCCAGAAAAGAGGGGAATTAGGTGGGATTATATTGAAGGAAAATGTCAAAATTAGCCAAATAAATTTTTTGAATGGATTATGCTAATAGGTCTGCTGTAGAGAAATGGCAGATCAGTTAAAAGAGATAGGTCTATTTATGTGTTTAGGTTTATTAGTTTATATTTGTGTCTCTTTGTGTTTATGCTTCTCAGAAGGTTTTGTAATGCTCCATGGAACACTGAAGAGAATGAAATAAGGAAAGGTTTTGTTTTCTTTTCCTCAATGTTTTAGATATAGATGGAAAATGAAATATTTTGTTCTTTTTGCCTGTAAATATCCCCACATGGAAAAAACTAGGAAACAACAGAAAACCAATACTGAAATATTCAATCCCGAGTCCACAGTTTTCAGCAATAGGGAATATGAAGGTGTTTTGTGGTGAAAGATATGGTACCTCTTTATAATGCAATATCTATCCATTACTGTAGAGTAACATAACACTTTCAATATAATTGCATTTAAAGTACATGCCAATAATAATAAATCAATATTTTTGCTAAAAAATATCATTACAAAATTAAATTCTAAATCATAAGGGAAGAAAAGATCCTTATTTGCTGGTTTATGCAAAACTCTTTGCTCACATTAAACAGTGTTGAAAATTATTAATCTATGGTAGTTTTTTAACTTTTTCCCTCGCCTTCAGTATTTAGCAGGCACTGAATCTGGCCTACCACAACCTAAGAGCAAATTAGACTTGAGAGCACTTCACATCCAAACTTGCAGCTGAGGGTGATTTTTTGTTGCTTAGTAGTAATTCTTTGGATAATAAGGTTTATAATTAAAGTGCTGACGCTGCTATAACTGTAGAGGCATAAACAGTGCAGCTATAAATAGTGCAGTAACTGCAGCGACAGACTTTGTCAAGTGGTTTGTACAGGACAGCTCGGCTGTGGCAGCTGGTGGGATGGGAAAAATTATGTTGAGGTCTGCTGATCAATTCCTTTTTGGAGTTATTGTTAAATCTTTTACTTCTTCAGCAAGAACTGAATTCATTTTGTGTCCCATAATTGGGATTTTGCTTTAAATGGGCAATCTCAATTTAACTGAAACATGCATCCAAATTTCAGTAAAAGAACAAATTATATCTGACAGACCTTGGCCTTGACATTTAAAATTACACCATAGCTGATTAAACTCTATGGTATTTAGGGACATACACGACTTCTAAAGGGGAATGAGTTCACTAGAGTATTCATAAAATTCAGCACAAGTGGTAAGAAATAATGGAGACATTAGCCAGAGTTAATGTTATTGGAGGTTAATCTGGGACAAGTAGAGTAATGTGTAAGTTTTAGGTATATAAAGATCTCATGAAGACACCAAAAAGTAAAGCCAGCATTTAGCATATGCTCTCGTGTCATCTCATTTGACATCAATAAGTTTTTTTGGTTTTTTTAAGAACTATTTTTTCTCCCATAGTTTTCATATCATTCCTGTGGTCTTCTATCAAGGGTCACTTTGTGAAAAAAAATCCAGCCACTTTCTCTGTTTCAAAAACAAATTTATTAATGTTTCAGTGACATAATTGTTGTCTATGACAGCGTATTTCCTCTTTCTTAGACAATGCAGCACTTAACGCAATTTGGGACCAAATGTACTCTGTTTTTCTTTCTGTGTTTCTTTCATCCTACCTACCATCTTCATTTGCCTTACGGAGAAGAGTAGGAGGGGCTGGGTTGGCTGTGTCTGCACTAGCGAATTAGGTAAGATCCATGTGCAGGTTTGAGCACAAGTTTAGGATCTGGACAGCTCTCAGTGCCTGCATATAGTTTGAGAACTAGCGCAGCCTGATCACCATGTACAATATGTAAAAACTATCATGTCATCAAGAAGGGAATTAAGCCTTGAAATTCTGCTATGTCACTGGCCTTAAGCAGCAGGAACAAATCTACTATCAAGGAGAGACAGTTGGCTCGAGGGAAAATGACAGGACTCAAATGTAGTTACAGAAGTCAAGAAGACGTCTGTTTCTAGGACAGTTCATTACACTGATTTCGACATTAATAAATCTATTGCACATACATAGGAAGATGCAAGAATCTTAAGACTCAGTTCTACATGCTCCTACATAAGATTCAGACAGATTCCCTTGCAAACAATAGTATGAATATCTAGATTACTTCATGGTCAGTATTATAATTGGAATAAAATTAAATCCATTACACTGGACCAAAGTGAATTCAATTGTGTTGATCTCTGTATTGGCCTGAGACTCATTTGCACTGAAAATACAGTTCTGGCCACTGATTGCACGTACATGACATGAATTACCTCAGTGCAGTGATTAATCTCTTATTAGCTATAGAAACTGATTCTTTAGTCCCAAGCACCCACATAATTATGTTTTGAAAAGAGACACTGGAATGAAATAACAGGATTTTTCAAGGCAGTAAATTTGATTCCTGTAAAACAAACAAAAAACCCCAAATAACAAGTCAGATAAATTGTACCACTTGGACTTTACCCAAAGGAGTTTTAAATGCAGCATGGACTGTTCTTGAGGTTTCAAATAATGGTTGCTATGGGTGACCCAGAAATGAAACCAATCATAGCATTGTAATTTAAAAGTAAAACAGCTGGCAAAATATTTCCTCTCAAGCCTGTTGTCTCAGAAGAAAATGAAAAGGTCGCAAGACTTTTTATTTACTTCCGAGATAACACGGACTGCTTGAACTGAGGAACATATTAATGTTTTCAACACAGCTTTCTATTATGTGTCAGGAACTCCATTCCTGGAAATCACACTGGAGATGATGAAAAAAGACAGAAGATAGAATGAAATGCTTGAATCTAATGGAAAATAATCAACCATCTTTATATTTTTACTTTACATTTTATCAGTAGTCCTGATTATATTCTATAGGTGGTGGTATTTCACCTAAAAATAACAGCTGCTCCAAAGTACATGGCAGTCCACACAGTACAGTGCAAAGTGATAAGGAGTTGTGTGTGATAGTACAAGCCAGTCATAGCAAAGTGTCATGATTTCTTCTTGGAATAGGCAGTGGTAATATTGTCCAGAATGATACAACTGGTGACTAAGATTTACCAATACCTACAATTTAGAGAGGAGGGCAAGGTGGGGTGTTTTTAAAAATGGTTCATGTTTGAACAGGATTTCCTGTAAGAAGCAATATGGTCCCGGCAGTATCCTGATTAAGGAAACATGGAACAAACAGCAGCTAACAGGGTGACCACCCCCAACACAAACCACACTTTTGGGAGGAACAGAGAGGAAGAATTATGTTTGGATCAGATGTCTTTATTAAACATACCTGAATCTCAATGCTGCCTTTTCATGATGCTTGAAATTACAAATACCCGGTGATGGCTTTGCTTAATGATTTACACATTATCATTGTATTTATGCTTAGGTATTTAATTTGGGTAAGCTTTTTGCACTTTTCCTGGTTGTTAACTTGTAGCAACACATATAATGAATGTCAAAGAAAAGCAACTTTAAAAAATACCATTTCAAGGGCAAGAATCCCAATTTTAAGAGCAAGAATCCCAGTACAGTCAGCTGGATAGAAGAAACACCTCAAGGCACACATTCTGAGAGACAGAAACTGTGAATATGTGTATTTTCTAGAATAATATTTTGGCTGCCTTTTCTTGCCGTTGTAGTGTTGCTACCAAAGTGCTCCCAGTAACAAGGATGATTGTGGTAAACCAGCACAATGAATAAAGTCCACAGCCAGCACATTTCTACTTTATTCTCAATCAACACTAACCATCCTCCATTTTTATCTTTTATTTAAAGAAAGAAAATATCACTGAAATACACATGCTCCTTCCCAATGCATCTTCATTAAGACTTCAATTTGGTTAAGTCTCTGATGAAAGGAGCTTGAGGTGTTAAGGGATTTTGAAAACATGCAAAGAGACTTATAAAATAGCCTGAACTAAGCCAACTAAAGTTTCAAATAGGGAAGAACCTGAAGTCCTTGCAATTGTGGAACTTGGCAATCAAACAGCAGGGAGACCCTTTACCAGTAATTATTTTAACATTAGCTACAATAAGTGAGAAAATAGCAGAAAGTGCTTTTCTTCACAGCTATGACTTCCAAGATGCACTGCTGTGTGCTCTTTCTTCCAAGGTTTAATAAGAAATATGATGATAAATGGCATCTTTTGCTAATGTTTAAAAGACAGTCAAAATAGAACATAATGTTTCTTATTATTAATTTTGTAGCATGCAATATAAGATGTGAGAAATCAGAATGTGTGGAATGGGAAAAAAAAGAGTTTCAGAAATATAGAGGAACAATTGTCTTTGGGAGGTGCTTTCTAAGCCACAAATATCATTTTTCTTACCTTTGTAGTCCCACAGCTGCAAAACAGCAGCAAAACAGGTGCCAAAGGTAATTCGCTGTCTGAGGTTTCCTCTTTTCTTAAAAAAACTGCTATGCATTTGTTGATTTTACATACTCAAGGTGGTGGTAAACAAGGGATTTAGTACCTTCTACTCTTTCCATTACAAATATTACATGTATTTGCTATATTCTTAATTTAAAATATGTGGACATAGCTAAATATGTAAGTAACAAATGTAAATCTCGCTTCTCTTTAGATGACGACATGTTCAATTTATCTGATTTCATAACTGATTAGTTTAGCCATAGGCAATTACTTTCAAGAACAGCAGGACCCCTTGGGAAGCTATGCCTAATCTTCCAGGTATTACGAGATTTAAGTTACCACAATACAAGTTGAGATGACATCTTTCTATAACAGAAATTTCCTACTTTGAACAGTTGCTGTGAAGGAATTGTAAGGAGGAGAAATGAAAATATCAAGTAAGAAAAACACGTACCTACATCTGTAAGCAGCTTACATACTTTCTTATTTATTTCACATGGAATTCAGTGTATTTCCACAGTTAAAGTCTGATTTCTCTAGAGCTTATCTGGCCATATTGTTTGTTTTCTGTGTGATGTTATAGCTTTCTGTTTAAAGCTTCACAAAAGTTTCAGAAATTGAGGTTCCAAGACACATAGGCACTGGAATATAAACACCAAATTTTTGTTTCTATATGAATACTAACAGCAGTGATTGACAGCAAAATGAAAACCAAGGAGCACAAAACACAGATTAAAAATCCTTCTTTATAATTTTATGAGTATTGATGGGTATTTAAGTGAAACCCAAAACATATAAGGACATATTCTAAAATGCTGAATGACACCAGTGTGAACATTTTGGTGGAATAAATATGATCTCCCCTAGGGCTTTTATTTTTTGTGAAAAGTTGAAACTACACCATGGGAACTTTTTCTAAAAGAGAATTGTCTGGTTTGTTATAAAGCTACAGACACCTTTAAAAACCCCATATGCTGCCATAAAGGGCTGGCATTTCACTATTATGGATTTTCACAGAAATGAATGAGTCAAGCAAAATAAAGAAGTTTCAAATAGTGCAGAAACTGAGTTAGAAATTCAAAGTGTGCTGAATAGTACCCTTCTGTGCTAGCTTCATTTCTAAGCCACAATTTCATCTCAACTTTAAGGGTCAGAATTAAACCTAATGCTCTGAAAAAAAGGCAATTTCAGTAGACTCAATTCTTCTAACTACATTGCCACATAGAATTTGAGGGCTTTTAAAGATCTGGAAAACTCTGATGTCTCCTGTGGTTTGAACAACCAGAAATTCCATTCCAGTTCCTTAAACAACAATAAAATCTATTAAATCTAATGCCTCCCTATTTATAACCAATCTCTGCAGCTAAAATTAAATATTTTCTACAGGAAAAGCTGTAACCCTACCTTTGTAAATTTTTTGTAACATTGTATGTTACTAAAATGAAGCAGGGTTCCAGATTTCCCCTTCAATTTTTTTTTCCATAAATTCTGACTTCAGCATCATCAGGGACCCCGGTGTTAAGAACAGTGTGCACTGCCTGTCTCTGACTCAAGTCACTTCATACAACAGACCTTCTGAACAAGCCCTAGTCTTTCAGATCCATTTTTAAAGCTCGAGTTCATGCAGTCCTAATTGGACTTCATAGAATTCTGTGGGTTGGAAAGGACCTTTTAAAATCATCTAGTTCATCCCTCTCTGCAATGAGCAGTGACCCTTTTACTACCCTTATTGTAAAAAAAAAATCTTGCTTATGTCTGCACCTACCTCTAGTCCTATTACTTAAGTCCCTATTTAAAAGTTGGTCCCCATTTTTCCTGCAGTGTCCTCTTAGATGCTGGAAAACTGCTGTAGGATCTCCTCAGAGCCTTCTCCTCTCCAGGCTGAACAACCCCAACTCTCTGAGTCTTTCCTCACAGGTGAGGTGTCCCAGCCCTCTAATAATCTTCATGGCCTCCTCTGGACTCACTGCAGCAGATTTGTGGCTTTCCTGCGCTAGGGCCCCCAGACGTGGATACAGCACTCCAGGTGGGCTCTGACAAGGGCAGAGCAGATGGGAAGAAGCCAATTTCTCTCATTTCTGGCCATGCTGCCTTGGATGCATTGGGTTTTGTCCACTGCCAGTATATGTCCAAACCCAAATTCCTCCTCTACAGGGCTGCTGTAAATACCCTAACCCCCCCACCCTGTGTTTACACTGGCAGTTCCTCAAGCATGGAACCTTGCAGTTGGCCTTATTGAGCCTTATGAATTTTCCATGGATTCATGTCTTGAACTTGCATGGGTCCCTCTGGAAGGCATCATGAATGACTTGCTGGTGTCAGACAACTCCTTTGAAACATAAGAAATCATGACATCATCATTTATTGAAACTTCAGCCTGTTTGCTTTTGAAAATCCTTTAAGTTCTCAGTGTTGCCAATAGATTTTGTTCACAAAACATGCATGCAATCTCCCTTGGTATTTCTACTGGTTTACAAGACCTTATCAAAGAGCCTGCTATGGTTCAGCATAATTATGGGAAGGATTAAGAACTCTTGGTTCAGCAAGATGAAGTTAACCAGACCCAGACCTCTTTCATTTGCTCGTGTAGCTACCAAAATCCTTTAGCTTCCCCCAGCTCTCATGTGCCTGACCTGTTCATCTGGCCTTGCTCCTTCACAGCTCTGCACTGTCACAGGCCACCTCCTGAAGAGGAAGAGCACAAGTAGTGAGAAACAGCTGAGCCTACTTCTATGGGGAAAACACCTGTATGATAAAAATCCTGATATTTCATCTTCTGCTTTATGGTTTGAATTTTGGTAAAAGTAAAAACACTGTCTCCCTTATGTTTCCTAAGCAATGAAATAATAAGCCTCTGTTATAACCACCCCACACTGGCAGGTCATGTACCCAACCAGGCAAAATTAAAAGCATGTTGGTTTCCTCAGAATCATGAAAGTCACTAAATTGTTGAAAAATAAGATTTTGACTAGGGAAGCCAATTGAGTCAACAATATCCTTTGTGATCTAACCAGTCTGAGTGTAGGCTGGAAATTCCTAGGCAAAATTTTATGTCACTAAGGATTACTAACATGACTTCATAGAGGACCTTTTATTAGTTAACAATAAGAATGACACAATGCATATCACCAACATTTGATAAATGACATTATTGTCTCTGTAGAAGAGATTTCTTTCAAGACAAAGAAATATGAAAACTAATTTGAGGACTATGAAAACAGTTAGGAGAAAGTTCTATCATTCATTATTATTTAAGGTCCCTCATCCACTGAGCTCAGCATTTATAGTAGAATTGTAGGCTTAAAAAATGGACTCTTTTAGGCCAGAAAAAAAAATCACATCAAAAAGGAGACAGGAAGTGGTATGTTATGTAGGTTTGCTTAACACAAGGTTAGACCAGACTCTTCTGCCCTGGATTTTATGTTGCATCTTGCCATGTCATTTTTATTTCACCAAATACGAGGTTCTCTTTTGTTCCTATAAGTGAGAGACAGGTCAGGTAATCTTCTTTGAAGTGCACTCAGGAGAGACAAAGTGTACTCTTTTCCGCATATCTTGATACTACATTACTACCAGTCTGTCCTGTTCCTTTGGGAAATCCCACTGTTCAGAAGATCAGCCCCCTGAATGCAAGCTAGTGTCAAATATTAACAGTGAATTAAAACTGCAGGTAAAAATGGTGACAGTGGCATATTCCTGTCACTGGGCTTGACAGGAAATTTATTTTGCTGTAGCTGAAAAGTAATTAACCTCCACTGTGAGAAATTCTATTACTAGTAGCTATTCTGCCATGCAAAGTACACTACATGGAAATGTTACAGGCCATCAAGCAGAAAAGGCAGATTTGTCTGCATTTTAAAGTAAAGCTGCCCCTGCCCCCACTTTCCATTCTTATTCTCTCTCTCCCCTCACTCTATCTTCACTGAAGCTAGAAATTGAGATGCACACGTGGTGGAAAGAAAATGGAATAAGGATTTTCATAAGGTATTTACAGAAGTTAATTCATATGTGTGTGTGTGTGTGTGTGTGTGTGTGTGTGCTACAGTGGTGTGCTCCTTTTAACAAACCCAAGCTCTTTATGGAAGAAATTTAGCAATGATCTAGACTGGCTTTCAATCAGAATAACTTTGTTGCAGACATGTATAGGAAAATGTCAACGTATCAGCTGACAAACCTCCTCTTATCTCAATCTCCCTTACAGTTGCTGTTGCTGGTGAAAAAGTACAATCATCCTCTTTTGAGAAGGGACAAAAACCGCCTGACACTCAAAACTAGGACTATATTTTGAGGGGGAAGTTAAGCTTTTTCAGGTAGGTTGGATGATTGTACTTTACAAAATAAGATTGCAAAGCAGAAGGACCCCACCTGCTTCTCTGTGAACTTTTGCCTGCCTGAGAAAACAGGAAAACTGTTATCAAGCTCTTACCTCTGAGACCAGTGGCTGTCAAAATTCCTTAAGTATGAGAGACAATCCACCAGTCTCTGTGTGTGTTGCAGGAAATGTTGAGAAGAAAAACAATATTGGTTTTCTGGCCCCTGAAAGAGAATTGCCTGGTTTTCTCTTCATGCCATGGTTATATCGTGAACTAGATGTGGCAGTTTGGAAGCCAAGAAAAGCAAATCTGCAGAAAATTACAAGGGAAGGAAATTTTGACTATTACAGACTAATGGTTTTGGCCAATTGCTTTGTAGGGAGGTTTGTGAGTGACAGCTGTTCATTAACAGCATGATGTCCTCCTCCCTCTCAGGAAGAAGTGGTGGCTACAACATTGCAGGTATAAAATTACTTTAGCTTAATGATGGACTGTGGGCAAAAAGAAAAACATTTTAGATCTACATTTTAACGTGACAGTGCTCTCTGGGAATAGAGATTACTGTTATTAATGAAAGAATGTTTAATACTTTTCTAGCAGGGGTTTCTGAATCATGCACCATTTAAAAAAGATTTCACTTCTCTGTTAAAAAAAAATGTTTCTGGGAACAAGTAATTGAAGTTTACAATATACCACCAAGGAACCTATTCAAAGGTCTTTTATTCCCTTTTTACAAACCCTCTGTGATCAAAAATGAGAAAATATATGTACTAAATATGAGTAATAGACCATAATTGGGCTTTCTAATGATTTCTATATTAATGAGGACTCCCAAACCACCTCCAAGCTTTAAGTCAACATTTTACCTTGGAGATTTATAAACAAAACAAAATAAAAGGAATTTGATGACTTTGGTCTAAGACAACAAATTGCAAAAACATGAATACTAGGTGTTCGACATTTTATGTGATACAATTTTGAAAGCTCCAGAAATGACTGTAATGAAGAGGTTACTGCCATGGGAAAATGCATGCCACAATGTGACTAAACAAATATATGTAATGTGCAAGTATATATTTACCTTGAATATATTTTGTGCAAGGAACATCTCTTAAATTCCTGAACTTAATAGTGGGGCTTTTATCTAAATTGTTTTCACTTTCAGTCTTTGTGCTTGCAAATGAAATTGTTTTTTGTGTCAGGCTACCAATGAAGGAATCTCTCAAAGATGGATTATTGTTCAAACAATTTTGATGTTTTAAGGTTAGACAGGCTACTTTCTGTAGATAAAACTAGTGCATATAATTTTCCATCGCGTTTTACAAAGGAGGCAGAGTTTTGCTAAGATTCTGAAAACCCAGTGGGCTGCCTGTATATTGTCAAACAGTGTTTCCTGTGTTTCATCTTTCATATTTTTGTTACAAAGACAGTGATTTGGGGCTTTGGGTAAGATCAAAATATGGCAAGGTTCATCCCTACCCTCAGATGAAGAGAAAACACCTCAGCTGACTGATGTCAGCCCATTCTGATTGTATATGGTAGAATAGTTCTTCAATTTTCTCCATGGTTAGCAAAAAGCCAGACCCAATACAGCTCCCTTACTCATCTGCTTTTTGCCATCTAGACTTCAGTCCTGAATCCCTGGCTTTTGCCTTTGATACTTAAAATTTCCTGGTGGTCTCCCATGCAGGATCTCAAAAGGCTGTTTGTAGCTCCTGGGACTATACTCAAGTGATTACAAGCAGTTTAGTACAACCAGTGCATGGTCTGTTCTGATGGTACCAGGAGTATTAGTAACCAATGAGTTTTCTTAGGTCATCAGTCAGCCACACACAATTTATTATTGTTTAATCAAAATAGCAGCAGCACTATCACCATGGTAGTATCTCGGAACCCACCCACACTGAAATCTTTGTTTTTCAATCATTTGTTTGCTGTAGATCCAAGCTTGCCATGATGGCATTTTTCATCTGACTTTTAGACAGTTCTGCTTTCTTTCAGTAAAATAATTTCATAGTTGCTTTTTGGGTACTCTTCTATAATTTAACAGACACAAATCTAGATTTGAGTCTAGATCAGTCCCATTGGTCCTTGCTTTAATATCTTCTTCAATCAGCCTTTTGGACAGGAGGTGAGGGAGGTGACAGTGATATGTTTGAACTGCATTTTGTTGCAAAGGTTCAAGCTCTTGTTCACTAACAGTAACTAATTTTCAAACATTGCTATAACAGATTTGAAAAAAAAATGGATTTGATAAATGCACTCATGCATTTAAGATACATCAAGAAATGAGAATAAATGTTTTTGTCATTTTTTTCTCCAGCTATTTCAAACAAATGTTTGCTTGCTTGCCTCTGGAAACATTTGGAGTAAACTGTTATCTCTCTAAAAATTCACTATTACACTTTTTTTAAAATATATGTCATCCTGTGTCTGAATTCTAATTACTTAGCACAATAATTGGACTGGTGACAGCAGCTCCCGTAATAGTTTCCCAATGGTACAGCCCCCATTGCTAGCAAAACTTTCACAACTTTATTAATCTCATTGCCTGGTTAAGTTTCAGAGAAAATTACTCTGAAAACATCTAAAAGACAACACAGTCATTGGTCACAGCCAATACAGGAAAGCAGTAAAGCCCTGCTTATCAAACCTGATTTCCTTTTGTGATAAGGTAATCCACTGAATTGATGAAGGAAAGCCAGCTGATGTAATCTTCCTGGATTTCAGTAAAAATTTCAATACTGCTTCACACAGCATCTTTCTAGACAAAACATTCTGCACACATCTGGATAAACACATCATGCAATGGTTGAGAAACTGGCTCTCAGGTGGGGCACAAAGGGTCACAGTGAATGGGGTGACATCAGACTGGTGACCTGTGGGGTTCCACAGGGCTCCATCCTCAGCCTTTGCTCTTCAGGATCTTCATCATGGTTTTGGACTCAGGACTGGAAGGGATAATAAGCAAATTAGCAGATGATACAAAACCAGAAGGAGCTGTTGAGCCCTCAGAGACAGGGACACCCCCAGAGAGACCTAGAAAGATCAGAGGGCTTGGCAATCATGTGAAGATCAACAAGTGATAGTGCCAGCCAGATTCTACACCTGGGATGGGGCAACGCTGGGTGCACAGACAGACTGGGGAATGAGGTTGGAGACCAGGGAAGTGGTCACAGCACCAAGTCTGTCAGAATTCAAGAAGTATTTGGATAAGACTCTAAGGTAGATGTCTTAGTTTATTTCTAGAAGGAAAGAAAACCAACTCATGCCAGAACATAAATATTGCACACCAAGTGAAAATCAAATATAGGGTAAAATAACTTCTCAGATTCTGAATTGTCTGAATCATGTTGAAGTGGAGCTATGTTAGTTCAAATGTGTTCCTTGCATGTGAGAAAAATTGTCTTTAGAAATTCCAAATATGATAAGCATCCATTTGACATATACACATTATGCACATATATGCACATATTATATATGCATATTTTATATATATAAGTGTAGATAATATACATATATATATATAAATGTATAGAAAACACTGGAGTATATATACATGACATTAGATTTACTATAAACATTTAAAATGGAAAAGATGTATGAGATATGCCTGTGTTTGGTCACCCTGATTATTTTCTTTTCACAGTATCCCCTTCTCTTCTTTTGGTGTATTTTTTAATAATCTGGAGATAATTTTATGAAAAGACAGCTTTCAGAGCAATTCCTTATCTTCACTCATTCGAAAACTAAATAGGGAAAAATAGGTATGTTTAAATGATGAGATTTTTGCTTTGTTGAAAGTAGAAATGTATCACAGAAGCAGCTTGACAGAAACACCTGGTTTTCTTGTCAGTGTAGGTTCC
This sequence comes from Calcarius lapponicus, assembly GCA_039654755.1. NCBI lineage: Eukaryota > Metazoa > Chordata > Aves > Passeriformes > Fringillidae > Calcarius > Calcarius lapponicus. Next base: position 28,097,439 of record CM077464.1, on the reverse strand, counting down.
TTTTTTCTGCTTTTTATTGTAACTTGTTCCAAGGGAGATGAAACAGCAATGTCTCCTTAAGCTGCTCCTGAGGTAATTGAAAGAGAATGCAATCACTGTCTTCAGGAGGGAAGAAATATAGAGGGACCAGTAGGGAACTACCTCTGCAACAGGAGAGAAGATGTAGCTTCTTCAGAGTAGAATCAGCCTGAAAAGTAACCAGGCAACTGAAGTGCAAAGCAACAGCAGGTTAATGATGAAGTTCTCTCTTAACAATGATTTTATGCATCAACCTGAGCAGTATGTTTATTTGTAATATGGGGGTAATGCATTTGATAATAGCAAAAAGATATTTCAGCAAGAGAACATCTTTGTGAAAAGGAAAATGGTATCTACAGCAACAAGGACAAGAGGGACACCTCTGCTCATGTATATTGTATAGTCTGAGTGTATAAACCATCCAAAGGCATGTTTACACTGCAGACTGCTGTACATTTTATGGACAACACTCATTTTAAGCCTCCCATGATGAGGTCTGCAGTGTTATTATATGCTAAGAGTCTTTCTGAAGTATTAATTCTATCTGTACTTTCATAGACGATATTTATTGCATTTGAGTGAAACATATAAACTCTTTATTTTACAGCAAAAAATATCATGCACAAAGGCTTTGTTGTGAATATTTTGGTTTACCTTACTGTCCTATGTCTTTTGATATAGGATTAATTTTTATTCCTGTCTCTTATTGTAGAACCACAGTTGCCCTTCTATTCCCACAGTTATACACCTTAGCTGGAAGCTTAAGAGAGTGTTTGGCAAAATACCAAGATACCAGGAGTTAGCAGCGATCTTCCTGATGAAGATGTCTTAAGCATTGCAATCTGCAGTGAGAGGACTTGCAGTGAGCTCCCTGACTGGAGCCTGGGAACTGGAGAACCCTCTTGCTCTAACTTCACTGATGAATGCAGGTTGTGGGTGGAAGTTTGTCTTTTCTACTTCAGTAGGTCATCATTTCAGGTAAAAAGAAAATTAAAGAGGAGTGACCAAATAGGGCATTTCAAATTTGTTCCTATTAAAGCAAGTGTGCTGTAGTTTTAATCATGGTTTAAGGGATTCTAAAATTTCTGTAGAGAAATTGTTTCACAAAGGCTGACAGCACCAATTTGTAATTCCCATTTGATATGATTTTATGACTTGTCTCTGATCATCAGTGGGGTGTCTATTGATTATTTAGCAAATAAGTCTTTGATATGTGTCATGAGTCAACCCTGCTGACCTGAGGGTTTTGTTTTGGTGTGCACATCTCTGGGCAGCACTAGTTCCTTCTAGTCCAGACTACGTATTCTGGAATCATGATGCCTTCCTCATTCTCATCAGCACAGTTGCTTCTTGGACCATGGGGTGAAACAGAATGAAGTATTACTCTTGAAGTATTACTGGAGTCTTAAATGACTCCATGTTGTTGCATATCCACTTATAGCACAAAATAATTCTTCAGAATTTAGCATAAGTCCCCTGAATTATAGACATATACATGGGAGGAAAACTCTAATAACAATTACAAGTAACAAAACAAACATAAATGCAAAGGTGCCAGAAAACTGACAAATTTGGATAATACACATAAATGAATTTGCATATTCTTGTTGTTGTTGTTGTTAGGTAATTGATAAACCACATACACAAGCATAATCGTTGCTATGATCCTGAACTATTTTGCAGAGATCCCTTTCATAAAGGGAGTTGGGTAATTATCAGTGCAGAGCAAGAGGAAAAGTTAATTAAACCAAAATCTGGAGGAGTAGAAATCTGTGTTTGCACATTTTTGCCCATATAGAATTGTTTTCCAAAGACAGAAGGAGTTTGTTTGCATTCAAAAAAATGCAGACATGATTCCAGACATTCAGCTTTAATTGTCAAGTCTATTCAAAATTCAAGAGATTGAAGATATCCGTATCTGAAGATATGTTTTCATTTACACCTAAGTTTATTTGTCCACTTTTACCTTTCATATCTTGACATAAATGAATGATAATATTGCAGTTTTAGATAAATGTATTTTAATAAGAATATGCTAGATCAACATCCACATTAACAAAAATGTAAAAAGTGAAGGCACTTAATTATCCTGATAGCCAGTGCATAGAAATACTTAAAGGTTTGCTTTTAGATAACATCTTGTCATACATGAAAATTTTTTAGCATAACTGTTAACTTCTTAGGAGTTCATTTATGAAAAAAAAATCTTGGAAAGTATGTTGCTGTGTTATGGCTTGAGTTTTCTGAAGGCAGAAAAAAATTCTAAAAAACAGAATAAATAAATTAACCTGGTATCATCTACCTTCTTGCTTCTATTTTCTCTGTCACTGTATGATGTACACAGTATCTCAGCTGGCATGCGCCACTTAAGAAATTAATAACTGTTCTCATTCTTACCCCCCCCTTTTTTTTTTCTAAACATAGTAAAGTGATTTTTTCTAGAATGTGAGCTTTAATTCAAAGGCAGTGTATGAGTCAGAGATGATATACAATTTCTGTGTATCCCAGTTATAGGAAGTTCAGTACCGAAGGCTTGTCACAAAACCAAGATATATATAAAATAATAAAGTGATATAGCTGCTGTTCCTCATATTGGGAAGTAAAATAAAGAGTAGAAAAGGCTTTTCTTTTTAAGAAAGTTTTATTTTAGTGGTAAAATTCTTACAGTGTAATTCTAATCATATATTTACTTAAATTAGCAAGAAGATTAGCAATTTTGCTAATAGGCATTAACATATATTATAGCAGTTATGAATTAAGTTGGATTTTTCTGAATGGAGGTAAATAAAAAGCTCCCTAAAAGGAATGCAGTCATCTGAAGTCACTTAAGGACATAAAAGCTGTTTGACTGAGCCAATTGCTGTTTGGTAACAATATGACTGTAGTTATCCAGATCACACATATGCAATGTTAAATAAATCTCTGCCTAAACAGATGGGCTGTTGTCTGATCTCTCATCTAAACCTCTAATTAAGGGCAGTGATATAAACAGAAGGAAGGTATGTTCTTTTAATTGGCAGGGTGCACATGTACAAATAGCGAAGGAATAATATTAACTAAGATAAGTAGATAGAAGGCACTGTGAGTTTCATAACTTCACATGAATGAAGCGCCAGTGGAGGAGTTTGCATTCAAAATGGATCCTGATGGAAATTTTTGTTCCTTTGAACACACTGCAGTAAAAAAAGAAAAAAAAATTACAAACTTCTAGTAAAGATTGCATCTATTGTGTCTTGTTGAAGTAAAGGTAGCTGAGAATGAAAACTGAAAAACTTCCAGTAATACTTAATCACATTATTCTAATTAGTTTGAGTTTGGATAAAGAGAGAACTTTTCCAAAGTGTTAGAATTGGAGTGTTCTTCATTTGTATTGACTAAAAGAATTGGGGAGGATCCATGAATTCCTTCAGGCATAACTGAACATTGCTTGTTCAAAGTACCACTGTTCGTTTACCTGGTGTTGATAAGGCAAATTTAAGGAAAGGAAGAGTTGTCGGGACAATGTTTTTTCACAGATCTGCTGAAATAAGTCTGACTTTTAATAATATAGATATTTATTAATAAATATCAATGATTCTGTCAAAAGCTACTTCCAGAATGAGGTGCTCTTGTTCATAGTATCATCAAAAAGTGGATAAGACAGACACCATCATATATACCTTTATTTGCATATTTTCTTTTCCATTAAAATTATTTTTTCTTTATGTTTCCCACTTAATTTGAAAATAAAACTCTCAGCATGTCACATTTGGCAATATATGTGTACATTTAATCACAGAATAGAGCAAAATGAAAAAGCGAGTGAAAACAGTAGTGAACAGCTTTTGTTGCATATAGTTTGTAGTTTAGTGAAATTAAGAACATACCTAGACTTTATAGCAGTCTTATATTCTAATACAGATAAATTCTGTATTGAGCATTCAGCTGTACTAAGCCCACTAAGACCCTGAATTCTGGTTTTGTTATTTGTGTGTTGGTGATGTTCATATTTCTTTCCTTATATCTTTGTATGATGCGTGACACTGCCACTTTGAAACTTGGTGTACCCCTTGCTAATTGTGTAATATTTGATCTTTAATATGTACAAATGAATATATTTATTTATTTACCCAGTTTGGCAATTTATGATCTCTGCTCCTTTATTGTTCTGGGGTGGTTTTTTCCTTTTTAAGAGGTTTTATATTTCCTCCCAAGCTCTGTTTCTACTTACTGCCATTACTAATTGTTTTATACATTAATACACCAATTAGAAATATATGTTTTGCTGAAATTAAAAGAGAACGTGCACATCTCTAATAATAGAAATTTGTCTCGTTCAGCTCCTATGACAGATAGACACCTTCCTTTATAATTTAGATGGAAAATAAATTATGTTTTAGTTGTAGTTGCTGCTAAAATTTTCTATCACACTCCAATAAACTTCAAGACGGATTATTATAAAAGATGGTTGGACCTCCTGTGTGTTCCCATTAGGTTGTAGACCATGCAAAATTCTCTGACCTCTTCAAATTTTTATGCAATTTGTTTTCATATCTAATTAAGTTTTCAGGACACTGTATATCCTCAGCTACGAAAAGTGTTTAAAGTGCAGTCATATATGGTAATTGTTTGAAGACTTAATTGAAGAAACAGAGGAAAGGAACTGAACATGAAATACATAACCACAGTATATTTCTTGCTGTCACTATAAGTGAATGCCTATGGCCTTGAGGCCAAGATTAATTAGGAAAAGCAAAGAAATGTTAAAAGCTCAAGAAATATTGCCAGTAAGGGGAAGTTTCTCCTTTTGTGAAAAGTTTTCTGATAATGAAAATATTTTATTTTAATTGAGACAGTGTTTCATAAGCTTTACTTGTTTTTTATTTGAAAACCACTAGCTTGTTAGATGTCATTTTACTTTTTTCTTACAAGATCTTGAAGTTTGCATTTCAGAGAATTTCAGAATAATTGAGTCTAGGAGGAATCTCTAGCTCAAACCCCCTGATCAGAGGAGGGTCAACCAGAGCAGCTTGCTCAGGTCTTTGTCCAGTTATATTTCAAGTATCCGAAAGTATAGATACTTTAAGAACTCTCTGCACAAGCTATTCCTATGGGGATTTTCCAATCATAATTTTTATCTTGAAGAAATGGCCATCTTTCTTTGGAAGAAGCTCCAAACATGTCAATTGGTATTAAAAATAAGTGCTCTTACATCCAATTTACAAATATGAGAAAAGAGGTTCAGGGTCTTGACCCCAAGAAGGAAAACCTACATTGGAGCCAAAAAGCATTCTCTGCAGCATAATAATTATTATCAGTGTCATCATTTTTAAGTCTCTCCATCATGGAGTATCCTCCCCCCCAAAAAAAAAAAAAAAAAAAAAAAACCACACCAGAAAAATAATTAAATATAAAAGACATAGAAAATTTCAATAATCCTTCAAGATATTCAGTTCAATGGCCTTATGTAGTGAAACCCTTATGAAATAAAATATGAAATGGGGTGATTTCTTGTTCCTCATACTACCTAATGAACAGCAGTATTTGGAGACAGTAATTTGAGAGATGCAAGCAAAGTTGCTAACTTCACAGAAAAGTCATGATATTAACAATGCCAAGAGGGTGAAATTTATATTGAATATGTTCTTTTCTAGTTATGTGTAGAAGAGAAAGCTCTTATCATTCTCTAATAACTGCCTGAAAAGAGGTTGTAGCCAGGTGGGGATTGGCTTCTTCTCCCAAGTAATAAACAACTGGACAAGAGGAAACGGCCTCGTGTTGTGCCAGAAAAGGTTTAGAAAAGATATTAGGGAAAATTTCTTCATGGAAAGTGTTGTAAAGCATTGAAAAAGGCTGCCAGGGATGTGGTTGAGTCATCATCCCTGGAGGTATTTAAAAGACATGTAGATGTGGTCGTGTTTAGGGGTGGATTTAACACTGTTATGCTGATGGTTGGACTTGATGATCTAAGAATTCTTTTCTAAGACTTTGATTCTATAAAAGGAATGAAAAAGGCCACAAGTTGTCTGTAAGAGTTGAAGTGAAACAAAGGATTTAATTAAATGCATCTGAATTTGACCATGTTTTGACCAAACCCACCACAGTAAGTATTAGTTGATACCTACAAATCTGCTAATTCCAAATGTCCTATGCTGCTGGGAAATTCATGAGACTTAGTGTTTCTAAGCTGAAGGAGAGAGTATGAATTAGCTCTTCCTTTTCCAAATGTTTCATTCCAAGACTAGCAGTGGTTAGCTGCGTTTACTGTTATACAATGCTATAATATAGAAGCTTAAAAAGATTCACTTGCAGCTGTGATAATTCAACAAGACTCTCATCACAACGCATTAACTGAATGCTTTTTATCACAGTGACCTCAGGTTTTCATGTGGACACATCTGTTTATTTATATTCAGATTTCTAAAACTTATCATGTGTTGTCCTGTTCCTGATAAAATAGTCCATGTTGTGTTTCATTTCAGGAGGTATTTTGCTAAATCCTCCAGAAACACAAATTTTGAACATTGTATACCTTGAGGTTTTTTGGTAATGTTTCAAAAAAGAGTAAACACATCTCTTTCATGTTTTTGAAATATATTTGCTTTGAAATGGAAGCAAAACAGACACCTACAGCCAAAAGAGACATGCATCTAGATATTACTAAAATGATGCAGTTGCTTTGGTTGGTTGCTTGTTGCAGTAGGTAAGATAAATCTTGATTTTTAAAATGCCTTTATAATTATATCTTGAAGCTTGTTTTCACCATAATTATTTAGATTTATCATGTTTTATTAATTAATTGTTTCTATATTTCCATTTTTTTCTCATTATGCTGAAACATCTTGATTTGAGCAACACTTGAAAAGTATTCTAGTTTCTAGCAAGATAAGAGCTGAATTCATTTAGTTAAAACTCTTCATGCTATTGCATTTTGAAAATCTGCTAGGTGAGGAACATGTAATTTTCAAGAAAGAATAACTGTACTCTAAATACTAGCGCATGAAATTTGTCTTGACCATGAACAATAAACTTATTTTCCATTAAGCCAACTATCATATTTACACGGACATCATCTCTTAATTTTTAGAGGCCTTAAGCAACTACATGTCTTATGGAGGGGGTGAAGCCATGTGATTCAGGACAGAAAAACTTCACACTGAAGAACACACCATTTAAAATAGGGCTTTTTTTTCATTCTCAGAGTCCATGTGGCAATTTCTCCTGGTATATTATTAATAATAGAAAGTATGTCTTCTTTTATATGACATAATTCAGCTGTGTCTCAAGAATGGCTGCACTGAAGAACTAAATATTTCTGAATTGTGATACATAATGAGAGATATTTGGAAAGTTTAAGTCACTTTTTTGCATCTAATTGTAGTATTATTTATAGTCATTCAAAATTAAAAAAATGAATTATTATTATTCAAGAAATATAAATGATAATAAACCCCAAGAAAATTAACATATTTGAAGCTTACTGTGTAAATTTTAATCAGCCTGTTCCTGACATTTTAAGGTGTTGGTTTGTTAAGATGTGGATTCCATTTTCAAGGGAATTGAAAATAATAATTCTACTCATGCCCACCAGGCATCTTATGATGAAGTGGTAACATCCTACCTGACATACATGGGCCCTCATAGAGAAGGTACAGTTTTTGCTGTGTACTCTCTGCAGTCCAAAATTCTAATTGATATTCTGTAGCAACACAAATACTCTCCTCAGCTGCTAGGGAATTCAACAACAAAGACTATTAAAAGTTAATTACCACTATAATGGAGGGCTTTCACCCATCTTTTCTTCTATTTAGAACAGAAGGAAAAACTGATTAAGAAAAACAAGTAGTGGTTTAATAAAAAAGACAAAATAATGCCACTTACTAGGATGTGACTAAATGGGGAAGAACTCAGGAAGCCTTCAATTTCCCACCCTGGTACTTGCACAAAAATGGAACATCAGCTTATAAAAACTGGAGGATGCAAACAGTTGGTGAAAAGATACAGCAAAGTGCCAATATTTGATAGTTTTCAATATGACAGATATCTACCTATCACATATTGAAACATTTTCCCCTGTTTTGCACTTTCTCTTCCCTTTTTATAATTTTTTTCCCCACAATGTTTTTAAGTCTACATAAATCACTTTTTTGTCTTTCTAGAGAAAGAATCAAAGACACCATTGAATTATCCTCAGTCACAGGAACATTTTGGAGACGGATTAACTGATAGATGCACATTATTCTCACAGACAGCAGTATGTAAGTGCAACATGTCTATAAAGCATTATAATCCTATCAGTTCTATGGTCCCTTTACATGAATGGTTTCCAAGAGCTGCTGATGAATTAATCTCACACTACTCCTGTGAAGCAGCAACAGGAGAGAGAAAAATTTTGACAAATAAGTTTACCAAGTACAATATATGGTACCCTTAGTGCCTATTACTTGCCCAAGGGTTCACAAAAATATCAGTGGCTAAGATGGAAAAAACATTCCTTAACTCTGTGTCGTGTTGTATTGGCACAAGATCCTCTTTCTCCACTGTAAAAAGCATTAATACAAATCATGCTATAATTTAACTGATTATAGCACTAATCAATTAGTGTTAAGAGATGTTTTATTTTGTGCCTTCAAAATAATTTCGTTCAGAAAGATGAGGCCCTGCTTCCCCTGGGAATTTTAGGGCCAAAGTATTGAAGCAAGGTACTGAGAAACCAGTCATTGGTTTAAGTACTTGACCTTCTCATATGAATGTTTTGCCTTGCTTTTAAGGTGTTTGTATAAAAATCCAGGTAAACAGCTGACAAATCAGTGTACTAACAAAGGATTTGGTAAGGCTCCACCCATTCATCTTAGCTGCAAATTTCTTTTTACTGTTATTTTGTTGTTTGTAGTAATACATTTCAGCCATCACTAAAATAACAAAAACTACCTCAGATATCTGAATTTGTCAAGCTAAAGAAATACAAGGCCCTTTCAGTTTGCCTACCAGTTTAAAGTCCAAAATTATTTGTTTGACAAGTTGAACAAGATTGTTTTCCCTGATTAGACATGTAAAGAGTTTTCAGCAAAGAAAAATATTGCCCCTGTTGGCTGACAGCTGACCCTGCCTTCAGTTAACAGGAATTTGATTTATTGAACAGTAGGAGTTTCCTTATCCCATTGTATAGCAGAAGCCAGAAGGTTCAGATCAGGATTCCTCACAGCTGAGAACTGTACATTTTTTCCCCTGTATACAAGTGCTCATTTTTGCCACTGAATCTTTTTTCTTTTCCTTTTCCACCATGTCTGGCACACACATTGGAATCATCACACAATGTATTTCACAAGTCAAAACAAATTTCTAAGCATATGACCATAATTGACTGCAGTGTTCTCTCTTCTGTATACTTGCAAATGAAATGAATGTACTGTTCTGAAATCAAATTACAGAAATTTGTATTCTCAGCATGATAGTCTGCTTCACTCAAGTTTTAAGTTCAAAGTGTAAGTATCTTGTTATTTCAGAGAAAGAGATGTTAAATACCTTCACTATTTAGGTGAAATGAAACTACAATGCAGCTTTCATGTAGGTGTCTGAGCCTTATGCAACTGGGAATCTCTCAAATTGGGTTGAAGGGGAGGAGAAGGAGATAATAAAAATGTCTCTTAAGAAAAAACATTGAAGATAAAAGGATTATGAAGTTTATTCTGTCCTGGACTTCATCAGTCACATGCACTGAGTTTCTCTAGAGCTCATTAATTCCCTGGTGGGCATAGACAAACACTGAAATCAGAGTCAACATCAGAATACCCAAAAGTTAACAAAATATGATGAAAATTCCAATTATTTTTCTCCCTCATTCAGAGGTCTCATTGACCCTATTGGTCAATCTAAGAGATTGCATATCAACTGTGAGACAAAGCTTCTCCTACACCCAGAACGTACAGAATATTCCAGGTAGATGTGTTCTTATTTTCTGTTTATATAACCTTCCACAGTCTGTGACACTTGGATATTTGAATCACATAGACATTTTACAAGGGCTTGGAAGAGTCCTAATTAAAGTCCAGTATTTGCTGGAAGTGATGGAAGGAACAATTCTCTAGATTACTATTTCTGATGTTAATGGCCCAGATGTTGTTGGTATCTGCCAGCTGAGAAGACAAAACCAATGGCCAAAACCTTTGCATGTGTAGTCTAATGCTGATGAGAAAATCATTTGACCACAACTAGCATACTTGGCCTCTATTATTTTAATACCTGGTAGCCTCATTATTTGAGTCTCTATCTTAGTAGACAAATCATGTGAGCTGATTAAAAAAAAAATCCATTTTATCTTCCTGCTACTGTGTGATTTTTATAGATCTCCCTTTTGCTCAGGATCTTAGAATAAAAGAAAAATCACTGTACAGAGATTTCAGCATATCTGTTCAATCCTACTGTCTTGTATGCTATTGAAGATTTCCCCAGTTTGTGTCTTTTTGTCATTGTTTCTAGTAAAACTGAATATTTATCACCTGAAAACCACAGGAGAACTACTTTTTAATTTTCAGACTGTATTCTGGAAAGCTGATATTTAAAGGTTATGTAAAGGAATTATGGCTGATGTATTCTGCCATTTCAGTTATATATGTCAAGTTTAGCACTTTCAGTTAATATTTTTGAACACACAGAACTCCTTGTAATAGTAATGGAGGACAAGTGTTTGGCACTGCTGTTTTTCAGTGGCTCACATAACTTTCACATGTCAATGGATCTCACAATGGATAATTAAGTCTTGTTTTTAATAGATTCAATTTAGGCTTCTTAACACAAATTTGTTTTATTTTGTTTTCTAAATAATATATTTTATGATATACAGATAATCAATTACAGAAATCATGACAAAAATAGGAATAAAATATTATGCTTCATAGACCCTCCCTTTTAATTAGCCATATTATGAGATACTGATGGATGTGATCAAGAGAAAAACATGACTACAGACAATTAATAAATGGCCAAAAACAACAATAGAGAGAAAGAGATGCAAGGTAGACATGATAACATAAATTTCTAGGATCTCTTAAAGGGTAATGTTTTTTTTCTTAACAGCAGTTTCAGTACAAACTGTAGCAGAATGAAGTGTAAATTATATTTTAAAGTGTTAAGGTTCAAGGTATGCTTCAGACTTACAATATAGATTATATATAAAAATCCCTTTTTCTTTGTGCAGTGTAGTATGCTATATCTCTCCAGATGAAACATAGTATGGATTCTAATTTATTATTATTTATAGTCTGAAAAAAAAATGAACACACACTCATTGATTAAAAAAAACAAAAGAAAAATAAATTAAAAACAATACATGACTAATCCTATGATTCTCTGTAGTTAGAAGAATAAACCAACAAAAATAGTGGATATTGCCATAGAAATACTCACGTTCTTGTGGTTTAACCTGTGTGGGAAGCTCAGCTCCACACAGCCTCTCACTCACTCTTCCCCATGAGGGTACAGAGAGGTCTGGGAAGGTTAAAATGTGAAAATTCCTGTGTTGAGATACAGACAGTTTAATAGGTAAAACAAAAGCTGCAGACCCAAGAAAAACTAAGCGAAGCAAGGAATTAATTCACTACTCCCCATGAGCAGGCAGGTGTTCAGCCATCCCCAGGGAAGAAAAGATCCATCATATGTAACTGTTCCTTGGGAAGATAAACAACAGAACTCCTTCCTTCATACCCAGCTTTTATTGCTGAGCATGAAGTCATATTGTACAGAATATACCCTAGGTCACCTGGGGACAGCTGTGTCCCCTTTTGTACCCCCAGACCAGTCACTGCTGGGGTAGGGTGAGAAGCAGGAGGGTCTTGATGCTTTTTTAGTGCTGCTTAGCTGTAATTAAAACATCTCTGTGCTGCCAATACTGGTTTTAATTCAAATCCAAAACAGCCCTTTATCAGTTACTACAAAGACAAAACCAGTACAGAATTCTACCAATGGTAGTCTACAATTAGTTTGTTTCAATTCACTTTCATTTCTATACATTTATTTCTTACATTCCTTACTATGCCTGCAAGTAGGCAAGGTTGAATCTAGATCTATATTAGCTGTACGGGTGAGACAAAATAAATAAAACCATTCTGCAGATAAAAAAAAATCATGAGAACAGAACTCCCCCAATTTCAATTGTTCTTTCTGCATAAAAACTTCTGGGGCATAAAAAAACTGTGGCAAAACTCCTCTGCAATACCTGGCTTGGATATATACAATAGAGTTGCTATGTACTTGTTTCATGTTGAGGGATTCATGTTAAATAGAGACCTGTCTGTCTATGGTGCTTGGCCAGAGACTTCTTTCCAAGTGGATTTTACAACCTACATTGCAAGAACTTACTTTTCACACCACTCTTTCTTGCTTTTTTTTCAACGTTTGATCAAGGCTGACCAAAAGTTTATGTAAAATATAGGAGAAGCAAAAAAGGACTAGACAGAGACAAATTTTGTCTTCTAATGAAATCAAACTAATAAATTGTGAAAAATCCTTTGAATTTATGTTCTCATACTACTATAAAGATTATCTAAAAATGATCATTCTGCTGGTTTGAATGTTGAGTATCTCAACAGAATAATGGTGCTTTGCATGAAGCTTGTACCTCATTCAGCTTAAGCCACTTGTAATGTGGCATAATTTTAAGGGACCTTTGCTATTTGTCATTTTATCTTCGCACTAGGACTGCAGTGAATAACTACATATGAGGGAAACCACAAGTGGAATCACAGTGGTCAAAACTTGAGTTTTGAATTTAGGATCATCTTAAATCCAAAACTGGATCTGCTGGAACCAGCAGACTTGAAGCCTGTGAACCCCTCTTGCCCATTCCAGAAGAATATTTAGTGTATTGTAATGAGCTTTAACATGCTGAGTGAGCAGGAAAATCCGAATATATGAGTAATATGCTGAACAGATGTTGAAAAAGAGGGTTGCCCTGTAGCTGGTAAGTTTCTGGTGGCAAAAAAAAAAAGAATATCAATCGCATTTAAACAGCTGGTCTCAGCTCATAAAAGAAAGAAATAAGTGACAAAATCCTGTGCTTCAGCTCTTCATGTCCTTAGCACCTTGCAGGATGCAAATTTAGATTTTGAGGTGCCCCCATGGACCAAGGAAATAAACCACTTTAGACCAAGTGCATCATACACTGGGAGAACAGAAAGAATCCTCATAACTTATCCCATAAGAAATACAGAGGAAAGATTATGCTTTAACTGCACTCCACGAAAACATTCTGAATGATTGGTTTGAAAGTGAAACTCCATCTTTGCTTGTGAATCATACCTGTGGGTGCCCTCTGCCCTCTGCACCCTTTCTTTAGAGAGTGAATTCCCAAAGGAAATGCTTCTGCTTTTCTTTCTCCTTTCACTCAAGTGCACATAGAATGTTCTTGGGATGGATGTGATTTTAACTCAGGCTTTTTCCCAAATTGATTTATTAGGTTTAGACAGAAGTCAAGAAATTACAGTGACCAATAAGTTGGTATTCACTGTAGCTAATCTATAGTCTGCTCAAGCATTAAAAAACAGAAAACCAACTCATCCAACCTCCTAGGAAGCCTTTCTAAATAATCAGCTATTGAATCACACTCTGCTCCCAAACAGCTTTTGTTCAAGTGTTCTGATGAAGATGTTCATGCCCTTTTGTTTCCCTACCTTATCTCCTGCCAACATCACAGTAGTGAATGCCTTAAGCTTGAAAGTTTGCCAACATTGCAAATAGTAAGGAATTCTACAGGACATATTAGACCTGGTTGCTGCAAAGGCCTCAAGGAAGCAACTACTTCCCATTTGTTCTTCCTCTAATGAAATCTTTTTGGGACATTGACTTGGAAAAGACTAGAAAATAAGTGGAACATACTAGTAAAACAACTTTAACTGGAACTGTTGAGATCTATTTGTTTTGTGATCTAAATTTGCATATCAGGAGTGTCATCCCTCACTGTCTTTAGTCCAGTGTCAATTCTGTATCTGTAAAAGAAGGGCTGAGAAATGTATGCCAATCAAAAAATAAAGCATAAGTAATGTTGTTTTAAGTAGCTTTTTGCTCTAATTAAAATTAATCACATTTAAAGAGAAAATAGTGTGTAGTTTTAGGTTCTTGGCTTGTATTTGCTGGCTTGTGTTGGCTGTATCCTGTTGTTTCAAAAATGTAACACTAATATTTCATCAAATTTTAAAACAATGCACATTTCATCACTGCTGGCTTCATGATGAAAAAACACTTATGGCAAAACACAGCATTTTTTTATTCCTTTTTTCCATTTGCCCTTGATTTCTCATGAAATATTCTTTTTCTCTCCATAATGTGACTACAGAATACCTTGAAAAAGAAAACCTTTGAGACAGAACATTTTTAGATTTGAAATAAGAAGCATTACTTTAAATTTTAATCCACTTATGTTTATGCAGTAATTTTATTTGTCTTTAGTTTCTGTTATCAAAATTGCTTTTCATTTTCCTACTGCTAAGTATTATTCCTGAATTAAAGAGATTTGAATAAGAGGAACTCTTTAGAAAATATTTGTTCTTTTCCTCTCCCAGGGAGTGACTTCTGAAAAACATAATTTTGTTGCTGATAGTAAAGCAGAAGTAGATAAGAACCTTTTTTGTAATCACAATTTTTAAAGAAAAAAAAAAAAGAAAAAGAAAGTCATTATATAGAAAAGAAAAACCAAAACAAATAAACCTTCCCCCTCTGTATCAATTTAAACTTTTACAAGGTTTGGGAATTCAGTTTGCCTGTCACGATGTCTGTTCCTTTATCTGTCTTAACTTTTCACTCTTAAGCAAATTTCTTCAGTCTGTAATTCTTCAGCTGTGGACTTAGCTACAACATTTGTATGAATACAGAAAAATTGTTGCCCTGGAAATGAAACCTTACCCTGAAGACATAGATTTGCATATCTGACAACTGAAACAGTAGAATCCTGTGGAAAGGCCAATAAGTTCAATAACAGCAGTCACAAGCAGTAGTGAAACACCACAGGCATTGAAGAAATCTGTGTTTCTATAGATTTGAGCTTCTTGCTACTCAGCTTTCCCCTTCTCATTTATTATTAAGGGCAGCATCAAGGTATTTTTTCTGAGAATAATTACTTATAGAGAAGTTTACTGCCTGTATTTCAGTAGGGAGATGAGCTCTGAGTCCTGCATCAGCCCAGCTGAAAGACTTTTTGAGACAATTTAATTGCTTTGTAATTTCTTATCTATTTTCACAAATCACTGAAATTCATTACTATGCTCAGAGGTGGGTAGAGAGGAAAGGACTCACCAATGGGCACTGAATAGACAGCTTCCTTAAGAAACTGGACTTCTAATATTCAACAACTCTTTCTGAGCCCAAGTTCAGGGGCTTTTTCCAACAGATGTATGTGCATATCAATTTGCCACTTTAAAAAGTTTTGTATTTTAAGTGTTAGAGAAGAGCTTTGACAGCAACCTCCCTGTTCTTTGAGATTTAGCAAAATATCTAGAAGGAATAAAGGTTTTATTGCAGCTACAAGATGTAAAGCAGAATGATGCAGTACAGACATAGAAGAGAAATACAAAGGTGCAGAAGAGGGGTCAGCCATCCATCTACCACAGTTCATCTTTTGTTTCTCAGGCTTGAGAAACAGACAGCAAAAGAGATCAGGGCTGGACTACTAGCATAAGTTTTCAATTTTGAGTCAGGACAGCCCAGGTCGTGATCTGAAAATTGTGCTGAGAGATCATTTCTCTTAGTGTTAAACTTTTCAGAGACAGATGTAATTGCCCTTTTCTAGAGTAATAACTGATAAAGATTCATGCTGAGATTTAAAAATGCTTTTGAATTGATGATCATGTCACAAATTCATAAACTTATTGTGTGAATGGAATTAGGTAAAAATGGAAAATCTTGAAGTTATTTTTCTTTGTAATATTTTACAATACTTAATAACATTTCATTGGACCCATAGCTGACAAAAAACACAAAAAAGCTCATATAGCTTCCCCTCACACTGCTTCCCCTCAGCCTTTGTAAACCTCTTTTGGACACTCTCTAATTCTTCAATGTCTTTTTTATATTATGGTGCTCAAGACTGTCACCAGCACTTGATGTGAGGCTGCCCCAGTGCAGAGCAGAGCAGAGCAGGACAATCCCCTCCCTTGCCTGCCTGGCTGTCTGTGCCTGATGCCCCCCAGGACAGGGCCTCCTGGCTGCCAGGGCTCTGCTGACTCATATTTAACTTTCTGTCAACGAGGACCCCCAGATCCCTTTCTGTGGCACTGCTCTCCAGCCTCTCATTCCCCAGTCTGTCTGTACATCCAGGGTTGCCCCATCCCAGGTGCAGAATCTGGCATTTTCCCCTGTTGAAATTCACATGGTTGGTGATTACCCTGTTCTATAATTTGTCAATATCTCTCTGAAGGGCATCTCTGCCTGAAAGTAACAACTTTCATAATTAATTAGAATGAAAGTGATGACTTGCTTAGTAGAGACTCTGAGTAGTCATGTGTATATGTATGAAATAAATGTGCACATATATATACACCATGTTTTCAGACACTTCTATAGCTGCTATGCACTTCTCAATGTGTGCACTAAATGTACAATTTACCCATAGTTGTGAACCACCATGTGAAAAATTTGTCCAGAAATAATTTACTTTTTAATAGACTTTTTATGATGTTTAAAAAATAATTAATTTTCTTTCTCAATGAGCATTTCACATAAGTACATTTGGTTTAAGCTATGGTTTACATGGATGCTATGCATATGATTTTTCAGGTAAATCCAAATAATATCAAGTAAAAGCAAATTCTGCTAAGTTTACTACAGATTGTGGGGTAACTGCAGGGTGAGGCGGATAAGGCCAGGATTTTCTTGAAACATTTAGCAAGCGCCCTGTGGTAAACAAGGAAGGAATGGCATAAAGCAGGAATCTCAGAATAAGAAAGTGGTCAGGCCAGAAAGCAGATATTGAAAAGAAAGAATTTACATTCCAGGTATGTGTATGCAACAAATCTAATTTTTTTGGGAGGGGAAATACTAAATACATGAGTTATTACATAGTTACACTATGTAATAACTAATGACATAGACAGTCACAGACACTTCTTTTGGAGACCATTCAAAAGAGACTGTCCATCTCTCAAAAGATCTAGAAAAAAAGCCAAAAAAATACATTCTCTTCTTAAGGGATAGAAAACAGCAAGATTTAGTAGGAGCTCTGGGGGAAAAAATGACCTTGGAGCATCTCCTTGCATGGTATTCCCAGTACATAATTAAGATTTATCATTTAACAAAGAGGTTTACTTTTTTTAAACATCAAATGTGTTTTATTTGTACATATTTCCCTAGTTCCTTTTCAAATCACTTTCAGTTAATTCTTGCATATTTACATCATTAGTGTAATTACACCTAATTGCCTGTTTTAGTATAAATACTTCTCCTTGCATAATTAGAATGCAATTATAACTCTAGCATATGATGAATAATCACATCATTACAATTTGGGATGATGTCACAAAAAATTCCTAGAAGCTCAAAATTTATTACACTTTAGTTATTTTTAAGAGGCACTGAAGTCAGGGCCAACCTGAGTCCTCTTAAATAACCAAGTTAGCTTCAAAATTCCAACACAGAATATGATGCAGATGATTTATGCTTTCCCCAAAGGTAATATGGTAAAGCATAATTAGAGTTTCCAGACAAATGTATACAGAAGAAATCAACATAATTTTGACTGCAAGCAATGATGGAGAAACAGATAATATGCACAGAAGCCTCTAATTGCGAGTTCCAAAACAGAGTATGTTAGTACGTTCCAATGATTTTTTTATGGTTCGTTTGTTTGGCTTTTTTTTTATCACACATTTCAGTTCTAGATTCAGCCTTGAACAAAATATGAGGAATGTTAAATATAGTAATAGTGTAGTGGCTTAGATCCTATAGAAGTCCTTAATCCTTTACAAAAGAATGCTGAATATTACCTTAAGTGTCACAGTTTTTACTGACACACAAGAAAAAATACTGTCCATCACATAACCTAGTCATGAATAAGTTGGCAAGTGGCAAATACATGCATAGGTCAGGCTAAATCTATGGAGAGAAATACATTTCTCTGTCTCCAGGTATCTGAGGAGAGGATATGTACAGTAGTTTATTCATGATAGTGTGGTCCCTGTTTTGGGCTGGGGTAAAGTTAATTTCCTTCACAGTGGCTGGTGTGGGGCTGTGCTTTGTATTTCTGCTGAACACAGGGTTATTAATTTTAGTTATTGCTGAGCAGGGCTTACAAAAGCTAAGGTCTCTTCTGCTATTTTGTGGCGCCACACTAGTGACAGAACATGGGAGGCTGGGAGGAGACACAGCCAGGACAGGCGACCCCAGCTGACCACAGCAATATCCAGACCATGTGACATCATGGTCAGTATACAAAGTGGGGGGAAGAAGGAAGAAGGGGAAGACATTTGGAGTCATGGCATTCATTTTTCCAAGTAATTGCTACATACGATGGGGCCCTGCTCTCCTGGAGATGGCTGAACACCTGCCTGCCCATGGCATGCAGTGAATTAATTTCTTGGTTTTTTTGCTTGTGTGCAAGAAAGACTTTAACACGCTGAAGAGATAAGGGAACAGAAACCTCATGAGGTTCAACAACAGCAGTCACAAAGTCCTGCATCCCTCCTAAATACAAGATTTAGATAACTAGCTGAAATTTATGATCTTTTTCTTTATTTTATTAGTTAATTACCTAATATACAGTGGGTCCAACACAGTATGTACGCGATGTTTCATGCCCTGCAGGTAAATTCCGAAAACTATTTTAAATTCCTCTGTTAAAGGTTACATACTTTTCAGACCAGTTGTAAGGGCTGAATGAGAATAGAGACTGCTGAGCAAGTCAAAATTTCAGATTGGGGAAATACAGAGACATTTGCCCTCATACATCAACCCTTTTCTTTGAGAATATTGATGTATCATGCTTCCAATTATGAGTCATTCTAGATACGTTCTGGAAAAGATTATGTAGCGTAACAAGACAGTGGAATACTGTTAAATACAGGTGGAGCTAATAGCAGCACATAAAATTAAACTGGACTGACACTTCCCATTAAAAATCATGTATTAAGTTGCTTATATCTTTGTCAAGTTTTGCTCCTATGTTTTGAAATTTGTTGCAGCAGGTGTTTGCCTCAGGCTTATTTTTTCCTCTTCTTTTTTAATCTCTGTGATAAGTCAATTGTTTCCAAATACAGGAATAGACAGATTACGTCAACATAAGACACACAAGTCTATACTTAGGAAACTCTACCGCCTTATTTTTGGTGAAATATACTTGACAGAATTATAAAGAATGAACAATCCAGTCATCTTAAAAATCTGCCGAAATCTCAAAAACTGCTAGATCCTTAAAAATTTCTATCTGCATATTCATAGAGATGACTGCTCTACTTAGGCAGCTATAGCTTCTGAGAGCTCTTTCTGGGCTGAATCTGCAAAATCTTTTACAACTTCCATGACTCAACATCCCAAGGATTCTCTGCATTTTACATGTTCTTATCTGTGCAAAGCTGATGGAAGATTTTGGTGTATTTGACTAATATTAGGTATTTTAGATTTTATGTCAAAAAGCGACTCAAAGTTTCAGCCCTTTAAATGAATATGATCAAAATATATTACATTCTACAAACTTCATTCAGCTACTTCAGAAGATGAACTCATCTCTGCTTAATTTCCTTTATTTATGTTTTGGATTAAAGCATTTCTGGAGATTTGAAATGCAGAGAGGAATCTATAATTTCAGTCCAAGAATACCATAGTCCTTAAAGGGCTAAATAGACCTGGTGTTTTTGGTGTCTTAACATCTGTGTTTCCTTTCAGATGAAGAGTGATACAAGACATCAAACCTGAAAAATGGTTTCATGTAAATGTTTTCTGTGGACTTCCATGTATCTTGGATCCATTGTAAAGTCCAGGGAGTCCAGTGGGCTTTTTGCTTTATATAGTGAGTCACAAAGTTGCCTCTGTTTTCAGCTGCAGCTTTTCCAGAGCTAAAGTATCTCAAAGTACTTTTCCCTGTGCCCTCTAAGTCTATTTGTATGGTGTCTTGCTGCATTCTCACAGCTTGTAGCTTTTCATTCCTCATTTCAAATGGCACCACAAGTTTTACCATTTGAGTCTGGGGGAGGGGAGGGGGAAACTTGACCTTTGGCTCTAATGCACAGAGTATAGTTGGAACAGTATTCAAAAGAACCTCTCTACCCTTTGGGGTATACATGTTTCTTTTGATTTATTGAACTGTTGTGACAGTGTAATGAATTTCAGTCCAAGAAATGCCACAGCCATCAGCATGGTCATCTGAGACTCCTGCAATGGATGAGCTGTGTTGTTGGGTCTCACATTACTGCTTGAGCTTTTCGGGCAGAAAACTATGAATGTTATGAGACTTGCTTGTGGATACACGGAATGTTATGGTGGAAGCTGTAATTATTTATTTGAAGAAAATAAATAATAAATTGAGATTTAAGGAACCAACCACCTTGCTTGTGAAAAGTCACTGACGGTAGTTTCAGTTTCACCATTCAATGTCACTTAGCTAAACATTAGGGGTACCTTCACTTCCTTAAGATTTTCCTTCAGGTCTTCATACGGTTCTTTTACCTTTCTTAATTGACCTGTACCTCTAAAATATTTTATCTTTATTCTGAATATGTTTTAAAATACTGAATACAATTTTATTTTTATTATTAAACCCTTCTGGGTTTTTTTCCCCCCTAGAAATATATTCTGATTTTGGTGCAGATGCAATAACAACTGGATACAAGTAAATATTGAATAAAATTTAGCCAAAGAGTAAGAGAACGATTAGAATAAAGACAACCCAGAATCTGAAGCAATGGGAAAGAATTGTCTCTCTCATTTTATTGGGGAACATTTTTCATTTATGATGAAGTAGCTACTACTTATGTCCTTTCATGTCCTATGCTCCTAAGATAAAAAATTTTAAAAGCAAATACTTTAAAATATCCCTTAAGATGAGATTTCAGATAATTTTGGATTAGTAAAAATTCTTATATCTCTATAATGGAATATCATGCTCTGATTTTGAGAATCATTGACATGTTTTACTGTATGTTGTGTTTAATTTTCTTTAAACAAAATATATACATTTGACAAAAGTTAAATTTAACATGATGTAGCTCTTTTTTAACCTCTGAATAATAAATAGTTTTTGAGTGTAAAGACTTCCATCACCATTATTTCCACTGAACCCTGAATTGGTTTGGGCAGTACTGATATATTAGCAATTTTCACTGAAGAAAGATCTAATCATGATCTTATAAGGTTGATGCACAGACAGGAACAGAAGGCTTAATGACTTGTTTTCAGGCTTTTCCATTGTCTGTGGTTGGGCAAGGTCACATCACCATTAATGTAAATTTTATAGGCTTTTTTTTTGTTTTTTAATTTCTGGGGAAATAAGATATTTTCTTTTTGTCTTAGGCATTTAGTGTGAATTTAGTCTGTTCTGTATTTTCTTGAGGGAGCCTATCAAAACTGCTTGTTACTTTTCTTATTCAGGAAATTCCTTATCATAAACTGACAGATGTAAATGGTTGGCCTAAATGGTTTATTATAGTCTCATTTTCAAGGGAAGTCCTGATTTCTAGTCCTGACAGCAGTACTGAAGAAAGAAATGGAATTCTTCACCTCCATCTCTGTCAGCCAACCTGAACAAACACAGGTATTGAGCTCCTTAATGGATAATCTTGCTGGATATCCAGTGTTAAACTCTGACCTTTGAGAGCCAGGTCACAGATCTTTTACTAATATTTAATCTTTGCTAAAGCCAAGGTTTACAGCTGATTTGATACTTCTTCACATCTTGTAATCAAAATGGATCAGCTGCTCACTTTCTTTCCCTTTTCACTTTTCATAAAGAAAGGTTATGCTATTCTGTTTTTTATGTATCAAATAATTGCAAAGACTCTCCTCTTCCTTTTGTTGTATGTAGCCCTGCCTCTCAAGGAAATGACAATGCATTTTGTCTTCTTAGTCTTTTTCATTTGATTTGCATTTGAGTAAAATCTTTACAAGAGTTTAGTTGGATATTTCCCTATGGATTTACTATCAAAGTAAGGGATCCTCAATACCAAATTCATTAGCTATTAATTCACTGATCATAATGAATTAATTTGGTAGAAATCTGACTGTCATTTTGACTTATGTGAGAGAGTCACTGTAACACATCTCGGTTAAACATTCATTAATCTGCAGACCCAGAATGTTGCTAGAGTTTACACAACGTAAATCTATAATGCTTTACTCATTTTCAGTTCAATGCTTAGGTACTGTGGAAGGGGCTAACAGCGGGCCTGTTAGCTAAAGGAGTGAGAAGAAGCCGAGAAGTAAGAATAAGCTGATAAGGAGCTCTGTCCAAGGCTGTAACCAAGGAGATTGAGAGAAGAAAGATAAGAACACCTTGCAGCTGGATGAAGTAATGTTAGAAAGATAGGTGGAGTCGCTATAACTTTTTACCAATAGCATTATGTTGATTTATTGTGGCCAATAGTTAAGGTAGAAGTATCAACAATTGGAAAGTGTATAAAAGTTACCCATGTTAAAGAATAAACTGTTGCCAACTGAGACTGCTTGTGGTCTCTGCTTTATGTCGTGACCGCCTCGACAACGACAAGGTATATTATCTTTTGTACTAATTTTGAAAACACTAGTTATTAACCTTTAATATTTAGAGTTTAATTGGTACCAATATATTTTTATTCTTATCAGAAGCACAAAAGGTTAACGTGTTCCAGTCAAAAGATGAAGCAGCCTGAATTCCTACCTCTGAGATTCAATTTTACCTTACTAATTCTGTTAAACCTCTGGAACAGTAGTGAATAAACTTCTGGGGAGTGTTTAGCAGGTCAGCATTATGAATGAAGGGATTATTATAAAAGAAAAGCTCCCCATCTAAATAAACTCCTAAATGAAAATGGGTAATCCAAGGGCAGGACAGAATAGTTCAAATTCTCTGTTTCCAGGGTTTCATTGATGGCACACATAAGAGTTCTGAAAGACATGATCACAGCACACTGCTATGAGAAGTGCTATACTTTTCATACAACTTCTGAGAGTCCAGGATTTGTGCTACAAGTGCCAGACTCCTTAGTGCTGTTTAGTATCTTATATGAGCCACAGGCTGTCATTGTAGTCAAGCTTCTCCTAGCTAGTCACTCTCTATCCTGAAAGAAGAAATACTATAAGCTGATTAAATGCACATTTCTCTGTGCATTGGGGTTTTTTCTAAGTCATAAAAAGGTGCTTTTCCAAATGGTTATTTTGCTGAAAAGTGGTATTTGAACATTAGCAAGGCTAAGGGGTTCAAAGGTCTTGCACAGTCCTTTCAAACTCCATAGAGAGAATCTCTTACAGGGCATATAAAACAGTCGTGGTTTTCTAAACAGAGCTTAAGTTTCCATAGAGACCTAGAAGTACATCTGCAATTAATAGCAGCACAGACTTCATGAGAAATACTGATTGTGAGAGAAAGCAGTGTGAACTCTTCAGTTAGGCAAAAATTACCTAACAAAAGTATCAGGTAAATAACTTTTCTCTTGGCAGAGACATAAATTTATCAGAAAATTTAGATGAGCAGATGGGAATGGGAATACTGTGCTATTATATGTGATCATAAAATGAAAATTCTCACCCTTCAGTGGTAATGAGCTGCTTGTGGCACATTACTAAAAAATCAATCTATGCTTGAATGAAAGAAGCATGTCAGAGGGAAAGAAACAGTATTCAGTAAGGAAAGAGGAAATGTATTTTCAGAAACCAAGTTAGGTAAACTGTGAGAGTAACCTTTCTGTTAGAGAAACAAAACTCCTCTGTTGTGTAAAGTTTATTTCAAGGAAAGAGCATACTGATGGATTTTTGGAAGTTTAATATTATTGAATATCTTGAGATATTCACATAGGTCCAGAAATGATGAAAAAATATGCATACATACAAATACACATACAAATTATTCCTTCTTCTCCAAGGACCTCAAAGCAGCAGTTTTGGAGGTAACAGTGATGTATTTCTATCCTCTTTGTACCCCATATTAGGAAAACTATTATGACATCTAATATGAAAAACCAATAAAATAAAATGCTGCCCAAGGTGGCAAGTCCTTGGACCATGTCTCTGTCTTGACCACAGAATCATCCTTTTAAGACCATGGAACTTATATGGTTGAACTACCAAAGTGGACCAGAGAGAATAATTTTCTTTTGCAAAGAACCCCCATGATCCCTACCATGGTGATTACATTTCAAAGTGTAATGAGTCATTGGAGACTAATCTTTTCAAGAAAGGTGTGCAGAAAAATACTATTGATTTATAGACTCATATCTAGGCTGCTGAGACAAAGCTGGAATTAAAGAAAAGATAAGCTCAGATTTATTTATGCATAAAACTGTCTTATAAATAGAGAAAAATTTTTATGTTCAGTGTAAGGGAATAGGAGTCCATTTAGCTATATACTGGCTGGAGTAGCAGAATTTCTTGGAACAGCACATGTAAAAAATACAGGAGGATGTCTGATCACAGTGCAGGTCTGGAAGTATTTCCCAGCTTCCCAAAAATTCAATCTACCTATCTCTCCTGCAATGTCTGCCTCTTCAGTGTAAGTATTTCATGTTAATTTCAGGGTCATGAAACTGTCCCATTATTTTTGTTCTTTGAGGCATGAGTCTTTACCATACTTATACTCAGGACATTTACAATGTCCTTTACATCAAACTCTGAAATTTGTCAGTTATTTGTTATTATGAATATTTATGCTTTCATGAACATCAAGGATATTCGTGGGACTTTAAAGACAACTTAGATAGGTCTCTGCTAGTAGAAGTTACTCATGGCTAGAATTTTGAGTTTTTCAAAATAGAACAAAGATCTTACTGAGCTTATGGGAAAAAAAGGCAAAATTTAAGTAATAATCTGGCAGAAATTGTGTTAAAGTACACTAAAACATTCTTAATTTTAGGAGTGATCTTTTCAAATAATATATTAAGACATCATGAATTATTACAGAATTTAAAAGACTTTCTTATTTGCATTATAGACCACGTTTGTAATCCCAGTAATCCTTAAATTTAGCTCACCAAAACTTTTATAATAAGTGAATAGTCCTAATTTACAAAAATTCTGTCTCCATCAACAGCCCTCAAGGCAGATCTCCCTCTAACCTGCATGTTCCCTCACATTTCAGTGAAGCTGTCAATAGACAGCTCTTTGTTCTTTCATCTACCCGTCTGCAGACAATTTTCCATATTAGTACCTGGAAAAGTCCAGAAGCAAATGTGATGTCATAATGTGACTCTAAAACATTTTAGGTTTTAATATAGGGTTTCATCTTTTCACTTTTTCATCCTAAAAGTTGTCATGTCCATCTCAAAAGCATAATTGAATAGCAAGCAAAACTAATGTTCAGGAAAACAGTATGCAGTATAATTATACCTTATTTATATTTCCTTATATTCTATTTGTCAAATTTTTGCTGGATACTAATAGAAGCCTTTCTGCCTCCTTGCATTTAAAAACATCTTCAAGTTTAAAATAAAATCTTCAAACCAAAACTAAAAATTTAAATTTAAAAATTAAAACCTTAGAAAATGTTTAAATGGGACATTTTTCCTTGCCCATCTTGGTGCCCCCTTGTTAGTCAAATTCTGTCAGAATTCTTCCTAAGCTTCTGTAAAGGTTCAAAGCATCTTCTAAACAAATGTTCATCAAATTCATCCCTCAAACCTTTATCTCTTGGTCTGAACATTTGAGATGAAGAATCATTAGCCGGTAAAAAACACAAAAAAATGGTATAAACTACTTATACAGTGTGATATTGCTGAAGTTTTGGACAAAACTTAATCTTACTACATCAAAAAATCCAAAACCATAGGCAAAAATATTGTTTTTATTATTTATAAATGTGTTAACCAAGCCATAGTACAGACAAAATGCTTTTCAAAGAGAAGTCTCTAGAAAAGAGTATTTTAAAACAAAGGGAATGTGCAGTTTTAATGCATACTACTTTCTATTTTGTCCTACAAGACATATGTTTTTCTTATTATACAGGGTATATTCTGTAATCTATAGAGAAACAGTTTGAATGCATGAGTTATTTTCTCATCTGTTCAAAAAATAGTGATTAATATATTTTAAAATACTTCATTTCTAAAAAGGAAGGGGGAAGAACAGTCAGTGAGCAGAAAACCAAGATGTTGGTTTCCATGATCCTCTTTACTAACATGAGGCATACAGAATTTTTTATGTTGACAAAAATTATACTTTAAAAAAAAATGTTAATTTTTAAAGTAGGATTTTTAAAATTTCTTTTATCATTACCTTGTTTTCATGCATGAGCAATATAAAATATCATGCCATTACAAAAATAGGAAAATCACATGAAAAATGCAATAAATTCAGGAAATATGAAGAATGCAGTTCACTAAAGCCCTTGGCTGAGAATTTGCATAGAATTGGTCTTCTTAATGTTGCAAAAATATAATGCACCCAGCACAGTAATGGTTAACAGAGAGCTACACAAAATCAGTTCTCCAACTATGTGCTCTTCCCTGTAGGTTTCAAAATGCTTAATTTGTAAATAAGAAAAAGAATTCTATGCATTATTACATTTTTAACCTGAAAATGAAATGAAATTCATTCCTGGAATGAATCCAAAGTTTTTTAGAGATAATCTATGGAAGTAGTTGTGATTTGTCCTTTTTGACAGACTGTGTTATTCTTTATCCTTTTCTTTTTTGTCTTGCTTTATACTTTTTTTAAATGTTACTAATGGATCAAACTTTTTTTAATAAGCCTTGTTGTGTAAAAAGAATAAATAAAGCTGGTAGCAAGATAGAAATTCAAAAATGATGGCATAAAAGACATAAAATGTGCAATGTACATATTGTAGGGTGTAGAGAGAAGCACAGACTCACAGAAAATATGAGGTGGGACCTGGAGAAAGCATTTTATCTGTTAACTTGCTGCAGGCTAAGATCAACCATATTTAAATTATTCCCAATAATTATTTGGGTAATGACAGAGATTCTAAAATCTCCCTAGGCAACCTATTTTACTGCTTATCTGTTCTCCCCATTAGGATTTTTTTTTTAATGTATATCTTAAATCTCCCTTGATAACATTTAAGCCCATTAAGTCTTGTTCTATGCATAGTAGACAATGTCTTTGCAAAAATCACTTATTTCAATACTCATGTCCTTTCAGTGTTGTTCTCTCTTGAATAAACTCCAAGGCCTTTATTTTTTCCTTTCACATGATTATTTCTGACATGAATATTTCTGTTCCTTCACTAATTCTTTTGTTTCTTTTCAAGTTATTATAAGACTCACTGACATAATCTGAATGTAAATTCTCCAGCTGAGCCCTTACATTTAAGATTGCTTTCTATGTCTTACAGAATAGGTTGTTGGAAGAGTTCAGAGGATCATGGCTGCAGCTTGTGCTTGATAGACAGTACTCATGAGATCGTTAATCTTCAAATCAGCAGTAGATTTGGAGTAAGTGTGATATTGTTTGCCATAAATTCTTCTGTGTGCTGGCAAATACCATCAGTTCTTGTTTTCAGTCTAGGGGCTTGGGACTCTGGACTTCTATAAACTCAAATATGAAAACTGCATTTTTAAAGAGTTACAAAACATTTTTAAAGAGTACAATGCCGACCCTTTCACAGAACTGTGTCATGGCTTGACTCATGGTCTGCCTGTGATTTCTTATAATCCCTTCATCCTGCAGTCAAGATGTTTAACCAGGTTATATTTTGCTAACATAATTTCTTTCTTGTTTTGTTCGGGTTCATCTTATTTTTGTAAAATTCGAAATCCAATCCTGTACTCAAACATGATATTTGTTCCTCTCAGCTTAATGCTCTTCTCACAGTGAAAATAATGAGGAAACCTGCACACACTACAGATGTAACCATTGAATAACATCAAACATGACATATCCTCGCAGAAACCTACTGAGAGACTGTTTCAGAGGCATCTTTTAGTCTGTGAATACTGTTTCCTAACATGTTTCTTTCCTATCTGAGTAAAGTTTCATCTAGGCTGTCTTCTCTACTTAGCTATAAGAATGCCATAAAAATAGTGCCTGCTAAGTAAACCAGCTCTTAGTCAAATTGAGAAATATAACTGCTTCGTGATTCTAACTGGGAATGAAAATTAGTCCAATTTAGTCAATATAACTTCTTTCTGAAGGTTCTGTGTTGGCTATTACTCTTGCCTTCTGTTGCTTTTACATTCATAGCAATTTGTGCCATGAGAGAGTCAGTGCCATTTATTTTGAAAGAGTTAGTTTTAGACTGTTTAATCTAAAATTCTCTGGTACCATTCTTATTCTCTTTAACAAAGGACTCAGTATTTGTACTGTTCCTACAGTATGAGTTGTATGTCACTCATGTTTAGAAATTTACCAACAGAAAGTTCTGGATTCTTCAACTCAGACATGGTAATATGGGTTATACATACAAATGAGAGGACAAGAGGCTGGATGGTGACCAAGGTGGTAAAAGGTCTCAAGGGAAAGCCTTAACAAAGTGTCTTTAGGTATTCCTGAAAGGAGCTGAAAGTTGAATTTGATGATCCTTATGGATCCCTTTCCCCTTGAGATATTCTATGAAATAAGAATATTGTTAAATGCCTTGACAGCTTTCTAAACATCTCAGCTCAAGTTTCTTGAGAATATGAGAAATCTGAAGCAATGAGCAATTTATGAGCAATTTATTCTAGGCTAAGATTCTCAGTCTCTGATGTTTCTATTAATGAATTATCTCTTTCCATTTCAGGGAACCGTTAAGCAGGAAAGGATCAGACATTTC
This sequence comes from Calcarius lapponicus, assembly GCA_039654755.1. Classification (NCBI taxonomy): domain Eukaryota; kingdom Metazoa; phylum Chordata; class Aves; order Passeriformes; family Fringillidae; genus Calcarius; species Calcarius lapponicus. The sequence continues at coordinate 28,068,572 of CM077464.1, read as the reverse complement.
TGTTCTCCTGGTTCAGAAAAATGTAAGATCTTCCTGCAGTTTTCCTCTATTTGACATAAAGTCATTCTTTTTGTGACATTTTTGTCATTTGCCAAATGCCACTCCTTTTCTTCCTTGTACTTCACAATTTTAACTCCTGTCTTTTCTTTCAAATTTGTGCCAACTACTTCTTCTGATTTTTTGTCTTCTACACTCATGACTCTTAATCTTCAGTAGATCATAATTCCTGTGTACCAGTATAGTCTATTATTGCTATCAAAAATTTAAACTAAATAAACCAAGTAAAATATAGGGATATTTTCAGAATCCCCTTTAAAAGTTGATATAAGTAATATGAGGTCACCTTCTTTATCTCTGAGTATCTGTAGAAGACAGGGAATGTTCTGATGTAGAAATACAATACTTTTATTTCCATTAGGTCTGTCAAAGACAGATGAACACGATAGATGTTGAGATAAAAGTTCTACTTATACATAAACACATTCTATATGTCTATAGATTTTTTAAAGAGTCTCAGTGTTTTTAAGAAGCCAGGTTTTATAACTCAGAATAGGAGCAACTCCAGAAAAAAACTTTTATTTGTCAGGATCCAATACATTTTAAGGCATTGTTAGTTATATAATGAGACAACATCAATGTAATGGTCCTGAAAGGTGCTGCTATTGCAAAGTAAATAAAACTGTTAGATTTTAGGAAAATCAGGTTATTCCTGCTGTGCTGTGACTAGAAGAATCAAATTATTTTGATCCAAACTCAAACAAAGTAGGAAAATTACAGATTGATATCAGGTTATGTCTTTATTCCACATTTCTTTCCATACCAAAATAAGACTCTTAATAGAGTTGTTCATGTTCAGGACATAAAATAGATACAGTTCAATTATTTCCTATATGATTTCTGTGTTTCCATATGGCCTATATGTAATGAGAAAAAGGTTCAACAGAAAGCTTTTTTTTTTCCTTACAATAATTAGCTCTATATAATTAAATATGAGCCACATTTTCCTTCAGTAAAATATTTGATATCTGTACATTAGTCATACTAAGGGGTGCTTAAAAGGCTTTGGATGTTATCTCACAAAGATAAATTGATGGAATTTTAAATTAGCTGGGAGTTTGAGAGTGAGATAAGAAATATCACCAGAAATTAGAGTAGCTTCAGAAAACAGGTCTCATGGGGAAAAAATGTCTTTCCTGAAAAAAATCATGAGTGTCAACAAATGCTAAATTATCTGGCTTCTTGAAATTGGAAACCTGCCAGGGTTAATATCTTTAATGAAATTTTTTTTACATTAGAAAACTTGCATTCCCTGTTTGCTCAGGTGATACATAATGTGCTTGAAACCATTATTATCCAGGTCTTTTTCTATTTTTTCCTCCTTTCAATCTGAAAACCCACCTGGAAGACCTCATATTGCAACCATTAATTTGACCTATTAAATACATTAATTAAGATTCCTTAATTTCTTTCCTAAATTTCCTCAACAGATATTCATGTTTCGTGCAGCACATGCTTAAAGATTCTGGTATGTTGAAGAAGTACTTAGACCTCCTTTACACAAAATCCACATATTTGGACAAGCAAATTTGTTTATATGGAGGTACACAAAGTCACTAATCAATGGATTTTAAAAGGTGCCATCAGAGAGGGGACATAAGAGAAGCTAAACTGAGAAAATTCACATATTTCCCAAATACAATCACAACTAGAAAGGCAACTCCTCTTCTCAAAACCTAAACATCAAAACAAACCCCAAAACCTACTGGTTTTCTTTTGCTGTGTTTGTGTATTAAAAATGTGGAGCCCTACAACTGGATGTCTCAAGGAATGTTGGTTTTGTGATTATATTTTGATGGACTAGAAGTTTCTTTCCCATCAACTTTTGACCTTAGTCCTGTTGGGTTTTTGGCACTGAAAACACTTGAACTTGATATTTTTTGCTTTTAATTATTTTCTTTGTTGCAGAAATATTGCACGAACTCTCATTGTGAAGTTTAAGGTACATGTTCATAAAGGCTTGGCTTGCTCTTTTCTACTACCTTTGCACAGTGCTGGACCATTGTTAAAGGTGCAACAAGCTACTTGAAAGCAAATTTCAAGGTCAAGTTGGAGGATTGGAAGGAAATAGGCCTGCTCCCATCAGAAATAAATATTTTAACAGAATATAGATAGTGAAGAGAAACTATGAAAGACCTAATAGGGCATTGCTGTGTGTAGAGAAACTGCTACATTCAAGGGTAACTAAAATGTCAGTGTTAGTCATACCAAACTTCCTCATTTTTCTTTCCTTGAGAGCATTTTTCGTAAGAGAACTAGATCTGTATTGTCTGCCTATTGTAGGGTAGGAAGTAATTTACAATGGCAAGAAATAAAAAGCTATAAAATGTATTACTAAAGTTCTAGTTCTTCCAGCTACTGTCAAATTCTTATGGACAAAATTCTTTTCACAAACTCTTATATTGTGCTATGTGCTGAAAGGCTTTGGCCTGGTCCTGTAACCACAAGCAGGGGTGAAAAAATTTCTACTGTGCTGGTTCTGCATCCATTTAAAAGAATGACCCAGAACTATATTCAAAATCAGCAGAACACAGCTCATTAATGTGCTCCTTGCACATTTCTACCCACCTACAACTGTGCATAAACACAAAAATGTTCCCTTTCCTTGTGTTGAACATGGGTACTTAAGATGTATTGGCACTGAGATAGGTGCACATATCCTACACAAATTTTAGTGAGGATTAGTATTGGGATCCCATTGCCCATTATTCCACTTGGGAGACTTTTCATATATGTCTCTCTTATTTCAGAGTATTTCCTGTACAGATCCAGTGGTGTTCAGATTTATGAATCATAGAATAATTAAGGTACAACCTTTGACCAAACACCAACATTATCAACTAAACCATAACACCAAATGCTATGTCCAGTCATTTTTTGACACTTTCAGGGATAATGGCATCCAATGCTTAACCTCTCTCACAGTGAAGAGACTTCTCCTGATATCCAACCTGAACCTACCCTGGCACAGCTTGAGGCCATTTTCACTTGTCCTGTCATGGTTCATGAAAGGAGAGGAGCAGAGCTCTGTATCATTGCTGGAGCTCATTTGGTATTAACCTTCTTTTGCAAGCTTAGGGCAATTGCCTTCTAAATGGTATGAATTTGTTTGTGCTTTATGCTGTGTTCTGGCTTTGTGTTGACTATGCATTTAAAAGCTTCTTGCCCACATGGTGCCATCATTGAATAATACATCGGTGTGCCTCACTTTAATGATTTACCAGGTCTATAAATCATTTGAAACACTGTTCAGGCTGATATTGTATCTGAGTAATACATCATCACAAGGTGCTGCTGAGATGAAATATTACTCTGAAGATGGCGCTGTACAGAAAGAAAACCTGGAGTACATTCAGTTACCTACTATTCTCACTTTAAAAGGAGCTGCCCCTAGTGGAGCTACTCTTATTCCTTAACTACATGTCACTGCCACTCTCAGAAGAGTTTAATATCCTTTACCTTTTCCAAAAGAGAGATTCTGTGAGATTACCAGTTTCCACGTACAATTCAGGTTATTAAAAATTCTGAATATTTTTTTATTTTTGGTTTGTTTCCCAAAAATCTATTTTGGATATTTATTTTTCAAATTTATAAAGTAACCCTGTTTAGATTTAAAAAAAATAGATTGTACCTCAAAATCAAAGGAAGACTGCTAGATATAGATAATTGAAGAATCTTTAGTGTCTATGTTATATAAGAACTAATCAAAATCAAAAAATGGTCTGTGATGATAGTTGGATGAATACCCATCATGTGAAGAAGCATCCTCTAAGCTGCAAAATAGTAGAAGCACTTTATGTCAGAACATTTCGTTTCATTCCGCATAGCAACAATCTAAATTTAAGAAAATATAGAGAAACTGATATAAAGATGTTTAAATAATTAGGGTTTTAGTTCTATAAGAATTGAAAATATAAAACAAAGCCAAGCAATATAATTTTCTTTAATTGGGAAAAAAGACTCTAAACAACACATCCCCCCAACACGCACACACAGACACACACACAGACACACACAGACACACACACACACAATCAGACCAACACAAACTCCAAGATATTTCAAGCAAAAAAGCTTGAATTGAATATGGTATTTGTGTTTTCTCCAAATGAGCACATCTCATTCAGTTTTTATATTTGGTTGGGTTTTTTTTCTTATCTTGTTTGAACTTGATCCAGAGAATTGGAATGGGATTCAAGTTAATGTTAGCAACAAAATATTTCAATTTAAACAGTAAGAATATAGAAGTCTTCTGTTGGAAATCATTCCCCAAGTTCAACAACTGTTATTTTTCAAATTAGAGTAGATTCTTGTGCAATTCAAGGAAAACTTTGTTTAGAAACACATCCAGATCTGTATGCCTCATTCTTCAAAGAGAACTGGATGGCTCATTGCAAGCTTGGTGAAATAGCACTGTTTAGGAAAGTGCTGCTTCTTTTATTTCCATAGAACTGGATAGTTTATGTCATAGAGCAGTAAAGAGAAAACTTACAAGAAAAATCACAAATGCCTACACTTTTGATACATTGGGCTAGATACTTGACTTTGATGAAGCCCTTCTCAAAAGCTATGCCTGTGAATGATGAGTCCTGCAGTTTGGTTGAATATCACCATTTATCAAATGGGAAATGCAGAAAAGTAAGAACAACTATATTGAATTAATACAAATGAAATTATGGAAAGTGATGCAGGGATAGCAGCATCCCTGAAACTCCAAAATCTACAAATAGGAACTTGTATAATTTTTCTAGTGATATGAGCCATTTGGGAGAAGAAAACAAGTCAGAATACACAATAATTTAAAGAAAACTACCAGATAATATAAAATAATAATACATTGCTGTTTATTGTGACGAAGACTTCACTTGACTGCAGAATTTGGCTGAAGAGCTTTTTACTGATTTTGAGTTCTTCTTACCTTTGAGAAAGACCTACAAATGTAACTTATTTAGAAGAGACATGCGAAAACTAAACACTTATATTTCAATTTGTATTCTATTCATGTTCCTAAAATGTTCGACTTTTTTTTTCCCAGAAAAGGAATCAAGAAGATCAAAAGATCAAAGAGGAACTACTATGACCATTTTATTCCATTGTGATTCAAATCAAATGGTCTGAGCAGTTCTTTGTGACACAGAGATGGTGAAATTTAAAGTGATTTTCCAATGTAGACTGATCTCAAAGGTCAAAAAATTGACATATGTATGTTGTTAAACATTGAAAAAAAAGTGAAGTTTACTGAAACCAATATAACCCCTGCATCAAAGGAGATTACTGAGGAGTTTCTTTGTTGTAGCTCAATAAGGGGTTTTGATATATGGATATTAGCATGAGCTGCAAACAGTTCAATTGATTCACTAAATAAAAATAAATTATTTTTAAAAATAAACATTATTTTGATGACAGCTTGATCACAAAAAGGCAAATGGGATTATATGTCAAGCTTCTGAAAAGTTCACAAATACAAGGCTTAGTGGAACCATATAAGCCCATTTCTAATACACAAATTCTTATACGGGCATGAAAATTACATCAGCAGTGTAGAAGGAATATAATTGAGCTTATATGTGGCCTCCAAAATTCTGAGTAGTTGATAGATATTTTTTGTTAAGAGTAAGCAAAGAAAAATTAGTTCAAAGTATAAACTAATATTAATCACTCTGATATTAAAAAATAAATATATATTGTTGACTGATTACAAAGTCAGAGTTTCTCCAGTTGTTGGAGCAGGTAATGATTAAATTCCTGTTAGATAAAGGGGTGATAATCATAATTATATATATGTAAAATGTTTCAGGTTCTTTTTCTAATTCTACTGTTGTATCAGTTATATAGTTGGGGCTTCTCAAATACAGACATAATATAATCAAATAATAAGAAAAAATTATGGATTCTTCCTATTTTTCTCCATATATCCCCTAAAAATTAATATGTTCTGTCTCTTGAGAAGAAATAAATATATATGTAGGAAAACATAGGGCATTTCGTTTATGACATAGTGAGAAACCAGACAAGCTCTCTGAAAGGGTGAGAGAGTATTATGACATTATCAGAGAGCAAATAAATTACTGAAATCCTGTTGGATCTTCATTGATCTCTGTGCAAAAGCCAGTAATAATGATGTAGGATCCATCTTTAACTGTTGTCAATTTAAAATATTTCAATCAGAAATAACGAGCTGAACCAACATCTAACATTAGACCAGTGAAGTGAGGTTCTGTGGGAGAGCTACAAATGCAAACAAGCAAGAGAATTTATGAACTGAATGAAGCAATTATCTCTATGGAGAACAGTGGCATTAGGGAACCAATTATTTCACATATTTGATTTTATGTACCTTCTACTGCATTGCTTAGGAAAAGTAATCTTGTTTTACATTGAAGACAATGAGGCAATTTTTCCTAATATCCTACATAAAACCATAAAATTTGTGATTATGGTATTTGTGGATCCTTAAGCAATCAATTTAGCTTATGCAACCTGAGCATAAAGATGACTAATAAGAGGTAGAACTTCTGGTTTAAGCACTAATTAGTCAATAACATATTGTAGAGATCTGATTTTATTGGATGCATTAGATGCACTTTGCAGGACTTTACAAGTACTAGTATTTGACAAGTGTCCTTAAAGAGGAAATCTATCTTTGAATTCACCCACTTCCTTTACTCATTGGCAAAAATTCTAGTAAAATATCCTTATATAAAGAAATCATAGGAAAGATAAAATCTGCTTTAGGATAATGAATTCATAAGCTTTTGATGAAAAACCTCTAGATTAATTTATTAAATATTCAGATTTCAAAGAGCAAAAACAAATATGATTGCAACTCTGTGTTTCTGGAGTGAAGCCTGTGTTTAGAGGTGGCTATTCATACTGAATAACAACACCATAAGTAAAATTTAATGTTGTTGGGCTAAAGAAATAAGTGAGAAAATTATTTATATGGGGAGGGAATTGTTTAGAGCACCTCTTTTTCCAAAGGAAAGCAAACAAAGTCTCAGGTGAAGAATCAGGTGTGCTGGGGATGTGTCTAACCGAAAGATGTCTAAAGCCACACACCAGTAGAAAGTCCAGTCATGTGTACAGGTGTCCAAATCCTGTTGGGACACAGCCTGGTTTTCACAACCGCTGAAAACACAATGGGTGCTTTCCATGGATGGCCAGGAAGTCCACCCAGTCCTGTATAGCATCATATGTGCTTACCTGTGTTGTGTTGTTCTTATTAAACAAACTCCATTGTTTGACACTCTTCAAGAAAAAAACTGAACATTGAGAAGATTTGATTTTCTCTTGGATTTTATGGAGAAACTATGGGCTAATCATCATGTCATATAAATTACCAAAGTGCCTTTGATTGAGTGTGCGATCTACAAAGGTTGTCAGAAGCAGGATGATTTTTCCTAACACTTGACCTTGGGGTTAAAAAACATAAATCAGATTTATATATTGGTAATATGATTGCTCTGTTAAAGGTTTGACATTTATATTTTGTACAATGAGAAAATATCAATAAAAAAAATGTTTAAAAGAGCTATTTGTCATTGAATTTAGGCAGGTCAATGAAAAGCAAGAGACTAGAAGGTGCTCACATGATTTTTAGAACTGCATTCTTTTACTTAATTAAGCAATTCGTGTTTAATGTTTGGATATGTGCACGCAGGCATGTTTACATGTTGTGAAAATGTGCATTTTCCAAGAAATTTCATTGTTCTTAGTTTGATTCATCATTTAACTCTTTCCCCATGTGAGCTAGCTTTACCATTTCCCAGAAGGGCATTTCACTTAATTTCCTTTTGGATTAGCTGCTGCTCTGAGTTTGAATTTAAAGTTTAAAGGAACCATTTGATTTTAATAACTTTTATGTGTAGTGCTCCATTGAGTTTGGATTTTAGCACATAGCATTACTTTTCCATAAGGTGACTTTTAGTAAATCCCTGTGTGTAAAAGAAAGATAAACACACATCAGTGAGTTTGTTACTGCAATTAAATTATTGGATTTTTACATTAGAATATATTTTGAACACAGAAAAGCATGAAGAAACTGTTTTCTCATGTTGGTCATAGACACTTTTCTAAAACTTAAAAACTTGAAATAAGCCTGTGTGTTTACTTCAATCTCAGAGAATATTAAAATACCATGTCATATATAGATATATTCAGTCAGTTCAGGAAAGCAATGCTTCTTCAAAGACACTGTTAAACCAAATTCTCAAGCAGTCATCATATCCTTAGATTTTGTACTCTCAGATAAATATTTTTCTGATAATCTACTTACTTGAATTTCCACACCCTGCTCAATCTTCCTGTCCCTACCAGATTTCTCTCTCTCCATTCCACTTATTTCAACTAGCTGTAAGGCTCAAGGTGGCTTTAAAACAGAGTCTAGGCAGTGTTAAGCTCTGACTCCAAGCCCATTCTAGGATTTGCAAGAGCATTCTTTATTCATACTGCTTTTGTTCTGTTTTGCTTTGTTTTGTGTTTCTCTTGCTACTTACTTCAAAGTATGAATTAAATACTAACTTCATGAATTAAATACTTACTTCAGAGTATGAATTAAATAAATGAATCTGTAAATCTTGGTAAACCAGGAGATGGCTGTGCACCCTTTGAAATATCATTCTATTAGAAAGGCTTTGGTCTCCATCAAAGCTGAGGAAATATTCCCCTTTTATTCGAAGATAAAACCAAGAAGCCAAGTTTCTCCTTTCTTCCAAAGGAAAGATAATCCTGTATCTTTTTTTTTTTTTTTTTTTTTGTAGGTTGTTTTGGTTTTGGTTTTGGTTTTTTGGGTTTTTTTTGTACTTTGTTGTGTCAGTGGCTTATTGTGAGCAAAAGGGAGACCACCCATCTTCTTGGTCATTTCCCTTACACATTCAGAGAAGCTGCAACTTATGATGTGGGTGTCACAGTGGATCTTTATAGATCCTGGCTTCTGTGTGGACACTTAGGGAGGCTCTTGAGTAAGTGTTTGATTTAGAAAATTTGGAAAGAAACATAAAGTCTTATCTTTTTGAAATTGCATCTTTTTATCTGAAGACAATCTCTCAGACAGTAAAAATCCTTTTTACAGGCGCATAAAGTGTTGCATGTAACACATCCAACACTTGTAAAATCTAAAATTTCACTCACTGTGCCATCTTCTGCTCTCTCAAAGGTCTAGGAGAAATAGAAATCAAAATGAATTCTGTTTGCTGCAGATGTACAGTATTTTGAGGCACAATGGGGCATTATATGAGCCTGTGTAGACATGTTATTGACATACTAACATTTTTACCTGCAGGCCTGAAGGATGGGTCTGCAGTCACAGGCTGGTTTTCACATTGATTTAAAGGGGAGATTTTAGCAGTGCCAGCACCAGTTTAGCAGTATCAGTTAGTTAAACTAAAATGTGTGCTTGGAGCTTGGTTTGGCATTACTGCAAAATTGTGCAGTTCAGGAACAAAACATAAAATCATGCATTTTCTTTCAAGATAAAGAGAATGCAATGAGGAAAAGATCCTGATACTATGAAGAGAGTTAAATTGTAACTGGCTGATGTTCAACTGTAACTGAACATATTTTTCACAAGTCATTACTCACAGTGGGATGTGCTACAGTTTTCTGTAGCAGTTTTTCCTGCTACTTACAAACTCACTTTCTGGATTCATACCTCTGTACTGAAATTGATCTCAGCATTATTTAATTTCAGCCATTTTAGATGACAGACACAGAAAAAATGCAAAATAACAGTAACACATTCAAATTTCACTTCTTACCTATTGGGGGATAAGGTTCTGCTTCTTTCCACAGTTCTTCTGGTCTCTGAAGATAATGCTTTTAAACTGTAAGAATTCAGAAAAGCCATGTTGGTGCTCATGATAAAGAAATAGCTGCTCACTATAATATTTAGGACCCTGCTCCCTGAACAAAATAATGAATGCATTGAGACTAAATAAACATTCTAAAGTCTTTCTGTGTATCAGAAAATTGTTATAAGTTAAAAGTGAAGCATTATTTAAGATGTGATTTTACTGTAAAAACACTCACTGAGTAACTCTTGTGTAGGTGGGGAAGATTTTATTTGCTTAAAAGCGAGGTCTTTCTCCTTCAAAACGTCACTGCTTCTTTCAATGCCTTATACTATGGTAGTTGGAAATCTTGTCTGCACTCTAATTTTGGTGTTCAGATGAATCTGGTAGTAGTGGAATCTGGAAATGTGTTTTTGTATCACATAACAAGGAATGGCACTATTTGCCCTCTCTCTCCCTGTTTCTAGTTGTCTTGAATTCTGTTCATCATCTATCTAAAATTCAAAGAACTTCCCTCTGTTTAAAGACAAATACAGAAATTTCTAAGAGGCTATTAAAATTATCTTTGTACTCTTCAAATAATGTAGTCAAATGAAAATGAGCTATCACATTAATAATCTTTACACAAAACCACTGGAAAAATTCCATTAGCCCCCTCAAGAGAAAATATGACACTAAGAGGCATAGTGGTGTAAGATATTTTAAAATTAAATGCAGACTCAGAAATTCACTTTTATCTGTACTGGTTCATACCTCCCAGGTGCTATTCCAGCCTAGTGTCAATAATCTCAGATATTTATGATAATTGTCTATACATTATATTCTTCTATTCCACTCTTTATCCATAATAGTGGAATAATCTTAAAGAAGTTTTAAAACACCTCTCTGGTAAATTCTGCTAATACTTCTGAACAAAATTCACCTCTAATATACAATACACCAGCACTTTAAGAGTACATTGCTATTAACTTTAAGGAAATAAGTATTTAGAGAAAAAGCACAGGAAATTTATCTACTCCAGTTACTAATGCAATTAAATATTTAGCAGAATAAATGTATTATAACAACTACGTCTTAAAATGATGGGAGAAGAAAATTTGAAAAAATCCCAGATAAATAACCCAAATCAAGGTCAATCTTATGAATCTTTGATTAAAAGAATATCTAGTCAAAGACTTATCTCTCAACACTAAATAAAAGGCGAATAAAATTTATTAGATTTGTTTTTATTTGCAGGACCCTTTGCTATGTAACTCTTTTTCTTTAAAATTTATCTGATGCAGGAACAAGCTGATTCAAAAGCTAGTATTGGAGGCTGGATTTAGTGAAACTCTGCTTTTAGCTCGTCCTCTCCCCTGGATCTTGAGCTATACCTGAACTCATCTGATTCCCAAATGTAACAAAGAAGACGAATTTGAAAATTGCTTTTATTTTCACATGATTTCCATGAACAGATATGATACCTGTGTGGTTTTTTTTAACACCGTTGCTGTTCAGCACAAAATTATCCTCAAGAATAGCAGGGGCATTTGAGGTCTACCATATTGGTTTTTAATCTGCACTGGATCTTTTTGTCTTTCAATGGCACCCAGGAGACCCTAAATTGCCAAACAGCAGAGGATTTTTTTTTGGTAGTGTCTGGCTTCTTGACTCACTCCCCAGACAATATTGGCAGCTTTGCATTTGCTTTCAGACCTGTCATGTATTTGACTTCCTGATAAGTTGCTAGCATTACCTTGCCCTTTTAGATGTGATCCTTTGACTTACCCTTGTTTCAAAAAACCTTTTTATCAGTAGTTTAAAAAATGCAACACAAATGCATTCAAAAGCATGTGAAGAAGCAGTCCAAGTTGCTATATGCACAAATGAAACAGTTCATTTTCTTAAAAAGAAAAAAAGTGCATGTGAAATGGATCCATTGTTTCATGCTATGTGGCTTCATTTTGCCATTGGAAATCAGGTTTCAAAACCCATTTGCAAAACCACAGATTGAAACTACCCAATGTTATTCACATCAAAGATTTAGGAAACGACACGAAGGCGAATCCCATAGTGGATGACACGAAACCCACTAAGTCAATCACATGCCCATTTTCTTCTAAGTTCATGCAGAAACTGGATCAAAAGAACACTTCCCTGTCCTTTGGGCAAAGGCTTGGCACTTTGCTGCAGCCCTGCTCAGGGTCCCTGTAGGGTCTGCTTCTCTGCTAGAACCACTGAAGCTGGAAAGAATCCAGGCTGTGGCACTTTGAAGGAAGCATATTTGCTCAGCCTGTGATCACATCATAAACAGAATAGGCTGTGAATGCCAGCATACCAGAATGTTGTTGGAGAGAAACATATGGGTGGAAATACTAATTCACTAATGTCAAAATTTACTGTTCTGACATTTTTAGAATAAAATAATCCTCTTTTTCATGGCTGATCATTCCATTTATTTTGCAGTTTTGGGTATAGATACTTCCTCCTTCCCCCTCTCCCCCCTGTTAGATTAATAATTTCTTTATCAAAAATTCATTGGAAGAAACTAATAAAACAATCCCAGTGAAATCTCCTGGTTCCAGCTAATTAATAAAAAAATAAATCATTTTAAAAATTTTTAAAAACAGTATATTTAAAGGACATCCTTCATGTTTTTCCTTTTATTATTTTAAAATTGGATCACTATCTACGCTTTTATGAAGTACAATTAAATATGTAAAACTGCAAAACGTTAAACTAAAAATAACATGAAAAAGGAGTAAAACATTTATTAGAATTTTAGAACTACTCAGAAGTTCTTTCGGTGAAGTGGAATAGCTATTAGGTAGTCTCCAAAAAGGAAGAAATTTTCAAATATTATGGTTACAAGAACAGAACATATTATCTTTAACTGACATCTCAGTTCCTCTATTTTTCTGAATGACTGAAGGCTTGGCACTGCTTAATTCTTTTTTTTTCTTTCATTCTTAGCCATTTTTCACAAATGTTCTTAAGAAACACTAGCAGCCATGCAAAAGTCTCTTCCCATTTCAACACCTGGTCTAAAATTCTTACTGTTGGGACAATGTACTCAACATAAGGAAACAATTTATCCTTTATGTCTGCAGCAGTCTATTGACTCAATATATAAGCATTTAAAATTATCAAAAACTAAATTTGAATTTTTTTCCTTAATAGTTCATTATCCCAATCTACTTACCTAAAATGATTAGTACCTTGTAAATTTGGAAATTCACTTGATGCATTCGGATATTCAGTGCCATGGTACTCAATTAAGATAAAGTGACACTTTATATATATACCAGAATGATGATCATATGTTTCTAATAATACAATTTTTTCTGCATCTCTTTGGAAACCTGTCAGTAACTTGCCTTAGCAACTTTGTCTTTGTTTTATGGTCCAATGTTTAATTAATGCAAAGTGAAACTAGCTTTGACATAGTCCAACAGCTTGTGCCTCTAGATTTGTCTTGCAGCTGAATTGGTAAACCACAGCACTCCGCATGTCAACAGTTTTGCTCTCCAGTGAAAAGGACACAAAAGCTATCCCTGCCTGCAAGCAGGACCTAAAGCTCTGGAACACCTTAGCTTTTACTGTAAAGCATTTTGTGAGTGATTTCTTTTCTTGAAAGAAAGACTTGCAAAGATTTGAATTGGTTCTTACTGTAATGGCCTGTTATGAATTCAACTGACTTAGCTAAAATAGAAAAGCAGTTTGTGGTATCTTCAAGAAAACCCAACACTAAGACCAAATATCCATTCAGAAAAACTTCTTTGTTATCTACAGGATAAAGTTGCTGAAATGATTTTGAGCAATTACTGAAGCAACCAGCAAAAAATAAATAAACCTCTGGAGAGAATGTGCTGGTGATAACACTCACCAATGTTTATCAAAGATAACTTTACTGGAGTTCAGTCAAACTTTCACTATTTGACACCTGAGAATAAAGAATAAATAGATTTTCTAGAGATTGAAAGCAGTGAAATATAATGGTTATTTTAGTCACTTATTTAATGTCAGTTTTGACTTAACAATTTAAGATGAAATTACAATTATTGAACACCAAAATTAAGTTTTTTGGGATACTGTGTTTGATTTGTGTTAATTTCTTGGATGATCTGCAAAAATTCTAACCTCAAAAAATTCTAACCATAGAGAGAAAGATGGGAACACATAGATGCAAAGAAGTTATCTTAGCTTCTCCTAGTTTTAATTGAAGTAAAGAATTAAATTACAAGGCATTACTGATTCTCAAAAATTCCAAGAGTCTATGCAAATCTAGATGCATAATCAGAAAGGAGAGAGAAGTGGAATTCATTTTTGAGTTCCTCCCTGAAACTCTCATACCTCAACTAGTAATTAAGGCTGAATAAACTAGAAAAAAATTAGATCTTCTTTTATTTTAAATTTTTTTCAAATTTTTTGTCCTCCCTAGATTGTGTGCAATATTAAAAGATATCAGCAATGAAAAGCCAGTCTGATAAATGTTATTCTCATGGATTCTGACATGCCATAGTATTTTCCTTTATTAAAAACCATTAATTTATGTTGCTAATTTACTGTGATGCATCTACTGTTGATAAATGCTAATTTCTTAATGGAGACCACCATCTTTGCATGTATATGTATGTTATATAAAGGTAAAACACCTAAGTTTTAATTGATATATAAAACCAGTTAATATTCTAAACTATGTGTTTGTTATTTTATGACAAATCATTTTTAATTCCACTTAGGATACAAAGCACATACACACATGTTGCCACATAAGGTGTGGCAACATTTAATATAATTTAGAAGTTCTTTATAATGAGGAAAAAAAAAAGGGGGCAGGCCTGCAGTAGTCATAAAGCTAAAGTGTATGTAACCTTTCCCAGATGTACTTCAGCAAAAAAAGACATTCAGAAAACTAATATATATCAACCTGCAGAGTGCCACTGGATTTAAGGTATTTTCAGAGAAACCATCAGACTTTCTTACCTATTAACTCATTTTCAGTGTCAGCTTTCACTCCTGAGATTTTTTCAGCTGTGTTGTTAAATACTGAGTGTAGGAGCTTAATGTGGAAATATTAACAGATATTAACTACAGTGTTGCTGGTGGGTGATGCTCTATTATATATTTAAAAAACACCTGAGACAAGCAAAGTTGTGATATCAGCCACTTACAGTACAGTCTAACTACATAAAATGAAATGAAAAACCTTTGAAGGCAGAATAAAAATGCACAATATTGAATACTAAATAGCCCTCATGGGACACCAAAGTAATGCAGGTTTTTGCATTGATAGCCAACAGCAGGAGACTGCCAAGACTTAGGTGCCTGAGGGCCAGAAAAGCTTAGTTATAACTTTATCCAGATTAGCTCCCCAAGATTTGTGTAACTGACATTCATAAAATGCATTGGAAAAATCGTTGCAAAACAATGAAGATCATAATTTTATGAAGTGAGGAAAAGCTGCACAGTATTTTTTCCGTAACATATATTTTTATTTTAGGATTATCTATCCACTGTCTTGCTTGCTTTTGCTTTGCTCTTTATTCTGCTAAAATATGTGCACATGTATCTACTGGAGGGTTTGTGCTGCCTGAAGACTACACAGAAACCAAATCTACCTTGACTGGAAATGATAGGGAATCTTGCTTTCAGCTGCAGTCTGGGAATAGACATTATGTGGCTCTAAAAATTCTGAAATGCATGTAGATAATGGAAATACTTTACAAGTTATAGAGTCTCATATTCTTCCAATATGCCCTCTTCATAGTCTTTTACTTTGAATATAATAATTCTATTGAAACCTGAGGTAAATGTTTCACAAAATTCACATATAATGACACTTCATATTATTCAGCTAGACCAAGATGTATTTTTCAGATAACTTCTAACACACATTAGAACTCTAAATAAATATTGCTTCAATCCAAAAGAATTATTTTCATTCTTTCAAACTAATAATTTAGATGTATCAGATAATAAAAAAGCAGCTGCTTGTTTGCTGAAGTGCTGCAATACTATAATCTTAATGCAGGCCATTGGTTATGCTATTGGTTTTCTTATTTGTTTTCTCAGCTAAGTCAGGCAGATATAGTTCAAGCAAAATATAAAATTTACAAGAGGAAAGAATAATACTCTGAAGCATTCATAATTACATGAGATTCTACCCCATTCTTAAGTATTCCTACTTTTTAGTTCACATTAGTAATTTTGGTAGAAAAATCTGTACAGAAAATTTTATTAAGTACTTGAGCATTCTTCTAGCAACAAAGCTTTTGCATTTAAATTTTTCAGAGCTTAGCATGATAGCTCAGAATGACTATTTATTGATATGTCTAGTCTGTGAATGCAGGAGAAACACTTGAAAAACCCACTTTGTAGAAAAATATGTATGGTCACTATAGGAAATTAGGCAATGTTCACTGTGGATTGGACCTTTACAATAAGAAGTCTTTGAGGAATTTTTTATAGTAAAAAAATATGAGAAATTATCCCTGAATTGCCCATATAAAACTTTGCATTTCTTCCAATATTCATTGATACTTAATTCTAATTTTGGTCTGAACTAGAAGGCAATATATTTTGAGGTAAATTTTAACTTAATAAAGACTAAAATTTCCTTTTTCAAATGAATAAAAGTTTATGGCAGAGGTAAAATTTTATTGACTAAATAACAAGCAAATAAACCATTTTCTAGTCTTCAAGATAATTAGATGCAGGAGACAATTCCCTGGAATTTTATTCCATCATCCTAATCTGATAAATGAAGAGTAATATGATTGAATTATTATTTTAATGATGCCTCTGATATTATTACTTTTTATTATCCACATCCTTATGGAGACAGTTTTCAAGGCCTGTTGACAGGAGCAACATCAATTATGTTCTTTCAAGACACATAACCATGAACCATATACAATATTCATAGGTAAGAAGAAACTAAGAAATTTTCCTGCTGGCTCACAGTTATGTACGATATTTCCTTCAAGGGCAATCTGAATTTATATTAGCAGAGAACTAAAAAACCACTACAATAAATGCACAAAATTTCATGCAATTATTATAGTTTGTCTATTAAATTATACAAACACCTTATTATTTCTTTAATGGTGTAATTTCCTCTTTATAAAAAAGTTTACTTCATGATCTTCAATCTCGACTTTGAGCATTCCATTTATAATGCTGCCCAGAATGTCTTGATAATAGGTAAACCATCAGGTATTTCATGGACTACTACCTCTTCAGTATTCCCCTCTTGATATTTGTGCCTTATCTCATCCTATACATTGCTTTAGAAAGCAGTAAGAGGTTTGGTTTTTTTTCCCCTACTGGTGAGTATCTGGCATGTTACTGCTTCCCACCCATAGAATGCTGATATAATATGCAATGAATCCCTCAAAACCAGGAAAAATAATGAATTCACAGGTTAAGGCTATCAAATAACAGTGCTAGGCTGAGTATAATCCAGAAAGAGTTAAAATTATAAAAAATTGTCTAGTCCAAGTTTGTAAATCAAATTTTTTTTTTCTAGTGTCCTTACCAGTCAATATGCTTTAATGCTGTCTCATACTCTTGGCTGTAGACTGAATTAAACACAAATAAAAGATTAAATATTCACACATTTGCTTTCTGTAAACAATTTTTATAGCTAAGGAAGAAATCAGTGAAGTTTTGCATTTAATATATGAGTGAACTTTATTTTTCAAAAATAGGAGATCTAAAACTAAATGCTGGAGATGAGTGAGGTTCACCAACAAATTTAACCAATATTATTTGACCAACAGAGTGAACAATGGAAGTCAAATTCATTGCGTTTCAGAGCTGAAAACCAACCAGCATGCCACATGTTCATTAGCACTGCTGATTACATCTTAATTTTAAGCATGGAATATATTCAGTTGTGATATTGTTAATGAATTTTCCTTAATTGATAAGAAACATACAGACTGCCTCGATCATCTGCTAAAGGGATGGGCATAAGAGCAGTGATGTGGAATCTCAGAAACCTATTTCTTCTTAGCTACAGGTCTGAAGAGGCAATGTTCTAGATTCTGTGTTTTAGAATCTGATTGTCTCATTGCAGCCTCAGGGCCAGTGAGGTTAACATTTTGGTGCAATGCAAACATGAAGAAAGTACTTATCAGAGACTGTGAGATTCAGACTGTGTCACAGCCTGTAGAGTTTTGCTAAGCCATGCCAGATGTAAGAAATTGAAAGAACATTATCTCTAAACAATCATATATAATGTAATGATAATTAAGCGACACACATTGAGGTACTGTTGGGAGATTATTGATTGCCTGGGAGTGGCATATAGCTCAAAACCATATTTTGGGTTATAAACCCTAGTCAATAATTAAGCTCCATTAAATGCCCTAGTCAGAGACTAATATAATGTTAGGGAAATTAACTGAGAATTGAAGAAAAGTCTTAAACATGTGCAATGTTCTTAACAGAATCTTGCCAGAAACAATTGCAGATCTTCCATCCACAGACTTTTTGTAAGCCTAAATAGCCTTCCTCCACTCAATAAGACCCTGATATCTTGTGTAACCATCCAGTGTAACTTCTTATATATACATGTGTTCTACAGACACACATGTAATACACAGTACCTCTCCCAGACACTAAGCCTCTCAGGTTTAAAAAGCAGTATTTCACCTCCAGGTTAAATACCTGAACAAAAATTCCACACACAGCTGAAGATCTGCTTCCATTGTACACTATTTTATTCATCTTAACTGCTAAGAGGTCAGGGATGAGGTTCTACAAGGCTACCTCTTGTTTTTGTTTTACACTTCCAGACTCAAATTTATCAATTTGCGCATGACCATTTTTTGGAGTAAGCTCAGACAAATGACAGAGTGTCAAGCTTTGTAGCTCTAATTCACACAAGGAAACAACAGATTTCCACAAAGCTTAATTAGGAAACTGCAAACAATAATCCTATTTAAAGAAGAAAGCATTAGCCCACAGGAACCAAAATATGAAAAAACCTCCCTCCATTGTTTACATTGTGCCTTGATAAATTAACATGAAGGCAGCTTTTTTGTGAATACTGAAAAGTACAATTAAAAAAGTACAATTAAATATATATATATATATACACACTGTGTTAAAAGATTTTCTCTGGATGTTGTTTCCCATTAAATTTATGGTCATAAACAGGCTTGAAAAATGATAATTTAGAGCAAAGAGAGGAGGCATGAGGAAAACCAATACAAATTCAAATCTAATGAAAACACTCAGAAATTGCTTTTGTGGGATTTACCAAAGGAATTTTTAAAAGTTTATAGCAGAGAGATGGAAAGAAATGTAAGGAAAGAAAATCCTGTGGCATATTAGGTTCTAATTTTTTTTTTTCATACGTGGTAAATCTGTCTCCAGCTCAGGCACGTGTATTATCAAGGCACCGTTAAGTTTCTTGGAACTCCTCTAATTCAGGTTTCATACATCACATTTCTTTAAAATGTTTAATAACTCATTCACTAATTGCTTGTTTAAATCCACTTTGGCTGCCAAGCATTCTGTTGTAACTGATAAAATATAGATCACTCTGAATATTTATGTGTGATTTTTGTGCAAGTGACATTTATGATTAATGCAAACTTAATTTGGTAGTGGAATCAAATAAAAAATGTCTCTGTGTATTCTACTGGAATGATTAGCAGAGGCCATTAATCAAGAAGTCTCTTTTGTTCTTAATTTTATGCCACATGAATGAGTAAAGATACAAAGGAACTGAGTATTTCATCAAGCTCAGGCTTTCTTCATGTGAAATATTCAATTCTTTCACAAGAAACTTCCATATCTTTAATGCTTTTAATCACTGGTCTTTTGTGGGTGGCCCTCTTTGTGAAGTGAGACCTGCATATCATTCAGGCAAAAACATTTCTGGAGCATAGTATAGTCATGAATTTGATTCCAAATGGCTTTTTCCAATCAGTGATACAGAGTCACTGTTCATCTGAAAGCTGAACAAGACCCAAGCTGTCTCAAAAAACTTCTTTTCATAAGTCTGCAGAGGTCACAAATTAAATGAAGAAAGAATTTTATCTGGGAGTTGTTGTGAGGTTATCTTTTTCGTCTTTAGTTTGTTCTCTATGTACTTCATGTTGGATGTCAACATATTGATACGTTACTGCAAGGGATGATCCAATGACATACAAAGATAAAACCATAGTCTGAGCATTCTCCTAATAATATCAAGCAATTTCTCAAGAATTAAAAAACAAACAATCAAACAAACAAAACCCCTTCTTTTTCCAGTGTATAATAATGCATTATGTCTGAGATAAGAAGTGAAATTTAAAAAGGTTTTTAATTGCAGGCCTCTATTACTAACAAAAACAGATAGATACTGAAGGGATGGCAGAAGACTCTTTTGCTCATTGCTCATTTGAGAGTGAGTAATAAAAATTATGTGTGATTGGGTCTTAAATATGCCCAACAAAGCGTTATAAATGTGAAGAAAAAACACTCTTTCACCAGGATGGCAGTAGGCCACTCCAAAAGTCATACATTTTTGTCATGTCTTAAATGAGGCTCATCAGAGCACATAAAAGCAACAGGAATATTTTCATAACCTTATGTATAAACATAACTCCCAGATCCTATCCTCCCAGGTAATTTTGTGTGGAAACTGCTGATTTAACTGTTTTGCTCACATGATTTCAGAACTCAAAAGCAAACGGTTCAGATTTTTTCAAGCTCTTACAAAATGAACTGCAAAGCTAGAAATCTGTACATTTACAGGCTTACAAATAAACAGTTGTCAAAAACTGTGTGGGTTTTATGTTTGCAAATTTATACAGTCACAATTAGAAAATAACAAAACATCTGCAGTTGTCAGAAAGAGTGAATGCAAGGCAAACTAATTCAAATTCACATTTGAAGAGTGCGTTGAAAGTTTTTATAGATACATAAATATACCACTACAAGTAATTGCTATTGTTAAAACAACGCCTACCAGTTAAGACTGCAATTCTAATTTTTTATGTCACTCAGAGTGAGAGAGGTTTGTTTTTGCCTTAATAATACAAAAAAATACAAAAAGTGCTACACAGAAAATCAGTCTCAGATTTTGTTTTTACTACCTATGGTGCTTGATTGAAGACATAAAATATGGTAAAAGTCTGTAAGCTAAGTAGTGTAAGACTGTCTGTAGACTATTTTACACAGCCAAGAGTTTACCTGAGGCACATGTAACCCAGATAACTTGAGTAACTCACTGCCACCATGCCCAGTGCAGTGGAGGACAAAGCAAAGGACAATTTTCCTCTTTACTACTTTAAGGAAACATGCATATCCTTTCCCTGATATCATAAAAGTATAAAATCAAAATCAACTCCTAAAATATGTCTTTCATTCTTTAAATTAGCAACTGTACACATTAAATTATGTTCAGATAAGCATTTAAGTTCTGGTTGAGAATACAGAAGCATATAAAAATGTTTACCTTTAATGTTTCTTGATCTGATTTTATAGATCTGGTTCATGTAGCAGTTTCAGAAATTATCTGATTTCAGATTCTTCTGTTTCTGCCGAGTCCATGGGGAAATCAGTGCATGTTTTGTACCTTAGAAATACAAAAAGGGAGCGCTAATATTTTCGAATCAGTTTGCTCCTTAATAAACTTATCTGTTACATTTCCTGCAACATATCTTTTAAGAGGATTTTTTAAGAATTTATTTTCTTTTTCCTTATGTTTTTGTCTGCTTATATTTCTAGCATTGTTTTGAAGGACTAATGGAGAATTTGATTGTTAACTATTATTCTTCACATCTTAGGCAACAGAAGCTTGTAGTAAAATCCCATAACGCTTCCTAAGACTCATGTCTATTTTTTGCTAAAAATTTCATCTCCCTAGTAGCATAAAAGGAAGAAAGAAAAAAGAAAGCATAAAACATATTCTTCTTCACAGCAGTAGTGTCTGATTCTCAGTCGTGGCTTCTCTGCTGGTTTCCCAAGGCAATAGGCACCCAAAGTATTTTCCACTAAAAGAAGTGTACTGCCCATTACTTAAATGACAGTGCTTTTGCCCAGTTTGAACATGAGAACCTTGTACAAGATTTCCTGTAGAGAAAAATAGAGTTTTGGAACTGATGTCAATGCTTCTCTGACTTCAGTTTTAACCACCTAAAAAAGCAAATGTCAAATGACCAGGATAAGAAAATTGCAGAGATTCTTAACCAACGTTATTTTCTTAGTGGGTGTAAAATAGTAAGTCACCTTGAATAGGAGTGTATTGAGCATTAGAGCTGCATAAACTTAACTTCCAGGAACTCTACTAAGTTTGGTGTTCTTGTTGAAAATGATTTATGTGATACGAGCTTCTTGACTTGACATCATCCCTGATAATTATAAGCAGCACTCAAGAAACCCCATACAAAAACCTGACATTCTACTGAGACTGAAGGCAAATATCCATGACTGAACTTAAATAAATCACCATAAATATATGCCAGTTCTGCCTGAAGAAAGTCACTGAATGTTCCTAGTCAGTCCTCCATAATGTATTTTTACAGATTTGCTTGCTCCAGGTGAAAGTCATCTCCAACTATGAGCATGAAACTTTTTGCTGTGGATGTTGAAATACGAGAATGCACCTTTTAATCAGTAACACATGCAGGTAGAAATACCACAGTCAGGCTCCATAGGGAAAAAAGTGCAGATGAGCTTAGGAGCAAGGTACAACCCCATGTCTGGGAGTGAGCCAGATGTCCATTCAAATCAGTAGGTAATCATATGGGCCTCTGTTCAAGGTTCTCATTTGCTTTTTTTCATAAGCTTTACAGAGATAGAGTGGAGATGCACTATGCTCTGTGTTTCTTCAGCAAGCTCACCACAGAGCAGCTGCTCAGCTCTGTAGTGCTGCTATTCACTACAGTTTTACAGTAAAGGATCTTTGTCATTTTGCTTTCATGTAGTAAATAGATAAGAACCACATGTGAGTAAAATCTGTTATATTGCTTTCTTGGTAACAGCCCCAGATGACTTCAGGGGCACTTACAATGTTGAAGCACTTATTGGGCTCAGTTTGCTAAGTTTTATGATTCCATACAGGATCTGTCCTTCTTACTGTGTGTATGTGTAATCTCAAACCTAATCAAACCTTATGCTAGAATAAAGTCCCGAGGTAGTACTGTACTGCTAAAAAGGTTGATATTTCAAAAATAATAAAAGCTGGTAATAACAAAAATTTCTCTTAATGAGATAGCATGAATGGTCCAGAATGCTTATGCTGTTGAGTTTCTTCTTACTAACTTGTCCTTGGAGCTTTCCCATGCATTATCCCCGCCACAGTAACAGTCCAGTCTCAGTTCCTTTAAGAATTTTTAGCTGACATGCAGTAACAGTGTGAGGATTTCCTTCCCTAGGCCCCCTTTTTTCTTCATTAATACAAACACTTCCCTTGCTGATAGTGTCACTTTGTAAGCATTCATTACCTATTGATCGGGCAGTGTAGAGTGCATGGATGGATTGGCAAACCCTCACAGAGGCCTCTTCATTTCAATGAGCTTCTGGCATACCATGCTGCAGGATTTCTTAACAGAATATTGACAAGCTCTGGCAGATTCTCCATTTTATGGACAAAATATCGTACTTTCTGTTTGTTTTGTCTGATTTTCTGTGATTTTATTGTCACTCATTACTCTTAAGCTTCTTTATTTATCATGTGAACATTCATGTGGCATCAATATAAATCAGATTAAAATCAAATTAAAATCAAATTAAAACTAGCAACAGGATGTCATCAGAGTCAGGATATCAGTAGAGTTTTTGTAGACATCTGTATTTATGGATTATTTGTGGTACATGGGCATGTACGTGTGCTGTTAGAAATCTGTGATTGGCGTGCAATACCAGTGGGTCAGCCCCAAGATTTCCATTGTGTGCTCATATGCTTAGAGAGAGAAAGGTGTTTCTTCTCATCCTGTCATTCTCTAAATAAGATGTCTTGCTCTTGAGCTTGCAATTGAGTCATAGAACCTTGGTATTATGGAAATGGTGAAAAAAGCACTCCATGACGATGTGGGGAGATGTCAGGACTACAGAGGCTGACATCCTCGCAATGCAAAAGAGAAAGGGAGGAAGGAAGAATTACAAAAAATCATTGAAATACATATCTGTCTATATTGTATATGTCAGTATGTCTGGACTGGGAAGATGACATAAACTTAAGCCAAAAAAGACATATTTGGGGGCTGTGTCAGTAAAGGTGAAGAAATGTGAAGAAAACAAAGAACAAGTTAAAAAAGAGGAATGGAGAAAAGATGTAACACGGCCAAGGAGGCTGCCTGTGTAACCTTGGTTAAAGATTGTGCTCCGCTATCAAGATAATTCTCATAACCATAAAAACAAGCCCTTTAATAAATACATACAATCAAAATCAGAGATAGTTTCTTCTGGCACTATAAAAATAATATAACTTGTGGTGTTATTTTGAAAAAAAAATACATGTAAGAATGGCTGAAAAGACATTTAAAATTGTCCTGAAGCAGAAAATATAATCAGGTGGAAATCTTTTGTCACTGAATAGTTTTTTGCCCTACCTAATATGTAAACTATTACACAAGCTATGTTTGTAAGATAGAAAATTTTTCTTTTGGCAGTAACTTTTCTCTTAACGATATCAGTATTTTATTACCCATAAGCTGTTACATTATTAATTCCACTGGCCTGCAGTAAGTAGCACAAGTGGTTGGATACCCAGCAGTAAGATTTTATTACTAATCAAATATTTCAGTGATTTCAAGTTGTATTTTAAAAATAACAATTCTTTTCATATGTGTATATAAAAATGAGCTAAAAAACCAAATCAAAATCTAAAAATGTCAGTCTTTTAAAAGCATTAAAAAATATTGCAATAATTTTATAGGTATTTATTGTATAATGCATTTAAAATACAAAGTCTGTATGTACATTCAATGCAAATGATAGTTAGTTTAATCTGTAAAAATAATGTCTTAAAATATTACAGATTTAGTGCTGAGGCTTCTTAAAGTGCATGTCATTCTCTCTCTTTGTATTCAAACCTGTTTGAATACCCGCTGTCATCAGTGACAAACTTGTCATTCTCTGTAATATAGAACACTGTGAAGACATTCTCTCAAAGACTGCTCAAGTCTTTGCCTATACACACAATACTTTTCTAAAGGATACGAGAGCCTTCATTAAAAATAACATAGTTTATGTTTACGGTTTCCTTATCAGTTGCTAGAAATACAAAAATGTCTATAATCTTGAGCTATTTTGTGAAATTTGTTTGAATGCTTCTGTTTTTGAGATGAGGTCTCTGCATTTCTTCTATAACAATATCAGTGGAGTTCCAGCAGATTCCCTTGCTTGTGATTTTGAAAAATCCTTTATATGTGAAAGCTTCTAGCGGCCAAAAATAATTATTCTCAGGATTACTAAGTTTTGAGGGTTTTTTTTTTCATGGGGAGACCCATTCTGGGTTCTTCTTACGCCTAGAAGGGCTTTTAACTGAGTCAGGATGGAAATTATTACTTAGACAATTTGGAGATTGAAGACTATATTGACAGTCTTCAGCTGACTGTATTGAGATTACCTTCATGAATTACCCAGGTTTCCATATCATCTACACATTAAGCTGTCATGTTGAGTCTAAACTGATGTGAATCATCTGTCTGTCCAGGTCAGGAAACCCTGGCAAAGGACTCTGTGGTTCACACTGATTTCTACTCCAAAGGATTGCAGGGATTCACTCACCTGAATGGAGTCTGAGAGATTCAGCTTGGCCATAGGTGCAGCTTTCAGGCTGTAACCATATTTACCCACTTAGGAACAGTGAGGCTCACAGCAAATAATGTGAGTAACTTTGTCTAGTTTCTCCTTCCTTTTTCGTCTGTAAGGAAAAATGCTATTTATTATTGCTAATCCTTGCAGGCTATGGAGAGCTGGGAGTTAGGAATGTAAAGGATCATTTGAATTCATATTGAAGTTTACTACACAGTCTGGAGAATCTGTAGTAAATTAGTGAGTTCAAACAGCTGTAGCAGAACCAACATCTCATGGAAAACTTATGGAGGACAATGAATATAAAGATTTCCCAGAAATTAAAAAAAAAATTTCTTTATTATATATACTTAAAGACTTAAAATGTTGTACTCTGTGTCTATACCACTCTTGCCAAGGTTGCTTCTGCTCACTTAATGAATTGCACTGATTATGTAGCTATTATTCATACATTTTTGCCTTTTTTATACTTAGTGACATCTCTTTTTGTCCCAAACTATTAAAAAAAAAAATGCATGCAATCAGAATGGAGATTACAGTTAAAATGCAAATATTTTATTATAAATCCTGCATATTTGCCATAATTTGTTTTCTTTCTAGAAAAATATTTTTCTGATCAGCCCCAGAAAATGAAATTGGAAACATTTCATTAATTTTATAAAAAAGGAGAGGGCTGAGTGGCATCATAGTTCCTTTGTATTTTTCCCCTGTTCATTTCTGCAGCTATAATTACAGATTCTTTGTTCATGTCAATCATTATTAATCTCTAATTTCTAATCACAGGCATAAGTAGGTTTAAACTTCATTGTGAACCTTTTGAGAGTTCTGCAGGTTTTGAGAGAGAAATGATGTGTTGCTGATTTTCACAATGTTATCTGGAGATCCTTGTGAGCAATTTTTCCAAACAGAAAGAAGTTATCAAAAAGAGGAGCAAGGAGAAGAAAAAATGAAAGGAAAAGGGCCAAGATTCTTTCTAGGCAAGAAGCTATGTTCCAGGATTTTTAGCACTTCACAATTATGGCTAGATTTATTGGTGGGTGTGACAGTTCCTGGTTGCGCTGCTTCAGTGAAAAGGAAGATAAATAAGGCAACAACACCTGGAAGACATGTAGGCAAGATTAGACGAGAATTAAGAAACTCATCTGAGATTCAGAAACCTACAAAAAAATCTGGCAGAGCAACAAGAAATTTATTTGAAATCACTCAGTGGCAGTGAGTCTAGCAAAAAGGAATCAACCCGAATTTAACTTTGAAAAAAGGAGTGCCAATCATATGTTCCTTAATGCAGCATGTTTTGCCATATTTCTGGGTTGCAGCTGTTTCTGGCAGCAGTTCAGTAGTTATTCCTTATGCATATAAAAATATACTGTAGTCATAACTTAAGTTTTCCAATACTGCAATTTTTCTATCTTCGTTTTTGTTCACTGCAGCAGTCCTACTTACCTGTATGTCTGGTAAAATCTGACTTGCAGAACTGGAGTACTGCAGGGTGAAGTAAGACAGCCTCAATTTCACCCAGTGTGTTCATGATAAAAAAACTGATTTTCTTATTAAGATATAATTCCAAGTCATTTACAGTTCCAATGTTTTCTGTATCTTTTGTATGGGTTCTAATAACATATTTCAAAAATTACCTTTAAAACAAAGACAAAGAGCACAAAATAATGTGAAACGAGACTATTTGGTAGTGGGGTCTAGAGAAGTCTAAAATTAGATGGATCCCCTGGAACAATTAGAGTGCATAGTGTATTGCTCCTTACTGATTTACACACCAAAAAGATCCCTTTTATTCCTCTCACTGCTCACTAGTAGTTAAAAAAAAAT
This sequence comes from Calcarius lapponicus, assembly GCA_039654755.1. Lineage (NCBI taxonomy): Eukaryota > Metazoa > Chordata > Aves > Passeriformes > Fringillidae > Calcarius > Calcarius lapponicus. The sequence continues at coordinate 28,041,162 of CM077464.1, read as the reverse complement.
TGGTTCAAAGGGGAAGGATTAGAGAACAAAAATAAAACTACGACTATCTCATAAGCGTTCAAAGATTCTCAACACAGTGAAACTGTTGTTCCCCCAATTAAAAAAAAAAAAAAGTGATAGAACTGCAAAAGGTGAAAAGAAAGTCAACAAAGGTAATTAAGTGATGAGATTGATTTAATCTCTCTCCATGAGTGGAGAGGTTAACTGACCTATCATCTTTAGTTTGAACAACAGACAGCTGAGGGGAATGTGAAACAGGTTATAATATGGGGAGGAATGTGAAAAAGATTAAGAAGGGGAGCAATTTAAGAAATAAAGGGCATTGAATGGACTTAGTAGATTTAACCTAATCAGGTTAAATCAGATACCTAATCAGGTAGTTAAGCTATGGAACTCATTGAGTTGAAGCTGAAGAGATAAATTGTGCACACTGTTTCTCCTCTTTGTTCTCATATTTCTTTGTAGTTTGCCACAGTCAGGTACAGGATAGTAGGTTAGCCTTTGTTCTGAATAAATGTGGTTATATCAATGCTCTTAGAAAATACTTTTACAATTATAAAATTATAAAAATATTATAAAATCTTTTTTACAAAATAATTCAAAAATGGGTAAACACATTTCAGACAAAAGACTGAAAAGATAACCACTTGAGGCACAAGTGGAAGAATTCAGGAAAAAGAATTTAACAGGCTGTCCAAAAATTTTCCCAAATCACCCACCTAAGAGGAAAAGAAGAAGGCAAGAAAATCAATGGAAGAGGAAGTTACTAAAATGTGACTAAAAATCATACCAAGTAAGTCTGTGGGGATTGGCCAAAGAGAAACAAATTACTACCTTAACTGGCAATTAGATGGAATAGATAGATAGAGCTTTCATAGATTTTGCCCAAACACTTAAAAAGTAAATTCTGTAAATAAATACTATTTATCCAATAGGCAATGCTTTTGTTTAATGATCTAAATGGAACACAGTTTAGGACTTCTTAAGTTATCTTATTTCTTAGTGTACTGAGGAGTGAGAATAAAGGTAATCCTTTCTTGAGATGAACACATGCAAAGTATTGTCATGATATGCTGTAAATTGAAGTGTTCTAGAATCTAATGATGACAATTTGTACTGGAATTCCCACTATTATATTGTAATTGGAAATAACCAAAATAACTTGACAGAGGACAAATATAACTTTATGACACTTTCATGTCCTTTTATGTCTTGATATGGGAAGTTAACAAGTGAGCCATTTTGGAGAGTTAAACATGATCTTCAAAATCTACCTTTTTTGAAGATCTTTCTAAGTTCAGACCATGTTAGTTTTAGACAGGGAGCAGTCTTTTCTTCACAGCTCCAAATGGCTTTTCACTTACCACTTGGCCCAAATGCTCACTTTTTGTCAGACTTAGGATGACACCTTCAATACTCTTCTATCACCACCCTTATATTTCAGATTTCATTCTTTATGTTTCTTGTATTACCTGTCTTGTTACACGTATGACTTCAGTTGCAGTAGCTTTTCAGAGCTACCACTTCCAGATTTTTCTCCTCTTTTCAAAATGCCCCGCCTCAGAGAAATTCTGAGCTGGTAAATACACATATACCTGTCCCAATTTTTCTTTCCACAGATAAATGTTAGCAGAAAGTGCACATTTTAACTTTCTAGTACTTCCCCCATTTACCTGTAACAAAATGTAAAAGTTCAGGCTCCTGTTTCCAAACAACTGGGGAAAAAAATATGCAGATTCTTAGATTCTTGATTTACAATATGTTTGCACTTCCCAATCTGCTTTTTATAGAACCAACTCAGTGTACCAAATGCTATTATTCTTGGACCTGAATTTATCTAATAAAGTTGCAACTGGGTAAACTCCACGAGAAATAGAGCAAAAGCTCTTCTGTTACTCTGGCAAAGGATGATAAATCCTGAAAAAAGATACCTATGAGAAAAAGAAATCAGCTAATAATTATCCAGATGAGTAAATTAAAGAATTGATATTTAGTTTAAGATATTAAAAATACAATTATCTGAAAAAATGCACGTGAAAGCAAGGCAAATATTACCCTTTTTCCCTTACTTACGTGTATCTGTACACCATTCCCTTTGAGAAAAGAATTACATTTTCACACATGATTATAGCATGTCTATCATGAGAAATCTGTGATCTTAATCTGGACCTCTGGTCACAAAGTTTATATTAAAATAATAATCAATAAACTCATCTGTAGAAATCATTTGGAAAATGTGTATGGTATAGCCAAAGCAGGAATAATTATATAACAAATAATTATAATAATCTTCTAGTTATGTTATTCCAAATGTTGCAATAAGATAATTTCTTTAACTAGGACAAATATTAAATATATTTATAATGAAACAGGATTAAATTTAGGAATCTTGAAATATTAACAAGTAAAAAATGAGTTAGTTCCAGATACTAGTGATAGCATAGTCAGTTTATGCCATGTCTGTTGTTAGTGATTAGACTCAATACCAGACAGCATCCTTGATCCTGGTCAGAAGACACACAGTGAAGTGAAAAGTCCTTACAATCAACCATGAGAGAGTCGTGCTAACCTTGTCTTAGTCAGAAGTCACTTCTTGCATATCTTAAGCGGATCACATTGCCCCATGTCTTCATTCTATAAGGATCAGATCTTTCCATTCACTCTAGTGAGGAGGATAGGAAGTCTGAAATTCAGAAGTGGTTTGTAAAGTCCTTTCAAAGGTACTGTCAAAACTTGACATGAAGAGCTTTTAAACTGAAAACAGCAAGCAAATGAGTTACTAATCTCAAATGCCTGTGTGTATAAGCTGACAGCTTCTGTCTGCCCCTTGCCTTTGCATCCAAAATGCTTGCCTGATGTAGATGGCAAGAACCTCTCCAATCATGCTCTTTGGCTGTTCCTTCTGAAGCTGTCAGGCCCATCTCATTTCAGTGACTTTCCTCTGTTTTCTTTACTCTGTGTAAGTGTCAGCTTGCTATGGGGAATCAGAGCAAAGGCAGCTGTGCAGCAGAACATGCCAGCTGCATCATGAATAAGAGAGAGAAGGTCAGGAAAGAAACTCAGGAGGCTCTTACAGTCCAGATCACATCCTGGGGACTGAGAGACCAGACCAAATGTTGTGAAGATCAGCCAGCTCCATGGTGACTCTGAAGATGTTCTTTTGGGCTACCTCCAAATTTTGCAGACAGAGTTTACATGATTTCTTTCCTTCAAATAACTTTATTACTAAAGTACCTAAATCTGAGCTATCTTACATCATTCATGACACACATTAATTTTTCAGGGAAAAGACATGAGCAAAATAATTTTACTGGTACTTCTCTTAGACTCACTGTGTTGATGACCATACCCACTAAAGTCTTTCAACGTGAAACAGACTCTTTTTTTGAATTTTGGGAGAATTTGAAAAAAAAGTCTTCCAACAGCTATTTTATCAAGGGCTATTCAATTAAATTAAAAAAAAATCAGGCCTACTAATATGCAATTTATTCCAAACAAAATTGCTAGTCTCCATATTCCTATAGATCTGATCTGTGTCCCTTAAACAAGTGCTTGTCCAATGGGACAAGTGAAGAGAAAGTACCTGTGCTCTGAGGTACATACATTAGAATTCTAAATCTGTATGCACACAACAGAAAAAAACACCTTTTGAGGCATACCTGCTATGAAAGCTGTAACATATGCCCTCCAAATTTGATATTGATTCATTGTGTGCTATGCAAATATGGATGCAAGATTCTTTTTGTTCTTATGAATGAGGTACCTGATCTCTACCACAAATCAAAATTGGTTTTATTAGCTCTGGCTGCAAATATAACAAACAAAAAATGTTGTCAGTCCAGGACAGATTAACTTTCTCACACAGAATACCTGACATCTTTGCTGGAATTAATCCCATTCGTTCTTATAGTTTTTTATTTGCTTCTGCTATAATTTTATAGTTTAGGAAACCTTCAATTTCAACACTAGGAAGTTCTCCAGGTCAGTTTTATATGGAATGACATTTTCTCTTTTATATTGTAGCTCTGCACTTGGCAAGTTACATTTACATATAAAAGCATTCTGAAAAGATTTAATCCAATATTAATGTAAATTTATTTTGCAGTTCAGTACTTTGTAAATAACTGTTCTTACGTATGCAAATCCATTATATATATTAAATACTTTAGTTTCCCATATTTTCTTAAATTGAGCCACTGGATGAGGTTTACAGTCAATGTCCTGGAAATGCAGCAAAAGTGCAATGACACATTATGAAGGAAATAATTCAGAAAACTCATTCTTGCTTAAACTGGCATTTTAAATGTCATTTCAGCCATCTTATATGTCATTTGAAAAGCATCCTCCTTAAATTCTCTATTTACAAGGGCCCTTGTCAATCATGACCTGTAAGGAAGGGTGGGAGACTGCACCAGTGTCAGGCTGCTCTAATTTCCTCCAAGACACGTTCTTCACCCCACAGGGAGCATGAGTTATCATAAATGCCAATGTGCATATGCATTCAGTTCTGCAAGAATATTTCTCCCATTGATTTCCTCCTGTGTGTGAGCAAGAGAGGAGGGGGTGGTGGGGCAGTACTTCAGCTCTTCACATGCTACACAACATTCCCAGTTCTAGAATTAAATTACAGAGAGTGATCCATAATATTCATTCAGTCACTACAATGGCTCCCTTAGCACTCTTGTTACTAATGGCATAGGCTCATTTGTGAAGATTTTCGTGCAGTTTGCTTGAAAGGGACTCAGCAATCCCCCACTTCTGAACAAATTACAGACCAACAATATGCTCACCAAAGGGGTCGCCTGGCATGAAACAGGTTATTTAGGTCTATTTGGCTAGGAAAGAGTACACCAAGAGTGGAGAGGAGAGTAGGGAAAGCGGAAAGGCAGTAATCTGCAAACAGCAGGGAATGGTGAAGTAAGCAATAGCATAAATGAGCTATTTACACTTTTAAACTATGAAAATAAAGCCTCTGCAATTAACAAATGGCTTTCTTCTGGAACAAACCTGTTTATGTTAAGTGTATGTGACTTTTAAATACTTTTGGAGGAAAGGGATTTTTAAAATCAAGGTCTTCATTCTGTCCATGAAGTTTGTGGATTGTAAATCACTGTGTGTTCTTTCCCCAGGCAACCGACAGCAGATTAGAGAGGATGTATTGGGTGTTCCTTTATGATTGCCTCACCAAAACGCAATAAAGCTCCTGCAGTATGTTGAATCACAAAAAGAAAATACATGTTTCAACATCTTAGCAGCAATCTTGATTCTTCCTTCCTAGCCAGATTCATCCTCCCATGACTGCTTCTTTACCTCCGGCTCTCTACAAGGAAAGTCATTAGGGCCTGTACTGTGGAACTTCAGTAAGGGTCTTGAGATATCTTGAGATTTCTCTCTTTTTTCTTTTGTACACTGTTCAGGAACATTTGATTTCATTTAGTTTCCGTGTTTTATCCTGTGATACCAAAGGTTTTGGACCGAGGACTCAAACTATTTTCCTCCACCTGTTGGCTGCAGGCTTGGATGGCAAGGCTGTCTTCTTCTTGAGAGTTCATGATGGGGAGAAATAAGGGAGTAGAAAACTTTAGTCATTTCACCAGAAAAAGAGGCAAACTGACAGAGAAATATCAATTTGCTTTTAAGACTCCCTCTTGGCTCCTAAACAAAAATTATATTCTCATTTGGATAATGGATTTAACTGGTCTTTTATGTTGGTGCTTTAGGCTTCTTATTTATTTTTTAGCTGTGAACAGAAAGAAAGATTCAAAGTTTATTTATTCATCAGGATCAACAATCACAGACACTTAAAATCCTTTATTTGTCTTCTGATATTATATGCAATGAGAGCTCAGCATGCCACAGAGATGAACAATCTATGTGGGAACAGTTAATTCTTGTGTTACTGGTATATCAGATACTCAGTCAGAGTTCCTTTAATTATTTCTTTATCTACCAGACTGCTGCAGATGGTGAATATACAGAGGTGAGAAGTTATGTCAGGATTGGAGTGTAGACTGTATCTCTAAGTACACTGACAGACATGACTATAGTTATTTTCTGAAAATTCCGGCAGTCATTCCTTCTTTTGTTCACATATGGAATTTAAACATGTTTAAGATCTTTTACCTGTATACCTAGATATCGGACCTTGACCCAACAAAGTACTTATGCATCTCTTTAACCAGGAGGGCCAGGGGTCCCATTAGTGTTTTAGTGCCTGTACAGATATTTGCCTGCATAAGGCACAATACAAATAAATGTAGGCCACATCCGAAATCAAGCCCTTTATGTTAAAATAGATTTTGTTAAAGTAATTATCAGTGAAATCTGACTTACAGAATCACTCAAGGGAGCTACAAAAACATTGGCTGCCAACATATGTCCTCTGTTAATGAAGACACAGCAGTATTGTACTCAGCTTTTTGGAGATAGATTTGGACAGTGCATTAATACAGTAGGTTGCTTATTAAAGGTGGTTTCTTTTAAAATTGATAGGGATAATTTAAACCAATGAATTTCATTAAATATGCTATGAATTTCACTGCTATTAAACATTTCAATAACTTCTTAGAGAGAAATAGCAAATCCCACAAACTACTGTCTGCTTAGACTATGGGGTTGAAGTGTAGAAGGGTCAGGTTCAAGAAATGTCTCTGCCTAATCAGCAAGGTAGCTCTTCAAAGAGGAGAACAGGGACCTTTGACACCCACATTCCACATTTAACTCACACAGATTATCATTCAGATCTTTCATCTCCTCTTTTCAAACTGAAAAGATGTTTAAATGAATCCAATTTTAATGTGGTACAACAAATACATTTAAACCTTTTAAAGTTGCTGTAAAATTGAAGCGGCATCCTCTAGGCAATACTAAACTCTCACAAAATTTTCATTCAGTAATGCAATAAACATAATGGTGCCTTATGAAGGACAAATGCATATTTAGGTAATGTGTATGTGGTACTTTGTAGGCAGAAGCAAATGACCTCTGCCTGCACTTTGTGCTGGCCGGAAGCCAGGAGGATGTGATTAGCATAGTGTTGAGCCAGAACCTACACTAATAAAGCTCCCTGATTGTAGGGGCTGCTACTTGGGCAAAGTTCCATACTAATGATGCTTGCATAGCTCCTCGTTACATCTGTTTTAGTGTGTTAGGTCAGAGCATGGGCGTCCTTCCGAAATGAATGTCCTGATAGCTCTGTATTATGCTCACTGTATTTTTGTGAGCATAAACTGGGTTCCTTTCCAGATGAAAAGAAATGGGAAGGTCTGATCTCAAGGTGCACTGAAAGCAGTGCAACTGCTAAGGAACACTCAGTTTACAAGGTCAGACTAGAAGCAGTCTGAAGAAGAATCCCCTAGAATTTGTTCAGCATAGGATTTGAGTCCTCAACATTAAGTGTTTTGCTCTCTGTGTTTATTTTCAGCCTCTTTGTTAACAGAGTGGTGTGTCCTCAGAGTCCACTATACTCAGTCTGTTGTGTTCCATGGAAAGAGAAGAAAATCAATGTAAATCATCATCATATTGTAATTATGAGCTAACTATGAAATAGAAATTTATTTTTAAGACTTATGGAAACATCCATCAAAAGTATATTTTAGGTATCTAGTAAATATATTTAAATGTTTGTCTTCACTACCTAAGTATATATATAAATAGTGAGTAGATACAAGCTGCTTGCTAGGGAAAAATCTATTTCACAGTCACAGAGAATAAAATGTTTCATCAGGTTCGGGCTCTGACTTCAAGCAGAACTAACACTCAGCCTTGGTCAGTCAAGTTTTGAATATAAGCAAGATTGGAGGTCTCTGTGTAAGCTCTTCTTAATTTATATTTTTAATTTTTATAGATATTATCAGTTTTTTTTGTTATCTCACTGCTAATTTTGAGATTCCTCTGAAAATAAAAGATTTCTATAATGAAGACAAAGCTTTACATCTTTTATTGTGTGGATTTTTACAGACTTGTTGTTCCAACACTTAGATAAAGCAACATTAATTAAATGATTTCCAGAGATTCTAGAGCTATTAAGTATTGTACAGAAAACCACAAATTTTGTTAAAAAACATTATGAAGTTTTGAATTTGAAAAACCTGAAACTTTAGAAATGCCAAAATTAAGGCTGTTCTACATCTCTAATTCACTCTTTAAATATTTACCTAAACCTCCTGTGTCACCAATAGACATCCTGTTAGCCTTTTTCACTTCATGAACATTGTGCCAGCCCAGCACTGGATCTTTATGAGCTTAATTATCGTTATTACAGTTGTAACTCATAATTCAGCTAATGCTGAACAAGCACCATAGATTATACCTTCAGAAAGCTCTTTTTTTCCTGTTGGATATTGATATATGAAGGGAAATAAAAATTATTTACAAATGAGAAAAATGAGGCACAGAATTTGGGCTATTTTTGTTTTGTTCTGCTTTGCTTCTCTTTGCTTTGCTCTGTTGTACAATTTTTACCTCTCACTCTATGTTCATGTGATGAATTCACACCCTGCCCTGTTGTGCCTGGCTGCCCAGGGACTTGTACTTCATACCTCACAACTAGCAGTAAGCTTTCTCTCCTCCAGATTGCTTACACTGGAGAGTAAAAATATTTAGGAAAGGTGGCAGGAAAGGAAAGGGATGGAAGGAAAGTAAACATTGAATCTTGTGTATTTGGGTATAAAGCCCAGTGTCTTCACTTGGCACTGCAGTGGTTCCTACTTGAGCACTTACAGATGGAATAGTGGCTCTTGAGAATCAAGACAGAGTGAGTCCAGTTGCTCTGTAAAGGATTGTTGTTTTTTTACTCACCCCGTTTTTGTACTGGCTTTTGTTTTAGGGTGGTGGGTTTTTATTCTATAGTGCGCTTGAATGTACTTAGTCAAATTTAAAGGAAAAAATTAAGCTGAAGGATTTGGGTCTTTTTTTATTTAAAAAAAAAATCAAACAACAACCAGTTTAAAAAAAGAAACTATTAGTCCAACAGCTGTACAGCCACAAGAACCCAGGAGAAAGGAAAATTAAAAATAAATAGTTTTTTTAAAGATCATTTCACTGCATTGGAAAAAAACATTGTAAAATTTCCATTAAATCAACTATAAAACTACATTAAAGTTCTCTCCTCTTGAGAGTTGATGCAATCATTAGCAAACAACAATTTTAAAACAGTTTAAAACCACCATAATATCAAAGATTTCATGGGGAAAAGTGCATGTCCTCTTGCAGAATAGAACAAATTGACAAACTTAATTTTCATATCTTTATTAAACAGGTAGAGACATTTTTTGACAAGGCATTGTACAGAACACACTAGGTTGCTTTTAGGCTGATGTAAAGCAGAGTTTGAATTAGAAATTTATCCACAGCTTTCTACCCATTTTTAAGTACCCTAATGAGATATCAGACTTTCTTAAATACTGTGAATGGTAGTTATCTCAAGAATGGCACGATTAGTCCTTCTTTTATATGAAGGAGTTCTTTTTACTGAAATCAAGAAGTAATTGTCCATCAGGTACCAGTAGAAATTAATTTACATTGATTTAAACCACCCTCCACTGATTAATTGTCTTTGTACCTGTGCTGTGTATCTTGGTAAATATTAACCATCAGTAAACCTGAAGTAGAGATCTTGATTTCCTGTTTGAGTCAATTTCATTGAAATAATTTAAGCAATCGCCTTAAAAGTGTTTAAAAATGCCAACTTGATGTGATGTCTTCCTTAATAAGTCGAGTGCATAATTATGCCATGTTGTACGTTTGTGTAGAACAAAACTGAAATATTATCTTCCTTTTCTCCAGCTCCAACATAGACTCATCAAGTTGTCACCATCTGCTCAAAATCTGAGCTTTTTGGAATCATCTTAACTAAGATAAGATTTGGGATTCTGCCATAAGACTGATAAATTAGAAATAGAACTGTTTTATTGGAGGGAATATATAGCAATTCAGAACCACATAACTTCCTGCTACTAATGTGTAAGCATTGCCTGTGTCAACAACCAAGTGACAAGGCAGAACAATTACTTTACTCCAGCTGTCCCATGGGTCTTTTTCTTTCTGTCTAATTAGAAGCTTTTCTCTTCATGAAATTCTAAATATTCCATGATATCTTTTGTTACTAGGGAATGTATTCTCAGCCCTCTGTCAAGCTTAGGGTTCTGTTTTGTTATGATATGATGAACAGTGTCGCTTCTAGAATGTCAGTAAGACCTTTCTCCTTGGGCATCCTCTTATTATGACACTTTAATTGAAGATCCTTCTTATGACACAGGTACATTTGATTGTAAACCCAGAGAAATTCCAGACCTTCTGGAATGGTTTCTGCTGAGGAGAATTATGCTACAGCCCAAAAGCAATTTAAAAAAATAGCAGAAGGTGAAGCAGATGCAATGGAAGAAAAATGAACAGGTGTCTGGCATTAAGAGAACCTGGATCTAGTTTTCCTCTCTGTCTGGTGTCTAGAAGAGATAATGGTAATGCGCAGCCTTGCCAAGAATTTGTTGTTTGCACAGTGTTTGTACGCCCACCTGTTCCATCTGAAAATGAGCTTGTGAAACTTGTGAACTCACCTGACTGAAAAAGACAGAAAAAAAGAGATTGATGTGGTCTTGCATTATGCCTGTTGAACTGGCAGGAGAAACTGAAAACTAATAATATCCATGTGAGAGAATATCAATGCCTTTACTGTTTAAATGAGATTTTTTAATTGTTAACTTTCTCTCTTGCATTCTTTAGTTTGGATGTGGATGTGAAAATGTGTATCTGATACACCTATTACAAAGTCTACTTTCATTTTCACACTTCCCTTTTTCTGTGAAGGTATTAAAATCAGCAATGACAGAACTAAGAAACATGCATTTGTTCTATTGCATGTTACGAGACATGAAGTAGAGAAACTCACTTATGTTGCAGTAAGATATGCCCAGACAACTAAAGCTGAAGATCAGCTGCTAAAAGTAGATGCTAGAGTAAAAACTAGGTGCAAAGCTAAACACTTAGTCTGTGTCTTAGTCTTATTCTAAACACTTAGTCGGTTCAAAAATTGTAGCTACCCAGAAATATGACCATAGAATTGGGGAAGAAGGGAGTAAGAAGCAACCACAATTCACACCCGGAGCAGATGAGCAGAATTTCTTACCACTTCCTAAGTATTCCCTCAATAGCTGGATGTCTGCACTTTGGATCTTGAGCTGGTAGCTTGTCCTGCCACAGTTCCAGTCCTTTATAGATATCATCTTTTTCATGTAATCAGTTGTCATCAAAATCTCTCTGCTCTGTTAATTAGCATGTGAACTGCTTCTCCCCTTTCTGTATTACCCAAATTTTCCTGTCATTAAGCTTAGTCTAAATTTAAATTCACTAGCAGTGGCTATGGATTTATAATAGCTTAAATGAGGCTATAATTTGGTCTATTAACTCTGTACAGCTGACTACCAAGATATTTTTCTTTTCTGAGTAAAAATTCATGCTATTCTTCTGAACGAAATTTCAGCATCTGTCAACTATTTTTTAAATGCATACTGAAGTACATTTAACACATCACATGCTGTATTTTGTTAAACATTTTTTCAGAAGTAACAAATCAGACTTGCACCTCCAAAAAGGAAGCACTGCTATACTGAAATAATGTTTATTATTTCATATTTGTCCACACTGGCAAAATATACAAAACAATACCAATATCCTAAGTTACTGGAGTGGACCTCAAATTGTTCAATGAACTACTTTTAAGAGGAAAATAGCACAGTGGAACAAATTTATTATTGAAAACGTCAATATAGAAAGGCACTACCCAGAATGACCAAAGGCAGGAGTTTATTTTAACATATATATGGTACAGCAATATATTTTCCTTTAGCATTTTAATAACCTAAAGTAAAAAAAAAAAAAAAAAAAAAACAAACAAAAAAAAACGGAACCTGTACACAGTACTAGCAAAAGGAACACATTACTTTTTGGTTAACCTAAATTATATTTTCACTATTTTTCTAGGCATTGTTGGAGGGAGGCAATGGGAAAAGCACATCCTGTTGATAAAGTTCAGCAGATCATTTTGTTTCTTTCCATTTCTTTTCTTCTGGAAGGGTCTGGAGATTCAATCTATTTTTATCCTCTAAAAAATAAAAAGCAGCCACAGAAGAGGATACATTTTCACATTTCACATCATCACCAAGAAATACAGAGCCCTGACAAGCAAGATAAATGAACAACAAACCAAAAAAGCACTGGAGAAGGGTCAAATCCATTTGACTGATAGGCCAATGTAGAGAACAGTGGGTCATACAATCTTTTCTTTTTTTCTGAAGCTACCAAGTAGAAAGTATATAGGATAAATGTTACCCTGATTTCAAAGTAAAGAAAGAGGAAGGCAACTTACAAACTAAAGGCTAGCTATATCAGGTACCTGCACCTATTATTAACACTTGTTTGTACCTAACCTTGACTCATTTGCTTAATATAGGTTCAGGATAAGTAGCAGAGAGTCAGAACTTATATTTTATGTCAAATCAATTCTTCATTTAAGATCAAGTACTGATTTCTTTAGTTCTATCAAATTTTATTTGGCTGAAAGTCACATTGCAGAAAGCAAGACTGGACATAGGGGTCCTGGGATTTGGTCTTTTGTGTTCCTAGCTGTATTAAAGTTGAGAATATTAATGTCCAAGACTTGCTCTTTTCCTATCCCACCTCACTTATGTCTCCTTTGTCTCTTTCTCACACTTCTCAAAATATATAACAGTGCAAAAACTTCACTTTGACATTGTTAACACAGTTACAAAAAATACTCTCTTCTCTTTTCCTTTCCCAAATGAGAATTTATATTTTCCTGACTGTGCAGAAAGTTGACAGTTGTCATAGAATGGGAAACAGGAAGCTGTAGTGAAATGATAATACCAATTTGCTGCATCTGCTAGTCAGGAATATGATCATGAAGTCTTGGTCTCAGAATAGGAAAGATCAGAGGAGGAAAGAGCTGCTGTCAGACAAGTGGGATAAATTAGTATGGAAGATTAGTCAGTGATTAATATGTTTCAAGGGTTGTTTTTATACTGTTACAATTATAGATATATACTTATCTCCCCTTCCTGGCTTGCCTCTATTTATGGACAGTAAAAAGATGAAAGGGAATGGAGTGAGAAAATGGGATTTTTCAGAATGCTGATTGTGCAATCAAGCTAAATACATGGAGTAGATTCAAACATCGGGGGAAAAAAAGAGGAAAGGAGGAAGTAAGCAATGTACGAAAGTCAGATTCATTATCAGAAATTAGTCTCCACCATGTTGCTTAAGGGTTACTATAGCTCCAGCTATTCATCTCTCTGAAACACAAAATACAATTACAGTAGTAAAAAAGATTTCTCCTGGCTAAGTATCCTGCTTGGTTCTGACATTGCTAATGTATTTTTTCTTCATCGTTTACATCATCATCAGGGCCACCTCTGCCATTGCTTTAATAAGACATGAAAGGATCTCATTTTTTCTTCCAAAATCTTCTTCATGTTCCCATGCAGTGATCCAGTTCATGCAAATAACCTGGCTGCAAACTGGTGGGTTTTCATCTGGATTTGTCTTTAGCTTGCTTGATCTGGCTCGTTAGATAACAACACAAGCATTATTGTGACACATATGGACAGGTAGGACTGAGCCACTGAGAGAAAATCTGTTCAGAGTTCATGATTACAAAATACTGACATAATGAAACAAACATGATATTAGGTTGGATTAGAAAAATATATACATTATGAACAAAATTGTGACATTTTTTCCTGTGAATGTGTTGATGAGCATACTGCATCCAGAACAGATTATTTTTTTTCCAGAAAGACCACAGTATAAATAAATAATTTTTATTTCTTGAAAAATTCACAGTAATCAACCAATTAGATGCAAACTATGCTTCTCTTTACTTCTCCCTGTACTTTCCCTTTAGCAGAGTGAATGCAGTAATAATTCTGTATTGGATGTTGCTATGAAGATGACTTTATCTCCATTTCACTGAAATTCATCCTTCAGTCAAATGGATAGAAAAAGCTGTGAATATTTCCTAGCATTACAGAATAACTAAACAGAGAATTACTCTTACCTGAATCAAAATGTCATAAAACAATTTTGATTGGGAGGAATATATGAGTCTTTTAGTCCACTGCCCTCCTAAAAGAAGGATCAGGTAGATTACTTTTCTCAGTTTTGTAATCAGAACATATCTCCAAGGAGGCAGATTATACAACCTCTCTGGGGAACCTATTCCAATAATTTAAAAGTTTTTCTTAACATTTGCCTGGAATTTCCTCCAGTAGATATTGTGTCCACAGTCATTTGTCCTGTCACCATGAACCTTCAAGAAAAGTAGTTTTCATTCTCTCAATGTTTTCACATCAGCCATAGATAGTAACCAGACCTCTTTTCATTCTCACTTTTTTAGACTGAATAAACTCAGCCTCTCCTCATATGCTATGTGCTGCAACTCCTTAGTTATCTTGGCAACCCACACCTTTGCTGGTGTCACACCACATTATGTCAATATATTCTACTGAGGAGGACCAAACTGGACAAAGTAGGCCAGATAAAGAGTAGTGATCTTCAGATTACTCTGTACCCTTGTCATTATTTTCCAAATGGGCTATTTCCATGTAAGAGATCTTGGCATCACTATGGGAATTCTCTGAAATGCATTTGAAGAGTGATAAATTTTGTCAAAATAAACTAATGCCAAAATTTAAACCAGAAAAACATTTTTTGAAACAGCATTACTTATTACAGTGGGTATATATCTTGAAAATATAAATATATATATATATTTACACACTGAATCTTATATACACTGAATCTTCCACTTTGTTATCATTACTGCCATTTCAGGAGGGTCTTGATGAAACATTAAAAAGCACAGAAGAGAGCAGCAAGGATTATCAGGAGTATATAAAAGTGTGTTTCAACTCTGGAAACCCATGGCATCTGGGACTCTTATAAATATTTTATTTCCTTGTTGTTGTACAAATTCTACATCTTTTGTGTATATGTACATCCACCTCATTTTCTGGGTATGCAAATTTTCCTGCTGTCACATGTGGGTTTTTGCTTTTCAGGGAGTTTGGTTTGGTTTTTCTTTTAGGTGTTTTGTTTTGCTTGTTTTGTTTGTTTTTCGTTGCTTGGTTGGTTGGGTTTTTTGCTTTAGGGGGTGGGCTTGCAGCATCTCAATAGGAGCTTGTACTCCAACATTTCCTAATGTTTCCCCTTCTGAGACTGTCAGCCTACTCTGACCTGGGTGCACAGTAGTTACACCGATTCTGTGTAACTGAACCTGGGGCCAGGCCTTTGAGAATTGTTTCCTTCTCTGTAGCTTTTGTTTTCATGTGGCATGACAATGCATAACAATACAAAGGAGAGAGACAGGACATAGTTATTCACTTTTGCTGTCGCCAGGGGCTGTAAATCACTCTTAAATAACTGCTTTGAGTTCTGCAGGCATGAACCCTCTTTCTGGCAGTTTAGTTCAATTTTCCTTCTGCTTTTTATAAATAGTCTGTGAATGAAGCCTAATATTTTTCATGGATGGCTTGAGTCAAATTTAAATAGAGGAATACAAAAATGAGTATCTCCTCTTCCATCCAGTTTGACTTTTCTACAGCTGGTGAAAAGCTGGTTGGGTCTGGAATAAATAATTTTCATCTGTTTCAAAGCATCTGTGGTGAAAGAAGTATCAAAATTAAACAAACCAAAACAAACCTAAACCCCAGCTGCAAAATTTCAGAGTTCTTTTTCTGTAGAGTGTCAAATTTGCTACCTCAAAGTCCAATTAGAGTTCATTTTCTATCCAGTTCTGCAGCTGGCAGAAGTTGAGTGAATTTGCCAAACAGCTAATGAAGATTTTCACTGAAATAAATGTTGTTTAAACAGACACAGTTAAATGACTTTAAATCCTATTGTAAAAATAGGTATGGATTCCAGTTTCTAGAGGTTTAGTAGTTACTTGTTCTAGGGCCTTTTCTAGGTGGTTGAAAGGTTTGTTTGACTCAGGAAGAAGTGCTATTTTTGAGTGGGTGCACAGTTCTTCTGTGAGGATTTAAACTCCTACAGAAAGTCACTATGAGACCAGACAAAAGTCAGAAATTATGAGATTAGTGGTATGTGAAATATGTGCTGGAAAGAGGATGAGAGCACAGAAGGCACAGTGTCACCTGAAGAGGCATTTTCCTTTCATTTCAGGCAAACTGAAAGGTATGAACCACTAAGGTACTGTAAATTTTCACTGAGTCACATAAAACACCCAGACGCGTGTGCAATAAGGAGAGAAGCGCAAGTGACTGTGAGGCACTGACAGCCATGTCTGCACTTTATGTATTTCTTGCATAAGAGCAGAGGAAGATTTTCCTTTGCCTTCACAGTTGATAAAATGTTCTGTTTTGATTTATAGATATAAATATACAACCAAGCTAGGGTATAGATGATAATTATAGACTGTCCCTGATACATTTGCACTTCTATGGTTACAGAAACTACTAAATTGTCATTTAAAAACAACACATTTTTATGAGAACATGTCTATATTCCAGCTATTTTAATAAAGGATTGCTTCATCTGATGATTTTTTTTTATGTTTGAAATCAGAGACGGTGAGACCAGACACCAACTAAAATTAAGTTGGTCATTTCTGAGATGGCATTTAATCTAAAATGCTCCACGGGAAATTAGTTTAGAAAGTCTAGTCAGGAATTAGTTTGTACAGCTGGGAAAACAGACAATCACTACTTCAAAAGGAGTTCATAGCCCTGACCAAAAAATAGGATATGTGATCTAATAAGGATCCTGCTATTTACTTGTTGTAGGAACCATTCGAATTTTGGCATTCTTCATCATTCCTATCTTCAGTTCTCTTGTTTATTTTTATGCTGGATTTTCCTTTTGAAGGTAATGTCTCATATTCTGTGTATTGGAGCATATAATGAGGCCAGGAAAAAAGAAAGGAGAGAGAAGCATTATCTAAATTCAGTGATGTTAATATGTATCTTCTGTTGATATCTCTGCACATTTTAGGTTCCTGTGTCCCTCTTCAAAGACTTGTATTTGTCTGATCTTGAAGTCCAAACTACTCCAAGCCTGCATTAGATAGGAAACTAATTTAGAAATCCCATTTCCTGTAAGCATAAGCCAAAGAGCTGGATGTCTGATGAATTTTAATCACAGAAATAAGACCTGAGAGAGTCAGTGTGAGTTCTGAATTGTTGAATAGGAAAAAAGTGTGCTTAGTTAAAATCAGCGTTGTTGATTTGACCAGTTCACTTGCTCGAAATTTACCTGTTGTTTTTCAAAGAAAACATAATGCATTACTGATTTACTGACTGATATTTTTAGGAGTCCATTTTGTGATATCCCAGGTCCTTCTGCAACCATTCTGCTTCATCCTCCTGTGTATATATTCTTCTTGTAGTTCTATTCCCATTTTGCAGTTATGTGTGGACATAACTATTTTTTACTCATGATAGTAGAAAAATCTTCACTAGCACATTGAATATGTGTAAAAAAGCAGCCACTTTAAGGGGAAAAAATATTGTGGCAATAAGTGGTATATCCTTTAAAAATATCTAAATGTTCATAAACTCAGAACAAAAATTATTTAAATATTATAAAATATTATAATACTGCAAGTTACTTCATAGAAATGCATTAATCTCACATTGTTACTTCTGAATTTTTCCCTGTCTGCTGCAGGCAGTGGTACAAAGTGGTTGATAGCTACAGTTTGAGATATAGACTGACACTTTCTTCTGCAGCAGTCATGAGTGAGTTATTCCAATCTGTGCTAGCACAGCTGGAAAATTTACCTTCACACGGCTGGAATTCCATTTCAGCCTGTCATGATACACTACACTGCGTCTGTTTCTTCATGAGCTACAGCACTGGTGCAATGTGTTCTCTAAGGTTTCTGCCACCACAAATACAGCCACTAAAGCCATCTATTAAAAGTAAGTTGAGATTGAAGTGCTTTGATATCAAAAAATAAATTATTTTGTAAAGAGTCAGCTCTCTCAGGGTTAGAAAAACTTACAGAATACCATGATTTAATTTAACTTTTCTTTCAAGTTTTTACAACTGCCTTTTTGCAGTTAATTTATAAAATTCCTGGACCAGGTGTATTTTAAGATTCTCTTTCTTAGTACTCACCAATGGGTGGAGTGCCTTAGCTTTTATTTTCTTCATTTCAAGGGAAATGAAAGGGACCAAAACTTACCCTGATAAACAGTTGACATGAGCAATATAAACATGAAATAATTAAACATGAAATAATTAATAAGAAGTCAACAGCAAAGAAAAAGTGACATCTGGAAACTGGACCAAGCACAAGGCCAGTGTGCAAGTTAAGTTTTTAGCAATTATGTCAGCTTCTAAATATGAAACATTATTCTATTTAAATCATTTTTACAATTTCTTAAGTCCATGGAGAATTGCCATTAAGAACATGAATTCAAGTGGTAGTTTTCATCTTTTTTTCTTCATTGCAAAATTTTAAAATTTTAGTTGAATGTAAAGCTATTTTCAGTATTGGAATTTGTGCTCAAGAATCATGAAACAATTATTTCATTTTACCCCTCTCTCTAAAATTTTAAGCATGAGAGGTAGTTGCTTAGTCTAATCCTGTACCCTTCATCTCACTTCCTCTCCCAATTCACTTAGAACTTTTTCTTCTGGAGTTACCTGCGATTGGTGCTGTGAAACACATTTTATAGTAAATCACATGTGTTCACAGCAGAACCAAGTGAAAGGCACAGCTTTGCCTTCAGCTCAAGCCTCCTCTGGCCAAAATCAGTGTGTTGATCACAGTGCTGTCTTTATAATGCAGGTAGAAGCAGGAAGCATAGAAAGGAGGAGAAATAAGAGCAGGGCACATTTTTTACAGTTAGTGAAGCTGAAGCAAGACCCATAATATAAGCTTTTTTCTCTCTTTAATGGTGATTCTTGTTGTTGTATGTGGCAGATTACAGACATGATTAACAGCTCTTATGTATTTATTAACCTTTTTCTACTTTTAATGGACTAGCCATACATTCTGTTTGTTCAATACTAACTGGGAAGTGGGTGTTGAAATGTTATTTACAATGTCCTCTCTGTGCCTCAAGAAATGAGCTACACCATGGTGAGCGCAAAGAAATAAGCTTTCACTTGTGCAGGCAGGTTATGGTAAGCACTTTAGAATTTTTTGAGTTTATAAATAGGAAAATGTATTATCCTGCTGTGGAAAATGCAAACACATTCAATAGAAGAACTATCATTTAAATGTTCAGAGTTTAGAATGTCAAGGAGTGACCAGCCCTACAGTAGGAAGTCTGGTTTTGCAGTTTGCCTCAGAGGTATTTAAAAACAAGGTTTTAAAGTTTCTTATTCCATGGAATATTTAGAGCATTCAAAACAAGTTAGCACCAACTCAACAGGTTTTACTGTAATAAACCAATATCCTTTCAAGAATACAGTTTTATAACTAAAGTGATAGAACCAGCGCTATTTTGGTGATATGGAGGAAGAGGAGACATTTCAAAATTTTGAGACAATGAAGATGGGATTTACTTTACTCAAGTATAGGTACCCAAATGATAGACTTTTAATCTGTGTAATCATTCTGGGAAGAGAGCATCTCCAGAGAACAATCTGGAATTCCTTTTGCCTCCATTTTAAGGGATTTTTTTCCATTCAAAAATCTACAGAGATAGCTCTCCTGAATTGATTTTGCGCTGTCTATGCATTCTAGGCCTCAAACTTAGTATAGACAAATAAATTGTAGATAGTTGCATCTTGGAGATCTTTCAAATCATGTGTTTCTAGAATTAAATTCTGGTCTGCCCTTTTAGAAATCAGTCCATGAAGCCTTTCTTATGGAAAGTTTATCCTCTGTAGGCCCATAACATATTGCCTTCTTAGTCAACAGGCTGCTTTTTTCTAGCATCATACCTGGTTCTTGTTTGGAGCTAATATTGGTGGAAAAATGTCTAACTCCTTTAGATAAAAGTGAGACTCTTGGTTTGAAAGTCTGTACATCTTTCAGTGTATAAAGAATACTAAGGTTTAAAACCACTCCTCTGTTTTGCAAGGGCTATTTCACACAAAATAGTAAATCAATAAGTGTACAGGTAAGTACTGTGCCAATTGCTAGAGATTGCATAGTGAGAAAATGAATTTGCCTCAGGGAAATCTGCATCTAGGTGAGGCAAATTTCTGCCTTTTGGAAGAAGGATTTCCAAAATTATCTATACAGGAATAAATTCTAAATTACAGGAAGCTTCATGCACAGATTTTGTTATGAACCCCTGAAAAATTATATAGAAATAAGGACATGGTGGAAGAAAAAAACCCAACCAACTTTAAGGACTTTAAGATAAGTTGATGAAAAACACAGTAGAAGAGGTAAGTGTTGTCTTTCTCCATTGAATATGTGGGCAGCTTGTATCTTTTAACTGAAATCACTCTTTACACCTGCTAAATTTTCAGAGGAAGATTTCAAAGTCTATGGGCACCATAAGTGCAATGTTTGCTTCAATTCTGTGATACATGGAATTGGTCACTGAAGTCAGACCTATGGATCACTCAGCAACAGAGGTGGGGGTGATGACATTTCTTCTGTACGCCTGTTCTAAGCCTTCTCCTTGACCTGTTTTGATTATTGCTGAATGAGGAATGCCTGACCTGAGTCACGCTATTCTTGTTCAAAACATGCTTGTAAAAGACTCAGTTCTGTAATAGGAGACTGCTGCCAACTTGAAAAATCACAGAAGACACTACAAATGTTTCCATGGTCTTCACTCCCCTTCTGACTTCACGTTTCTGTGCCATGGTGAAGGCAAGTGTTCATCTTTGTCTAGATATGTAACCTTACTAATTGGAATTTCTTTTTTTTTTTTTCCAAATATACATTGTTTTACAGGGTCTCTGTAGTGTACAACATGTACTCTGAATTTCAAAAATGGTTTTCTGAAAATTTAAATTTTGAGAAGTGGAGATTGAAAGAAGCAGACACTACATGTATACATGCAATGAAAAAGATGTAAATGAGAAGTGTTGGCTCTTCAACCCACCAGATCCTATTTTATACCACTGCTTTTTTGATTTAAAAGTACAGCTTTAAGTTATATAAAACAATTTAAATTATTAATTGCTTGATGAGGTACATTTAGATGGCAGAGTGCAAACAGTTAAATTTCCTCACCCACAGTGTTCATGTAACACATAATAGGGTCTGGTCTGAATTACCTTTGGAATTGTATAGGTATTTAAGCAATAAATTGTGGCGTGACCTTATTAAGCTAAATAAAATAGGGTCATATCAGTATTTATCAGAAAAGCCACAGGTGTCTGTGTGGGGTTATTAGGACCTGGCATGGTTGTGCTGGGTCATTATGCAGACCTTGCATTCAGCTCTTTGGCTGGACACTACAGGGTAAAGAAGATCTCTTAAACAGAGTTCTTGCCATGCTGGGGATACTAAACATTTCTTGCCCCCCCCCCCCCCCCCCCCACCCCTTTATCTAAGGACAGAATGTTACCATTTAAAAAAAATTCAATGCACACGATTTCACTCTGTTTCTTTTTACACAGTTTTTTGGATAAAACAATGCACTTTTCATAACTAGTGGGTTACTAAACATAAGCTGTGAACTGCAGAAAATAAAGGTATCGCAGTGTGGTAAAATTGGCTCCAATGTTCCTTCCTTCCACAGTAGAAGAAATATGAAACTTTCATGGTAAAATGCTTTCCAGATCTCTGTCAAAAAGTCACAGTAGAATTTGAGTGTATTATTCTCTCAACATATTTGCATGCTCTCATTTTGGGAAGACAGACACTTTATAAAATGCCAGCCTTTTATCTTCAGATTGACCTGGATCAATCAGTTGAGTTTAAATTGTAGGTTTTGTTCCTCAAGCTGAAAAATACATCTCATTAGATCACTCCTTTCAGAGTTCAAAAAAGTCTTCAGAATTCTTTTTCTCTTTAAACAAAGACTTATGCAAATATTTTCTTTTCTTAAAAAAGGGAAAAGAAAGATTTTTTATTTTTAGTTGCAAATATAAAAATATCTGTAAGAATTCAGAATAATCTCCCTAAGTTTACAACACTTTGTAGGCAGAAATACTTTTCTGTTTCACATATTTGATACTGATTCTGTATGATGCATTGATTTATTTCCAAAGACTCTGTGAAGCTTAACAGTTCATTGTAATTACAGATCAATGTGATTTACAATAAAGACTTGGCATTAGGATCTTGGCTAGCACATCATGACACACAATTGTAACATGCACTTGTTATTCAATTCAGTCTCTTTGTCATTTCGTATTTCATACTCTAGAGAGATTTCAAAATTAAATCAAAAATGACACTAAACATGAGGTGCTTCAGCATACAATGTCATTTTGAAACTATCTAAGCAGATGAACCAAAACCAAGAGAATTGTCTTTACAGCATGAAGCCATTATCATTTTCTTTTTTGAGTTCTACAATGAAAAGTCATGTAAGTAGCAGTAAATCCTACATGTTTGACTACACTAGCTAATTAGGAAATAATTATGCCATGGCATTTTGTCAAACTTGCTGGTGCTCCATTAATGTGCATTTCAGATTTAGCACATAGAATGCTGAATTATTTCTTATGATTTGTTGCTTTTGATATTTGATGTGGTTATTTTCTACAATAAATAAATAAAACCCAGTTGATAGATGAATTAGAAAGTTTCTGTGTTTAATTAGCTCTGAAAAGGGCAGACAAATGAATTACCACAGAACTCTTTTCAGTGCTTATATCCTTTTGCTTTTGCAAAACACTGAGAAGCGGTTCAAGCTGAGAGAATTTCCTGATACTTATCAGCCACCCACAGTTTCTTCCAACCATATGAGAAACTGCAGGCTACATTTAAGTGTAAAAAGAAAAGAGTGAATCCTTCTCTCTGGCTATTGATTCAGATTAAGCTTCCTCCAGCTCCCCTCCAGGGTTGGTATTATAGTGATTTATTTAATTTGAATTTTTCAGAAACAGTTTGGCTGGCATTGCTTTACACAAACACAAATTCAGGGATAAATGGACAATAGAAATAAATAACAGAGTAACAGTTAGTGAATCAGAGTAATTATTCCATCTATTGAATTTAACATTGCCTTATCAGATCTTTTCTTACATTTTATCTGTCTTTCATATTCTCCATCATCATGTAATAAGTAGCACAGGGGATGCTGTAAATTTATAAATTTATCTTTGATATTTTTCCCCCTCTTTTTATTTTTTTTTTTCTTATGAGACCCCACCTGGAACAATATGTCCAGCTCTGGGCTCTCCAACATAAGAATGACACAAACCTATTGGAGCAAGTTCAGAGGAGGCCACCAACATGATCAGGGCTGGAGCACCTCTCCTGTGAAGCCAGGCTGAGAGAGCTGGGATTGTTCAGCCTGAAGAAGGTTCCTGGATGACCAAGCAGCATCTTCCAATACCTAAAGTAGGTCTACAAGAAAGCTGGAGAGGGACTTTTTACAAAGTTACATAGTGACAGGACAAGGTATGGGCACCTGGAGAACAAGTGGTCTTACTAGAAAGACTTAAGTAAAGAAGGAATTAAGTGCCTCACATTCTCCTCATCCTTTCTCACTATGTTTCCTCCCACATCCTCTTAAGGAGAGGCATTCTCCTTAGACCCTCTTTAGTAGGTGATGTATCTACAGAAACATTTTTATTGTCTTTACTGGCACTATCCAGCCAGTTGAACTCTTCCCCTTTAATTTTCTCCCTGCATAACCCCACAACATCGTTGTAGATCTCCTGAGTTTCCTATCTATTCTACCAAATGTCATAAATTCTCTTTTTTTTCTTGAGTTCCAGACAAATGTTTTGGTTCAGTCATCTTCACAGTTGGCTCATCTTAGTTAACTTTGAACAGTTGTATTCCATTACCTTTCTGTTTTAAGCATTCTGCCAAAATAGTTCACATATTTAAGATGAAGACAATTCATTTTAAAATTGTAAAGCAGTGAAGGAACTTTTTAATAACCTTTCCTCTTTATTTAAACACTACTACAACATGTTGCTGGAAGTTTTAAATGAAATACTACTATGCATTAAGCAGCAGTTTAATTTTACAAGACAATTTCTAATTTAACATTTTTAAAAATCACTATAGTCTGTTATTTGAAATTACAGTCCAAAAAATTATAAATTTTTATGAGTTTTTATGAGCAGCTTTCCAATAAAATTTTATCAAAGGTGGAGCCATAACATTTGAATAAGTTCTTATTATGTGTAGTTAGTACAGTGCTTGCAGTTTAACATTAGGTAATACTTAATCTAAACTAACTAGAAAGCACTGTGTAAACATATAATTATACATACTTCAGATGTTTTATTATCTACCTTTTTCAATGTACAGATGTGTTTGTTTCTAACCTGTTTTTCTAACAGACATTTCTATGTATATTAACTGTTTTTGCCAAATTTACAGCAAAATAATTACAATTAATCATGCTATTTATGAATGCCAGAGTTTAGGATATAAAGTTTACTGTGCTCTTTTTTACTTGTACCATCCTGTAGTGTGGATTTCCAGAAAATGAATTATTGTATATAAAAAATAGTGGAAGTATGCACTGCAGCAAAAGATTTCTGTCTTCAAATCATGCTTCAGATATCTTTCGTTTGCAAATGCTGATTTGCTCCAACTGTGAGACTACACATGGAAAGGATTTCAAAAGCTATAACCTTGTTCTTGCATGTAACTCTAAGAATTTGACATAAATCTGCATAAGTTATTCAGCTCTGGCTGCAGAGTTTTTGAG
The DNA here is from genome assembly GCA_039654755.1 of Calcarius lapponicus. Taxonomy (NCBI): domain Eukaryota; kingdom Metazoa; phylum Chordata; class Aves; order Passeriformes; family Fringillidae; genus Calcarius; species Calcarius lapponicus. The sequence goes on along the minus strand of CM077464.1, from coordinate 28,016,368 downwards.
AACAGGTAAATATACTCATTTTTCACGTAAAGTTCCTAGGAATCATTCTGCTGCACTAAAAAAGTCCATCCCCTCTAATTTTATAGCTGTTGAATTTAAAATAGCTGGTTGGATTACCTCTGTGTGCAGCTGGAAAATGAAGAAACATCATAAAACAAGGACACACAATTCCCTGTGTGTGAATGAGAGAAAGGGAATACTCTTTTTCCGTGGAGAAAATGTCTTTAATGAAGACTGGCAAATTAGTTGTATCAAACTGGGAAAATTCAAGAGTGCCAGTCTGTAGTCAAAACAGTTATCTGAGAGATAAACAGATGAAAATCTGTCCTCAGTGTGGCAATTACTGTTTCAGCTGAAAGTTGAGCTAGAAAAATGCAAGATAAAGTCACAGATATGAAAAATCCCATTTATTTGTACGGGTTAATATCAGGAAGAATCTAGAAGAGCTATACAGGTTGATGTAACTGTGCTGATAACTGAAGTTCTTGAAGAATTATTTGTTGGTCTGACTTGTTGGCAAGAGTAGACCAAGGCAGTAGTTAGTAGTGATGTATTTAACAAAGGAAGCAGGTAAATTTTAGTAGAAATTTCAATGGCTATTAATTATTGGACAACAGGGAGATTATGCTCCAGAACTCTCATCGTATTTAACTCTTTCTATACATAAGCACCCATTACAGCCACTACCAGAGATGGGTTAGAAGGTTAGACAAACACTTTAGAAGAATTCTCCCAGCTGCAGATTCAGACTCCTAACTTTGCTTTTGTGACAGTGTTCACAGGGGTCTCAGGTTGAGGGAAGAGACGAGGATTTGACTCCATGTTTCAGAAGGCTTGATTTATTATTTTATGATATATATTACATTAAAACAATACTAAAAGAATAGAAGAAAGGATTTCATCCGAAGGCTAGCTAAGAATAGAATAGAAAAGAATGATAAGAAAAGCTTCTGTCTTGGACAGGGAGTCCAAGCCAGCTGACTGTGATTGGCCATTAATTACAAACAACCAACATGAGCCAATCACAGATCCACCTGTTGCATTCCACGGCAGCAGATAACCATTGTTTACATTTTCTTCCTGAGGCCTCTCAGCTTCTCAGGAGGAAAAATCCTAAGGAAAGGATTTTCCATAAAACATGTCTACAACAGCTTATCTCCAAACAGTGGTCTGCTTTCCAGATATGTGTTTAAACTCCCGTTATAGGGAGTGGAGAACTAGTCAAACAGTGTAGAGTATCATTTTGATGACCTGCATCCACTCTCAGTTTTAACAGCAGTTTGTTTTTTGCCTATACATACTGACAGATCATTTCCTGACTTCCCTGAAGCTATTATCCATTTCTCTGAATTCTCAGGTTTTATTTGAAAGAAAGTAAATCTCTAAACATTTTGTTCGTGAATTTTAGATGTGAACTGAATACAAGCAACACAAAGGTACGTGAATGAAGAACTAAATGACTCTGAGATGTATCACAGTTGTTCCTGACATTCTTAGATAAGCAAATATAAAGAAAAAGTCATACTTAGGAGATGTTGCCACTCCCAAATCTATAATTTCTGCACCTTTAATTAGCTGATTTACAAAATAGTGTGAAAAACTTTTATTCTCTATGTTTCAGGTTTTCAGGATTACAGTCTCTTGCTAATTTTCTGCAAAAACACAATTTGTAATGACGCCAAAAATTAGTACATCTTTGACAGTATATTCAGTTAATTTTTGTACAAACCTTAAAAGGCAAAATGTAAGGACCTTTTCAGGCCTTTAAGCATAACTAGGGAGAATCAAGCTTTTGAAGTTAACTAAAGCCAAGAGGTAGTACAACCACATTCTGAATGGACTTAGAGATAGTGATGAAGCTCTGCTGTACTCCATCTTATTTTTCATCTTGTTTTCTTCTTTAAACTCGTGTGTCCTCTTTGCCTTGTTATACACTTACATTGTTTTTTACATGAGATGCTTGGCATTCCATGACTAGTGAAAAAGCTAGGGTGAATGCAGTAGATACAAAAATTGTGAAATAATAGAATAATATTAAATACATGATTATAAAATTAATAACACCTCAGAGAAAGTTAAAGTATATAGGAAAGAAACAACCCAGATTTTGAAGTTTTTCTCTTTCACCATGTCTACCATCACAAGGAATGTCTAGGTACTTGTGTCAGCAAACATATTCATCCACAGAGAAAGTCATTGCTGTCACAGTGAGGCAGCTTTTAAGTTACAGCAAAATAAAGGTTTATCTTCTGTAGAAGTGTCTTTTGTTTTTCAGAGACAGAATTTCCTAGAATAAATGCTGCTGCCCTTCTGTTAAAGTCCATAACCACTAAATCTGTGTAACTGAGGATTCAGCATCCGATCTCATCTCTTATCATTGGCCAGTTTTAATACCCTTTATCCCCCAGAATATTTGTCAAAGACTTAGAAATCATCTTCAAGGTGCAAAGAAATATCTTGCTGAGAATCTTAAATGAGTGAATTTTTCCCAGCGTAAATAACATTGGAAGGAAATACTATTATTATTATTATTACTATTACAACATTTGGTTAATAAGTAGTAATGGTGAGGAGATTCCCTGTATTACTTTAGTGGAACACAGAGTAAGGTGGTACTGATTCAATAAAAAAGCAGGAGTTTGTTAAAATTTCTCATATTGATATTTCACCAGAGTGTCAGAGATAATTCTTTAACTGTGGCCATTTAATATGCCCAAATTATCAGTTTCTAATGGCCTTTTGATTCTAAGATAATAGCTATGCCCTCCTACAAAAACTGTTCTTTGGCTAAACCCTTTTGTGGTCTGTGCTGGAGTGTGAGTAGATAAAGTATCTCATCGTGTTAGAACTTTTGTTTAGATCTTTGAATTTTACATGACAAACCATTGTGTTCATGAAGACCTTTCAACATTTAAAGTAGTTTAGATGGCAGAGTTAGTTGGTGTCAAAAATAGAAATCAGTCATGAGAGGATTTGCAACTGGATTTTTCTGGTAAAGTGTGGTAAACTACATCCAAGTCAAAATACTTTCTTCTCTGTGATTTGTCTAATTTGCTTTTCAAAAGTTTTAGCCCACTGCAAGTGTAAAACATAACTGTAGAGTGTATTTTTCCCAACGAAAATGAATGTTCCACTTCCTATGTTAAATAACTATTAAGAAAATGTACACACCAAACCAAAGGTATTTGAGCTTTCACCTGATGCAGAAATAGCCCAATCCATATTATTTTCTCTCAGAAAATCTTGGGAAGATGTGTTAATCTTATCATATGTTTTAGGAAAGCTAAAAAAGCCAGACCAGGATGGAAAGCTCACTGCCACAGTCCTTACAGAGAGAAATAGGGGAGAACATGATGAATTTAGGATTTGAAGAACATTGAATCTGATTATCTCTTTTTTTCCCTTTTTAGCCTGCTGGGTCTTGTCTGAAAGCTACAACTACAATTAAATGTTTTCCCACCAGGAGTTACTATAGTGGCACGGATATGGCCCATTCCCTGTCCAGAATACCTTGACATGGCAAAGCAGCCAGAGTTACAATTTTTGTGCTAATAGCATTTAGCACTGGTATAGAAGATGAACAATTAGGGTTGTCTGACCCTAATGGTTGTCTGTGCAAAAGGTTTGCATTGCTAGAAGGGTTTTACTGTACTTCTTAAAGGATTCACAATATAATTAACTCTTGGAATAAACCATTTGGTAAAACAATTGTCTTCACTTCAACCTAGAAGGAACCTAAGGTCATTATAATCTATTAGAATGATGATGCTGGGATGAATTAACATTTATTTAATGTACAACCACACGCTAAAAGAAGGTCACAAGGTAACCTTGTTGCTCAGCACAATGATGAAGGCAATGTAGAGGGTAAAGGGACAACTGTACTGAAGTCCACATGGGGAAGAAAAGGTCTTGCAGTCTGATGAAGTACACAGTGCAGAATTTAGTATTTTAAATAATCTGTATAACACTCATAGATATTTTTATATTAATGAAACCACAGAACCTGGAAAGTCTGGCCTTTCTACTTTGAAAAGATTCCTAAATTACTGATTATCCAATCTCATTGTCAAAGGGGATTTTTGTACATAAATAAGAATTAAATCCTGTAGACAAAACATCAAAAATATGTAATACAACTTTGGGATATATATATTTTTTAAATTCTTGTTAAATTTGTGCTCTACTTAATCTAATTAAAAATGTAGACTGAAACATGTCAGGAGCATAAATTGAGAAATCATATTGAGGAGATCCTATAAACAGTGTAAATAATTCAATGTCAGATATATTTTAATCACAAATGAATAATACCACTTTTTGATATTATTCTCAGTAAGAGAGAGAAAGGAATAATCCAAATATTTCCATGTATCCTCACACACATAGAAACATTCGCAGAAACACATTCTTACCTGCCTCCTGATAGAGCCTTCACCTGCCAGATAAGAAATTTGGGCTTGTGTCCTCTCCCTCTGAGGAGAGTTTTATTCTCTGTAGTTGACTACTATGGAAAACTGGGTGGCAGTCATGGAAATTGACTTTCAAAAAAAGCCATTAAGTCTGCATTTTGGATATTTGTGCTGTTCTAACAAGTCAGTGTTGTTGAGTAGCATTTATTTTTAAATTTCACGAAGAGGTATACTGCAGTTAAGGCTTCACCTGGAAAGGCCTGAAAAACAAGATATTGCAAAATACCAATGTCTAGGAAACCCAGGCAGCCACCAAGCTCCAGGTTTTAGATTTCATTTTCTAATTTAGGCAGCTCAATCTTCTTCAGTCTTGCCTTTGATAACTGATTTTTCCTTTACAATCTCAGCCATCATCTTTTAACGGGTCTCTGTTTCTTTCCTCTTGGGGTGGAGAGGCATGAAATTCTGAGTGAAATCTGATTAGATGATACTGTCTTTGACTGGGTGCAAAGACAATCATCTTGCAGAGAACAGAACAGATAATTCATAAAATTTTTAAAAAAAATTTTACAAGGTACATTTCCTTCTGCTATCCCTCTTTTTTCACAATATTCCATTTCACCAACTCATAATGTGCTACTTAATACACCATGGGCAAATTGCTCCTAAAATGAAACAGCATGATCTCCACTCAACCAAGAAAAGAAAATAAGATTGATGTACTTTAACTGAATTACATGAATGAAGGTCAGAGTGCAGTTTTGACGCTTTTGTGTCATATTGGTATGAAAGTTTAATCTTAATATGGCTGCTGGGAAATCTGACACTGTTTCATTAACCATTCAAACTCTTGGAATCTCAGCTCCCAGGAATAAATGCATACACTGAGTATTTCCAAACTATTTCCTAATACTAGGAGCTGGATGTTACGAACATGGAGTAATATAGCTATTAAAGAGCAGGAACTACTTTTCCTTGTCTGATAGTCCATCCTGGATATCTTTAAATTTCTAAACATTTCAAAGTGAAAAATGGTATGAATGGTATGCTTTCAGATCAGACAAGGCTTGGGAACTATTTTGCTTTTCCTGAAGTTTTATTTTTTTAACCTCATGAAAATTTTTAATCCTTATCATGTTGTTTCTGTGTAATATTTGAATTAACAGCTGCATGTAAAAAAAAAAATGTTGCAGTGAGGTTTTGAGGAAAATAGGGCAATACACTAAGAAAAACTTGAAATCATGGAGGATTTGGGCCTAGTGGTAATGGCTAAGCCACAAACAATGCAAGTAATGCCTTTGTTCTTGAATTTTATTTTGCACTTTTCTGACTGCTGTCATTGTAAGCAAGATGAACATAGCAATGGTGAGTTGAAGTGACCTGAAGGCACCTCTAATTTACATCAGCTGATAATATATCTAAAAAATGAAACTATAGGTGAAAGACTGTGATCATGCCCTGTTTCCCCTACTATGGTAACAGTAGTGAGAAAAAGTGCTGTAATTTATGAGTCCTGATATTGGTGGTTTAAGTCATAAAATCATATCCACCTCCTCTAATATAGTTCTTTGCTATGAAGCACAGCTTCTCAGAGGAATCTGAGTAATTCATTTGGAAGTATTTAATTCAATGATACAGGTGATTCCTCTACAGTCTAGATTGGTTAAAAAGTAAAGTTGACTTTGTCAGAATTTCTTTAATGGTGGGAATTCTTTCAAGATCAAAAGATCAAAGCATAAGGGTTGTACAGACGAGTATGCTTTCCCATGGATAAGCATAGAAAAGTAAGAAGCAGAACTGAACAGGAAGGCCAGACTTTTTGTTTTCTTTTTATAACCCAAGACTGTTTTTTTGGTATTCAGGTCCTGAACACGTCGAGTTTCTAAAGAAGAAGAAGTACCTGTGCTGGTGCAAGTCCTTAATGATTAAGTAAATATATAATCAAATTAAAATAATTGCTCAAGGTTTACTTAAAATCTAGCTGGTAAAATAACCAAGAGCTACAAACTTCTTATTTCCTCCTCTTTAATGAATGTTAGACGAATAAAATGACCTAATAGTTTTTCTTCCATTCTTCATTTTTGTTTTCCTATCATCAGTAAAAAAGGAAGTTAAATGACAATATGAATATACTGGAAAACATTAGCTATAACTTGAAATTATTAACAATCTGTACATGTCATATATTATTTTATAACTGTTCTTCACACATTCATTTTCAACATAAGTGATTGACATAAAATCCAAATGTACTTCATTGTACTGTACTGAATTCTTTTCCCCAGATGATATTTATAATCCACATTGGTAAAAGCTTGCATCTTTTATTGAGTCACCAATATTTGAATATGAAGCTGAATTTATCATTTCTGATAAAAAAAAACGCTAAAGACAAACAATGAAATTGTTTCCATTCTCTAAGTGTGTTACTTTGAAAGCTCCAGAACACATTATTAAAGGGTATTACAAAATATTTTATCCATCTTTTCAAAATAGGCTTGAATTTTGACATTTAAAAAGAGGCTTTGGGCACTAGAGCATTCTGAACAATGCTTTGGGAAGGCCAAAGGAATCTTGTGATTTCAATGGGGACCAATAGGGGAATCTTTGCTGCATGTAGGGCCATGCACGTGATGGCATATGGCCTGCCTTTGGATGGCTTTGACTTTGGTCAGGAATTTTTTTTTTTTTTTTAAGTATTCCCACCATGTCCCTCATATCTTCCCCTCCAAGTTGTGTCTTCCTCCTTGACTTTTTCCCTGCTTTTGCAGCATGTGTGAAGTTAGTTTTGGCCTGTTCTGGTCCTTTGCACTGCAACTTATTCCCTCACAGAGCATTTCTTGAAGAAAATAAATCTCCCAATTTTTTGGATTTTTTTCTGTTGCATTTCATTTGATCCTATCTCCTTTCCAGAGTGTTTGTAAGGCTTTCTTTTCGAGGTCACAATATTCCGTTTCACTTCCCAGAATGAAGGGAACTTACAGTTATTGTCTTTTCAGTTTTCATTTAAAAACAATAATCACCATGTTACTTTTTTGTTTTTCTGTTAATTATGACGCTTTTGCAGCCATCACTAGTCACCAAACTTGCAGGTCACCTTAAAATATAAGTTTAGAGATTGGATTGCGTCTGCAAGTTCTGTCAGTGTTTTTTATATTTTAATATGACCCTCCACTATACTTAGTTCTTCACATTCAAGTCATTAGATAGTTATCTGAAGTAGCGTATCTTTATCTTTTTTACTTAACAGCAATTATTTCAAAGAGTTTGGGCTGCTATTAAGTGAAGACAATTTTTTAACTGTTTTAATTTTCTGTTTGCCAAGTCTATATGTCTGTTCAGCTTTTTTTGCCTTCCTACTGTTTGATTTTTTTTTTTCCCTTTCCATGTTTTTTTAGTGGCTGAGAGAATGTAGAGCTGGCTTTTCGTTTCCACTGCTCATGAACACATTTATTTCAAAGATTTATTGTCTTGGAAACAGACAAAGGTTGGCATTCCAATTTTCTTTTATGCAAGAAGTCCACAATTTAAGTCACATACCTGCCCTCCCTTCCTTCCTTCCCTTGTGCTGCTTTGGGGTGTACACTAGGAATCTAATTTGTGGAAAGCAGGGTTTGGACAGTACAGGACTAGTGGGACCTGGAATATTTAGTGGTCTTCAAACAATGCCAAATCTATAACCCCAAGTTCACTCAGGAATTTAGAAAAGGCTTCTGTGCTTGTAGCAATCAAGGATTGCTTAGCTAGATTGCATTGCAGGTTTTATGTCTGCAACTGGCAAATTCCCCTAAAGTAAACTGCAAATTCATAGGGAATTAAAGGTGGTTTTTTTCCTACCACTGATTTAATAGATAAAAATAAGTTTTCACTTTGCATGAGCTCCAGTGAGTCACATCTGTCCTAAATTTTCATACATACTATAAGGTGAGAATGTGATTTCTCTTCTTTAAGTACCCAGGACTTCTTAATAGAACTGCTCCTCTAATTTGAATTTTACTCCTGTTGCAAAAGCAGCAGGGTAGTTATAAAGTACCATGTAAAAAGGAATATTAAGTAAATAAAAAACCCACATAGCTGTAAGGTTTGGCCTTGTAGACCCACCCAAGCAGGATGCCTTGACTCAGGATGCGTGACTCAGTTGTAAGCAACAGATACATCAATCAACCTCATGACAGGTGTATGTTTTAACTTTGTCACTTTGCTCCTGCCCACAACTTCTTTGGAACACACTGGGGCACACTGGCGTCTCACAGACAAGTAATATTTATAACTGATTTACTTGTGTAGGAGCAATTGTTATGTTCAAAGAAATTATGTTTAAATGGTCTTTGTTAACCAAATGGGAACCTTTGAGATGATCCTGGATGTCACCTATTTTTCCAGTCACAACACCTTGTGAAATTTCGAAGAGAAGAATTAAGACAGTTTTTAGGGTACAGGAAACTCACTATTGATATCAGCATACCAAAATAAATACATGTCTCCTGACCAAAAACAAAACCCAAACAAATATAATAAATCCCAAGCTAAAAAAACTCTTCAATTTCAGTTTGGAAGAGTGATTGAAGTAAGCATGTTTATTTAATTGCATTGCAATCTTTTACATTGTAATCCCTTGGGTATGTATATGTATGTGCTTTTCCTTAAGACTGAAGCTCTTGATTTTTCACTGCCATTATAGAAGATTGAAATATTCCAGCTCACTTAGAACAATCACAACTTGCTTTATTTTTTTTAATCTGTATTTTGAACCATATTTTATAATGTAAAGTGTAAGTAACCAAGGAACCCAGGTTCTTCTTATATTTTTAGTTTTCTTATATTTGTAAGAAATTCACAAGGTTTCTAATGTCTCATATTATTTTTGCTACATCACCATCTTTCCTTCAGCTCCCTAACTACAAGCAGCTTCTTTCCCATCATTCTGTTTTGTCTCCAAAGACAGACTTTGAGGCTAGTGCTTTCTCTCCTGGAATGTTAGTTGGCAGAAAATTGCATTACCTCCTTCAGTTTCTACTTATGGTCTGTTTCTCCACTTATGCTGACTGTACACAATTTTCTGTTTCCACTGTTTTCCTTCTTTTCTCCCTGTCTATTTGCACAGCTCAGATTTTTCAGTAGATTTGATGACCTTTTAATCATTGTGCAGTCAAGTTGGTTAGGCATGGTGTTTCTGAGAGCCAGTGGTAGAGGGGAAAAACTGCTGTTTGCTGAGTTCATGGCATGTCAAGCATGACTGAATCAGCAAAACAATCAGATCCATTGTAGTCCAGACATTATTGAAAACATCTTATGAACAGTCATTCCCTTAATTATGCTCTTTGCCACATTTCTTTGCTGCTTTGTTGCTGCTTAATGGATTGGTGACCCTTCCAGTTATCATTACTGTGCTGAAGTACTACTGCCTTCTGGAAGTGCTATGCTGTGACACAACCTGAGATATCTTTTGCTTAGGTGCCAAAGCTTAGGTGCTCCAAAATACGTTTTGGAAGTGATTGACACAAAGCTAACTTCCATCTTTCTTCAAACTACAATTCATGCCAGTCTGTCCAACAAAAGTGTTCTTGGACTATCAAGTATAACCAGAAGCATTTATCATTATCCATCATTGCATTTGTCTGTCTTGGCCATTTATCCATTAACTGTCAGTGTAATACCTGTGACATCCTGAACACCAGCACCCTAATTGTTCTGAGAAAGCAATCACATGCATGAGCAATGTACAAGATGTCCTTGCATCTGCCCTATTCTACATCCAGTTTTCAATTTCCTGACCTGATCTTGTAGTTTTTATGCCACTGACGAGGACAGAATATGGACACCTGACAGTAAAAACAACACACTCACTTTAAGTACCGACTTTCATTAATTAGACTTATCTGAACTAAAAATTATGCATAAACTGCTGTGTGCTTTAGTAGCCCAAAAAACTACACCCTTGAAAGAGTTTAACATCCTCATGAAGAACAGTGGGCAAATAGATCAAAAACTGGGGACCAATATGATAAGGAAATTCATTATAGTTTTCAAACTATTTTATGCCTACTGGCAGCATTTTCTTATATAAGAGGAAGGTTTCAGTTATTCCATGGCCCAGAAAACATTCGTGTTGTTCTGTCCATTGAATTCTTGCAACACAACCTCCACTATTCTCCACATATACCTGCTACTCCAAGAAACACAATTAGCAAAGATAAAATATGTTACCAAAAGCTTTGGCAAAGGTGAACTGAGTACAGTGTAACACCAGAAGTTTTCAAGCCCCTTACTAGAGTTTTGTGTGTGTTCCCATTCCCAAACTAAAGAAAGAAAACCAGCAGAATCATAAACATTCCTGCACATGCAAACATGGGTTTTTCCTAAGTGTTATTTCTCTTGGAAAAGCAAAAAATTAAAGGTTCTAGTATATTTTTATGAGGCAGTTATGATATAAATGACATTCTCACGCTATCATTAGTGTGATATCATAAATTGCGAATCAATTTTGCATTAATTTATCCATATTGTGTCACTGAAGAAGTCATTCTTTAAGAGCTTTGTTTTAATGCAGAGTTGGTTGATTTTTGTTTGAATTGAAGGGGAATGCAAAAAAACAAAATAGAATTTTTCAATTTAGTGCACTGAACTGGGGTAAAAAAGGAAAAAAGAAAACAGGATAAAAAATTAATAAACATTCTATTTTGAATTTCAATTTTGCTGATTGTTAAGAGTTTTCATAATATTAATTACTATTATTAAAATAATTTATATATTTATGCAAAAATTATTGCATTACATAGTAGTAATATTTTGTGTCAAAATATTTTAAAAAATAAGTCTGCATTTGCTAAGTTTTACAATTTGTTTTTAAAAGACACCTCTAAACTAAAGGAGTTTCATCCATAAATGTTGCAAAAATGCAATTATTTGAAAAACATCCTTTACAATACATTACAAAATATAAAAAACCAAATTTTTATGTCAGAAATTATTTTCTAATTCCAGATTCACATTGAATTTTGAGCAAAATAATGATTTCATCTTAAAGGGGAAAAATCATGCAGCAAGCAGTATTAAGAGATGTGGGATTTTCATATTATGTTATATTTATGATCTTTATTATCTTATTTTTGAAAACAACCAAGTACAGTCTTTGAAAGAATTTAAACAAATTGAATGGAAACTTATGATAAAAACATCTTTATACTGTATGAACTAATTTCCTCCCCTGAGGCATGTTCTGTGACATGATTTTGAATCGGGTATTTATCACAATGAAAATTTCCGGATTACAAATAAAGGAAAATTTTCTCAGGGTTATTATAATTCTGCCTCTGTTTAAGCACGTTTTAGTTCTGGAAAAAATGAATCGGTGTCTTCTAGTATAACTTGAAGCTAACTGGTCATTCAATGTCAGTCATTCACTGGATAGTCAAGGTATCAGTAGTGACAGATGGTTTGTGGGACAGATTCTTAGCTCCTGTAGATTTATGAAAATGCATTAACATCAGCAGAGTGACATTGATTTATGTTGTCTGTAAAATATTATTTCTTCCTTTATAGAATCTTACTGTGTTGCAAATGTGTTGAGATGCCTGTTCATAACAACAGTAAATTAAGCAAAGGGAAACACGTTTGCATGTGTCTTTTCTGTGACAATTATAATGTTTTCACTTCCCAGAAGTGCCCAGTAAATTATAAAAATGTTTCTCCTGAGCACAATAAAGAATAAATTTTACTAAGGGAGACATTACATTCTAGCAGCACACTAGGTATCAATTAAACCTCAAATGCCAACCTGTAAGTAGCTGCTGAAATGAAGAATTAGTTACATGAAACGACAAGGTGAATAGAAGAGCCACTATGATTCAGTATTGGCAGGATTTATACACTACCAAAAGTCTTTGGTTTCTTTATTACAACTGAAGGTATTACCATGGGTTTATAGATGGATCAGAACTTTCCCACAGTGCAATAAAATCTTTTGCCCTGGTTCCCATCCCCTGGACAATGCAGCCTTTGTTTGCCAAAGTAAAATATCCCAACACTTCTGAGCCTTTTAATCGTTTTTTGTGCTGGTGATTACATTTACAATTTACATGTTGCATGGATTATGGATGCTATTTTTAAATAACTGTGTGTGGAAAGAAAAAGATTGGGAAGGACAGATTAAAAAAATATTAATCTGTTAATTCCTCCTAAAAAAGCCAAAATGTCCGGTTTTTAATGCACATGAAATATTTCCAGACATGCTGAGCAATCAGAGCCACTCTGTCTCACATCTCTGCATATGAATATACCTGTTGTGAGAGATAAGCTGTGATACAGCTCCTGCAGTCCATTCTACCCATCAAATCTGGAACAGGACACCCTGTTAGGATTTTCATATCAGGGAAGATATTTTTTATAGGTGTCGAGTGAATTAAGAGTATTAACAGGGACCACCTAATCTTCCATGAACAGGAATAACTTCTTCGTGACAGCAAATCCCATTCTTTGTAAAAGGCATTCTTGAAGATAAAACAGAAGTAAAATATTAAAAAAATAGTGAATATTTTTCCTGACCAGTTCTCTTATTTCCTCTTGACTTCTGTAGTCCTTATAAACTAATCTGAGAAGGGTGAAGACAAACCAGTTCTTTGTAACTCATGAGGCTCAATTTTGGGGAGATAGCATTTTCTTGACAAAGCAGCATTTCAGAGGCATGTTGAGGGCCACATGTCTCTAGCCAGGTCCTATTCCACAGTTATCATTAACTTATTTTTGCTTGTGAAAATTTTTGCTTAATAGAAATTTCATTTAAGTAGTGCAATGGAACTACTGTATCCGTGAAAAGGGAAAGAAAAATAGGATAGGCAGAACAAGCAAGATGAAGACTTACAAACTATTAGCTGAGATTTTCCCTTTTCATTTCCATTTTAAAACCCAGAATGTCTTCTATGAGAAGAAAACTAACAGTATTTAGCATACTGTTATGTTAAATAGAAATGATGGCAAGGAAACAGCAAAACTAAGTTTATAAACTTCTTCTCTGCACAGTTTCAAGTGATCTGTGAGCCAGATTAGGATATCTGTATTTCCTGAATTGTAACTAAGAGTTCTGCAGAAATTCTAGAGGTACTCCAAGCTGAGGGACTCCTGGTAGGGACAGACAGCTGCTGGGCTCTATCAGTGCTGAAGTCATGCCTCTGAAGAGCAGTGAAGCTCCATTACATAATCCATAGAAAAACTATAGATGTTTGTATCTGAGCCCCGAACATTAAATAAAATGCAAAACTTGCAACAGTACTTCTAGCTTTCTGCAGTAACAAAATAGACAGGTATATATATATTAATATAATTTTGTCTTCTTCTGACAAAACTGAAAGGGGAACACAGAATAACCTCTCTTTCTTCTTGGAGAAACTCCCAGCTGACAGTAGCTCTAAAGGAGAGAGGCTGGCTTATACCAAATCCACTGAGAGACAGGATTTCTTACATTTCTCTTGCATTCCACTGAAGCCCAGACCAAAAAAAGAAATATTAAAGGTTATGTTTCATTTTGCTACAGTGACATTTCTTAACTTAGCAGAACATGAGTAAAGGTGGCCTGTTGAGATTTGACATAACAACCAATGTCATCTTGTCGAGGTTCAGCTTATAGAACAGATGTCCATTTATAGCACAGTACAAAATTTCTAATGCCTTTTAAAAGTAGAGCTTTAAAAAATTTTTTTTTTTGAAGGCATAATTTTCTTTTTCTTCGGAGACAAAAAGTTATCATACTTCGTGCCTGCAACTACTGCAGCACTGTCCTCCTTCCTATCCCTGGTTTGACTATTCTCTGAGAAGTCAAAAAGAATATTAATATATCATTTCCTTTCAAGTTAATGGAAAAACAAAGAAATCCCAGACCTATGGCTTTTTAATAATGATTGTGGATTTCACAAAAGGTAATAATTAGCTGCAAGAAGGACTATGGGTATTTTTGCAAGATTAACAAATCACTTTTTCACAACCTGAATGCTTTCATTATTTTTAAAGCAATAATATAAAATTTAATTAAATAAATATTTAATTGACATAATTAAAGAGGCTTGACATACACTGAGGAAGAGAATAGTCTTAAATGCTTTGACACTTCCAAAGTTTTCATTTTTTAAAAATTCAGTCTATTATATAATAGCAAAAATATGGATTGATTTCTTCATTACTAACTGGGAATGATTTTTTTTCCAGGTTATCTAATATGTGTATTTCTAAACTTTGAGACATCTCAAATACTGAAGTTTGGCAAATTTCTTTTTCTCTTCTATTTTTGAAAGAGTAATTCACAAAGTCTCTTATATTAAGGTCTCTTTGACCTTATTTAAGAATTTGCTTATGCCTCATTGGCTTTTATATGAAAGAAATGAGCATAAATCCCAGCATGTTCTTCTATACATTTCTGAATCATGGCCAAGATGGTGGAATAACTAAAGGTAAAATCTATTAATCCATCTACATAGCACTTTATTGGAGTCTCATATTGCAAGGACATTGTGTCCTTTACTCCATACAATCAGGGTCCACCACATCCTTCCTGGTTAATTGAACGTCATGGGATTAAATAGAATAGAATGTGACTTAATAATGCCAAACATATACATAAGCAGAAAGGCTTCAAATTCCAATTGACTCTAAATGGTATGTAATTGAGGGTTTTATGCCTTAGAAAATATCCCCCATTGTAATATTTCAGCTTGCTAGCTATAAGTGACTGTGGTTTCAGGTGATTAGGAAAGCTGAAGATGTGTTTTTTGAAGTGGAAAGGTATGGACAGTACTTATTCTGTTAAGTAGAAATAGAGCTATCTGCCATTAAATTGTGGAAAATAGAAGCAGCTAGAAGAAAAAATCAGATACAACTGGAATAGGTAGTAACTGTTTTATGAAATACTGGACACCAAATCTTAGTTTGAAAAGCACATAATGAAATTTAAAATTTAAAAAGTTTAAAATGGGACATTCCCATTACATTAGACAAATAAATATCTCAATATAGAACTTCAAGTTATCACTAGCTGTCTGCTGCTGTAGCATTCATATACTTTCAAAAAATACTTGTTTTTTGAAAATTATATATCACATCTTCAAAAATATTATTGGTATCACTGCTTCTCTGAGTTCAGATTACATCATAGATTTGAGGGAGCTTATGTAATTCATAAAACCCATTGGATGACACACATATTGTCTAGAAATTGATTCTCATACTAACATAAATTCCCTGAAAAATATTTATTATTTCCCTGAGAATATTTTATTAAAATACATATACTCAGTGTTTTCATGGCCTTGTGTTATATTGTAAGGCCTACACCATTATACTGCAGAAAAGTCTGGAAACCTGGAAAATTAATGAGAAAGGCCTGGAAACCATCTTTAATCTCATGTTAAAACTTGAGAAATTAGAAAATGGAAGACTTTACGTACCCATAGTCCATCTTTTCAGTCAAGGAAAATGTCCCCATTCACAGAATCACGGAAAGCTTTGGGCTGGAAGAGATGTTAAAGGTCATTTAGTCCCATCTCTCCTGTCATGACCAGAGACACTTTCCACTAGGCTGGGTTCAATACCACATCCAAACTGGCCTTCAACACTTTCATGGATGGGGTATCCACAGCTTCTATCAAATGAAATAAAAATAACACTAAAAGTGGGAGGTGAACAGCTCAGCCAAGGAACAAATTTAATAATTGAGCCATCTTTATATTATTAACAACTCCTCACTTTGACTCTATGCTCAGATTTTCTTCTTAGGTTTTTCATTGCAGATAAAATATTAAATACTTTTTTTTCCTTATTTAAGAAGATCTTTTCTCACTTACAGGTGATCTGAGCATCAGGAGCAGCAGCAGTTGCTAAACAAACTTTTTTTTCATGAACAACAGAGTAAACAGCCTCATAAAATCCACATGAGCTGTCAGTGCCTGACTTTATGGTTACCTTGGGGCTGCAGCAATTAAAATATGATATTTACTTAAAAAGAAAAATGTCAGGCTCTTTCAATTCTCAGAACTAGGAGTTGGTTTTGTGTTTTAACTACTCCTTTTTGCTGTGGGACCATCTGCAAGCAGAATATTATTAAATTGAATATAATAAGAAATTTATATTACTCAATTCATTGGGTAGTCTGTCTAAAGATTCCGTCAAGTTGGTGAGGATGTCTTTAGAGAACCTGGATGTACAAGTCAGAATTATATAATCAACATGCCTAGAGAGGGATCTTATTCAAAGATGAAATCTTCCTATTCAAGTCTTTTAAAAGACTTCTTTTTTACTTTTTTTTTGTGTATTAATTTCTTATGAAATCTACAGGTGTTGAAAATTCTAGGCTAGCAGTGTGGAGGGAAATTATTTGTGCTTGCATCTTCATTCTATTGCACTTCCTTTCACTTGCCAAGAATGAAAGCTCTGAATGATGACTGGAAGATGTCTAGTAGAAAATAAAGTACAAAACAATAGGAGACTTTTGATAATATTTAGCTAATTAATATTTGGCTCATCTTGCCCTGAAAGCAAAGCACTTTAAAGAGAAATGAAAACAATGGAAGTGCTACATTTCCTCCTTTCTACAAGTTTACTCTATAGTGCTCTGAAATTTATTGAAGAAATAGACTTGAGCTTCAACCTTCACAATTCCAGATCATGACATTAACAATAACTGGATGCATTGATTAAATAATAATTAATAACAAAATGTTGCTAATGCATTAGTGCAAATTTAATGCATAAAAGATATGCTGTGACATTGGAGACTGAGATATCGATGCCTGAATGACATCTCTGTGTGCTAGCTATTTTGGATATAGATATTTCTGACTCTATGATTTACCTCTGTGTGTTTATACACATCCAGGCAGAATCACAGTGACACTTCATGATTGGGTGATAGCTACAAAGCTGAGAAATGAGTCAGGTAAAGCAAGGACCTGAACCTGGTCTTTGAGGTGACTGTTGCACCATATTGGGATACCAGCTAAGCTAAGGTGTCCCATGTCTTCACAGAAAGATATTTTATTAAAATTACATTTTAATTAAAAATTTCCCTTAACAAGCTCTTGCCTAATAAACCATGTATGTCTTTACTTTTTGCTAATAGCAAACAATTCAAAGACAAACAGAAAAAAAAGCATAACAGAAGCAAACAAAATATCTTGTTCTGCTCATTCTAATTAGAAAAACCACAAAATTTTTGAAACACGATTAATTTTTGTCTTTTTAAGAAATAAATATACTTTATGAGTTATTTTGTCTTTTTAATTGCTTAATGAAAGAAATAACTCTTGTTCATCTGCTACCTACATCCTATTTATATCTTCTTTCTTAGTTAATAACATAGTTAATAAGGTCCCTTCCACATTATCATTTTGCCTTCCTGTGAGGCAAGGAAATTTCTCCTTTTTTTTTTTTTTTTTACACAATACAGAGGTGGCTGCTTTGTAGCCAGAAGACACATGGAAGAGGAATTATTTCAGTCTGCTCTGTGGAGAAGCATCTAGAAAAGTTACCATGTGTGATGGGTCCAGAAGCTGAACTTAGTATGTAGTTTTTATATTTTTTTAATATAAAAAAAGACAAAAGCTGTCAATTTCTCTGATTTCTGTGACTAAGAAAGTCAGTTCTGTTCAAAAGAAAAAGTACGGGAGGAGCCAAAAGTCCAAGACAGTGCAGAACTACATTTCTTGTGAGGTTGGCTTCAGGTCTTTGAAACTCTTCTGGGATTATTGTAAATCAAGGACAACAACCATCAGTTCTTACACGGGGATGAAAGTATATCAAACTTGTGTGGCAGGAAAGGATCTCATCACAGATTTTTTCATAGCTGTCAATTTTACACAGTATTTCTGTGTAAGTAATTTGGGATAATTTGACCCTCAGTATATCCTGTAGTATACAATGCCTGTGATACAAAAGCAATTTATGTTAAGGGGTTTTGAGCTTTTTTTTTTTTAATTTCCTTTCCTTTCTATTTCCCTTTTACAATATCAGAAGTAAGTGCTCTCTACTTCTCATATTTTTTTCATTAATTAGCTGGCTGATGAACTACAGCCAGTTCCACAGCTCGCTGAGCAGTCTAATATTAATATCATGTAGCTTTGTCAAATGGCTTTACCCAAATGCTATATAGCTTCCATTGTATAAATAAACAGCAACTCAGTAATGAGAAAAAGCCTCTATGTCTTTTCACCAGTGGGTTTTTCAGGGAGAGAATGGACTGTATTTTAAATGTTTTGTGTGTGCTAAGGGCAGAAGAATTAAGAAGAAAAGGTGGACTGGTGAGCCCTGTATGTGAAAGCATTCTGGCAGTCAAGAAAATTCAATCAAACAGCTCAATGAGAAACATTTTTAGCTTACATGACCAGAAAAATATTGATGAAAATACAAAGAAAGATATTTTTTTTTATGAGGCAGATTTCTGGAGAAAATGCAGATAAAGCAAGATGATGGGGGCTGAACCACATAACATATGGGTAGAGACTAAGGGAGCTCCATTTGTTTAGATGGAAGAATAAAAGACCAAAGAGGTGGATCTAATTACAGTCTTAAAGTATTTAATGGGAGATTACAGGAAAAAAAATGAAGCCAGACTATTCAGCACAGGTTTTGGTGAGGCAAATTCTGATCACGTGGAATGAAAAAAATGTTATTGCAAGACCTTCCTGGACAGGTTACAGGGCCTTTGGAAATAATCAAAATCAAAGTGGAAACGATCCTGAGGAAGATATAACTTTGAAGCTAGCCTTCCGCTGAAGGTCACCTAGTTTGTAGATAATTTCCAAAGGTCTCTTCTAAAATAAAATATCCTATGGTTCTATAAAACAGGTGTAGTTCTGTGGATTTAGTGTTTGTTTGTTTGTTTGTTTTGTTTCTTTGTTTTTTAACTTAAAAACAGCCAATCATGCCCAGTCTGAGAAAATAATGATTTGAAGATTGAGAAAGAATTTTTAAAAGTATGTATCAATTTTCCCCAGGCTTACTAATTTGTATGAGGTCATTACTTGCATCTGAGCTTTGTGTGAACTTCTTGAACTTGTTGAAAGGCCACCTGGTGAGCAGCTTGTGTTTGAGCAGCTCTGGCTAAGCCCACAGAGACCATCTATATTTCCTGACTGAAGTTTAATGAAAAAATACTTTGCCACTGAAAGGACCATTAGGTTTGAATGGCTCTGTTCAGGATATGGAGTCGCTGAAGCTGTAGGATGGAAATTCCCCCATGGAAAAGTGAAAGTGGGAAAAGACTCCATTTTCTGTTTGGAAAGCTCAAAACACCATGATACAATAGTCATGGAGACACCGAGAAGAATTGTCTGGTGTAAAGCACAAAGCACAAGAGCTGAGACCAGTGCTCATATGGATGATGAGAACACTGAGACTGTAATCACCAGTTTTTCCCCTATTCTGTAACTTCTTTCAGGAATAAAGTGTAATTTTGTGTTTCTTTATTTCACAGTCAATTTCTTCAGAATGGTCTTGTCTGAAGGGAACATGTTAATCCACTGGAACTTTGGAAATGTTGCACATCTTGACAATCCACTGCTCTGAAGGGTGTAGATACATTACACACACACGCACACGCACACACGCACACAGACTGACAGACATAGACACACATCTGATATTGATATATATATATAATGTGAATATATATATCAATGTATATATAATATATATGAATACATAAAAATATATATAAAATATGTATACATATAGATATATTTATAGTATACTATGCTGAAAAAATTATTTGTAAGAGCAATCCTCAGCACACTATTAACCACAGATCCATAGATGTTATAGGAGCACTTGGTCCCACCCTTTGGCAGACTAATTGCAGGATAAATTTTATTCAGAAAACATGGATAGGCTGAGACATATTTCCCAGATAACTAACAGAGCTCTCAGCTGATGTAATTTGTTATTATTAGGACCAAGAATGTCCATAGGGAATTACAAGGCAGTGAAAGTATTTATTGGCAATAAACCAATACACTAATTAGCTAAAGCTTTGTTGAATTGTTTTTGCACTTGTGGACAGACAGAGCACACTGATGAAACATTCAGAAATTCATCCTCATTTTTTTTTTTCTTCTGAAGTTTGGTCAGTGTAAATCTTCAAATATTTTTATATCTTACTCTCAAATCAGAAGTTTCAAGATCAAGCTATGGCATCTACATACATATGTAAACCCTATGAAGCAGACTTCCAGAGACAGAACTTTCTGTTCATCTACAGAGGAGAAAAGGGTCATCCTTAATCACCCTGAAGGATATATGCAAAGAGATGTCAAGATTTCAATAAAAAAAGAAGTTTCTGTGAACCAAGTACAATATTGCTGAATATTAGACTTAGTGAAGACTTAGTGTCTTGTGGATCAAGAAAATATTGCAATGAACATTTTCAGTCACATGATAAGAATTTAGAAACTACTCTAAGTGCCATTGTCATACCCTACACAGGGCCATGATTATTGTTCACCTGGAGTGCCCTCCAGATCTGCATTTCTCTTCTATTAAACAAGGGAAATTGATGCGGAACAGTGTGCTCAGGTCACAGCACAACCTTAAAGTCCTTTGTCACTCAGCACAGAATATGTTGGAACATATTCCCTACACAGAAAGTATAAACCTGGGATTTTTCTGGTCCCAGACATATTGCAGCAATGAACTTACCTAACAACTTGCTTCATGATAGCAAATGTAAGTTTCTAACGATGAACGGAATGTCCCTTACCCTAACACTATCACCACTACTAGGAATAGTGTAACACTGGTAAACAGAAGGGGAAGAAACTCTTTCCTCATAGAGCAATATACACCTGCCAGCCTGGCCCTGAACTACCATGCCATCTTTTTCAGCTCTACCTTGATGTGTGTGTGTTATAAACCTTTTGGTCATATGCAAACACAAAGTGAAACAGCACTCCTTTTCCATAGCAAATATGATGACCATATCAGCTTATCTATTGATATGGTCTCTACAATGGCGACTCTGAAGAGAGTGAGTGTTAAAGAGTGAATATTGCCTTTAAAATAGCTTTTCAATATATTTTAATTAATGTTTTTTTTTTTGTGACTTTTCTTCCTTACTCTCAGCATTTGGTGTATTTTTTTATTACCATTATATTGGCTTTTCTTTACTCAGGATTATATTTTTACTGAGTATATAGCATAGATTTTCTTTAGGGTTTGGTGGTATCAATGAAAAAAACATTATTCTCTCAGTGGTCATGAAATGGCACAGAAGTTGTGAACTACAGCTGTATCTGACTTCATTTAGAAAAAACAAGCAAAGTGTGAAAAGGACAGAAAGACTATGCGGGGTGTATTCAGCTCTGAAGTTTCATTCCAGGATCCTTCATCTGGAGAGTTTATGCAATGACTCTGCAGGAGTGGACCTGTTCAGATTGGTGATATAATAAAGTAAGCAGTGAAACTTAACTGGAGAAGCGCTCCCACCAGGATGATTTTATGACACCCTATTAGGCAGTGCAAGATGGTGTAGATCTCATATCACAGTTTCTAACTCAGTGTATGATGTCATTAACTCAGGTAGAAAAGCTGTTCTTCTGATTTAAAAGAGTTTGGATGCATGAAGCGAGAGCTATAAAGTAACCTGAGAATAAAGAAGGAAACAAACTATTATTATTATGTGAGAAATAGTAGAGAAAGTAATAAAAAATGCCTTCACTATGCAGCCACAGAGATAGGCTTCAAGTAGCAGAAGCAGAAATAAGTTTGAAGTATGGCTGCACATGTACAGAAGAGTGTGTCTGAGCTGCCTGAACTGCAATTTGCCTGTCAGCCTCTCTGGAGTGCTGGTACCAAAGCAGGCTCCAAGTGAACCCTTAGTTCTGAGAGGAAGTCTGAAGTCTGATGTGTAGCCATCAGTGAGGTGTCTAGTGGAGGAGCAGAGAGCACAGGCTGAGAAATCAGCATCACCTCCCTAAGCTCTTTTAGGCTGAAGATAAAGTTAAAAAGAGGAATGGAACCTCTGGCTCACTTTTTGAGAACAGCTGACCTTGTGCCCAAAGAAGGATCCAGGTCCTTCTGAGGAACAGCTGAGGGACAGCTCCTTCCACTCTCGCTTCCTTTTTCTTTAAGGCCCAGCAAAAAACATTACTTAATGGTATAAACCATGTAAGAATTGCAGGAATCCACGTCAATAGCACTCCTGGGTGTGGCTTGAAATGTTTACTCTCATAATCACAGCATCCCAAGGAAGCACAAATAAAATGCATCTATCTCAAATTTTTTTCACTGGTGGCTCATGCGTCATTTATTTTCAGGGTAGATACCATTTCCACCACAGACCTTGTTGTCAAATACCCAGGCAGAGAAAATATAGAGTACTTAGCCATGTGATGTTAGAATTGCAATTATAAAACAGCTGATTTGTCTCTGATGTGAATGTTCCTAGGGAAGAAATTGTAATCAAGCAGCACCATATGGACAACAGAGATTTGGATCAAACAGAAAAGAGAGAGTGACTAACAAGAAGTGATGAGTGTAAATTATTGTTATTCTGGAAGCAGAGAGAAATTTACCCCTGTGTCTAAAGATGTTGAAGCTGGGGAACCTTCAGTACAAAACAAATTAATTGCTAACAGAGAATAGCAAGCCTCTCATTTCTCTAAACCTTTGCAAACATAGACCAAAACCAGTAATACTTTTACCTTTTACATCTCAGGAGAGTTCTAATTTTTGCTTTATAAGAGCTTATTATTTGGTTTAAAGGGCATTAAAAAACTCTAGACATTGAAAATCTAGTGGTAGGATCAGCAGCAAAGAAAAAAGTATCTTGTTGCTTAATATTAATAAACAAAAATGCACTTTAGTTATGTTACAACAGTTTATGCCTTAGGGCAGCTGCCAATCAAGTCATGTTTTATGTCTCAGCACCTTGCTATTAAAAACAATCAAGGTTACCATGGAAACTGCAATTTCATCACATGCTACATTTCCAGACCTTCAGCTGCAGAACATGTTATTAAATAAATATTTCTGAGCGAAGTGTATTCATGCCATTCTTAATATTTTGAAGGGAAATATTTTTAACTCACAGTCAAACTGTGCCTATTAAGCATATTTTTATTTTTGCTTTTTGCAATATACAATAAAGACTATATTAATGAATATATAAGACCTTATTCACTCCCCAAATCTTCAACTGCACCAAATAAAATGGAAAAAAAAAAGCTTCCCCTTTATATTTAGGATAAAAACATAATTATTTTAGTTCACAACATGTAAAATTATTGCATTTATAAATATATGACTTCTTTCATTTAGTTCACCTGCAATTAGGTAGATAATGGCTTAAATTATTATGGGATTTATGATTATATTTTTTAGAAGAATGTTAAGTGTTTTATTAAAATTCATTATTACTATACATTCTGTTTATATTCATGGTTGTTCTCTTTTCAGACTTGTAAAGTGAAAAGAGTTTTGCTCTTTGGTTTCTTTTTTTGGGAAGATAATTTCTGTTCTTAATAATAACACTGCATAATTGCAAATATATGAAGTGTAGTTACGACTTGATTATTTCAGGTATAAAAAGTGTACATAAAGGTATATAAAACTCATTAATGTCAGTAACAGTTATTTGGCAGAATGAGTAACCCAGCAAAAGTCTAAAATGCTACTGAAACAGGGATTATAACTTTTAGGAAGCAGACATCCAGCAAAATAGTTCGTAACTGTCCTACAAAGGTAATAGCAGGATTTCTCCTAGTCAGCTGACTCTCATATTTAGTTGTGAGAGTAAATAAGCATCAGCCTATGAACTGATGGAAGAAATTAAGTTTATGAGCACAGGGTTTTAAATCTGGACACGGTATTTCATTTGGAATAGATTCCTCATGCTTATTAAAGTAATTGAACATAGTGATGTTTTTATTTTAGAACCAATGCTAATTTGTTCAAAAAGAAAGCAGGAGCTTTCATGAACTTATATCTCAGATTCTTCCATTCACAAGAAATACAAGTAACAAAATACAATAAATACAAGTAACAAAAATAGCATAATTAAACAAATGGGCTGTGCATTTAGAGGCATGAAATTAAAAAATATAAAAAAAACCTAGCACAATAAATATTTTAATAATGAATTCTGGCAAAATTCTACATTTCCATAATTTTAAAATTGGCAGGCATCCTGACACTTTTCCCCCATGGAGCTTACACTCTTACTCTACAGTCTACTGTATGTAATAATTTGTCCCACAGGACAGCATGGTCTTCATATAAATACATCATTTATATTTCAATGGAAATGAGATTTATTTCAATTACAGTTCTACTTTTATGATTAGCAATACTTATTTATTGGATGCCAGTATTAAACAGAGGGCAGTAAAAATTGCATAACATTAGCAATTCTATTTGAAGCCAATGTATTTTGTGCTTGCCTTTATTTGTATACATCAAAATTGTGGCTACTGAATAGTGATAAATAGCAATAAACTATAAACTTAAATTAAGACCTGCAGTGTTGTGAGTGAATGATCCTTTTACATAGCAGAGAAATGCTGAGATGGACTGAACAGTCTGCCTTGTTCATTTCAAAGGTGTTAGTCCACTTACTATACACAGGAAACCACATTGAACCATGCCCTTCTTTTGTTTTAGTCAGAATTTTTGGATAAAATGAGATGGAGCAGTTTCAGACCAATCCCTCACTTCTGAATGGTTACTTACAAGGCAGAGAGGGCCTATATAATTTAGAGAAAACAGATTTTTTTTTTTTTTTTGCATAGATGTGTTTAAGCTGGGTCATTCAATCATTTTTTATGACACTGAACCCCCATGTTTCTGACCATGAGTTGCCTCTGTTATTAGGCCTAAAGAAGACAGAAGCCTTCATAGACTTGTTATTCCAAACATTCTTTATGGAAAGCCCATGTGTGATACTGACTTTGCCCATTCCCCCTTGCTTGGGAGGCCCAGAGCTTTGCAGACAGGCAGTTCTAACAAAAACCAACACAAATGTTTTCAATGGTACCCCAACTGCTGATTATTTTTATAATTTAGGATGTTCAACTTCTGACAGTTTCTCATTTACTGTGTGAGTGTACCAGAGTGTGATTTGGTCCCAACATGATCTCTCATTTACCAGAGTGATCTGGTCCCTACCAACAGATGGGTACCATACCTGAAGCCTGCCTCTCACACAGCAGCATGTGCTGAGCAGTGCATTGCAATCAGTCAGGAATATTTTGATGAAATGTTTTCTTTCCCAAAGCCCCATCTTACTCTCTCTCTCCTACCTCCCCTCCACTCTCACTTAATATACTTCTCCTCCATCTTCATGCTGTGCAGTTTTTTACTAGCACTGCCCAGATGTGGTTTAAATGGATTCAGCAAGCCCTTGTTTCCATGGGGTTACCTTTGTTCCCTTTGCTGACACCTTTCCTACACAAACAGCAGACTGCGCTGCTGCTGCCGCTGCTTGGGTCTGAGAAACAATTTCACACTGAGGATTTGCTTCTTTTTCTCTCCAGCCTGCTTGACAGTGATGCATGAGGAGGCTTCTGTGAGAAGTGTTGGCCTCCTCCCCCTCCCCACTGACACAGCCATTACTTCTGGCTTTGTCACAGCTTACAGAAGATCACAGCAGAGCTGAGGATTTTGCCTTGGTGACCGCTGTTTCTCTCTGATACTCTGCTCTAAGTGGAATCATTGAACCCTATTTTCCTATGGTAACATCATGCCTTTCTTTCAATTTTCTGGTAAATAACTATTCCATCTTCTGCTTGGATGGGTACATACATGAGGTCTAAATAAAGAGAAAAGGAGGAAAGGCAGAAACACAAGCATCTTACACTGACAACCAGAGAACAGCCCGTTCTTCAGATGACTTGTCTATCTTATGACAAGCAAGATTCTGCTTTAACTTCTGGCTAAGCAGGAAATAGGTTTTTTGTGTGCTGGAAACAGTAATCATGAAGTTTTTGTGGGAGTTTGGGCAAAGATCTCTGAGGTCACCGTTGCTCATTTAACAGTATTGCTGACCCAGGAGAGGATGGCCAAAGAAATTAAGTTAATAAAATCAGGGGGAAGAAAATAAGCTTACCCAATGCAGGACTGGGATAATGCCTGCTCTGGCTGGCTCTGCCTCATGTCTCCTGTCTGATACTGGGCAATTCACCCACTGAGGCATTAACTACAATGGTGGCAATGAATATTTCACCACGAGGGAAAAACTTGGAGCAGATAGTGCAGAAAGATACAGTGTAGCTATGATTCATTACTGATAGAAAAATTTGTATAAAACTTCTTTGCAATGTAAAAGTTGATTTCAAATGAAAATCCTTCATTTAGCTACAAAATTATGCATAACAGAGAAACTTATCTGTATATTTTTAATAAAACAGAAATCTAGAAAGCCTTCTTTATCATCACATAAAACTTGTGTTATCAATAAAAAGGTAAAAATAAATTTTTTAGATAAAATAAATGCCTTCTTTTTATTATTACTTATTTTTGGTCCAGATCTCATGATTTTTCTTTCCCTACCCTAATTTTTATCTATTCCTTCTTCTTTAGTTTTTGATCTCTAGGTTCAAGGCCTCCTGACTAACCCTGGGTGCTGAAGACTTCCTATCTTTCACAAGTGAGTAAGAAAAAGAATAGATAATGAATACGAGTGTGATATTTTTATAGAGAAAGAGATGAGAGAGTATGTACTGTCTTCAGCGCATGGGAATTTTGTTTTGATTTGTAGTTCCCCACAGGTCTTTGTATACCATATTTAAGCATATCAAGTGAGACATGCTTAATTTCAGACAGAAAAGCTACATTATAATTAAGTAGATTCTGCACAAAATTGATGGTGCAAGGCAATATATAAATATATAACTAACTTTAGGTGTCTAACTACCTCCCTTAAACTCCCTTAAAATCTGATTGTGAGTTAAATACACAGTTAGGTTTAGGCAGACAGATACCATTATTTTTGCCTTTACTTATTGTTTAGCCTTAGACCTTCAATAATGGATTTGATGGAGAAACTGGAGTACATCAGAAAAAAGAAAAAAAAAGTTGTTCTATATTTAAATACATCCAGGATGAAAATAAAATACCAGCTGGTATTTTCATTTTCAGAGTAATACCATTTTTATTTTTTCTCCAAGCATCTGCTGCGTCAGCAAACAGAACTGCAGTTCTACAGTTTAGCTGAAAGTAAATCCCAAATTATTTCTTTATTCTAGAGACATGAATATTAATATCACTCTATAAACCAAAACACAGCAAAAAAGAAGCAGAGTCCAGAGCAGAGCCCAATCTTTGACAGCCTTTGGGTAGCATACTTAGTCTGGTGCACTCAGTCACATATTTGAGTTTTAACTTTTTTATTTCTCTATTAAGGTTAGCTAAACCTTGGTGTCCCAAAGAGATTGGGATTTTTTATTGTAATTATGGGTGAGAGAGCACTGACCCAACGCAAGCAGCTTTTGCAAACACAGAATATGTATCAGAGGCTTTAAGGGATTAGCAATCCACAGACAGGACATTTCTCAAAACATATGAAACATTGGCTGAGGAACAGTGCAAGGAATCATCTGGAAATATTTCCTACTGGAAAAGAAAATATCCACGTGTGGAAGTATTGCCTTAAAGAAGAACAAGCAATTTATGTGGTAGAGAAATCTGAGGCAATCTTTACTTACAACATTTGTACCCCAATGCCCCATAAAACACAGGCTAAAATATCACAAAATCTCTTTTGCTTTCTCCCTCTCTTTAAAACAAATAAGCAAACAGGCCCATCTGCTGCCTTTTGTTGATGTTGAAGAACACTTAAGGCAGCTGAGTGCAATATTTGCTTTCATTATTGGGTAGAATTCTATCCATGCATTTACTGTATAGTTAAAATTAAACACAAGAATGCAAAAGGAGTCCTAGCCAGCCTGAATTTCATCTGCATAAGAGGGTGTAAAAGTGGTGCTTGAAAGAGCAGTACTCTAGGGAGGGTGAAACTGGAAAGTTACCCACGAATATAAGTGAATAGGTTTACTGTACCAATCAAGCATGCTGGCAACAAGGACCACCTGCCAGAATAATCTTTCTCTCTGAGACTCTCTTAAGGAACTAAATCACCTGCTTAAAGTTTTATTTAAGTGAAATGGTGCAGAAAAGCAAACACAGTGTAACTTGTCAGCAGGTCCTCAAGGGAAGGGCTATTTGTTGCTTGCCCAACTCACCAGACTATGAGCAATACGTTTTCACCTAGTCTGAATGAAGTTTGTGTTGCCTAGTAATTCTTCCCTCCTACACATAAGCACATAGAGTGGCTTATAAGTCAAGTCAAAAAAATTATGATTTTGGTAAAAGACACGTTTGTTATGGGAGAACAGGCATGGTTGTGGCAGCTACCCATGCACCTGAGGTACTTCCAGCCCTTAAAGTAAGTGAAGCACTAGTAGTCACATATTTTTGTAATTTTGTTTGGTGGTGTCCTGAATGAACGTTACACTGAACATTGTTTTAAGATTACTGTACTTATTATTGTTTATGTGTTTGTGTACTCTCTGTTCCAGTTTCACTCATCCAGATACAGATACACAATATAAAATAACTTCAGTATTGAAAAGTCAAGCAGTATAATTTTCATTTTCCGGTTAGAAAACTGTAGATGGAAACTTCAGTGTCTCACCTCAATCAACATAACAAGTTGTAACCCCACTAGGACGTACTCATTTTTCGTTCCATTCTAATGTCATACAGAAAGATTTCTCTTTGTCCACATTGTGACTGCTTTAGGAAAAATAGCTGACTTTAGGCAACAATTTGAGACAGCAAAAAAGTCAGCAGTTACTCAGAAATTATTAAAAATATGTGACTGTTTTCTTTTTATTCTGGTGCTTGTATTCACATCATAAGATATTTTGAGTGCAGAGTCCCTGTACTGTAATATGGCTTAAAGTTTCACAATCCTTATTCCATGTCCTCAGACTGAAAATTTTTTGTACCACTTGGCACCTACATTAAAAGCTCACGGAAGAAAGGCCTCAAGCAGTGCATTGTGTCTTGTACAGCCTTACTTACAACTACTCAGTTCTGAGCACCAGATTTTGTCATTTTCATTCACAGTAAATTTCCCCTTTACTATATGAATTGCTCCATCGGTTTCACAAGCTTTGAAGTAAAAGATTGAAAGTAATAGAATTGAGTTCAGTATCTTCCGGGCTGCACTAATTCCAGGAATAATGAAGATACCATTTTTCTCCATCATTCCCTGTCTGGGTCAAAGCAGAGAGCCAAAAGAGAAAAACAAAGTTACTTTTTACCCACCAGAATTTATTTATGAGTATGGTGATATTTGAGGCACGTATAGGTCTTGATTGATTTCTTTTTGTGTGTATATTTGGACCCCATGGTTGGGAGCCTTTATTAGTCAGGAAAGGAAGGACTTGAAGTCAAGGTAAGTCTTTTGCCTAAAATATGTTGCCTTCTATGTCACAGAGGCAGGTAGAATATAAGATGCTTTTTTTTTTTTTAAATGAGATCTTTAAAAAGCCATCATTTTTTCCTTTGCATGTTTTACCCACTTAATTTTCCCTCAAAATGTAGTAAAACAAATAAGCAACCTCCATTAAAATTGCATTTACTGACTAAAATGAATGCAACATGTGCTGTAACATGTCTACAAAGATTTCTGTGTGGCCACAGTAGAACTGCAGCGTAACAAGCAATTAAAACTAAATCCTGTACAACACCTGAAAAAAAAAAGGGAGAAAAAAGAAAGCTAGGTCAGATATTTAGATATAACGAGGCTTTTAGCATTGTAAAGCTATTTTTTTTAATAATTGTACACTGTCAAACACAGCCTCTAGATGCACACAAAAGGCTACTCTGATGTTTTTAAGTTCCCATTTTTTAAATGTAACTTCCTTAATTTGTTGATAACTTAAAGTTTATAATTCACAGCAGAAAGGCAGACCTTTTCCTTAGAGAAAGAAACTTCATGCAGGATACCCGTGTGTGTGAGTGGACATGTATATATATCACGCTGGAGAGTAAAAATAAAATAATTCCTCTGGCCTTGACTAAAACTGCATAGAACTGTCTGTTTAATGACTAGAGAAATTGTTCCTGGAGTAGCTCAGTAAGCTGAGGTAGCATGTACACAATAGTCTTCAGAGAACAAGAGGCAATATTCCTTGTTTTCCAAAAGAGTCCAGCATCTTCTCAAAAAAGTTTGATGTCATTAATGTGAAAAGTGTAAAATGACAACTATGTCTCTTTTTTTTTGATGACTGAGTGCTGTGGTGTTTCAAAGCCCAGTGAATGAAAACTACATAAAAATACAGGAAATTATTTTCTGAAGTAAAAATTATCCAGAAATTGTGGCTATGTCAGAGGAAGCTGAGAATGTTCAGAGCTCAGGAAAATCCATCCTTTTCTTTGACTGTTAATGTCTCAGTAGTTCAAATTTATTGCATAAAGTCATGGGTGATACTTATCACATCTATTTTATAATTTTACTTTGTACACTGGTTGCAAAGTAAGAGAAAATTCTAAAAAAGTGTTCCAGCTTCTATTTTTTTTTAATTTATTATCTAGGGTAACCTTTACAATTACAAGGCTTCTGCCTCTGACATCTGCTGGATCAATGACCATTAAGGTGACAGAAAAGGAAAATTTCCTGTCTATATTCCCCACACACAAAGTAATACAGCTGATGGCACAAAAGATATGCACTATAAAATTCTTAGGGCCCCTAGATGGCAGTCAATAGAGGGATTAGAAATGACTTGTTCCTTCTGCTTCAGAAAATGAGTAGCAGGGACACCTCTGTCAGTTCCTCTTGGGACACTCTGATAGTGATTCCTTAATTCCATGTCTTCAGACTGGCTTATTGCCTTCACTTTGTTGTGGATTTTTTGTGAAGCCTGCCTGGTGCTACCCCTGTTGTCATTTCTACAAGCATGTTTACTGCTATACCAGAATGTACCGTTGTGAATGCAGCAATTGCAGTGGTGGAAATTGAGGGAATCAAAGGAATTGATGCTGCACAGGACTGTTCATGTTTGCTATTTTCTGCAAAATGCAGTTCACACAGTAGATGTACCCCAGAGTGCAGACAGTGGATTTATGTGAACTTGCTGGTGATATCCTTCTGCCAAGGACAAGGTGTCTGCGCCTGCTGAAATGTCCAAGCCTCTGGGGCTCTGGCAGAACCACACCAACCATCCTTCCCTCCATCACACCCCTCAGACCTCACTAATGCTTCATCTGCTTCGTCTCTTTGCTCTAAATCTCTCTTTCTGAGTAAGTGTGGAAATAATTTCAAGTCCTCAACTTTCTTATCAGTCAGAAATATGATTTCCCATCTTAAGAATGCATAACCAAAAAGCATGATTTTTAGAGCTGCTGTAAGAAGAAATGCAGAGTCCAGTGATCTTTGCTCACTCCTACTCCCTTGCATAAAAAAATTTCTTTGTCCCATAAAACCTATTTTTTTAAATTGGACTGTATTATAAAGAATTTTAGAGTATAGGAGCTCATGCCTCTTTCTTATGTCTTTTATATTAAATGAGCTCTTGTGATCAAGTTCTAGCTTCTGCTAAGCATAAAATGTGATTTGATACTTAAACTGAGCAAAAGCAATTTAATTTTCAGTGTCTTTGAGAAAGCAGAACAAGATCAGTGTGCCTGTGAGTTATTAGAAAAGCATATCTTTGAATTAGTATCTTTGGTTGGGATCTGAAAAGTTTTGTTAGATTTCATTAAAATTAGTTTGACTCCTTTGTTTAACTTCTGGCCTGTTGGGCTAGATGCCTTACATTAAGCTTGAATATCCTTGAGCCAGATTCCAAGGTCCTTATCAAAGATCCAGCTCAAAAATATATTAATAAATTGTGTGCTTCTCTATTGCAACAGTGGAAATTTGTGAGCATTAAGACCAAGTGAAAATTGAAGGAATTTAAGCAGCTGGGTTCAGTCTTGCTCCCATGCTGAAATAATTGCTTCAGCTGGGAACAGGACTGTAACTGTTAGAAACTAACAGCTTACAGCAACACAACTGCTACAGCTAAAGACAGAAATGGTGGATTCTCTGCAAGAACTGAAAGAAAATAGTAGTATTTGGTTCTCCTGTTTAATCAACTAGATTTGGTTTACTTGCTGTAAGAAAAGATCTACTATTTTCTAAGCAAATTTTCTTTTGTGTACCTCTTTGTGCTTTGCTTTTATGATCTTATACACAAATATAATCCATTACTAGGGTTAATTCAAATGGAGCCCACTGTGGTCCATACTCAGTCAGAAACAATGACCTTTGTGTACACTTCAGAACATCGTACACTAAAATGCCATGATGAATCCAGATAATTTCATGGAGAAAGGTTCCGTTTTTGACAGCTTTTCAAAAGATTTCTTTCGCAGTCAGGTGAAAAGAAAAAGCTATACTATAATTTTTGGTTTCCCCATATTTCCCCTTTGTAATAGAAATCTGTATGACTTCTATTACAAAGTCTACAGAGCAAGTGCTGTGGCTATTAGATTGCCAGTTCTGGCCTGAAGAGGTCCATTTTCACATCCCTAAGCAGCCTTGGGTCTTCACTGCTGTTCTAGGCAGGACTCTGCTAAGAAACTATTGTAGTTTATTTTAGTTTTATTGTCATCTATTGATTTTACTTGGAATTGAATAACTTATAAACCTTGGATTTGGCTTTCCTGGGAGAGTTCCACCTACTGACAGCCATCTTGTCAGGCATGCAATCTGAACTGAGTAATTTAGATCTGTGTTTCTTCTAGTCTACTGAGAGAAAGAGGAAAGCATTTCCAGAAGCTTTTTATCAAAAAATATGTATTTAGAGTAGTGAAAACAAAAACTTTTCTCTGGAAGGAATGTCTTTCTATCTCAGTGTGCTACAGAGGAAGGCTAAATTATTAGCATAGACTCGAGGGTTGACTGTTCAACAATTAGCTATATGTGACTAATCAAACCAGCTCTATCCAAATATCCATTTGTCAAATAGGAACAGGTATAAAAGTTTCACTAAACATTTAACATTCGTCTCTCACTAATTAAAACATTTCTTGTGAAGATCTCACACAGGAGATTATATACCAGCAAAAGGAAAAGCATTTTTTTCATGGTTGAAAGCCTGATCACCTGGTCAATTAGAATACCTCCTTCTTCTTGGAAGAAGGCCTAATCACATAGAAATAGCATAACAATGTTGACCTGTTTGGCTGTCTTTTCTGGCTTAATAAAAAAGCTTTCTTTTATATTTTATTTTGTACCTGAAAGACTGTTTACCCCATGTTAAAATTCATAGTGGTTTTCTATGTCATGCTGAAAGCTACATATTAATACAATGTCCTTAGTAGCTAAAGTAACAAAGTGAGTCATAAAAGAGTCTAATGGAAGAGTTATTATCTATGCACTTCTTTTCTTAAGCCTCAAGGCCCATCCAATATATAACCAATATTTCAAAATTATATTCCAGACCTAGTGGAATGAAGTCACAATCACACAATGGTGGGGATTGGAAGGCATCTCTGAAGATTATCTAGCCTAACCCCCTGAGAAAGTAGATTCACCTAGAGCAGGATCATGTCTTAGTGAGTTTTGAATATCTCCGGGGAATGAGACTCTACAGCCTCTCTGAGTAGCCTGTTCCAATGCTCTCCAGCCACCCTCACAGTAAAAGTTTTCCTCATATTTAGATGGAACTTTCTGTGTTTCTGTTTGTAACCATTGCCCCTTATCCTGTCACTGGGAACCACTGAAAAGAGCCTTCCTCATCCTCCTGACATCCACTTTTAGATATTTGTATACAATAATGAGGCCCCCTCTCAGTCATCTCCAGGCTAAACAGCCCCAGCTTGGTCAACCTTCCCTCATAAGAGAGAGATGTTCCAAAGCCTCATCATCAAAATCTCCAATGAACCCACTCTAATAGTTCATTTTCTTGTACTGAGGGGCCCAGAGCTGCACACAGCATTCCAGGTGTGGC
This sequence comes from Calcarius lapponicus, assembly GCA_039654755.1. Classification (NCBI taxonomy): domain Eukaryota; kingdom Metazoa; phylum Chordata; class Aves; order Passeriformes; family Fringillidae; genus Calcarius; species Calcarius lapponicus. Next base: position 27,981,981 of record CM077464.1, on the reverse strand, counting down.
CTCCCCAGAGCTGAGTAGAGGGTCAGGATCATCTCCCTCAACCTGCTGTCAGTGCTCTTCCCAATGCACTCCAGGACTCCATTGGCCCCCTTGGCCACCAGGGCACTGCGGGCTCATGGTTTGCATGTCCACCAGAATCTCCAGTTCCTCTTCCACCTGCTCTCCAGCAGCCCCAGCCTGTCCTGGTGCCAAGGGTTATTCTTCCCCAGGTACAGGACCCCCTTTGTTGAACTGTATTAGGTTCCTCTCTCCCTAAGTCTCCATCCAACCTGTCCAGGTCTGCCTGAATAGGAGCACAGCCTTTGGGTCACACCTCCAGCTTTCTATCATCAGCAAACTTGTTGAGGGAGCACTCTGTCCCTTCACCAAGGTCACTGATGGATACATGGAACAAGACTGGATCCAGTACTGACCCCTGGGGACACTGTTGGCTGCAGAGCTGCAGCTCCACCCTGTGCCATGGATCCCAACCCTCTGAGCTCTGACATTGAGCCAGTTCTTAATCCATGCCACTGTCCACTCATTCAACTCATTCTTCCTGCGCTTATCTATAAGGATGTTATGTGAGAGAGTGTCAAAAATCTTGTTGAAGCCAAGGGAGACAAAATCCAGTACTCTCCCCTCATCTGCCTGCCAGTTATGCCATCATAGAAGACTATCAGACTGGTCAAGCATGATTTTGCCTTTGATTAATCCACATTGACTACTCCTGATGCTTTTGCTCCCGATGCTTAGAGATGACACCCAGAATGACCTGTTGAACCACCTTTCAGGAGTTGGAGGTGAGGCTGACTGGCAGATTGTTTTACTGGGTCTTCCATGTTGCCCTTTTTGAAGACTGGAATGATGCTGGCTTTCCTCCACACACACATCTCCTGTTCTCCACGACCTTTCAAAGATGGTGGAGATTGGCTTAGCAATGCCATCTGCCTTCTCCCTCAGCACTCATGGGTACATCTCATTGGGGCCCATGGCTTTGTGCATGGCAGGTTTGCCTAAATATTTTCTAACCTGATATTCCTTAACCAAGGGAAAGTCTTCCTTTCTCCAGACTTTCTCTTGTCTCTAGGGCCTGGAATTGCTGAAGACTTGACTTAGTAGTAAAGACTGAAGCAAAGAGGGCATTCAGTAGCTGTGTCTTCTCTGTATCCTCCATCAACTGGGCAGCCACCTGATCCTAAAACAGGTAGCATTTAATGGAGGTGAAAAGGTACATTTACTGCCACACATTCTGATGTTGTGAATAATATCAATAAAGCTTTTAAGCACTGAGTACAGAACTAGTACTGGTAGTGAAAGCAAGGTGGGCACTCAAAATAGTCTGCTGAAAACTTAAATAGCAGCTGTTATCCTTAATAACCAGTGATTTTTTTTTCCAATCTTTAGGGGTTGGATAAGCCCAAATCCTAGTACTCCTACTTGTATTGTTTCATGCTGCAGTATGCTGAATTGATTGTATCTTTTTCTACAAATGCAACAAAGCAGAACAAAAACTATTCCACCTACATTAGTTTGTCACCCATCATAAAAGAAAAGAAAAAAAATACTGAATGTTTTGAGATTCAGTTGCTTACAAGTTCTTTAATTGGATTTAATGAAATAAAAATTGAATAAAAAGATGAATCTTCAACAAAGTAGCCTATGTTTTTTGATTATAGAGCTTGCTTATAAACTAAACAAAAGGAACTTAAATTTAGATTTCTTTAATAAGGCAAGTAAGCTATCTCTCTTCCAAAGAAGCATTAAATACAGAGCTAGAAGACTTGGGGATCTAGTCGCTCTTATAGTGACCATGTAACAAAGTTATTTTCATGAAATTACGTTGCCCAGGGAAGCTGTGAATGCCTTATCCCTGGAAGTGTTTAGGGCCAACCTCTTTTTTATATATTCTGCCTTCCTAGTTTTGAGATGGCTACAGCAGCATTGATGGTCATATCCAATTCTCTTACAAGATTAAATATAAAACTTTCAAAAATAGTCTTTCTTTCTATATTTACTATTGTTCTTATTTATATGAGTACCTCCCAGCTGCTTTTTTCCTTCCTCAATAGTATTGCTTATATTTAGTTCTAGATTCACGTTTATCTGTATTTTATTTTCTTGCTAAAACTCAAAGTAGCTAGCACACTAACATTTCACAACTTCATTCTCTCCGTTTCTTAGGTTAAAGTTCTTCCTATCTCAATTTCCCAAGCACTGGTTCAGAAACCTCAATTTCATTGTAGCAGTTGTGCATCCTCAAAGCACCCTCACCACCACCCGCCCAGGAGACCCATGGCAGAGGAAATCTATATTCTGCCTCAAAAGTGCATTAATGATACAAGCTGTGGCATCTCTGTTTGTAAAGTAGATCTGAGATCAAATTCCTCTCTGAAAGCATCCCCAGCCTAGGGTAGGAAAAATAGCAGCTCAGTGTTAAAGACTGAAGCAGTTCAGGTTGCTCCAGAAGTGGAGGATGTAAACCCACAGGGGGTCACCATAAGAATCTTTATAGACTTGTACCAATAAAGACAGGAGCTTTCAGAGTGTGAAAGTTAGGGATTTTTGATGTTTTATCTGACATTTTTCTCTCCAAACTTTTTTTGTGTGTTGGAGGTAAGCTAGATTTGCTGAGCTTGATGAGGGTCTCAGAATTCTCATCAGTCTGCAATAATTTTGGGGTTTGTTTCACTAACTCAGTACAAGCCTTCTTTTCATGTCAAAGAAACTGAATCAGCACCAGAGAAAGAATATTATTTATCAATCCAGAAATAGTTATAAAGACCTGGAAAGATTCAACTGCCCACTGGAACACAAAGTCATACAGATAAAGAAAAAAGTAAGCTATGACTGGTGGAGCAGATTGTGCTGGCAAGAAAATTACCGATAAAAAACCAAAGGGCAGTCAGTGGAGGGGAGAGTTTTGATCGAATATCTGCTCCATAATTTTGAGTTGGTACTTAGATTTTGAGATAGATAGCAATATGCTGAAGGTGGATCAGAACTATATTGCTATCCTGCTGTCTTCTAGGGGAGACAGTAATCTTAATTAATTAATACCAATCTATTTTTAATGGAGTGTTTCTGAGACACATTTCAGTAACAAATGTTACACACCAGAAGATAAAACATAGCCCTATCTGATATATGTGGAGCCTCAGCTGTACATATTTGACCCCTATTTTACACAGTTGCGGCTCATTGATTCTTTCTTTTAAACTCCTGGACTGAGCACTCAGCAATCATTGGACCACCCATACATCTTCTGAGCTGATTTAGTCTATGAACTGTAACCCTGCTACAGGGCTGTAATGTTTCTGGCACCTACAATGCTGGCTGCTTGTCATTATGACATATAACCTAGAAGATGTACTTAAGAACAAATAACCTCAGAAGTGTTAACATGCCATCAGTCTTTTCTGCTAAAGCAAAGACAGGGCTTGGGACTATCCAAAAATGAATAAATGAGCAAATTCACATACTATCCTGGTAGCCACCAAAGTTCAGGTTTGGAACCAAAAGTGTGAGAGAAAAAAAGAAACTTAAGAAAGATCTTAATGGCTCAAAACCTCCATTCATTTTATCTGATTAAATGCTTCAAAGTTACATAAGCCATTTTTTCTTACTTTTACTTGAATTATATGTATTCTTTTACATTGAATGTCTGCAATTGCAGTATGAATCTGATGATGGACAAGTTTAAATTATAAATATTTTCCTTTTCCAAGGTTTATTAGAAGTGCCAGTATGAACATTGAGTGTTTGAAATAGAGCATCCTAATTTAATGTAATAGAGCTTTCTAAAAGGTCAGGCAGAACATTTTACACTGAAAATTAAAATACAGATAGCACTAGAGTGGAGTTACTGTTTATCCCTTTTCAGTCCTGTTCTTAATAAAATTGCATTGAATTTTTTATAATACATCAAAAAGTCAACATGAAACAGTTCACACAGTATTAAATATATCAACAATATAAAGCTGGGTCAGATAATGGCAGAATTAAACAAAGACGAAAGGTAACAATACCGGCTTCAATTAATGTAGTGAATTAATGAATGATCTCTATTACTCTACTCGTGTTCATTAAACAAGTATAATAGGCTTCTGAATTGTCCATATGAACTCAGAGAGTCTATTCAATCAAAATTACCTATGCTTTCTGTCAATCCCTTGCTGATTATTCATCATCAGAGGCATACATAACTAACCCTATGGCATTTACAGTCGCTGAGGGCTCAGGCATGCAGTATTACCAGGACTGTGTCTGTGAACACTAACTACCCAAACTGACTAAGCCCCCATATTATAGAGTGTGTAGGGGGTGTATTTACACACATAAATAACATATTGGTCCTTATTAGTTGCCTGTAGGGCAATTTTCCTGCCATGTACTCTTCCCATTTTTTAGAGCAATAGTGTAATTTCAAGTATGGACTCCCATAGGTAGTAACAATGGCAGTCTTGAAGATAAGTAACTTCTTTCAATCCAAGTAGGCACCTCCTAGAGAAAGCAGGAAGATGGAAATATACAAAACTGCACTTTTCTGAGTTAGCAGCAATAAGGCGGAGGTGTCACAGCAGTTGCCAGTGGTTGCTAGAACTGCAAGCAACTGCTTGCAAAGGAAGGGAGAGTCACTTATTTAAAATATGTTGTCTTAAAAGGAAGCATCACTGTTTTGCTCATGTTTATCCAATTGGTTTCCCAGAAGCCACAGAAGTGGGATTGTTTTGCCTGTTTTGCTTTCATTTGCTTGAGTTAGGTGATCACAGTTCAGCCCTTAACCTTCTTATGTTTTTCTTGCTGTTTCTGAACTGAAAAAAATTAATCTTTCTCAATAGCTTATACAAGACAGCCCTGTGGTTTTCTTTTAAGATGGTACATTATTTTTGTGCTATTTCATGACAGGAGTATTAGAATGAGGTAAAAGCACTAAACTCATGTTAAAATGTTTCTGTAGGAAAAATGGTTGCATTTATTAGGATTAATAGACTACTTATACAGGAAACTAAAATCCTCTTTATTCACATGCAATATAGTGTGCAGGTAACCAAAATCCAATCTTCTTAATCCTCAGTGAAGCAGCTTTTTCCCTGACTTCAGCGACAGTTCAATTTCTGTTATGCTAACCATATGCTCCTGATTGATTATCAGTTATATTTAATTATTCAGAGTTACAGATGGCAGTTTTGTGAGGCAAACTGCTGATCTCTGGAGGCCCTGTGTGCTGATGCCTCTGCCCCTGCAGTTACAATTTTTGAGTCCCTGAGGTTGAGAAAAACAGGTAATTTAACCACTTCTGTAAGGGGTATTGGCCTATCCAAGCAGGAGAGAATGAAAGGATTCTGTTATTAAGCTAGTGCACGAAATACATCGAGATGGAAGAGAGGATATTAAGATAAATGCTCTGAAATAACCTTTCTTGCCAGTAATTAATGCCACTCTTTCTTCTTATCCATTGAAAGAAACATTTGAGTTGTGCTCCAATTTTTTGCTCCAATTTTTTTCCTCAATCAACTTTTTCCTGTTCTCCACATTTGAAGGTTATTTGTACTACAGCAGAGAAGCATGTCCTTCATTCCATACCAGTAGGATCTTAGTTCTGAAATCTCCGAGGCCCTGTTGTCATGTGTTGGAATCCCAGTGTTCCCTACAGAACAAAAATGGTGGGCAAAGCAAGATGGGTCATAACTATTTGTACCAGAGTGGAAAGTATGTAGACTGCAGAAAACAAAAGAGAAGATGATATTCCATCTTCTTTTCTCCACAGGTTAGTAGTCAAAAATCCAAAATTTTAAAAATGCCCCCCTGTTCATTTTTTGCTTATCAGTACCACAGAGACAGTGGGAGAGAATCCACCAGCACATTTTTCCCCACAAATTTCTTGAGAGAGAGGTTTTTTGTTTTCAATTCACCTGATAGTGCAGTCCCAGCAGAATGCACCTAACAAATCATAGTGAGTGTCTGCACCTTGCTATGTATCAAAGTCCCTTAATGTGCCAACAAAGTTCTTCAAGGTCAGGAAAGCAGTTTATCAACCTCTTATATCTCTTATAGGAGACAATAAATTTATTCTACTGTTGGAATCTATGAATAATTCAGATGGTCTGTGAGATAAACACTATTGCTTAGGATGCTCTGCATGTCATTGTCAACTAGTACCAAACACTGTCATTGCTCCATGTACTCTGTTCTTTTTAGTTTCCTCTCAGCTCAGGAAAATGCAGTGCTGTATGGCTTGCATTTTTTTCTGTGTCCTTTAGCTCCTTAAAGTTTGCTTTTTCCTATTACATCTGTCCATGAATGAATAGGTTGAGAAAATTAATGTCTTGAATAACTGTTCCCTTCTCTCTTAGTTTCTAAGCCTAAAAATTTACTTTGTAAATAAAAAACCAGTTGTCTTTTAAAGGCCTCTGCATTCCTCATTCCTATTAACAAGGAAAGCAAAATATCCTCCCTAACTAATTTGATAGCAATCACTTTGGGATACTTCCTGTTTCTAGTTAGCTTAAGCATATGTATAGGATTTAATATATACGTAAGTCTGGCTAATCTTGTAAGAGGTTTATACATCCATTTAAAATATCGAATGAAATATTTAACTCACTTATTACAAAGCCATTTTGAGTTTTATTCCATTTTAAGACAAGGAGTAGGGGTGAGTAGGCTCACTCCTACTGAGCCAAATAAAATTTCAGTTATATGATCTATGAGACAGGGAATATGAAAAAATTAGGATTTTTTTTTTTTTAACTAACAGAATTTTGAAAGCCAAAGATGGTATTGGACTTCTTGTACTCTCTTGTGCTCTCTCCTTGATCATGACCTTAATATAAAAATAAAAGGAATAAAACAACTGATATCTATGCTGTTATTATATATTTTTCTGTCAGATCTCAATGTTTGAATCTATAACTAACTAAGAGAACTATCATTTAAAGCTTTAATTGATAGAGACCTTTGGCTTTTAAACTTGGGAAAGTGATATATATATAGACTAGACAATTATATACCTGAGTCCGTATCTGCTGACAACAACAACTACTAAAATTCAGTCTATGACCAACCATGTATTCCACCATATTCTTAAATAAACTTAGCCTCATTTCACCTGAAAATGCATCTTTCCAGAGTAGCTTTACATAATACTAACAGTCTCTTCAGAAGCTTAAGGCTCATAATTGTGGTAGTGAACTTTGCATTAGAAAATATGAGTATGCCCAGTTTTATGAAATGCAAAGTAAATGTGGTTACATTGGTCATTGCACACATAGAAACTTAAACACATAGATACTTTGCATAAGGAGTTTGACAAAGAGAAATAAGTTTATATATCCTGGTAATTTTTCAAGCAGCAATTAAATTAGTGGCAGCTTTCCAGTAAGAGTAAGCAAGTAAAAAAATCTCAAAGAATAATAGGAATGATTTGGCCTCAAAACAAGAAAGTTAAAAGAAAAAATTGTTTTAGCTTTCCTTTAATGACTTCACTGAGGACACACTGCTTTGTGCAGCAATTCTCAATAAATTATTGCCAATTTAGTAGACTATTATTTTTTTCTGCAATAGCAAAGCTATAAAAGGAAAAGGAATTGTTTTAATTTGGTAGATTTTCTGGTCATTCCAATGTTTATATAACGTAAAGGCTTCTCCAAAGGAGTTTTTTTACTTGTTTCTGCACTTGCTTTGTGCCATCAGATTCATAAAAAAGAACTGGTGTCTATTGTATACCTAATTGAATCATATCTTTTAAGATAATGTTTCCTAGACTGAACATATGGATGTAAAACAAATGTTTTGTCAAGCCTGTAGCACACTATGAGCCAGCAGTGTGCCCTGCAGCCAGGAGGGCCTACACTATCCTGGGGTGCATGAGGAAGAGTGTGGCCAGCAGATCAAGGGAGGTGACCTCTCCCTCTAATCATCCCTGTTCAGGCCACACCTGGAGTACTGTGTCCAGTTCTGGGCTCCTCTCTCAAAAGAGAAAAGAGCCACTGGAGAGGATCCAGCGAAGGGCACAAAGATGATTAAGATGATTAAGAGACTGGACAATCTCTCTTATGAGGAGAGTCTGAGAGATCTGGGCCTGTTTAGTCTGTAGGAGACTGAGAGGAGATCTCATCAATATAATTATCTCAAGGGTGGGTGCAATAGGAGGGTGCCAGAATCTTTTAAGTGGTGCCCATGATAGTATAAGGAGCAATGGCCATAAACTAAAACACAAGATCCACCTCAGTATGAGGAAGAACTTCTTTATACTGAGGGCAATGGAACAGGCTGTCCAGGGAGGTTATGGACTCTCCCTCTCTGGAGACATTCAAAATCCACCTGGACATGTTCCTGTGTAACCTGCTCCAGGTGAACCTGCCTGGAGGGGCAGAGGGGTTGACCTAAATGATTTCCAGAAGTCTCTTCCAACCCAAAAAATCTGTGATTTTGTTATTAATTTCAAATGCTGCCTTCAAAGAATTATAAGAAAGAAAAGAGTAGTCTTTTCAATGGTTTATAGCAGCTTACGATATGATGTTTGCATTAAACACTTGATAAAAATTGAAAGGCAGTTATCAAGAAGATTGGATTTTCTCTGCTAAAGCAAGACTTAAAAGCCTCATTAACTAAGTAACATTCATCCTATGTGAATAAAAGCTTTTCTCATTTTGGCTTAAATGGTTTTCCTATTCTACTTTAAAGCACTTTTCTACCTCAAAGTCCCCTTAAACCTAATTCTATTTTTGTTGAGTTGATTGAAAAGAATTTGGCTTTTTTTAACTAAAGTGGTTTAAATTAAACAAAATATTTGTTTAATCTGAAATAAATACTATTATTCTGGTTGTGTTTGTTTGGTTGATTTTTTCTTAGACGCAGAGCATATCCAGAATTTCTAATGAAATTTTTATTTGCATTTAAAAATTTTGAATTTCAAAATGAATAATTGAATGTTAGCTGAAAAATTTTACTAAAAATATTAATAATTGTCCTTAAAAATTCTCCCAAGTGGTTTTGAACACAATTTTTTCTTATATAGTATAGGTACTCTGCTAGTATTCTGAAAAATCATCACTAAACCTCACAAACTCAGACTAATTTCTGATCAATATAAATTTAAAATAATTGTGTGTTTTCATAAATATTCCACTAGAATGAAAAAAAAAAAAACCCAAAAATGTTTACTGAAAGAGGAAATGAATTCCATCCTCAGATTTCTGGGATAGTGACTGAAAGGCAAAAAAAGGTTACTTCTAATTTATAAATTTAACAGTCCAGCCCCTGTTCGCTGGCAGTTGAGACACTGCAATTCATGTAAAAGGGAGATGCCTCTTTTCACCACTCCCTGTTAAGCCTTTCCTGAGTTATGAGGAGTAAAAGAGGCAGGTGAAAAACCCCTGGAGCAGTTGCTTCCAGTCAGCCCATATGGAGAACATACACCCCAAGTGAGCTGGGACACTTGTCAAGAGCCAGAGTAAAATCCTTTCTGCCTCTCACTTTGTAAGAAAATCTTCTTTTTATTCCCCAGTAAAAAGGCCTCATCAGTTACTGAGAGAATAATTAAGCATGCTGTAGATCTAACAGGTATGAAAAGTTCTCAGGCAGCCTTTCCTACAGTGTGTTTCAGATGATAACCTCCAAATGTTCCTGGATGGATTTTTTGCCTTCCTAAGACTGATATAGTCCTTAAGCCACAGTAAATTCATGGACAATGCCTTGTTACCTATACTTTGTTGCTGGACCTAGGGCATATTTTACACTTGCTGTAATTTGCCTTCATTTTATTTGTGTTGCTCTAGTAGAACACAGTTAAATATGCTGTACACTGTTAAATGAGAGTATGCAGTATTTATTAACTGCTGCAAGAAGTGCTAATAAAATGAGTAAAAGATCAGAGGTCTATACAAAAGATATTTTTAATATAATTAGGTCTCTTTCAGAATTGACAAAATAATGCCGACAAAACCCCAAGGACTATTTACATAATAGATTTCCAACAGCATGAAGGGTTTCCCTGTAAACCTGCTTCATCTGTGCAATGTAAACAGTATCTACATATTTTCATTTTTAGTATGGTTGTAAAGTAATGTTTCTTTTATATGAGTCTTATCTTCCAGCTGTAAATTTGATAGTTACTGCAGACTATACCACTGGCATTAGTTTTAATGATGTGAGACTCCAATAACTCCTAAAGAGTTTAAGATTAATGCAAAAGAACTTAACTTTGTGAGTCATGACTTACTTTTATTAGTGACTCTGCAGTTTGATTTAGATTGAGACTGGGAGAGAGTATTATTTGCCCATAGAAATGAGAGGCTGTTCATTTTATTATATCATCCATAAGTAATATGTCAGATTCTAATTTCAATAGGGATTCAAATATTTAGGGGCAAGTAGGGTCAAAATTCTTGCAGACTGCACAGCACCCAAATAGCACTCATTCACACTTTAGAAGAGGGGCTTTTTGGGAGGATCTGATCACCAGTTTCAGACCTGTGCTTCAAAAAGCAAAAGTAAATCTCAAGTACCGGAGAGAGAAAACCACAAAAAATTATTTGCTTTGTTGGTTCAATAGCAGAGAATAGAGTGTGCTGTTACATCAGATAAGGACATTGTCAAGCTGAAGCCTGATCATTTCTTTGTACCCACCTAAGCAGACCATTGGAAAAGTACCTCCCTACTTTATATTTTCAGGTAATAAGAATGAGGCTGTCAGGGACTGAAGTAAGGAGGAGAGAATGAATAGTTTTCATACTGAAGGTGTCTGAAGTGACTGTGATACTGACAAAAGAATGAAATTTAATGTGAATAAATTGTTATACTGCATAGCAGCAGCTATATTAACTACCTTTAAAAGACATGTTCATCATGTTTCCAGGGATCTCAGAAAACTGAAATTGACCTCACTACCAGGACAATCCACTCAGTCTTCAAAGCAAAATTGAAACCATTATGTTTTTATAGACAGAGAGAAAAAAACCCCAGAAGAGTATTCTTTCCTGTCAGATAAAATACCAAAACTTACCAATGAACCCATGATGATGCTTCTCTGAACTATTTGATGATGATAAATATCAAGTAGTGTCAAATAATTCTGAAAAAAGACCAAAATGTCTAAAAAATTTTCAGTAAAAACCCTCCATATTTTCATTAATTTTATTCCTGCAGCAGTTAATAACTATTTTGATGATGCCAAAACAGTGGTACCACTGATGATTTATCAGCCTTTCTTACTATCAGGGCTCAGAGAAGAGTAATCAAAATTATATTAAAAGAATAATTAATTAATTATATTAAAAGGAATGGGATCAATAATTTAGGATTGTAAAATGTTAAAAAGGGAAAAAGTAACATTAGATCCATCCTGAATGATAGGCACAGGGAAGATAGATATTGATTTTTGTTTCTTCATTCTCAGGAAATTCAGATATGAGATTTTTTGAAAATCTTCAAATGAAAAATAAATAAAAAAGATAATATATAATAACTGAATGCTCTTTCCAATACCATTTTTATTATTTAATTTTGCCTTGCATTTTTTTGACTGAACTGAATGTTTCATCTCTTTTAGTTCCTCTTTACTTTGGAACAACTGCTTTGACTTCTGCTTAATGAGAAGTGGCTCTCACCTAGTCAGAAAAAAAGCAGAATAATAACTCCTTGACCTGAATTAAAAACGTAATCAGTGCATGACATGGGGATAGATCTTACTGTGACCAGGCTATGATTGAAACCCAAAGTTTTACAAAAACACGTCCCAAGTTCTTGGCATGTTTTCTTAACATATGAAATAAGGAAGCTCCTAAGGAAGAGAGACCTGTGCCAAGAAATAAGCAACATTGCCCACTAAATGACAGTTCTCTCAGAGCTGGGCTCATTAGAAACACCAACCAAGACCACAAATGTTTTAATCCCTTTCAGTTTCAGTAAAAAGTAGGCTCTAAAGCACCAACAAAAAAACAGGCATTTTTAAATGAGTTTTGTGCATAGAGACTACAAATGGAACCACTTACTGAATAAAACAAGGACTGAAGACTGAGGATAGTATTTCTAGGGCATTCCTGGAGAAGTGTTGGCATTCCTATTTCACAGCAGGGAATCTGAGGTGTAGAGAAATCACTGATCTAAAGTTATTAATGCTGCAGAGAATGCAAGCTGTGTAAAACCTCTCGTGGATTTCATATTTGCTGCTTTCTAGAGCTGAAAACCAGAGTCACATCCATCCTTGGATTTTTTATTTTTTCCTCTTTCCTGTTTCTTGCATCTCCAGCCAGATCTCCTATATGTTCACTCATTTATATTCAAGGACAAAGAATTTTAGTGGTGACTGACACCTTGCCAGAAGTACCTGCCCTTTTAATAGGTTTTCTTCAGAATCTGGGAATTGGATTGGGAACAACTATATTTTCAACTAACAACTATATAACAAGAAGTTACTTGAGATTAACCACTGCATGAGTTTTATCTTTAGATTGGTTTGGTATGTCCCTCAGCTCAAAGAGGGAACAAAAAAATGAAATATTGACCTGAGTATCAAATTCATGATTGACAATTTACAACTAGGTTAACAATGTATTTTTCTTGTATTTCTGATATTCTTCATTTGTTAGCTGTGCTTAACTATTTGTGTGAATAAATCTTATTTGTTTATGCCACCTAGTCACAGCATTGCTTGTAAATAAAAGTTATTAAAAGGAATTATTATTCCTTTTAATCCTAAAAGCAAAATCTTATTTTGCTCTTTTGGAAACAAACTTCATTAAATACACAGAAATCAAGCCCTAGCTATAAAATCTACCTCTTTCTTATACAGCTCAAGATTGTTTAAAAGGACTGTGGATTCCATATAACTTAAATGAGTTCAAGGGAGAAGCAGTGAGGGTTTTACAGTCTGACTTTCAGTAAACCTGAACAGATGGGTTTTTTTTAAAAAAATCATCATTGTGACCAGAAAAAAAATCTTATTTTTTTGTGATGTAGATTAGAAATTATCATTTGAGGTACTCTCGGGTTTTCACTTATTAAAGAACCTTACTGACTTTGATAATCAATTTAGTAATTTCTAATTCCTTTCCTGCTAACTATGTCACACACATATATTTGCATCAATGCATTGTTATATATGCTTTATAATAAGATTAATGTACTCTTTATAGTGTATGTATTGTGTCTTTACAGCTGCCTGTAATATTCATGAAGCACACAGACTCCAGGGTTTGCAGTAGATAACAACAGAAATAAAAACATCTAGGCAAAAGTTTTTGTGTAGCCAAGTGCAATGCTTGTTTTGAGTGATGAAATCACACTCAGAAGTCCTCTGGGCTGCCTCTGGAAAAAGAAGGCAAAATTCTGAGCCTTTTATAATTTTTTTTTTAATTCATATTAGAAAATTCCCAAAAAGAGAAAGAAATTCTTTTTTTTTAATATTAATTTGTTGTTCATTTTGTGCAAGATGCAGGATAAAAACTGCCCTCAAAATATAGATCTGCTTTAAAACCTATAGCATTTTGCAACACTGTAGAATATTTCCATTTAAAATTTATGTGACTCTGAATGAGAACCTAACCTAGCAAAGGAGGAGAGAATGCCTCTTTCTGAAGGAGCCCCATTTTATCTATACTTCTAAGAAGAGCAAACCATATGGCAAGCTCACTAGAAGACTTATGCTATTTAAAATCTGTAAAAATCTTTCTTCTTTAAACAACACAGAAGGAAATTGTAAGTTTGGTGACCAAGTTAATTAAAACACAGCATGGCATCAAAGGAAAGCAGGAACAAAATATGTTTGGTTTCAAACCCTGTGAAACAAGTCAGTATAAATTTGGCTTGGAAAATTCGCAGAATATTTACAGGCCAACCTTATACAATGTATAAATAAACAGCTCAAGTATTGTTACATTCTTCATCTGACACAAGCACAGTTTACCAACTTTGCCATGTTGAAAAATGGTTATTTCACATTATTAATAAAGGTAAAGAGGTAAGAGTAACTGATGGGAAATGCTGGATTTTGAATTACAAGTATGATGTTTGATGTTAGGAATGGACCTTATGATCCCAAAGAAATAAAGACCCCTCTGTTCACTAACTCTGTGAAATTTCTTTTCTCTTTAACTTCTGCATTACAGGCATCCAAGTGTCTGAAAATTCTTGCTTTTTTTTAACTAGTGAAAGGGTGTAGTGCAGCAGGTATGCATGAGTGGTAGGACCCAGCTTTGGACCTATTGAGCAAGTTCCCTTTCAAAGGTTAACCTCTAAAATAAACTAGAAATACAGCATGGAAACTCAGTAAAGTGAATTTCTGCATGAGGACAAAAGAAGAAGTCGAAGATGTTCCTTCCTAAATCAGACAGAAGTTATTAGTGAGTTGGCATTGCAAGCAGTAGTGATCTGTCCTCTACTAATTTTATTCATATAAATAAATTGGATAATGCTTCTGAAAGCAAGATTTTCATGTGATTCTAAATTAGGAAGAATAATAATTAATGAGGAACAATGCAGACAGCAACAGGACTAATAGATGACAAATGTAGTTCAATGCAGCTTAATGCAGAATAATGAATCTGGTAGTAAAGTAAAAAAAAAAAAAAAAAAAAAAAGGAGAGAAAACCTTACCACCTGCAAGCTCAAACACGCACACCACACACAAACAAAATAAATGAACCAAACAAAGAAAGGAAAACAAAGTGGAAGGTATGTCCTTTCCTAAAAAGAATCCTTTGCCAGGTTTAATCATCAGGATTACCAAAGGATAAGAAAAAAGGTTAAAGTTTGGACAAACTCAGGAAAGATATGGAAAAAAGAGATGATGATTATCACACTTAAAAAGAAAAAGATGCTTTTGCTGTTCTGTTCCTGACTTCCCCAATCATTCTCGACCCTTAAGAGCTGGCTTGCCAGGCACTAAGCGCATGCATCGATAGTTACATTGATGCGCAGACAGCAACTATTGCAGAAATTTGTACTTTATTCTGCAGTTGGTGAGATTGCTATTTCCAAACAGTTTCAATCCACCTTCTGCTGTTTCTCTTCAGTTAGCCTGGTAGCCATGGTTTCCAAAGGTTCCCTGTCAACACAACACTATTGGAAGTTATTTTTATGAGTATATGCAGTGTTTATATGCCCCACTGGCACGTCTGCTCTCCAAAAGGCAATTCACAAAGGAGGAACAGTTTTGCTTTTTATTTGTATAAATTCATTTGTATGCCATTAAAAAATCCTTTATGTGAATAGCTTTTTATAATTAATCTTCTCAAGTTACTACTATCATGTTAATGAGACCAGTATTCCCCAGCACTGGAAAATTGCTGTTAATGCTGCTTATTTAATCTTGACAGTTTTAAGCTGTAAGAGGCTGAGAGCATTTCATCTGGAAGCTGCCTGGTGTGTTGATAGGACATTCAGATTCACTGTTTTCCCTGAATCATAAAGCAATTTGGAAAGCACCACTGCATTGTAAAACATGATCTTTATCACAAGCAAGTGTGCTGTAGCTCCTCTGTGTTAGGATATTGGGATGGCATGGACATTCAAAGCGCTAACGCAGCATATCGCTTTGGTACGTGCTTAACATTAAGCAACTGAGTATTTCTTTTGATGTGGATATCATCGTGCAGTTTCTTAAAGAATTAGTCTTTCTCAACTGATTTTAATTCTTTTGATGTGTTCTTTTCAAGAGTTACCCATTTTGCTTGGGAAACACTCCGTTTCCTAAAACTTTCTTTTTACTGTTGCTCTTTCCTGATGGGAGATAATGGATACTGTTGCAATTCTTACTCCTCTTTCTTTAAAATTACTGTGTTTCTCCTATTTCTCTTATTTTGTACGCAAATTGTATTGCATTATATTTTTTTCCAAAAGAAAGTTTACTCACTGCTTTGAAAGACTAAACTTCTACTTTTCTAAAAACATCAAATATCCACTATGAAAATATTTGCATGTACTTCTTAAGAAGACACTTTTGTTTATTCTAAAAGTGATTTTTCACTTTCTATTCCGTCTTTCACTTACCTATGTTTTTTTAATTGAAGATCAACTGGCTCAAAGTGCCACTTTTCATGTACCTTGCAGAGTTGTTGTGCTGAGCTCTTTGACTGACAATATGCTTCTTTCAAACAGCGGACCCTGAACATCAAGGCTGAGGAAAGCTATTTCCGTCAGATGGGAAGGGAAATTGCCTTGATTTTGTTCCAAGCAGGCAATTAAGAAATGATAAATTGGAATCCATGTAAAGCTGGAAACCATAACTCTCAGATGTGTTATGCACTCTGAAGTGTAAAACACCTGATAATAATAATAAATACAATCACTTATTGTAAAACAATGAAAATTAGCATAAGCTTATAAGAATGATGTGATTTCAAAGCTGGAATTTGTTTGGAAATTTCTATTTAATCTTGTGAAATTAATAATTTTCTCACCTTTTCTATGTAATATTTAAGTCATCTGTCCCATGTAATGTAAATGTAATCTTTTAGTGCTTTTACATATGTCATTTCTATAATTTCCATGTATAGTGTTTGAACTTGCAGCAAGCAGTGCCACTAGGGAAGCTGCAGGGAAGTAATGTGGTTTTCTGCTACACTAGGTGGCTGATCCAAATTATCCAGTTTATCAGAAGCCAGATTAATTAATAGCTTTTCTTAGTTGTATTGGCTACATCTTGAAGCTAAAATTTAAATCCCAACCCCTACTAATCATTATAAAGCATGTTATAAATGAAGGGTAGTATTTTCCTGAGTGAATTTGTAGGTTTTCAGGCACTGCAAAAAAAAAAAGAATGTCTTTATATTCATGCAGAGTTCTGATGTGGGAAATCCATTTTCAGTTCTTGCTTGTTTTATATTTACAGACTGTTTTATTTTACTCCTCTCATGTGGAATAACTGTGAATCTTTAAGTTCCAGTTGGTAAGTTCATTTATAATGCCACTACACCCATGGATGTTCTTTGTCTTTGTCAAAAAGTAGGAACAAAATGATTGCTCATGGAAATTGTATTTCCTGATAAGCTCTTCTTCCAGATTATTTTGGACTAACACCATCATGCAGAGCAAAATGGCACAGTTCAGGAAAGCACTGCAGCTGCATGCACAGAACACAGCTTGGAGGCTGCTACCTATCATGCATTCTAAATTTCCCTTAAGAGTTTTACTGATGTCTATTGCTAAGTGAATATTCATCACCTTGTAGGTATAAAAGTTTTCACAGCCATTGAGGTTTGTAACCAATGGATGCCTTCTTTTTATTAAAACAAACAAACAAAAGCTATTACAGGAGACCTACACAATGATGTTCATGCAGATAATATGACCTAAGTGAATACTACTGAACATTGTATAGCACAGGGAATGTTGGGAAGATAATTTAATTGTTCTGATTACCTACTTAAGTAACCTTCTTCAATAGCCAAATAATGGAATTTACTTGTTGACAAAATTGAACATTAGTTTTGACATTTTTTCTGGTCAGAGTTTGAAAAAGAAGCAAGTGGAAGGTCTGGGATCCCTTTGCAATCAAGAGTTTTTCTCTTTTGCTTTTTCTTTTGTCTATTTTGTATTTTCCTCACTATGCTGCACTCTGGAGTAACACTTTGGTACATGGTAACTAAAAAGCGTAGTAAAACCAAAAATTATTATTGAATATATTTGAAAATTAATATATTTGACTTTTCATGTGACTGTCAAATAATACATGCTTTAGAATTAATTTCCACTCTTTTTCAATATTTTCAATTTGTTTTTGCTCACAGGTTTGTGAATCCATTAAAATTCAGTCTTTTTATGATTCCTCTTCCAATTACTTGACATCTTAAATGGATAAAAACACACAGACAGGGACTATTGTATTTTTATGAAGTATGATCTTTTCTTTCCACTTGAAGTTGATCTTCATTACCTGTTTCTGAAAGAAAAATGGGCAGTGCTTTAATTGGAGCACAAGGAAATGCAAGTGCAGAGAAACACTTAGGAAATAGAAGGTATCTGTTAATCACAATTAGAAAGAATAAAAGATTTAGCTTAAGGTCATTCAGAGAAAGGATAAAAATTACTTGGTTTAACCTCTCAGTTGTGGATCAGAGTGAATGTGCTGTTTTAGTGGAAAAGTCCTTTGGATAATTATAAACAGCAATTTAACCCTTTGTTTTAAATTCTTTCATGAGAATAGGTCAGAAGTTGTTTATTTGGGCTATAGCTGGAATGCAATTTTTCTCACCTGGAGGGGCAGATGAGGGAGCACGTCAGCAGAGGGACCATCTTCCTCTGCAATGACCAGCTTAAGCTTTGCTCCTCGTTTAAGCAGCTTAAGTCACATGGAACTAATGCATTATGTCATTAATTTGACTGGCAGTGCTGTGAACAAGTGATTGGAGATGTGTGAATATTAGTGTGGTTGAAGTCCAAGACTGAGTTACCAACTGGCTTCCTTTAAATTCTTCTGCGATTAAATGTATTCAGGAGCTGAAACCCTAGGAGCTGGCAACAGCCTCTGTAGCACTGCTTGTCTACCTGTGTGATAAAATTTAAGAGCCATTCTTATGTCTAGAAGTGAACGGGAAACATGGCCTACCTGTTAACAGGCATGGCTTTTTTGAAAGAAACCTTCAAAACAGAATGTGCATGAAATTAAACATGCATGTACATTTTGGAGATCTGAGATCTTAAACTGAAAGTTTTAGCAAAGAATTAATAATCATTTTAGTTCTTTACCCAAGATTGTACAGGACTTAGTATAAAAATGCTGTGATGTGTTGTCTACATCAGCTTTAACTATATATGAAATTGTGGAAGGACATAGAGGGGAAAAGTGTCATAATTTCAAGCCAGGTAATATTCCTGTCATCTTGTACATGTTGCTCTTTAGATTTTGTTGCCCTCACTATGAGATTTCTAATTTAGAAAGAGAATTTTCATTTCAATGTCAGACTATTCCAGATAGCAGGCAGGCCCTTCTGCAGTAATTGAAATTAAAATAATTAATGAATGTGATTTATAATTTTCATAGCTGTGAAAATGTTTATCTGCATTTTCATCAATTAAAGACACATTTGAAGGATGATGAATTAAAACCTATATCCTCAAAATGCAGAATTTTGAAAGATTTATGAATATTGATTTTACCATCTTTGCTGTGAGGTCTTTATACTTTTATTATGGTTTATCAATGTATCTGCTCAGTAATACCTACTGCAAAAAAAAAAAAAAAAGAGAATAAAAATGTCTCCTGCCCTGTGTTGGATTTTTACTGTGTTTTTAAAATGAAAAAATATTCCTTTATGTAAACTTCCTGTAAGAAATTTTTTAGGAAGGGGCAAGATCCACAGTTCAAATTCTACAATCCCAGAAATTTGGTGAAGGTATCAGACACAGAGTAAAATTCATCTGTAATGTTTGAATTCCTACTTTTACACTGGTAACTGGGAGTAAGTATTCCTAGGAGAGCCAAGCCAGAATACTTTCTCAGAATTTGTGAATATATGACAAGTCACTGGGAGAGCAATGAAATTTCCAATTTGCCTATTTCTTGTCAAAATAATATATAGAAAATCAAATTCTAAGCTAATCTATTGTGGCAATGCTGTGACCTTTCCCCAGGGCATGCCCCATAAGGCCAAAGCCATTTCAGTAAGTCTGTAATTGGACAATTACCTTTTTTCAACCAGTAAATGCTGACTCAGAGACTTGTCTCCCATTAATCTTATGTTTACCAAATGGCATGTGCATATTTATTTCATAATCGTCACTATGCATGCAGGAAAATGGTCTGTCTACCATTTCTTATGATTAAAAATGTCTTTTAGTAGTCATTTGTTTCAGTCTCTCAGTGACCCAGTGGATTATTGCACTTAAATCCTTTTAGTTCTGGAGACATGGATTCAAGTTGTTTGTATGAGTTGTTTGTATGAGCCTCAAAATATTTCATACCAGATGTTTATACAAAACAACAATCATCTCCACAATCCAGCATGATTAATAATCTCTGTTCAGAAAAACAGTCTTAGATACAGAGCAACAAGATACAGTTCAGATTCTAGCTGAAGCACCACAGAGTCTCACAGGAAGGATGATGGGAGAAAAAAATAATAGACATTTTCTAATGAAAATATACTTTACTTCAATGAAATTTTATTAGAGGGTCTCAGCTTTGCAGGAGTTTTTCTGGGAAAATTCCCATAAAGAAAAGACAGAATTTTACCTGGAGACAATTTTGCCTGATTGTCCCTGTATTTTTTGTGACTTGGGGTTAAAGTGAAGAAAGCACTATAGTCATATTTGTACAGCCATTAAAATTTCAGAAATTCTCTATTACTAAGTGTGTGGCGGGTACAATTATCAGAAAAACACACCAAATATGCATTTTTAAGAATAGTCTAAAAAAAAAAGACACTTCTGATGTAAAGGCATAAGCTCTAAAAATCAAAAATCATGTTCTATTTATTTTAAATAGCATCTTAATTTTCTGACTCAAACAAGTAAAAGGGATTTCAACTAAACCCCTCATTTTGTGGTCAAAATCAATAGTGTTTAGAGTATACTCTAAACTACATGATTTGTTCCTTCCATCAGGTATTTGGACATCTAAATCTTCCAATTATTTACACTTTTAATTGGTTTCCATTGTGAAATTAGAGGTTGAATTGAAAAATATGAATACAAAAAAAAAAAAAAAAAAAAAAAAAGAAGGATGCCAAATAAAGATATTCTATGCTACGGTGTCAAAATAGACTAAAATGGGTTTTGTTCAACTATGACATCAAGCAAACAGCAGCTGGTAGTTGCATAGCAGATTCAATCCATTAAGTAGAACTGGTGTGTGAAGAACATGGGAAGAACAAGGTTGACCAAAGCAATTTTATAAATAGTAATCAAAAAAGTTTATTTTCATTCTTTGAATACTTTGCAGACTACTGCTTTATGCATGAGAAAATGTAGTGAGAGCTATGCTGTGCTAGGCTTTGTGCAAGCAAGAAGTATAAATACTGAGGAAGTTTAGAAAATGTCGACAACTAAAAATGCAGAAAATATTTGTGGAAATTCATGGATTTATTATGTAACTTTCTCCCATTTAGAGTTTAAGAACCAGTCCATTTTCCTGAAAATTATAATTCCATTCTCATTTTACTAAATTTTATTGAATTTTATTTTTCATAGTTAGTCACTTTTCCTTGCCCACACCAAAATTTTATAGTGAAAAACTCTTGTTCTGCCAATTTGCTGTCAGGAAATATGCTTTCTGAGTTTGGTTTTGAATGTATACTAAGATTACAAAAAATGTATGTGTTTTGGTGTGAAAACTTTCTAAATAGTCCATAGAGACATATCAAGTAAAGATATTTATGTACAAGGTCAAATGAAAAAACAGCTATATGTGTGCAATTTCATTGGGGTAGATGTAGTGGAAGAACTAACAAAAAATTAAGAAACTCCCTTTCATTTAATTGATTTTTTAATGCCAAGTTAAGATTGTTATGAAGTATTTAATTATGAAAAATTATGTCTTTTTTTCTCTTAATATTCTAGGCCCTTCTTGTCATGTGGTAAATATGGTAAGAATTGGACAGCTAGACTAACTGAAAATGACAACAGGGGAAAGAACAAAAAAAAAGTCTAAGTCTGTTGTAATTTAATTTTAAAAGGTACCATCATTTATTTTCAGTTGGCATTCAATTTTCAATACACTCATTTTAAAATGCATTACTGTTTAGTTTTGAATGTTATGGTAATTTGGGAATTGACTTAGCTTTTCTCAGAGTTAGAGATTTGAGGCATATTAATGAACATAAGTTTCAGATGACAAATGGTGCTTGAAGTTCCCATGTCTTTTAATTCATTTTTTATTAGAACATGGATGTTTTTCTGAAATATAGATGGCATTTGCCAGGCAAAATGGTCATCTGATTTCAACATACAATGTGATGCTTCAGTGAAGTTTGAACTTTAGAGTGATTTAAAATTCATTGGTAATAGTGCTATAAAGGCCGTGTTCCCCGGCTCGAAATGCAATAAACTGCAGGATAGTATCCCCTTTGCAGCCACACTGAACAGTCACTTTATTTCATTTAGGGTGTTTCTGTTTCTATTTTTTTAATTCACTAACCTGTGAATTCCGGCTGTGCTTCATCATGCTTTCATTGTCAGAAGCAGGTGCTGGTGCATAAGGATTTTATTAAGGCAGAGAAAGTGAGTGGCATAAACTGAATGGTATTTGTTTAGAACACACTAGATATTTACCCATTAAAAAGCATGCAGATGCAGATTAAAAGGAATATTTCAGAAGATAACTTCATTTTGTTATATATTTACAACTCCAAGCTTATGTTTATAATAGCCAATCTGGATCAGTTAACATGAAATGATTGAAAGCAAAACATTAAAAAATGAATTTTTCACACTCAGTTTTTCTTCCTATTAATCTCATAAATTCTTACAATTAAAAATATTTTACAGATTCCCAACGCTTCCAGAATGTATAAATACATGAGATGGTAGAGGCCTTTACTGAGATCCCCTTTTTTTCAAGAAGTATAAACCCAAGCTCTAGTCATATGCACAAAGTGAAATTCACCAGTTATATTATGTTTAAAATTGTGTGTCTATACTGTTGCTCATCAGTTGACATTAAATGTAGATGCTTCATTTTTCCACTCTGTATATACAAATTACCTTTTTGCTCCGAGTGCTACATGACTTCTCTGTGCTTAAATCTTCTCATTAATCCTGTACTTGCTGGTGCATAATGATAAAAATACTCATCACTCTTTGCTAGAGCTCTAACAGTTTCAGGAAGCGCAACTTTGAATATGTGCATCAGGGAGCAGCAAGAAGAGAGCTGTTCCTCAAGAGCAGATAGGATCTGAGGGTGGATCCTGATAGGATAGGTGGCTCTGGCTGGGAATGCGTCCTCACCCGTGGGATGAGGTGTCACAGGGGCCAGCCCTGCGGGCAGAGCTGGGTGCTGGCCATGGGGTCCACCAGGAGGCACAGGCAAGTCAGTGGTGGCCTGCTCTGGGGTCATGCCCCAGAAATCCAACCTGGAGGAAAAGCAGATGGGGACAGACACAAGGCCAAAGACAAAGCTGCAGAATGAGTCCATCCAGGAGACACAGATGCATACAGCATATCTTCAAGGGGTCCAGGAAAAAACACACAGGGCCTGGGTCTAGGCATGGTGCAGGGCCAGAGGCAGTGGGCAAAACAAGACTCAGGCAGTGACTCACATAGCTCCTCCTTGCACTCTCAAATTTAGCTGATAGACAATCACATTCTAATTTATCACTAATGAAAAGTTTGCTCCAAATATTTTTAATAATTTAAGCCTCTGTTACATCTGTATTAATATTTGAATGTATGTCTATTTCTCCATCTTTCTATGAGTTACCTGTTACCATTTGAGAACATTGTTCTTGAAGGCATAAATGCAAAATGGCTCATCAACTCAAATCATTCCATGACAATGAGACAGGAAATTTTATGTTCCAGCATTTCTTCTTCAGTTATTTTACACAATGACATATGTGTACCTTTCAGAAGTTATTTTGCCTCCTTTACTCCTTAAGAAAACATTTTAAAATGTTGATACTTTCTAAGGACTTCTTGATGTGCAGGAATTAATGGCACCCTGAGATAAAAAAGACGCAAGTTACAGCCATGTTTGTGCCCAAGAAGAGTCTGGATTCTGGTAGTGACATTTGCAGTGCATTTCATTATTTTACTTGATTCAGCATTGACATTACAAGGATATTTAATGCCCATAGTGGTGTTTTAGGGTTTTTTCCTTAAATTTTAATCCTACAGGTAGCTGCGCAATGAAACCTGAAAACAAACTACTAATAATTTACTTTGCACTGAATCACTGAATACCTGAATAATTGAATTCAAAAACTATTTAAAAGCATGAAAACCGTACTTTGGAGTTGGACAGTGCCTCTTGATATTCAAGGCTGCTAGCTGATGTCAGGCACAAGATGGAAAAGTCTTTTAAAGCAAAGAAAACATTTCCACCCATCAATGTTTATGGAAAAATTTCTCATTAACTGAAGTTGATAGTTTCATATGCACACTGAACAGGGAAAGGAAACTATATATTGCCTGTTCAAATAAAGTCTTTAGTATTATTGATTTGCTGTGAAACAAACTCAGGTGAGTATGAAATTTGTTTAGGACTGCAGCGTACAATCAAATTAAATTCTCCTTAATCACTTGCAAATGCTCTGTTGACTCTGATTATTTTGAAGGAATTATTTATGTGACTTTCCTATATTTGATACCATGAGAAACAAACAAGAAAAACGAGACTTCTCTGTAATAAAGGAGTACTGAGAATCTGAGACAAAGATACTGAATAATTACACTGAAAGTGTTTTATTAGATGTCATTAATTTTACTTTCTTTTACTGAAGTCAACATATAGGATATTTTATAGCATGGCACACTACAAAATTTTATAGAGTTGACATCTTACTCTATGCCAAAACATCAAAGAATTAGGTGTTTTGTTGTAAAGGTGCCAGCGACATGTATTCAGCTCAGGTTTCTGAGGTGGTAAACTCAAGATCCTAAAGTTTAATGGTCCTTCCAGATCCTGAAGTTTAATGGTCCTTCCAGATCCTGAAGTTTAATGCCCAATAATGCAGAAGGCCTTGACCATCCAAGTCAAGAGAATGGCTCAGTGTGCTGGATGCCAGCATTCCTGTACAACCTGGGGGTCCCTGCTGAGCCAAGCACAGACCACAGCTGTGGATGGATCTCCTCAAAGCCACAGGTAGTGATGCCAACTTTACCTGCATCAATCATGAATATCTGCCAATCATTTTCTAGAACTGCCTTTCTAGACACATATCTCTCATTGCAGAAAAATGCCTCCGCAATAAGATGCAGGCCGTACTGTGGACAAATAGAGGTGAGATGGTCTCCTCCAGCTTTCAAAGTATTGATGGGTAAAATCAAGATCCAAGAGAAAAGCAAGCTAGAAAAATTTATACTTTTATGTCTTACAACCAAGAGAAAAACATTTTTACACACAAAATCTTGCTATCTGCTAAAATGGGGCACAGCATGAAGGTCTAAGAATTTATTTTTAGTTTAATTAAAGGTTTAACAATCTAATAGACAAAAAAAAAATCTCCTTTCTTATCAGTACAACTCCAATAACATTTCTAGTCTAAATTATGTTGTTATTGCAGAAAAACCTCATCCACAGCTACAACAGTTACACTTTCAAAAACCATTTTCTCTGATATTGCACTCACCCCTCCAAAGATTTTTCTGGGCCCTAAAATTTACAAGCAAGCTTCATTGAACAATTGTGTGCATGCGGGTGGACATGGAGGATGTATTTTAGAGAATCATCATTGTCATGAGTTCCTTGGTACAAGGGCTATGGTATTCCTGATGAAGGTTTCTGCCTCAGCTTCCATGGTCTCTTGTTCTTTCTTTGTTGCTTCTCTGGAAGGTTTTTACTATCTAATTGGCTAAATACATATTATTTATCAGCAAGTCCTCCAGTGGCCTTCACCTTTGGATGCAAAACTTCTAAAAACGAAATGCTAGCACACATATCATCTGAATTATTTTCAAGTTTTAAAATCCAGGAGTTTTTATTTAAGAACTATTTTGCCAGCTGTGTGTGTGAAACCTCTTTTTATGTTATAGCTATAGAAAATGCAAGCAATATCTATTTTGCCAACCTCCCATGTCCTTTCCCTTCAAGCTAGACATTCAAGAACATAGTTAAACTGTAGATCAAGAAGTACATGAGCCTAATTACAATCCAATGGTAGAATTCATTTAAGAATAAAATGAGCATTACAGCAAAAGGGGTATGAAATAGCCATATAAACACTTCTAATGCTCGTTAATTTTCATATTAACAAAACCATTGTTTTCCAAAGTATAACAGTTCAAAAGCAAAAACAAAACAAAAACAAAAAACCCAAACAATCACACAAAAAACCAAAGAAACCCCAAACAAACAAACAAAAAAATACCCCCAAAACCCAGGAAGCAATATAATATAACATTTGAAGTAATTTTGATTTGCTTTCAGATAAATATATTTTTAATTGCCCTGTAGCAAGATTCCTAAAAGTTAGTGCTTTAAGTTTAATGTACAAGTGAACTCAGAAGCCTTGTTTTATAGTAGGAGTACATGAGCTTTAAATTCTTGTTGCAGCATTCACTTTGGTTGTAAAGCAAAAATTTCACAGTTGCTCTTGAAAATGCCATTATGTGAATTCAAGTACTTTAAGCACCCTTAGATATCTGCTTCATGATGACAAACTTAGTAGACTATATTTTTCCCTTATTACAGCATAGCAGGAATGCAAAAAGGCATTACCTGAAGACACCCTGTGCTGCTTTGCACTTAGCAAGTTCTTGAATTGCCAGTGGGATGATTCAAGACAATAGGTGGTTTTGTAAAAGATGTGTATTCCAAAATCTTGCCTGTAATGGCCAAATGAAAAATTCCCCATAAGAACAGAGCAACAGGTTGAAACCAAATATCTGTCTGTTCTAGTATCATTCTTCAGAGGTGGTCAAAATAGTTGTACAGAGAATAATATGAGTAAATATAGAGATATTATCCTTTATTTCATATAATAATTTAATTTATTGCCTCTTCTTCTTGTATTGTGAATAATTATTCCCTGTGTTACCCACAATCACAGACTATTATACTCCTCTCAAGCTGTTTTTTTCCAGGCTGAATAGTCTCAATCTATCGCACCGTTAAAATAATTTCAGTGATCACCATTATTACTATCTGTATCTTTTCTGATGTACTTAATGATTTCTGACATTGAACAACCAGGATTTTACTGTATTAAAAGTCATACATAGAACAAAGTACTAAATTGCAAATATTTGCCTCCTAGTACTTTCCTACCAACCCACAGGGCTCAGATTGTTAGTTGTTAGGGTTTTTTTTTTATCGCTACTGAGATTTTGCCTCTATAAAATTATCTATTACTCCAAATTCTGTCTCCTGAATTGTAATATTATTCTGAACAAACTTCTAAATAATGAACTGCAATATTTTCAGACACAAGTATTTCTATGTAAATTTTTAATGTTCTGTTATCTGTATCTGTTATTTATTATATTTGTAAATTATCTAGTTTTGTTGTATTGTGTATTTGTAAGTACACAAATAAATCTGAATAAAAATATTGTGATTGTATTTTTAAGGGCCCCGGATGTGATTCTCCTAGGCCTCAAAATCTCTTTTGACCAAAATTATACCCACTCTAGAAATGCCACCAACATGGTTATAAAGTGGTTTAACTTAGACTATATTCACATTCATATTGAAACTCCTGAGAGAACAATTCAAAAGGCTTTCATTTGCACAGCTTAGCTGTTGCTAGAATATGGAGTTGTGTAAAAATGTACCAACTCACAGGCTAGGCAACCCACACCCAGGTTTGCACGACTAGAGCAAATTCTCTTCCTGGCTATGGATTCTAATACTTGCTGCATACTTGCCCTGTTATTCTGCATTTAGTTCCCCTTCACAATTCACAGGAGTTATAGTTTACAATCAAATTAAAATGAGTTGTAATTTAGGATGAAATTTGTGGGACTGTCATGCCAATGAGAAACTATGTCATAAAACGCTACACAGCGACTAACTGTACATCACAAAAGCACCACACATTAAAAAAAGAATTAATTAAATGATTTTTTGTTTCTTCAAGTAAGGAAAATGTTCCTAGAACATGGTATTCCTTCATGATGCAAAAGATTGGTGATACAGAGAAACAGAATTTTTCCATGAATTTTACTTAGGTATCCAAAGTCCACAGAATAAAAACCCTCTGCAGTAGTGTGGCTGCAATGCAATTAAGAAAAAAATGTTAACCCTCCAACATGATACATTGTCCCACTTACTCAAAACATCTGTTGAGAAAAGAAAAGACGCATCACAAATTTTTGGGTTTTGATCTTGTAATGTATTACTCCTAAACAAAGATTTTTTTGTTTCCTAGTTTCTTAGAAACTAGAAATCAGATTGTATCAGATTATATCGCTGCCTAGTGCAGCTATGAGACATTACAGATACGCAAACATGTTTTTATTCTTTTTCTATAGTAATTATAGGCACCCATCTACAATACCCGTAAGCATAAAGATCTCTTTCCTTTTCCTTCCTCTAGTTAACTTTCCAATTTCTAACTGTCCCTAAACTTCTGTCCTAAGCTACCAGCAGAACTCAGCTGCAATAGCAAAGCATTGAATTCCATGTTCATGCCTTATACCTATGAAAGAATACAAGATGCCAAAGCAAACACTTTGTTAATAAAGTAGCTACATAACCATGTAATGAAGGATCAGAAACAACGTGATCAGTTCAGCCTTTTCATAATATTCAGTAATAAAAGGTTCATTTTATTTTATTCCAACTAAAAAAAATGGCACATTACATGTAGAATTACTGTGAAAATCATGTTTAAATTGAATGAAATTCAGCCTCACAGTTTTGTAGAATTACAGATTGGATTCTGATTTGCCCCAAGGCACTTCTGTTGTATCTCCTATTTAAAATCAGTTGCTGCTAATTCCTTGCTTTGTGCTACAGAGTCACTACTTTGGGTGATTAAAAATCTTACCTGTTGGAGTATTTACTTTTTTTCATTAGGCAGTATGTTAAAGGAAATAGGAGACTCTTTTTGTTGGGGATGAAGCCCTGAGGGGAATATTCTGAATTTCTGAGAAACTTTTAGATTTTTGGGGATGGGAGGAAGGGAACGATGCTGTTGCTTTTGTTGTTGTGAATTAAATTCTCTGGAGATTTTCTTTGTTAAAACATAATATCTAATGCAGATTTTTGAATTTGTCTTGTGCAGTTCTTTAATAAAACAGATGCAATAGTTAAACAAATTTACTCAAAATTCAGAAAGACTGATCAATCACAGATTTTCAAAGCAGGAAAACAGAAGTTAAGATTCTGACATATGCCAAAGATTTTAAGTCCAGCATTTATAGCTGAGATTCTGTACAGGACCCCTTAGAGCAAGTTATGTTTTATGATCAGTCTCACTCAGCACTACAGCTGTTCTTTCACAGGATTTTATGACACCTTAGCTGCTCTTCAGATATCACATACAACAGGCAGGGTTGACCTCAGAAGAAAATGATATAACCTCAAAGTACATTGGTGCACTATGTTTGAGCCCATTAACTGAAACTGTATCTAGACCATGGACCTGTTGCTCTGTCATTTGTAATGTCAGTCATCCTGATCAGAGCTCTGGATGCAACACACTGCAGCTCCCTTTGGACCTTTTCTCCCAATTTCCTTCCTGTGGAAACCATGGTGTGAGGAAGAGGAGCAAAAAAAAAAAATACCAGTGTCACGTTCTCCAGTCAGTCAATGAATCTGGGAGATGCAGTGAGTCAATATGCATCTGGGAGATGCATGTCACCAAAGAATGGGAGAGTCATTGCAGACTGAGTCATTTGGACACAGCCTTGGAGAGCCCTGAACAACAGTCTGAGTGACAGCCTACTCCTGTGAGCGCCAACAGGTCCAGCATCTCATAAATACCCTCATTGTTTCCTGTTGCACCCAAAACTTCTACCTTGTGTCCTACCATATATGTTGTGAAATAGCCCTTGGGAGCAGTTCTATAAGGTGTCATTTTCAGTCCCTTCTCCAAAGAATCCTGTAACCAGAAGCTGGCAGACAATTGCCAAAGACACTGCAAGCACAAGGCAATAAAGTATTAGCTTCAGTTTCCTGCAAACAGAGCCATTTTTGTGGCAGTAGATTCTATGCCTCTGCATCTAAACAATGCAGTACCCTAACTACAACGTTCATCCACAGAAAGGAAAAACAACTGACCTAATTTCTTTGCAATAGTAAATAAGGAAATATGAACTCAGTGATATCCTGCTAGAAGTATCTCTGCTGACATAAATGCAATTGCCTTCTAGTCTCATTTCTTTTCCCCTCTTACTAAGAATAAGCAGTTTTCCAGCATGATAGCAGTGAACAGTATAGAACAGTATATTTGTCTGATGACAACAATAGGTTAATTCTGCTTCAGAGTTTTTATCCTATAATTTTTTCCCACATAAAGCAAACTTAAGCTTTATGTTAATGATCATATCTTTTTAGTTACTAGACCAGTGGCCAGTGTTCTTACCACAAAGTTGAAGACACTGATAAGAATCACTCAGGGGGAAAAAAAAAAAGAACTTACAATAGTTGTAAGAAGACAAAGATTTTTGTGTCCTGTATTTTTTAGACTGGGCTTTGTATCCTCCAGTTGCCTGCTGAGACTTGTTTCAAATGTTATCTGTCCCCTACCCCTAGATAATAATAAAGCCATATAAAAATGTGCCCCTTGGAAAGGGGAAAGACTTCCTGAGTACACAGCATCAGAAAAACATAGTTATGAACATTGTGACAGTTGCCCCCCGCACGCACACCCTACATGTGCTGTATGGGCTCCAAAGTTCTGCTTATCATTGATAGAGTGCCTCATTCACCTGCTCTGCTGGAGTATAAATAAGATTTCTTGGGTTGAAAGAAAAGGTTAATATGCAATACATAAACAACGCCAGAATCTCAGCTTACAGAAAATTACCTTCTATGCTAGTTGAGTGGAACACAAATTGAGTTTCTGAGTAAATGCCTGTTTTCGAGGAGAGAGAAGTCAAATTGTCAAGAACACAAAGGGTTAAATCACAGTGCAAGGACTGAAAGCATTGCTCATGGCAACACATATTATGAGAGAAAGATACCAAGATTCAGCACCTAAAAGGAAGATGAAAGTGAAAGAAACTTCTTATAATATAGATAATTAAATGCATTTAAGACATTCTTTTAATGTTGTATTATACTGATTTGCTTTGAGCATGTAAAGAAAGTTTTAGTAAGATTTAAAGAAAAAAGCTTTTCCCAACTTACTTTTTTCTTACTCAAATACTGATCAGAATAAGGTTCTAAATTAATTTTTTTATTGTTAAAAATAGGATAACTTTCAAATTCTTGCACATTTTTGGAAATGGAAGCTTGTAGTTTCAAGACTAAGGCTATAATGATTGTCTGCTATAATATAAATGCAGTGAGCAAAACAAAGAAGAGAGGAAGCTTACTGCAAGTCAGACCTGTTATGAAGTAGAACTCTGGTTGAAATAACATGTTGTTTTCTCTTAAAAAAAACCATGCTGGTTCCTTCATCATTGCAGTTCCTGAAATCAAAGCCCTGGAAGAATCCCAGGAGACCTACACATTCTAGCAGTCTGCTAAAATCCTTTATTGAGACTTGATCAGCTCTTACTCTTACATAGACTTCATTTTCTTACAGCACTTCATGTTCTTCTATTCATATCTCCTGACATTTGGTGAGTAAAGAGCATTATAAAGAAAAGCTTTAAGTTTGTTTTGGACTGCAAGAGTTTTCTTTTGCCATCCAAAACAAACAAACAAACAAACAAAACTCCCACAAAGCCCCCCACCCAACTGCTCCAATCTGTAAGTCAGAACAAATAAAATACTTGAGCATCTTTATATTCATAACTTCACATTTTTGGTGCCCTCATTTCCATCTTATAAACTCTACAGAAGTACTTGAAGCATAGAGTTGAGCATCAAGGTTCCCTGTGCCATAAGAAAAGTTAGAATTATCCAGAGGAATGGACTAGAGCTGTGTGAGAAGTGGCACAGAAATATATCTGAAATCCTTCCCATTTCCGAAGGTCATGCACCTGAAGCATAGTTGATAAAAACCATCCACATTCTAAAATCTGAATGCTTTATAGAGTCTTTGTGCCTACACATAATTGCTGTAGCACCTGAGGGCACCTGAGGAAGGTCTTCTGACAGACATGCTGGGTTTAAGTAATGTACTAATAGAGCTATTGGAATTATTTTTTGCTCAAGATATAGGAGGTACTCATACTTAGTGTTTGCTTGATGTTTTAGCGAAAGGCAGTCATAGCCTGAGAGGGAGAATAAGGAAACCTGTTCATACCTATGTTGGCTGGTAATCAGTCAGAACTTTAAATTTTAGATGAGCTCTTGAGAGTAAATGTAGAGACCAGCGTTACCGAGACACCATTTTATGAAGTTATAAAACAAAAATATTTGTTGTTTTTTGTCTCTTCCCTGTGGAATGGCTCCTACAAACTTCATTGAACAGTGACCTAGTTTGTTATAAAAATAGAGTGGAGAGTTGCCTTAAGGGTAAAGGTATTATAGCTTGGGAAGCTGGTAAAGTCCCTTATACTGCATAATTAGAGATTATTAGAGCATTCTTTGTATCATCAGAGTAGGTCTTTATCCAGCTACCTTTTCATACTTTCTGAGAGAATACTCACAGTGATGGCATTAACAGTGCTGAAAACCAGTATTCTATTGTTTTGCAGAAATAAAAGGTCATGCTCAAATTGAAGTAGCAAAGGACAGTACACTTGGAAAAGCCTTCTAGACTGTGTTGGCTAATTTTTCCCAAATGTTTTCTTTATGGTTATTTTATTGTTCAGTGTGTCTTTGTGGTTTGCACTAAAGAAACAATGGCAACATTTTTCTCAACACTGCATATTGGTTTTGCAGTTTTTCCTCACAAGGCATGGCGCATTTGTTTGAAAGGAAATATGTGAGAATGGTCATTAAAGTGAATAGCATGGCCGTAGAATAGATTTTATTCATATCCATTTACGTATATCAGTTCTGTGTGCAACATTTTTCATTTCCTACCAATATTACTGACAATTTTGTCTTTTTTATGTTGCCCTGTCTAAGACAAAACTGGGAAGTATGAGCATAAGTTCCTCCTTTGCAAAATTCTGACAAACATCTTGAGCCTTTGACTTGCATATATGTGGATTATGCACCAGGCTAATGGCTGCTCTGGATCGAGTGATCAGTCTGCTGGAGCTGTTCCAGCTGCATAGGATCATCTATGCCAGAAGAGACTTACACTAGTCCAAAACTATTGGCAAACATTCTGAGCCATGGGAAAACAGAAGTGTGAACAAGTCTTTTTTACATCCTCATGGCAGCTTCAACTTTTATCACAGCATGTCATTGAAAGAAGAGGTGTGTATTTATGTGAAGTCATTTACTTGGCGCAGGACAGATTGACAGTTTTACACAAGAACCCTTGCTAAACTCATATAGAAGTCAACTGTTATGGGCTTAAAATGAGTGATCCCAGAAAAACTAATTTTTTTAAGACTAAATATCCATACTTTAGAATTTTAATGTGTTATATTGTGGCTAAAAACTGTGGAAAAATAAAAACACTGGCTAAACTGGTAAATTATTTTAAGAATATCTGTTTTGTTAATTAGTATTTTCCATTGGCTTTAAACTGAAAAATTTCCAGTCAGTTCTACAGTAGAGTTTCTGCCCTTAACAACAGCAATATGTTTTCTCACTTCCCTTCCTGACATTCAGTTTATATTGTAGGTTGGTGCTGCTTGTGTAGTTTTAAAATGACAATGTCTACCTCTTTTACAGCAGATGTGCAGCTGTACCTGCTATATAAAATAAGAGTTATTCCAATACATGAAAATATGCATGTCCTCAGACCACTGCAATCAGGGCTAATAGAGAACAGCTCTGATCCTGAAATCTTATAGCCACATTTAGTGTCACAATATTATACCTTGTGATTATTATACCTTGGGATACAGGTCAGTTTGGGAGCAGAATTATGTCTTCTGGCTAATGGCTAGTATCTCGTTAATTCAAACCATCAGCAGAAGAACTTGCATCAGTCTTAGACCACAAACAAGTTTCCACCATAACTCCCAATTTTTAAGAATTTGTGTTCATGGAAGGAAACATTCTGCTTTTCTACAGTTTTCTCCCTTCAAAAAGATTTTTTTCAACTACTATCCATCAAAATCCCCTTTACCTACTTTAATTCACCTGTAATTTTAAAATAATGCAAATCAACAGTTCCCAGAGTAAATTTTACAGCTATTTCCTGCTTTAAAACTAATTCTAACCAAGGTGCCTGCACTTGAAGCTTGAAAAATGAGACAGACATAATTTTCTTTGAGTGATGAGATCCTGGGATGAAATTTACCATGCTCAGTCTCTACCCAACAGATAATTTCAGGGTTTTTAGAGTAAAATCCATTTATCTGTTCAAGGGTGCCTTTGGTGATTGTGCTGTGAAGTAATATTACCTTCTCTTTAAAAGGGTGGTAGCAGTAAGTACTATGAAGTTTCCATTGAGTAGCAATACTTTTGCTTCATTAATTTTTTTTTTTAAATTACAGTCCTTTGAAAAAGGCTTTTTGAGCATAAATAGTAGAAAAAAGATTTTGTTGTCACTGTAAGGGTGTTTAATATGAAGTGCAGTCTAAATTGTAGAGAACAATCATGACCAGAATAGTCATCTTACTATGCTTCTGTTGCAGTGTAACATCCAAAACTTAAGCACCTCATCCCAGTGAGATGTTCTGAGGCAATGATGGCCCTATGCAACCCAAGGGGTGAGAGAAAGAAGGCAAGTCCAGATTTCTGCAAGTACATGGAGAGCAAGGCTCCCTGTCCCTAGGCCGTGAGCTTTCCAATGAGAATCTCCAGCTCAGGTTCCCATCTGGGCAGGGCTGGCCTCCAACCAAGTGACCCTTTGTTCTAGAAACAGCATATTATCTTAACTTTCCTGGAACACCAGAACTCCAGAAGGCAAGATTCCTTGAAAGCAAATGGGTTCAAGGCATTGAGCCTCCATCTTTTCTACGTTCCTCATCAGAAAAAAGTGCAGCAGTTATTAAAGCTCCCATTTTCTATGACAGAAGTGATTTTGATCTGGCCTTGAGGATCCAGATCCTCAAAGTCAAAAATAATTTCAGCCTCTAGAATTTTCTGGGCCTGAAGCCTACATTTTCTCTACGCCATGGTGGTCATTGTGACCAAAGGGAATGCACACTCCAAAATGGGTCTTGCAGTTCCTGGAGTAGATTTCTTGATGACTTTTTTTATTTATTTAGGCACCCATGCTGCATATGCAAAATTAGTTCAGATGCATATTTGGATTTCTTTCCTGGCCATTACATTTCTAATCATCTCCACAGACTTCAAGCACCACTATTCCTTTGGTTGCTGGTGTATTGCTAGGCTTGTCTCTAGTATCAGCCAAAGCTGAAGTAACCTTGTTACCAAGAATAAACTGGCAACAAGAGGGAAAACAGGCCAGATGCTTTGATTCATCAGTTGTACCAAATGATCTTATGTAAGTAAGGCTCCAAGCCTTGTAAAATTATGGGCTCTCTATCATAGGCAAAATCCCCACAACTGAGATTCTAAAGTCACAGAAGTGTTTCTGTGAGACTGCACTCAAAAAAATCTTTCAGGAACACACAAGTGTTGGGTAAACTCTGGAAGGAGGCTAATAGAGGAGAGAGACACACTCTGTCCAGATAAATCCTGGGGGTGATCCTGCCGTAGTTATGATCTTCTCTGCTAACAGATGTTCACATTCAGAATCTGCCTGACTGTGGGTAAGAGAAGAGATTGACATTTGCCAAACAGTGACCTTGTGTTTTATATGGCTTTCCAAAATCTACCAGCCTCAGAACAATCAATTGCAGTACTAAATAGGACAAAAAAATGAAAAGCAGATAAACATTTCCAGAGATGCAAGATATATCCATTAAATTTTCATTAAGTGAAAACTGCTTTAAGAGCTAGAGACTTTTTGGGTTTTTGGGTGTTTTTTGGTCACAGTTAGCTTAGACAGGGGCAATTACTTTTCTATTTTTGAAAAGATACTTGATCTCATAACAAAGGTGTCCTGAGCTCATTTAATTTGGTTGTTGACCTGATTGGCACAGCACACAGTTTGAGACAAGTTAACAGAAGAATTTAAGCAAATTCACTGAAGCTTATTTCAAGTTTATTGGCAGTGACATTTTAGAAAAGAAATAAGAAAATTTCATATAATAATGCATTTGTTTTTATACAGAAAAAAATTTACTTTTTTTTTTCTCCATTAAAAATCTAGGTATCTTTTAAGGTGCACAAGGTCATAGTTTATAGCCTTAGAAAGTAAGTGTAGGTAATAGGGAACAGAGCACAGTCAAAGGGATTAAAGATAAAGATTGGTGAAAGAAGATAAAAGAGGTTCATGGGCTGTTGGGGGATATTAAGAGTTAGGAGAATAGGGGTTTTTTACATGGTTTCCTAAATCTAATTAGGTAAGAGAAATAATTGTATCTGGATTTTCATTAGTTACTAAAAAATATGTTAGAATTCTGTGTAGATGAAAGAGAAGGCTAGTGGCTGGTATGCAATTCCTTCTACATCTTGGGATGATTTCCAGTAATTATTAGAACAGCTTTTAAATGTTAGCTGATCAAAGGAGTGTTCTTAAAGGAAGCAAAGAGTACAGACTGAAATTAAAGAGGGTCTAGAAAATATATTTTGTGAGGAACAGCTGGCAGAACTGGGGTTGTTTTGTCTGGAGAAGAAGGGGAGGCTCAGTGGGACCTTATCACTCTCTACAACTCCCTGAAATGAGTTTTAGTGGGGGGAGAAAGGAGGTGGTGGTCAGTCTCTTCTGCCATGTCTTAACTGAAAGGACTAGAGAAAATGTCTATAAATTGCACCAGGGTGGTCCAGATTACATATTAGGAAAAAAAAAATTCTCAGAAAGAGTCGTTAGGCTTTGGAATAAGTTGGTCAGGGAGGTGGTAGTGTTGCCATCCCTGGAAGTTTTCAAGAGGTGAACAGATGTGGCCCTTGGGAATATGACTTAGGGGTGATTGTGGTAGTGCTGATGGTGCTGTGGGGTGCTTAAATGTTGGACTAGATGATTGTAAAGGTCACTTCCAAAGATGATTTTGTGATAACGTGATTCTGTAAAAACAAAAAGAGACCAATTCAAATTTTGAATTTATATTTTAGTAACTATTCCAGTTTAAACTCACAAATATCTTACTTGAATTTTAGGATCTTCACTCTACCACAAACTCAGCTCATTGTGTTATGCACCCTTTGGATGGATGGCTTAGCATGAAGGATGGCTGACTGGCCCTTACAGAAAAGTCTTCAGCCTGAATATAAATGTGATGGCAAAACATTAGCCTCACACTTGCTGGTTTCTGTCAAACCCCAGTGATTCTGCTTCATATACTGAATATATATCCATCCTTTCCTAGAAAAGAGTTCACTTTAGTTCACTTTAGTTCACTAATGCTGGAAATATGCCAGTAATCTGGCACATGTAATCTTCTTTATCTACATGGAAATTCTTTCCTGTATGCTTTAGTCAATGAAATGTTTAGTAGCATTGACCCACAGAAAATTATAGTTGTTTCTAACATGCAGGCAAGATAGATTCACTCAAACTTCATTAAGGTTTTCAATTCCACCCTGAAGGAAAATATCAAACATGGCTTAAGTCAATTAAATAGATTCCTTGTGTGACATGATTTTAATATATAAGACTATCTCAAATATCTCAAAAAGAAAGAGACTCAAGGCATGTGTAGCAAAGCTTCAGGATCAAGACTCAGATTTATTAGTCATCTTTCAATACCTTGAGACCAATTCAATTTGTCAGAGCTGGTTATCATTGCCATTTTCCACAGAATCCTGGGTTTTAAATCAAGGCCAACATAGCATCTAACCTTGGAGTGCAAAAGAATTTATAGTATTGCTGGAAGGACCATGTCTCACAGGGATTTAAATCTTTTGAATAATCCATTCTGATATTTTTTCCCCTAGAGGTGTAAAAGAGGACAACTACTACTATGTTTAACAGATTAAGCAATAAAATCACATGTGCAGCAGGAGTGATCCACACAGCAGAATTATTATATGTATCTTCAAAATTTATCCTAAATTAGTATTTTACACTAAGAGAATCCTGTGTGGTCTTCTAATCTGTTTTATGTGGCTGATGCTTGTCCTCTGCCATGTTTTAATTTGCTTCTTGTGTGTGGATGCTTTCGGAAGAATACTAATAGTCTTGAATTAAAACTTTTAGGGCAGAAATTAAACCATGACACATTATATATACTGCGCCAGATGTATGTGGAGTACATAAATTTTGTATGTGTGTATATGTGTGTGTTCATGCATTTCATAGACACACATGCATCTCTCAGGATGGTACAAGTAGGCACTCTTAAGAGCTGTGCTTTGATTGTTTTCATTTCTGTCAAAATGCAGCTATCCAAGCTGAAATTTGTCATTCCCTAGGTTATATGCTTAATTTTAGCAAAAAAATAGCTAAACCCTATCTGAAAACTAAGTAGAAAGACTAGTACACAGTTTTTCTTATATTGCAAAATTCTGACAGTCCATCTTTGATGGGCCCAAGCACTGCAAAGCCCTGAAGAATTTTTAAGTTCATCAAAGATGTGTTTTTGCCACCTTGTGAATATCTGCCTACATTTGGGTAAAATAGCAAATTTTCAAAGCAATAATGTTTGCAAATGCTCACTGAAAACATTTTTTTAAGCTGGAATTTTTGATTTTTCCATATGTTGAACGAGTCCTACTCTAATGCTGCATGACACTTCCCTTTCCTCTCAGCTCTGAGCCCCTGCAGCTGGTGTCAGATCCTGGTGCTTGATTTAAAAAGCACTACCTGTAGGATTGTGCCTTAAACACTATTGGTGCCATTCCTGCCTCATCCAAAGCTTGCAAAGCATCTGTAAAAATCTTCCTGGGGAAAGTGGGATTGCAAAATAAGCTGTGCCAGGATTGACAGGGGCTGCTCTTCAGGGAGGGAAAGGAGGCAGAGGAGTAGGGGGAGTGATGGCCTTTTGAGGAAGAGGAGGGTGGGAGTGAAAGATGAGGAGTGAGGTTTGAAGTGTCTGAAGAGTTGGGTGAGCAAAAAAGGGTGAGAGATATGGGAAGGAGATTGTTCAGGAGCTGCAGTGAGAAGCCAAGGAGGAGATGTGGACCCAAGAGTCATGGTGGGTGAGACATGAATTAGGCAAGCACAGGAAGAGAGAAGAAGGATAGCAGGTTGAGTCTTTGTCAGAGACCAGGATTTGGACAAGAGAGCTGTGCCAAAAGCTGAAGAGGTGTGTAAGGAGAGATTAGACCCACACAGGTGAGACCCATAGCTGGCAGTGGATCAGAGAAAGATAAATGTGGCTGAAACTGAAATTCTTTATATTTCTGTATCCTATACAATGCAATGCAAAGAAAGCATCTAGAGATATCTGTGATAGTTATCACTGGTGTATGAAAGAACTAGGTGAAAAAAGAGCAGCAGTAGCCTTTGTGTTCTGTGACTCTTACACAAGCCAAATGTTACATTTCTAAATGTATTTAGGGTGTGGGCATCTCCTTAACATTTTACATGCAAAACATTAAATTTGTCTCTTCAGGAGGAACTGATAGTTAAGTACAAAAAAATTAAGTAATTAGATTTTTCTCCTAATCCTTGATTAAAGAATTATAGAAGAAAAGTACTATCTTAGCTGAATAACAAATCAAAATAGCCTAGATGATACTTTAGATGGAGAATATACACATTAATCTGGTGGAATTTAGAGACCAGTGATTAGGATTTAGCTTGAAATACTGCAATTTTTACTCACTTTCCTATTTTTTTCAGTCAATGAAGTAATCCAAAATATGGAATATGAGGAATAAAGCAAAGGACTACATATTAAGAAAAAAAAAGAAAAATTTGGTTGTTGAGTTGGAATTTTTGCTGTTTATGCTGGCTGTTGGACTGATGGAATAGGTGCATGTCCTTAATGAATCTATTTTTATTCTCAAAAATTAAAGTTTTGGAAGACTAGAGAAAGCAGAATTTCATTTAAGCAAATTACATTAGTGATGTTAGTCAAATAATCAATGTTAATATTTAAAGTTACACCTACCTTGAGCTTGAGTAAACAGATTGTGCCTTATTTTTTCACAAGCTTATAGGGTTCCCCACATTGAACAATTAGATTGTTTAATGTAATAGACAAATAGATTGTTCTAATGTAAATGAAATATTATTTTCAGGCAAAAGCAAAAATTTTAAAAAAAGAAACAAAAATGCTACTAATGTCAAGATAGATAGTTAAGAGTTTTTATTTTTTAATTTATTTTCTGGTATTACAAAGGAAGGGAAAAGGATTTAATCTTGGATCACACAAAACAATGTAAACTCTCCAGATCCTCAAAGATTCACAAACTGGAAGGCAGGAATTTTTCTGAAGGCTTCAGAATTAATTCCGGCTGTTTCCATGATTATTCTGGAATAGAAAAAGTAAGATATACCCATTCCCCAGCATCCTTGGCATTACAGTGATGACTGTGCTATTGAAGTCTAAATAAACTTAAAACTATCCTGATATGCATTATTTCCTTGGAGTCATAGAGACCCTAAGTAGAGTTCCCACATTTTAAAATATATACATTCATTCATTCATTCATTCATTCATTCATTCATTCATAATTTATTTCTCTATCGTGTTTAGTTGAATCTATATTTATTAAATTGGACTACTGCATAGACAGCAACAGCTCAAAAACCACACCAAACTGAACACAATAGTGGTGAGGTTTCAGATATTAAACACCGAATAGATGCAGGCACCAAAAGTAGTCAATGTTCTTAATTTCCAAGTGTGTTAAGAGCAGCATGAGAAAACACTTGGAGCAAGATAAGAGTGCTTCACAGCATCGGGGGTGCTGATTGGCTGGTGATTTGTAAGGTTGAATTACATGGTAATCTAAATGCATTTTGATTGTAACACAACTTCAAAATTGTCAAGACTTTAAACACTACTGATTATTGTAAATTATTAAATGAGCTAGAAGAAAATTACCTACGAAGCCAAAATAAGCCTTGATGACTTA
Source organism: Calcarius lapponicus (assembly GCA_039654755.1). Taxonomy (NCBI): domain Eukaryota; kingdom Metazoa; phylum Chordata; class Aves; order Passeriformes; family Fringillidae; genus Calcarius; species Calcarius lapponicus. The sequence goes on along the minus strand of CM077464.1, from coordinate 27,941,237 downwards.
TATTAGGGGTAACAAAAACATGTTGATATTAGCAAGACTGAGAAATGAACAAGTACTTTGCTTCTGGGACTGAAATTCATGAGAATGTGCAAATGTAAGAGTATTCATATTTCCTGAAGTATACATATATATATGTTTTGTATACATAATTTTCCACTGTGGAAATGTGGAAGAAAGTTTGGGAATCCTCACAATCTAAACTTTCCTAACCTTAAATACCTATTCTGTAAGCATATGCAACTGAATGTAAAAATAATATAAGATAGAGACTGAAAAAGGATGTTTCTTCTTCTGAAAAACATCTTTCCTCGAAAATATTTCTGGGCAGGGATAGGGGTATTTTATATAGTTTAAATTGCTTTGCTGCTATCTAAGTATCTCAAGTACCATTTAGAATTTCTCAGGTTTTTCCAACAAAGACTGCAGTAGGCTGAACAGATAAATTAAAGAATAATTCAGGTTGCTTTTTTGGAGATATTGGAGAAATTTAATAGGACATAATAGCTCTTCTACTGAAGTGGCAAAGCATATCAAAAACTCTGATTAGCCATAAAGTTACTAAGGAAGTCTTGGGCTGCACAATATAGAACATGCCATGCAAATTTTATTTCAGCTTCTCCAAAATTTCCCATGATATAAACTGGTTCCAGGACAAAACCTTATTGGTAATAATAGTGATAAGCTAAGCACTTCAATTGTAAGTTTAAACCTCTTTAAGTTCCATTCACTGAAGAAGGCTAAAGCTTAAAAACTGAATACAGGCTGAAGAACTCCTTTTCTAAGTCAGGTCTTTTTTGGTTTTTTTGCAAGGCTGTTACATAATTCAGGGTTTAGATACAGATTTTAGTTGCAAGAGGTTGTTGTGATTTAATTTGCGTTGGCAGCTAAGCCCCACACATGAAGGAGACCTCTTCCTTTATTTTATTCCAGGACCTTTGTACAGGCTTAGACTGAACTTCAGACTGTTACTCATCACACAGTCGATGGTGTAAGTTGAGGGACCTTCTGCCCCCACTGCAAACTAGTCATATTTTCAGCCACTCCTGATTTGGCTTCAGGTATTGTATTTGCTGGGCACCCCGAGAGAGGTAGGAATGATGCATCTGACTCCATGTTCTCAGAAGGCTAATTTATTACATTATTATACTATATTATATTAAAAAATGCTATACTATACTATACTGAAGAATACAGAAAAGATACTTACTGAATGCTAAAAAGATAATAATGAAAACTCGTGACTTTTTCCAGAGTCCCTACATAGCTTGGCCCCAATTGGCCAAAGAGTCAAAACAACTCACACCAGAATCCAATCCGGCAATCACCTTTGCGTAAACATTCTCCAAACACATTCTAGACAAGCACAACACAGGAGTAGCAAATGAGATAAGAATTGCTTTCCTTTTCTCTAAGGCCTCTCAGCTTTCCAGTAGAAAAATCCTGGGTGACAGAACTTTTTCAGACAATGTAAATGCCACATTCAGGTTGGTTTGAACATCAACAGTACATCAAAGATGTTTAAAGTATTAGCAATTCCTCCTATTAGCACATGTAGAGACTTAACTTTGTGAATTATCTTTCTTGTATATTAAAAACATACAGATTGAAACCTCATTTTGAGCAACTAACGTTTTTGCACAGCAGGGTACAATTTATTGATTTTGCAACTGAATTATTCAAGTCACTCATTGGCAGTGAAATTACGCAGCTTCAAAAAAAGCTAAAACCAATACAAAATTCTAAAAGAAAAGTGCCAGGTATACAAAACTGAGTTGTTTAATTGAAAGATAATCTTGTCTGCATGTGGAAAATCAGTAGTGTCGCAAATGTGAAATAACAAATTATTGATAGTCAGTAGACCTGATTCACAGCTTGGAACAAAGCTTACATTTAATCAATAGCAGCATTTAATTTTCAAAACTTCTACAAATTTGTAAATCTAAAAGAACTTATGACATGGAAAATTATACCTAAAGAACCTATATTTTAAAAAAGGCTTATATGCTGTTTGAAATACTTAGGTTAATGTGGGTTTCAAATATTGAGGATGCAGTTATATTTGGAGGCTCAAGAATTTTCATGCGTATGACAGCTTTCTTGGCAATATTGATAACAGATAGTTACCTAAGTACCAGCCCACTGAGAGGAGGATTTAGCCTTTGGCTTGAAGCACTCAGTTTCCATCACAAATCTTCCTATCTAGCCATGTCAAATTGAACAGTGCTGTGGTTGAAATTCTTATGTGATGTGAAATAGGAATTTGCAGATATGGATTTTCTGAGTTTAAAACTATTTTAACTATTTAGAAGTGAAAAAGGTCCAGGATATATCCCTCAGAAATTAGACATTTCATAAAGTTTAATTTCATATTGGAACTTTGTTATTTAAACTTTTTTGTTATTTAGATTTTTAGTATAAGCTATCACTAAAGGAGTTTGAGACTATTTCCAAATCACAGACCAACAGAACCTATGCTTCCCAGTTTTGAGCAGACTTACCTTGTTTTGTTCATATTAGCTACTTGCTACAATTTCTCATTTCTTTTATACCCAAGTACCACAGGCTTTATTTTATGCCCTTTTACCGTGCTCTGCGGTGGTCTTTTGCGTCCCACCCCTCCCATTTGTTTGCAAACTTCTCCTCTTCCCCATTAACACAACACCAAAATGTAATGAACAGCTCTCATTTGGTCCCTTTTTCCACATTATTCTCAAGGTTTCAACTCATGTGCGCTTGAATTCACTTTATTTTTATTATCTAAAAAACAATGGACTTTATCGTGTTTTGATGGAAGCAACAAAACTAAAATTGATTATAGAATTCTGTTTCATTATCTTCTTCAAATGAGATCCCACTATCTCCCTTCTGTGGCTCACTCCAAACAGACCTGCAGAACATTGCCCAAAACTGCAATTTTTTTGCCCCCTGAACAATTTCTTTTTTCCCCTCAAATTTAAGTAAAATAAAACAAACAAAAAAGCCCCAAAACACATTGGACAAAACAAAAAAAAAACATCACCAACAACAAAAAAAATCCCAATCAAAAAAGATTACTTAATTATTCAGAGAAAAAAAAGGAATTTTTAAATTTAAAAAAAATGTTTATTAAACAGATTTTTATGAAACAAAACGTGTTTTGTGAGTGACATCTCCATTTGAGGACTATACATCTGTTTAAAAAGATCTATTTGTCTGTGAGGAGAGAAAGACAACCTACAGTTTTCCCCACAAGATTAAGAAAGCATCTTGCCTTTTGCAGTAACTAACAGCGGATGTTTAAAAGAAAGGCAAAAGTCACAGTGAATGCCTCTAGACATGCATTAAATGTTGTAGACTGGGATAAAAGGTGGAAGGAAATTTGTCTCCTGACCTTTACAGGAATAAGCACACACCTCAACACACAGATAGGTGAGAAATGCAGAATCAATCACCACTATTAACCACACTAATGCTTGATTTTTCAATCGTATGATTGAAATAAAACTTTTTTTAAAGTAACTATTTTTCCACAAATTATTTTTAATTTGAATTATATTGTTACCTTTTTACTGAAAATTGAAAGCTTTCCAAAGGAAATATAATTGGAGCAATAAGCATATATCCTTATTCTAAAAATAGCTGAAATGAAAAGCTTCAATTTTAATGAAAATATCATGTCTCTTTTTTACTATTCAAAACCCACAAACATATGTGACTTCCTGAACACTACAGAAATTTTGATATTTCACCAAGTGAATTTTCCACTGTAGTTTATGAGTTAGAGACACAAAACTTTGTTACTTTGAAAAATTAATTCAAGAAGGTGTTACGTGTTTAAAAAGAGAGAATTTGGAAAAAAATAAGATATTTTTAGGGCTTGGTTTTATTCATTAAAAGAAATTCTTCTCTTCTTTTTCTTTTTAAAGTGCTTCATGTTTCTCCCATAGTCTCTCTTCAATCAGGGAAATAAAGTTATTCTAAATTTCAGGAGAAAAAATTCAGTCTTGAAAAAAAACAGCACTTTATTCCAATTCAAAGAGCACAGATGACATTTCTATTTAATTCTGTTCCTTTCAATGGGAGTAAGGAGCTCACAAAATATTTTTAAGGGATGTTAAGTAAAGCTAAAAGTTAATAAATAGCAAAAGCAAAGGAATCGATGAGCGGAGGGAAAAAGGTATTAAAATAAAATAAAGTAATGAAAATAAAAATAACTGAAAGGTTTCTCAGTCATAGAAACTATTGTCATTCAGCACATCAAACACATATTCCTTGTAATAATTTTAATTCTAAGCTGTTCACGCTATGAAAATACCTATCTGATTGCAACACCACCATTCTGAAGCAAAAGACAAGAAAACTTTTTTACATGTAAAATTGACTGAGAGAAAACACCAAGTCTAAATAGGAAATAATTGCATGTACTAAATTTTTAATCTTTTGGGATGGACTCAAAGAAATCAGATGTGGTTTGAGTTAACCAATAGTGTTAACTCATAACTGATTAGTTTAATTCCCATTTCCCTGCTGCAAGTGGAGATTCCTGCAGAAGGAAGATGACTTGGGATTTCAGAGGCTGAAGATGGGTGAATATTTTTCTTTTTAAACCCTAGACAGCTAGTGAACGTTTTTCTTCTCTAAATTTGAGGTCCAGAAGAAAAGAAGACAGGAAAAAATTGAGTGGTCTGATGATATTCATATGTTTAGTATAAAGTTTTCATTGCTTGTCAAAGAACTTCAAGGGGTACAAGCACAATTTACAAAGTATAACCTTTAACTACAATGGGGTGCAATAATAAATCATCAGTAAGGAAAATAACCTCTAGAATTTCTGTTAAGGCAGGAATGTAAATACTGAATATTGAGAAAGTTACCTACCTGAGGTTTAACTGGATAGTTAAAGAGAAGATGTGGAAATTTTTCCTCTCTAGTATTCAGATGCTGAGACTTGGGACACTCAAAAAGTTCTTGTGGCAGTTTGAGTTACTACAGGAGCCACCTACTATATTTTACCACTTCCACAGAAGAATTTGCTAAAGAGTACACAGGGGTCCATAGAATCCACAGTGCATGTGCTTCCATGCTGGGTCTGGCACCTTAATGCAAATCCAGTTTAATTGTATTTTTAAGCCAAGGCATGAAATTCAATCCAAGATTCCTACTGATCTGTAGGCAGGTGTTCCCTTCTGACAGCTTTACCATGGAAATAGAAACCTCAAGCAGAAAAAAAAGTAAGTAGCAGCAATGATACCATCTTTATTTCAACAGGACTCACCAGAGTTCATCTGTCAGTGTTGTTAGTTCCCCAAGTAGAGATCAAAAGAAGCAATTAGAATTCTTTCCATCAGATTTCTCTTTTCTGATAGTATTTCTAATGGGAACTCTGCAACAACACTTTAAATACCTTTCATCTTATTTTCAGATTTAAAAGATTAAGTGTTCTTCCATTTATCAGAAAATCAGGATCTTTTGTGTCTGTAAAGAAATTCCTGAAGCCAAATTAAGACATATAACCAGAATGCTTTCGACTCTGTTAAGTAGGATAAGATTCAACATGACTATGTCACCATATGAGTCCTACAAGGGCACCTACAAGCAAATGTCTCCCAAGAATATCTATTTAATTCACCAGAATAAATCCATGCCCACATACATATTTTTTTTTAATCTGATCTAACCCCTGGTTACATGTAAAACATTTTATTTTCCCTGTAATTTCAGTGTTGGCTTTTTTCCCTTCAATGAATCATCTGCTTTTTGCTAACAATATTGTCAAAGATTTCTTAGGTGTCATGCAGTACACTACATTCTGATGATACATCAGCTTGCTTCTGCTTACAGCATCTGATGTTACAAGAGATATGAAACATGACATGACCAGTGAAACTTGATAAAATGTGTTACAATTCAAAGCATTGCTCTGAAACCTGAAATGACCTTTTCTTCATTATTTTGCAACATTTTGTTGATTGTACATTCTCAGTGTAATTTTTTTTTTCAATTTAAAAGGGCGGCATTAAAGCAATATAAAAAAGTTTATATTGAGGAAAGCACTGGTCCAAAATATTGCTAACACTGATACAATTCTAAGAAAACAGGACTTCATATGTAAAATGTGGAAAGAAATCAAGAAACCAAGATGGAAAAATGAAATCATGAATAAACATAATCCACTCCAATTTTAAAAATAATTAATAGCCAAAAATGTCACTAGAGAAGCTGAGAAATGTTACTTGAGAAATCTGACTGAAAAACGTGCTAATAAATGTTCATGACCCTTGTGAACTGGACAGCATACATATGTGTGTGAGCACACACACACACATATATATGCGTATTTATATATATTATATATATATGTATATATATTTGCATATACACTATGAACAAAATTCTAAATTCTTAAGTCTGCATGGATAAATGAAAAGATTAAACGAAACCAGGAGAACAGGAATGAGGGAAGAGAAATCTATAAGAAGAAGAAGAAGAGAACAAATGAGAGTATCTGGATTCAGTAGAGATATATATTATAGTGACCCAAGAAATACAAGAATTGCCTCTGTTCGGAAAATTATCAGGGATTATCAGGGACTGCACATGTACCAATGCCTAAGGGAATTCAGCTGAGGTTGTACTTTAAAAGATTTAGAAAGGAACCTAAAAATATTTTTAAATTATCATATTCCTATTTACTAGATTGTCTTCACTCTTTGTCATAGAAAATGTCATCATGTATAAGAAATGCATTTTAAGGTTCTTGATATTAATTCTCTTTATTAATATGTATTTATGTAAATATTAGGTTGGCTGACAGTTACAACCATTATCAAGTTGTGGGTGAAAAACTGAACTTAATTAAATCATTCAAAAATCAACTGTTTTTAGCTTGTAATATAGTTTCTTTGTAATTTCTTACCCAGAAATTACATTAAATATTTTATGCTGCATCATCAATCTACTTTTCAGCATCTGCAAAATTCAAATGCATCCAATTATATTAATTTCATTAGAAAACAGTTGAAATGAAAGACGCATTTCAATAATGTTTTGCATATTATTTTCAAAACTGAATTCATGAAAGTTAAAATAATATGAAATATATTATTACTCATTCATACTTTGTTGTTTTGCCATTGCTCTTAAGTAATTTAAAGTATTATAATTTTACTTAGGAATTTAATTACAATGTAACTTTATGCTCATGGTAATAGCACACAGCATGTAACTTGATTTCTTGAACACTTCAAAATAGAAGGGTCATATTTTTATTAGCCATAGTGTTTTTTGTTACAGAATCTCTGCATTTTTATTTTGTAAGTTTTTTGATGTTGCTCAGATGTCTCTTTTTAAATTACATCAGTTGACACTGGTAGGAATTATATAAGGAGAGTATTAGATCTTTATTGAATTAATGCTTGATCTTTCTAATACTTAGTTTTGGTGCTGAATTAATCAGAACTTGAATGAGACTTTTACAACAAATTTTTAAAAGCACCTTTTTATCTCCAGGAGCAAAATTTTATTCTGCTTTACAAAAACTGTGAAGATCTCATGTGATACCAAACTGACAAAAGGTCCTCAATGACAATGAATACAGATCCACGTTGGATTCATGTTCAGTAATCCAACTTTTGTATTCCTGTTCTAAAAAAATCTCATTATATGGCAGAGAAGCCCTTTGTAGACATGAAAATTTTGCTCTCAGGCTAAAATGGAAAAAGGCAAAAATGTGCTATTTAAGTTTTCCATGAGATATTCAGGATGGGATATAGTAGAGATAATATTATCTTAAATGGAATATGGTTCTAAGATTCTGTTCAGGATCCAGTTTAGGAGTATGGGTGAAGAGCATCACTGAACAGCTAAATAAAACAGGATCAAGAAACAAACCTCAATTCCAGGGCCAAGTGGTACAGATTAACTAATCCATAATGTTTGGGATGAGATCCCCCTAAGACCCTGCTCTTAGTTGCACTACATTATTCTAAATTGTAAATCCACCTTGGCCTTAGGCAAGAAGATATCCCTTCTATTTTAAATCAATTTAAAGTGCTTAAGATTACATTGTATGTTACTAGTATGGTGACTGAGCTGCTGTGAGGTGGAACTGTATGTGTTAAACCCAGGGAATTGCATATTCTTGTGTTAGGTATGGAAAGTCTGCTGGGAGGGTGCTGGTACAGCCTTGTGTGGTGTTACTCCTGCTGCATCTTTGTAGAAGAACATGAAATTAACAGTTCCCATGATTATGTTCTGGCTTCTTCTTGGTAAAAGCTGGCTGTCACAGGACAAATCAGAATAGTATGGGATATTAACTGAGCTCTGTGTCAGGGGCACAATATTCCTTCCTAACACCTCACAGGCTGCTGAACATATCCTTGCCCTCACTCTTCCTCATGGCTAGAGTGTTTAACTTTTCCTGTAGAATAGGCAAACTCCTTAGAGTGACAACATATGATGGTTTTTTACTACTTAAGGACATTTTCACAGCTCAGCCTGCCTTCTGGCCAGCTGCATGCTCATCACTGCAGGTCTCAGTTTTACACTTCTCACTGCTCTTGTTCCAGTGAAAGGAGATGGAAGTTATTATTACACGCCACTAAGTCATTTCCATTTTCTGTGATTTCTGAGATGTCTCATTTTATGCTTTGTTCCATTTCAGATAATGTGTTTCTCAGATTTATTTTTATGCTGTTCCAATTTTTCATTTCTTGTTATTATGAAGATAGTTTTGAAAAATAATAAAATACATGCCCATTTGTGAAGACTGATCACGACACTTGCTACCTACTACAAATAAGGTTTTGTGAGAGTCTCAGAAGTACTGTCACAAGTGTGCTGTCATGGCTTATTGACTAATAAGCAAAGAATTGAAGTCTTGATTAGCTTTATTTGTTGGTTTCTTGAAACAGAGAGATAGGAAGTACTGGACAGATTAATTAAATTTTGCTGGGGAATCCAAACTTTGGGATGCTGTCATTTTGATTGATGGCTGTGTATAAGAAGAGGTGTTCTGAAAATAAAAACCTCATGGATTGTCACTTTTGTGACACGTTAATATAATCCTAAGTTCTTCACTTTAACTGTTTCCATTCTTTTTTCTAATATAAATATCAATTTCACCATCCAGAAACAACTTCTTGAATGTTTATGAAGCAAGGGTTAAACAGGATGTGAAGGGTTTTTAGAATAAGCAAAGTAAATGCTTATTAAAAATATATGTGTATATATATAAAACTGTTTTAGGTCAAAGATGAAGGATTGTTTTACCCTTGTGATTGAGAAAATATTTGAAAATTATAACATTTAAATTGGTATAGCTTACAACATATAGAAGATAAAGTAATGGGAACAGCTTTAGTCAGTGTTAGCTAACATTTTTATAAAATATGACCCCAAGAACAGCAGAAGATTGAACACAATTTTCACATTCCCATCAAGTTTGGAAATTCAAGGTTACACTTCAATTATATTCAAAGCTCACTATTCATTTAAGTTATTAGTTATTATTATTCTGTGATCTTGTGTTTTAAGTTACAGGTCTTTTGTTTTATATGAAAAACTCCAGGTTTGAGCCTTTCAGACAGATTGACATATTAGGCTCTTTCATTACTCCATCATATAAATATTTCCTCTGAGAGGAGCTGAGAGAGGACAAGAATTAAACCAGGAATGTTAAAAGACATGGCCTGAATTATTGTTCTATAAATACTAAACATTTGTCCTTATGTGACAAGAAATAAATTAAAGCATTGCAAATTCATAAATTTGTGGAAGAAACTGCTATACTCTTTTCTCAGATGCACTTTGTAAAAAAAGTCTATTGTAAAGCACTACAAAATAATTTCTTTATCCAAAAGCTCTGAAGCAGTTATTAAACCAGCTGTTTTCAAAAGTACACAAATCTGCTAAGTTGCAGTTGGGTAACTGTTAAATGTTAAAGCAGTGAATGATCAGCATGTAGCAGATGGCCTGGGAATGGGTTAGAAAATGGCAATGTTAATACCACCAGACTGAGATGTTCATTTGTGCTGTGGTATGTGCAGACTGGGTGAATAATGAAGGCTCTGTAATAATTGTGTAAATCCCAACATTATTAAATCGATTCAGCTGGGGTTTCTTAATATACGTGAAGCACTTGATGTACTTTGAGAAACACCTCCTCTTTTTGCTAAAGCTGTTCTCATTAACTCATACTGCTTTATTTGCTGTGACCTCAGTGTTCCTGTTTAGTAATGAGTGGAATAAAAATTAGAAATCCACTTTAACTCTCCATATGAGAGAGAGGAAAATATTCCAGAGACTAAACACCTATCCCACTGTTTTTGTAGATTGGCCCTTATTTGAATTGTACACCTTATTTTTTAAAATAGAATTTAAAATTAAATTTAAAATTAGATTTCTCAGAACAGAAACAGGAGAAAGAAAATCACAACCCAGTCAACTGCTAAAAGTTGTTTTAAGGAGGTCAAATAAATGAGTGCACAAAAATCAATAACCCCAATAAGTATTTTGCTACAACAGCTTATCAAAGCTTGTTCATGTGTGTGTAATGCTAAAAGGCAGAATATTTTTATGATTAGAGAGGACATAGATCAGGAGTAATGCCCCAAAAATATCCCATGCGACATTCCTCCGGAGGATGATCACCTATGATGTGGAGGTAAAATATGAACCAAAAATAAGCAAAAAGTCAAGACACTGTAAACATGCTACAGGCAGATGCACAGCTAGCAGGTAGTCCCTGGAGTACCATACTTGTATATGTGCAGGTGTTAGAACATTTAAAAACTTTTACCCACCTACAGGAGGTAGTGCTTGTGAACTGAGAATTCTCTTTACCTCTCAACTTTTACCAGATTAGGTGGAAGTTGAAAGTTATTAATACAATATTATTTTTCAACGCCATGGGTAATATGTTGCTTTAACTGTGCCTGATGGGGCTTTCACTAACATCTATGCCAGGGCTGATGGCCAGGCAACAGCCCTCTGCATCAGTACGAGGCACTGTGCATGATTAACTGTCAAGGAAGCTGGAAACATCAATTCTGCCAATTCCTGTCATTAGCTACTGCATATACACTAGGAAAAAATAAATAAAGGAAAGGAAGAATTTATTAGTATTGTATCCATTTTATAATGACCCATAATACAGTCCTCAGAAAAAAAGAAAACCTTTAAGAGATGTCTGTAAATAGTTCTGTTTGAAAATACTGGACAGTGAGGCACTGAAACAGATTGCCCAGCAATGGATGCCCCATCCCCAGAAGTGTTCAAGTCAGGTTGGATGGAGGTTTGAGCAACCTGGTCTGGTGGAATGTGTCCCTGTCCATGGTAGAGGGGTTGGAACTTGGTGATCTTTAAGGTACCTTCCAACCCAAACCCAAATTCTACTGTTTCATGATAACTGAAAGATCTAGAGACATGATGTTTTATTTATCTGTTTATCAGCAGTATATTGCTACACACAAAAGATGCAATATGGAAGATCGCAGTAAATTCTAATGCCATCTTACTGCTAAAATTCCAAATGTCTGCAAGAAATAAGCAGCATAATATTCCCCTTCCTCCACTGTGTATTATTTTAAAGAGAAATCAATCTACTTATTTGTAGAAACTCATCCCAGTCCTTACATTTGAGTGAAACAGTTTTTCTTTACATGACAGTGAAAAACTGAGCCTGGTTAGAATTAATACTACAGAAAAAGTCCTATTTTGCTCTCAGACACGTTGTTATAACCCTGCAAATGCTGTACATGTCACCCAAAGTGTCACATGCTTAGCTAAGGACAGAATTCCTCACTCAGATTGCAGGATAAAAAGGAACTGCAGAGCTCTTTCGGATCTCTGTGTTTTGCTTAGCTCTGCAGTATGGTACAGCCTATGGGAAACTTAATGAATTTCCATAGCTGATTTAGCCAGCCACAGTTACTTAGATTTAAGGATAAGCCAAATTTTACAGGGGCAATAAAGAGTTCCTTCCAACAGTCCTCTTCTCAACTCCAGTTGCTACCAGGGTAAAAAGTGAGTGAATTTGATACAAAAGTTCTATCAGAATATCATTATTCTATACCAGTCTTCAAATTGTGTTTTCAGGTTCCTGTGAAAAGAGAGAGCCTGGACAAATCTACATAACCCTCAGTTTCTCTCATCAGAATGTAGAGAAATAGCCATACATAAAACAGCAGCAAGAAACACAAAGTTCAATTTTAAGATCTTCAAAGATTGCTTCTGTAATAGCTGCAGAGTGTGAGCTACGTCCATCATGTCTATCATAGAAGAGGCAAGCTAAATGGCAACCCATAGTGGGTGTGTACACTGGATTTTATTTAAGAGCCAACAACAATAGTGCTTCTACTCTACTTCATACTCTCAACTTCCCCAGCATTACCCAGTCTTGCCTTCCCATCAATGAGATTGCTGTTGGTCTAGGAAAGCTGGACTGAAAACCTGTTGATTGCGTGTAATCCAACTGTTTGCAGTTCCAACTTCCCAGTTTATATGCAGAAGCACCATGCACCATCAGCTTCCCAACTGTTTCTTTTGACAAATGCATATTATGTAGCTCTGCACTTCTGAGAGTCCCATGTGTGTCACTTCTGCTTTGTCAGGCCATACCTGCAGTTCAAAGCCAGCCCAGACCGGCTGAAGCTCACCAGAGTAGGCTTGAGCTTGGGAATTCAAAGGCTCAGTTTGAGACATTCATGCATAAGCACATATACACACAATTACCTGCAACACACCATGATGGCAGACTGAGTGATTTAGTGTGTATCTCTATAAGATATACACAAGTAGAGTGTATGCAGTGGGGAAGAAAATACCCTGCTGCAAAACAGACAGGACAAATCAACAGCAGGTGCCTCAGGGGTTAAAACATAGTGACTTATTAAATAGTTTCAATTCATCTAAACATATTTTTTACTTTCAATGTGTTTCTAAAAACTTGCTTATGAGGAGGAGCAATAGAATTGGACCTTCTATGAAGCACAATTATTCAGATGTGTACTGTTTATGATCTTCTCTTGAAATTGAAGTACAAAAAATGGCTAACATTTTGATTGAACTTAAAAAAAATCCCAGAGCATATTACTGGTTGTAAAAGCAGCCAGCACTTAGTTTTGTTTGCTTCACTCATTTTCCCTATTCATCCTGTTTCCAGATCATTAATGAAGACTAAAAACAGTCCCAAATTGCACCATTTAGCAAGCTCTGTATTTTATATTTCCGTGTTTAGAAAACACTCTTTATTTTGTCAGTACCAATCCATAACAGTAGTTTTCCTCTTATCCCAAAATATCTGTATTTTCATGTAGCTTTTAGCTTTTTATTAGGAGCATGATCACAGTATTTCTAAATAAAAATAAATTATATCTGTCAGTTCCTGTTTACCTACTGTTTTGCTGACCAACTCGACAATATCTATCAAATAGGTTGGAGTCATATTTGTCCCCTTTCTATAAATGATTTTGTTTCAGTTATATCTTACCATTCTCCAATATTTCAAAGAAAGTTTACAAAAGAATACAAAGTCTTAGTGTGAAGTATGCATTTTACTCAAATACATGAAATAAGAGGGTTTACATAATGGAAGAGCATTAACTATGTTAGGCAGGCAATTGAGCAGAATGATGGTGCTTTAAACTTTAAAAGTTTATCTATATTCATGAAGATATTTTACAGTTTCAGGATTCATTATTTGTTTCAAACCTTTTTTGGAAAGCTGTCATAATATTCACAGTCACTTTGAGAGTAAGGTAAAATGTTACTTTCCATAACATCTAAGTGTTGTGCATTTTTAAAAAATTAACTCATTTTTGTAAGTGGCACACACATGCTATTCTTCAGTTCCTTCAGAGATTTGTGTGGACTGAGTTTTTGTGGCTTTTTCCTAGGAAAACTAGAAAAATATCTGAAACATCTGAAACAGTTTCATAATCAAAATTTCATTTGAAAAAGAAGAGGTAGTGGAGCATTGGTGAATGTGATTGCATGGGTGTTCAAACAGGAGGGAAAAGGGTACTGAGTCCGGTCAATTTCAATTCTGAAAAAGTCTGAAAAAGATAATCAATGAAATTATTTACAAGTGTATGGATGACAGTAAGATGATGAACAGCAGCCAAGAACAAATTGAACTAAATTTGCCTGTTTGTGCTTGTTTTTGGCCAAGACAGAGTTAATTTTTCTTTATAGTAGCGGATATGGGGCTTTGTTTTGTACTTGTACTGGAAATGGTGCTGGTAATTCAGAGATGCTTTAGCTGTTGCTGAGCAGTACTTACACAGAGTCAAGGATTTTTCTGATTCTCACCCCAGCCCATAAGTGAGCTGAGAGTGCACAAGGATTAGAGAGGAGGCACAGTTGGGACAGCTGGTCCCAGCTGACCAACAGGACATTCCATATAATATATTATCATGCCCAGAATATAAACTAGGGAGAAGAAGAAAGAAGGAACAGGCAAGGGAGGAACACTCAGGGTAATTTTGTTTGTCTTCCCAAGTAATGATTACATTTGATGGATCCCTGCTCTCCTGGAGAGCATCTTCCTGCCTATGGGAAAGTGTGAAGGAATTCTTTGTTTTGTTTTGTTTGTGTATTTCTTTTACTTTACCTATTAAACTGTCCTTATCTCAACCCACAAACTTTCTGATTTTTACTCCTCTCATTTTCCACCCGTCCCAATGGGGGAGAGTGAGTGACTGTATGGGGCTTAGTTGCCAACTGGAACTAAATCACAACAATGATAAAGGAACAGGTGTTAGGGTATTAGAACTATTAGAAATTCAGTGACTTTAATCCATTAAATCATGTCTCACAAAACATTCCTGTAAGTAAGCTGTGGGGGAAAATTCTGGATTAAATTTCTATTCTCTTGCAGCAAAACAGGTTGGACCACTCAATCCATAAAATAAGCTTCTAAAAACTGACTTTAACATAGAAGACTATGTCAAGCAAAATTCTAAATATTATAATAGTCTTCAGACTTTTCATTTGTAATCTTTCTGAAGGAATACAAAATTGCCGTGCTTCAGAAATTATACAAAGCCAAATGAGGATATGCCGAGGACAGTGTTACAATGAGGAAAGCATAATCAATTTTGAGATATGTTATAGAAAGAGTTCTAGCTTATTTTCTATGAAAATAAATCAACTGCAGGAGTGTTGTCTGGTAGCATTTCTTCAGAAAGTGGAAGTGGGCTTTTCTGGATCATAAATTGAATACCAGACAGTAAGGCCACTGCATTGCAGAGAGGGCAACTTGCATATTGGAATAAATAAATATGAGGACAGTCTATAAAATAAGAGAATAATTTTTTTCATTCCATTCAGTTCAGCTGAACTACAGAATTGTCTTCTGAAATGCATTTTAATGAAGATGTGAACTGGTTATGCCTGTGACTGAGGAGAGAATGATCAAGTTCTACAGAACATGACCTAGATACTGAAAAAAATTGAGCTATTAAACCTAAATAAAAGAAGGGAGCTGACAGAGGATACCGTAATATACTCAAAGTTATATATAATTAGAATGGAAAGGAATATATAATCTCAAAGGTCCACTTTGTTATTATAGTAATGGTCAAAAACAGAATCTCAAAGTAAGTACAAGGAAAGATCCCAAACCTTCTCAACCTTAAACTATTTTCAAGTGATGGACTTCCTGAGCTGGGGGTAGTTTTCATGAATTTAATTACTCTTAGCAGTCAATGCACCTAACAGAATTTTGAAAGACTGGGACAGTGATAAAGAAAAAAAGTCTGTTCTCCATACATGGCAGATAGGACTGTGAGTAATGGACTTCAACTACATCAACAAAAATTTAGGTTATATTTGTAAAAAACAAATCTAGTGGTAATGGATAACAAAGTACTAAGCCAGTTTTAGGTGAGGAGCTTGTGGAGTCTTCAATGTTATTGATCATTAAGAAGAGACCAACACTCTATGGGATTGATATACGAATCTGTAAGTAGCACAACCTGTGTGGGTGGCAAAAAGGAGAGTAAAACCACTCATGCTCCTATGCTCCTCTGTATTCCTCTCTTTCTGTAGTTCTACTGATTCTTGATAAATTTTCTTTTGGTTTTTTTTACATTCTTACAGTGCTCTTTCTTTCCTAAGACACCAACTCCAAATTAGGTAGCTCCCTTAGCAACTAACTACACTACGAATCAACAATTTTAGTCTTTCCTGTGGATTATTATAGGAAATTCTGGTAGGAATACTTTGTTTATATTTAGATATTTCATTTCACCAGGTAATTTTTTTAATTATTATTTTTTCTCATAGGTTTTCACCTATCAGTTTTCCCTTATAAATGAAATAGGAAATTTGTGCATATGTCATTTACTTTCTGCATTTCAGAGGAAGGATCAGGAAAAACTCATTTAATTAGTGTGTTTTTATACACAAATGAAAATGCCACTCTGAAAGCAAATGCAGCCATCTCCCTGACTGGCAAACAATTCTGGGAGCAAATAACTTCTGTGTAAATGCAGTATTAAGTCTGTGCAATACTTAGTGATGTGGTCACATGCTGCCTCTTTATTTCAATTTAATTCTATGTTCATTCAACTAAACCTGTCATTTAAATCTTCTGTTCAAATAATCAGACTGAGAAGAGTGTGAGCAATTTATGACCCTTGAAAGGCAACAGAAGAGTAGCAGATAACATTTTCATAAAACTTGTTCCCTTTCACTCTACTCATAGTAAAATCACTGAGTATGTGAAAACATAGATCTCTATATTGTCAAATAATTTTAGATAAACAAGAAGTTTCTTACTCACAAACAATCCAGATCAAAATTAAAGCTCTTATATTGTAGGTGAAAGTGTTGAACAAATGCTAACAAAAAGCTCTCACTCAGCTTTTCATGAAAAAAGGCAAAATTTCTTAAACTGCTGTAAGCAAGATAGATAGATAGATAGATAGATAGATAGATAACTATTTCTTTATAAAAAATATAAAATTGCCAGTATTACTAAACTAACACAGTGTATTGCTCAGAAGGGATATCCATGTCAATCAAGGTCAAATCTACAAGCTTAGTCTTCTTATCAATATAATCAGTAAGTTTTCAAAATCTGGAAAAATACCTACTTTTGAGAAGCCTAGGCTGTAATACTAGCCTTGAAGATCTGAGCAACAAACACCACTAACTTAATAAAACTGAATTTAATTACAAGCCTTTTCACTCTACATTAAAATTAATCAGTACTTCCTTTGTGTTTCTCCTCTTCTGCATAACATGTGGGTCCAGATGGTTCTCAAAGACTGTAATTTCTAGGGATTTTGAGCAACACATTTGTATTCTGTAATAGAAGGCATTTGATCCTTTATTTGATGTTGGTTCTCAGAAAATCCCTACCTTTAAAAATTCATGAGAGGATTGGAGTGGTAATCTAAGCAGCTGGTCATTTTCCTGTTCAGGTCTTTTAAATCTAGCCAAAAAAAAGCCCCAACAAAACCAAGAGAGAAAAGATTTTTAAACAGGTTCACGGTTTCCTGGTCCTAATAAAGATAATAGACTGTGAAATTTCATCTGTTGAATTTAAAATGTCAAGAATCTCAGCTAATGAAAACAACAATTGACTACAGGGATAGTTATATTACCTGATCTGTTGAAGCAAAAAACCACACTAAACTGAAGGGGTTTTGTCTCCACAACTTAAATCCAGGTTGTTTATGAGTAAATGGATGAGCCAAGGGGTTGTCAGACAGATTAGACAGACCTTTTCTGCTTAGCTAAGTGGTCTGATAAGACCCAAATCAGTACAGAGTGATGGCCAATAGTACTTGATGTGCAGTGTGGCATATAGAAAATTGGCTCAATGTCTAATACTTGTTCAGCAAGATCAATTGTTCATTTTACAAGAATGATCAGTTGTTCAATTGCTAGCTGATCAGAATAAAACCACAATCCAAGCTTATGAAAAGAACAAATAATTCTTTATAGTTAAGCATACCTTTGCTGAGAAGGCAAGTATTTTTGATGGTATAATTGTGCTTTCATCACTTATGTCATGTCTGGAAATGGAAGTGCAAAAAGCAGTTATACCATAGGAATATGTGCAAGTACAAAAACGAAATCCTGCAAAAGGGCTTGTTTATTTTAAAGCACGAATGAACTGTGTGAAAAAAAAGATGTGCATATCTATATGTACTTGTGTGTCTTAATATTATATATTTTATCCATTATAAGCAATTGAAAGAAAAGGTCTTATAAAATACACAGTAAATGTGGGAACTCTTAATCTAGTTCAGTAATACTACATGATATTGGAAACCTCTCTGAGATATTTTTTTTATTAAATGAACATGAAGTTCTCCTCAAGTAGAACTTAAGTTGTGAGTAAGGTCATCTGTTTACTCAGATACATGGGTGGGAGAGGGATGGAAAATATGTATTACATAATATCTTGGTAAGACATTATTAAGCCTGTTCAGATAATATCTAAATACATAAGCTTTACACATCATGCAAATATGAAGAGAGTTTAAGCTGAGTTTCTGCAGAGTCAGTCCTAAGGCTATGCTATATTTTAATAGCTTTTCAGTCAGCAATGAAAATAAAGAGGCAAAGCGCTGAAATATATAAAGAATGATATAAATTTCCTTTATATTACAATATCTCATAAACATGCACATTTTTTTCCTAAAAATAACATTTTAATGAATTTTATATCTCAATACATTTTTTTAGCTTTTTAGCTTTTAAAAAGTTAGCTTTTGTTTCAGAATTCTCTATGAAAATTTTATTTTCATGCTTTTCTCTCATTTCATCTTTAGTTAATTGTTTTCTCTCAGCCCTTGTCTTATCCATATTTTGACAATGACTTCTTTTCGTCTTTGCTATCAGGAAAATGCCAGGGATTTTGACCTGTTAGGTAGCAGGCTTGGGTATTTTGGGTTTTATTTATTTATTTACTGGCAGATGCTGTGGCAGCATGCAACAAATTCAAGTGGGAACACAGGGAGAGGAGGAAGAAAGGAAAAAGATGATCATTTGGGTTAACAGTGATTGCCATAAACATGCATGTGGTACTGCTCTCTCCAAATCTAATTACTGACATGAATAGCAGGAGCAGAATCCTCTGATAGGTTGGTTCAAAAGCACCCAGGGAATTTGTATGAAAGGACAGCATTTGCCAAATCATCATCTGTGTCCCTTTCCTCAGAGAGCTCTGTGGGAAATAGCTGAATTGTAAACATGAGTGGATTATCAGCTTTCATGGTATCATTGCATTGCACCTTTCCCCCAGCACAGAGAATGAATGACTGACTGTCTTTATAATGATCTCTGGTGAAAGATGGTAGTGTTCATGGATTAGATGGAATTTAACATGTCAGAGAGAATATTTCCTAAGTAGAAATAAAAACTGACTTTCAAGGAGAATGTATGGAAGTTACTGTATTTCAGTTTTAGTGAATTCAAGTGATTAAGACAGCAATTTACGCTGGATAAGAAAACCTGTTTAGAAATTGCAAAGTAGAATTTAAGGACCTAGGTGCTAAGGGTTAAAATTCAGGGGCATTTGAACTGGTTAAATTTAAAGGATTTGCTTCCAAAGAGTCTAACATGCATTCAACTTAGATTGCCACAGCTGAAAAAAAACCAAACCAAACAAACAAAAAAAAAAAAAACCAAAAAAAAACAAAGAAAAAAAAACAACTAACAAACAAAAAAAAAAACCCACACAACACCTAAATCCACAAAAAAGTGGGAAATAAAACCAATTTGCTTGTGTGTCTTAGGAGATAGGAAAGGGAAGATAATTTTTAACTGGGCTATAAAGAGTCAAATACAAAATTATGAGCAGCAATAATAAAAATACCCATGGAAATTTGCTGGCATGAGTGTGAGTTTTGGTGTTTTGCCTGTTTTGCTCAGAATGACAGTAATAGGTGAAGTATGTAAGCATTCAGTGGCCTCTGAAAATCAGAACCCTCCAGTAAAGTGCTGAGGATCTTTTTCTTTTTGTTGTTTTTAAATCAGCCTCTCATAAATTCACATTACAGTACCATTTAGCAACAAACAGAACAGGGGTCAATGCAATCAGTCACAGGGTCAGAGATTTGAAATGGTGCAGGAGCACAAGAGCTGCAGCAAGGAAATCTTCTAGGAGACACAGAGGGCTGCTCCCAGCTTCTGACTAGATAAAACCCTTTCAGGGGAATGAGACATCACCATCAGCATTATTGGGAACAGCAACTTTTGAAAACCAGCATCTCCTTGGTGCTGATATTTCAACACAAATTTCATTTGAGAACTCAAATTTGAGAAAGAAAAATGCATGCTGGCATACCTCTTGCTGTCCTTGACTTAAAGGATTTCTAGAACAATACTGAGCATTTCCCTAAAGATGCAGAAACCTGTGTAAGGGGAAGGACATGCCCCTGTGCTCTTTTCCTAGTAATTCAGTAAATAATCTTCATATTCTGTAATGCTGGTGCCAATGTGAGAAGAGAAGAAAAAGAAGAATAGAGTATGAGAGGAATAAAGGAAGGGAAGGGAAAGGAAGGGAAGGGAAGGGAAGGGAAGGGAAGGGAAGGGAAGGGAAGGGAAGGGAAGGGAAGGGAAGGGAAGGGAAGGGAAGGGAAGGGAAGGGAAGGGAAGGGAAGGGAAGGGAAGGGAAGGGAAGGGAAGGGAAGGGAAGGGAAGGGAAGGGAAGGGAAGGGAAGGGAAGGGAAGGGAAGGGAAGGGAAGGGAAGGGAAGGGAAGGGAAGGGAAGGGAAGGGAAGGGAAGGGAAGGGAAGGGAAGGGAAGGGAAGGGAAGGGAAGGGAAGGGAAGGGAAGGGAAGGGCACACAAGTGAACTATGGAAATAGATGTCTTTTAAAAATATTCTGTCTTCTTGTAGTGATAGTGGTAGTGATAGTGATAAAAAAGGAACTCAGACTACAAGTATTTCTTGGGTTTTTTTTCATGGACTGTGACATTTCTAAGTTGAATTTCAATATATACACTTCACTTGTTTCTTGATAAGAAAGACTATAAAATTCCTTTTACTTTTATAGATACAGTGTAAATAGATTTTGTAGATCGCTTCTCTTTCAAAACAGACCTTTCTTAAGTTTCCTTGGCTGAATTATCATAATGTGGCAAAGCACATCTAGCTACAACCATCAAGCTGTGTAACACTGCTTTCTGTAACATGACAGTGCATGGCTGATGTGACAGGAGAATGAATAGAGCAACACAAAGTTTCCAAACAGGAATTTTATAGTGAAAACACTGTCTTTGTTGAAAGCCATTAAAGAAAACACATATCTAATACCTTGTGCAATTTGCTCCATCTTCAGTCCCAAATGCAAAATGGCTGTACTTAGCTGCAGCTATCTGGAGGTGTTTAATAGACTGTGCTTTTCTTTGCAAATAATTTTCTGGCAAACATTAACTACATTTATAGCAACTGAATTATCCAGGAAGTTTCCTGTAACAAGTTGGTTTTAGGCCAAATGAATTTCAGGCTAAGAGCTCACAAACACTGAGACAGCTTGAGAAGCCAATCTCTCCACACCATCCTGTTTTAATAGTTTAGTTTATTCAGTTTCACAAAGGTTATTTCTCATCCTTATGCTCAGGAAAGTGTGGTACCTATAAAGAACTGGATTTATCAAAATAAGTAGGAGAGTGTTGAGTAAAGCAGAGGCATCATAAGTACAGGGGATTTATATTTTAACAGCAACTCTTCACAATATTTTTGTCATCACCTCCTATTTCATCTGCAGAGCTCATGTGGGTATGTGGAGATTGAGCCTGTCTTTAAATCAAAATTAAACAAAGGGGATTCTTTCTGCTTTATGGACAGATGGCAGCTTATTACAGGTATTCTCAAATGGTTTCTCTATGCTTATGTGGACATATGTCAATGAAAAGTGAGTTGCAGTCAGACCGGACTCTTGACTGCAGACTATATACCAGTCTCTTTACTGATACATAAAAACATTAATAAATTACTTTTCTCATAGTATGGGGAGTTTTCCATTATGATAAAAGTACTAGATTAAATTAAGTCATTATATGTCATTAAACCAAATATTGTGAGATCAATTCAATAAAGATTAATCTTTGACACATTTGTAATACAACTCTTTTAAACTATCCTCTAGTTCTTAGGATCCCCGTACAGAATTCTTGGAAGACATGAAAATAATTAAACCTAAATCCGTTCTCTGGTGCACAGTGGCATCCTCATCTGAATCGCAAATAATTTGAAGCAGACTCTTGGTAAGGAAGCATAGACTGGTATAAGCTGAATTGCAAATGCTCACAAAAATGTTTCTGTTCTTCACAGAGACAGCAATTGCAAGCTTTGAGAAGATTCAATGCTCAGTTGCTCAACTGCAACTTGGTAGTTTAAAGAGAAGCTCAAGTAAATCTCCTCAACCATCCTCTGAGAGAGAACAGGGAAATGGAGCAGTAGAAAATAAACACTTAAAAACTAATCTGACCAGCTTTCACTGATGAATTAATTTATGTGGAATTGCCCATTAAAGCTTCAGTCCTACTAATTGCTGAGCATTCTTTCTTTTTTCCAGCAAAGCACTTAGGCATGTACTTGAACTTAAACATAACCATTCTTTGGGATTTGCTTGACTGAGCCATTCTACTCACTGCTTCATGGTATCAAACACAAAAGTGTGATCTGTGAATTTAGTTCCCTGCCATTTTCCCCTAAACCCTTAAAATTACCTGCTCATTAAGTTTACACTCTGTGAAGCTAAAGTGCAAATATTTATCGGACAAAGTAATCTCTTTGCTGCTTGCTGAAGGACACCAATAAAATGATGCCATTTCTTCTAATCTATTTAATGTCTGACCTAATAAAATGATAGACTATGATAAAAAAAAAAAAAAACAGAAACACCCCAAATTCTTCATTAAACTACATTTTTCCACGCATATCTTTTATTTCATACTCCAATAGACAGGTGTTGAGTACCAGAGGCTGTTATAAAATTGTTCTGCTTCCAGACAACACAAATTTGAGGAACAGAATTTGTGGTTATGATGCTGTGTTTAGTATATCTAAACAAGTGAGGAAGTGAGGAATCTGACAATTTCAGATCAGGATACATACTTATATTTGCATTTACGTGTTGAAGATAGTTACATGTATAAGGAAACTCATTTTTATTTTCCAAATAATTCTGAAAGACTGCTAATCCACAGTAAAGCAATGATGTGAGCAGTCAGCATTATCCTTCAAATAGTCCTATTGATAAGAACA
This sequence comes from Calcarius lapponicus, assembly GCA_039654755.1. Lineage (NCBI taxonomy): Eukaryota > Metazoa > Chordata > Aves > Passeriformes > Fringillidae > Calcarius > Calcarius lapponicus. The sequence continues at coordinate 27,918,026 of CM077464.1, read as the reverse complement.
TGTTAAGCATTTTTTTTAATTACAGGGAAATATTCATGCTTCACTCAATACAGTGCAAGATCCAATATTAGGATGTGTGAAAGCAATGGCTTAAGTTTTCTTTGGTGTTTAAATATCAACAATTCCAATTATACCTTTCATGTGGATTTTTTTTTTTTTTTTGTTACAGGTAGCTCTCTTTCCAAGTAGAAGAGCACAATAACAAATCATATTTGGAGTTCAGTATAGATGTCCTGAACTTTATCATCTGGTGATACTCACTGAGACAAATGGATTTTCTTGATGATTCTCTTTTCTTCTCAAGTGTCTCTTGGAAATACTAAACCTTGTTGTGAGCAAAGGACTATACTGTACTCCAAAGTTCTTTTGCATCCTAGTTGCTTACTTAAAATTCTAAAATGTTTTATCTGGAGTTCAAATGTTCATTGTGACTTTGATAAATTTGCAAGAGGTCAATGGATTTTCAACATTTTGTCTTTTCTACACACAGGGAGATAGAACCTGTTGTTCTAAAAGAATGTCTTCCCTGGGGCTATTAAGTCTACACACCTGGGAGAGTATCACAGAGATGTGATAAAAATGGCAGGAAGTGGTGAATCTGTGGCAAAAGTTATTATGAGACTAAGGACTAGAAATGTAGCCACATTTCTCACAGCTAAGGTTCTGCCAAGGTTCAGAGGGCATTGTGCAGAGCTTGGCCTAACATAAAAAAACCCCTTTGAATATTAATGGACCAAAAAATTAAAAGTATTTACTGGCAAATAAGCAGTGAGTTGATCCCCTCCTGTAAGAGACAGCACAAGGAAGGCAGATAGAATTTTTTAAAAGACCTCTGATAATATTTTTGATCATTACCTACCAAGGTTTGTCAAGCACACTTTCCAGGTTGGTAATGTATACACTTTGCAAGTCAAAATGAAGTTTCAATCTCAATCCACCTCTTCCCATATTCCATTTTATTGAAGTAGTAGTTTGTCTTCTTTCACTGGCCAGGTTTCTTAAATGTTATCCCTATTTTCCCATTTTCACTCTCCAGTATTCTGTGGATGAGATGGGCTCACAGTAGAGAGGGCTTCAGAGCCCTCAAATTCTCCTCCTCATGAAACCTCTGAAAACTGGTGCATAAATGTTCAGGCTTTCCTGCTGTGCAAAATTTCATCTGTATGCTTCTGGTGTGGGGAAAGAGCTACAGTACACAGAATTCACCTACACTGATTTTAATTTGAAAATGGGAAAATTCTTCAGAAATTACCACAAAAACTGCAAATCACAATTGATTCAAAATTTCACCACCAACAAGAAGATCCTTCTTAAAAGGCCAGTCCTAGATGGGCAAAAAAAGTCACCATCAGGATATTTTAACAAAAAGCTTCTTGAGCATTTCATGATCTGCATATATCAGCTTATACTGCAGACGTGGGTACATTTCACGGATTTTGTTTAAAAAATGTACAGGTAAATAGGTGATGTATTGCCAGAATTTTAATATTGAAGTTGGTAAATGAATGTAAACTTCTATTTGCACTATCTGGCACTTTTTTGCAGTATATTCATCAAAAACATCGAGCAGATAAAAGCAGAGTACGAGTCCATAACTGCCTTTCTTTTACTTGCATTTCTGAGAAGCTGAAGAGCAGAGCACAATAGCTGCTTCCCAAGCCAAACAGAAAAAAACACTGTAATTTCCAATGAGTTATTGAACCCTTACACTGCAAGTAAATTTAGAGGAAAAGTGCAAACTACTGCTTTTAGAAAGCCTGTTTTGGTCTCAGTGGATGAACAATCTCTCTTTCACTGATCAGGGAAAAAGGGTCTGACTGTATTGCTTTGGTATCCTTGGACATCGAGAATAGGCAGCATTTTAGATAAAATGCCCTCTATTTTATAGGACAAATATTACAACATTCTGAGTTGCCTGATTGTCTGACACCAGCAATGACATGAGAATAGTGAAATAAGCCATATAAATATTCAAGAAGAGAGCATTTGCCTTAATACTTAATTTAGCTTTTTTTCCCCTACTAAGTGTACGTACAGACCTGCTATCAGAGAAGCAATTTACTTGAAAGCCATGCTTCCTAAAGTTCTCATTCTGATTTTGTGTTTGCAGATCAAAGAGGAAATCTACCCATACGAAACTTTCTCAATTTATCACCTTGGTGGATTTCACATTTATTAAATTCTTATCCATTTGAGCCTACGCAAAATTCAACATATAATTGCCACCATTATGTGTCATGCATAAGCTATGGCTTGACTTTTTTTGATGTCATAGATGGTGCAGTAGGTACAATAGGTCTTAATAACTCAACTTTCTCATGATATAATTTGTATATATTGTGCTTAATTTCACCTTACCATTCATATGTCAAAGCACATTATATACCTATTAAGAAAAAACAGAATTTATTATTTCAGCTGGTTTTTAACTTCTTCCATGAATTAGGGAATATCATGAAGATATTTTCCTAGTAGGAAAAAAAAATAAAAACAGGCCTGGAGGAAAATGGAAAGGCAGCGAGAAGCATAAGAGAAAATGGCAAAACATTTAAAATTACTGGATTTGGTTGCCTTCATTTCTAAACAGCTAACCATTTTTGTTTCAAGGAGAAGCAAAAGCTTACTTTTTGAAGCATTTAAAATGTCTAATCTTACCTAAAAACATGACTCATCCACTTATTTATGCTCTTAGTATTTTGAGCATCTGTGAGATTTTCATTCCATTTTTTTTTCTGGATTCCTCCATAAGGTGGAAAGGGTTTTTTCTGATATGAAAAAAAATGAGAAGTTTTAAACCCCAGATTTACTGGCATAAGAGAACATGTTGTGGGAAGATGACAAATAGTAACCATAAATCATTTTCTTCAGAGGCAGGGAAAAAACTTTTCCACATTTTTAAAGATACATTATTAACTGGATTGGCCTGACCTAGTAGGGCAATTCCTAGTATATTTTAATTGGTTACTTTATCTGACAAAGCAAAAAGGAACAGCATTTTCCTGATAGTTTGAATTATTAAGTAGTTTAATTTAACATGTGCATTTCTTGCAATAGATAGACTGCTGGCATAGCAAATGATACAGTGAACACAAGCACATCATAAATGGTCACTAATTGCAACTTTTAAGCTTGATATAAATTCTTAAGGAAACTACATTGACAGTTTTCCTTAATCACACTGATTACGTGCAATATTTATTTTGCAATATTCATTTTGGAATGGTCACATACATTATATGAAAAAACCAGGAAGAAGAAAATTGTTAGGAAATAACAAAAAACTATTATATGTCCATTGATTTTGCCTTTTGAAGAATGACCTCAAAGCAGCAATGGCATATCCTATCTGAAAATATACTTTAAATTAATCTACAGCCAGTATAGATGATAGAATCATCTTGACCTGAATGATAACATTTCCAGGAAAAAACTGTCTACCTTGTTTCTACTGTCCTACTATGAAATTTGCTTCTGCAATATGCATTGACCACTGTCTTAGCTACTGGTGATTGCTTTCAACCAAATATCTGCAGCAGCTGTGCATCCCTTTGAGATAAGAAGAATATCAGAGGGACAAAAGTAGTGATATTCCATTCCAGTGAAGTGCAATGTGATGAAAATCTCAAAATACATTAATATTTTAAAATACTGAAATTACAATTCCGGTGGTAATGAACTATTAACCACTGCAAAGATATTCTAAGAGGAAAAAAGGTCCCATGGTGGTTCCTGATTCCACTGAAACTAAGAAAGAAGTTAATTACTGAAATTCTAATGAATGACAGTTTTCCACTGGCCAGACTAAAGGAAGAGATATGTATCTTTGGTACTTGTTGCTCTCAGGGAGTCTCACTCTTTGTCTGATAAAAGTAAGACAGACATAAAAAATAACAGAGAAATATTTGGAGATACTGTATTATTAATCCATGCAACTTCCAGAATACTATAGATAAGAGCTAGAAACATAAAAAAGTAATAAAGAGGAAAGAAAAACAAATGTGACTTAGGAATTAAATGATGGCTATTCCTTACCCCCTCAGTGCATTTCTACACAAAATGCATAAGGATGAGGATCCTCTGGATAAATACCAAAACCACAAACTTTCATATGGATCTGTGTGAATTACAATGCAAAATAATAATTTAATTTATTAAAAATTTATTAAAAATAATAATAATTTAATATGAATAATGATTGTAATAAAGTATTCCAGGAGAATGTGATAATTGAATCTGAACTCATATGCTTGAAAACAAAAAAGCATGGGTATGTAGAAAAAAATCCAGAGAGGCTGAGACACAAACTGAGTTTCAATTAGAAGGGAACACAAAAGGCAACATGAAATAGTTCTATAAATACACTGTAAATAAAAGGAAAACAAAGAGAAGAATAATTTCATTACCAAGTGTAAGAGAGAGCAAATAATAGCATAGAAAAGAATGCTAAAATATTCAGCGCCTTTCAGTTTATTTAATCTTTACCAAAACATAAAATGTGAACTAGCTACTGGATTTATATAGAAGATAGGAAAACAATGCAAATCAGAATGGACTGAAAAATATGCATTTAGAACAGTCTGAATTTTTAGGGTCATATGTTTTTCTGAATCAATCTCTAAGGCTTTACTTTCGTCCCCAATGACTGAAGGAAAGCAACATTAGGAACAGTCTTTAGTAGAAGGGGAAAACTCAGAAATTCCCTTCTTTTTCATCTCTAGAAAGAGTGAGGGTAAAATTATTAAATAATCAAACAAATACCTGAAAATACTAAAGTAGAAGAAAAGAATTAAACTTGATTTGACAAGAACAAATTATGCTTAAATTTTTCAGAGTTCTTTCTTTGATAGAATACAGTGAGTATGGGAAGAATTCTTGTTTGGATATTGAGAATGTGCAATGTTTTTGGTATTTATTCAAATGGCTTGGCTCCTAAAAAAGCTAGATAAATATTGGTATAGATGTAACTTACATCTGTGGTGTTTTTACAAAAAATGGACTGGTTCACATACAACAGATTTGAGCAGTAAGTCTCAAAAAGAATTATCAATATGTCTCTGTCAAAATAGGAAAGGATTTGTTGTAAACCAAGTTCCACTTAACAGTTTCAGCAATTTGGATGTCAGAGTGACATTTTTGCAGGAAACTGCAAGGAACAGGACTTGCAAGCTCTTTGAGAATATGATCATAAATCAAAATCACCTTGGATAATTGGAAGGAAAGCAAGAAATAGACAAGAGCAAATTAAATGAAAGCATGAGCAAAGATCCACAGTTCAAAGAGAGTATTTAAATGGACTCATATAAAATGAGACCTGTACAGGAGTACAGAAAAGAATCTAAGGGTTATAATGTCTTTGAAATTAAATATGAGTCAGCTACATGTTTCCATTGCGAAAACATTAAATAGGCAATGCAGGTCAGAGCTGTAGCAATAGCAATAGCTGTGTAGGACATGGAAAATAATTATTGCCTCCTATTAGTCCTGATGAAACTGGAGATAAGTTGATGTACACTCATTTCTAGGAAAAAATATAAAAAGCTTTTTAATTGTTTGGATGATGGAACACTGGAGCAGCCTAAATCAAACTGTTGGGAAATCTCCCTCATTTCTTCTATTTATTGCATTTGAATTGAAGAAAGAAGAAAATAATTGTTTTATTCTACTGTTTGTTTAAACCAGCATGTTGGATCTATTTCTTTCTTTTAAACAAGTATTTGTTCAGTGAACTTAAGGCATAAGCTTTCAATGCATATCAAAATTTATGGATATTATAATCTCTTTTTGTCCTCTGTAAGATTAACTGGAATGTTTTTAGTCTTGCATTTCCTTTAGGCTACTCAGGCCCTGTATATAAGTACATAGAATTCATTTTCCACAAAGCTTTCTTAACTTCCTTAGCTTCTCAATAGTTTTGATGTTTATAGAATCATACTTCCTTAACAAATAAATATTAAAATCAAGTACATATCTTTATATAAACCAAAATAACAGTCTTTATGCAGATCTTTGTTTTCACAGCTTCACAAAAGACATTTTATTAGCATTTGCAATTAAGTTTAATGATTAAATGAAGAAACCCAAGCTTAGTAAAAAATTATTTTATTGGTTTCATACAATAGGTACGTAAAATTTTGAATAGTGTTATATGATAAAGGTTTGAATCCTCCTAGATGTACACCTTTGACCCAATTCATCAGGGTATAACATTAAGTATAGCAAAATTAAAGACTAAATGAGTATAGCAAAATTAAAGTATAGCAAAATTAAAGACCAAATGTAATTTTGCAGGACAGAAATATCTTCCTCTTACAAAGATTTCATCAGTACTTCAGCTATATGGATAGTGGGGGTTCATAAAAAAAGGCTTGGCTTTTTCTTTTTCTTTTGCTTCTGCCTTTTGAATACCTACTGAATACTTGCAATACTGAAGTGTTCTGCTAGAAGGGATCCTCAACTAGCACTTCATTATAATGCAAACTGTGGAATAAGCAATGTTACTCAAATATTACATTGTTAAGTACATTACTGTGAGCTCACAGGCGCAGTAATGTTTGTGTCTCTTCAGTTACAGTCTACATTTACAGTGATGAACTCTGAAGGCCAGAGAACTATTAATTCCCCTATAAAACATGCAATGTGACTCCTACATTTTATTTGTTTTTTAGAAATTCCGATAGTATAGTTGGCATATGCCAACTATATAATAAATCTTTTTTTTTTTTTTCTTGCTAAGAGGTTTTAAACATTAAGCTTTTTTTAAAAAGCTCAATTTGGACTTTAAATACAAAGTTTTGTTTCATAGTCAAGTAAGGGGTTTAAAGATTTTAAATTATAAGGGAAGTTAGAGAAAAGTATTAAGTGAACAAGATTTCTTAATACAAAGATATATATTTAATTTAAAAATTGTTTCAATAAAGTACTTTGACACTTTAGTTAAGACCAGTTTATGTCTTTTTGTACTATAGTAGAGAAAATTATGCCATGAGTAATACATACTGAATGTCATGGGCAAATTAGAAGCTGAGATAACTCATCTTTAGGTGATAAAAGGTGGTATTCAGACAATGAAACCCAGGTGATGACACAGATTTTTTTTGTATACTCCAAAAGCAATGTCTAATACAGCCTGCATTTGCAGTCAAAGTATTAGGCCTTGCCACATTACTTTGTGTAGTTAATAGCATGCTATTAGGAAAGATGTTTTTCATAGAAGTTATATGTTATTAATTAATCATTGAAATATACTGCTACTTTCATCTACAATATTCCAAGTTATTTAATTATTAGCTAGTTGGGAAATGTCGATGCATCCATTTAAATTCAAACTGTTATTTATCTAGCATACAATCATAGCTGTATCCAATCTAAATTAAAAATGCATCGAAATACACTGAAGACACTTTAAATAAAGTGTTACCAAATATGTTACAGGAAGTAAAGCTGTGTAATTACTTAAGGGATCATATTTATAGCAGTGGAGTATCCCAAGCATTAAATGGCTTTTGTAGTTGATTAAATGTTGAAGTGATGCTGAGGTAGAACTGCCAACGCTGCCAATGTGCAACCCATACATTTTCCTTCCAGTCTGTGAAATGCTGTGCTGGCTTCCTTTAGGGCTGTCCAACACTATCCCTTGAAACAGCAATGAATGATGGAAATTAGGGTTTACTTGCAATGTGCAGAGGATTCTGAAAGTAGTATGAGATTAAAGAGCATATAATGAAAAATTAGAAATCAGGAGGAGGAAAAAAAAATTAGAAATCAGGAGGAAATAGCATCATGGAGGTGGAGGACTGATGTATAATGCTGGAAAAAGATAGCTAAGGATGAAAGAAGGTAGAGATGAAAAGGGCAGGGAGTGGAAAAACAAAGTGGATTTTATTTAATCTTGAAAATATTGTCTAGATACCTGACAAGAGGGTAGGGTCATATAAGAAAAGACATTCTAAAATAAACTTTATGAGCTCTGTAAAGACTGTATATGAGTAGAGGTGGTTGCATCTTTATGTAGTCATGAATCAAATAATGGGTTTTTTGCATGATCACAGTGCAGTCTGGGTATCATCCTCAGCAAGAACAGGATTCTGCCTCCCACAGACAGTGCAGTTGAAAGAAATGCTATTGGGCAACTCAACAATAGGGCTACATGTGGTCAAGAAAAAGAGAAAGATTTATCAGAGAACATACAAAACCTCCAAATAAATTATTAGGGCTCAGTAGTGACCACTGATTGGACAATGGTACCAGGTCTTCTGTGGTATGTTCCTTGCCTTCCTCACACAAAATTTGTGAGTGAATGGTATTTTTCTTGTTCTTATACATTAGTTCAATAAGGCCATACATAGTCTGTTCATTCAGATGTTTTACACAAAAAAAAAAGGAAAAAAGGAAAGGAAAGATACCTTGAGACAAAATTTTAAAAGTGCATTTTTTAATGTCTGCTTCACATTAGGATCTCTCTTCTGACTCTTCTAATATTGTATTTGGAAATAACTGTTCTATGCATAGAATTATGACATTTTCAAATGTCTTTTGGGGAAAAAGGCAAATAGACTGCATGAAAATGAAGGATACAAGAATACTATGACAAATTAGGAAGTTGTTCAAAGGTGTTCATTTACAATGGAGGAAATTAAATATGCAAATATATTATTATCACTGAGGTATTTAACAAACAAATGAGTAGGAAAAAAACATTGTGCTTTCTAATTCATCTTTGTTTAGAAGACACCTGTGAGTTCTATTTGAAAAATGACAATGCTGAGAAATGCAGATGGTTGAATTTTGCCTTCTCTCATTTACTTCTCTTACACATTAATTACATGGGGGGAGGAAGCAAGAATGTTGCCTGTAAAAACACAATATTATTCAAATACACATATCAAAATTTACATACAATTTAAATATTTATGTTAAATGCCTAAATAAAAGCATGAAAGACATTTTTGCCTCTCACTCTTTTAATGTGCTTTGTCTGCTCCTCAAAGCCATGGGAACTGCTAGAAATTCCATCTAAAAGATTTTCCATGGAAAATTTGAGCAGTTATACACTTTTGTTGCACCGCTTTTTTAATGCTTCTTGACATGGTGGCTCTTGAGAATCATGAGAATTATGACATGTGCTCAGAAAAAAATTATTATGCATACATAAATGATTTTCAAAAGAACACTGTTTGCTTTTACTTTTTAAGCCAACGGTTGCTGGCATAATTTCATATTTCAGCCAAAATAATTTCATTTTCCTCTTAGATTTCAATTCAGAGATTAACTTTTCCACACAGCCAACTCTGGATTAAGAGAAAAATTCCTTGTGTTTTAACTAGTGGACTAAAGTTGTCCCACAAAGGGTCTCTAGGAATGTTAAAACAGCCAAGATCTACCCATTCTTCCATAAAACCTAATCTTTGAGAAAGTATGATGGTGTTACTACCTGTCCCGTTCTTCGAGAAAATCTTTTAATACCGAAATGGGTTGCATCTATAGGCCTTTAAACTTCAAGGAGCCATTCAAAACTGGAAAGAGAATCGCAGAAAATAAAACCCTTTTAATATGTGAAGACCATTTCATGTCCATTTAGCAATTGATAAACATTGGTAACACAAGGATGGTGCTTTAATCTAAGAGTGCAAACTTTGTAAGCAGAAGAAAAGGTTCCACAAGAAGTACTCGCAGCTATTAGCTATTGTCACTGTTGTTTTGTTAATGTCTCTTAGAGGAAACCTTCTGTGTGAATACATTAGGTTGGTTTAGCATTTGCCTAACCACAGTTTTTGTTGTAAAACGGGAAATTGGGATGGTAGTAAAGACAAACAACTACAATTGTAGTTGTACTACAATGGTAGTAAAGACAAAAAAATGAGACTATTTTAAACAGTAGGGCCATGAACTCTTGAGGACAGAGAGTCTCTTGAGCTCACCAAGCAAATGGTTAAAGGAATGAGGAGAGTGTTAAGATAATTAAGTTTTCAGAAAAAAATTCAGCATAGCCAAGTTAAATAGTCAACAGAGAGGTTTCACAATCCCAGGTAGGCAGGCAGAGCTTGACAGATGTCAAACTGGAATGTACAAAGGAGAAGATATTTACAATAATTACTGCATTCTTCAGAAAGGTACAGCCAGACACTTCTTACACTTGTCAGTTCTTTAGATTTTTTCTAAGTTCAGAAGACAAGTGCAAAATTCTTTCCAAACATTCATATATAACACAAACGCATTGGTTTGAGAGGAGTTACCATACATACTTACTGTGTCAAGTAAAATGTTGCAGACATTTTACTCCCTCAATCTTTTATACCAATAAAAGAGACCAATGACTAAAATAAGAACTAGGGCTCTATGGCTTTACATGTGAAAATCTCAATTTTATTTTACAGTTATTAAATATGTCTTTTATATACATCCTAATGTTGTCATTAAACATCATTGGAATACAGGCCTTTGCTGTGATAGAGGTACTCATGACAGTGCTGGAAATTAATTGTAAGAGAAGCCACAAGAAGGAATTGTCAGACTAGGTATTGGGTAAGCAGAGTCCTGGAAAGCCTATATATATATCTTTCAGAAGCAAATATTAAATGGGGATGGCCAGGTGTAAAGTGATGGATCAGGAAATAAGCAGTGAAACAGGACTGGGCCAGAACTTGTGAAATAACTTTAAGGAATTTAAATTTCATCACTCTAATTACCATGAGTATGAAGGAGATATGGGAAAGCAAGCCAGGAGATTTAGCAACTTCTGGAAATATTAACTTCTGATAAAATCTCACAAAACAAAATTAGTTTGATAGTCTATTCTATTTCTTGCTTTGTACTTCAACAAAATATCACAGGCCTTCTTTGGGAAGGCAGGATGGAGGGGAATATCTGCTGAGAACCATAGGTACTAAATTCATCTCAGTGTGATATTTGTAATTTGTTTTCACAAGTATTCAATACATCCACAGGTCTAGAGGTTTTGTTTGGTATGTTTTTTTTTTTATTTGGTTTGGGTTTTTTTTAAAGAGAAGAAAGGAAAGAAAGAGAAACATTTGCAAGAAAAACCGTACCCTATTTCAGAAATAATGTTTGCTGGCAAACAAGTACAGTATGTGCTCTAAAACAGTTTAATCTAATACAATATAAACTGAATTACTTCTTGAATTGCCACCTTCCAAAAGAAACAAGTAATAGTTCAGAGGATGAAAATTACTGATCGATTCTGCTGATTATATATATTTATTGTAGGTTGTGCTATAAATGTACCAGACATGGAATAAGCCAAGTCTTTCATTCTACAAAAAACCCACAAAATCCTCAACAAAACCAACACACAACACATCAATTTCTTCTAGTACATTGGAAACATATTTTTTCATAGAAATAAACACACTTTACAACCTTTTCTTCTTCTCTTTTATTTTGATAAAATAAAAGGTACATAGCAGGGTGTCGTGTAACAAACTGTCTCTTGAAATTGCAACAGGACACTCTATATGCCTAGTGGCCATTTAATTTAATGGAATTTTTATTAGAATACACATACTGGTTTATTTAAACCACAGGGGTCTTTGCAAGTAAAAGCACAATTTGAACATTGAAAAAGAACAATCACACTTACTTTATTTTCAAAATTAAAAAGATTGCATTTTGATTCAACTTTTTAAATTGTGTTTTTCCTAACTATTTTATGAAATATCACTTCTGTTGCAGTATAAAATATAATTCAGTTTTTTAATTGTCACTGCATAACAGTACAATTGCTTTGAGAATATCAAAAGACTTTACAACTAAAGGACATTATCTTTGCACCACAAGTAAGTAAACTTTACATCCCAAAAATTCTGTTTGTTTTCCTTCTTGAGGGAACATTTCTATTTACTTCATATTTTCACATTCTTATATTTATACACATGGAGGCAGAAAAAAGGCTGTACATGGATGACCACAAAAATATGAAATATCCATAATTTCAGTCTTTAGACTTCTGAATCTACTTTATTTGACTGCTGCTACAGTTAATTACTTATAGCTATATTTTAGAAATAGCTATATTATTAACGAGATTAATTCACATTGTGATGACAAGTTTTGCATTTAAGTCCATTAATAATTTCATTTCTTTCTTATACTACCTCATTAAGGTTTTCTAAAGTGAAACATCAAAAACTGCAACACAAAATTTTGGGGTTACAGTATGGACATTACAAAGTACAAAAGCTTCTCACAGGAAAAGTAATGTTTTACTGATAAATGCTTCTTATACCTAGGGATCATTTGAAGCTCAAAAAATCTTTTTGTTCTTATCTGAAGTAAGTATTTTTCATATTGTAAAGCACAGTTTAAACAAACTGCTATTTGTAAGAAGTAACCAATAAGAAGTAAAAAAAAAAAAAATAAAATTATTAGTACCAACATCTATAGGATGGTTAAAAATATTCCAGCCAAGAACATGGAAAAAATGGATGTCGACTGGATGGTAGCAGTATACAATTCTTTTCTTAGCTCAAGGGAAAATTGGCTAAGAACCTACACAGCAACAATGTACATTAAAAAACATTATCAGGGCTACACAGTCAAGCATTCAAGATTGTTAGAATTTCACGCTGCCACAAATGAAGTGTTACTGTGTTTTGAAAAACCAGTACCAAATACCCAGCCTGCATTAACAAACATGGAAAGCTTCCAGGGCTAATCACTACTCGATCTAGGCTGTTTGTGTTACTTCCACAAACAAAAGGGATGAACAATTCCTTTCATAATGGATTATAAATGCATCAAATACTGGTAGTGACCAAATATTATAGAAAATTATTATTTAATCACACAGTTCAATACCAAAAAAAGAATGAGCATTCTTTTCTTTTTCTATGGGCCTCTATGGGGTGTTTCTACCGTGCATTGTTGCAGTCTAGAATTTATTTAATATATTCTCTTTTCTATGATTCTGTGATTCTGTATGATTAGCAGAAAGATTTGCTTTTCATACTAAACATGTAAATTCAAACACTTGCAAAGGTATTGATATGAGCTAAAGCACTTATTTTGTCATCTCCCTGTTCCAAAAATAGAAGTAATTTAGCAAAACAAGGACCAGTTGGATCTTTGAGAGGCAGGTTACCACTCCTCTCTACAAACAATGAATAATCAGCTACAAGTATTCAAAATGAATGATTTACTAATAACACATGAATTTCAAACTGTTGGCTGACATTGCAAGAACTCACAAATAGCAATTAATAATTGTATTAAAATTGAACTAGAAATCTTTATTGATTAAAAGATTTATAATGAGAAAAATGGCTAAATTGACAAAGAGTAGTGGGCATGCCTCTGAGCTCACTTTCACAGAATTAATTCTACTGATTTTGATTAAGTCAGTAGGTTTGTTTGTTGGTTGTTTCAAATTTACAACAGACTACCTGAATAGAGAAGAACAGTAATTTTTATAGGCAAGATAGTAAATTTCTGTTTAAAATATCAAGAGGAATCAATGTGTAAAGGCCACACGTCACAAAAAAAAAGCTAAGTAATGAGCTCAAGTAAGAGGCAAACATTACATTATTAGTTAATGAGATTACCTCAAAATGAAAACATGTTATTCCGAGTTAAATTACATAATTCAGACAGTCTTGTTTCAAGTTCTGTGACTTAGTCTATGGAAGTGAAGAACTGATGCACAGCCTCATTTGATTTTAGGAGGTGTGACACTGGAGACTGAATACAATTTTGCTACTAAACCATAAGAGGGAAGATGATGTCCTGCTTCACAGTGTTTTACTTTCCCATATTGCTTAAAACTGCAGAAGACAGGATTTGTTCTGTACAATTTATTCTGTATTATAAAAACAGAGCAAGCATCATTCTGGGATCATCATAGAGTAGTTTGATGTTTGGAACTTGTAATATGATTCTTACAGCATGGTTACCTTTTGAAGATATGGGTGTACAAGAATTATGCAACTCTTTTCTGTTTTGAGAAAAAGCCAGGTCCTTGGCTGATTCCAGAATGTGAAAGCTAACAAGGTCACTCAGAGCCACACTGTCCTTTCTTGCTGATCTATGCTTCATTCACTGAAAATGTAATCCAGTACTTTGTCACAATGTTCAAATTTAAACCTCTCAAACCATTGTAAATAACAGGAAGTTATGAAGATGAAATTAAAAACTATAGAGCACACTGAAAAAGGAATTTACAAGAGTGATTGAACATCTAATCACAGGACACTGCAGAAGAGAGCATATGTTACTGTCAGTAAATCTGAGAGGTTTATAACTCATATTTAAGTTTATAATTAGGCACTGTAAAGACAAAAAAAGGAAAATAATTGTAATTGTACATTTATTTTAATGAAAACTGTAGGTATCAAACCACTGGATATTACAGGTAGAGGTAGCAGATACTTCAGATTAAATAATCTTCTTTTCTACTAGTTATCACTTTGAGTGTGCCAAAAGCCAGTTCTCTGATGCTGCCAATCTTACAAAATCACAAATCACAACTTTTCCCTCAAAATAATGAATTTGATTTCAAACATTGGGAGATTTTATGTTGGTATATGTTTTCTTCCCTGGTAAGATATTAACACTTGAACACATATGAAGAAATCCTGTCCTCTCCCGGAAGAAAGAGTAAATTACCTCAGTGAAAGCTTTTTTATACATAGAGAAGGAGATAAGGAAAAACTTGGTATCAGTGAAAATAGAATTGTCAAAGCAGAAAATCTGCTTTCAGCCAGCAACATTCTAGCTTTATACAAGGGCTACAACTTACTAACTGTAAAATCCTCAGTTGCTTCATTTTTATTATCTGATTAAAAAAAAAAAAAAAGAAAAAAAGAAAAAAGACAATATTCAGTCTTCCATCATTCCTCCTCAAAAGGCTTATGTTAGACAGAATAACATCAGTTCCAGGAAATCTAGAAATGTATTTCCATTGTACATCTATAGGAAAGGAATGATATTAAAGAAATAATACTATAAGAAATCCAGAGTGCTAGCAGGGAAAAGATACACAAAGCATTGTGCGATCACCTCTTCAGGACAGCAAATTCTGACTGGGATTATTGCACTTAGCTATACTTAATTCAGTGTAAAAAAAATCAGTGAGGTTTAAAAGCTTCATACAGAGTCTCTAATTGAATTTAGGTGAAGCAAAACTAATGTACTGTTTGGCATATCTGAATCGCCCTTCCTAAAAGAAGCATTTTGCTTTTTCCTATGGTTTTTGAGCAAGGATTCTGCTCACAGCCTGTAACCTGTGCTAAACAAGCGTGTTGATGGGAATCCATGGCAGTTAGAGGCACTGTCCTACTCAAAACCACTCACTCACCTCTGGCACAGACCATGGCTGGCCCTTCAAGTACAGAGCTGTAACTTGAAGTGGTGCTGTGTAGGAGGCACAGACTCTAAGCCCTGTACTGATCACTGATCACATCTGATCCTTACCTCTCCATGAGCAATCCTGTTGGTTTTGAGCTCCAGAACACAAAAAGGAAGCATGTAAAATGGGAGGCTTTTTGCACAGCCTCCTGAATTCTATGGAATATGCAAACCAAAGGATTTTTTTAAAAAATACTTCTATTCAATTATGAGAATATACTTCCTTTCTCAGAATATAATTAAATTCATGCTCATACTATGCAACATACTTTCTATTTAAAGGCTATATACTCAATTTTAGGGCAAAATAAAAACTTAGCAATTATATCTAATTAACAGAATTAATTTTCTGCATACTGCCAGTAACATGTGTAGCACATGAGTACACCAAATAGATCTGTAGGTAGGTAAGTAGACAGATAGATAATAGATAGAAAAACAGATAGATAGACAGGCAGAAGCAACTTTCACTAGACCAGGTTGCTCAAAGGAACACCCAACCTGGCCTTGAACACACATGCCGTCCAGGGATGGGTCATTCACAACTTCTCTGGGCAACATATTCTAGTGTATTATAAAGCATTTCTTCTTAATATCTAATCTAAAAATATGCTTGTTGGTTTGAAGCCTTTGCTCCTCATCCTTACATTATGTGCAATTGTAAAAAATCCCTTTTGGGCTTTCTTGCAAGCCTCCTTTAGGTACTGGAAGGCTGCCCTGAGGTCTCCTCAGAGCCTTCTCTTCAGGCCGAACAAGTAAAATTCTCTCATCCTCCCTTTATAGGAGGCCCTTATGTGTTCCAGCCCTCTGACTATCTTCATGGTCCTCCTTGGAACCCACTCCACCAGGTCCACATACTTTTTTGTTGGGGTCCAGAGCTGGATGCAGTATTCCAGGTGGGATCTCAGGTGAGTGACATAAAAGGGGGGTGGGGGGTGGGGGGGAATATTCTCTCTTGGTACCCTGCCCACACTTCTTTTGATGCAGCTCATGACACATTTGGCTTTCTGGGCTGCAGTTGCTCACCAGTGGCTCATTTTGAGCTTCTTGTTAGCCAACACCCACAAGTCCTTCTCCTCAGGGTAGCTCTCATTCCACTCTCTGCCCAGCCTTTATTTTTTCTTGGGACTTTTGACTAAGGCGCAGGACCTTGCACTTGGTTTTGCTGAATTCTGTGAGGTTTGAACTGACTCACCTCTCAAGCCTCTGAAGGTCCTTCTGGATGGTAGTCCCTGCCTCCAGCATGTCAACGGCACCACACACCCCTGTGTCTTCAGCAAAGCTGCTGAAGGTGCACTCAATCCCACCCTCCATATCACCCATGAAGATGTTAAATAGCATCCTCAATACCAACCCCAAAGGAACACCACTCCTCACTAGTCTCCACTCAGCCATCAAGCCACTGACCTGAACTCCTTGAGTGCAGCCATCCAATTCCTTTTCCACAAAGTGGCCCATCCATCAAATCCATGTGTGTCCACTTTAAAGACAAGGATGTCATGCAGGACAGTGTCAAATGCTTTACTCAAGTCCAGGCAGATGACGTTGGTTGCTCTTATCCACCAATCTTGTAAAGCTTCTGAACATCAAACTGATCAGTGCTTTTTTCAGTCTACACTGCTAGCAAGTATAGATCACTGCCTGAAACTTGTGTAATACTGTTTTCAGTTTTTCTTGTTCTATTTCTTGAGTGTCTACAAAGGGTTGCTTGTCTGTGCAAGTGCTATTAGTTGCCATGACAGTATTTGTGCTATCAATAAAGCAGCAGTTAGTTTGAAATCTCCTGTTCCCAAAAGGTGCTTGGTACTCGCTATAAAACATGCAAAGACAGAGTCTGTCTTTCATGGTTCAGATCTCCAGAAAAAAATCAGATACAGGGCCACCAATTATTCTTAACATGCCCAGCTACTGTCTTTAATTTTGTAAGGCAAAACCTTTCTATAGTTCTTTGATTCTGTGATATTTCACATAAGCAGTGGTGAGAAACTTGATTTCCTGATGGGGAAGGAACACATAGAAAGACAGAAAGATTGAACATTTGGACCAATGGACCTTACCACATAAGGAACTGAAGGGCTCGGTTTAAGGTCAGTTCTGCTTTGAGGAGGTCAGCACAGACAAGTTCCAGATGTCTCCACCAACTTAGAATATTCTGTGATTCAATGACTCAGTTGATGGATTCCTTCAAAAATTACTCAGGGTCTTCTTTTAGCCAGATTTAGAGGGTGTTTTCAGAGGGTAGGGGGCACTGGCATGCTCAGCATGACCAGAGGACAATCTCTGGTTTTATGTAAACACCAGTTTATAACAATAAGTAAAGGGAAAGTATAGCTCAAAGGAACACCTTGAAGAGTAGGGTCTCTCATTTTCAATATCATTCAAAAACAACCAAAGCAGACTAATGCAACACTAATTCATGGAGAAGCTTCCCATAGATATGAACACAGGTAGAGGAAAGCTTTGTTCTTCAGAATGCAAAGGGCAATGACAGGAAAAATTGTCATCTGATGACACAGGATATGGTACAGCTCATGAAATGATTTCACATTAAGCAGCTATAATGCCCTTCTAAGAATCTGAAACACTCAAAATTCATTTTAGTGCTTAACTCTATCAACTGGAATTATTGCACAAAGAGCATCTGTAGGCAGAACTGAAAAAAACAACATAAGGCCAAAGAGATACTTCCATTTTCCTGAATCAGTTATAAATATTATGCTATGGAAGGAGGGTAGCTACTTAACTACTGAATAAGTGATAAGATAAATAAGCAATATATGAACTACGGGGCTATTATTAATGAAATAATTCAGTTGTGAATATGTTGCAGAGCTTTCTCTCTATGCTTTGTTCTGTTTTGTTTTAACATGGGAAAAATGTATAAATGACTGAACTAGCAACATCTCTTTCTATAAAAAAGTATACATAATTTAGAACTCAATTTTGATAACAAAATGCATTTGCAGATCTCTTTTTGTTTCATGATTCTTTGTATAAGCTGTGGGAGACATAGAATTTGATATAATTAAAACTATAAATAGTTAGATTTGCTTCTTAAAAGTACTGAAGAATTGAATTCAAGGGCTATTTTCTTCAATTTTCACTCATTTGTTGACTAGACAGAAGAACAGCTAACATTTATCTTGCTTTTAGATCTTATACCATTTATTGCAAAAATGCCTGTGGAAAGAAAGAACCAAGAACTGCTATGACTAATCCCCAAAAGACATCATAGGGTGCATCAGTTGTCCCTGATTTTTGGCCTTTTTGCCTGTTGACATTTACTGTTTCATTTAGAGCCATTAGGAAACTGTAAAACATAGCTTCTGGTACAGTGAATGTCCCCTGTGACAAGAAACCAGGACAAATCTAAAAATTATTTGGTGTAAATGAGCAGATTTTGGAATCTACAGGTTGTTAAAAAATAAGCAATGACAAGTAGGTCCTTTTTGGATCATCAGCTTTCCACTTATACCAGAAGAATAGCACATTAACACCCTAAAGATATGTTTACTTCCACATACTAGACAAGATGGAGAAAACTGAATTATCAAATAATGCAAATTAATATGAAACCAAATGTCTATCAAAAGTAGCTTTACACTTACTAAAATTAGTTTGAATTAGATGAGTAAAAACTACTGTGACCTGAATATAGAACCAAAACCTCCATGTCTCCAGATCACCAGCTGGTAAGAACTGCACTTCTGAGAATCCAGAGACTTCAGCAGAGACCCTGCCCTTGAGTTAGACTCTAAATCAAACAGCAATCTTATTGTGATTCTGGATCTCAAGCTTGATCCAAATCTGCTTCTTTCAGGTTCATAGAAGGTGACTGAAAAATAAACAAAATTTTTCAGAATTAAGAATTGTTTTGTAATGAAGGAAGTATGCTGGGACTAGTTCCCAGACCTGCCACAGTCTCTGTTCTGACCTTAATCTCTCTATTATTCAGTTCCTTATCTATAAAAAAAAAAGACAATAATCTTTCTGTTCTCCCATTCTTTGTCTGACTTGCTTCCCTGAAGTCTCGAATCTTTGGAACAGCAACTGATTTCATTTGAGTACCTTTTCTGGTCCTTCCATATCTACATTTTAATCACGGCTGAGGAGACAGAGGTTCTTTTAATACAAGCAATTAAAGAAAAATCCCTGAATGTTTTTTTGGAAAGAGAATAATATCTGAAACCTAACAATGTAATACTGAAAAGCTTTCATGATAAAATCACTGTATATAATGTCCACTTTGGAAGAAAAAGAAGGGTTGGAGAAAGGGGTAAGTGGTGAATAAAATAGTGGCAAAATATTTTGCTGAATCTGAAGTTAAAAACCTAATTACTTGAAATAATTCGTATGAAAATACCAAGCTTTACTAAGTATATGAATATGTGAGGTCCTGCATTCTTTTAGATAGGAAAGTATCCTGGATGCTTTTCCTACACAGCAAGTTAGACAGATTACCCCACTTCCACTGGCAAACTGTCTTAAACAAATTTAAATTAGTTGCAACATTAACATGTGTGCAGATTAGTTGATGCACAAAAAATTATTATTAAATATACAAAAAGTTAGCAAAGTGCTTTGTTCAAGACTATCTGAAGAGAAGTATGAAGGGAAACTATACTGAGAATCTGCAAGGCAGCATGAAGACTGACTGAAAAAGATTCCTGGATCATTTCTCAAAATGATACCAAAATGATTCCCAAAACCATACCTGTGATGGGGGGCATTACTTACTCATACAGGTGTTGGATAAAAACAAAACTAATCAAGCATGCATCATCACAGAGGGCAATTTTTTGATCCAGAAAGGAGAGGATTTAACTAGCCATCTCAAGAAGGAACTAATTGAAATTGTGAAAAACAGTGACATTCAATACTTTTTGACGACAAGCTGCTTCAATTTACAAACTAAACAATGTTCTCCCTGAACAAACCAATATAAAATACTGTATTTTCTAAGCACAAAGTGACATAACTGAGATGGTTAGTAGTAACTCAATGTTCAAAGGCCATAGCAGTAGTTGATTGATCAGGACACTATTTCAGAAGCTTAAATCCCAGAAATATTTGCTGAAATAAATATATTTGGAATCAAGTTATGTAAGATGTAAGGCAATTGAAAAAATATTATAATGTAAGGGTCAAGAGAGTAAGGAAGAAAAATAAGTGAAATTTAGTTCATCAATAAATAAGGAGTGGGATTAAATAAATTATATGAACATGTCATCCTAAGGCTCAGTCTAGGAGAAAGAATTGATTGTGATACACAAAATGAATAAAACAGCTTTGAACATTTAGTAGGTAATAATGGCTTTGAACACAGATTCTAGGGATTCAAGGATTCTAGTAACAAACCTACTGAACCACTAAAAATTGTTTAAGCCATAGAGAATTAGAAAGTATTAGAAAAAGAAACCTAACAGTAATCATACAAAAAAGGAATAGAGAGAAGATTAATCTTTAGGAGCCATGTATTTAACTCCATTGCTTAGAGAAACATATATAATGTAAGAAGTGTAGGAAAATATAGGAAGAAGCCCTATTTAATAGTGTCATTTGAAGAGACACAGATAATTACACACCCTCTTCAGCCTTGTCACTCAGGCAGTAGATCTGGTAACAAATTAAAAGAGACAGTCACAGTTTGTCTCTTGCGATGAGCATTCAATATCCCTCCTCTCTTCCTGCAGATCCGCACATTGCCCTCTGTTCATCCACCTATATTCTTTGCCTGTAGAACAACAAAGGATGGATGTGTGGATATGTCTTCCCAAAACTTTCCACCTCAAATATGCAACCTCAATGAAGCACGAGCAAATATCCCACCTTTTCCTACGTTGAGTAGAGTAATAAGGTAAATATCATCTTACAAGCCTTTCTTACTCTTGCTCCTCTGTGGAACTTACTCATCTATGACAATTTACCCTTAAGCGAGCATTTGGAAGATTGTAGTCATGGTTCTTGTGGATTAAAGAAATGCAACCATACGCATGTTGGTTTTAGGTAGCATCAACTAAAAGACCAATATGCAAAAACATTCTATGAGAAAACAACCTAGAAACAATCACTGATGAAAGGACTTCAAGTCACGATGAACAGTAAATGAAAACATATGTTTTTAAAGCAAATTTGCAACAAGGAGAAGTCAGTATGATTTGGGAAATGTTTGAAGGGACAGATGGGTTAAAACCTGGCTGGATGGCTGGGCCCAGAAGTGTGGTACTGAATGGTACTACATCCAGTTGGTGTCCAATCACTGGTGGTATTCCCCAGAGCTCAGTATTGGATCTGCTCCTGTTTAATATCTTTATCCATGATCTGGATGAGGAGATGAAGAGCACCCTAGGGCAGGAGTGTTAATCCGGGGGATAGGAAGGCTGTGCAGAGGGACAGCCGAGATCAATGGGCTGAGACCAATGGTATGAAGATCAGCAAGTCCATGCTGGATCCTGCACTTGTGTCACAACAACCCCATGCAGCACCACAGCTTGGAGAGCTGCCCAGCAGAGAAGGACCTGGGGGTGCTGGTTGCCAACCAGCTGGCTGACCATGAGCCAGCATGTGCCCAGGTGGCCAAGAAGGCCAGTAACATCCTGACATCAACAGCGTGGCCAGCAGGACTGGAGAAGAGATTGTCACCCAGTACTGGTGAGGCCACACCTCAAATCCTGTGTCCAGTTCTGAGCCCCCGACTACAAGGAAAACACGGAGGTCTTGGAGAGAGCCCAGAGAAGGAAAATGGAGCACATGAAGGGTCTAGGGAGTAAGTCCTATAAGGAGTGGCTGAGGGAGCTGCAGGTGTTCAGCGTGGAGGAATGGAGAATCAGGGGAGACATCATTGCTCTCTACAACTACTTGGAGGCTGTAGCCATCTGAGGGTCACCCTCTTCTCCCAGGAAACCAGCAACAGGACAATAGAAATGGCCTCAAGCTGGGCCAGGGGAGGTTCACTTTGGGCAACAGGAAGAATTTCTTCATGGAAAAGGTTCTCAAACATTGACGTGGACTGAGCAGGGTAGTGGTGGGGTCACCATCCCTGTTCGAGAAATGACTGATCATGACACAGTGCTGTAGTTTAGTTAAAAAGGTGGTGGTGTCAAAGGTAGGACTTGATGATCTTGGAGGTCTTTTCCAACCTAATGACTTCATGGTTCTATGGTCCTATAATTCTAAAGCATGACAAAGACATAAAAAGTCACTCTTTGAGGTCTCAATACCAAATTGCACCTAAAATACTGTAGGCAGGCTTCTTAGGAGTGTATAGATCAGTTGAAAGGAATTCAGAAAGGAGCATCAAAAGTCATGCTGCTACTGCAGAAATTCTCATCTTATTAAAGAGCCAAAATGCTGGTATATAAAAGCAAGAGTTTTAAATTAATGAAACAGTGTAAGCATCAGACAAGAGCAGAGATTCCCAGGATTAAAGGCCTTATGCATGGGTCAGCAAGATGAGCTTCAAAACTTGACTTTTGAGAGGAGATGTACTTGTTTATGTCCAGAAAAGAGGCAGAACTCCAGATAATAGACAACTTGAAATATACCAGAAGAAAAAAAAAAGAAATGCGCTTTGAAGCACACTATGATTTGGCAAAAGGAAAATAGCCCTATTTTATGTGTCAGTATTCCTTTTTCTTCTTTATCAGATGAGTAATATTAAGGGCAATATAAAATGCAGTACACAATATAGTAATAATAAGAATAATGAAGAAGTTTCCCTTGTTTTTATTTCTTTTCAATACGTGACTACCAAAAAAACAAAACCTCCTTTTTGTTGTAAACAAAGCTCCTAAGGAGCAAAGTTCTGTTTTGTTGTTTTTGACAAATAAATGTATTTAAATCTTATGCAATCTTTTTTTTTTTTTTTTAATTAATAGCAAGAACTAGTAACATCAGGAGTTAATATGTACTTTGGTAAACATATCGAGAAGAGGGCAGAAGAAAACAGAATAAATAATAATAGGAGTATATAGCAAATTTACCTAAGATTTTTTGGAATTTGCTGCACCTTCTGAGCCTGCACTGTATGACAGAAAATTTTTGAAAAGATGGTATACTAAAATGTCAATTTGAAACGGGAGTAAAGTTCTTGAGAACCAATTGATAAATGTTTTTTGCATCTCTAATCTTTGCTCTGAGAAAAGTTAAAATTTAATTACCACATATACAGCATGAAAGGTAGATATTTTGTTGAAAGAAAAAAAAGGAATTTGAGAGAGAAAACAGAAGGCAATCATCATAAAAGTTCCCAGAAGGTAGAATAAAAGGAAACCTTCATTAATTTTTTTATTCCTGAAATATAAGATTTTTTCCCAATATTTAAAGCCACTATATCTTATAATTTGAGAACTCTGTTGAAATAAAGCTTTTTCTCCTTTTTATAAACCTAGTGTATTCCAATTTGGTTGATTTCAAATCAAACTGGACACATGCCACGGAAAAATTAGTGCTAATGAATTCCTAGATTGAATGTACCATCTCTGAATTTTTAGCACATTTTAAGAAAAGATCAACATGCATTAATCAAGCAACAGAGGACTATTTCATTTCTCCATTTTTTTTTTCTCAAAGGGCCAGTAAATTCAAATAACAATTGAAAGACTCAGAAATACCTCACACATTAGCAATCACTCCTTGTGAATAACTGAATATAAACCAGAATGCTTGGGTCTCTTTGCATTGTTATTACACTTGTTTACAAAGTGATCTGACTTCAAGTTTCTTAACATGTGGCTTGATTTCATGAAGGCACATATTTCTCTCAAGCACCTACATTTCTGCAATCAATGCTCTATTTTGCCTAAGTGACCATTAACTTTATCAGCATTACTGCAAGCTGCAGAAATTTGTTGCAGATACTTTAGCGGTAGGATCAGCAGCATTTGGAAATACAGATTAGGGCTCACTTCCCTCTCATGAACGGGTAATTCAAAATTACCTTTGGACAAAAGAGAGGAAAACAATACTGGATGTTTGTAGGCAGAGAACAACCTCCTTATGCAGCAGGAACATATGTGTCATAGGAATTAGCAGTCAAGAAATAATTTTCCCACTGTCTTCCCTTCTCACATCTTCCTTGCAGCAACTACTGACCAAGGCTTCCATTCTGATCATTATCAGTAGCTGTAATGTCAGGGTAGAGTTGCCCAATTTTACAATGAACTAGCACTGTCTTTGCTAAAGCTGTAGGTTTCAAGTAGCACTTTGTCCACCAGACCATTAATAATTTTTCAGTACAGGTGGGTTGGAAATACTTTCCTACTGCCTAAGATTTCATTTTCCTTTATTCCAAATCTAGATGAAAAATAATATTATACAAATTTTATCAATTGCTCCAGCAGAATATATTTCAACTGTATAGGCTGCTTAGTTTCATTTTGATCCATTATGCTCCATTACATTTTTAAAGACCATCCAGTTTTAAAACAAAAAAAAAATATATTTTTGAACATAGTATTTACTTTATGATATATTTATTGCAAATTCTTTGTAATGCTCCATACGTCCCACAAACCATTTCTTTTGGTAGACAGCATTCCCCCTGCAATGATAAACAGGAACACTTAGGTTCTCTGTTTTTCAGACCACTCCCCATTTACCTCCATCTGCACCAGCCCAGGGTAAACACTGCCTTGTTGTCAGTCTTTAAAGTAATTTCTGAAAGATTTGTTTAGTGCGGTTCATTACCACAAAACTTAGTGTGGCTGGTATTGCAAAGATTATGTGCAAATGAGAGCATCTGTAATTCTAATGCTCACAATTTAGCTCTGTTTTTGCTGTTAACCAGACTCACTAGCATTTTTAACACAGAATATTATTTGTTGAATAGAAAGTATTGCAACCAATGATCACTGTTTGGTATAATAAAAAAATCCCAATTTCACAGAATTAGCTGAGAAACTATGTTCAATTTCCTTGTATTATTGTTTTGGGTACAAAATTGCCAGAGAATAGAATAATACTCTGTTCCAACAGTACACGTCCAATGTTACAGTATCCACCATACTATCAGCTATGTCACCATATCATAGAGTCTTCCAAAACAAATAACTTCAGGAAAAAACTAAGTGCTTGGCTACATAATCACTGGCACTGTTTCAGAGTTCCTATGTGTGAATACTGACCTGAAAAAAAAATGAATAGTACATTTTAGGTGGACTAGAAGTTCTAGAATTCATTTAGGGCCTATGGGAAATGAGACAACAGAGAGAATTAAAATGTTTGGGTTTATAATCACCTTTCTTAAAATTCAGCAAGATATTTGTCCCTTTTCTAATGAAATGAACAAATAGGAGAGAGAGGATTGATAAATGTCAATTTAGAAATACAGATTTGTTAAGAAATGTTATTTTCAGACTGAGGCACTTACGGTTATTTGCAGAAATAACTCAGCAGTACCTGTTTGTATGTTTAAAACTGATTAGAGAAAGTCCCAAACAGGTGAGGAATCCCCACAATACTGATACCCCTGTAGGCTTGTTAGAGTTTCACCCTGAAATACTGGTTATAGATATTCCTTTACACATGTGAACTGAAGCACGGTAATTGAGTCCTCATGTGTATAGCAATTAGCAAACCAATGCTAATTTTGAGTGTAATTCAGACTCAATTCTCCTTGCACTATTATATAATGGAAAAATTTCAATTCTCCATATTGATGTTCAAAACCAAGTCACTACAATAGATAGCTACAGATCATGCAAGAATAAATTGGAAGCTAATCCTACACCTTGATAATAATTGCTACTTAGGTCTGTGGCTTGATTTTTTAATATACTTTAGGATAAGAACATTGATTTGGACAATATATCTGCATTTACAAACAGTTTGTGTATTTAAAATTTGCAGACTACTTTTGAACAGTTCCCATGATTTTTCTCATGCATCAAAGCACATGACTTTTTTTTTTTAATAAATTGTGCAAAAAGGAGACTCAAGGATAGAGATTAATCATCTGAGGAATGTCATCTCTTTTTGTGGACTCTGGAGGTGATACCAATGACTACCTAACACTAGGTATCACGCCTCTGGATGGAAACTGTCAGGTAAAATGGATCCTGTTCAAATTAAATCTTTTTCCTTGAAAAAAGCCTGATCTTTTTTGCTAAATTTCTCACTAGAACAATTTTTTTAAGAACGTCAAATTTTATACTGAATTTGCATTGCAGGGAAAAAAGCATTTTCCTGTAGTTCAGTTTGACCTAAAGCTATGTCTTCTTGAACTTCAACTGTTGCACTCTTACTTTTTTCCTGCATGAATTCTTCGACATGGATTTCTATATTTAAAAATATATTACAAACTTAAAAATAATTTTAAAATAAAAACTTAAACATTGGGTTAGAAAAATTTTAAAAGTTTTCAACATTTTCATTTCCGCCTTTCAAAATAGTATTTTACAAAAAATAAAGTATATTATGAAATACTTTTTGATTAAACAGAATGTTCAAGTTCATCCCTAGAGCAAGCATGAATTTTCACTCATGTTTTACACATCATGGAAGCTCATAAGTTAAACTCCAGAGATGACAGAGGCACCCTGAACATCCTGCACCTTGAAAGGAACACCCAAATTCTTGAATTCGCAGTCAGGCAGAACTGTGGAACTAAGATTTTTAAATAATGAAATTTCCCTTGATTGCATACATAAAATTCTGGTTTACAAGAATTAAAATGGATATCATATAGTTTATTTTGTTATATTAAATACATTGAATTAAAGAAAAAACTCAAATATTTATGCAGTTCTGGCCTACTCAGCATAAAGGCCAGAACCCAAGACACAGAAAATTATATAGTACATATTGACAGCCTGAATTATATTCTGACAAATTTAGTTGAACTGTGGTTTTGTTCTGGTTAAAAATATATTTGGGGGCAGGAGGGGGAGTATATAAATAACATCTCAGAATTGAAACTGGAATAAATTTCTCTTTGTAAGAGAAACGTACAGTATTTTGCAAGGTAAATATAACTGTCATGCTCTTCTTCTGCACAAAGAAAGATGAGGTGTATTTGAATTTGTTTATTTGTTACTATGCAATGAAATCTGCTACTGCTTTTTCAAAACTGCAAAATACTACTTTTTCATGTTCATCTGTTATAGCGTGGCAGTCATGCAGTAAGTGGGGATACAATTCTGTGTCTGCACACACAATGCACTTCTTGGAACTCCACAGAATCTAACCAGATCCTGAAAGAATATACTTTGTGAGATTTGTATATTGCCATCTGAAGTGAAAGTATTTAAGCTCATTTCATTTAAGATACACTTTATTTGTTGAGCTGAAAAATGTCGACTTGTATTACATTGGCTCTGTTCTTTCACAAACCCTCAGCTCTGCTGAGGCAAGACATCTGACTCAGGTAAGAGTTCAGGAAGTCTAAAGCATGTTACTATTTCATCTACTAATTTTCATCAAGACTTCTTTTTCTTCAGGCTTTAACATATTCATTTTCTGACTCTCATTTGTTCATTTGGGTTTTTTAAAGCAGTCTATGACTTCTATATTGTCATGGTTTGACACTGGCACCATGCCAATGCCCCATGAAAGTACACTGTCCCCGGTGTCTGCTGTGAGATTTTGACCAGGAATAAGAAAAAACAGGCTCTTACTTAAAAAGGAAAAAAAAAAAAACATTTATTAACTAAACTACAAAAACAATAACTAAACTACATACAAAAGAAAAAAAGAAACAGACAAGGAAAATGAAAACCTTACAAAACATTTCCCTCCTCCTCCCCTCAAATTCCCAATACAATGCACTTCCCAAATCACCAACTCTCAGCCCATCACCACTCTGTATATAATCAATTCTCAATTCATCAAGAGGAGAGGAGTCCTTCTTGTGCCATGGTGGCCTTTTCCAATTCATGTCCAGTACTCTCACTACTGAACACGGACCAGGGCTGTTTCCAGGGTTGTCTTTTAAGGATGCTCTGTCCCATTCCAAAAAGGCACAGTCTCAACTTTGGGACACCTGTCCCCCCCATATTTCACCCCCTGGGGCCGAGAGGCTAACACCACCACTGAATCTTCTTGGGTCTGGGGCATTTCTCCCCCTGGACTCAGCCTCTGTATCACAAGGAAGCATAGCTGTATCCATGGCTATACAAAAAGAGTCCAGCAAAAGCCACTCCAATCATCTCTCTTCCCACCAAGATTCTTCTCTCGCATCCACGATCTCTCTCACTTGCTCATTTCCTTCTCCCAATCACTCTAACTCCTTTCTGGGAAAGGTTAATGTTCTGTAAGTTTTCATTGTCCAAAAAAGGGGTTAACAACTCCTAAAAGCGGCCGGACTCCTCAGTGCATTCTTCCCCCCCCCCCCCTTCTTCTCCACAGACCGGGCATGCGGGCAGCCCATATCAAATTTCAAGGTAACAGTCCAGCCCCAAGCAGCGATTCTCTCTCAGTCTCTCTCTCTCTCTGTCTGTCTCCCAAGGGGGGGAAACTTCCCAGCGGCTCTGGTATCTCTCTTGCTACCATCCTTCCACCCTTAGGGGGGCCAGGCCTACCGCATGGCTGCCCCTCCCCCGCCCAGTAACAGCACTGGGCGAGGGAGGGCTCTGGTCTCTGTCCCTGCTAACGTCCAAAGAGGAAGTGCCAGCGAGGATAGCTCTCCTTTAAGCAGTGTTCTCAGAGGTGACTCGAATGCCCACTGGCTGAGCCAGGTGGCAATATTCAAATCTAAACACTCATTGGTCCTACCTTCAAACATCCCAGAAATCCTGTATCCGGGTCAAACCATCACATATATAAATATTAATATTTTACTGAAAAACAGAATTTAACATCTTTTCTTCTCCTCCATTGTCCCCTTTTCACCATCTAATGATAAAGAAGACAACTGAACCAGTACAGTTAATGACCCTCTTTTCATTCTTATTACAAAGCAGAAAAAAATTTCACCCAAAACCTGCAAAAAAAGAGCATTTGGGAGAACATACATGGGAAGTCAACTGTGGGGACCCTGGGGGCCATCCCCTAGGACAGGGAGACACAAGAAGCTTCCCTCAAAAGGTTGTTAAGATCCCATTGGCTCCTTCTCCCTATGTTCTTATGTCCCTGATTGGCCCTGATCTCTGGACTGCCCCGAGGCCAGGCTGACTCCCAGCGCCCCTTGGTAGGGAGAAACCTGGGCCCTCTTTGTGTGTGCCTTGCACTCTGTACATCTCACCACAGGGCTGAATTAAACATCCGTGGGTACCATGCAAAGGCCCTTTTTAATTTACCCCAGACTTTACTGGCAGCAATTCAGACTGCGACACTCAATCCCTAAGCAGTGTCTGGCTAGAGAGAGCTAAAAGATATATTATTACAAAGCCAAGTACTTTGACGATACCTCTCTTATTGTTACACAAACAGGCTCTATCTTGTGTACATTTCCTTTTCCAAAGACAGAAATGGCAGCAGAGTCCATATAGAACTGGTAAACAACAGACTAAGATGTTGACCTTCACTTCACCACATTAACAAATTAGAGTAGGAAGACACAGATTCTTTTAATCTGCAAATTAACGCCTGATTTACTACATGAAGACCTCCCTCCAGCCATTTTCAACTATAACCTAGTAAGCCTTTATCAACCCTTTCTTCTTTTTGATTTCATTCACTTATAATCAATCTTTGAGCAAAAATTTTAATTTAGATACCCAAAGTATTCCTTCCTTTTTTGCAGAAAGTGATTAATTTGCTCAAGTAACTTAAAAAAAAATTAAAAAAAGGTAACAGTTAAGTCTTCAGTGGTGTGCTAAGTGGAATATATATATAAACCAGAAAGGATTATTGTCTCTTCAGGAGTGCAGCTATTTCATGACTCTTTCATTGGCACACCCATATTACCCACTTTTGACTCTAAAGTCAAGATGGCTGCAACATTACTCCTATTGTCTTTCAAGATTTGAACTTGACAATAGATCGTGTTGGCAATGATAAATGTAAAGGACATAATGAAAAATCAGCAGCCTCTTACAGATTAAGGCAGGCTGTGAGTAAATCTGAGGAATAATAATTTGGAAAATTCTACCCTTGAATTCTGTTAGAAATACTTGAGCTTCATGAGTATACAATCTTAATGAGTATATAACTTTTTTTCTGTCTAATGATTGCAGCTTATTTAATACAGAAATTTCTGACTAGCCATATGTGGTAGTTTGACCCGGAAACAAGATTTCTAAGATGCCGTAGTCAAGGTCAATGAGTGCTCAAATTTTAACATTGGCATTGAGTTTGACCACTGAAATTTGGGTCCGCCTCTGAGAACACACAGGGGTTAAAAACCAGAGCTGCTCCCCCAAGAAGTTCTTCTTGAGATTTCGTCGAGGGAAGCCGGTCAGACCCCGCCTGCCCAGCTGTCCGCTGCTGGGCGGGGGAGGGGAGAAAAGCCATGCGGCCCAGGAGAGGCAGGCCTGGCCCCCCCGCCCAGGGTGGAAGGGTGGAAGTAAGAAGTAAAGAAATACCGGGAAGCAATGAGCAGCTCGTCTCCCTCCCTTGGAGACAGAGAGAGTGCAGCCTGTGCTTGTGGCTGCGTTACCTTGAAATTTATCATGTGCTGTCACATAGCCCAGCCTGTGGAGAAAGCGGGGGTGGGGGAAGAAGGAACTGAGAAGGAGTCCGGCCGCTTGGAGGAGCTTTTAACCCTTTGTGGACAATGAAAACTTTACAGAACATTAACCCTTCCTAGAAGAGAGATAAGAGTAGAAGATGAAAAAAGAAATAGGTGAGTGAAGAAGGTCTAGACCAGAGAGAGAGAGAGATGTTAGAAGAATGGAGAAGATGGAGTGGCATTTTATGCTGGACTTTTTTGTGTAGCCATGGACAGAGCCGTGTTCCCTTGTGATACAGAGGCTGAGTCCAGGGGGAGAAATGCCCCAGACCCAAGAAGATTCAGTGTGGGTATCCCTCAGCCCCAGGGTGTGTAAAAAATATGGGGGGGGACAGATGTCCCAAAGTTGAGACTGTGCCTTTTTGGAGTGGGACGAGGCATCCTTAAAAGGACGACCCTGGAAGCAGCTCTGGTCCTTGTTCGGGTGGTGAGAGCACCTGGACAAGACGAAAAAGGCCACCATGACACATAGAAAGACTCCCTCTCCTCTTGAGGAACTGAAAGTTGAGCATTCTAAAGGGTGGTGCTGGACCCAGAATTGGTGATTTGGAAGATGCATTGTATTGAGAATTTGGGGGGGAGGAGGAGAGTGTTTTTGTGAGGTTTTCATTTTCCTTGTGTTTTTTTTTCTTTTGTGTGTAGTTTAGTTATTGTTTTGTAGTTTAGTTGTTAAAGTTTTCTTTATTTCTAAGCAAGAGCCTGCTTTGCTTATTTCTAGTCACATCTCACAGCAGACACCAAAGAAAGTGTATTTTCATAGAAGCACTAGCATTGTGCCAGTGTCAAACCATGACACCATAAAATCATATACTGAGATTCCTAACATATTAAGATTCCTTATTTTATTTTTTTAGGACATCAAGCACTGTTCTTTGTGGTGTATTTATTGCTATGGCACTGCATTGTAATAGAGCCAAAAAACCCCAACAGACCAAAACACAACAATTCTAAACCTTTTCCTGTAAGGAAGCAAACTATGTTACACCACAGATAGTTCGCAGAGCTGCAGATACAGTAGATCACATGCACTGCTAATCCATGTTTTTCTGGTGACAACAGGGAAGCTGGACTTAGAAGAAATCTAACAAAACTCAGACAGAAGGATATGGCCAAGGTCACTGAGTACCAAAGGTATTTAAGTTAGTTAATTATGCCCTAATTAACTATGCCCTAAATAATATTTGGAAAACATTCATTTATTCCCATGAAGAACAAACTTCTCATCATACCCCCCTGCTATCACCTATTTTACTCAGTTGAATCAAGACACTGAAAAATTATCTTAACTGTACAGCTTCATGTACTCTGATTGTACACAGAACTGAATGACATACAGCCTCTGTTCTTCCTTGAGCAGCCCCTCTTGATTCGTTAGCTACAAACACAGCTCATTCAGTCATTTTCCTAGCCCAGGAATACTTTTTCAAACAAAGTTTCCAGATCAAGAGCCAAGATCTCAAAATCAAGCCTTTTTTTTTTCTTTTAACTTCTCTGCTTCTGTTTGAGATATCAACTCTGAAAGAAAAGCCTCTTGTGTGGGAATTAATCTGGAAATTCTGCTGATGATAGACAAGATAAAACAGAGCACAGCTTCTCCATTTGCAACTACATTGATCGTCAGTACTGACAAGATAAATGCGTTTCTGTCACTAAGCTAGACAGGGTGCTCAGAAGACATAAGAAGAAGATCTCTTCAGGACATAAATTCAAGTATATAAAGTTGATTTTTCTGACTACATTCACAGGAAAGGTTTCCTCCTCAAATGTTACGATTAGCAGGTGAGAATATGCTTTTCCTAAAGTAGGCCTGTTAGTATTTTGATTCACACTTTGGTAACTCTTCTATTGGTCCCCCCGAATACAACACAGAAAGCAGAATTTTGCTAAATACAAGAAAATTTTCATCACACACTAGATTTATTTTCAGTAAAAGAAAACTCTTTTTTTTTAACTGCCAAAATATCAGTGATAAAAAGTGAGCAAAATCCGTTTAAAAATAAATAATAAAATTGTGAGAATGAGCTGTCTGTGGGTGACAGATTTGTAGGGTTGTCTGTGTCTGCCCCAATCTGGGCAACCCACTCACAAGCCACAGTCCTCAGAGCCAAATCTCTTCTGGCAGGGAGCACTTCTCCAGCAGCATCTCCAATCACGGCTTTTTCCAGATCTCCTCAGCTTTCTACTCCACTTTCTCTTGAAATAGTCCTGTTTGAACACACACCCTTTTATAAACTAAGCATGATCACAACTTTAATATCCTTGAACTGTAAATTCAAGCTTTCCTCTCAGACCAGAGGGACAGATTTTTTTTTCAGCGTGTACGCACAGAGAGCACACCTCCACCCCTCACCCCTGGAGATGACACTGTTTGAATTAAGATTACCGCAGTTTGAGTAAGCTTGCCTCGCAGCCTTCCCCTTTAGTCACTGTAAAACGCCAAGCCCAGAAGTTTACAAGGCTGGTCAGACACCGGTGCGATCAGCCCTCAGCTCCTGCCCCGAGGTGCCGGCTGCCCTGCAGCTGAGGGGTGGCCAAGGCGGAGGGCGGCGGCAGCACACGGCGCGGCCCCGGCCCCGGCCCGGCCCCGGCCCCGGCCCCGGCCCCGCGGGTCTCAGCCCCCGGGCTGGCGTTCCGAGCTCGGCCCTTCCCAGGACGGGCACGGCCCACTGGTGCTGCCGCAGGCAAACTTCCTCGGGCGCAGAGCTTTCACCGCTTAAACCCGCTGCCGAGTAACATAAACTTTTTATTCGCGACTCTGGAATTGAGGAAAACAAAC
Source organism: Calcarius lapponicus (assembly GCA_039654755.1). NCBI lineage: Eukaryota > Metazoa > Chordata > Aves > Passeriformes > Fringillidae > Calcarius > Calcarius lapponicus. The sequence goes on along the minus strand of CM077464.1, from coordinate 27,884,286 downwards.
AGTGAGAAACACCTTTCCTCTCCCTTCCTGAGGCTGCACTTCAGTCGTCTCCCCGTCCTCCCTCCCTGTCTCCAACCCCTCGATGGGGCGAGGGCGGGCGATGCCGCGAAAGGTGCCGGGGCACGGAGCGGTTGTGCCCCTCGCTCTGTGCCCCCTCTGCAGCCCCGCATCTCCCGCTCCTCTGCCCTGGCTCGGCTCCAGCCCTGCCTGCCCGTGCCTAAGGCGCCCCTCTCCCAGCTCCTCGCGTCCTCACGCTGTGCACCCGCTGCCCTGCCTGATGGAGACAGCCCCTGACGGGGATAGGGAGCTCCCCGCAGGGCTGGAACCAGCGCGGGGAGGCTCCGGGCCGGCACCGGGTACCAGGCACTGGGTGTCTGCGGTCCTGCCCGCTGCCAGGGGGCCGGTGCAGCCCTTGCCGGGCCCGCGCCTTCCGTCAGAGGTGGCTTCTTCTAGCGGCACTGGTTAGTTCTGTCTCCTTGGGGAATAAAGTGCCGCCAGGCAGAGATGCAGGCTGTGACAGATGAAATGAATTCTACGTCAAACATATTTGCACTTTCCCCCCTTCAACTTCCCTGCTCAAAAAAAAAAAAAAAAACCAAAAAAAAAAAAAACCAAAAAAAAAAACCCAAAACCAAACAAAAAACCCCCAACAAACAAACAAACAAACAAAAAAAAAAAAAAAAAAAAAACCACAGAAAACACACCAAAAAACCCCCCATAAACCAAAGCACCAAACCCTTTCGTTTGTAATTATGGAACCTGGTCTTAACGCAGGAAAACACCGTGAGGTTTCAAGCCGGTATACTGTGGCATAAGTTTAAAAGCCTGTTAAGGTGAGTAAGAGCTGTTCTTGAGCCTTGGCCTGGGGCCAGCTTTGAGCAGGAAGAGCTTGGCCGAGCCTCTGCAAATGGGTTTTGCAGGGGCTCCCGCACTAGGGTGGTCCTCGCTCACCTCCTAACCCCGTGGGAATGCCAGGAAGATTCTGGCAGAATGAAAAAAAAAAAAAAAAAAAACAAAAAGAAACAAAAAATCCCACCCCAAAACAAAAATAAAAACGCCAAAAAACCTGACAGACAAGGATCATCACAGAACTCAGTATGAAGAAAACAGGCGCAAATTCTTACTTGCTTATAAGCTGAGGGCAAAGGAGTCACAGCGGAGAAACCAGAACACATCTTGATGTTCTCTGTCCCATCAGAGAAAGGAAAGGCTACTTAAGTAGCAATGCTAATTATAGGGGTAGTTACAGATCCTTCTGGGGTACCAATGACTGTAGTAGAAACAATTTTTACTTGGAACTAGGCGTAGTTTGTTCTCTCATGAGAAGCGCCCATTAGCAGATGGAGAACAGTCAGTGAGTTACACTGATCTCTGAGAGCATCTTCTGCTTCAGCTTCTCTATCAAGTTTTTGTATTCTGACAGTACTTTGCAATATGAAAGAAATATATGAATGCGTCAGAGGATTTGCTTCAAAAGCATGTTCCTGATCTGCCCTGAAACATTAATGTGGGTATTCCCCTTCTAGGCCAAAATTTAAGTATAAAATCAATGTCTTAATTTCTTTTTTTTTTCTTTAACTAAAGAAAAAAATATTAATTTTCTATTGGCTTCAGTGGTCTACCATTAGGACCATGGTAAAAACATATTGAATAGCATTGAAGATGTTAAGATTTTTGCCAACAAGATGTGTATCCAGCTGGCCTGGCCAGGATCATTTCTGTGCTGCACAGGAGAAGAGACTTCACAGTGGAGTCCTCACAGCAGCTCTGGGTCCTCTTTACTGGCAGTGACAAACTCTACAACCTGTAGTAGTTATCAGATGTAGGATTGCACTTTCGGTAAAAATCTTGCTTTCTTCAGTCTCCATAGATCTTGGGACACATTTCTTGCCTGCTGTCCAGTTTTTGTTGGTTTTTTTTTTTGTTGTTGTTAAATGGTTTTTTTTTTTTTTTGTCGTTTCTTTGTTTTTGTTTTTATTGGTTTTTTTTTGGGGGGGGTGGGGACAGATTGTGTATTATTACATGTGTCCTTGAAATATATGTTTGCAATTTGTTCTCCTGAGCAACTAATAGAAAAAGACCTGGTATATGTGATATAATGCAATCTTGTTGCCATCTTCATTGTATTACAACAAAGAATCTTTGCTGACAGTCAGCTGGACTTTGATTTTTCCAAGTTCAAGACTTTTAGTCTTGACATAATGTATTTCCTAATTTTACTCCTGGGAATAGTGTTTTAGAAACAATGTCCTATGTTTTCACTACAGGGTTTTTAACCTTGTCACCCCTTTAACCCTTGTTTTATATTTTGATTTTAGTGCCTACACACACATTTCCTGTCATAATAACTCTAATCTTAGCAATTTTGTTGCTAATTTCTTCACTCTCAAATAGCAATGCCCTGTCTTCCTGCTGTGGAAGTGCATCCTTAAGAGCTGCAGATGACATTAAACCTTAGCCAGCTTAGGCAGCACTCCAGATTGTTGGCGCGGCACATCAGTGTTACCAGCTCCTGTGTCTCCTTCCTGTAGTGCCTGATGAAATGGAAGAAGATGGGTCAAATGAAGGGAAATAACAGCTCATGTTCCTGTAATCTTCTGCCATCAGTTATACAGCAGTGCTCACCCCATTAACTTCAACCTTATTTATCCTACTTTAAAATGTTATAGAAAAATCAAGTCTGTATGGTCTCTTTTGAATGGTTTTTATTTTTTATAAGTTCAATGCTCTCCAGTTATAGACCAGATGATCAGCTGGTGAATTCAGTACAAATTTACTGGCCTAAAGCAAGTTTCTTTGAAACTAATGAGGATCTAGCTCAGACAAATATAATCTTTTGGCTTTAAAGTCCTATGTATCAGCATGTATCTGTGAGATGAGTAAAAGAGTCAAGTGTCATATTAAAAATAAACCAGTGTTTATGTGCTTTAGGAATTTGATGTCTGGGAGTGAGAGAAAAAATAAGGCCCACTGTTGACCTTTCTGTTGCATGTTAAATTTAAAAAGGATGGTGCAACAAAATACATATTGTAAGATTAATTTTCAAAGAGCTAAATTTAGCAAATAAGTGCTCCAAAATATCAAGGCTAGTCCTGCTTTCCAGTAAATATAATTGAAACACCAGAAAAACTAAGTCATATACTTTCTACTTATTTTGGAGATATAAATTTCTCCTGTAAAGGCACCATTTACTGCTGTGAGCTAACTGGGTCTTTTTCTAAGAATGCCTTAGCCATATTTCCTGGTATAGACCACTTACACTTCAAAGCTTTGGCAAGACAGTTCTTTCTGCACTTAAGGATCCAGTTTGCCTCTGCCTAACTGTTTGCCTCTGTTGGGAAGTGATTAGACAGACAGTGTATGCCAGGGAACATCAACATATCTCAGAATTAATTTATCATCTTTTTTCTTGGATTATATTTGGAAATAAAATTGTAAGCTTGGCTGCCCGAGGTGGGTAGGATCATAGGTTGGGATCAAAAGCCTGATTATGATTAAGGTAATTCAAAGAATGCCTGTCTGTATAAGGAATGGTCTTCTCCTTTTCCTCCTAATAAAATACTGCATATTCACTTTGTCTTTTACTTTCTCTACATGTACCCCTATCCCCAGACTGAGTTCCTACTGAATTTAAAGTGGGAGTAAGGCATCTATCTAGTTGTTTCTTTCTCAACAGCAGAATTATTTATTTAATCTTCTGTTCCGATGAACAAAGCAAAAGACATCTCCTTGTACCTTAACAAATACAGGGTTTTAAATTATGGAGTACTCACCCAAGTACTTAGGTTTCCTCAGAATTTATCACTGAAACAGAATACTTTCCTTATTTTAAAGTCTACTGAGAATAGTCTATTTTTATTAATGTCCATTGCTTAATCAATCTGATCTTCCCACTGAAATTAAATTGCCTAACTGTTGTTTATATCAATGATATCAGGATCAGATCAGACCTGTGTATAGCACAATTAGTAGTTTTGTCATGCTTAAAAGGTTTGGTTTAGAAGTGAAAAGCTATTTTGTCAGTGGATGTTCAAGAGCAGCACAAGAAGAAAATATGTAAATTTAAGACTCTATTTAAGTGTGCCAGTCTGCACTGAAAAGATTCACCTGATTTTGGTTTTTAAACAGAAGTGGCATCAGTGTGCTGGTGGTTGCTTCAGCCCCTGGGATGAGGTGGTTGCTCCAAAGCCAGGCTGAAATGCCTCGTATGGACAGAAAGAGAGGGCAGCATGATTGCTTCCTAACTGCTCCTTGCTTAATAACCATCCTTCTCTCTGACTCCTCAGGGTGCTTGGCCTCATCACAACTTCATTTGCTATTTCCACAGATGTGTTTTCATTACATGAAATAAAATAAATCAGTGATCTCCTACACCTCATGGATTTATGTGACCCCTTCAAAGTAGATTTTTCTGTTAGCAGAAACTAAAAATCTAGACATTTCCTTGCCAAATTTTCTCTGACCTCAAAAAAGGAGATGATTGAAAATGTCTCATCATAAATTACAAAAGGGATTATAACACATTGAAAATCAACATAGAAAAAGAATTTAAATAACTGAAACAATCTTAATCAGTGTTTTGCATCTTATTTACTGAAGCACATTCAGCATCTGCAGCACTTTAGATCATACCAGAATCACTTCAGATAGGTTCCAAACTTCACATAAATGAAGCTTCTCTTCAAAAATGACAGCTCTAGAACAAATGTTTTCAATAGTCTCAGGAAAATTTTGCAGAAAATTTTCTTGTTAATTTCTGTCCTGAATCTTATTTTCTTTCTATTAAAGCCAATAAGAAGCAAAAAAATATTTAAACTATTAAATGTTAAGTTTGTGCCTTTTGAATACTTAAGCATACATTTGAAAGAGGGGAACAACAATTCCCTTCAAGTGTTTAATTCTTCAAAAGAGTAATCATTTCTCCACATAACTTTCAACCATATTTTATCATTGCATTTGTTTTAGTCTGAACTGAACTGAAACAAGTTCTTAGGATAGAGAATTTCAATGTTGTATATATACACCTATATAGCTGTGCCTTGGAAAAAGACATTTACTTGTATTTCGTGTGCTTGACAAATTCAAAGTATGGAATTCAGAAATACATAACACATGGACCATCTCACATTGTCAGGCAAACAGAACTAATTCTATTTCAGGTACTTAGTCGCAAAGAGCAGGTTACATCTGAGACATGCAGCCACCTTTCTTTGCCAGAAGTGATGTGTTGTCTCTATTTTTTGCTCAGATTTGCTGCTAAAAACAAATGAAAGGAAGTGCCATTGTATGGAATTTGTATTTAGTAGCATGAGTCTCAACCATGAGGTGAGACTTACTGTAAACCTTTGCCTGTGATGAGAAAACAAACTGAACTTGCCTACCACTGAACATAGGAAATCTAAGAATTTCCAATTCCTTATAAAGGCTAGGAATCACCTACCTACTTTCAGGAGATTTGTACCCAGTATTTTGAGTGACTGCGCAGAGTATGAGACCCTGCACCATCTGCTTCAATATCAGGTCTCCTGAATGGCCAACTTTCTTTCCACCCTGCTGCCTACCCTTCACCTTATTTCTGTAGAGTGCTACCACTACCCAGATTTTACTTTCTGGGAATCATCTATCCCCAAAAAATTATCTTTTTCACATCAGTTCAGTGGTCATCAAAGGACTCACACAGTCACTACAATTTTGTGGTCAATATTTATACCTATTTCATAATATGGTATCCTAACCATCAGGGAAAATTAATAAACTCACTTATATTTACTGATTACTTTTTGACTGCTACATCTAATCCCTGAAGGAATAAAAGAGTGGGAACGTTCACTGTATTTTGTCAAACTGTTACCAACATTTAAACAAATCAATAAAAAAACCCAAAACCAAAAATGAAACAAAGAACCCCCCCCCCCCCCCCCCCCATTAATTCAAACCAGTCTATTGCACAGGGAAGATTTTTTTAGGTTCCTTCTAAGTCCAGTCTGGAAAAGAGAAGGATTGGGAAGACCTTGTTAAAGTCTTTCAATACTTAAGCAGAACTTGTAGGAATGATGGAAAAAGAGTTGGTACCGGAGTCTCTAGTGATGGGACAAGGGGTAGTGGTTTTAAACTGAAAGAGGATAAATTTGGATTGGGTATAAGGAAGATATTCTGTGCAATAAAGGTGACAAGCTTGGAATAAGCTATCCAGAGCAGTTGTGGATGCCCCATGGCCCATGACTCATCCCTGGAAACATTCACAGTAGGGTTGGATGGGGCTTTGATCAACCTGGTGCAGTGAGAGATGTCTCTGCCCTCCTGCCAGGGGGGTTGGACAATATGATCTTTAGATCATAGCCCCTTCCATCTCAAGTCATTTTTATCATTGGGTATATATAGAATTGGAATTGTTTTCTCATGAAGAAATGGACTCTTTTCATAACAGTATCTCAATCTGAGGTTAGATTAAGTCTTCTAATATTTTAGTATAAAATAGTGAGAAAACCTTAAAAAGATAAATGAGACCATCTTCTACTCCTAGCCTACGTTAAGAAAAGTAATAGACTGATACTGGTTATTTATGAAGAGATTCTCATCTAAGGTTTTGAGAATTTCCAAACAGTAAAAAATCACATGCCTGATCAGAACTTCCCGGTCCTCCCATTTATTTCACAGAATCACAGAATTAACTAGGTTGGAAAATAAATTTGGGATCATTGAGTCCAGCCTATGACCTAACACCACACTGTCAACTAGAACATGGCATTAAGTGTTACATCCAGTCTTTTTATAAATACTTCTAGGGTCAGTGACTCCACCACCTTCCTGGGCAGCCCATTCCAGTTTTCAATCACTCTTTCTGTGAAGGATGTTCTTGTAATGGCCTAAACTTCCCCTGATGCAGCGTAAGACTGTGTCCTCTTGTCCTGTCACTGGTTGCCTGGGAGAAAAGATTGACCTCCACCTGGCTATAGCCTCCTTTCAGGCAGTTGTGGAGAGGGATAAGGTCACCCCTGAGCCTCCTTCTCTCCAGGCTTAACAAGCCCAGTTCCCCATCACTCCTTATATGCCTTCTATCCCAGAGCCTTCACCAGCCTTGTTGCCCTTCTCTGGACGTGCTCAAGCATCTCAATGTTCTTTCCAAACTGAGGGGCTCAGAACTGGACACAGCACTCAAGGTGGGGCCTCACCAGTGCCAAGTACAGGGGTAGAATGACCTCCTAGTCCTGCTGACCACACTATTCCTGCACAGGCCAGGATGCCACTGGCCTTCTTGGTGACATGGGCACATTGCTGGGTCATGTTCAGTCTGTTGTCAGTCAGTACTCCCAGGTCCCTTTCTTCCTGGTCGCTGTCCATCCTCTCTATGCCCAGCCTGTAGGGCTGCACAGGGTTGCTGTGACCAAAGTCCAAGACATGGTTTTGCTAAACCTCATATTGTTGGATTTAGGCCATCTATACAGCTGGTCCAGATCCCTCTGCAGAGCCCTCCTGCACTCCAGGACTTGGTGTCATCTGCAAATTTACTGATGGAGGACTTAATCCCCTCATCCAGATCACCAATAAAGATATTAAACAGGATGGGGTCCAACACTGATCCCTGGGGGGGCACCATCAGTGAGTGGCCCCCAGCTGGATGTAGCACCATTCATCACCAGTCTCTGGGCTTGACTGTCCAGCCAGTTCCTAACCCAGTGAAGAATGAAAATATCCAAGCCATTGCTTTGTCCAGTAGTATGCTGTGTCATAGGCTTTGCTGAAGTCCAGGTATCCACTCCAGTCATCCACAACCTCCCCCTTTGCCACCAGGAGGGTCACCTGGTCATAAAAGGAGATATTTGGACAGTTTGGTCAATGATGTTTTAGGAGTCCTCAATCTTTCCTGAGGAAGTAATAAATAATAAGATATGCTGGCAAAATCTTGACACTAGAAATTCCCAATGATTCTTTTGTTATATAATGTCTATCCAACAGTAAATTATGCATCTGCTTCTTCATATGGTTGTCTAATTAGGCTCTTTGCATTTTGAAAGGGAAAGAATTTTGGTTCCTAAATGCCATGTAATATTTGGTTTGTTTGTTTTAATCAGTATTGAGAGAAACTGCACTGTCCTGACCTCCCTTTTAATCAATCACTATTTCCTTGCCATTTTCCTGTCAACTTGCTGTAACTGCTGTATTAGATTATTAGAGAAGCTGTGGTCTCAACATACTGAGGTGTCAGTCTCAGAATGATCTATGCTTTAGAAAGTCATATCTAAGAGGGGTTATACTGCAGTAAGAGTCAGAATGACCGCTTTATTTTTCACTACTTGAATGATTCAGTGTACTTGGATAGAAAATGCTTTTGAAAATCAGCTACTCATTAATAACACTATTTCAAGTCAGACATCTCCTTCTTTTTCATTCTTTACACTCAATTTCCAAATAAGTGCCCAGTTTAAATTTCCAATTTGCAGTTAAGGGTTTGAACACAGTGCTGGAGGTATGAGACGCTGTGTACATTCTGGTACTTGAGAAGCAAGACATATTTCCAGGTTTGTATCCACTGTAAAAATGTAGAACCATTGCAATATAATGTAAACAAAAAGAATGAAGAGCAAACAGTCCTGAACATCTGCTGTGGTTTTCAGGGCCATAAGTTTCACTTGAGCATATATTTAAAATTAGTCATACATCAGACCTCTTCCAGGGGAAGACTAATGGTAATAATTAAGCTGATAATGCAGTTTTATATCCTCTGTCTGATGAATCTCATCAATTGAATGACAGCGAAACTCCCATTAAAAATATAAGAACTTATGGATGTATTGCAGAAAAAACAGACTTCCCTCAGGGAACTTAGATTTAGTTTAATTTATTCCCAGTTAATAAAAATTTCTAATCACTGATCTGTAATTGAGGCATAAAAAGAGACGTAAACAGTTAAACACCTTTACTCCCCCGCTTCCTAGGCTCAGCTTAAGCTGAACACCTCTCCTGACCCCTTTTTTCTCTCAACTTCTTTGTTTTCCCTGTGGTTTAAACTCAGACCATCCAACTTCCTTTGAATGTGCCATGCAGGAAGTCGGAGTGGTGTGTAAGAGTTTCTTACTGCTGCTACTTGCTGTGTCCCAGGCATTCCCCCTCCTCTGTTCTTCTCAGTGTAAAGCCTCCAGCCATGCCCTTCATGGGCTGCAGTCCCCTGGGGTTTCCCTCTTTCCCCATGGGCCATGTACAGGCCACTGTCCATTGGGGCACTCCTCTTCTGCATGAAGTGCTTCCTCCCAAGAGCACATCTCCTGCTATGGGCCCCCAAATGCTTGTCCCCTATGGGTCTTCCCCAAGAGTGGCTCCTCACATCTGGTGTCTCCTCACATCTCGCCCTCCTTTTCCTCCTGATACCAGTACACTGTGGTTTGTGGCCTCCTCCCAACCCTGCAGCCCCCTGCTATCCCCATCCTGTCAGGTGTGCCCAGTGTAGTATGCCAAGCTAAATATAATCAGCTGGTTTTGGAAACAATTGTAAACACATTATTTTACCTGCCTGACACGTGGCTTGAGTGTGCAGTTGTGCATTACCAGTGCCTGCTAAAAGGTTTAATGGGTGTGACTGGAGTGATGAAAACCAGGCTGCAAACTCACAGACCTGAGCAGACAACGTAGGGAAAGAACCAGGTCTGCCCTCACACATACCTCAGAGAGCTGGATCCCTACCCCATTGTGCATTGTTCTGTAATTTCTAAGGTAGTTTCTGAAGTAGGATTCTTACATTTGTACTTTCAGCTAAATTAATGCCATGATTTCCAGTTCTGGAGTACGCATTACAGAGCTTAGAAATACCCTTTCTCCCTTGATTAGAAATTATTTTGTCTTCAGCCATTCCTCCACTCAGCATACCTCAGGTGTAGAGCTACGGGTCCAGTGGACAGGCAAGTCTCTTTCTGCCTTTGATTCACCTTGTCTAGCACAGGTTAACATTTCAGGAAGGTCTGCCGGCGAAACTAATCTTTTCAGCATTTTCTTTCTCACCCTCTGAATGGGAGGCTCATTCATGCTTTTGAATATGTATATTTAGGTCTTTCCCCTGTTCATCTTACATATAAAAGATGGGAAATGTAACTTTTATGTGGAGGAGACATGCAGCATTTTTTATGCTGTTTACTAACATGAAATTTATCTCCCTAGTCAGGAATCATTTTCTTATTGTCTGTTTCAAATTAAAATGATACTTTTTGTAATACAAATCAGGAGTAAATAAAAATTAATTCCTTTTAGTGATTAGTGATCATACCATATCTTGCCTGTATCATACACTTCAATTTTTTTGTGATCAGTAATAGGTACAATGCTGATTTCTTCTGCTCACCATTTCATTTCTAGGGAAAAACACAATTCCAATTTTGTGATTTTATAAGTTAACCCCCTTTTAGCTTCCAAGTATTTTAGGAAGACTTTCATTGAAATTCAGTTAAAAAATGAATGTAATTTACTCCTAGTTGATAATAAGAGATCATCTGGCTTCAGCAAGGCTTGCGTGACTGAGTTTAATAAAACATTTGATGAAATCTTGATTGGATCACACAAAGCTTGGTATTTGGGAAACATCAAGTGTGATTTGTGCTTTTGTATCATTCTAACCCTAATGTCCCTTCTTGCTGAATGAAATAATCAGCTTAAATGTATGTACACTAATGATGTGTTTGTCATGAAAACACAGCACACAATTCCTTCATCAGTGTCATGGGAAAGCACAATGGATTTAATTCAGTGCTAGTTGCAAAATATTTTTGTGGTGGGATGTTCTTAAAAGGCAAGAGAAATTTGAAAAGCTCTTCTGAGTATAATTTATACAGACAATAGATTGATAAGCAGGGTCTCATAGTAGATGCCCTTATTCTTCTCATTTTACATTTGTTTTACATTTTGGAGTTGGGAAAAATAATATGCAATTGGCTATAATAGGATATGGTCTGAAGTAGGGTTAAAATCACCATCATTCTTATGTGACTCCCCTTGAAACAAATTTCTTGCTGCAGTATTCATGTATGTAGCCTGTGAAGTGTCTGGTAGGTTAATGTCCCCACCTCCTTGTCTTCTGTGCTGGTTTCAGCTGGGGTAGAGCTAATTTTCTTCTCAGTGGCTAGTATAGGTTGTGTTTTGGATTTGTGCCAAATAATATAAAGATTTTTTTTTATTGCTGTGCAGGGTTTACATAGAGCCAAAGCCTTTTCTTCTCTTCATACTCCCACACTGGCAAGGAAGTTGGGTTTCATGGGAGGTTGAGATGAGACGGAGCTGGGACAGGTGACCAAAATTGACCAAAGAGATATTCCAAACCTTGGGACATCATGCATTGTGTATAAAGCAATGGGGTAGAAAGAGCACCTGGGGGAACATTTACATGATGGCATTTGTCTTCCCAAGTAACCAGTGCATGTGATGGGGCTCTGCTCTCCTGGCGATGGCTGAACACCTGCCTGCCCACAGGAAGCAGTGAATAAATACTTTGTTTTCCTCTGCTTGTGCGTGTAGCTTTTGCTTTCTTATTAAATTCTTCTTATCTCAACCTATACATTTTACTTTGATTCTCCTCCCTATTCTGCTGGGGTGGAGGGAAGGGAGAAGGAGGTTGAGTGAGAGGCTGTGTGGTGCCCAGTTTCCAGCTGGGCTTAAAACACAACACCTTCCTTGGAGGCAAAGCTTCATGCCAATATGAAACACTTTTCTGCCATTGTAAGTTGTTAATTTCAAATGCACATTTGCATCAGATGTGAAAAGAAAAATTGAAATCTTATTAAATATTCTGAGATAATATTGTTTTCATTGAAGAACATCACCTCAATAAAATCAAAGCAGCTAGATTTCAATAACACTTCTTTAAAAAAGAAGTGAAATTATTTCAATGAAGTCAAAATGTTTTAACTGATGAAACTGAAATGTTTTCTTTGATGAAACATTGTGACTTTTCATTTCAGAATATTTGTTCAAGAAATTTGCTATGATATTTTATGTTACTCAGTTGCAAGATAAACTGGCAAAGTCAAAATTTTACCTTTCAGTGCCATCAAGCCAAGAGATTAATTTCTTTTTATTTTTCCTTCTTTTTTTTTAACTCAAATTCATAGAGTCTGGAAGAACATTAAGATTCTAATAGTACAAATATATGTTTACATACTTTTGTGGTTAATACCTCTCTAGAATGAATATTAATCTTGTCACCTGTTAGCTGCAGTGTTAGAAAAGTTTTTATTCTCTTTGTGATCCAAATAAATTAGGCTGGAATATCTATTTTACATTATATTCTCTGTATTTAAATATGTTTTTAAATTTTAATTTTGGTTGTTTCCTGGCAGATCCTGTTTGCTCATTGCATCCTGTAAGAAATATTTTACTATACAACTTTTATGACTGCAACAACAGATAACTACAAAGTAAATCAGAATTGATAACAGTATGAAGAAATATCTTTTTTTTAAAAATTGAAATCTCTGTGAATCTAGGGAGGAAATACCAGGTCTCTTAGTTGTCCATTTTGTTAATTTTGTTATTCTTGTTGATTTGTTGCTAACCTTGTTCAGTTGTTTACATTTGTTTTTGGTTTTTAACTTAATTTGCAGACCTTCAAAATTGTGAATATATTTCTTCTTGGATGGCATGTTGGCAACAGATACTGCTGGCTGGGAGTTGTGTCTTCCCTTGGTTTATGAGAATATTTTTCAAACTGAGAGTGCAAATATGATGTCTCCATAGTTTCTTTTCCAGAAGACTATTATGAGTAAAGACTGGGCTGAAGCAAAAATGTCTTCTTTTTTCTTTTTCTGGGAGGAGACATTCTGAAGTGGAATACTTAAGGGAAGGAAATAACATTGCGTCTTGTGTGAGCTGTTACCATTTAGTGCTTACAAAGCCTTGCATGGCTTTTTTAAAATTGGAATAACATTTAGTTGAAAATTCTGATTTAGAATTTCCTTCATGTGTCAGTAGCATCAAAAAGCTACTAAGTGGCAGGTTGTAGTTGGGAATGAGGTGAGAGCTTACATTAGTGAACCACAATGCATGAAGAACACTCAGAATTTCCTGTATTTACAAAACAGATTAGAAGGAATTATAAAAAAATGCAAACATATGCAAAATACTCCTCTGGAAAATACCAAATACTGCAAGATAGCCTCTAGCCCTGTACATGAATCTGAAAATATGAACAGTAGCTAAAAGCTAAGAGCTTTCTCAAATGACAGGTATCTCGCCAAAGTCAGAGTATTCCCTAGTTAAAAGGGAGTCTGGAGAGCAAACTGAAATTTTATTATCTGGACAGCAGTAATCATTTGGCAAATAGCAGCATTTGATTTCTAAAGTAACCTGGGATTCAGAGACATTTTCTATATGTTTGGCACTGTCCAAGTACATTTTTCTAACCTTACTCTTTCCGCTATTTTAAGCTTTCCTCCTCTGGGGACAGAGTTTAGCGCTTGTAAGTAAACCAGTGATTTCACAGGCGCATCAAACTGTAACTGTCATTTAGGATTTGATGTAAAAAAATGGCATGATTGTGCATGAGCTTTTATTTTTTTATGCACTACAATGGCTAAAATTATTATCTGGTTTCACTGTCTAAAATAATTTTTATCAGAAGTTCCAGAGGTAAGAATGCAAAAATTGGTCTAGAGAGAACAAGGATATTAGGGGAGGAGCAAGCAGTATGAAGAAACAGCAGTGCAGAAAAAGAGTCAAATAAAAGCCGAACTTGGAATGCAGTTATAATTATTGATTTTACAGATAAAATTTACTGTATCCTTGGTGAAAATATTTTCCTCAGTTTGTTCCTTGATTTAGTTCCTAGTGACTTAATAGGCATTACCACTGCATTGTGGTTTTGTACACAAAAATATTGTATAATATGTCTTATATGTCTCTGTAAGTGTATTGCTGAATACAGAGTTAAGGATATGTAAAGATTTGGGGTAAGAGTCGTACCAACACATGTGCTATTACTATTATGTAGTCACCTGTAGTAAGCAAATGCCATTGGTATCATAAGGAAAACCTATCACAGGGAAGGACAAAAGGGACTGGCATGTACATCCACACTGAGAAAGTAAAACTAGATGAAGAAGTTAAAAGTTGTTGGTGTTATGAAAAATAATGAACAGTGCAGGGCTGCTTAAACATGATATGACTCTGTTGTTTGACTGGTAAGCCAGGACCCTGGCCTCCAAACCACAGTAAATAGAATATAATGTAGCCTAGGAAAAATACAAACATTCCTTGGCTGAGCAAGAATTACAGTAATACTAAAAATGAGTTCTGTTAAGACAGGTAAGTACTGCAAAAAATTCAAAAAGGTGTCTGTAAAAACACAGGAAAGAAATAGAGAACGTAAAAGTAGGACAAGGTTAAGTTGTATGTGCCAGCCCATGCTGAACAATAACAATTACTGGGGAAAAGAAAAAAGAGAGGATTTCCTGTGTATGAAAGATATGATGATTTTTGCTTAGAGTAAGCAAAAAATCAGCAATGTAAAAAAGGAATCACATACTCCACTATATAAATACATGTACATATAAATATAATATATTATCTACTCAACAATTTTCTGAGCAGCCTCAAAATAATACTCATCAAGCCAGGGGTGAGGCTGACTGGCGCAGCATCAGGGATAGCCCAGGTGGGACAGATGCTGGAGGGGGAGCAGTGTTGTGGCAGTGCCATGGTCCCTTTGGCACACCTTTTGCATCCCAGTGTCCCTGGAGCTGTAGGCTTTGTGGCTCCCTTGACCCTAACCCTAAGTCTAGTCCTCACTTTTCTGACTAATGTTAATTGTTGCCCTTTTCTAGTTTTCCGTTCTGTATTTACAAGGTAATGAAATTAATAATTTGATTTTTAGATTGGTGCTTGGCTTTTTTATAATTTGGGGGTTTTATTTGTATATTTCCCTCATCTTTGCTTTTATTATTTGTATGCAAAAAATGAGGAAGTATCTGCAAGCAAAATTATGGCAGACTCTTAATCCATGTAACTCTTAGGAGAGATCCAAAAAACTGGCAGGGCAGACACTGATACCTGTTTTGCTATATCTGCTGTAAACAAATGTGAAACAACTTCCCATCTTTTGTTTCCATCTCACACATTCTTTTGGAGAATTTTGAGGTATTTTAGAGGAGGTTCATATATTTCCATTGAAATTCAAAAGAAATAGGGGTTAATCTTTACACAGGGCTAAAGGAAATCTCATGACTGTGTTTAAGAGATCATAAGAATTAATAAGAGAAAATCAGAAACCCCCAACAAAACACTGAAAAATCCTAATAATTCTTCTGTCAAAGGAGATATTTCTTTTTTCCCCGAAGCTTTTATCTCTGGTTTCTTCATTTTTATCATTCAAGGTAGCAAGGAGATTTTTTTATAGGAAAATATAACAAGATTCTGCAGTTGCTTAAAGATTTGATTCTGTACTTCGCCCTAATGAAGATTAATGTGAATAAAGTGTCAAAGGGCATTTCAAATTGCAAGAAGAATATAATTTGTTCTATCTATCATCAGTTTATGGCAGTAAATATGTGTGATGTGGTGTAGATCTTGAAATTTGTCACATGCTTTAATACAGTTGTTCATTTTTTAGACTAATCAGTAGTCATATTTCATATACTTCTTGTTGATGCCAGCAACTACTTCTAAAAGTGATTTCTAGGTAGTGATATCAAGCTCTAGTCTGGAAGTTCCTTTAAACTAGAGTGGTTTGATTCAGATTCTTGTTACAGCTTTATACCAATGACTT
The DNA here is from genome assembly GCA_039654755.1 of Calcarius lapponicus. Taxonomy (NCBI): domain Eukaryota; kingdom Metazoa; phylum Chordata; class Aves; order Passeriformes; family Fringillidae; genus Calcarius; species Calcarius lapponicus. The sequence continues at coordinate 27,868,547 of CM077464.1, read as the reverse complement.
CACCTTTCATTTGCTCTTGCAAACATCTTGAATATCCTGTTTCTATATGCTCTGAAAGTGAGAAACTGTCAGGAATCAACTCTATAAAATAATTTAAAAGTATTAGTGATTATTTTTATAGACTCATAAGTATGAGCTTTAGGAAGTGACATAAAAAGTCCGTCTTTTCTTTCATGCATCTTTTCTGATAGCATTTAAAATGTCAGTGTGTGAATGGAAATGGGGTATAGTACCTCTGTGTTGTCAGCAGTCTGTCACTGCAATTATCTTGTCATGGAACCTGAGAAAAAAAGGCTCTTAAAAACCTGGCTTTATAAGAAATAAAAAAAGTCAGGAATCTACCCTTTTTTAATGAGTCTACATATCCTCCTAGGATTCTTTTTCAGCTCTCTGAGGCCTCACTGGATGTTAGTATTTATTGAATTATTCCACCAGTAATATAGTTGTTTTTTCTCAGTATAAACTCTATATTTTTGAAATATATAAAGCAACCTCAAGGAAGTTTAAAATCTCCTTTTCTTTAATCCTGTAAATTGTTCTTTGGCCATTAAATGAAAATGGTGGCATTTAAATTCCAATATTTAGTTTCTGATGATCTACTATATTTTTAATTTTTCTTCTTCTTTTCTTTTTCCCCTTTTTTGCTATAGATTCAAATTATAGCTAAGCACGTGGATCCCGAGGTTGTCCACACAGTGATGAGCTACCTTAAGAGGGCAGTTGGGAAAGCTCCAACTTTTGATGAAACAGCAGGTGAATCAAGTGGTTACATAAAATCCTGGGGTACTTTGCCTGGTGGCTGCTGTGCTTAATTTAGACTATCCAGAGGGGATCCCTGTAAAGCAAATAATTTTAAAATTCTTACCCTTATTCCTTTGTGTGCTCTTTGCCAGGTTCATAGCATGTTAATTGAACTTGGAATTCAGCTGCTTTTGACTAACCCCTTTGAAAAGCTGCAAATTGTCAAGTCATTTAGAAATATTTATTGTTATAGGCATAGCAGCAGTACAATAAAGCTGTAAAAGAATGCTATTGAAGTGAATGACTGTGCAGATTTGTACTTTCTAAATGTCTTGGATGAAAGCTACAGCCTGGCTGAGAAGAGTCCAGAGCCAATATTCAGAGCCAGTCCCCTCAAATCACCACAACACTTGGAGCAATAGAGCCTCCTCCTGAGTTTGAACTGATAACTGTAAATATTATGAATTCATCAATTTAGCAAAATATAGAAAAACATTTCTAATCGAAACAAAAGGAGTAATTTAGTAGGAGGTCCTTACATTTGTTTTCCAAAAGTATTCTAAAAGCATAGTCCTTCAGTGTACTGCTTTTCACAATTATTTTAATTAATATTTCACAGGAAGATTGAAGAGTTTGATGTGGCCCTGTTTCAGACATGAATTATACAGCTGTACCAGCTTCTGAGTGTGCATTCACCAGTTACTCTCTTTGCATTTGTCTGTGTATGGCCAACAGTGTATCTAACTATGGCAAGGATATCGTCTGTTTTGTTTTCAGTGAGGAGTTATAGGAATAACAGCGCAAATATACAAACTTTCAAGTGGTAATTTCACCTGTGTCCTTATTAAAAGAGAAAGCATAATTCAGCATTTGACTGTATCCCCAGCTGTACAAGTAACCCTTGATTTCAAGTGCACGTGAATTTCCTATTTGAGGAAAAACCCTCTCAAGTGTGGGAGGCTGAGAACTGAAAAATGCAGTGATCCTGGTGCCCTCTGTATAAAAGTGACATTTCAAGCCAGATCCAGTCATCTCAAGTCTTCTCCTTTTTTATGTCTTGTGTGCTGCCTCGTGTATAATTTATGGCCTTATACACGCCAGGCAAGTCACTCTTTTATTCCAACTCTAATTTTACATATAATCTTGCCATGTTTTCAAAAATCAGAGTTCCACATCCCTGCTTTTTCTGACTTTCTTTAATATATAATTCACTTGCTTCACATATCTGTCCTAAAGGGGTTTTAATTTAAATAGTTTCATCCGTCTTTCTATCATCATCTTCTTCCATATTCTCCTAGATGTCTATCTATATACCTAAGTCTCAGATGTTTAAGATCCATCCTTTTCACCTTTTCACCATCAGTTACAAAAAATAGAAATAAAGTCTTTCAGAATCATATACATTTTATCTTGTGCTAATATTTACCTTTTCATTTTCTTTTTCCTCAGGTTTTTCTGCTCTAAATATGTGTTTTGCATTTCCACTTGTTGCAATTTCTTCCACTAAAACTGTAGTCTTCTTGTTGGTCACATCATAACCATTACCCATTAGTCTATCTTCCTACCTTCCATCTTTATCTTTGCTAGATAAATTAAAGTCTACTGGGCTACAGACCTCGGCATGGGGACATTCTTGGCACTGAAAGTTTCTTTTGCTTATACATATATTTTATAATAAGTCTTTCCAGATTCCATCCAGACCAAATAGGACGGTATTAGCAAATTTCAGAGCACAGCTCTCAAGTTAAAAATGAGCCATGAACATAATATTAAATCCCCTGGTTAATTTGGATGCGACTACCCTCTTGTAGAAAGTACATTTATTGGTATGGACACGGGTTTGTTGTCGCATTGCAAAAGCTCAGACACATTTTAATTTACAGTTGTACATAGTGTCTCACATTTGCTTCTCACTGCAATTCAGTCTGTAAACTGCCTATACAGCCTCTACTCATATACTTCATCCTATCAAACCTACCAGTTCTTCTATGTAGTTATCGCCCAGTATTTACTTATTTACTTTTTCTTCATTAGACACATAAATCTCTCCTTACATAAATCTACCTTTCCTTTTTTTTCCATACTGGTTCACACATTGAGAGGCTTCCCAGATTCTCTTCCAAGCTGCTGTTTTACCCGATTTGCTGCTATGAATAACCACGTCCCCCAAGTGGAGCTTGGGAGGCACTTTGTTATCAACATGCTTTCATCGCTTCAAAAGGCTTTCATCACACATTGCTTCCCTATTTCCTATAACACTATTTGATTAATGGTGATTAATACTGATTTGAATTTCCTCTCCTATTTGGCTTTCCTTTTACTTGCCATAAACCTGTCACAAGTGGCATAGAATATGTCTACAGGGGCAACTCTACACAGGTATTTCTAGTGTTTACAGAGTCTCCATACTTGAAGTGATGCACTACAGAATTGAGTGTAATGCTGATATGCCTGAAGTTTTTCTTTTATGATGGAATAGATATGGTATAAGCCAGGGCACCCTGTGAGCACCCTTCATGCAGTGCAGGAAACAACCAGTGCTCTCTGCACATATGCATGGTGTGTGTGTCTAGGACAGGCAGCTGCAGACAGGCAAATTAATTTCTGGTAAAAACATCATAAGTATAGCTCCGAACTGTAAGTAATCACAGCAAATCAAACCTTGGTCCCTTCTTCTGTGCATTGCACCGGTTTTTTATAGGTGCACCTGTTTTTTATAGCTCATAGGTATCAGGAATCAGCTCATGAGGTTTTGCATTCCAAGTAGAAAATTTAACTGTAATAAAAACTTAATAAAAATATAAATAAATATAAATAAAACTAATAAAAATTAATTAAAATTTATATAAGCCTATGCCTGCACAGCTTTTCTTTTTATACATGACAAAAAACATTATTATACATGACAAAAAACAAAACATGAGAAATGAAGAACTGAATTTTGGGATCAAGTCAAAGTCTGTTCCTGCCTTGTTTCCAGCAATAGAAGGTGAGTCAAGATTATGTGAACACCTTAGGGGTCTCCTAAGAGTTCCTAGTTTCAAAAGTTTTGTGAATTACGGTCCTCCTGAATCAAAGACCACATCTGGTATTTAGCAGTCTCTGAAAAATTTTTCTCTCATCAGTGCTTTCAGCCTCTTTTCAAGTTGTGTTTCCACAGTATTCTGAGCATGAAGCTTTTGCTAACTATCCAAAGTTAGAATTCTTCTTTAGACCAGGGATTCTTCTTTAGACCTCCAGCCAAAGACAAGTCACTGTGACTTTGAAAGAAACACTAATGAAATCACAAGACTCAGAAGATATAGTTTGGTTTTATTCAGCAGCATACCAAAACCCCATCTTCTGCTGTAGACACAGAAGAGAAGTGCATTGTACCCACTACACTGCAGGCTGAAGTCTAAAGCAAAAGGTGTCTGTCCTCACAAACGAAAATATTTCAGGGAGAGTGAGGGAACAAAGATAGAGAAACAATTTATTGACATAAGGAAGAGAAGGGGACACAAATGAAAAGGATGGGTGTGTAAGCCCAGATGATTACTATTTTGATGATTTTACATATATTCATAAATGTTTTGCTGTGTCAGTGAGCCATTTATGATTTAAAGCAAGATAAGGTATATAATCAAATGGAGAAAGGTTTCTGATTTTATTAATACATAGAAATCCAGAGCAGGTAATTATGCCTAAAGGTATAGCACACAACATCATAGTATTGATATGAAAAATATCCATCCTGGAAAGGAAAAAAGAGAATAGAAAATAGAGTTTAAAAATCTCATTTTAGCTCTAAAGTAAAGCCACAAAGTTACCTGTTTAAGCATGTTGTGCGCTGCCACATTTTGTTGGTCCACAGTGATACCCAGGCCTTGGAGCCAAAATAAAGGAAAATGCCAGTTAATGCAGTGGTTGGCCAGAGTGCCTCCTGAGAGAGGCTGTGGCTCAGGCAGTGGGAAGGGTATCTGATGGTAGTGACTAGCAGGAGCATCTAAGGAAAGGAGGCATAACAAGGAGTAGCTTGAAGAATAAAGATCCATGGAGAGAAGTCAGTGATGGCCCTGGAGCAGAGCAGGGAGCAATCAGAAGACGGAGAAGCTATTAGAGAGGAAGGAAGCCACAGCACAGGAGCACCCTACAGTCCTGAACTGTGAGTAGAGGAGAAAGCAACTAGCCATCCTAGCCATGTCATTCACTCAATAGCAAAAAAATAATGTTAAAAGGGAAGCATTCAGTCAATCTATACTGATGTTTTTTCTCTTCCTCATTTAAATTCATTCACCACTTCCCATGGACAGGCAGATGTTCAGCCATGCCCAGGAGAGTAGGAGTCCATCGCATGTAACCATGGGTTAGGAAGACAAATGTTATGACTCTGAATGTTCCAACTTCCTTCTTCCCCAGCTTTATTTACTAGGCATGATGTCATATGGTATGGGATATCCCTGTGTTCATTTGGGATCACCTGTCCAAAATGTGCCCTCTCCCAGCCCCTCCCACCCCCACCATCCTGCTCACTGGTGGGGCATATGAGAAGCAGAAAAGACCTTTTTCTCTGCCCAGCCATAGCTAAAATATGCCTAAATTATCAGCACTCTTTCCAGCACAAATACAAAACATAGCTCCATATTAGCTACTCTGAGGAAAATTAACTCTCAATTAACAGCTCAAGCCACTGTTTTAGTAATGGCCTCTTAATGTTTTATCCTTATCTCAACCAGTGATTTCTTCACAGAAAAGCTAGGCAGACCTAAAATTACCGCAGATGTCTCTCTGGGGTGGAACATCCCCAAGCCACATCATTGTAATTGCACCACAGAGGTCTCCTCTTTGAAAATCATTAATTTCTTAACTCCAACTGTAATAAGCTTGAAGGATTCGCTATCATCTCTCCATTAGAAATAACTGATGTCGAAGCATTCATGCACATAGTGGATCGTTACCCAGTGATAAAAACAGTCTCTGTTAACACCCAGGACTCATGCATCATACAAATTGAATTATTTCTAAGGGTTAAAAAGAACAAAGCTATGAAGCTTTGACCTGTGGATCGATAAGGAACTTACATCTCCAGCAATGTGTGGCTCTTAATCAAAACCATGGCTGCTCATTTATACCAAAATAAAAGGTCATTGATGCACTTTCAGGGAAGAGATTGACAACTTTCCAAAACTCCTTCATTCTCTGATCCTTAAAAATTTTTAATGAGCAAGAAATGTACAAGAGGAAGTTCTTCTGACTGAAAAATACAATAAGAACTTAAATAAAAGACAGCAGATATGAAACTGGAAATAAACCTTTCAATCCTTTGACTGACAAAGGTGACATGAACAGAAACCTTTATATCCATGTTCTCTGTAAGAGCAGTGACAGTCTGAGCTCATCTGGTGACTCTACTAGGGGCTAAATTGTAATACAACAGATAGCTCATCAATCTTAAGGTAAAAACAAAAAACAATGTTTAAATTAATGCATTTTTGAATAAATGTTGCTGTTGTACATAATGTTAATCTAGTTCTGTATGAAACCGCATTTTGTTTTTCATATTATCGGTAAATGTTCGAATAATAGCCACAATATTTGTACAGTCTTGACATAATTGCAATATCTTTAAGATAAGTTTTTATGAAAGTTATGCAGCAATGTCAGTAATGAGTGTCAGATTTATTCTGTTAAGAAAATTTATAAAAAGATAACCTGCCTTCATGTAAACAGAGGAACACATCACAAAGATCTTGTTAGTGTAGTTAGCAAGTTTTACTGTGACAACTTTGTCAAATTAAGAGTATTTTTCATTAATTGTGGAGTAAAATTTGAAAACTGCTAATAGGTCATTCAATTTCCATAAGAACTAAATCTTCAGTCATGCCTGATCCTTGAGCAGTGCAGGTATGTACCAGTGTCATGCAGATTCATTTTTAGCATACAAATTAGCTGCTAATATGATCTAATACAGTAGAGTAACCAAATCACTGAAATAAGAACTCTGTGCACAATTCTTTATCTGTTTTACTTAGCCCTGTTTAACTCATAAATTTACTTTTAATAGCAAAAGGTGAAAACAGAGAGTTTTGATGTAGTCAGTAAAGGTGAGTTCTTTGACTGCAACAATTTATGCAAAACCACGGTCTGAGCTGCTTTGTGTAAAGAACTTTGTTTGGCTTTGTTTTAGTAAGGAACAGCCCGTGGATACTTCATCTGACATGTACAACTCTCTCACAGGTCTCATATCTGACAGTCCTATATGGTAGATGCTGAGGTAGTAGCATGACACAGACTACCATTAAGCTCTAATCCTGACATAAATCTGAGTTCATTGTATTACAGCCAAAAACACTCAATCCAGAAAAAAAATGAAGCTCTTTTAAAATTCTTACCTTCTTGTATCAGAGCACCTCCTAGTTTTCTATCACTGACTATTTTAGCCTTAGTAAGACAGACCTTATGGGACAATAAACAATCTGACAGCGTTTTAAAGGACAGTGTTTATACATCCATCAGTCAGTCTCTGCTCATTGGTGACAATCTTAGCATGTCAGCCACCCTCCAAGAAATCCAGGTCTCTTAACCTTATTTCATGTACTAATTTTCTGTAATACTTCACTATGTGGAACAACTCTCTGTGGCAAAGCAGCAATAAATATTCACATTAATCTGTTCTGATTATTCTCTGGGTATGTATTTATGATTGCTTCTTTCAGCTGACAGAAAAGAAAGGGATTTCATTAACATAGTTTAAATTACAGCTCCATCATGTCACCAAAACCCACCATCAAACAAAAACATTGCAATATCATTCTTTTCTGTATAAAGTTTGTTAAGAGCAGCTAATCAAGACAAAATAAGTAAAATATTAACAGAATGGAGAAGGCTAAAATCCTTTATTTGCTCTTAAACATGTACAAAGAGGTCATAAAACAAAGCAAGACTATCAGTGTCTCACAGAGTCATTTAGCAGGAAATTCTGTGAGCTGCTTAAAATATTGTCCTTGTGAATTACTTGTGCCATTTTTCAAAATGGTCCTTTTCTGTTCTCATTTTCTACACCTATCAATTGACCGCTTCAAGGAAAGGCATTTTTTATTGCTATACTCATCCAAGAGTAAGGGAAAAAAAATTAGTGACAGACCTTGAGAGAAATAGAAAGCAGCAATAACTTGTGTCACTGTATTTGAGAGCAGATGAATAAAAAGACAGTAAAACCAAGCTGGCAATATTGCCCAGCTGATACATTATGCCAACCACAACCTCATACAGTATTAGTTAATGTAGCTTTCACATAACTTCTGGGAGTTTTAATGTACCCATTTTCCTTTCTGCCTTAGAAGATGAATCAGTGAAATCTCTCCTAAGCTCTCAATATCAGTATGGTAAATTTTGGTGCAGATTTTTCTTCTAGCTGTAAATCTAAATTCCAGACTAATCAAATTTATAGACTGTTAGATTTTCTGCATAATATTACTGATTGAATAGATCCAGAATATGGAGGCTCCTCTTTCACCCACCTTTTTCAATACTTCTTAAAGTAACGGCACATGTTTTCCTAGAGTTGCCACAAGATTGGCAGATGGACTGTAGGCTGTGAGCACTGTAGTTGGCCTGCTGGAATCAGCTGGAACCAGCTGTGTCTCACACAGGTCAGCCCCTGGCCTCTTACCACAAGGCCACCCCTCCAGCAGACAACCCTGCCACAAACCCCTTGCCACCCATAACCAATACATAGCTATGTGAAGAAAATTTCTTATTATTAATTTCTTATTATTCTTTCTGTGATGTCTGGACTCAACAAAAGATTACTCTCCTTTGGGATATATAAAATGATGTTAAAGAGGAGTTTAAATACAAATTAAAACAACCCTTACAACAAAGAGGCGAAAAAGACAGTCAGTCAGAGAAAAGGAAAATTTAAAAAAGTAAAAATATATTGCTGCGCCAAGGCACATCCATCCCTCAGTGAAAAAATCTCAAATATGTTGTCACCTACATGGAGTTAGGTTTGGTTGATTTTTAAAAGTTTGTAAAGTGATAATTGTTTTGCTATCAAGGAGGAATTCTGACTTACCTGACATGATGAACTTGTATGGAGGGCTTGCCTAGACCCAGTATGTTGAACCTATTGTTCATTTCAGATCAGAAAGGTAGTACATGAGTAGGAAGTTTGATATCCTTGAGTGCTTGGCCTACTGTGCTCTGACAGCTTGCGGCCAGGTTGTAAATCAAGTTAAATAAGAATAAACTAATCAAGCATCAAGGAAAGCATTGATTAACTTGGTAAGTAAGTGTAGTCCTTCTGTCCTCTTTTTCTTACTGAGTTTGGATAAATCCTGAGTCAGAACTTGGGCTACCTTCATCTAGACAATATGCCATAAATCTTAAATTTAATATGAGTGTTTGTAGGATTGTATAATGGATGGAAGTGCATAGAAAAAGGTATTGATTAATGGCTGTGACAACAAGACTTATAATGGACATTGACAATGCTCGGGAAGGACTTAATGTTGCACACAATGACAAAGTACAACGAGTTGATAAAATAGTTGTTGTCAACAGAAACAGGGGAGTTCAGACAGAACCATAATGTATTAATTACCTCAAAGACAGGCATTTAAAAATATATCTCTAAAAGCAATATTTATTACTTAATAAGATGAATTTATGTCTGTGCTTTATTTTTGTGGTTTTTTAAACAATGGCCTAAGTGCTTTGGTTCTATACAAGCTGTATCATGCTTCAAAAGTTGTAGAATAATGTTTTCCACTGGGAGCTAAATGTGGTGATTTTTTGTCAGGTGTGGTCATGCATAAATTTAATTCATAGAGCCGTAGCATCAGCTAGCTTGAAGAAGAATTATTTTAAGGTCAAAAATCTTCTAGTAGTAGTTCTGTCACGCCAATACATGCTGCTAAACAATATAAAGAATGGAAATTTCAAATCAAACACACGGCTTTGTCCTGAAGAGAAATATTTCTTCTTAAAAATGAAATCCACTTCCTTAGAGTGGAAATTTTGTACTGAAGAGAAAAGGAGAGCAGAATACAAGACCTTCTTTTATTCCCTTATACCTATACAAATTCCCTTTAGTGTCAATGGGCATACAGTGAATAAAGTATAATGAATAGAGTGAAGTATAATGAATAGAGAATAAATCCCATCATGAATGATTTAAAAATATTATTTTGAGCTAATATACTCTGGAAAACCTTCCTGACAGCCCATTGAAAGTCGACAAAACTGTAGTTATGCCACTCCTGCTCTGTTTCCATTGCCTGAAATGCTTTTTTACTATGCTTAATTGACTCTAATGTTCATAGGAAAAGTGGCAGAAACTCCCCTATGCTGAAATTCACATCTCTAAGGCAGAAAGAACATCAACACTGTTAGTGCCAGTGCTACTCTCTTTGTCAGTTTGATGTGAAATTTAGGTAGACCACAGCTCCTTAGAAGGCAGAAGGTAATACTGAAGATGTGAACAGCACTAGGAAGCAGATGAGAGCTGTAATTTTATTTACAGTCAAAAGAGACGTCACTCACTGCCAATGAATGTGATAAGGACCCATGCCTGCTCTGGCTGTTCGGTGCACAATCTGAGGACTGTGATTGGTGTAGGTGCCACAAATATATGAGATAAGAAGTGTCAGGTGCCCCATCTCTATCTACATTTCACCAAAGCCCTGTCCCTTTCCCAGCAGCCTCAGGGGCCATTTTCCCTGGATGTCAGGCCCAGGAACAGACACTCCCTGCCAGTTTAGCAGGAAGAAAACCAGCTTCAAAGGCCCTTCCCCTCTCTACACAGAGAACTGTCATTTTTCAGCCATGGCATCTTGTCTCCATTTTGTGATAGGTAGCTGTTACTTTGTTAAATATCATCCTGCTCTATGACTTGCTGATCACCATTTCTTGGCATCATCATATCCACATGTTCTCTGAGACTGACTTCCCAGTTCCTTTCAACCAGGAAGTGTTCTAAAACAAATATATGTACTTCTCTGTACTATATATATATATACATATATATATATATATATACACACATATATATAGATATATTATAGTATAGTATATCTATACATATTTAATTATACATAAATACACCATTTACATAATATACACATGTATATATATGTGTGTGTGTGTGTGTGTATTTATGGAACTGTAGAAATTAAATAGATATAGCCATAAAATCATAGATACAAAATGACTAAAACAGGTTTAATAAGAGCTAATCGAATAGATAATTAAAGTTCAAATACAAATAGCAAGTCATTAAATAAAAGTAGAAGAAAAGTTCAATGCTGCCACTTTACCAGGTTGCAGTACAAACCATGGAATATCTGAATTGTGGGGACTTCAAGGAAGGGGATGGGTGGTGAATGGGATAGGGGACAGGGCACACAGACAATCCAAGGATTGCAGACCCCTTTTATGAGGCTAACAAGATGCCCCTGTTGCAAGCTTGGAAAGATGAGCCCAGTCCAGTGAGCTGGAGTTAGAGATCCCTGCATTCTGCTGCAGCCCAAAAGGATGAACACGCAATTTAAGTGGGGCAGACTTAGACCTTTGCATGTTGCTGCAAGCACAGGCAAATCTGTCTGAAAAGAGAAAACCAGAATAAATGCTAACCTCAGAAAAACCTGTATGTACGGACGATAAGAAAAAGGCACAAAGGGACTCTCACAAATGACTGCTTTATTTTGGTGTTTGCCCTGACATTTGCTTCTGGCTCAAAAGTACCTTCACTGTCTGGGACAGTGAAGAGATTTAGCATTGGAATGGTCTTCAGTGTCATAATACTAAGTAAACTGTACTGTGCACTTGGTAGTTACAATTCACTGCATGATCTTTTGTTTCCAGAAATTCCAGCTATGCAAATACAAATGTGTGCAAATAATCAAATGCAGGTTGCAATTAGATCAAAACTGCCTGCACAAAACTTAACTTTGCAGGTTTCTCTGGGTGGCAATAAAATTTATCCAGAATTACTAGATTTATGAGCTGTTGGAGTGGTCTAAACTAGTTAATATATCTCTATGTACAGATGCACTCAAGAATCCATATGCCAAAACGACATCAACCCCAATACCATTAATAAAATACCAATAGGTTCTTTCCTTTCACAGCATAACATCCTAGAACTGAATGCAAACTTTCTTGGTCAGAGTTATGCTACCTAGAGTCCACCAGAGAAGATTCTTCCTTTCCATGACTGGTGAAGCCTTTTGTAAACTGAGACTCCTACTACTATTTGATTTGCAATGGAGAGCATCTGGCGTGTATCTGAAATAATAATTATCTTCTTCTGACACATTTATGAGTTTTCCCTTCATTAATTTTTATCTGGGAAATATTCACTGCTATGGTAGGGTAGTTTTAGAACAAACACCTGGTTTTTACAACTCTTATCAGAAATTTGCAAGGTTTCAGGCAGGGAACAGCTTAAAATTAATGAAGTGAAAAGCTTAACCCTTTGGGCCTCCTTTTGATGTGTCTCAGCAATACCCTTTCCAGTAGCTTTGAAGGGTAATTTTTTTTCCTTTCCTCCATATATGTTATTCTCCCTCAGTGACTCACAGCCCACAAGCTGCCATAACTTTCTGCAAACCAGAGGTAGCAGAAAGTGAAATATCGAAAAGAAGTCATTTCACTGGAAAGATCTGAAACCTTTCCCATGATTCAAAATTTATTTTCAATTCACTGTTTTTCTGAATGCAAACAAAGAATGAATTTAGCATCTTTGAACCCCCTCTGGTCAAGCCTCTATACATTTCCCTGTATTACTGTTAATAAACTCTAACTAAGAAACCTTGGTATTTTTTTTAAATGGTTCACAACATCTGGCAGCAGCCATTAAAGTTATCTAGGCTACCTCCCTTAAGTCAGTAAGAGGTACTGTGTGAAAAATGCAAAACAGTTATTGTGTGAGGGGAACAGAATTTACAGAGGGGAACAGAATTTATGAGCTCATAAAATAACAAACAAATATATTTGTAAAGCACACTAGGAACAATCTGAAGCTGACTTGATAAGCACTTTTTTTACTTCAATCACCATGTAAAATATACAAAGACTGCAATCTCTCCTAAAGAGAGAATCCTTGACAAATAGAAGCATGGAACATATTAAATTGGTAGAAGTTCTAATGCATGCAGTTTCATAATACAGCCAAATTATGATAGTGTTCAGCTTTCAATGTACTTCCCATATTTATTACACACATAAATATATATTGTTTCATGCAAAAAAAATCAACATAATAAACCCTTTGATTTCTTTTACTACAACCATCAGTTTTAGAGTTAAGGTATAAACCATGAAAAAACCTGACATTTGAGGAAGGACTGAAAACTGCCTTGGTGAAAAAACCAGTTTTCATTATCTCTGAGTCATGGTGCAGGATCTTTCTGAGAGCTGTGAGAGATATTGTGTATCCTGCTTTGAGCAACTCAACATTTTTTTGGCTTTTTGTTTGGATAATATTTCTCAATTTATGTAGCTGAAAGTTTTTTGTTTTGACATTTTCAAATGACAAATTTTGACTTCAAAATGTCTCTTTCCAAAATTTATCTCTGAAAGTCTCATGAAAAAGTAATGGCTGTCTTAGCTCACGTGCACACTGTTAATATATTTAGTTTGCACAAGGAGCTGCAGTTCTAGCATGTGCTAATCTTTCTACATCTAATTTTCATGTTAGTCGATCATTTTAACTTTTAGAATACATTTTTCTCTGTTTCCTATGACAGAACAAGAACGAAAAATTTAGAAGAAAATAAGAAGAAAAGAATAACCTCTATAATCAGTTAACACATCTCATGCACTATCAGCACAATAAAAAAACCAAAGAAATGAACACTGCTATTCATAAAGGATTCTTTTAGTCCTATGCAAAGGTGCTTTGTGTCTTCTACAAAAAAAAAATTCAGCCTTTAAATAAGGTTTGCATCTTTCCGGTCCACAGATAGGTTGTTAATCTTAAATTGCAGTCAGAAGAAATTCTCATTATTTTTAAATGAATGGAATTCCACTCATATGCAAGAAGTCTATATTCATATACCAGGATAAGTCTATCTCTCAAGTCAAATTTATTGAAAAATCTTCTAGCATGAAAAAAAATCTGCTTTTTCCCTACTGTGACATACTTGACTCTCTTTGCAAAAGAAAAAGACACACATTTTTCCTTTTATGTAGGAAATGTAGATGCAAACATACCACTTTTAAGAATTAAAAAGAAAAATTCAAAAAATCCTAATGTTGCATTATTTTTTAAATTTAATACATAGGGCATGTAAAATGGTTCATTTTTAAAGCCTACCTCAATGACAACAAAGATTGAATGTCTTAATGTCATAAATGTAAGTTCCTTACTTCAACTGTGAACAGAAGAATTTTCCCTTAATAGATCAGAACTTGATACCAAAAACTGTAGACCTGCATACTTAAAAAACCTAACTTTTAAATTTTATTGTTCCCGCTACTGGACTTGTTTTTAATTGTCCTCTTGGTTCACTGAAGTACTCTAAACAGAAACATAAAATCCTGAACAGGCTTAAGATTGGATAGCACTTATTAAGTTGCTCTTAGGGAGTGAGAGGGTTTATCCCCAGCTAGTGATTTTCAAACATACTAAATAATTTAGCCAAATCTTGCAGAGATCTTGAATATTTCAGGAACTGTATAGGATCTTATGGAAATTTGACTATGTGGTTCTATTTTACTTATGCAAATTCTTTTAAATGTTTGAACTAATAATTTTGTCACTTTGAACTGAAACATAAGTTGATAATGTCATGCTACAAGTCAACCTGCTTATTTTAATACCAGGAATTTACAAGCATAATCCCATTTGTTTGAGATCAAGTCCCAGTGGACTGATTGTGAACCTGTGTTTTATATATTTATCCTTAATTTGAAAATATATGAAATAATTTTTAAAGAATGCCTATATACAGACCATATGTATGATCATATGTATGTTAGTGTTTTGTGAGATGTTTGTGAATAATTATGGAAATAACCACAGTCAAATTTTGATTAAAAATTATTATCCCATCTGCAGAAAAAAATACAAAAATACATTTGTGACAATCGAAAAACCTAAAGATCAGAGAATACTGATTTCTACCTGAACTAGCAGTGTTCATGGCTTGATTATCTGAATGACCTAGTATAATTCCATCACTTCATTTCTCTTTGCAAATCTTTGTTTACACATAAAACAGTAAGCTTCTACATTTAAGAAGACCATCAAGTTCCATAAATTAGTTTTAATAAAGATCAAACCATAAATGTTCAATTACTTATCTTGTTCTCTTTTATCTTTCTATTTCCATGATAATAAATCGGAGATAG
This sequence comes from Calcarius lapponicus, assembly GCA_039654755.1. Classification (NCBI taxonomy): domain Eukaryota; kingdom Metazoa; phylum Chordata; class Aves; order Passeriformes; family Fringillidae; genus Calcarius; species Calcarius lapponicus. The sequence goes on along the minus strand of CM077464.1, from coordinate 27,853,469 downwards.
CTGTGTGCATATCTATTCTGCTACATCAGGTGAAAAGATGGTGGAAGATAGTGCAGTTATCTGTTAACCATGCCCTATAACACAATACTCTTATGCAGGTTCAGGTACCCTCAGTAACCAATCTTATGCAAAGTGGTAGCAAGATTAAGAAATAAGTCAACGCTGAGGCAGTTCTCAACCAAAGAACATGTTTCCAGGAGGCAGGTTAGACTTACAAAGACCTCATCAAAGCTCATCATGCTCAGGCTATCAGTAGTTGACCTAACTAGATAAATTCTAAGTTTTGAAAAAGCCATGTTGCAGAATGCACTGTAGTACAGGGAGGCACAAACTACTCTCAAGAAAAAATAGCATTGCAAGACTTGCATTTCTTACCTATTACTGTGTGTAACACAGTAGGTCACAACCAAACACATAAACACTAAATCCCTGTATGAAGGGAAGGGGTGCCATCCAGAGTGACCTTGGCAGGCCTGATAGGTGGACCTGTGTAAAACTCATGAAGTTCAACGAGGTCAAATGCAAGGTCCTGCACTGGGACAATCCCAAGCAGAGATACAGGCTTGGCAGAGAATAGATTGAATGCAGACATGTGGAGAAGACCTAGGGTGGTTGGTAGATGACAAGCTGGACATGATTTGGCAGTGCACCCTTGCAGCCCAGAAAGCCAACAGTATCAAAAGGTCAAGGAAGGTGATTCTACCCCTGCTGTCCTTCGGTGAGACTGCACATGGCATTCTGTGCCCAGCTCTTGGGCCTGCAACATAAGGGCTTGCATGATGTGAGTGCAAGATGAAAAGTCCAGAGGAAGCCACAAAGATAATTGGAGGGCTGGAGCATCTCTCCTAAAAGAAAAGACTGAGGGAGCTGGGGTGGTATAGCCTGAAAAAGGAAAGGCTCTGGGGAGACCTCATGGCAGTTTTCAGTGCCTAAAAGGGGCCTGTAAGAACCAGGAGAGAGACTTTTTGCAAGGGCATGTAGCTGATGGCTGTAAACTGAAAGAGGGTACATTTAGATTAAATGTTAGGAAGAAATTCTTTGCTCTGATGGTGATGAGGAACTGGAACGGGTTGCCCAGAGAAACTGGGCATCTTTGTAAGTGTTCAAGACCAGGTTGGATGCAACCTTTGAACAACCTGGTCTAGTGAAAAGTGTCCTTGCCCATCGCAGGGGGACTGGAATTAAATGATCTTTACAGTCCCTTCCAACCCAATCCATTCAATGAATCTATGATTTTATATACTTTGCTTACAGAGTGATGAGAGGAGGATGCAAAAGAGTAAATATATGAGAGCTAACAATGTCGACCAAGAAGAACTACTCTAGCAAGGGCAAAGAGAGACAAAGAGGATAAAGTGTTCAGGGTGCAAGTTCTGGAGATTTTCCTGCTCAGATGCCTTGGTAAAATCTATATTAATTTTTTTACTGACTACCAAGAAGAGACAGGCCGTGAGAACACAGGGCTCTGTTTCCAATTTAGTTACTGCATTTGAAAACTTCAGAGTTTTCCTTTCGGAGTTTTATAGAAAGGATGGATAACAAAAATCTAAAGTGTTTTGTATCAAGTGCTTCTTTACCATCCTCTCAGCATAAGTCAGCACAGTGACACTCAGCTGCACATAGCTGAAGGCACATATCAACAGATATAAATACACCTTCCAGAGCACAATTACTGAAATTATAAACTTTGTTTTAAACAGATCTTCTCAATTTTTTAAAATTAGATTTCTCTTGTCTTCTTTTCTTTCATATTTGTTGTGATTCACTACTTAACATTTTAGAAACAAAATTCTCCTTTGTTCACACACCATTGGAAAAGTAACATTTTTTAAAAGCACTGAGTATTGACCCAACTGTGTTTATTCATGCCAATATGAGCCCTACCTCTGACTCTGGTTGAATGGATTTTTTTATATTTATTGTTTGCCTTTCCTTCTAATTGAAGTTCTTTCAAAAAAAGGGCAAAAATTTTCTGTGAGGGAAACAAGCTTGGAAAGAATGGATTCAACAAAAATTGAGCAATTCAGGACTAGAAAAGTAAAGAATTATCAGCTCAGAACAGTGGCAGTATGCATTCTATGGGCCAAGAAATAGCATTAGAAAAAAGTGTAAGTATATTGGTGCCAGAGATTCTGCAGGTGATTAGCAAGTCTTCTCTGTCCACTTTAATGGCTATCTTTTGCCAATGCCATATAAATAGGAACTTTCCAAACCCAGTATTTCTTTTGCACAGCAGTAAAATGTCCCACACAGTGCAAGCCCAGTTTCACTTTGAAACATGTAGATACCACTATATTACAAACTAATAATATTAAGTTACAAAAAATACAGATGTGTTCAAAGTTCCACTGATGTAGTAATGGAAAAAAAAACTTGAGATATTATAACAATTCCATTGTCAATCACTTTCTTGTTGATGACAATGAAAAGATACTTTAGTAGCTAATTTATGCTAGGGCTGAGGAAAGGATAAGGAAAACACCACATGAATGATGTTCTGAGAGAAAATTTATTTTTCACAAAAATTAAATTTTCTATAAAACTTTGTTTTGAGAAAAAAGCTAATTTACCTCTGAAAATGAAATTAAGCATTGAATTTTCAATATATTCAGTCTCTAATTTTAATTTTTTTCATTGCTGAAAGACCTCAAGAGTCCCAACCACATTCCTCTACAACTAATAGGCTCTGCTATGTATAGACTCATTGTCTTGAAGATTTGTATGTTCCAGAGTAAACTGGGATGTACCCAGTTAAAAGAACAATGAGCAATCTCATACCACATTACAAGTCTGCTAAACCTGTTGTGTGCATACCTTTGCCTGGACTAAAGAAAGTTTAGATTCAAGATTCTCCTCAGTCATATTTGCAGAAACCTGACAAGAAAAATTGTAATGGGAAGGAGGTTGAGCACAAATGTTCCCTGCATGTAGCATATTCTTGCTCAGGACCACTCCCAATACATTTTCAGCATGGTTTTGCCTTAGGATAATTCTGCTTTCTCACTCCTTCAAATATCTGGCTTTGTTATCAGGAAAAAATATAAATTTTCACAATCAGATTTCTGAAAAGTCAAAATGCTTAATATACTCAAGCATGGACACAAACTGACCATACTAGGTTTCTGAAATAACTGCAACATGAAGTCAAAGTTTTAGTAAAAATAGTTTAAGTCAGGTCAGCAATACTGTTATACAACAATGGAATGGCAAAATAGTACCTGCATTTAAGAAACTAATATGAGTTGTATGATACCTATCACGCACAAGATATTAGTATGTGTCACACAGTAAAGTTTTGTATAAAATGAAGATAAATAGAAGAATAAAATGCTGATTTACAAGAATGATTTCATGACAGAATAACTGGGTAGATTTCTCTGAGCAAGTTAGTAGCTTTCTACAGACACAAAATTTATGTTGGCTGTAGATAACTTGAGTCTATCATTTGATACTGGTGGCCATATGGGAAACAATTATGGAGCCAGAAATGCTGGTTAATACAAAAAAAATAAGCTGAACAAGCAACCAGTTAAATGAAGAGCTGTGAGGTTAAAGAAAAAGTAATTAAACTATTAAACTTTTAATGGTAAATAATCTGGAGTATTATCAGTACATAAAAATGAAATACAGAAAAACCTGTGTGGCCTTGATGAACAAAGTCAAATGAACAAGTTTGGAGTTTTCCATCAGTAGAATTTAGCTAGCCTAATCATCAAATATTAAAGCATCAGGTAAGTACCAAAAGTAATGTCTAGATTCCATCTAAATTCTAGGAATATATATTGACCTAAGTGATTTTCTTGCTTTTCCAACTACAACTTTTTTTAATTGTACACAGATGAGACCCTGCTCAATGATGGAGAGATGTTTTTTCCCCTTTCACTGCAAACCCAATGGCTATCACAATTAACAAATGTATTAATAGCCAAGTCTTTTGAAGGGGATTTGAACTTGAATTCTTCATCTCCTATGCAAGAATCCTTTTCTCCCACTTTAAGTTATTTTAGGATCTCACATTTGAACTTTCTTAAATGACTATATGAAAGAGATTAAGACAAAGACTTTAGCTGAATCCACCCATATCAGAGAATCATAGAATATAATGAGTTGCAATGGACCCACAAGTATCACTGAAGTTCAGTCCCTGTCCATGCACAAGACAACCCCAAAAATCACACCATATGCCTGACAGCATTGTCCAAACACTTCTTGAACTCTCTTAGACTTGGTGCTGTGACCACTTACTAGGACCATGTTCCAGGGTCCAACCTGCTGCTGGGTGAAGAACCTTTCTCTGGCATCCAACCTAAAGCTCCCCTGACACAGGTCCTGTCACTGGCCAGAGACAGAAGAGATCAGTGTCTGCCCCTCCTCTTCTCCTCTTGTGGAAGTTGTAACTGCACTGAGCTCTCCCCTCAGTCTTCTCCAGGCTGAACAGACCAAGGGACCTCAGCTGCTCCTCACATGCCTTCTCCTTAAGGTTCTCCTTTGGACCCTCCTTAATAGCTTTGTTTATATTACGCACCCAAAACTGCCCCTAGCACTCAGGGCAAGGCCACCCCAGCCCAGAGCAGAGCAGGACAATCCCCTCCCATGCCCAGCTGGCTGTGCTGTGCCTGATGCCCCCCAGGACAGGGTTGGCCCTCCTGGCTGCCAGGGCACTGCTGACTCATATTTAACTTTCTGTCGACCAGGACTCCCAGGTCCCTTTCTGTGGCACTGCTCTCCAACCTCTCGTTCCCCAGTCTGTCTGTACATCCAGGGTTGCCCCATCCCAGGTGCAGAATATGGCCGCATGTATCATATTCATAATATACAGAAGTGGTTGTGATGAAAATACAGTCCCACTTTCCTTGTTTGGTAGTTTTAGGCAGCTGCAAGCTAAACTGATGTGAACTTGTCCTTTCTTCTGAGGGCCTGTGCCTTGGAAGATGCCAAAACTTCCCTGCATACTGTTATTGAAGCTGATGCACTACCTGCAGATTCCTGGATCTCTTTCTGATGTCTCTTACCTGTTACTGTACTGAAACAAGACGACAGTTCTTTAGGAACTGAAGTCCAAAGCGACTCATCCTGAACTGACAAGGGGATAAGCAAGAAAACTGATTTAATTTTCTACCCGTGGACCACAAGGCACATGCCATACATAAAGTGTTATAAAATAAATGAAGCCGCTCAACCCAAATGCCTTTTCTATGTCTGTGGAAGGATTATATGAATCCTAGCAAAGAGTACCAAACTTTAGCAGTACTTTGTGCCTTTATAGTCATCCTAAAGAATGGCTACTGTCCCCATATAAACACAATATTTGTGAAGCAGGATAGGAGACTACCTTTCCTATGGAAATGGTGATATTGTCTCTATACTTAGCAGGAGGGAGAGAGGGAAGAAATCTGTAGCTGGGACATTTGTCTTTTAAATGACCTTCTTGTAGTCATATTGAGATATCTAGCTCCTCTGTGGAAGAAAACAAAACAAATTAGTTGTAACAAGAATCAGCCATGGGGAGTGGGAAATGTGGGCATGGTTTATAGTGTACTACTGATATTCATTAAATTGGCAGCTTTATCTGATTTCTTTTTCTTCGTTTTAGTAACTACTACTGTTATGTTTGTATTCAAAGAGATAAATTGCTCTGAGGATAAATTAGGTAATTTAATATTTTTTAGGTTTCTTTCAGAGTGGACTGTTCTTAGGATACTGGATGCTATGTAATCAGCTGTAGTAGAAACAAAGTTTTAGTTAACATCTTTGTTACCCCGTAGCACAATTAACACACAGTTTTCTTGCTGACAGAAGACCAACACCTGTTTCAGAGGAAGCCTGTAGTGTATATGCTTTTGAATTGTTCTGTTTACATCAGTATGTTCAGTTTTTCTTTCAGTTTCACACTTCTTCCTTATATTGTGTGGTTAAATTAACAGGAATCTTAGTTTACGAAAGAAAATGTTTTTCTTGGCCTACTTTTGGTAAGTTTGATTGTTCCTTGCATTTATTCTTATATAAATAAGGAAAGCAATGAACTGTAATAGCATGCCATGTTCCTTTCTAAAATGATCATAGATAATCACTTTTTTCCCAGCAATGAACACAAAAAAATCTTGAATATTAAAATACACTATGATGACCACAGCTTCTCTGTGATTTACTGGAGAACTCCTGCCTAGAACTTTGGTAACTGTTTCTTTTAACATCATGAAGGTGCCCAGAAAGATAAATTTTTATGATTTTTACCTGTGATAAAGCCCTATGCCCCTGAAATTGCTTGAACAGGGCAGATGATGATGATGATTCTCTACTACAACATGGAATAGCAGCCACACTCAGAGTAGGTTTTGCAACGAATGTGTTTATTTTACAAATGGTCTCGTGCATGCTGTGTTGTAACAGGCAAGTGGTGCAAATCTCCCACTGAGGAATGCCCCTAAGCCAGAAGGTCTCCAGGATATCTGATGAGAGATCTCCTGTTGCTTTACTTGGCTCTTGCTGGTACCCATTTCACTGCTGACTGGACAAATGCAATTCAACAATAAAATATTCTTGCCTGGAGGACTTAACACAGATGGGTCTGGTCGGATTAGTCTGTTTAAGGGTTAGGAATCAAGCTCATGACCTTTTTTATTGATAATGGTATTGTATGCCATATTTTTCACAGAACAGCTGTTCACTGTTTGAGTTTACATTGCACTTCTATTTAATTTTTACTTCTTTGGGTTTTTTTTACCTGACACTCCATACAATCACAGATGAGTCTATGGAAGCTGAAGATAATATATTATTCTTCTATACCAAATATAAAAACAAACCACATTTTTTTCCTTTTGTATTTTTGGACAAATCCTACTTTTTACTAACAATTGACTGACTAGTCATTATGAAGATTATTATAGCCAATCTTTAAAAATCATTTTATGGTGATTGGATATAAAATAATTATTATTCTTACCAAAGTGTGGCAAAATGTTACAGACCAGTAATTAATAAATCACCATGTAATGAGATGGGGAAAACTGGTACACCAAGCCACTTCTCCATTGAAAATAATATAAATTTAAAGATACTTCACTGAAGTCAGTAATCTGATTCAAATGAAATGAGAATAAAGTTGGTATGCTACCATAGACCTTATCTATGTAGTAATGTGGTGAATGACTAAAGTCAAAAAATTTCAGGAGTCATCAGAAAGTAGTTTTTATTGATCATATTATACTCGTTTCATTCTTCTGATTGTCACTTTTTCTTTATTGGAGTCGTCTTGCAAAAGTAATCTTTATATGTAAGCAAACCCAAATACATTCCTGTCTATGGTATCTAGAGATTTTTTTTTAACTATAAGGTAAGAAAATAAATGTGACTCTATAAGGCATCTTTCATAGTGAAAGTAACTTTTGTAAAATTATATCTTGAATCTCAACATTACAGAATACTACAATACGTTGCCATGATATTTTATGTTACATCCCTCTTTTTAGCGACCAGAAATTAAGGAAATGAACCCAGGTTTAACATTTTAACTGAATGTATCAGAACAGCCAAGCCACAACAGTTGGATTGTAAAATAACATCCCATTCCATGTTAAGACTCTGTCAGTCTGAATGCCTGGCTGCAGAAGTCAGTGATCCAGCTGCAGCAATTGAGGCAAATATTCACCACGTGATCCCAAACACAGGCCTAGGCTAATTTCATCTAGAGGAGACTGCTAGAATCACTGGAAGTTTTGGTAAATACATCTGTGAATTGCTCTCTGAGCGTTGGCAAGTGCCTGGGATATGCAGTAAGGATTTTTTGTTTCTTGGCTAAGGGTAATAATTTTCCTCTTGATCATGTGTCATGTAGGTCAGGAACATAAGTCACCTCAGTAGACAATTATAAGGGACCACCTCCCAGTACCCCAGACCAGAGTTTTGGTATGGCCAGGTAGATTTACTTATAAGGTAGACCTGAATATAGGTATCTAATAGAGATCTAGTTTAGGAGATTTCAAATGTGCGTGTGTGTAGTTCACTAAAAAGGCCCAGTTTTCTCTAATTCCTTGCTCATTATGAAATATTTACCCAACTCTGAGATTAGTCATTGGTTGAAAGAATTTAATCTTCAGAAATGCTAGAACTATTTTCATGTAGATGCAGCACAAATAACTGGAATGCAAGTTTCCTCACTTTAATGTCTGTACATCTCAGGTCTAAATTGTTACTATAAAGTTGTTTTAAATTAAAACTTGGAAGTTCAAATTGAAAATTGTCTTGTGTGTTGTAATAAGTTTTTGAAAAATGTAATTGTAGCACAAGATGCCATTTAAATAGTTATTTCCCATGGTGTAATTACCACTAAAGAAGAATAGAGTAGCTAAACTACAGTGAGATTGAATTTACAGCTGCTAATGCAGCTCTGCTTCAGAGCATACTGGTGGCTGAAAGGCAGATGTGAGATCTCCCAAGGATACAGGCTGTAAGTCTCAAAGCCTCCAGCAGATTACTTCCTTCATAACCACACATTTCAAAGAGCTCAGAGGCTTGACTTTAAAACAAAATAAGTATCCCTCAGAGAAGTAACCAGTACATCATATTCAAGAAATTTCAATATTAAAACTATGATATAAGAATCAGCACCTGTTCATAGCAAAACATCCCAAACTTTTGTCTAACCTGACATTTCCCATGGGAAAGGTATGTGTCTCCTGCTTCTTATGGCTTTTAATAAAATTCCAAACCAAGATACAAGGAGAGGCTGGAAATACAGTCATAATGAGCCATTAGCAGACATGATGAGAGATATGTAGAGATGTCTATGCATCTCTGATTATCTCTGTATCTTCAGATTTGTCTTATCCATCAATAGTACTATGTTTTAATCTTATTTCTGCAGTTCATTTTGATCTAACAGCCTTATTGTTCCCTACACTTAAGATCACATAGGCAACCTGGAAGGTGATGAAAGGAACACTGTCTGCATTGTGTTCCACAGCTCTGCTCTATTGACCAGGACCAGAGTAGCTTCTAGAAACCATCCAGCATACAGATGTCCTTTCCCCTGTGCTTACCTATTGCTTACAAAGGAACACATACCCCTTCCTAAAAAGCAGAGTTTCCATAAGCTACGAGAGAATACATGTCAGATAAAAGCACTGCAGCTGCTGAATATGTTTTTATATATTAAAGCATTTTAAGATTGTGGGTATATTGCAAGTAAATGATTTAACTACATTCAGCTGTCCTGTAAGTTGTTTGTAATTACTGATTTGGCTTTTGAGATGTGCATAATAAAGTTCTCAGCATAGCTCTTTCAAATGCAGCAGGAATGCTGACTCTTCAGTACTTGATAGTTCAATCACACAGGATATCTTCATATTCAAGTGAGAAAAAATAAAAAAGAAAGATAGAGGCAGCACAAGGTAATGCATGGTATTATTAGTGGTTCAAATTCATTTGCTTTGCAATGATAGCTACAGTCTTTGAAAAATTTTTATATTTTTAATCATATCTCTGGCAGTAGTCACAGCTTTAATACTTCAGTAAGTCTATAAAATGTTTCTTTCATACATTGATAAATTTTCCTACATAGTCTAGACTAAATGTTTCCTTCTAGTCAAAAATTATATCAAAATATCTTGTCCTAAAGATGTAAGATGCTCAGACTGCATAAAAACAAAGCCAATTTTTCAGGTGTCAGGGTAAGTTAATTTGGAATATACTCTTATCTCCAGTAATCTCCCATTTTTACCACAGCTTTTCACCATGACATTCAAGCAACTGGACTTTTTCCATTTTCCCCAATAACGTGGGTTTTTTCCTTGGTTTCCTATAAAATCCAAGCATATCTATACATGCCCTATATATGTCTAGCTATTGATAGCATAGCCAAACAAAATAATTTGTGAAGCCCTCTCATTATAATTAGTATACTAAAACTTCCTTTTACAAGAAGTATAAGCTGATAGGCTGACACAAAACAAATTGTGATTCTGCCAACACGTTCATCAGGAAATACGTGAAAACAGGATTTTAGGAAGTAGCAAGAAATCTGGTAGACCAAAAGATGAGAATTACAGCGGTACTGAGGCCCAGATAAGAAATTACAATGTTTCCACTCAAGCTGAGATCATCAAGAAGAGTTCATCCTGAGCAATATGCTTAGCTTTGAAGAATTATTTAAACATTTTTGATTTTCAGCTTTCATCTAAATAAATTTTCTGAAAGATTATTTGGCTTTCAAAACATCTTCCACTTCTTTTTTTTTTTTTGAAGATGAGGGTCATCTGGTGGAAAATCTTTATCGCTACCTCTTTTTAACTCCCTTTCTACTTCCATCCCTTCTGCTCTTCAGATGTTGGTAGAAATGTTCATCTTACTTTGATTGGGAAAAATGTTTTGTGCTGTGTGTGATGAAAACAAACTGTTTCAAACTACAGCTGGAATATTATTTAAATCACCTCAGAACCTGTTCCACAAATGAAAGCACTTTTCAATCTGCTTTAATTTGATGCCAGAATGTACATATAATCTGAATTAATGAGAATTTTTTTGAGCTTATGAAAAAGACCAGATACATAGACAAATGTCTTCTGTTTACCTGCAGACCATGCTGCATTAAAATGAGTTTCAGGAGTTAATTTCAAGAGGACAGGAATTAAAATAGAAAATAAGGCAAATAAATGCCTTCAAAAGTACTTTATTTTCAAAGACTCTTCAAAATCTCTGCAAACACAAGGTAGCAATTATGAAGACTGCTTTGTATATAAAAGGCAAAGCTTTGTCTGTGTTCAAGCAAGTTTTGCAATCAGATTTTTATACAATATGCCCTTTTCTTAAGAGAAAAATGACTTTTCAGCTCTCTGCCCTGTAAAAAGAGCTTGAATCCCCACTGTAGTGAAGTATGAATGGTTGAATACAGGAGCATTTGAACAGTTATCTTCCCTTCAGTGCTCTGTATGGCTTAATCTATCAGTAAATATATTTTAGAGAGATAAAACACAATGCAAAACTAGGGCAGGAGTTCAATAAATTGAGCTCTAGTTGTTCAGGTTCTTGGCCTGCCAAAGAGTACCCCTGAGACAAAGTATCAATTTTTATGTTCTGATTCCACATCTTTGTCTGGTACTTGGCATGAGGGAGTTCCCTTTCTCTCCTAATCTTCTCTGGGCAGAGTAACTGATTGAAGACTTGTTAGAACAGATAACTGTGCTGTTTCTGGCCCCTTCTGTCCAAGGACTTGTTTACATATTTCACAGTAACTATTTATGGGGGAGATAAAAGCAGGCTGTGCATCCTCAATAGGCAAACTGTGGTCCATCATAAGCCTCTGCTCATCAGAGAAGCAGCAGTCAGTTAAATCAAGCTGTCCCTTTGAAACCAGCACTGAGGCTATCTAAACAACTATTAACACTTAACTACACTGAATCTTCTCTTCAGTATAGCACTGCTAGAACTTCATTCAAATCCAGTGAACCCGTATAATCACAACATAGAAGATGGACTTAACCTAAGAAGTGGCTGTAGACACTACTCACTTCAACTGCATTTCTTTCTCATGTAATGCACCCAAGTTCACACAATTCCACTAAAAAGTAGGATTTGTCTCACATTTATTCCCTTGCTCAAAAATTTAAGTATCCAGGTGTTCTCTTTAGCAAGAGAGACATCTGGAGAGCAAGTAGGTGTCTGAAATAGTTCGGCTACTTCACACCTCTGAGATTTTTTTGTAGCTCATTTTGGTTTTTTAAGGCCCAGAGACTATTAAGAACCAAAATGTTTAGCTTCAGCTGTGTATTGACCCTCTAGATAATTATGTTGATTGATATGAAACCTTTCAAAATCTACAGGGCTTTTCCTTGTTTTTTATAAGTTTGTGCCTTTAGTCCTCTCTTTTTATGCGCATCAGCATTTTGATCTCACAGTGCTATTCCTTTGATTCTTCTATTGATTCTAGGTTTGACAGAAGTTGTCTACTAAGAAAATACTAGTAGTCCACTAGGGGGACTGAATATTGGAATTCTCATTTAACTGCTTTTTCTGATAAATTATAGTACTATTTTTCATTGGGAAGAGCCTGTCTTTTTTTTCCCCACTGTTAATGCAAGACAAAATATGTATCAACTGCCAACCAACATGAAATACTGAATTCTATTCTAAATTACTCAACCATTTTAAGTCCTTTTGTGGGGGATGGAAATTAGAGCTTTCACTAAAAAATGAAATTTTAAACTGCTCAGGTTTTCCAAAAAGTTGTAAAAATCAATACAAAACATGGCAACATTTCTAGAAATCATGTCATATTGACAAGTGAGTCATCAATGGAACTCAAATTTAGGAATAGTTTCAGCACGGTGGCATTTACTATTTGCTACAAAGAGGTCAGCATTGAGACCCATGGCAGAGGTAGCACGTCATGAAACATTACCATGGATCAGATGAGCTGTCACAGTTCCACATGAGCTCAGCCCCTGTGGTAAATTCCACCAAGGTAGTTAGAATGCATTTAAAGAGAGAAAATGACAAGCCTGAGCCTATGAGTGGTCAGTGCCATAACTTGGTATGGAAGAGTAACATGCTATTATAATCGAGTCCTCAGGTCAGTTATTCCTGTGAATTCCAATACCAACACTTCTTCAAAAATCTGTTTCACTGCCTTTTCCTATTTAGTTTTACTTGGAAGGGAGAAGGAAATTCTCAAAATGAAGGCTAATATACAAGAATAATTTCTAAAAAAACAAGGAACAGCAGCTATTTAAAACAAATGAACATGTAACAAGCTTACAGCACTTTAACAGCAGGGTACAGGACAAAAAAAAATGCAAAACTAGCCACTTCAAAAAATTGTTTATTAGAGCACTCATCTCCCCAGCAGGAAATAAGAAAAATACTGGAACAGCCACCTGAAAAATAATTTAATAAAAAATGCATCACCAAAGATGTACAGAAAGAAAACAGTTTACCAAACAGCTTAAAATAAATTTATTCAACTATGCACCAGCAGGATATACTATAAAAACTAAAATTTCCACAGTGTGAAATAAATAAATAAAATTATTTCCAAACAAGCAGCAAGAAAAAGTCCTTTTAAAACAGTTTTATATAGCTTTCTCTGCATTAGTTGAGCATAAAGACATCTCTATTTGCCAGTGGCTTTACTCTTCATGATGTCACATTCCCTGGCCCCATTCAACAAGTATGTACAATATACATTTAAACAGAAGCATCTGAGTCCTATGCCTCATGTTTAAATGTTGACAAGCTCACCATCTTTAATAACTGATCCCTTTAAATTAAATTATATCTTCAATTAAATTTCTTGCAAACCTCTTTTGGAGAGGGTGATACAACTGTTCTAAAATTTCTTTTCCAGCCATGTCATGATTTTCACTATGAATCTGTCATCCTTCCTGGCATGTCTCAGTTGTATTTGTGTGAGGGTGACATCCAAAGTTGCATGGAAGCAAAGTATCTCTAAAGAAGCCAAGGACTGCCTAATTACCAAGTAGGAGCATGACAGTGCCTCATTCTACGACAAGGTTATCTCACTCCACTGGGCCCAGTGGGGCTGGTTCTGATACACCATGGTAGGAGTGACAACACAGTCATTCCAAGTTATCACCTTGATTTTGCCATCTGCTGTGTAAGCTCAGATACACTTGTTAGCCCCATACATCATAGTCACTCATTTTTGCAACTCAACAAGGATCAAACCAGCATTGCTGCTCTAAGGTGGACCATTCAGGATCTTTATTCCAGGCCATTGCCCCACATGCAAGTAAACTGAACCTCATAAATATTTATGCTCTACATCTCTCACTAGGATTTTTGTTGCACCAGTGTGAGCTACGTTGGTCAACCTAGAGAACTTCTTTAATATCTAGAATAGCCCAGAACTCCCCCTGTGTTTAGGAACAGGCTTGGGGCCACAAAGGATGCAGTGATTCTGCTGTGTTTCAGCAGACCTAGATTGGCTACATGCTTTATCCATGCATCTTCCAAGCCTTGGAAAGCCACCATGCCTACTGATGCTATGCGAGGAGAAAAATCAGATTCCATAACTCCTCCCAGCATCAGTCACCTCTATTCCAACATGCCAGACTTTCTGTGGTAGTAATCAGAAGCCATGTTACTCTCAGACATGTTGCTATAATGTTTATTCTATGTATCCCTGCCATTCCCAACTGAGGCCTGGAGAAGTCAGGCCCTGGACTCTCCTTCTTCAGTGTGTGAAACAAGCACTGACAAAAAGCTCTGATCTGTTTGTATGAAGACAAAAAGACAGGAAAAACATTACCTGAAAAATATGTGTAGTATTAGCAATAATGATGAGTTGAGAATTGAGCCTTCTAAGTAGCATTACTATAAAACCAGGGAAGATAAACTCACATTATATACAGAGAAAATACCTCCATATATGTAAATAGATGTGTGCGTATAAACATAGCAAAGAAGACAAGAAAAAGATGAACACCTACCAAAGCCTACTGTGTGAAACTGTGGTTATTATAACATATATGTCCATGACATTAAAACATTTCACTACTTTTAGGGAAAGCTAAAATAAATGCAGGGAACCTCTTAAGAATTCATTCTGCATGCAAGTCAAGCAAAGTTACTATTTGCATGAATAAAGGCTTCAGGATCAGGCATAGTCCTCATTTATTTCTTAGCCTGTTGTATAATTCTCTAACTAAAACCGCAAGGTAAAATGTGTATAAAATTTAATCTATTGAGATGTGGCTGATTACTTTATCAAAAGAAGAGGATTGTGCTGTTGGATTATGTTAAATCAAACTTCAATCTCTTTATGATCTTAAAAAGCAGCATCAGAAATAAAGTGCATCTGCAGTAAAGCTGGTGTTGCTGCTCAGGAAAATATTTTTGAGTGGCAATGATGATTATAGCAAAGGAAATAATTCCTAAAAAATTATTTATTCTGTGAATTTCACCATTTCTTCTGTCCATGATTTGTCTGAGATCAGACAGCAATTCTCTCAGTGTTATTTTTAATTCAGAATTGTTTGGGATATCATCAATGAGTGCACTGTGATCTGAAAGACATTCACAAAAAAATTCAGGTTAAAAATGGGCCTGAAGCCTGTGATTGTCTCCAGGAGTTTCTCAGGTAGCAGGTGTCTTAACTGAGATTTTTCTCGCTGACTTCCTACTCATCTTTGTAGAACATCTTGGAGAAAAACTATGTGAGCTCATTAAAAAAAATGCCTCACTGAAAATGCATTTCCAGCTCTGGAAAAGAGAGGCTTAACATTAATTATAGGGAGAAAGCTTAAAATATTGAACAAAGCAGTTCTCTTGACAAATTTCTACTTGAAATCCAGTCACTTGGAGACTGTGGAGAAAGCAAGTAAGGAAGCTGATAGCTCCTCCTAGAACATCCTCACAGAACTTTCCCCCTGGTATATCCTAATTCACCTGTACCTAATTCTCCTGTAGCAAGAAAAGAAAGCTGAGATGTTGAGATCATGAGGTGATCTCAAATATCATGAAAAAAAAGAGCAATCTTTAAGGTGTTAATTCTCTCCCAAGTGATCCTTTCCAGCATCCTTCTTCATCAATCTGCTGTCTATAAATAGTGATAGGCAATAAATGTTCAATAGTATATTCAGGAAAGAGCGATTTCAGTTCATGACCATTAGAGGTGACTTAAAACTCTTACACTTTTCCTGTTTTCAAATACTTTGTATCCACATGAAAATGTCAGTAGTGACACAGAACGCCATGACCTCAATTAATAGCAAAAAAAAGCAAAAATAGCAAAGATTTCAAATGAGCAAATCCTTGTAGATTCATTTTAACACCCAGTTAAAATGTGTAAACACTCAGTAATGTTTACTAAGGATGCCAGGGACTGGTAAATCGATGCAAAAAAGGGCATTCTCATTTCTTCATCAACTTTTTACTCACTAGTCTAATGTTTATTTGCTATTGCACTATTGCAAGAAATTTCTTGCTGGCTAGAAAAGGAAAATTCTCATGGGATTTCACCTAAATAAAGTAATAAGACCTGAGTCATCAACATAAGGAAAATTTCATAGTGTTTCAGGTATAAAAACTTTCATTTAGAATAGTTCATATTTCAGTGACAATATTAGACATAGCCTTTGGTTGTGTTGTGTACATTGGCTGTGCACTACCAAATACTCTTTTCCCATAATAGTTTTGGAAAAAGAAAATATCATGTTTAGTAATAGGTTTATAATATGTTCTTACTATTTTTGATTTTTTTAATAACAACACTCAGGAGGTATTATTGTTCTCCTTTTATAGGAAAATTTTTTTTTTGCTTCTATTAAAAATCATTTATCTTAGGAGTTTAATAACACTCCTATATAAAGAATTTCTTATATTAATATGTGTATTTTATACCACTTCAGCTGTAGTTCTATCTTTAATTTCATATAAGCTATTTGGAGTTGATTAACTACTATATAATCTCTGCCTGCCAAATACGTGAAAAGTTGGTGGTGTATTTTTAATCATCTATATTCAGGGCTGGAAATTAATTTTACTTTGATTTTTTTTAAACATCTCCTGATTAAAACTTAAGCAGTCAAATATCTCAGGCATTTAACTTCAATGTTGTGTCCTCCTCTATCAGAACAAAATTGGGCATTTTCCTATACACAATGGAGGAAAAAAAGCAATTACTATCAATCAGTGACTAAGCAACAGATTGGAGTATTTAGAAAGACTCATTCATACACAGATTTGCAGCAGTGTTCAGCTCTTCTGATTAGATTCCATAGATTTTAAATTGTAGCTAATTAGGCTGTCATAGGTTCATTAATGGCTCTACTGATTCAGCACTCCCTCACCTGCATGCATATTAAAGCTCATTAGCTCCCTTGTCTAAAATACCACCTGCATTAATTGCTGCTGATGCACTAGGACTCCTCAGAAGGCTCTTCTGACAACAAGTCTACCTGCTCGTAATACCCATTGCCCCCAGAGCTCCTCAGGACAGCTAGCAAATAAAGTTCACAGTGCTTCACACATTGTAATGCTGCAGCTGTTGTCAGGGCAGTCAAGCCTGTTTTCTGCTTAACAGCAGGAAATAAATAATTAGCAATGCCTGTACTCTAATGCTTACCACAGGACCAGTTAATTTGCTCTAGAATCTCACTACTGTAACCTACCTAACAATATCATGTACTGAAAGAGTACTATGGGAGATCCAAAGACATAAATAACCTATTATGACCTAAGAAGACTAGCTGACCTCAAGTTTGACTATGTCTGATGTTCTGTGACCTCTTTAGATCAAGTGTTTGGTGAATTATCTGCTGTAAATCCAGTGGGCCAGGTCTGAGACACAGTCCTTACCAATTCTTTGGTCATTTGTTGTGTGTGGGTGTCCTCATTGGTATCAGAGCTAGATTATGTACCACAGGGTCTACAGCTGGAGATAAAGCATGGCTATGCCTGACTGGAGAATCTAGGAAGCAGTTTTGCCTGGCTCCTGACTTCCAAGCAGTTACAATCTCAGGGGGACCAGTAAGCTAATATTTATCATAAATTCAAAACACACCTGGTAATGTTACTGACAGCAACTTCCTTTGCTGAAAGGCTGTTAAACTGCAGACAATGTCTTGCTGTGCCATGGAGAGTTCTGGGGCAAGCAATGGTAACCTTTCATAGAAGGTGTCCCCAAGCATAGTAATCATGTTAGGAAGATTGTTGTATTAATCATGGTTAGGAAACTTTATTTTTTTCTCCGAGGAGTTACATATGGCTCATTTCAAAGTATCTTTTCATATTTCTAGTTGTTTTTTCATACATACACACGTGATTGCATTATCAATCTTCCAAAGTTTCTATTTTGCTCACTTCTTGGTATAAAAATAATTAACAATATTTTGAATTCAATGTAATTTATTATGCTGATTTTGTGATTATTGATTTATTTTTGTTATTATTATTTCATTAAAATTTAATTGAAATAATTTTTTAAAATATTGAAATTATAACAATTGATTCTTTACATTTTCTTTCTTAGTTCATTTATGTGGACTAAGAGATATGTATACATACACAAATGTCTCTATCCTCCTAGACTTTTGTATGTATTACACATGCAGAAAATTCACAAAGTTTTACTCTGCTTTTGTTTACTGTAAAAGTATTTTGGGGGTGAGAATGAACTATCCTGGCATCTTCTTTCCCTTGGAATTATTCAAAATGTCTCCTGAAATTGAAATTTCCTATCTTTTTCCTAATTTTGAATAAGGTATTTGAAAGAAGGAACACTACAAATGAAAAAACCTCTCTGTTTCACATCTATTATTGCAAACTTACCATACAAGGTGACATTTCAAATTTAATTATTTGATGTTGAAAATACTTGATGGAACAGAGAATCCAGTAAAATCTAGATCCTGTTTTGGTAGAAATCATTGTCAACATATTGACTTAAGTGATTAGTGATTCCTCAAAGAAATGGAAAAATATAGAAATTATTAGGACTTTACAGTTACTGTTTGAAGCTCTTCCTCTGACATTGAGTTCTTTCTTACCTGTCCTTTAAAAAAATCCAAAAAAATTAATTTTCAATGAAAAATCACACTATTTGAGTAAATTCTCAGTTTGGTCAATGGGCACTGCAGTTACATGGAAGACACGAAACAGTTAGAGCTTTTTCAGTTGTGTTCCTCTGCCCTTTTTACTGGCCACATTCTAGTGTTTGATGACACACATCACAGTTCTTGTTGTGGATGATTTACATCCTGCTACTTTTTTTTTCCTTTCCTATGATAAAAGAAAGAAGGAACAAAATGTTGTTTAGTTCAACCTCCTTTAGCCCACCTGAGTCCTAGTCTTCAGTGAGAGTGAGCATAGAAAAAACAAGTCCATATTGTCAGTATAATTTTGTTATGATCAAAGGCAGCATCCGTAGTTATAATAGCAGTGTCACCATGGTGAGAAATGAATACTTCAGCAAATGTCCCAGCCCATCAGGGGTTAGTGTAATGGGAATCTAGACAGGCAAGTTAAGGTTTAGGGATAATACTAAGCCTTTCACTGAATTTTGATCAATACTTTGATCTTGCAAGTCTGAATGCCACTCTGAAAAAAAGAAAAAGAGAAAAAAAAAAAAAGAAAGAAACCACTGTATCAACAGCAGGTGGCTTAAAAATACCTTGCATGTGCACTGAGGCACAGACAGATGGAACCAGCAGAGCAAACCCACCGATGATGTTTCAGAGCCATTTTGGCAACATCCAAATATAATCCCTTCTTCCCACCTGTGTAACTGCAGACAGATGTCAGCAGACCTGGGGTAAGAAAATGAGAGCTCAGTTCCCCACTTCTTCCCACCTTATTCATTCTTTCCAGTTCTGCAGAGCTCTGAAGTGTGACAGGAGTGGCTTATGCTACAGGACTACATGAGAAGCAGAGTCTAGTTCTTGTTATAGTGGTGGCTAGTGAGAAAATTACTCCTTAGTCTTTATTTTCCTCTAAGTTTTATTCCTTTTCTTTTCCATCTTCTATGAATTAAATGCACTTGTGGATTGAAAACAAAAATATTGGCTCTTCATTTTTCAACTTTTATTTAGAGCCTTGTTGCATTTCAGAGGTAATCAGATTTTCTAATTTATTTGGATTATATTCTTCACTTTAGACTGGCACAGATACAGCTTTTTTTCAAATGTGGTTGTGATCATGAATCAGTTTCAGTGCATGTGGAGAAGTCACTAATTCTCAGGTACTTTTCCATTAAGAGTTTATTTTTCCATTGTATGTTATAACACCTAACCAAGTAATGACAACTGACAACAGTTTGCACCTTTACTGTCAGCCTCAGCTGAGTGAGTACACCAGAGAGACCACTGCATTTCCTTATCCTTAGATGTGGGAATTGGGACACCGCAGTTAGCAATGTGAGGATAGCTGCTGCTTTTTACCAGTCAATGAAGGGAATTCTTTTGACAGTCTAGTGTTTTCAGAATATATTTCTCTAAGAGATTTTGAAGTATAAAACCACTCAAACCCCTCTATTTCTTCTATCTCTAGTGCTGTGTAGAGTTTTTGATATTTCCCAGAAGTGCTGTCTGAGAAGATCTGTCGCATCACAATAGACTTCCCATAGGGGAAATGCACAGGTGCTTCCAGCACTGCACAGAGAATAACAAAACATATATTTTTGTAAGCATATACAGGATCAAATTGTCACCCGATGCTATACCAGAAGACATGTTGTTGGAAAGAATGTCCCACAAACAGATTACCATGCACTAACCCAAGCAAATTCTTTTATGTACAAATCACAGAAGTATTTATCTATGCTGAACAATAGGATTATTTTCTTCCATTCACCTCCACATACATAAAAACATCCTTTTATTTTGGAAGAGAACGGTTTGGAAGTGGACTGTCTGAAGGATTAAAAATTATTTTCTCCAAACATCTGCCTTTGAGCACTCCAAAAAAGGGTTGTGTGAAAGAAAAATCAGAAGCACTCCTGGCAGGGAGGATGTAGCTATTCCTGACGCTTTTTCCTATCAAGTTCATACTAAAACCTCTTCTTTAACTTGGGATTAGTTGTAACAGCCTGCTCACCAGGGCACAGATAAGGGCTGCTGGCTGCCAGCCAGGTAGCACGGTGGCCACCTGCCAGCTCCTGGTCACTGTCGGAGAGCGGCTCCGTGGGGACACAGCACACTCTGTGTCCCGGCACACACGACCTGCACCGATGGCTTTGACATGTCCCTGGTCATGCAACTTTCTCTGGGCCCCAACTGCAATCTCATTTGCACCAGGCAGCTCAGTCCCCAACATTGACATTAGGAAACATTGTCATTGTTCATTTGTGTCAGTAGGAACTGGCTTTGGATTAGAGAAGCAGATTTCGCAGTCAATTGGAAATGAGCATTTCTCTCCTTCATTTTTCTTGACACAGGAAGAAAAATAAGGGCTCATCATTTTTGTCTCTTTTATTTAGTGACCTGTTTGGCCAGAATATCTAAAACAATAGACTAATATCTATTACAATCAGATGTGAAACAAAAAGCTGTTTTGATATATATTAGATTTCTATATTTGCTTTAAATAAACTAGAAATGCCCCTACTTTTCTTTTCTTAAAATGTTTTGTCCATATATCTTTGAAACTGCAATGTTAGCACGAAAAAGATTCTCTCAAGTTCTTGCTGCAGTGTCTTATTTTTCTTACACAAAAGGGAGTGCACAGTGCCTTTGAGACCCTGAAGAAAGCTGACTAACAGGACAGGCCTTTGAAGTTTAAAAAACATGTATAATCTACTTTTACTTAGTCTAACAGAAGAACCATATTTACCATGCTCATGTCATTATGGATTTTAGGTTTTTTTGTTCTGAGTACAAGGTGTATGATAGTCTGGAGATTATCAATTTGGGATACATTTGAAATTTGACTTTGATCTCCTTAAAGCTATCAATCTCAGCTTTGGAAGGAACAAAGAGATAAGAGAAACTAGAAGCCTAATTTGCATCTGATACCTCTGGAAAAAAAAAGCAGAGAAAACAGGGAACTAAATAACTAGAAAGCCAAAAGTCTTGCTCTGTGCACCGCAGGGTCTTTGTGAAATTGCTTGCTTTATAGCTAGAGAGACACCCAACAGACTGTAGTGAGATAAAACCCAGCAACTCAATTATAGCCATGGGCAGCCTTATTCTTTATATGGCTCATAAAACTAGGATTTGTTTTTAATGATGAACTAGAACCTGTGTCTTCTGCAAGATATAAGCCAGAAGCCACACAATAGGGGCATTTATTTAGACTTCAGAAAGAAGCCTGATAAAAACTGGATGTTAATTATAAAAGGGAATACAGGAATAGCACTCTGTTAAGAGCTCTGCTTGAAAGTGTGTTTTGATGATTTTTCTTTTGAATCAATTTCATCCACTCTCTTATCACATCACACCACCTCTTCACCAATGATTCAATACCAACATACAAATGCTGCATGCCTTTCTTCCCATTATCTGTATGAATGAAGTGCCCTACCAGAATGGGTCAGGAAAGCCATTGCCCTTTCCTTTTGTAATTGTTTCCTGAAAAAAACCACTTTTCTTCTGTTGTCTGCAAGGAAATGACCAGGTCAACACACACTTCTTCAACCTTGTAAACTCTAACATGAAAAATAGCAGTGTGTACATTAGAAAAAAAATGCCAAATGCCTAGCACAGCTGAATGCTTTCTACACACAATTCTCCCCGAAGAATAAATGCAAGGTATTTGAAGGAGATTCTAGCAGTGTCATTTAATGCAAAAGGGTGCATAACTTTCCCTGTATGGCACTCAGAGTCTTCAAATGGCTGAAAGAGTACAAGACACTGCACACAGTTGAGAAGATGAAGAGCTCTGGGGATTGCGTATAAGTGGATACACAGCACCAGTTCCCCAGCAGCTTGCAAACCTGCAGAGAGGGATGGCTGCAGCAGAGCTAAACTCTGGGATGATCCAGCCTTCCCATCCACTCCAGCCACTTCCTTCTGCACCTAGAGACCCAGCGTGTCCTGTAGTTCAGACTTTGTAAATTCACTGTCGAGCCCTCCAGGCAAAACACAAGAGCCTTCATGTGACTGTGTATGAGAATACCTGCAGCCAGGAGTGGTAGCTGTCTGTGTAATGTGTGATGTAAAATCATCACTCTGATGATTTCAGCCAGTGATTAGAACAGAATAGGCTCTCATTGACCTCATTTAATTACCTCGTAAGGGAATTGCTTGTGGATCAGTGGGCATGAATTGGGGGACATAGACAAATCCTGTTTTCACACCTACTTCTAATTGCAAAACTCTCACTGATAGAAAGGTGGGGGGTGATAATTTTCAATTTAAAATTAAAATGGAAATCCCAGTAGGAAAATTCGAAAGGGTCACATAGAGTTAAAGGAAGGACATTTGACTGTCAAGACAAGTCAAATAACTTGTAGTGCTTCACATGATCTGTTTCCTTAGCTGAGGAAATATATTTCACTTCATTCCTAAACAGCTTCTGGGGCATGTGTGCATGTGTGTGTGTGTGTGTGTGTGTGTGTGTGCTTTGGGGCTTGAGGGAGCCTGAAAGGGTTCACTAGAAGGAGTGAAAGCTCTTTTTTTTTCACTAATGATAGTCTGTATGTTATTTAAGTCAGATAAGGAACTTCCACATTTTTTTGCTTAATATTCATAGCCTCGAATTCTGATTAGATCCTACAGGAATTTGAATGATATTCGGTCTGTATCAGATGATATATATAACATGCTAGTTTTAGTGCACATTCTTTTATTTTGTGTTTCAAGCATTCTTTTATTATCCCTGTCTTGTGACAGATTATCTTTTTCTCCTCCATGCTGTGAAATATTTAGTGAATAAAATTCTTGTTATTTCAAGCTGTTCTTCAGCAGCAAGATCTAAATACTCACTGATGTATTTGAAAGTTGTGTAAGCTGCTGTCTGAAACAAGGATATCTAGGGT
Source organism: Calcarius lapponicus (assembly GCA_039654755.1). Taxonomy (NCBI): domain Eukaryota; kingdom Metazoa; phylum Chordata; class Aves; order Passeriformes; family Fringillidae; genus Calcarius; species Calcarius lapponicus. The sequence goes on along the minus strand of CM077464.1, from coordinate 27,830,038 downwards.
GTAATGCATTGAAATATGAGACATCTTTCTGGATGTGGAATTCTATTTCTTTATTTTTATATACATGTATTCTAAATTTAAAATTAACTCCACCTGGCAGTCTTTCATTAAACTTTTATATATTGTCTGAAGATTTCCATTTAAGGAATTGATCATTGAGAATATTTTTCTTCTTTTCCAATAATACAAATGAAGAGCAATTTTGAAAACATCTGAAATACTTTTGCACCTTGGGAGCTCAGCTACTTTTTAACTTGTCACTTCTGGTACCATTCAAAACTGAGTGCAAAATAATATCATACTGACAAAATTTTATTAGACTACTTTGAATAACAACAAGATTAGCTACAGGAAATTTAGTGACCTGAAAATTCTTTGGGTCAGTTTGTAACCATGAGGATCTTGTTCTTTCATTTCTGATTAGTGCTGATGATAATTTCATCAGTATATTTTACTTTTTGACATGAGATATGATGTTTTAATACTTTGCTGGAAAATTCCTCACTTTTGGTGTGAATAAACTTCAAGAGATCTGTACTCAAGTTTCACCCTATTAGATTTTTCTCGCTGAATTGTTTCTAATGAACTATATAGAACTAATTCAATTAAAAATGTGATCAGTAAAACAGATCCATGGGTAGGTTGCACTACAATCAATGAAGCATTTCTGTCAACTCTGTATTCTAATTCCAGTGCTGGATTTCAGTGAACCAGAAAGCATGACAATGAAAAATAATGTGATCACTTTAAAGAAAATAGGTAATGAAATGGAGAAGAATAGAGGAAAAGGAATGAGAAAATAATTCCTTAAAAAAGACAACACGGAGTCCTGATTCAAAGCCCCTAAAACCAGTGAAAAGCCCTGTAATACCACCAAAACTGGTATGAATATTTGATTTTGTCTAAAAGATACAAAAGTTGAAGCACAGTGAATAGCTCACTTTCTCTGGTTTACAGACAAAATGTTTATTTCTTTACTTGGCCTGGAAGACTTATCTAAGAGCTACAGTATTAAAGATTATAAGATAAATGTTGACAAACAAAAACAGTGAACTACTGATCTCTTTCCTGAGTAGAATAAATAGATGGTTGCTTCCTTTGATGACCAGAGTGCTAGATTCTGATTGGTTTATGCATCTTTCCTGACCTTTTTATCCTTATGCCTTCTTTTCCAGCACACTTGTCTGCTCAAGCTTCACTCTCTCACCAGAGCTGAACAAGCCTAGCAGGCAGCCTTTCAGTTTCAACAGACATGGAAAGAAGATGATGCACTGCAGCAGAAAATTAGGTAAGCTTTACTCACACCCCCTGAAATAAAACACATTACCAAGCATGAAGACTAAAATGTGCAGACCAGACCTCCCAGAATGAAAGCACATGCATTTGCACTTGGAACTAAATAGTGTTTTCCAAGGAAACTCTTGCTCCCCCAGTGCTTGTGTAAAGGATGATAAAATATATCACACAGATTTATTGAGACTAGCTCTGTGCTTGTGTGTAAGGAAAGGAAAAGGACACAAAAAGTCATGCCTCTCTGCACTTGCCTTGCAGCAGCATTGCCATACTGAGCAGTTATTAAGACTGTGAAGACTGCTGGAAGCAAATCCTGGCATTAATTAGCCTAATCAAACCAGGTCAGAAAGAGAAGAGGGTTATAACCACATAACCTGACATCTTCTGGTAAGAGATTCAAGCCTTTTGTAGTCTTTGCAGTTGTCTGGAAATCAGTTGAAATTATTGTTTAGTTCTTACTAAAGATTTAACATGAACCAGACATGAGGTGCTATGACAGTACTACCTGTCTAGACATACTGCACAGATTCAATAAGATAAAGCCCTGGAAATTTAGTAAGTGGGGTGAGGTTTCTGAAAAAATATCAATGGTTTGGTTCGGTTTCGTTTTCTTTTCTCTACACTTGGCATTTTATGTAGCTGTATATATATAGGGAGCTACTTTGTAAACCTGAAAAGTGTATCAAAAACCACATTGAAAATGGATCATAAAATATGGGTTGTTATTGAACTGTGGTATCCTACTCTTACAAAACTAATTCTCAAATTAGTTTTAATAATAATTCCCAAAGCTAAATGAACTTAATTTTTTACAGTTACAATTGATTATTAAAATACATTTACGATTCATCCTTTTTTTGAAAATGCTGGCCACTAAGTTTCTCTCCCCAAAAATAAATTGGAGATTATATAGTAGGAGGACATTTTAACATAAATGATGTTATAAAACCTTTTTTTCATGGAACCACAGGCTCAGAAACTATCTTTAATTCCATATATAAAATATATTTTAAAAGTAAGAGTAAGAATGACAGAGAAAAAGGAAAGGGGAAAAAAGCTGAAGTGTAATCTCAAAAACTAGGCAAATTGCAGGGAAGTTTAGCAATCTCATTTGAAATAACTTTTTCCTCCTTTGAAGTCAGCAGTCTTGAGATGTTATCGTGTGCTGATGGTGAAATCTTATGTGATCATATTCTGATATTCTGATTAGTTCTTCCACTCCCCATGGATCATTGCTTGCATAACACTGTAAACTTTTCTGAGTTGATTCAGAAAATGATATACAGAATTAAATTGCAATGCAGAATAATTTGTACTCTCCATCTTTCAGGACCATCGCTTGTGGGACTGATCAATCTTATGAAAACAATTGCTTTTTCTTAGGTAAAGAGGTTTTGTAGTTAAACAGAGGAAATTCAATCTGCAGAGAATTTATATTGCAGTTTTTACCAGCGTTGAAGCCAGTGATGCTTTTTTTTCCCCCCCCCTAAGTACAATTTTATACTATTTCATCTCAATGCAATCTTCCACTGTCCTGGGATGGTATGTTCATGTCTCACGTAGCACTTGTAATCTAACCACTGTGAAAATATGCTGTAAAAAAATCATATCAGAATATTATGAGAAAGATTCACTTTCAAATTCATAAAAATCACTATTATATTCATTATTAAATCTTAAGCTATAAAAGTACATAAAGGCTACAGTGATGATGAGTCTCTTATGCTGTATGTGCATGAGCACTCAACAAAATTCATAAAACTTTTTCCAGATTTCACTGCAGTCAACAGTGGAGATAAAACCACCACTACCTGAAATTTCAGAAAACTTTCAAGAGAGAAGCTGCATCAGAAAGTTCCAGCATTATGACAATGTGAAGCATGCCAAGTGGAGGTTGTTTCTTCTAAGGTTTTTGGCTAATTTTCAAAAACTTTGGCTAATTTTCAAAATGCTGATGAAGATGCAGCACTTCAATGAGTATGCAAACTGTACTATTACATCTTTGTGGTTCATCTATCATCACACACCCTCTGACACCTTGATAAATCATCATTTATTTCTAACTTCATTTATGCACGATTTTTCTGCAATAGTAGCTGTTTATACTTGTTACAGATTCTAATTTTGAAAGGTTTGCAAAAAAGTAGATCCTTGTCTAGAGTTCAGGTCAAAGAAGGTAGTAGTAATGGGACATTTGTAGCATGCCACTTCAAAACTAGCAATTCAACTCAGGATCAAATCAGAAGAAACTGAAGTTATAACTATACAAAGTTTTGATCATCTCTGCAAAGTGACTTTATTGTCTCCATTCAGTTCACAGTGTCCATGACAAAAAAAAACCAGACCACATGCAGCTTTCCACCCAATTGCTGGCATTATTTCCATGAAAGGATATGCCTTTCATAGGCACGAGCATTTCTGGAAGTCAGAACAAGTATAATAAAGTAAAACTGAAAGCATTTTATTTCCCCTTAAATTTACAGACAACATATTGCATACATTTTGTTTATATTGCAGTCAATGTTTTATTATGGGATGTGTTAATAATCACAGCGATGACTGTTTCTAAAACCTAGGTGTGTATGACCCCTGCTATCAAAGAGCAGTAATTAGAGGATCACAGAATTGTTAGTGATGGAAAGGACCTCTGAAGATCATCTAGTCCAAGCCCTCTGCCAGTGCAGAGTCATCTAGAGCAGGTGACACAGGAATGCAGCCAGGTGGGTTTTGAATGTCCCCAGAGAAAGAGCCTGGGCAGCTTGTTCCAGTGCTATGCCACCCTCAGTGTAAGGAATTTCTTCTTTGCATTGAAGTGGATCTTCTAGTGTTTTAGTTTATGGTCATTACTCCTTGTCCTGTCACTGGACACCACTGAAAGAAGTGGCCTCACCCTCTGGGCACATGCCTTTGAGATATTTATATGCATTAATGAAATCCCTTCTCACTCTTCTCCACACTAAATAGGTTCAGCTCCCAAAGTCTCTCTTCATGAAGAGAGATGCTCCAGACTTCAAGAATTTTGTATGGGTGATGATTTTATAAAAGAGTGAAGCAATTAAAACCAAGACATCAGTGATGGAAGATCTACAAGGATAAAACTGATATCATACTCACGTAAAAATAATGTGTATGCGGATTCAAAGCATTGATGTACTGCAAAGGAATGAGATTTAAGGCACCATAAAAGCCCACATTCTGCTTGATTCAGCCAATATTGATATTTGGCTGATTTTCTATGGGAATCAGAAAAGAAAAAAATAAGAATGTTCCTTTATTCAAGGAAGGCATGACAAGGAAAATTTATGCAAAGAAAAATTCCGCCAGTATAAAACTAGAGAGACAAGAGTTATGCTGCATCTCAAAACTAAAAGTGAAGGAAATCTGGTACATGCTCAAGGCTATAGGGAAAAGTTGATCTGAACAGTTAGGTTTTACACATGGAAGAAAAATATGTTTCAATGAAAGCAGGAACAGATTAGTAAGGGATAGTGCTGTTAGGTTGGATGGCATTTCTCATAATGCCGTAGAAGCAAATGTAACACAGAAGTAGAAAAAGTATGGGTGTTACCCAAAAATAACTGAGGGCCTGTCATTCTGTCACTCTTAATGTATTTACACATGAGAAAACAACTTACATACAAAATGTGCTATGCTGGAATTTCCAAGCATATGCCATATCATCTTTTCATAACACTGCTCTGGTTTAGCAGGCTGAAGAGGATAACAGACTTTGCAATGCTCACAGAGCAAGGTTTGTTCACAATGGAGACTATACTGAAACAGTAAATAGGTATTTAATAATTTGGATGCACTCTGAAACACACATTGTGACTTGTTTTTAAACATCACTTTCATAAAAGTCAATACATTTCAGAAATTGCCTGTAGTCTAATAGCAGTATGTGTTTCCATCGCACCAATCTAACATAATCACTGATATAATACCTATTCCCAAAGTAATTCTCCTTCCACAACTCCCTTTTTCCTCTAAAGATTAAAACAAATAGCAAATCCCAGTCTCTACCTGCAGAGAAGGGTGTTTTGAAGGATGATAGCTCTCTTAGGCAAAGGGAGAAGAATAAAGAGGAAGCTGCAAGTGAGCTGACAGCATCAAGCGAGTACATGATGCTTGATCAATGCTTGCCTTTGTCAGAGACATCCTTTAGGGAAATTTTCCATTGCAGATGTCATACACTAAATGAAGTGGAACAGAATTAATACAGAACCTGCAAGACTAACAAAAAAAATTTCAGGCTTATATTTCTTTGTTGCTTTTCTTCTATAACTGCTCTTTAAATTGTCTCCATTTGGGAATCAACTGTTATAACCTATCTGTAAGCATTGCTTATTTAACCTGCTTATGATCTTATGATGTCAAATACACGTCACATCATTGATTGGGTTTTAACTGAAAAAACTCCAACAAACTTGTCATGTACTCATATAGAACATTGATACCAATATATAATAAAAAATTTTGAAATATTTTTGCAACCATCCAGAATGGAAGCAAGACAAACTTGTTTTACTCCTTCTGGAGGTTTTTTTGTTGATTTTTTTTTTTTGTTCAGTTGGTTGTTTTTTTTGACCCAGTACAGATGGGGAAGATTGGAGAGAACAGTGATGGAGAAACACTACAAATTTTGTGTAAATGAAAGGGAATTGTATTGGGGTTTTTTTACAGCTGTCCTCAGCCCAAAACCAGAAAGACATCCTTCTGATAAAATGTCATAGAAATTAAACAGGTCAATCAATATAAGTGGATGATACGTAACAAGGAATAATTCCATGAGCAGTACAGGTAAGTAATAAAGATTATAGGATTTTCTTACATTAAACTATCAAGTCTAACATCTTGGTCCTTTGCTGCTGTTGTTGCTTTCCTTGACACACACAGTGACAAAAAAACATGATAAAATACTGCAGAACAAAAGGGTGCCTATTATATACTCCTTCACACTAAGAGATGGGTACTGTCCTATGTGTGTCAAATTAAAATACTTAATAATCATTTCCACACCCATGCTGCAATGAGCCTTTGTGGGTTTTTTTCTTTCTATTTCTTTTCCTTCCCTTTTTTAACAGGATATTTCATTCGTTTCTAATTCCGCTTAGGACCCACTTTAGTAATACTTTCTGCCTTAGATTAATTACCCTGATCTAATTCATTTAGTGGAGGACAGCTGTGGTACGTGGGTTGCCCACTGATGTATTGTGTTAAATGACGCCCATCTGTCATTGCAGCATATCAGCATGGATGCAGTGTCATCCACTTCATTGGCTCTGCTGAGATGTGAAGTACAGCTACAATGTTTACCACTGCTGTTAATTTAATATCTACACCTTTAATAACCTGACTGCTGTCATTTGCTGAACAATGATACATGATGGCCAGCAAACAGCCAGATAGAAGGCATTAACATGACAGTGGAGTAGGCCATTTGGTACAGTTAATTAGTGCACTTCTGGGCAAACGTGATGTTGAGGGTCTTGTAGGGCATTCCCATGCAAAAATGCCATATTGAAAATAAAGGTAAAAAAAACTACTTTCCTGTTAACAGTGATTTTGACAAGTATGATCATTAGCCCATTCTCTTGACTCAGAAGTGGTATTTTTTCATAATGGCTACTTTCTCTTATGACTGATCAGTCTTCTGCTCTTGCCTCTAGCCTGCTTCTTGTCTCCCCTCATTTCTTTTTTCATTTCTCTCTCTGAAAAATGGAAATGTTGGGGGTTTCACATCGAAACACACACAGTCATTTCAGTGCAGTGGTTTATAGGCATGTATCCAAAAGCAGAGTGGATTTCTCCTTGTACAATGTCAGGTTCTGTCATTGACCCTTTCATGAATGTGAAGAAGTAACCCACTCAAAGGATTCTATCTTTTGTCTTCTTTCTGAATGGAAAAGGTAATATCAAAAGAAAAAATAGTAGATACTTAACACAAATGTTCTCTTACACTGTAGACAAAAGTATGAGTATTGATGCTCAAGTATTTTCTAGAGGGATATTTTATAGTGGTTTATCTGTAGGCTTACATGAAGACTTCACTGAATAACAAAAACATATACTTATGAAAACACTTACAGTGTGCTCTTAACCCACTTTCATGCATCTCTGCAGACAGAAATAGACACACACTCTGACCACACTGTGGTTATCATTTTCAGGGAGCTGGGGAAACCCATAGGATTGCCTGAATCTGGTAGTGTGTGACTAGTGTTTGAGACACTATGCCGTGTGCCTCAAGCCCACATTCAGCTTTGGAGCAAGACTCACACCTGTTACACCAGCTTGAAGAAACTCAGGACTCCAACAAAATAATTTGGAATGTTATTCTGAGAAAAAAAACTTGCTGAGTCCTTTGCTTTGTTTCTTTTTTAGGACGCCCTAAATAGGAAGAGTGCCTCACCCGTCACAGGGTGGGAGAAATTGTTCTTGTACATATTTCATATTCAATTTTACATTGCCTGTGAATAGAAAGATTTGCTAGTGTTTTAAGGGATCTGGGACTTCATGTTTGCCTCAGTTTTCTAGTTGCAAAGTTGGGACTTTTCTATGTCATCTGACATTGCAGTAAATGCCTCAAGACCTTCATATACAACACAAATGGGCAACCCTGACTGAAGCCTGACAGTTCCTAAAGTTCCAGGTTAGTTGAGATGACCCACCTTGACCCAGACTGGTCTAGTTAAGATAAGCCTGGAAGATTTTGTAGACAAATATTAATTCACTGTAGTCAACACTGCTGAATCTATATGACTACATTAAAATTGAGCTACTTCTCACTGTTTAGTCTGAATGACCCATTTACAACTGGATTAGGGTGGTCTTAGGAATGAATCAGAAACAAAAATGAAAATCCCTCCTGCAGTATGAAGACCTGCGGTGAGAAGCCTGAGGGTATAGCAACAATAGAAGCTTAGAAAGCTCTGTAAAGAACAGCTTCATGCTGTTCATAAAAGAAAGATATCACTCCCCATTTCCCTATACTTAAATAAAGTAAGCCCAGTAGCTTCCTGTGGAGATTGCTTTCCCAGATCTTGCAAGAGTTTTTTTTCTTTTAACATGTTCCTGGAAAATTATGATGTAATATTAGCAATAGTCTAGGATTCCCAATACTGAGAACAGGAGCTATGAAAAGTATATACATTGCCACATTTTTAACCAAACAGAAATGTAGTTCTAGCTGCAGAGCTAAGAGTTAATTAACATCAAATCTATTTCAACTACCCAAAACAACGTTCATCTACTACTTTTCTTTTGAGAAATAATCTATTAGAAATTAATGTCCACAAGAATTTTAGTACACCAATTTTAAAATTTTTATTTTTAATTAAAAAATTCAGATTAGGAGAAACATCTTAGAGAATGAGTTCCAACTGATAATATCCAACTCTTATTTTAATACAATTTTCTATCTTTTTCCATCATACAAAGAAATATTATAAACTACCAAATTGTTAATAATTGTGAAGATCCTGGACATAAAGCAAAGGTACCAAATTGTTAATAATTGTGAAGATCCTGGACATAAAGCAAAGGACTCACTCCACATATAAATATCTTTGCTGATTGCTATGAAATGTATGCAGCCAGCTATGAATGCAGATAAACAGCTCCTTGAGTAAAATACAGTCAGAAAAAGCTGCTGAATTCTGCTCCAAAACATTTATATGTTGACAATGAAAACTTTACCTGGCTTTAGCAAGAAACATGGTCCCAAACTTTTCAGTTTTTAAGGCCTATAAAATGGCTCCCATGATTATGTTTGCAAGAAGGAAACGTTTTATGGGTGTGTCCTTCTACCTTTCTCTGAAAGAATGAAATAAGACTAAGAATAGATTGCTTTAATTGATTGAGTGTTCCTTAGGCTCAACTGAAAATAAGATTTTTCTTTAAAGCAGACTTCCTGAGATATCACACACACAAACACTTGGAGAAAGACAAATAAGGCCTGGAAAAAGATGGAGGCAAGTATATTTTAATAGGCTCAGTTTTTACTTCTTCCTTTTCCCTGACAGAAATGTAAGCTAGCTGAGTCAAAGAAAAGCAGACAGGTCTTGGAGAATCAGAAACAGAAAAAGGAATTCGATTCAAACCAGATATGCAGTCATTCCTGACTCCCTTTAAGACACGTGAAGGCATCCTGAGTAGTATTAATCTGATTTTATAAAACATACCTAAAAATGGCCAGATTAATAATTCTGTAAAGGAAACTTAGCTCTAAAGAAATTCTTCATGAGAAACTCCCTTATTCCATTGGAGAAACATGTTTTCTCCTTGGATGGTAAGTTCTCAATTTATTAGGTAGAAGATTTCTACAATTTAAAGCCAAGAAATCACAGTGGAGACTGTGGAAGTTATATTAAGAATATGTTTGCATCTTTACCACTATCTGTGTAACACATTGCTTCTGCCATTCTTCCACTTAGAACTCTTTGTCTTTTACTTAGAAATCTCATGCAGTTTAACAAGACCAAGTGCAAGGTGCTGCACGTGTATCAGGGCAACCCCCAGTATCAACAGAGCCTGGGGGGGTGAACAGAAGGAGAGCAGCCCTGCTGGGAGAGAATTGGGGGTGCTGCTGGATGAGAGGCTGGACTTGACCCAGCTATTTGCACTCACAGCCCAGTGTTTTGCGGAGATAAAGAAAAGAACCCCACAACTTTGTTAAAGTTGTAAAAGCCGGTATGTTTATTACAGCGCTGGACACATGCGGAGAATGCTCTCCTCAAAAGGCATGCGTACTTCTCGGAACTTTAGGTCTCTTTTTATCTTCCTTGCAAATACGTATGCATACAGTTTCACAATAGGTTCATACATATTCATTTTTACAGGATTTCGCGTGACATTTGCCGCTAGTTCCTTTTATCAGAAAGAATTCCTAGGTCAGGTCGACTTGCCCTTGCAGTAGATCTTGTTTATCTCTATCTATTTCTCCCTTGTCTCCCTATTATGTCTGTTCTGCAGTTTTTCCTTCAGCTTTAGTCTCACAGACTTTTCACCCTTTCTGGACATTTCACCTAATTCAAAATGGACTTTTACTCTGGGGATTTTTACTCTGTCTCACCAGAGAGCCAAACATATCCAGGACTGCATCCAGACCAACGTGGGGAGCAGAGCAGGGGAGGGGATTCTGCTGAATCAGCTCTGGGGTCCCAGCACAGGAAGGATAGGGACCAGTTGGAGGGAGTCCAAAGGAGGCCACCAAGATCAAAGGCTCCATCAGAGGGAAGGAGTACCTCTACTATGTGGAATGGCTGAGAGAATTTGGATTATTCAACCTGGAAAAGAAAAGGCTTCATGGGTGACCCGACTGCAGCATTCTGAAGGGAGCCTACAAGAAAGTGGGACAGGAACATTTTACAGGGAAACATAGTGCCAAGACAAGAGGGAATGGCTTCAAACTGAAATATGATGGTTTAGATTAGTTATCGGAGAGAAATCCTTTGCCTGATGATGAGGCACTGGAACAGGTTTTTTTCCCAGAGAAATTGTGGTTGTCCTGTCTCTGGGAGTGTTCATGGCTGGGTTGGTTGGGGTTCTGAGCAACCTGGACTAGTGGAAGCTGAAAGCAAGAAACAGTGGCATGCAATGTAAAGAAGAGTTTTTCCTAGCAAGTCTGAAGAAGGAACCAAAAGTGTTTAGGAATGGTACATGCATGCATGGGATGCAGGAGGGAAGATATATAAATAAAAAAGCAGCAGCCATTTTCCAAACAGACAGTGATCTGTTAATTTCATCACAACACAACTTTGACAAAAATGCTGGTCCAATCACCTTTCTTCAAAAAAATTATTCATTTCAGCTGCAAGAATCACAGAAATGTTCCACCAAAGTAACTGATGGAACAAAGTATCTGCAACTAGAAAATATAATGGTAGGAAAAGAACATGAATGTGTTAAGGAGAAATATTTTCTATTTAATTAGAGGTTAACATTGGTGCATGGGCATAATTGCATAAACCAGCACAGATAATTTAGGGCTGGAATTTATAAAATGACTCCTGATTATTAGGGTCCCTGCTACTACATTCCAAGAGGAGTGACTGGAGATAATGGCCTACTGGATTTTAGTATGGAATTTTATAAATTTTTACCTCGAAGTGGAAGAGAGAAAAGAGAACTATCTGTCTAGACTGTGGAATGGGTTTAAAGCTAGAAAAAATTGTATGTTACTTTGGCCTAGAAATGCTAGGTCAGATTTCCTAAAACACATTTATGGCACTGTTATTCTGTTCATAAGCTGTCAAACTGCCTCTTGTCATTTTGCAGGGTTAAATGAATATTCATTGTGACAAATACTGAAACTGAGGAGCCTCATCCCTAACTATCCAACCACTCAAATAAAGGATTTTTCTGAGATTTTGTCTCTTGCCCAGTCTTAACACATTAAACTATTTTCTACAAGAAAGGATGTCTTGTGCAAGGTGGAATGATGTATCTCTTCATGTCCACAGTGCAGAACATTTGATTAAGCCATTAGTGAAGAGTGAGAGCTCTTTGTTCGGAGCATTAAATCAAACAGAGAGTAGTACCATAACAGTACTTAAATTTTTTAAAAAATATTTTGGTTTAAAAGAAGTTATTAAGTTCCTTTAAAGTGCAATGCTTCAAGTGGGTTTTAGCAATGAAGTAGTTAAATGCAATTATGTGCATAGGCACAGTGAAAAATAGATCTAGAGCCTGTTTTACCAAGATAATTGCACACCTCCTGCATGTAATTTGAATGATTTTACTGGGTATCAATGAACTGCTAAACTTTGGAATTAGATTAATATGGCTGTTCTTTTCAGTTCAAAGATAAAGAAAATATGTAAGGAAAGGACTATGTGGAAAAGACTTTTTGTGACTTCAATGAATTTTAGCTTTTGGCAGCTTCTGAAAAAATGCTTCCCCTCCAAAAGAAAGTCACCCTTGCTCATACATCCTGGCTACTTTCAATTTAACACTGTACATCATAAAAGCAAGAAAAATCTAAGGTTAAGATAAGAAAGTTCTTCCTTTTCTGAAAGAGATCTGTGAACAGGGCAAGAGCCCTTGAAAGGGCCAGCTTCCTAACCAGAAGCAGTTCCATCAGAACTATTGAGGAAGGGGGGGAAAAAACTGGGAAAATCAATGAGACTAAATACTTTGTAGTCCCTTCCACACTCAGCTGGTCCAAAAGAGTTTAAGGTTAATCTTGCAGAGAAGCTTGCTGGCTTTTAGAAGGTAACATTTTCAAAATATGTTCAACCCCTTGGAATTCCTACTTGCATATGCTACAAAACAGAAAACAAAAATTAGCAACAGAAAAAATGCCAACATTGCTATGCTACAGATGCCCAGCCAGACTTGTTGGTGGCCTTGGACATGACTTGATGTGCAGTCAGTTCCTTGATCATTGTTCACTACATGAAGTCTCAAGAGAATAAACCAATGAAGGTACACAGAATGTGTCCCTTTTACTTCTTAGGGCAACACTGGACATGAAAACTCTTTTTGCAGAGAGCTGGAGCACCTAAGTATCTAAGAGATAGTAAAGTAAGCCATAAACTTCAGTCTTTTTCTAGGTAGGAGATTGAAAATTGACCTTTGGCCAGCACTGTGGCTCAATCTGTGCCAGAAACCTTGCACATCTCTCTGCCAGATTTAATGTATTGACCCTTTGCCTTCCTCTAGGCTTCATTAAGGTTTTCTGAGTCCCACTGCTGGGCTGAGTTAAAAACAATCGCAGGTACTGATCATATCAGTCTCATCATCTACTAAACATAGTTGTATGCCCATGCAGATAAGCTAAGCATCACAAAGAAACTCATATGTAAATGCTCTGGGTTCACACAGTTTTTGCTGTGTTTTCAATGCTACATTTCTGCTTTCTCTTTTAGACACTGGTTAGTGGCAGCATGTGTTGCATCAACTTAAAATGGCCTGTGAAGATGCTTCATTTAATCTACAAAGGAAAATAAAAACTATATGCACAAGGAAAGTTATGAATAGAGTCATTCTTGTTTTCTTTTTTGCATGAGAGTTTTATAAATTAGTAACAATACTACTGGAATTGTTAACAGTATTTTATTTGTGAGTCTATTGATTTTGTTCACCTTTCTTGGTTGGAATATCCTAGTTCAAAGGCATCTTTGATTTAATGAAAGATTAGTTTGACAAAACAGAAGGAAATAGTGTATTTCTTTATTTCACTTTCTTCTTGTAAAACAAGGCAACAAAAATCCCTCAAAAAAGAGTAAAATCTCCTTGTTTAGCCAAAATGAAATTTGGCTAATGCCCAATTATCTGTGTATCATGAATGGGATTCGAACTCCCCCTGAAGTCAAATCCTAAATTTAAAGCCAAAGTCAGACATTAATGAAGCATAAAATGAAGAAAAAACAAACAAGTTCATATTATAGGCTTCACAATAATTTTGTTGGACTTTACACAAAATAGTCTTCTGTGCAGCCAACAGTTGTAAGCGCAGTCAATCTAATTCTGCAAAATTACAAAAGGAAGACATTTCATGAAATCTTATCCATTGTGTCAAACCATTCTTAGTACAAAAATTTGATCCTTTTTAAAGAGAAGAAACCTCCTGTTGTCTTCCATGAGTCAAGTAAAAAATCAGCCTAAGATTAATTTCCATTCATCCTTGCTCATCTACATGTGATAAAGACCTTGGCCAATTCAGCTGGGCATAATCTGATTCATTTCAATGAATCTATGCAGGTGATGTCTTTAAAAATTCAACATTTTATTAGCTGTAAGACTCCTTTTTGACTTGTATTTTGTGGTATTTGACACATGTTAAGTGACAAAATACTTCCTATGGAAGGATTTTCTGTCCAGTGTCATCCTGACAACTTAGATCTCATATTTTAAAGTCAATGTATATATGTTACATTAACTAAATGAAGTTATAGGAAATATTTTTAAAGTTATTTTAAGAGATGTACTGTAAAATAAAATATAAACAATATGATGTGAACTCTATATTCTTTTCTCTAGAATATATTTCAGATGTGTAGTGTCTTTTGGCTCTTTGGGATTAAGTATATTGAAAACAGGAAAATTATTAAAGGTTAAGTACTGTATTTTTCATTATAAATTTCCTCTGCACAGTAATGAAAACTGAATAAGCAGATTAAAAACTGATTTAAAAATTAATCCTCAAATCTCTTCTTCAAGAGATTTTGGTCTTCAATTAGTAACTCAAGATTTATAAAATTCACATTGCGGAGATCAAGATTTACATTATTGTCATGCCTGTGGCAAATAACCTGGGTATAACTGACATGAAATGAAAATATTTCCTCATCCTATTTTAATATCAGACTTAATGAGTAAAATAAAAACAAATTATATATTAATTTGCTTACACTAATATTAATTGGGAAGAAGTTAGTCACACTAACATCTCAAAAATATTGTTTCTAGAACAACAAAGTTGTTTCTAGAAAAAATACAGTTCTGACAGCTTTCAGATAAGAGAAAATTCAGAAGCAGGTTTTTATTGACTGAATTTGAAATACTAAATAAAATCCTGATCCCACAGAAGACTATGGCTAAATGTTCAATGATTGAAGTAGCATATTTTAACCTGTTTTTAAAAAAAGTTCATTATGCTTGATGCTTTTGAGAATCTCATCTTTTTCTTCCTCATTGGTATAAAAAAATCTATAGATATTGTCTGTCTAGCAAAAACACTTTAACTGAGAGACAATTTTAGACTTCTAACTATTTACTTTTTTTCTTGGTCAATGTGAAACAAATTTCTCCTCAAAAACATTGACTACTTTGATAACTAAAATACATTAAACCTATTTTGGAGAAAGTACAGAACCAAAGGTCACTGTTACTTTTTAAAAATGAATATGAATCTGTATGTCCCAACACGATGGTTCCTTTTTCCTTCCAAGTTTTACAAAAATAGACTTTTAAAGAAGATAGTTTATTTTACTTTCCTTATTTATATTTAGAGCTAAACACAGTAAAAAACTCAAACAAATAAACAACAATAGATACCACAACCTAAAAATAATAAAATGCAGAGATTGATTTTCATCTTCAGGGCTATTATCTGTTCAGTAGACACTGAATACTATAGGTATTGGTTTGTTTTATAGGTACTGAGGTGTGGTTTAGCTTTACTAAAGCACAACCATATCCAAGAGCATCAGATTTCCTTCAATTTTCCTATCTGCCTCTAGCAGCGTTTTACAATATGCAGAACATGTCTGCTTAAATAGATAGATATAGATAGAGAGAAAATGTACTATGTAGGTAATTCCCTTCTCCTTATTAGTCCAAAACAGCCATTGAATTTCCATACTGACAGACTGCACTGAAATATAAAGAATTATTTTTCTTTCTTTTCTGGCCCCTTTCTTTTTATTCACATCCAGACATGGTCCATCCAGAAAAGAAGTGCAAAGTTGTGGGTTTCAACTCAGTGTCATTCAGTCAGTGGGACTTATTCTACTCTGCTGGCAGATAATGGGAGCTAGGATCAAAATTTTCAATTATGTTGTCAAAAATGCATCACAGGCTTCCTCTGAAATAACTTCCATGGGGAAAAAAACGTCTAACTTGGTCCAAAGGACTACCTCCAAAGATCTGAAAACTCCAGCTGTGGTATTTGGGCTAGCCTAGGAAGAATTTGATTTGTAATTTTGATCTGTTTCACTACCACAGTTTAAAATTAGGCATCTCATTCCTTTTGCTTGTACTCCAGGCTTTGTCACCCAGAGGCAGACCTGCCTAGAGCATAGGTAGCCTGGTTAGTGTTGTGCCTAAATGTATTTATTGTCTCCAAACCCATCAGATTAATTTCAACCATACTAAGTCCATTAACACATCCTTGGTGGAAGGACAACCTCCAAAATCCTTGTTTGAAGATGTCAGGAGAGGGACAAGATACCATTCATTGATTCTTTATCCAATGATTAAACACCATCTCTGTAAAACACCCTGACTTATTTTGGAAATTAAAAATAAAATCAGCCTAGTTTTCCTCTTTTGGAGGAAAACTAGGCTGATTTTAGTGTCCACTTGCTATACCTACTTTAAAGACATTTTTAGTCTATTAATTTAAGTTTGTAGGAAGGCATTGATTGAAGGAAAAGTAAATATGAAACTTAAAAAGCAAACGCAAAATCATTCTTTTATAATAGTTTAGCTCTTCTTTGGAGATAGAAGATCATATTTCTCAAAACAAAGCAACATTTACCATTTACATTTCCCAGCACATTTTTTAATTTAGTTAGGACTCCCTGTGACTTCAGAATGAAGCCAGAAGTCTTTCTGTCAAGCAGGGTCTCATCTGCTCCTATTTAAACCTCAGTGTCTGAAGTCCTACAGCTTTTGCTAGCCAGAGCAGTTAAGACTATTCTTCAGCCACTTTTCAGCCACTTTCTTTTCTCCCTGAACACTCCGGTTATGTTTCTTGATGAGAAGGGCAGTAAGAGTCCAGTCAAACCTTTCTATTTCATATGTACAGGTGACATATTTCAGCAAAAGATGGAAAAAAATGTACAGTGACATTTGAAATGTACTGTGGATGATTAAAAATAATCTGTAGTGCTCAGTTGCTTTACCAAAAAGACATAAGATCTGTCTGTGTAAATCAGCTCTGTGTTAGGAACAGAAAATCACTGATGGAGTGCAGGATTCAGAGACGAGAACATTGCCCTATTTACCAAGGAATTATGAAGCATACAACTCATTGCAAAGTATTGATTGTTTTAAGGCTTTTTGCTATCCTCTCTTTGTATTATCAGGAAAAGCAACTATCTTGAAATGACAGCCTTGAAGTGATTTGGAAAAAAAAGCATGTAACCTTTTGTTTTTGACATCGTGGAAGGGGGTCAGTTAGTCATGAAACTATTTTGGCCCTTTAATGTTTTCTCCTTAAAACATAAGTCCAGCTTGAATGCTGTATCTTTTCATGCACAAACAGTAAGTCTTATTCTCCAGAGAGAAGGTGAATAGCAAAGAGCACTGTTTGTGTTGGCATTTGCTAACAGTGCATAGCCACATAGCCAAATTAAAAATATTCCTGCAAATATGTTAGTGTGCTGTTTATTTCCCAAACCTCCAAAATTTAACAAGCATCAAAGTACAGTTGTGCTGGAAGACATGTCTAGTCTTAAATTAGGGATGTACAAATATGTAGCTGAGATACATGGGGAAGATTCTCTCTTGAGGTGGCTTTGTTTTCCACTTACTACACTTAGTGCCTGGATGATTAATTCATAGTAATTATTTAAATTCTAGACATCTAATTTTCATGAGATTATTTTTATCTGGAGTGGCTAGATTTACAATTAAATTCTCTAATCTTTTTTTTTAGATCCATCAATGTTCTAATTACCTATGATATCATTTGATGCAGAGTTTCACCACGTGCCACTGGTTTTGGATGGCTGACCATAGCTCTGAATTAGGCCCCATTACTGTGTCTGATGATCTGAACCTAAACTAGTTGGACCTGTGAGTGGTTATATTAAGTGGAAGAGGAATACATCGTCTTTTGAGATAAGTTTCATGGACTCTATTTCACATGTGACAGAACAGATAAATAAGTGCACTTTGTGTATATAAAACCTTTTTTTAACAGAACTTCTTTATCATTTTGTATTGTTTACCTTCTGTGAATCCATGCCTGATTCTCTGTAGGTTGGGACTATTCTGTTCCAAATATATGAGTTTTATAGAGTAATGTTATTATGTGTAGGAATCAAAATGGAAATTGTGTCTTTTGTATTTTGTTTTTAGGATTGGCTTTGGGGGTTTTACTTTCAGAAGTGGCAGTGGTGATTCTTTATTTTCCCAATCCCCTAAAATATTTTTTTCCTATAGCTCTTCCATGTTCTGCCAATCCAGTCCACAAATCTAACACACCCAAACTGTCTGTGCTAGTTATCATATTTAATCTTGCTACTGTGAAAAAGTCTGAAAAGTCTCTATTGTCATGATCTCTCTCATAGCTCAAACAAGGGTTATGAGAGTGATTTTTTTCCTTCCACAAAGACAATTCAAACTCTAAAGGACAACTGGAAATAAAAAGACTGAAGTCAGTGATGACACGGCTATGATTTGTGCTGCCAAAAGCCTTTAAGGAGTTCTAAGAAACACCATTTTTAAAGACCACTAAAGCATTTTGTCTTTCCTTGTAAATTCAAAGCGCACAAGCTTTTCTGTTCCCTTGGCCTAGCACTTGCACATTTCATCTTACCCAGGATTTCTAGTAGATCAAGAACACTGAAGTCCTGTGGGCTGTTGCTGTCTCAGTAACACATTCTACATTCTGACAGGAAATAAAACCTCATCATTTTCTATTGTGCTGTTTCCATGTGCACAAATGCTAAAAGAAATTAAGATTTGTAAATGTTATTTATTCCATGAACTTTGGAAGATGCAATAGAAGGGAACACAAATATGACACCTCTCAGCAAGATTGCACTCAATGCAGAAAACACAAGTTACTTCATTATCACAGAAATAGACTGCAATATCTGCCTAAGGTGGTAATGGCTCTTCCTAAACTCACTTAAAATTCAAACACAAATGTCAAATTGCAATGTCTTTCAAGAAAGCTGCGTCTTACTAGAAATTTATTCATATAAGTTTTAAGAAATATCCCTCAGGGAAATAGAGCCCCAATTTTTTATTACTTCAAAAAAAACCAGGAAGCTATCTATGGGGTTAGAAGCATAAGACCCAAGAGAAAGAAAGGAAGGCCTTGCAAATGGCACTGAATCCCAAAGCAGACACTTTTAAAACTGGTAACTCACTCAGTTCTTACTGTTTTAACCTTCTAATTTTCTCTTATTTCCCAAACTGAAATTGAGCCTCTCGTTTTTCAGATCAGGCACTGAAGGGTTTATATTTTATAGTAATAATACTCAAGAAGCAATTCAGGTGTGAGTGAATACAGTAGCTTATATTTTCTAAATAATTTGTGGCAATCCTTTCAAAGCAATTCACATAGCCTGCATACTTGTGTGGATTGCTTACTTTTGGACAGCAGCAAACACCCCCACAGTGCATAACCCCAAAGTAAAATGGTAATAACTGTAAGAGAGTAATAGCTAATTTTATCTGGTATAAATGAAAAGGGACTTTACAGGATTAAGTGCTGTGAAAGTTACCTAATTGTTTTCAAACTGAACTGGCTTTCAAACACATCCTCTGAACTGCTTATAAGAATCTGGTTTCCAGAAGTCATTACTGACCAGCATTTCTTAATAGCAGAGACACGGCTCCTAGACATGCTAAGGGTGAAACTTTCAAAATGCCTGCTCTCCTGGGATGCCCTTCTACAAATATAGATGGGAATTGGACAAACAGTATATGCATTTTCAAATTAAGGAAAAGAAGAAGAAACGGTAGTAGAAAACAATCAGACTTAAAAGGAAAGACAAAATCTATATGTAGGTACCATTTTGTATATTTTAATCAAAGCTCAAGAAATTTATGTTCACTTTAAGGCAGGAAGACTCTAGTCCAGTGTGAAATTAATACTGCAGAGTGACAATTATTTTTAAACATTAGGTTCAATTGAATCGAGTACAGTTGTTTAAATTAAGAAGCGTAATGACAGAATTTTCATTAACCACAAGTCTCAAAGGCAAATGAATTTTAAATTATTTCAGAGATTTATTTTAACTGTAAAAGCTCATAACCTGCTTTTATGTTATTCACTCAGGAAAAGCTATAAAATGAATTAAAAAAAATAGAAAACATTTAATACTGTAAACAATTTGCATGCAATCAAATAAAGAAATGGTGCAGTTCTAAATTTAAAGCATGACCTTTTATAATCTTGCAGAATCCCTCTGAATTACAATTCATTTTTGATCTTCTTACTACCATACCTTCAAACCAATAATCATCACTTGCTTTCATCAAATATTTTTCAGCATAGCCTAATACCATTCAAGTGTTAGGAAGGTATTTTCAACAAGATGCAAACAACTGATAACAGGAGAGTTCATTGTGCTGTATTTAGAAGTTACTGACTCTACATGGAGAAAATTACCCTTGTTCAACAACCCTTTTCACAGGTGAATGCCTCATTATGTAAACATCAGTTTATGAGAACATCAGGGTAAATTTAAGTCCGTAAACAGGACTACAGGAGTAAATTATGAAAGCGTGTAATTTATATGATTGGAGCCTAGATGTTGGCCAGAACACAGTAGTAGTTTCAAATGAAAAAGAGTTTGTTAGATGCTTTACAGTATTACAATCAAACTCCATATTTTGAATTTAAGATTAATCTTATTTAAGTTTACCTATCATAAAAATTAGAGTTTCTTTTAAAGTTTATCATTAAGATTCCTATAATAACCATAGAAAAAGATATGCCTCTCAAAAGAGTGCCTTCACGTAGATGTGTAACATCATGACAACTTCATTTCAGACAAGGTTAAAATGGGTACCCAGTGACACATGTTTAATATACAATGGACTGATGACAACAAGAAAGCACTATAACAAGAAGACAGAGAATATTTAGAAGTAAAGAAACAATTTTAAAATATAACCATCTCACAGACTGCTCAGACAACATTTACATTCCACCATCATAGAAAGACTAGAAAAATTGTAACTATTGCCACAATTTCCCATTTAAAATGAAGGCAATGTAAACTCAGATTTCCTTTTTCTGTAACACAGACTGGTGTTATAGCCCCTAAAGGCCTGAAGAAGCATGTTTGCATAAGCATTTCCCAGTAACATTCCTCAACTTTTTACCACTACTTGGAAATAAAAGGAGGAGTTTACTGCTTGCAATTTACCAATAAAACACGTGTGTCTGAGTGATGAACTATACTGGTTGAAGCCAAAGCCAACCCAGCACAAACTGCACTAAGTGTAAGGTCTTATGTCACTGACATATTTTATGAAAATCCTTTCGCTAGGATTTTCTCCTGAGAAGCTGAGAAGCCTCAGAAAAGAAATTTAAACAATAATTATCTGATTGCTTGGAATGTGATCTGGAGGTTGCTTACCAACAGGTGCATCTTTGATTGGTTCCAATCCACAATGTGGATTGTTTTTACTTGATGACCAATCATGGTCCAGCTGTGTCGGACGCTCTGGTCAGTCACAAGATATTATTCATTCCTTTCTAGGCTTCTGATGGCTTCTTTCTCTTTCTTTAGTATAGTTTTAGTATAGCATTTTTAATATAATATCACAAAATAATAAATCAGCTTTCTGAAATATGGAGTCAGGATTCTCATCTCTTCCCTCGTCCTGGGGACCCTCAAACACTGCCACAGTCTTGTGCCTGGGAAAGCATAATCTGGGAGTGCAGCACAGGCTGAAGTCCACCCTCCTCAGGAGCAGCTCTGTGGAAAAGGGCCTGGGGGACCTGCTGGACAAGATCAGTATGAGAGTGTCCCCCTGCAGCAAAGAAAGGCTTTGAGATGCTGGGTTGATTTAACAAGGGTATCACCAACAGAAATAAAGAAATCATTATCCTGTTATACTCAGCACTTTCCGAGTCACAACTGGAACAAGATTCCCTTTTGGTTCCTGCAACACTTAATAGATGTGGACAGGCTGGAAAGGATCCAGAGAAGTCCACAAAGATGACCAAAGGACCAGGAAGCCTGATGTATGAAAATGCTTGAGAGAGCTGCGTAACTCTGGGGAAAGCATGCTTAGGTAAGACGTTATCACCATGTTACAGCATTTAAGAGATGGCTACAAAGATGGAGATTCCCTTTTTACAGGAGGGAATCACATGGAAACAATGAGGGGTAGTGGGTAAAAGGTACCCCTGGAGATATTCTGATTGGGCACAAGAAGGAAATTTTTCACAACAAGAACAATCAGCTGTTGAAATAATCTCCACAGGCATGTGGTAACTTCCTGGAAATCGGACAGTTTGGAGATCCAACTGGTTCAGATGCTGGTCCCTCTTGCCTAAATAGTGCTTTATGCTGAGAAAGTTTGACCCAGATGATCCTTGGGGTCCCTTCCAACCTGGTATTCTATGACTTAATACCTTCTACCTCTTTTTTGGATCTTGATGATTGATCCTTTGAAAAGCAGAGTAGTGGGCAGTTAAATTAAAAGGATGTCTCAATGTTTTACTCCTTGAGTATCACTGAATTACATGTATGAGGACCACAAGATTCTAAAGAAGTTTAAGACTGGCAAGGGAAGTACCTTTGTCTTTTTATGGGATGACAGAACTTGAAGTAAATTAAAATTTTCTGAATTTAGCAGCTGGGAATTATATATTCTTATATTATATACTCTTAAAGATAACTGTGCATCTTTTCACTGATTTCTGGTGATTATTGTGGGTTTGATTGAAGCCCTGACAAAGAGATATAGCAGGACATTGTTTATCTTTTAATACTTTCTTTATCTTGAGTATTCTGAAGAATTGCAAAGATGATATTTTTTCTAAGCCTAATGTGCTTTGAACAATTCTAGTTTGTGTGCATCTGGAAGCCATATATTTTTCTCTTTGCCACAACTCAAAGTATGTGGAATGAAAAATAAGCTAGTTTTAAAAGAACAGAAAGAGTTTGTGGACAAGTCCTCTCATGATGAACAATAGCCCAAAATACATCATAGCTGAATAAGGATTTATTTATATCCCCATTCCATTGTAGGTGTTACTTAGGTTTGTCATAAGAGGATGAGACCGCATGGCACTTGTGTATATTGAAGTTGCATTGCTGAAAAGAAGAAGAAAGATCTGTAATGGCTCCCTTCACAAAAATGAACAGCATAAATACATTATATTAAAGTTGGAAGAAACAATGAGTGTAAAAGAAAATAATATTTTCCTGTACCTGCATTAGCTGATGAGACAGGACTTTCATGAAGGCCCTGAAGTTCTGTAAAAATCTGACATTTGCTAAATGTTATTTAATGACAGTGACATTTTAGCCTAATTGTTCTTTTAATTGTTCTTTTAATAGTTTTCATTAAAAATGTTTCATTTACTTTAATTTCTCATCTACCTCTCTTTAATGCATTTGTTCATTTGCTACTGCAGAGAGTAGCTGAATCCAAACTTTTTAGATTTTGAAAAGTACAATTAAAAATAACAAGCACCGTAAATTTGCCTAGATATGGGGTAAAAAACTCTAAGAATTTTATGGGATTATTTTTTTCATTTATTACAATGACAGTAAGTCATTATGTCCAAGATAACGGTTTCAGTTAATCCATGTGTATATGCCAAGGGTTATCCCTGGAAACAGATTCATATATTATTATGAAACTGCAATTTATAACACATATTCTTTCCTAAGAAAAATCTTTAATAATGATCTCCTGTAATGAACATGATGAATTCAAGAATCAGAGTAGGAGTTTTTCTCTCAAGATCTTCCTACAAAAGCAATTAGAACTCATAGAATGCAATAAGGAGGTTGGGACATTTAAATGCTATTGGCTGAATATAACCTGACTTGAGGGAAAGAAAAGATTGAATGTTGATGTAAAACTAAAACTTTGAACAGGAACTCAAGAAGTTCATATTCTACATCACCATATTCCCATCCATATTCTTTGTGTCCCTGGATCTACCATAAAAAAAAAAAAAAGTCTGTGCCTCTGTGGCAGTATATGGAGCTTTTGGAAATTCATTGGGCAAATACATTCTTCAGCTACATTAAGGATTTTAGTCCCTGTCATTTTTTGCTGGAAATAGTGGAAGTTTACCCAAGAATCTAAAAGTTTCCCTTACTGTCATTATAATTCAATCTACATAAAAGAAAATCTAGATTTTTCACTCTACATAAAATGTGTCCCATTTCACATTTCTTTGCAGTTTTTCATCCTAGAATGCAGTTTAGTCCCTTGGTGTTGATCATCTACCACATTTTTCCCACCCTATTACAAAATTTCTGAGGCTGCTCCCATGTGCTTTCAAGCAGACTTTATTGGCATTTGCTTCACCTTTCTTGAATCCATGTGTCTCACCAGACTGTTCAATGGTTTCAGTCTTTCTTTAATTCTGAGCCTTAGGCCTTTAGTATAACACACCACTGGGTAATGTGGTATTCTGACTATTGACAATAGAAGACCCTGTAGACCTAAGTCAGTCTGTTTTGTAGGCACAGTTTCCAATTTCCCAAATAAAGCACATTGAGTGTTTATCATTACTCTTTTAGCAACTAATACACAAATATTTTTCTTAATTTCTCACTAATAAATTTTCAGATAATACTAAAGTACCAAGTTACCAGCCCCTATAAAATCCTTTTACTGCTTCAATTTTCATGGCCTGCTTATTCTTTTTATGAGATACCATGTTGCTTTTCTATATGGACGATGTCTTCCAGGTTTCTATCATGAATAAGCATAGTTCCCTAGATCAATTGACTTTATGATAAGGTCACAAATGAAAACATTATGTAAGGTCACATGTATTTGTTGAAGGACCCTGGTAACCATTTCTAGCTCCAAAATCCTGCCTTGACCACAATTTATTTTCATCTTCCATGTAGACAATTCCTTATCCACTTCACACTTCTTTTAGAAATCCCAATCTTCTCCTTACTCGAGGTGAGCAGGAATGTATTCGTTGGGACTGCTACTTCAGATTCAAAAATCCACCTTTCAGATAAATTATTCAATTCTTCAGATTTTCACTGTTCCAAGTCCTTACAAGTCCTAACCCAGGTTCATCTGTTTCTGTTGGCCACATTTTCTAGTGCCCCACTTTATTCCACTGAGTCTGATGGATTATTCACGTTCTTCGCTTGTGCATGCCTTTTATCCTGCCAAGCATAAATATGGGCAGAAATCAATATCCTTGAGTATGGAGGTAAGCATCATAATTAAAAAAAAAAAAAAAAAAAAAAAGAAGATGCTCAAAATCTAAGTCTGAGCACTTTTTACAGCTGAACTTGGAGAATAGATTTCTCTTTAAATTCAAACTCAGGTCACTGTGAATCTTAATCTATTAATCCACATGAAGAACTGGGGTGTTATAGTGATTGTCTCCATGAAAAAGCTTGCTGACTTCTGAGAAATAAATGTCCATATTTCTGGTCAACAGACAAAAAGCTGTACTGTCTTTGATGTTAACCCACTGCAGAAGCTACATGACATTCATCAGACAGACTACAATTTTCCAATGCACTAGATTTTAAGAAGCCATAGTTAAGCTGGATAGGGAAGTAAAAGTGCTCATTCTACCAGAGTGTGCATGAAAAAATGGTTTGGCTAAAAATTCTCAAAAATAGATGGAAAAATGTAAATGATGCTTTCATTTTTTTACTAAATAAGAGACCTACTTTTCAATTAGGCCAAGAGACGCAAGATAGAAGAAAGAAATCAGACATCAACAAAACAGTTTCATTCATTCATTCAGTTTCAGGTTGAAAAAATCACAAGCTACAGCTTCAGATTGTGTACAAAAAGAGTTCGTATGGCAGTGATACAGGCCATATATATTTAAAGTTAATGAGATAGGTTTCATGATTAATTGACAGTGATTAAATAAGCCTCAATTCACTATTGCATGTAATGGCTTCATAAAATTATTTCTTTCCCATTATGGAGGGAAGAAAGCATCCATTAAAATATTTTATTTATACGTTTATTTATTGAAAGCAAACCACTAATTTTCTGAACACAGAGGTGTTGAAATGAGCTATCCATTAGAATAACATGAACTATCAGCACACGTCACTAGCAATATCCTCATCTGCAATTTTTCTGTGGTATGTCTGCCATAATGAATGTGGGTTTTCATTCTTATTAATTTGAACCTTTCTTGTTTACTATATTTTAATTTCTTTAAAATTCTGCAATTTTTCAATGAGTTACCTGAAACGCGTTCTAGCAATTCAAAGGCAAGCTCTATACTTACCTTTCTTTATGGCAATATCAGTTTAAGGAGTTGCCACTTTTAACCCATGTTAATTCCCTCATTTATATATAAGTTTAAAATGAGGTACATGGGGTCAGCTGGTGGCGGGAAGGCTACAATGAATAGCCAGATGGAAGAACTACCAGGCTATACCATATGAAAGGTAGTGCACCTAAGCAAGATTTTCACCTTTGCCACAACATTAGTATGTCTGCACTATTATTGACAAGAGAGACAATCCTCTAGTCCGGTGATTCAGTCATAAAAGTTCATAAGGTAACAGCTACTGAACTAAGCAGTTCATGTTCCTTTACTGCATCTAGAGAAATGTGTAGAAAAAGGACAGGCCACGCAGGAGGAATATGGGAATGTTTTCAGAGGATGCAGGGATGCAACCAGTAAGGCTAAGGTCCACTTGGAACTAAATGTGATAATAAATGCCAGGACAGCATAAAGAACTTCTTCAAGCACCAGCAGTTTAATCAGTAGCAAAAGGAAGACCAGGAGAAATGTGGGCAACACGGCCAGATGAGGTTGGTACCCTTGTGATGGAGGATACAGAGAAGACACAGTTACTGAAAGCCTACTTGCCTTCAGTCCTTACTGCTAACGACAGCTTTCACCAATTACATGCCATGGGGACAAGAGAATGTTTGGAGAAAGAAAAATTCTCCCTTTGCAGAGGAGGATCATGTTAGAGATCATTTAGGCAAGCTTAACATCCAAAAATCCATGAGTGTTGAGGGAGCTGGCAAATGTCATTGCTAAGCTAATCTCCATCATGTTTGAAAGGTCTTAAAGAGATGGAGAAGTGTTTGAGGACTGGAAGGAATCCAGCGTCACTCCAGTTTTCAGAAGGCAACATAGAAACTACTGGCCTGTCAGCCTCACCTCCAACACTTGAAAGGTGGTGGAACACCTCATCCTGATTGTCATTTCTAGATACATGGAGAAAGATTATCAGGAGTACACAATATGAATTCATCAGGGGGAAATCATGCTTGACCAGTCTGGTAGTGGTCTATGATGGCACAACTGGCAGGCAGATGAGGGGAGAGTAGTGGATTTTGTCTCCCTTGGCTTCACAAAGGCTTTTGACACTCTTTCACATAACGTCTTCTAGATAAGCACAGGAGGTGTGGGTTGGATGAGTGGACAGATGCGTGGATTGGCAACTGGCTCAATGGCAGAGCTCAGAGGGTTGAGATCCATGGCACAGGGTGCAGCTGCAGCTCTGCAGCCAGCAGTGTCCCCAGGGATCAATACTGGATCCAGTCTTGTTCAACGTATCCATCAGTGACCTTGATGAAGGGACAGAGTGTTCCCTCAGCAAGTTTGTTGATGATAGAAGGCTGGAGGAGTGGCTGATACCCCAGAGTGCTGTGCTGTCATTCAACAGGAATGCTCTCCAGACCCTGTTCTTAAATTTTAGGGAAGCGAAAAGAGAAAAAACTTTTATTTTGCAAGTTCTTTAAAATCGCCAAGTCCAAAGCTTACTGAATTCAAACTCCTGTTATTCTAATTGGGCGTTTTCAATACAGCCCAAAGGGGAAAACATACCTAATAAAACAGAAGTGAAAACATGACTTCTTTTGGTAGGAATGATGCTGTAAAGTGGTGGACTAATGAACTGAATCACTAGAGAATGTGGTAGAGGGAGGAGGAAGTTAAAGGGAAGGATGAGGAGGCTCCTCTGCTGTGATTTACTTTCTTTTGCCAGGCAAGGTAATTGAGAAGTCAAGGATAAAGCCATGCTCGTTATGGTCTAACATGAGTTGGTTTGTGAGTGTATGCCCCAGAGCAAAGCAGCTAATCAATATCAAGACATTTTAAAGCATAAATATCCAAATGATGAAAAATAGCATTTATTCTTCTATTTTCTCCTTCAATTACAAGCCCTATTAAATAAAAGAAAAAACATTTAAAGGATTTTTTCCTGAAACTTACCGTATTAGATCAATTGTCTAAATATTTTATGTGATCCTGTGGAAAATAAAAAATTGCCATTGTTCACTCAGACTTGCTGTAGCATTTCAGTCCTGAATTCTTTCTAATTTTCTAAGATTTGATCAAATGAATCCCACTTGCTGAACCAATTGAAAATATTATCAGCCATGACTAGAAAAAACTAATTAAGAAGTGCAGAGAATGTAGAAACAAAGATTAAAAATGCATCTTCCTTAATTTTGAGTCATTATTGTGCATAATCAGCATCATTCTTGTGATTGAAGACACTCCTGAGAAACCATGCACATGATTTAACAAGTGGTCTGATCCAGACATCAGCAATTACTTAAGATTGAAAAATCAGAAATGCCTCTATCATAAGAACAGCTGTAAAGGAGATTTGCACCTAGAAATAGTAAGGTACTTTGAGTTCAGTAATAGCAGAAGATGATTGAGGAACTTTGAAGCTTTCCAACTTTTTCTGAGTTAGAATTGGGATAAAATTGTGCACTTAAACAAGGCTGTGAAGATTTTCATGCTCCTTCTTCTTTCTTCTTCCTTTTCACAAAAACAGAATCATGAATGTTGGAAAAGGCCTCCAAGATCATTGTGTCCAACATTTGACTGAACACCACCATACTAAACCATAGCAATAAGTGCCACACCCAGTAATTTCTTGAACTCTTTCAGAGATGGTGACTCTGCCAAGTCCCTGGGCAGCCTGTTTCAATCCTTGATAAATCTTCCAGTGCGGAAAAAAAAACCATTTCCTCGCACTTATAGCGATACAAGCTGTAGTGAATGAATGATGAGAAAGAGGGTTGGAAGATCACCAGAAGAGAATTGCACAGCTCAATGACACATACTCACAGACATACATACGTACATCCTCCCAAATGTATTAACTCAACTGGATAGGTGTTGGGAACAGTGCAGCAATACTCACTAACATGAACCAAAGCTTAATCCCCTAAATCCAATTTAGCCCAGTACATCATAGGCCCAGGGAAAGAGGTCACTTGGACCTGTTGTCATGAGGTTAGGGCCTGCCTGGTAGTTTGGATTAATTTTGTGGTAGCACTTCCCCAGGCTCTGCCATCCATGCGCAGTCAGGCAGCCATCTGTTCTCCCCCTGCTCCATCAGCTAATGTTCACACTGGTTTTGGTTTTTTCAACAAGTCTGTCAGCCAAAGCAGCCCATGAGCTCACCATATCTGTTTTAGTTTTGACAAAGAAACTAGGACTGCCCTCAAGGAGACTGTAAGGGGTGCAGAAGAGCAGTGATAAAACATGGATATACCAAACAATTATTAATTGTAAGTTGTTACTTTTATCATCTTATTGGTCCAGAAGACTTGTCAGGATCCTCTTGGTCTCTTATGCATTGTTATATATAAAAAATAATATGCTGTGAACAAAAACAAAACAAAAAAAAAAGCCTCATCATCCTGATCTCTGATCTTCGCTGGCAAAACCCTGCCATCCCAACTTCCAATTGACCGTACCCTGTCAGAAAAAACATGACCATAACAAGTTCTCATCTTCTCAAAAGCAAATATTGTGGATGTTTTCTATCCCTCTGAAGCACCATCATGGAAACCCAAGGAAACCCAAAACCATCTTTTGACACAAGTATAGAATCTCTTTCTTTTCCCTCTCTGCTCAGACACTAGTTTTGTTTTACTTTTTCCCATCTGAGAATAATTCCATCAGTCTGATTTATCTCCTGTACCTCAGGTGCTGTTTTCTCTGTGAGCATTAACCATGGTATTCGAAGAGTTATATTGAAAAATGTAATCCTTACAAAATATTTACAAAAAGCAAAAGCCTTGAAGAGAAAGGCATATTAAAAGGGTAAAATGGGCTATGTGTGTGATACATATGTATGAAGCTTGTTCACAGGGTGAACAGGATGAGTCTGATAGTTCTAAGCTTTTTCTGGAATTGATTGCTCTCTTCCTGGAATATGCTCATACCTTGCCTTCCCTTGTCTTCAGTGAGAAGTGGAAATAAGGAAATAAGTAACTTTTGATTTATTTGCTATCAACAGAGGAAAAAAGTGATAAGGTTGAAGATTCCCCATAACTTGCTTTGGATTCGGTCAGGATAAAAAGCTTTTGTGCTCAAAACCTCCTTCTGTGAATAACTGGGGCCTTGTTTGTTTGGTTGGTTGTTTTTTTCTTTCTTGCATTCCTAATATGTTCAGTATGTAAAAAATGTATGTTTAACCTGCCAGCTTGTAGCTGCTCAGAGATAACCAGTATGGAATATTTGACAATAAAAGACTTTCATATTTCACTTTACACCGAAGTTGCCACTACTCTTTCTTTCAAAGACATGAGATGGTACTTTCCTCTGAACAAGGATATTAGAGCCTGGAGATCATTTGTCCTGTCTGAGTTTATTTGGCTGAGTTAGATGGTTGAGTTAAGGAGTTCAGCTAGTTGGGCTCTCTCTTTTGATTGGATGTTTCACTGAAGATTTCATACTCCTGTTCTGTCTTACTAACTTTCCGTCTTTTTGATGCTAACAACCCCTCAACCACTATAGGAGGCATCTAATGTTGATCGCTTCTTCTTGAGATCGCTGTCCTCTTTCTTCTCCCTATCTTCAGAATGTAGGGCAAAGTGGATCTCACCAGCAAGCATGCTGAGTGACAGCATCAGGATTGCATCCAGGAGCAGTGATCAGAGCCAGATGCAGGACAGTGGCGTCCTGGCAGGTCCACAGTGACAGGGAAGGCCAGGAAGCCCAGTGCACAGGTGTGGGGCAAGGGCAGGATGGATGGGGTCACACGTGAGACTGAGCACATCCTTCACTGCAGCCCATCTGTGCAGACACGCAGGCTGGGCTGGCAGTAAAGCCTCTTCCTAAAGCAGCTCCCAATGGAAAGGAGAGGCAGCGCCTCACGTTTGGCTTTCTTCACAACAGCTTTTATCAGTGAGGTAGTGACCTTGGGCTCAGCCAGATAAACACCTTACCTCAGCAACATAAGCTCCAGGAAGGGGTGAAGTGGTCTAAGGATCTTGAGAAAGGCTGTGAAATACACAGGAGCCTAGGAAGTTGGTTGATACTGTTTTGATTGTGTAAGTTAAATTAAAGAAAATGGCTCATTTCATAGGCATCACACTACTACGTACAAAATAGGCTAAGATTCTTGGATATAAAATGCCTTAGAAGTGAACAGCATTTTTTCTTTTCAGGAACTAGGTACTGAGAAAGAATTTGAACAGAAATTATGATGAATTTAAGGGCTTTCCTAGAACATAATATAGGAAGTATAACACAGATGTCATGAGCAGAGATTAATGAGTTTTCTCATGTTGGTAACTTGAAAAAGAATGAAAATAAATACAGAGAAGACGATCCAGGAAAGCTACTTACCTCTGCAAATACCCATTACTGTACAGAAGCAGAAGATTAGGTGGGCTAGGGCAGCAGAATAAATCCAGAGTAACTACTGAAGACAGTGAAGTTACTCCGCATTTATACCTGTTTAACTGAGAAAAGAAAAAGGCCCGTTGAGTATAATTGAATCAAGGAGTTTTCCATTAAGTCCAAATGACTTTCACAGCAGGAGGCTCCTGAAAGCTCAGAGGAGAGCAGCCATTTCAGAACAATAACATCTCACTATTGTTCTACATTTAATTCTTTACTGTTTGGACACAGTGTTTTAAAATATGCTCAGGATATGCTATGTTTTTTTACATTAGCTATATTTGATGCCAAACACTCTTGAATTCCAGTTGCAGCATCCATATTTTCTATAGATTTTTACTTATATTTTCTGAATTTTATGTCTTTAGGTTTTGTTGGGATTTTTTGATTTTGTTTTTTGTTTGGTTGGTTGCTTGCTTGGATGTTTTTTTAATTACTTTTGTTATTGTACAATTTATATGGGCTTGAGTATTGTATGTTTTACATACTTTCTTTTGGAGGTTCTGGTCATGTGTGAGTGAGACACTTCAGAAATCAAAAGGTTTAAAATATTCTATTACCTTACTGAAAAATTAAACATATGACTAAAAGCAAGTTCCAAATATTCAAAATCACAGTTGATTTTGCATAGTGTAGAGAGGATGAAGTATATTGTAAAAACTTGTTGAGTATTGTATTTATTTCCAGCTACTCCAAAGGTTTGTTCTTTCTGGGGGTTTCTTTTGGAGATGAGAGGTAATTGGGTGCTTGTTTGTTTGTGGGTTTTTAATTTTTTTTTTAGTTTGTGAGCTCCAGTTTGGATATACATTATACCTTCAACCCATCAGGAAATACATAGAGAAAAATTAAACTTACAAAGATGCATGTATATAATGATTTGATGACTAATTCCTATACCTACATCCATTAAATAAAACAGGGAAGGGAAAAAAAGGCATTTAGCTGTTTCTAAATCTTTAAGGTTTACCTACATGTCCTCACATTAACAAGGCAATTTCTGGCAACATATAGATGGGAATTCTGCCCTGGCCACCAGTCTCCCTTGAAAACAGTAAGACTAATTACCTAAAGAAGAGTTACTCTTTTTTTATCATAGCAACAGGTCTCTGAATACTTTCAATATATACATATGTGTGTGTAGCTATATATGCACATGCAGTAAGATTATTTTGTATATATATATATATATACATATATATAATGTTCTAATGTCTTTAATATAGTAATATCTGTACAATGTTATAAACAAGTAGAACTACATTCAAATGCTAAAGCTAGCACTTATTTATTTATTTATTTGAATATTATACAAATATTAGTCAACCAATTATTACACTAAATAATAGATAGCTAGATTACAAAAACATTGAGCTTGGTGATAAACAGGAATATTACAGTTATTGATTTTTAAAACTAGTTTCTAAAATTAAGCAAGACTGCTGAAAGCAAAGTTACAAAGTAATTAACAGTGTGTTTACTTTTTTAATTGAAAGTGGGAAAGTAGTTCTGGCTCAGCATCTGTGTCTCTTTACTTCAGGTTTTGCTCTTTTTCATGAAGTAAATCCTGTTCCTTTAGCTGGCAGAGACAGTAGGTAATGCTGTTGCAAGCTGACAAATAAAAAAGCACACTACCAGAGGCCCTCCAGTTCCTTTTCTAGAATCAGACTGCATTTAGGCACGTTTTCTTTTTCCACAGCGAAAGCCTGGTTAAAACACACTCAGCTTTATCAGAGAATGATTAATTTCTCCTCCCAGCTTCAGCCACTCAGCCTGATTTACATGAATCTGATTATTTGTTGCGCTATTTTATGATGAATTATTTAATTCTAAGGAGTGATCAATGAGGAAACAAAGCAGGTTTTCACTTTGCACATATATGTTAAAATTTTAATAGTGTTTTTTTTTTTCTTATCACTCTCTTATCCCCCAAAAGAGAAAAGAGATGCATGAAGGTCACTACTGAAGATTCATAAACCATTGTGAATAATGTCAGAACTATAATTTAATTAGCGGCCCATCTGTCACTTTCTGTTTGATGAGCACTAAATGTCCAATTATCATTTAATATCTGCTCTAATCAGCTCTGGCAAATTTCACAGGCACACTAGAGATGACATTAATAGATGGAAGTGAGTCTACCTTTGCAACATTATCAGAGAGAGGAAGCTTGTGCAGTTTTGACTTACAATGGGGAAGGCATGAATTCATTCCAATTAACAGCAAAGGCCTTTGATGCAGACTCTCTTGCTGCATATTGCTAACTAAAGCTTTTAGTTTCTTTTTTTCCAGAGTTTGGTAAAACACTTTTAATTTCTATGGATTTTTTTATTTTGATGGTGCCCAGAAATAATGTTAAATACTATATTCCCAAAGCCTCTATCTTTCATCTCTCTTTCTTCATTGTTTTAATGAATTAGTTTGCACCTTTTGATGCTTCATTCTATTTCTGTCATCAGTCCTTGCAAACAAAAAACCCATAGAATTCTTTATAAAGAAGGGGAAAACTGTGTTGAATAAATATGAGTAGATTTAATAAAAATCCAAAGCAAACAAAAGAAAAAACCAACCTGAAATACCCAATACAGACAAAGAAAAATACTGGGATACATTTTTAGTCATTTGCTGGGACAGGGGACTAATACCTACCATGACCTTTTGCTGGTAAAGGAAAAGCAAAAGCAAAACTCTTTTAATGAGAACCTACAGCACATGTGTCAATTCAGACAAGATGCAGAAAATGACCACATGTTAAAAGCACAGAATAAGTCACTGATAAGGCTGACTATCTATGAAATATGTATTGGTAGCACCCTAAAATGTACTTTTTCTCTTCTAATAGAAAATTGAAAACCCTGCTTTATCCACACCTTGAGTCAAGGTCAGGCAGCCTATACCTTCTCAGATTTGAGATCAATAACATAAGTCTCTGAAAAAGGCTTTTGTCTTGACAAGAAGCTTCCTCTAATAAGTAGGAACTGCTCATGTAACTGTTTAAATTTAGTCCCCAACTCTCGTTCAAAGTGAAATCCTCCAGCACTAGGAAAGAAAATATGGCCAAAAAACTACTGTTTGTAATATGACTGCATTGGTTTGATGCTGAGTAGCTAATAAGATTGGTGTTGCTGCCTGGTAGATCCACTGCAGTGATAAAATAGTCAGCTAAAAGATATAAAATAAGTCCCTTTTCCATCCTGCTATATGTTTTGGCAGCAGCTCAAAAGCTAGAATGCCTTTTCTGATACTTCCATATTTCTACTAATAAGATTGAATCTGAGATTGTGCCAAGTACAGCTTGAATTTATAAGAACTTGTCAGGGTGTTACAGTCTCCTTAACCCCTCATTATTCTGCCCAACCCAACATGCATCATAGCATTGGGTATTTAGAAAACAGAAATCTGCTGCTGGATGCAATGCAGGTTCAACTAATGCACATGAAGAAGAATTCTCATTATGTGTGTCCTCTCAGGTTTCCTACGGTTTAGAACTTTTTAAGCCTGCTGTGCCTATGAGGCATTGATTTAATAGAAAGCTTCTAAAAATGGGCACAAGACATCTCCTAACCAAGGTGTAACAAAGGGATTTTTGCATAAGGACAAATTAGCAAGAATATACAAAAGCAAGCTAGTACCATCCCAGGGGAATGGAAATGAAGGAGATTCTAAGTCCCCAGACATGACTGATCCTCATTTCTTCTCCTGAGCTTTGGCTCAGAAATTTGACTCTAGATACAGGTCTGAAGAAGACATAACGCAAATGCAAGGATTTGCTCATGAGAATCTCTGGAAAAAAGTAGTCCACTAGGACTAAAGACAAATCCAGCAATGAAAAAAAGGTTATCAAGGACTTTGGGGAGACAAAGAAGTGCCTTGATTCTAGACTATTTTAAATGCCCTTGAGAATTAAAGAAAGAATTCAAGAAGAAAGGAGTTTGTTTGTATGCAAGATTGATATAAACAAGGACTAGTAATAAGGTCTTGATCAGATGTTTCCCTTTGGATGAAGTATAACAGAAATCTTTAAATATCTGTAAAAGGTAGGCAATATTGTAATATAAAGTGAGTCTTGAGGACAATAAACTGTCTCTTCATGTGCACATGATGTCTGAGCATCACTGTGCAGTATTTTATTTCTGATTATGCAATGAACAGCTAAAAACAGCTAAATAAACTGACCATATGGAAAATTAATACCAGGTATAACACATTTTAAATTATTCTGAAAAATTATCTTGGCCCCTATTCTCTTATGTGACAATAGGGACCTGTAGATATGCCTCAAGCATCTCTTATTATTCCACCCGGTTTCACAGGCATCCAGATGACACTTTTCCATTGTAACTCTCCACATCTGTAGAAAAAACCTGGAATAAGCAGGTATAAGTACCACACAACCTGCACACCTTGAAAAAATTTTAGTGCAGTGTTATCTTGACTACCCTTTTTTTCCAGAAAACAAGCACTCAGTCACATGGACTAGTGAATAGCTAAATATTCTACACAAATTGTGACATTTCGAAAAAATTGCTGACATCAGCACTTCCTTTAGCTCTACAGCCTTGTTAAGTCCTTCAGATGTTGTGGTAGAGATGAGTAATATCTTGTCATGCCCTCTCTGTGATGGTATAATGGATATCTAGATCCTGATGTAAGTAGGTTTTTTAGATTTGCCTCATAAGCACAATGGTAATCCAACTAGATATTTCCAAATTTTTTTATCTATCATTAAAAAAATTGTTTCATTCAGCTGAAATGTAGTACTAATTTAGAGCCATATCCAGAATTAGTTCTGGATTACTGAAAATACATATTAAGGAAAAAGCATTTTGCTTTAAAAAAATTCAGCTCATACCCATGGTTTTTTCTATCTCTTTTAAGTATATATACTTTTAAATCAGTCCATGGAATGACAGAAAGTCAGTTAGCATCTATTAATAGTTTAGGATTGCTGATACAATGAGACATTCTTCAATATAATAAATTATGGGTGTGGATCATCCTTGGTGAAAAGTAAAAATTTATCTGTCTACATAATGGGAAACACAGCACTTAAACCCAGGTTTTCTAAAATATTAAAGAAGCCCATAAAAAAAGAAGCAGAACACCTCTAGGATGTTCCATAAAGAATGGCAGCCAGTTAGGAAAAGATGTGCTGGGGAAAGCAGCTTTCACTGCTCAGATAAATATTTTTCATTAGCATTAGATACTGCCCTGAGGGTCAGTGCTTAGACACAGTGTTAGATGAGTATGATATCTCACCAGCCTAAAGGTTAGGGATTTGGAGGGCTTTTAGCACTGGTTTAGCTGATGGATCTCAACCTGAAAGACCATACTTGCTTAACATTCAAAAAGGTCTGGGTTATTTTATGACTTAGTCCATTAGCAGAACAGGTCCAAATGCTATTCTCATTTCTCTTTCTAATCACATCTTAAGTTTAACCATTCTCTATCATCACATTGTATTGTTGTAATATTTTTTCAATATTAGGTACTATATGAATAAACTAATAAGTATAAAATTATTACAGGGGATCCTCTCTTCAGATAATGTAAAATGTAATAATAAATCTATTCTTTCCTTTTACAAAACAAACTAACTGGGGGGAAAATAATTTCCAGAGCATTATTCAGTCATTTGGCCAAGACTTCAGTATAACTCTTTCACTGCAAGCAAGTTATGAAAGTCAGTCAGCAACTATAAATTAATGGTGCTCTTCAACAGCATGCTAGGAGAAAAATAGATTAAAAAAAAATTTAAAAACCTCACCCATAAAAAATGGAGCATGAGCTGTTAGAAAAAAATGAATGTAATTAATAAATAGTGTTTTAGAGGAGAAATACCAGCCATTAGATAGTGGGCTGGAGAGTATACCAATAAAACACTGAACTGGCACACCATCTCTGATACTGCAGGTAACCTGGAGAGCCTTGCTTTACCTCTCTGTCTTCCTGTGCAC
Source organism: Calcarius lapponicus (assembly GCA_039654755.1). Taxonomy (NCBI): domain Eukaryota; kingdom Metazoa; phylum Chordata; class Aves; order Passeriformes; family Fringillidae; genus Calcarius; species Calcarius lapponicus. The sequence goes on along the minus strand of CM077464.1, from coordinate 27,792,571 downwards.
CTGCTGCTATTCAGGAATTTTTGTGGCTTCTGTTCATGAAGGACACGGCCTCATTACCTTTGATGTCAATGGTCAAACCATCATTACTTCCTTGGAAGCAGATGGGGCCCATATGGCCTGCTTGCATGATCATTGCTCATGTACAACACCCACAGAGCTAACAGGTTTCTAACTGGGATGAATTGCATTGTGACAAACAGTAAAATGAATTAAAGAAGCTAAAACAATGTGAAAACTTTGTAGGAAGCAGTGAATTTTATAACCCTCTTCTGGGTACATCATGGCACCTCACACCTTTGAAATACTCAATGGAGGAATGAGTTGTGAGAGGCTATAATGGGGCAATGAATAATAGGATGATATGGAAAAGGCCTGCTACTGTGGAAGCTGAAGCAGTAGGAATTAATTAGAGAACTATTACTCTCTTGAGTTGTTAGTGTATGACCCTGGTGATGTCAGTCTCCACTTAGGAGACTCCTGCTTCTTCTGGATTGTGAAATGTGGTGAAGTGCAATGCCCCCAGCATCTGAACCCCAGTGTTACTCTCTCCAAAGCAAAAAGGGGAGCAGGAGATGCTGCTAAAGAGCATAAAGGTAAAACCAGTTGTCCCCAGCTATGACACTGAGGGTGTTAATCTTGAGAAGCGTCAAGTGGAGTGCTGAATGAAGCACCTAGGAGTAGCAAAAGGGGGGACTTCAGGGTGAGGAGACAGAACTGCTGTCTGTACATTCAGTATCAACTGCACTTGAAGGATGTGGCAGCAGGATAAACAGTTGTGAAGGCAAACAAAGTTCAAAGCTAACATGGACTAGGCATGTTTGAGAAAGGGTGCAGCATCAGAGTGTAGCAGCTACGCCTTGCTACAAGGCAGGGTTAATTAGCTGAAGAGAGACAAGCTGTGGAGCTAAAAGCCTCTCAGACAATAAACAGTGTATATAATATTGGCAGAGATTCACTGTGCCATCTAGATAGAGTTTGCTCACCCTTAACTTGGAGAATCTCAAGATGACCTGCAAGTAGTGCTGTCCAGAGGTGCTTTTTTCCACTAACAGCCTGCCAATGACTAATCAAGGCGACTTGCCTCACGTTCCTAACTGGTAGGAAAACACATGCACAAACAGCTTTGTAGTTACAAACTCAGGGCAAGCAAATCAGATATAGAAATAACTTTTAAATATGCACACCAAGCCATTGCTTCAATCCTCCCCGGCTTTCTGTACTTTCACCCCTTCTCAGTATGTGTTTCTCTTCATGAAAACAAATAACAGTCTTAAGACATGCTTTTATCATGCACAGAGCTTCAGTTTGGGTGTGAAAAGTCTGTGATGGTTTGAGCAGTTAGTCTGAGAATCCAAGGCCTGACACTGACGCCTAAGATTTGTAGCTTTTATATTTTTCATATATTTGTAGTTTTGTAGATGACTAATGCATTGCTGTAGCTCCTGGTACTTTTCCTACCTTTTTTCCCTACATTTAGGAACAATAAGCTAACCTTATAAACACATTCCTAAAATATTGTTTAGTCTTATTCCAAGAAGAGAACCAACTACAACAATGTTCTGTTTTCCACCCAGAATCTGGGAAGACATAACAAAAGTGGGGCAAAGAAGCTCCAGGGCCACTTCCAGTAGGGCAGGACCCAGGGAATTATTACCTAACCAACTAACCTTCTAACTGGACAAGATATGATATGAATACTAATCCACTAACCTTATAAAAATTAACTATAAAATTACTGTACCATGTGCAGTTTTTGCCATATTGTGTACCTGATGGCTTCCAAGTAAAGGTTTGCTTTTTTCTTGGGAAGCAAACTTGAGAAGGTTTCTTCTACTTCCAGGCAACAGCACCAACCAGGATTTCACTCCTAGCAAGGAAAATAATACCAGCTTTCTCCTGTGGGCCCAAATTATCAGACATTGCAGAGATATTTTCATGTTAGGCAATAGTATATCCATTTAGGAAATCAAGCTTGAACTTATATTCATGAAAACAAGTAAGATCTTTAAATTTAATGCAATGGTCACCTATAATCAATGTAACTATTCTCACCAGCTGTCCATAATGAATTTAATGGAGAGGAAAGAGATCAAAACAAAACAGAATGGAGAGTTACCACACCTACATTTTCAAGAGAGAGGTATTTATGTTTTGCCAACCTATAATCTACCTAGAAATGTTGTAGTGTGTACCCAATGTTATTTCTTTATATTTGCATAATCATCATTCTACTTAAAAATGTAAATATACAAATTCTATATATAGAATATAGGAACACAGGTATAAAGAATAAGAAAAATACTTCAAAACTGAAAACACCCTTGACTAACAATGCAAAATTGTCTTATTTATGTACTTAGTTTGCTTTGGGAATCAGTGTGAAATCTTTCTTTTTGAACATGAAATGTTTGCTATTCTCATTTATAAGAATCACGAAGGTGGTGACCATAATATACAGTCCTCAATTGCCCAGGACCCTGCTATGACAGAGTCATAGAAGCAGAAAATACAAATACAAGCTCTTTTTGCAATGAGTTGTAGATGATGAGACAATGGTGTAGCTGATGACTCAATGCTGATGACAATGACATCACAGGGACATTGTAGAGATGGCGGTCTATTTATCTCAGGTTGTTTATATGTGGATTCATGAAAGTTCTAACTTGTGCATACAAAGGCCTTTGAAGTTCCCCTTTCATGAAATCTAATGAGTTTTCAATACTTAGGTCAAGGCATCTGTCACAGAGGTCACCTGCTCATGCTTGGTACCTCTGTCACAGCTCATGAAGCTTCCAAAATAAATTTTAGAAATGACTGATACTATCTGAACAAGAAATTGTCAGAACACTAACAAGAACAGGCTTCTTAACTAGCTATCAAATCATTATCATTACAGAGGCATGGGTGCTTAACTTTTAAAGGGAAACTTAAACAAGCTTTCATTCTTCTAATGGACTGAGAAGTGCTACACACTTTCTAAAAAAACCTCTCTTGCTCCATGTCAAACTAATTTTTCATGTAACTGGTGTTTTAAGGGAATCCTCTTTCTCTGTTGAGTTACTGTAGCATTTGAATCTGCCTTAAGTAGATGTTCAATTTAGATTTTTCATCTTTTCCTTTACAACTTTTAAGGGTCCAAAACCAACACAGCTTCCTATTCTTTCTAAATTTTACTTATTTTGTCCTTCTGCCAGTTTTGGTACAAACCTTTTTTTTCTTTCTTTTTCTTTTGCTTTTTTTTCCTATTTTTCCCCCCTCATGCCAGACTACCAATATAGTAGAACAGAATAGAATAGGTCCTTCTTGAAAGGGATTATCTGGTCCAACTGCTTGGCTACTTCTGGACTGAACAAAAGTTAAAGTATATTGCTAAGGGAAATGTCCAAATGCCCCTTAAACACTGAGGAATCTTGGAGGAATCTAAGAAACCTGTGCTTGATTGTCCTCTCAGTAAGGAAATGGTTCCTACATCAAGTCTGAATCTCTCCCAACACAGTTCTGAATCATTCTCATGCATCCAATCACTGGATGCCAGAGAGAAGAGGTCAGCTTCCCTCCTTTCCATTTGTCCTCCTTAGAAAGTTGTAGACAGCAATGAGGTGGCCACTCAGTCTACTTTTTTAGGCAGACTAGGCAAACCCAAAATCCAATAACCACTGCTCACAGGACATACAGATCTGCAACTTCAGGCCAAAATACTGGACATATGCATGCTATTAAAAGAAATATATGCGAGTTGTCAGGCTGCTGGATTGGTTTGTTCTTTTTGCTTGTTTGGTTTGGTTTTGCTGTATGTGTGGTGGTGGTGGTAGAGATGGGTATGAATGATTAGGTATATGGTGGTACAGATGGATAGGTACACAGTGAAGAGGGAACCTGAAGTTAGGCTTGGAATATAAAGTGGAAAAAATATTCTAAAGATGCACATCAGTAGCTTAACAGAGGAAAAAACTACCTACCAAAATATTAAGAACATGGCTAGAATGCTATAGTGGTTCAAAGAAACTGCAGCGACTTCTCTACTCTTCTCTGTCAAACCCCAGTTTCTGAGATGCAAGGTAATCTTAGTTTCTTCCCACCTCACCAGAGCCCTCTGTTTTTTCCTAATTCCTTATGTCTTGTCCCTATATTGCTAGAAGAATACTTAGGGAATATTTAGGAAATCCATGGCTTTCTTAGAATGGTCTTTCCCTAACTCCACTGAAGGGTTCTAATATATATCATAAATCCAGTCAAGTGTTTTATGGTTCACTGAAGAATACAGGCAATTAAATCATCTGTTTTTTTTCATTTCTGATAAAAACATAGCTGATCTTATCTGAAAAGTGCTCAGCAATTAGAAATTCCAGCCCTCACTTGCTTTAAAGTTGAGGTCAGAATGAAGGGGATAGTGTAAGACTCTAAGACACAGGAGACCTTGAGCACACATCTTGAATAATAGGCAGACAGTTGAGTTTGCATGAGTCCTGCAGGAAAAAGGTCCTTGATCAGTCATGCTGCTGCATTCAACATGAGATGCAATCTGTAAGCGGTTTTCAAGGGTAACTCCAAATAAAGCACGATACGGTGATACAGCCTGGAGGCAAAGATCAAAGCTGAGAGATGGGGGGATATAAATACACTTCCTCTACAAATGGCCAGATGATTCTTGAGCTGTCTGCTTAAATACTTCCCATAATGAAGTAATAGAAAGTAGTGCAGCAGTGGCAACAGCAGAAAACAGAACAGGTGCTTTCAGCTTATTTCTGCCATTTATCCTGAGCTCAGTGCCTCCAGATTCTGGTATTGAACTTTCATATTTCCTGAGCAGAAATCCTTAATTTAGGAAGCATAATTGCCTATTGCTTAGGCAAAATTGCCCATCAGCCTATAGTCCTTGGAGTGTCCATATGAGAAAAGAAGTTCAAGTATACTTAATTCTGTGGAATACTGAACCACAAAATACTTCATTTTTTTATGTTATAAATCCACTTAAAATACCCCACAAAGGGATATCAAAAGCATTTTATGTCTAAATTTTTTTTTGAGAAGAAATAATTTTCATATGCTTGTCTACTTTTTGTTTGTCCTTTAGATGCTGGTGAGTTTTTTTAAATTTATGTGATATACTCTTTCTCTGATTTCTGTTGTCTTTATATCAACTTTCTGTTGCTATGCTGGATATGGTGAAGAAATCAAAACATTTATAATGTTTTACACAGAATCACAGAAAAAATTAGAGAATTTCATAGGGGTTAAGGATTGAAATTAGAGAATTTTATATGGGTTAAAATAAGTACAAAATGTACTTTAGCTATCATTCATCATCTACGTAGTTCAAAAGGCCAAGTCTAGGCTTCCAGTTGGGCTCAGTTCTATGGAAGTGCTCAAAATAAGTTAAGAAGGGAAGCCTTTTGATGAGAACCTGAAAGAAAAACTCATGGTTCTAAGTTCTTTGAAGTATCTTTAATCATTTTTGAAAGCATTTCAGGTCTTTCTCTTATTACATTGTAGAATTTCACTTATTTTCAAGTCACACTTCTGAAGCAAGTTCAATTCTGTCATTCAGAGAAGATACACTAACAAAATAAATAAATGTAAATCTCAATAGATGTCAAGTTTTTTACATTTGTACCAGTAAACTAAAAAATGATGGAAAATTGCATATTTTTGGCTTATTCTTTACTTTCTGCTTTAGTTTGTGGCCCCAGTGTCTTCAGCAAATGTGACTTTTCTAAATATTACTAGAATTTTGCTTATTATGACAAATAATACCAATATAATTGATCATCATTTTTGAAGTAGACAGACTTTGCTTTTTGTTCCATTCTCCATGATTTTCCTTCCACAGCTTTTCCATAACAGTAGCCATTGAATTGCAAAGTGCATTACAGAGCTGTTTTAGAAGCTGGATGAACATGTAAAAAATCCACAGAATAAATTTAATTGTGTTCATATTTTCCAACTTTTTCTCATCAATATCTGCTTTTTATGCTGCCTCACTTACTAACCATGAGCTGAAACACCTTTTGACAAAAAAAAAATCCTTTCCTGAAAGACACAGCTTGAAATGGAATTAATCTCCTCATCCACTTTCAGATATGTCTGTTAAGAGTCTTGCTTTAGTATTTTACTAAAGCAGCTACATAATACATCATGTGTGCTTCTCTTTCTTCTTCTGACATGATGCTTATTTACTCTATTTGCTAGATACTTTTTTCTTTTGTTTAGTAAATCCTAACCAATTATGATCTGTTGCTATCTTTTGTGCCTTTCTATTGTTAGATGAGCAGTTTTTATAATTTTATTTCAGCATTTCCTCTCTAAACCGTATCACCCACTCTTTGTCTGTCTTAAACCAGAAGAAATAAAATTCATATCATTTTTGCAGGAAACCATTTTGCCATCATAATCATTGCCTCATTCATCCATCATCATCACAAGATTTAATGCTCAAGAAGTTTCTGTGACTTTCCACTCATTAGATATCCTTGTGCCGTGGGAAGTGTACTGCTGGAGGCTTTTTACAAAGCCATATATATTTCTTTCAAGTCCATTTTCTATTCTAATATCATTTTTTGTCCTTCCAATTCAAATCTTCCTTATTCAGATATGTATATTTTTATACAGTGCTGGTGGTCTGGGGTTCAGTTTGGCTTGGTTTGTTTGGTTTTAAAAAAATAGACTTTTGAAAAGTTAATGTCAAATTGGAATCAGTTGACTCTAAGTTATAAAATATTTCTGCTGGGCTCTGTACAAGAAGGAAGGACTCCTTGAAAATGTAATTGGTATTTCTAAAAGGGATTCAGGAATCTCAGTCCACTCAGTATATCCAAAGTGCATGTCTCTATCTGGGTAGAAGAATGGCATCTTATGTCCAAGATGTATCTGTAGAACATTACTTTCTAGAGAAAATAAGGGGGACATTTTTTTCTGTAAGAATAAGCAGATTCTCACTGCACTGGTCATTACAGAGTGAAGGGAAATAGAAAGTTCCTAGTTGCAATCATCTTGATATAATAGATACATAATGTATCCACAGAGGCATAGAGCAACCTTGCTTGTTCCCAGGACTTTCTATTTACTATACTCGCTCCTATAAATTGTTAGGCAGACTAACACTTTCTGTAGCAGATCTACTGCTTACTCAGTACTTATTTTGAATGATGCTTGTATATGTGCAGGGGACCAGATGTGTCCTTTCCAAGTGCTAATGAGGAATTGCCATGGATGTATTTTATAAAGGCAGCCTCAGTCCCTTAAAAAAATTATTTGTCATCCTGGCAGTAACTGGTGAGAAAAGTATGCACACAGGGAATTTATTTTCTTCTCAATAGTGTATGCTAAGGTCGGAGGTTCAGACTTCACTTTACACTGTCTTTGTTAGCTTAACACAGAACAATGCAGAGACTAAAGGGGGAGAAATGCTCATTTTTGTCACTCGCAGTGGTATCAGTGTTGGCCAAAGAGTGATAGAGGCCAGAACACTTGATAATTTGCCCACAGTGATGCTTGTACTCCTTGAGAGTTGTTTGAATTAAACACTGCCAACCAGGGAAAAATCAATAAAGTTGTTTAAATGGTTTCACAGGGGCCTTTGTGATGATTGAATATTACTCTTCTTACAAGACCAATAGCTCCTTACTTTTTTTTTTCAGTGCATGACCAGTAACTAAAGTTATTCAGTGTAAGAGTTCAAATGAAAGCTGAACATCTCCTCTTCTCACTGTCTTCTTCTACAGACAAATAGTTTGCATTTCCCTTTTTTTTTTAACTAAAGTAGAACAAATCAATAAACCTCCCAGAAGCAGCAACATTAACATTCCAAATCATCCCTATTTCCAGCTAGATCTGCAGAAAAGGGCAAGACCAACACTGATTTACACCATCTGAGGATCTGCTCCAACATTTCTTTGGGTTAGATGACATTCAATCAATTTACCCATAGAATGATGCATTGTACAAGAAGACCTGCAAACAATACAGATTTTCAGTGTTTGAAATAGTGAAAGTTTTATTTTTATTAATGTTTTTTACTCTTTTGAATAATAATAATAGTTTAGAGGATTAATGCATAAGAATTTAGCATTCAAATTTGCTTTTTGAGGGATGTGGCAAAAATTATAGAATTTTAGTAGTATCTTAGAGAAAGCAATAAATCTGAGACAACCTTTACCATGCCTATGTGGAAGATCTATTCAGTCAGCTAAAGATGCATGATGTGGTAGGTAAAAAATTTAAAAGATACTTGCACTGAAATAAACCTCAGTCTTCCTCCAACACTCTGTCAGCTAAACTAATACCAGTTTCTGACATCACTCACATGGAATGACAATGCAGACCTTGTAGCAGTCAAACAGGTGGCAGTTTTCTACATTATTTGTGTACATAATTATAAAAGAGAAAGGAAAAATATGAGTCACCACCATATCAGTGAAAATAGTCCCTTCACTCTTTGGAAATGTATGCTGTCAAATATGAGTTCCTATCCACACCTGATGAAATGCTTTAATTCTCCTGTGCATCTTTTTATGAAGTAAAGGTTATTTTCCTCCTAGAAGTCATATATGGAGCAGAAAAAGAGTGGATGAAATTGATTCCTGGCTTTTTATCTCTGCTTTTCCACTATTCAATCTTTAGGACATGCCTTGATTTCCCTGCTAAAACCATGACAGCAACAACAACAATTAACTATAAAAATGTTTTGAGATTTAATTAACTGTTACTACATTTCAAAACCTTCATTAACAACTCTCTGATGTGAATGAATTACACATTGTGGAACAGTAATGAAGGAAAATATACCAGCACAGGATACAGCAAGCAAACATCCCACAAAAGCAAACAATGCCTTTACAGTAAATGCCTTTACAGTTTTTTTCCACAATTCTGGGATATGACACCTTGCAACAATTTCTACAATGTTCCCATCCCCATAATGTACTCTTTTAGATTAACTGATACATTTTTTTTACTAGACAGCATAACTTCATAGAATACTATATATTTATATGCAAACATCTCCACAAGAATCTCTCTTCATCTGCTTCAAATGTGAAACTTAAACTACATCTTTTATGGAAAATGACCACTGAGACAGCTTACACTCCCCATCCCAACTCCTGGCATAAGAAAACCCAATGAATTCAATAGCAGCAAATACCTGGAATAAAAACATGCCCCATTTGAAACTAACATATGCCCCTAAACCCCTAATTATACTTCCAGAAGAAGAAAGATTTGGGATTTACTTCTTTACCTTTCTGAGTCTAAATGTTTAAAAATGTAAAGGAAAAAAAAAACAAATTACAAAACAAAAACAAACAAACAGAAAAAAACCAAAAAAACCCAAAAAACAAAAAACAAAAGAAACATCCCCCAAAAACAAAGAACACCACAAACAAGCAAAAGAACCCACAAACAAACCCTACCACAGCCAAAAGCCTGGAGTAAAAGTTGAGTTTACATAAAGGGGGTCATAACATTCTAATAAGAAATAGCGCATAAATTGTCTTCTCGAGTTTCCAATATATCATCATGGCATGATAATGTATACATCTGTACTACTTCATTTCTTATGAGTTTTTTGCCAGATTCTATCAACAAATAGGAAGTACAGATGAGACAGAAATGCCAAAAAATTTAAGGAAAAAATACCAAGTTGTTTGTAAGTTTCCATAAAGTTCTAGCATTGGAGAAATATTCAGGACAGTCCAGATCCAAACTAGCCTATCCATCTTTCTTTAAGTGCTTGTTATATACATGTCATAGTCCCTCTGCTGGAAAAGAGCTAGGCCAGTTATCTTCAGGCTTATCTACTGCACCACTTGGTCCTTCAGCTGGGCTGCAGTGGTGAGATTCTCAGTTCAACTTTGTGGCTGTCTTCTTGGAGTCAACCAAACCCATTAGTAGTCATGCACATGGACTAAACCAGCAGTTAAAAAATACACAAAAATTACGAAAATAATTTCATAATTTAGAAATTATTAGCTTTTTAAGAGCTAATAATTTCCCATCAAATGAAATCTTAATTAAAAATGCTTATGCTAGTTTTTTGGGGTTTTTTAATTCTGGTGTTGATAAAAAAGTCTAATATCTGGATTGTCTTATATGTGACATTTGCTTTCATAAGCCATGCAGTTATCAGAAGCTAATTCTGTTGAGAAACTAATCAGGGAAGGTGTTACACAAATGCATAACATATGATTAAAGAGAGGGAAGGCAAAGCTCATGCAAAGAACTGAATATTATAATGAAATTGCCACTGAATGGTGATGTGAGGGCTTCAAACTCAGTTTAATTAGGCCACTGAGTGGAATCCCCTAAGACTGACAGGAATTGAACAGCTAATAATCAGTTTGTTCTTTACTGATTACCAGCTAATCATGTCCCAAACACAACCTCTTTCCCCTTTCTCATTATGAATACATTTGCAAGCCTTTTTTCTAATTTCTGCATTTTTATGGGCACACAAGTCCTAATCAGATAACTTCAAGAGCTTCAACTAGTGTCTTTAAAAGCCCACCTATTGTTTGTGGAGCAAATATTTGCATCCTTCAGCATCACATTGGTAAACACTGGCTGTGCTTGTGGGAAGTGATGAGAAAGCCAATTATGCAAGAGCAGCATATTTTTTACCTAATTTTCCAAAGTTGATTTCCATTTTCCAGTGCCTCTGCTGAGCACTGTAATTCTATGTACAAAGAAAACCCACTTGCATTCAGAATTTCTTGCATACCAAGGCATTGACATCTGAGACCTATTCCTGTGGAGCTCCTTTTTTATAAAAGGAAGAAAAAACTTACTTTTTATGTGTCATCTTTCATATGAACTGTAAGCTCAGATTTTTATCTATACCCCTTTTAAGTAATTTGAAAGAGGACTATTGACTTCCTTGGACCTTACATCTGACCTGTCATGTTATAGACAACAAAGTGATATGGTTTGATTGTTAGCTGACAAGAGAAGTAGAAAGCAACTAAACCAGTAGAAAAGTATCAATCAGTTGCAATGAGGTGAACAGGTTATCTGGAATATTTTTAGATCAGATTTTTCGTGAAAAGCGTTAAAGTGTCAATTGTCCTTTGGAAATCAGCAAGCTGTTGGGTGCCTAAATCTATAGATATCTCCATTTTCATCAATAGAATTTCCTAAATTCCCTATAAAGTTTCTGCACTTATGCAAACACCAAGGACTTCTGTTACCTTAACACACCTAAGCAGTTCAGCACCAAGGCCATGAATACATCTCATCAGGATCCTCAGAACCTGTCAGCACCAATCCCATATCAGGAGTAATCTCTGTAGACAGCACAGAGGGCAGAAACGCTGTTATTCAAGATCCCAGTGAGACATGAGAGAGATGGCTGTGCACTTCTATCTCTTCTAAAGCTCAGACACCAGAGGACCTTTGTAAAGAGTCCCCAGCATGGGAGGACTCAAGCTTGCATCTCTTCCCCACTAGGCACCACACCTTTTCAAGCAGCCACATATTTTCACTCTCCTGCTGTAGCTTTGATTTTTTTTTAAATTACTCTATTTTTGTTTGGTCCAGAAAAAAAGGGGCAGTGGGAAATATAATTTCTTTTATAATATATAATTTCTTCTATGTATATGATTCCTTCTATAATTTCTACTCAACAAATCAGGACACCTGCAGAAGAGACCTGTGTTCTGATCTGTTTCCATGGACTGTTTCTTTGTCTCACATGATGAAGACTTAATGCTATGTATGTGTAATTACATGAAAATGAGAGAGAAAATATGTGCTACACTTCTTTAGGACATCAGCAAACATCATATCTAGTGACAAAATAACCTGTGAAGTCAACTAAACAGTTCCCAGTGATCTTATGGATAGGGAAAGAGCTCACAGCAGGGCACTGGGTCACAGTGCCATGATGAGTAAAGCCATCATGTATCTTGTCCCTGCTACAAGCATGTCCTAATTCTTACCATACTAGCTTTAATTTTTCTTGTCCATTTTTATCATTTCTTTGGCTGTTCTTACTATTAATTACTACTGCAACAGTACACATGTAACATCTGGTAACTGGCAAGAGCATGTTGGAAATAAATTTCATCTTACTGAATCAGTTATTATGTTATTGTTTGTTTGGAGATTTTTAATTATTCACAAGCAAAGGTTTATTTTCTCTTCCTGGACTGAGTCTTATAAACAAAATCAACACAAAAAGAAGAAAAATAAATAAACCTTTAAAGAAATATCTTTGATGTACACAGGCATAAAATGTGGTTGCAATTAGTTGTTTTTTTTTTTTTTTTGCTATTAATTCTAAATTTTAAAATATATCCTAATACTTGTAGATTTTCTTTACATTTATTTAAAAAAACACAAAAAAACCCCAAAAACAACTACAAAAAAACCTTCTTGAAGAATTATCTAGCTTCCTTTAGGCAAGAACAACCTTATTTTGAAAATTAAACAATAAATAAAATACAAAGATATGAATGCACAACAATAATTTAAAGATAAAACTTTGCAAAAAATAATTGTTCCCCCTGGCCTAGTTCTTTAAATAAATAAATAAATAATTAAAGGGAAAGAAGGAAGCAGTAAAGTGACTACATTAAGAAGTTGATTGATGTGTTGCTCCTGTGCGATGTACGGCAAGCTTTTCTCTGGAGAGACTTTATTGGTTTGCTGGTACTAAATTTTCCAAACATATATATATCTTCTGATGCATGGCAAGTTTGTCACTGTTGAGAAACTACGTCAGCCAAGTTAGAAAAGTTAAGAGCCTGTAAAACTTAAGTCATCCAGAACTGCCACTAATGGAAAAAAATATAGAGTGATATTAAAGAAATTCAAAGTTATATGAAGGTTGAGGTTTTAGATGGATGAGGGTAAAAGGTGGATAGCACAGGCATTACATTTGCAGATTGCTTAAAATACATAGAAAATAACAATTTAAAATACAACAGAATGTCAGATCACTTCTAAAACTTTTCCTTTTAAAAGGAAAAAAGACGAATTAAATCTGAATCCTAAACAAATTTCCTAAATCTGTCATTTGGTTTCTCAGTATATAAAGTTTAACAGTACAAGGAAGCTTAAACTGGCAGCTGAAAACCATAATAAATAAATTATGGATTAAGAACATTAAATTTATTTGAGAAATAATAAATTAGTGAATTAATTATTAATTCATTAAATTTTTGTCTGAAATGGGTTTTTCAGCCTACAGAAGAGAAGGCTTTCAGAAAAAAGTAATGCTGGAAAATATTAGCTTTCTCTCCATATTTTTATATGCAATGCTTGAACATGGTCTCTTGAACAAGATTTTCAATTGTGTAAATGACCATTAACAAAATTGGATATCTGCTGGAATATGTTGCATAACAACAGAATGTTCTCTCATCTAATAATGAAACAAAATATCATTAAACCTGGGCAACTAACAATGCAATCAAGATTAAAATCTTTCAGAATTCACTCGTGCTTTACCTATAAATATTCATGAACGGCATAGGCCTGTCAAAGAAGGCTGATAAATTCAACGGGTTTTGTCCATCAAATACTTATTCACCATGTCATTGCATTCCCTATAAATTTCCTCATCAAGTGTGTCCAGGACAACCTATTTCTGAGTCAGAGTACAGTGCTAGTACTTGGGGCTTGCTATTCAATAATCCATTCACCCTTGAGATCACTGCCCTTCCTAAAGCAGGTGAAACACACAGGTTAGAAAAGGCACAGCCGTGGGACAGCACGTCTGTAAAAACAGAATATAATCAGCGAGACAACTGTATAATATACTTTAAAATTATATTTAAGCATGTGTTCTGCTGTTATGGGAATAGTAGGTGATACTAATTTACCACTAATCAGACACTATTATCCACCAAGAGCAGCCTCTGCCAGTGAATTGTTACACTGGTAAAAAGCTGACAGATTACTTTCCACTACAGCGTGCAGAAATAAGAGATCTTTACAAATGACATGCCACAGCCATGAAAGCCAATGACACAGGGAGCACTTAGAGCTGATAAGAAGCATTTACTTTCTGCCACTTCAAAAGTGAATTCTCCCTGGGATGCCTTTAATCCTACCTGGCACCTTAAACCCAGTGCTCTGCACTGCAGCAAGAAGAGATGAAAGCAAAAGGGCACAGGCAAGAGAGAGACAAGCAGATTTAACAAGACAGGCAATACGTATGACTGATCATTTGTTGACATAAAATATAGCAAGAGACAATGGAATAATGAGGAAATAGCAACAACAACAATAATAATTATAATTCTAATACTTTTTAAACAAATATACTTGGGGGTTGAAGCTTTAATCGGTCACAGCAACTGCCCACACAGCTGGGAAAGTGTTCTTGCATTATGACGAAAATTGAATTATTAAAAAATTAAATGCAAAGCCGTTCTCTTTTGCAGTGAAAACGTTGTATATCTAGTAGGTAATTAGCAGATCATCAAAGCAAGCAGGGACCTGGACCTCTAAGATAGCAGAAATATTTTTCTGTAGAAAATGGTCCAAAGTTGTTTTCTTTCTAGTCCTCTCACTTCTGCTAGCACCACTTGACTGTGAGATACTGTGTTTGTATCATTGTCATGATACAAACACTTCCAAGTTTTGGCTAAGACACAGACCCCATCAAACGTAAAATCCATCAAACTAAATAGTAAGCCAATAAGTGAACTGATTTTTAAAATTATTATTTCATATTATCATAAGGCAATGCTAATTCTTAATAAAGATATCCATCAGCTCCTTCCTAATCTGAAGGCATCCATCCACGCTTGGTTAGGAGATATCTTTGCCTTGATGAATCTTTGAAAATGTCATAGCTTTGTGCTCTTCAAGGATAAGGAGTAAAAATATTTTCTATTATATACTAGATTTCCAAATTTTCTAAAATTTATCAGCCTTAGCAATTTTGTATTTTAGGTGTTATTTTCATATGTAAAACAAGATTTCCAGCAGTTCTTCATTATTGTGGATGCACACCACCCAAGGAGACAGTTTATGACATGTAAGCGAGATCTTTAGATTGTACTGTTCCTTTTAAACACATTGCACAATTAAAGAATGTGGATTCTTTTCCCTGTGGATCAGCATCAGGAAGGAAACCTTTAATATTTTTAGTAAAAGAGCCAAGGACCTACAGGGTTACTGGCTTAATATTCCTAGTAAATGTATCCTTACCAAGAAACAGGTCAAGTCACACATGGTCTTTGCACGTACCCTTGTGGTCCGTTTAAGAAACTTGTATAACTTGAGTCTTCAGGCTTTCTATAGACTAGCTGGTTATAATTTCTGTGTCTCATTTTTTCTTATTGATCTCAAGAAAATTGAGAAGGAAAACAATTATTTACATATAAATTTTTATTATTATGTAAATTTAATTATATAAACACATAATTCTGGATGGGTACAAAACTGCAGCATTTTTATAGTTATAATTTTTTTATGTTTACCATGACACAGACTGGAATTTCTTTTTTGTTTCAGTGAATTGTGGGGTAATGCAAATGCCAAAGTATTTGCAGGACTAACTTTTAACTGGATAACCATAGGATATAGCTATGATGAAAATAAACAAACCAGAAAACATGCCACTTTTGTAAGCTACCTGTGAAATCCTAATGTAATATTTAATGCATTCATCATTCCAAAGTATTAGAAGAGAACTATGACACATTCACCTTTATTGGAGGAAAAAAAACTGTGACAGAGATTGTCAAATTCTGCTGATCCTCCTCTGCTGAAACATTCTGTCCATAAGAAATACCTTGAAGGCATTGTTCCCAAAATACCACACAACTTTATGGAAGAAGGTTGACAGAATCTTGATCAAAATAAATATATGTCTGAAAGTAACAACTTGTACACATAAACTTAAGATAAAGAGGGAAAGAAATAAATGACTGTGAAATAATTCTAGTTAGAGAAAAAGCTGCTTCCAAGTATGAATTCTGTCCCATAATGGTGAGGAACTTTCCTGTGAAATTTGTACTAATGATACACAAATAGACATATTCATAGTCTTTATAAGCTTTTCAAATGTAAACAATCAAAAAGACAAAATGTAAAAACTTTTAAAAGCTCTTTTTTTACATATCACGTGTAACTATATAATTATATTTATTCAGAGGAAATTCTATCTGCTTTGTGTTTCAATATCCAATAGCTATGTGGGCTTTAAATACTGGGGTAATTATATGCTGCAGTTAAGAAAAAGCTGCTAGTACTTCAAATCTAATCCTGTTTGATGTATTTCACCCATTTCTGCAACATTAAAGAACTTGCTTAAAATAGTTGCACTTCATCACTTTGAAATTTCAGGACAATGGCAACTTAGAGAAACTAGCATCACTCAGTAGTATGATCCCCTGTGTTTAAGGATATGGTGACCATTTTCAGTAGTTTCTGTTCACCATCCTGATTATTTTGACAAGTTTTAATACTATTCATCAAAGAACACATGCTAAGTGTATACTTTGCGGCTATCAGGGGAATTTTCAAACTCATAAAATTGTATCATTATTCTTTACCTCAAATGAGTGATTGGTGTTCTGTGCCATGAATCTTCCTTTTAATAGACTATTGTAGGCATTGAATGAAATTTGAAAACTTTTCATGTTGCCTAAAACACAGCATTCTTAAAGACCAATCTCCAATGCCTTTAATTACCTCGGCAGGGGGGTTGGACTAGATGAGCTCCAGAGGTCCCTTCCAACTCCGACTATTCTGTGATTCTGTGATTAATTGACTTTTCTTGAATACCCCGCACTGCTGCCTGGCCTGACTTAATTATTTACAAAAAACTGCCTGCTGGTACAATGATAAGTTCAGTTTTTCTGAAATAATAGCACCAAAGTAGTCACTGTAATGTTGCTTAGTTGAGAAAGAGACCTATGAGAAATTAAGAAAGGATACTGAACTGACTGATCCTGGAGTTTAGGATGTGCAGGTTTCCTACCATAAAGCAAAACCACTTTCTTAACTAAAAGTAAGGACTGACCTCTTGAAAGGCTTTTCTGGGGTAGCTGTGCTACTAAGGATTTTGGCAGTCCATCAGTGGCCTGATGAAAGCTATCTCCCCCAATACTCTCACCTGTCACATGAGGAGGGAAGTGGCTGGTTGCCCTTGGATGGATAGCAGGTGCCCACAAAGTCTCTCTATCCCTTCCCACCTTCACTAGGCAATGGCAGAATATATAATGAAGGGCTCGTGGGTCAAGATAAGAATGGAGGGCTGTCCTTCAGGAACAGAGGTCTCCAGCATGAGTCCACCATGGGGTCACAAGTCTTAACAGCAAAACTGCTCCAGCATGGGTTCCTCTCTCCACAGGCCCACAGGTCCTGCCAGTAGCCTGTTCCAATCACAAGGTCACAATCTCCTTGAGAACACAACCATCTGCTCTCATGTGAGGTCCTTCACAGTCTGCAGGTGAATATCCTCTCCACCATAGAGCTACATGGGCTGAAGGGGAGCAGCCTGCCTCACCACAGTCTTCACCAAGGGCTGCAGGGGAATCACTGTTCTGGAACAGTAATACCTCTCCCCACTCCCTTCTTAATTGATCTTTGTGTCTTCAGGGTAGCTCATCTGATATCTTCTCACTCCTCTCTCCCAGCTGCTGTAGCACAGTAGTTTTTTCCTCTTCTTAAATGTGCTGTTCCAGAAGGAATTCCAGTGTCACTAATAGGTTCAGCCTTGTCCAGCAGTAGATCTGTCTTGAAGCTGCTTATATTGTGCACCGCTTCTGGTGTCTTCCCACAGAAGTGACCCCTGTAGCCCCTCCACTACCAAAACCTTTCCATACAAACCCCACACACTGGTCCTGCATCTTCTGAGGCAGACTAGGTTCTTTAGGGTCTGCCCAGCCACAAAGATTCAGCACCTTCCTTCCCTGACCAGAGGAGTTTCCAAAAGCAGAAATGGATGATTCTGGCTTTACTTCCAAAAGCTCCTGATGGTGTGAAGACCTGTGTAAGCAATAGGTCCTCACAGAGCATCACAAAGAAATCTCTGTGATTTGCTGTCAGCAGTCACTAGCAGACAGCCTATAGTGGGATGGCAGTGTGCCCAGCTAGCTATGACAAGTCACAGTTCAATAGGGACTTGGCATAGCTGTCTCTAGCCAAGGTTTTCCTGAACTTTTCCCTATGGCAAGATCACTAAGAGCCAAAGTACTGTTGAAAAACCCATGTTTTCTTCCCCAAACTCCTTCCTTTCCCTGCTTTCTTTCCCGTTTCTGGGCTCTCTTCTCACTCATGTGAAAAATTAAATCCATTCCAGACCTCTATTTCTTTATGTCTCAGTGGAGAACACAGGAGGAGTATAGAGGGAATGGGAGAGAATTCCTCCCCTTTTAATGGGAGGAATTAGACATTCTTTTCCTTTATTTTCTTCTTGGTGATGACTCTTTATGCCACACCTTGCTTATTCTAAGTGCATTTGATCACAGATATATGTTGCACCTAGCAGGATATGTTTTTCTGATGGGTTTGTTGATCTCAGCTGTATGAGGTGAGTTAGAGTTATTTAGAATCCAGTGGCATTTTAATGGGAAAACAGGCAATATCACAAAGTTCTTTTTAACAGCTACCATAAGCAGAAACTTTTCTCATCTTTATAAGTCTGTTTATGTCAAGAGATAAATGCATTGATAATACATTATGAAATACCTTATTCTTAATGACTTTTTAAGGCTAGGAAAAGCATTAAATGCTAGTATACTATTATGTCCTACTGAAAGGAAACATGCAGGACTTTAAACAGATCTTGTTTCAAAAAGCTACCAATTCATAGTGGTAGTCACTCTACTTATTATTTTTCTTTAGGTATTGCCAGTAACCAATTCTATTCCTCATGATGCCAGGAAAACTAGAGATGTGCACAAAATTATTTACTTAAGTTACAGATTATTAATTTTGAAATGTGCCATTTTTTAAAAAAATCTGAACAATGGACTGACAGGTACACAGATTGGTAGGGCTCATTTCCTTTGCGGAACTGCCATTTGTAAGCTAACACTACCTTCACGTAGGAAAGAATGGAGAGGATAACAAGTGGAAGCTAAAAGCAACTGACAAAGGAGTTTGAACAAAACTGTAGTTTTCCTGACAGTGCAAACCTGTTCTGCACAAAGTACTGCACCATCCTGGTTAGGAAATTGGGGATAAAAGTAACAGTGACACCTGACAGTGTGATGAACTCTCACAGTCCCTTTGGAGCAACCATTGTATATCCTCTATTCCTTTTTAATCATTCCAGTCACCTACAGGCAATTCCCTCTACTATTGTAATAGTAAAAAGTGGAGATATTTTTAGCTGGTGAAGGCTCATTTGACATTTTGTATGCTTTCATCATATTATTTAGGATAGAAACACTGTTTCTCACTAAATAAAAAGATTTCAAGTACAGTAGATTCAACGCACGACGGCAAAGAGCTTTGATTATGATATTTCAGCTGCGTGAGATCTGACTGTAAAGGCTAAAAGAAACTTCTGTTGCTCTGTGGGGGAACAATCTTCAGCACAAAGGCTTTTTACTACCTAGGACTTTACTAAGTTTTAATGCTGATTTCCCTCACTTTTTTAACATCAGAACATCTCTATTAATGTATTTTAGACTAGGACATCATGTAGGGAATTAAAAAGGCACTACAACCTGGAAATGGAGGTCTATCATCACAATCTACTTAATTATAAAGTTATGCTTATATATATATATATATATATATATATATATATATATATATATATATATATATACCACCTAATAAAAGCATGAAAGGGAAATGGAAAAGGTGTTACATTCTGACAAGTGCTCCCCAGACTGACAATAAATGTGGTTTTCCTGCTACCTATACACACACTATAATGCTGCAGAAAAATACACAAACACATTCTCTCAACTGTTGACTCTTGAACTTGATGAATCCTGAGAAGAAACTCAGTCTGTCCCCTAACTCTGTGGGAAGAGGTAGGTGGATAGAAGGTTCTCACAAATTTCAAAAAGACATCCAGATATACAGGGGAGCAATCCTACCTTTGGGTTAGTTCATATAGCACCACAATCTACAGGTGTAGATGTGTAGGTGCCCTGGCCCTGCCTTCAGTGCTGCCAATGTCCTGTCACTTACTCTGGCCCCACACTGAGACCAAGCACATCAGCTGAGTGCTACTTGTTGAGCCTGTACACACCTCTGTCCCCACTGCTGGATGAAATCTCACTGCATACAAGGGAAGAAGAATGGCATCATGTGGCCCTGACTACCCTAGAGTCCTGTGGGTATCTGGCACTGACACCAATAGAAGGGATGTTTGTCTCCATCCAAAACGTTTCTTTCAAGGATCTCTTTCAGACAGTAGTTGGTAACTTCAATAGCATCAGCAGCACAAGGCTCAGTTCAATTCATGTATTGAGAAATCCCTTTTGCACAGGATTCTTACTAGAAAGTAATGTGTTCCACTCATGCATTTAACTACACTTTATTTTACATTTAGTTCATTTTTGGCTTGATGACTGTGCCTTGAATAATCCATATTGATATTTTTTCAGTGGCTTGTGGAGAGACCTGAGCTGTCACCCCTACCTATTAAAACACAAAACAAACTGTGGGTTAATTCATACATCTTCCTTCTCCTTTAATAGGAATTCAACACACTTTGCTGCTAAGGAAATGTCTCAGTTCCCTCATCATCTACTTTAGAGGATCTTTATCTGGATTCTAAAATCATGAAACTTTGAAAAACTATATTAAATCAATATGCAAAGATCATCATAAACACCTCAGGTATGCTCTTTTAGGTCAATCTTTATATTAACTATAACTAGAGGCAGAGGCAGAGAGAAAAGTGATGGCAAGGAAAACCCAGATTAAGCATAACTTCTTGGTTTTTTAAGCTGTCACAGAATCCCCATTGAATTTTCTAGGATGAGAGTAACAGAAGAAAATAACCCAAAAGGGAGTAAGGATTTCTAAACATATGAACTATATTCATGATAATGTACTGTTTTCATCTCTCACAGCATATAACCTACCACAGTCAGTTTAACTATTCCTTTGAGCTGATGGACTACAAAGCATCCCTTTTTAGAAAGAATTCAGTAGAAGTTCTAGTCATGTCCTGCAATTCACCCTGAACACAAATATTTTGAGTGCTGAATTTAACAAGATTGTAATGGTGGATGAAAAGTCAGTCTAGAGCACTGATATTTTTCATTATATCCTGCAAAACTGAAATTCTTGGCACATCGATTGAAATTATAAACATAACTGAAAGGTCATGTAACCCAAACTGGTTTTGGTAACTTGTAGATTGTTGTATATATTTCAAGTATGGAGCAACAGGCCTAACTTTAGGACTCGGGTTACATTGGTTTCAAATATTCTTTAGACATTTGAAATTCAAACTGATGATAATCTGACCTCCAATTTTATAGGCACTCCTTCTTATTGAAAATACAGAAAATGATTGTAAGAGCTTTTAGAAGAACAGTTGGAATAATTGTTTCTCTTTTAAAATATATGCTACACTGTGTACAATAAGATGGCAGTAATATGCCTTAAAGCACATGTGATCCTGTATATTACATTCACACAGAAGATCCTGTTTCAGTTGAGTTTATGTCATGCATGCATGTGGATTTTGGTAACAAAGGTCAGCATTTTAAAAAGAACTTATGGTAACAAAGGTCAGCATTTTAAAAAGAACTGTTAGAGCACAATGCACATCCTCCAGTATTAATATTCTTTGTGGAGTGACTCCAGTTATGTTGGAAAGCATAATCAATAATCTCCTAAATGATCAGCAATTCTCCCACATTCCTACATATCTGAAGAAAACTTTCAAATATGAGCTACCTGTGCTCAGGGAAAGGGATCCAAGGCAGGAACATAATGCTCTTATCCTTCTCTAAGTATTGATTAAATGCATAATTCGGATATAGTTTGAGCCAGTATTCAGTAATACAGTTGTAAAAGTGTGTTACAGTTTCCCTATAGTTACTTTGATTTTGGCCAGCTTAACATAAAAAAGATTCATACTATTTTTTGCTCTTTGCTCAATATTAGGTATTAGAAACTGCAGTCAGAACTTTAATACTTAAAGTATGCTCTGAAATATTTAGGAATAATATTAGTACTTTGACCTTTACAATATCCTACATCTTCATTGGCCAGCTGCTTCATCCCCTTCCCCATAGGTTAGAGAGGCAGTAAAATAATGGGATACATGGAACAGATAGGCACAATGGCCAATCAAACAATGGAATATTAAAAAGGTCAAAATACTCAAGTCTACTACTATGATTTATAAAACATATGAAGAATTGTAATTTTAGTACCTAATTCTATTGAGAATAATCATAGTGAGAATTGAAAATGGCACAAAGAATAGATTTTGGTGACAGTAATTTCATTTTGAATGAAAGATAGCAGTCTGTATTTGTCACTAAAACTAGGTTCATTACCTTTATGATTTCACTCTTCAAAGGTACCCTTGGGTCTGAAACCTATTCTTCCTTTTCCTCACAAGTCAATTTAAATATTATAGCTACCTATACAACACTGTCACTCTGAGAAATACATTGGAATCTATTTCTTGCTATGGGAGTAAGAGGCTACATCTAAGCTCATATTTTTTATATCTTTACACATGTGTGTTTTTATGTCTCTCTCTATATAAATAGATAGATGTATACACACCCTCACACAGCTCTTCTGAGCATGATGAAAACATACAAGACAAAGCTTGATGATTAACTGCTGAAATACTGTCTTCTGGAATTTGTGTACAGATCACAGCTCTGCAGAATGTGAACCAAACATCAATTGTCTGCCCAATGAGTAGCTGCTTTACAACAACATAAGATATTGCAGGCAGGTTGAGACAACATTTTTGCTGACTGTACATACCATTCTTTGATTCTTCTTTCCCCCAGGGCTGTTACTTCTAGGTTCTTACTCTCAAAGTTTCCTTTGAGTTTGTTCTCCCTATGCAGTACATGAACAGTTAACAGTCAACAAACAACATGCATTTCCATATGCCTGCATATTTCAAGCAATTACATTTCATATTGTACTTGCAAAAAGCTAGAAGAGAGCCAGTTGATTGAAGACTGGTTTAATAGCTCTCTTGTTCTGACTTGAGGTCACCATGAGGAACATCCTTGGTACCACGAGAGGTCACCACCTGCCTGGAGCAGTGCCAGCACTGATGGTGCATGCCTGGGGCACACGTGACTCATGGCAATTGTGTGGCCAGCACATGCAAATCTTGTGCTCATCACACAACAATCACAAGGGTTTCAAATGTCAATCACAGACTAATCACAACCATTTCCCAACCATCTATGTTGGAAAAGATGTCCAAGATCATTGAGCCCAATCTTTGACTGATTTTCATCTTGTCAATTAGACCATGTTATTAAGTGCCACTTCCAGTAATTCCTTAAATGCCTCCAAGGATGATGAATATACCAACTGCCTGGGCAGTCTTTTCCAGCGCTTGATAATCCTTCCCATGAAGAAATTCTCCCTGATGTCCTGGGATAATCAGGTGCCTATCATGTGCCTGACACAACAATCACGCATCCAAAATGCACTGGGCAATCACAGATTCAGTTTGTGCACAGCATGATGCCTTGTGAAGGCTGACCTAGAACAGAGACTAGATGGAGTTAAACAATAAAGTAGGTATTTATTAGGAGGTCTCAATAGATCCACCTTGGGCAGTACAAGAGCCCAGCCAGGGCTACATCCAAGATCAACCCTAAATGGTCACAAAATGGATGGCAGGGGACGGGGGTCTCACACTTCTGTAAGTTCTGGTCCATTTGCATATTGGAGTTAATTGTCCAATTACAGCTCTAGCCGATGAAGTCCCATCCATTCTTCTTGTTTTTCTCTCTTCAGTCCACTGTTGTTTGTGCCGTTGGTTCTGAGATCTGGATCAGTTGTCCTTGGTCCCCAGCTAGGGAAGGAATTGTTTTGTCTACCTACTCTGTGACAAGAGCTTGATATGAAGCTCAGACCTACACACTAAAGGAGTACAGAATCTGAAAAATATAAAAGCTAAAACCTGAAGCATCAAGCATACAACCAACTCACAACAATCAGGCATCCAGTGTGTGTGTAGGGCACATCTGTTGCAGCTACATCCTTGTCTTCCATGTTGGTTGCAAAACAATAATGTCTGTGTCCTGGCTCTTTCATAAGCAACCATTACCACAGCACAGAAAAAGTAGTAGTTTATTAAATTATGTTGATTTAATTGCTTGAAATCATGTGAACAAAGTGCTATTTCTGTCTTAGAGACTATCTAGGAAGTTTAATGGTGAGAATTTACACCAGTGCAGTTGTGATAATGCTGATTAATTTTTGTAAAATATGAACTTCATTTGCTGGCCTAGATTCCTGCAAAGAGATCTTTGCAGGCAGATCTTAACATGCCTGATTATTCAGATTTCTTTGTAAGAAAATGGCTAAAAAGCTACTAAACACAAGTCTCAAAAATGGCAACTTTAATCTTTTAAACTTTGCAAATCTGAAAAGGTAAAGAAAGCAAATTATCAGTATGGTAAAAATGAAGTACATATTCTGATTACCTGGCTTATTTTCTACTTCAAATGAAATTGCAGTGTGATTTTCAAGATGCTATATGGTACTAGCACTGAATTAAGGAACTTCACTGAAAAATTAATCCAGTTTACTATAGAACACTGTGTCTAGGTCCTATATTATATCTTAAGAGCATTAGCAGAAGCATTTAATCATGTCTATGAAGCAGGCAAAGTTAATAAATATTGTATTTTTAGTTACACACTAACTGTTCATTGTCTTAAACATATCCCTGCAAGTCTGTTGTAGTGGATTACCTACTGCATTCTCAAATTTTTGTGACTGTCTCTTGAAAAAGTTCTCTAACTGAATGCCTTTATGTCACCCACTGAAAAAGTTTACTGCAGAAGGTTCTACATTAATGCTGTTCTGCAGCCCTTTTAGAGGTCATTAACTAAAATAAAGTTCTTTGGATGATACAGATGCAAAATTTGCAAGCTGCAGATTTATAAGCTTCAAAGACATATTGTATTTTGGAAGGAAAATTTTTTGTCTGGTCAACATACTGAACTTCCAAATACTTCATCGCTCTATCTTTGCATTCAGTCAGAAGGTGTACATTCATCTGGGCCTCCCTTTGCTTCATAACTAGTTCTGCTGCTGCTGTTGAAATTATGGTATTATCTTGCTCTCTCACTGCTGGCTGACCTAAGACTGCTTTTAACTTCAGATATGTTGTACTTCTGAATCTCTTTAATTAGGCAAATTCTGCTGAAAGGTCACAAAACAGTGGTGAGCACTGTAATTTCAGCACGCGCAGTGGCTGCTGCATACAGAAATACCTCAGCTCAGCACTGATACATAGGGTTTCAGACAGGAATCAGGGAGAATCATGGACAATTTAGGCTGGAATGAGCTTCAGAAGGTCTCTTGTCCAGCCACCTGCTCCAGACAGATCTGAGCATTGGCACATTTTCAAAAGAAATTCTAGGTTTGGGGAGTCCAAATCAAGACAGGTTCCTAGAATCAGTGATATTTTTCTAATGGTAAGAACATTTAAGCAGCCTCTCAAAAGGACCTGTCAAAAACCAGGGAATCCAAAAGCCAGCCAACACTTTTTAAATGTGCTGGTCTATTGGCTCCCCACCTAAACAGACACTAAGGTTCAGATCTGTTTAGATCAACCAGAAAATATCAGACTGAAGTAACATGGTTACAGGTGGCTGCATCAGATTTTGCACTTCAGAAGGCAGCTTTAATTATGCAACTTGCCTTTATACTGGTTTAAAAAAAGTCTTTGCACTGTTCCTCTGTGTTTGTGTTAGGCATCACAGCTCATGACAACAAACAGACTGAATGCTTCTGTGCAAATTTAACTACTCCAAACACATTGAATTTGATTTTAAGTGGCTGCATTCTTCTGTTATTTCTTGTTTCCTTCTGACAGAACCCACCACAATCACTCTGTTGTTTTATTTCATTTTGTGTCTTTCACCAGTTTAAAACAATCTTTCCCAAATACATTGACAGAATGTCACATATCTCTATGATTTATATTTGTTAAAAATACAACATGAATCCTTTCAGTATCATTTTTTTATCACTATAAATGACTTTATGTTTTTGTAACCATCTCCATTAGTGCATGACAAACTGTGAAATTTGCCATTTTTGCCATGACCAATCCATAAAATCTGTCATCTTCCTGCATGATGGTGTTCACGATTTACACGGAGTCTTATTCATAAGGTCACTTATTTAAATGGCTCATGAAAATTACTGTTAAGAAAGTAGATACATCCCATAAATGGGAAGTCACATGGACCAATTTGTCACTCTTTCCTTTTTGTAAAAGGAATGTTTTTTCAACACTTATGTATTCTCTATTATTCCTATTGTCACGTTTTTAAATAGCATGGATTAAAAAAAAGTCCATTACCTCCCATCTGCTGAGTATATTGTCTCTAGGTGAATACCAGGCAAGGAAAGAGAGATGCAAAATATTTTATAGTGGGTGGTCTGCAGATTTGTCATCATGATACAGATTCACATTCTTTATAAGCAACAGGGAAGGAGTCATCAAAAATACAAAGGCCACATTAGTGAAACTGATTTGGGAAAACATAATTAAATTGGCCCTACACATTTGAGATCTCTATGGTTGAGGGTTGCAAGCATATAATGTAGGTCCATATTCTCAATAAGAAATACACAGACACCACAATATTCATCAATTCAGTCTTATTTGGGAAAATAAAATATAGGAACACGAATACTCAAGCATGAATATTTTGTCATAGGATTTGCTAAAAGCAGTTGTTGGTACAGCAGGATTTCTACTATGAGAAAAGAATCCTATCTTCAGTCAGTCTTTGTTAATTTAACAACTCTAAATTTCCTGAAATGGATGCTGTGTTCCACAGCATTTGGAAGGCTATGATTTAAAGAAACTCACAGTAGCAACGGCTGACTAAGGAGAGACATTTCTGAGAGTATTAGGAATAACAAAAAGAGTGCAAGAGTGTGTGTGAGTTATATTTTGTCATGTGAATAAAGGGAGGAGAATTATGTCCTGACATTAGGTGATGAGAGGAGTTGAGGTCGCTGGTATCAGGTTTGGACCTGCTTGCTTTGCTTCTTTCTTTTGCTACATTTTGCAAAACCCACATTTATTGAAAATCTTGCATAATTATTTTGAAGTTGTTTTATGCACGTTTCTAAACCAAAAAGAGGCTCTTAACTCTCTGCTTGGGGACAGAATGTGCAGACACAGAATTAATGTATTAACAGAGTTAACTGATTGCTGTTAATCCTGAGCTGTGTCAAGGAGGTGGTAGGTATGTGCTTCTGCTGGGAAAAAGAGGAGATTTGAGAGAGTCATAACCTGAATGGGATCGTCAGAAGACATCAACTCTTCCTAACTCTTTCTAGGTGCTGGGAGTTGTCCACAGAAGGAGACTGCATCACCGTGCCTGGAAGGAGAGTTGCATGACCATGCATACTCATCCCATACCCATGCCAGGCATTTTGATTCCAGAGTTGGCACAGAAGAATGTCCTATTGATTCAGAAGCATTTGAGATTGACTGCTGGTTAGTGCCAGCAGCTGCTGCCCAGCTCACTCTCAGGAACATCTGAGCAAACCATACATTTAACTCTTGAAGCTTCAGCTCCACCCTGCTGCTGCAGACTGGAAGGCTGTGAGCCAGGGATTGTCTAGGTGAAAGCTGGGAGTAGTTTTCCCTTACAAAGGAGCTCTTTCCAGTGCAGTTTCAAAAGGGCTAAGGTACCCTCACAAAAATTCAGGTTTCCAGTTGTAAATTTAGTGCTGCATGAAGAGGTTTCTACTACTCTGAAATCAAGTTTATTTAATACCCAGATTTACTTCCTTTTGAAGTCATATTCATTATTTTTTAAGGATTACAAACATACATACATACGTACATGCATAAATGTGCACGCATACATATAGTGTTATGCCCTAAAATAATTTCAGAAGTCTCTTTTGACAGGGAGCATGAAAGAGAGATAATATCCCATCAATCAGGAAACAGATATCATCTATTAGAGAAACTGAGCAAATTATACAATAATGAAGGCTCGGATTCAAACCAAGATTAAAGACAATATCGCTTTCCAGCCTTAATCAGAGTGATACATATCTGTAGTTTCAGAAATATTAAGAAATACCACAGCTTAATGGAAAGTAGAGAGTAGCTGCCTGAAGGGAGTGGATATTCTGTCACTGGCGATGGTAGGTTATTCTCTACCAACAGGAAATCTTTACGCAGAAACTAAATTGCCCCTTGTCATGGATACTCATTTATATAAAGTGACATTGCTACTCCCACCCACCGATACTGACTTCCAGTAATCACTCATGTGTCACACGTACACCCAGGCAGAGTTACACCAAGTCATGTGAGCTAATATTCACTTCCACACTCCCAGGCTGTGACCACTTACTCATGTCAAGATATGTGCTGTCCTGTTCATTAATACTAATGCCAATTCAAGCATATCGGTGTAGTCATCTTCAATCTTACTCAGTTATGTTGGCACTTTACTCAATCATTTTCAGTCAGACCCACCCAGTTGCACTATAGCTGTGACAGATGCACACTCTCAGAGCCTCAGGGTGCGTTTGACAAATAGAAATTGTGTTGCCCAGATTTGGAGACTATCTGGCTCCCATATCTTAGTGGTAGAACAGCAGCAATGACTTCATACATGTCATTTGAATAACAATTCTAGAAGAGGAACACGTACTGAAGGCCAAGTCAACACGTTCTGAACAGAACCATAAAGACATCTACATTTTATCATAAGAAGTGTACACACAACTGTAAGTAGGTGACTAGCAGAGAGGCTTCCAAATGTGTGATTACATCTGCAAACAGGTGCTGGTGCATGTATTATTATCTCACATATTTTACATCTTCTTCAATCCTTTTGGTGGATACATTTGAGTGATAGGTATTGTACTTTAGGAAGTGTTCTCAAGGGCTAGCCCTGCTCTGTGAGTCTTTGCCAGTTCTTTGGGTGACTGCATAGTATTAACAATGAACTTAGTGAACTTTGATTTCTTCTCTGAATGTTGCTTCTTGGCAAAGCAGATAAGGATCATTTTAAAAAGGAGAAAGAAGCATGGAATAAAATTTTAGTTTGATCTTGACTGGGATTAAAACCAAGAAAACAAACTCTTTAATTGTACGTTCATTGTATGATATAGTTTGAAAGAATTATTTACCTAAACTCTGACAATAACATAATAATAAATTATAACAAAATTCTTTCCATGTCCCATACATTTGATTTATTTCAGCTTTTAACAGTGGAAGCTCTTAGCCCATAGTGTTTTCTTATGAGGTAATTGCAGCATCTGCATTCTGTAAACACAATAGGCAGAAAACTTTATTTCTCCAACACTTGCCCTCAGACTAAGCTGCCTCAGAACTGTTTGGCTTTCCCTGGGAATAGGAGAAAGCAAAGTGACAAATGTGAATCAGCATTCACATCAGAAATGTATTTAATCACCATTCAGAAATGTATTTAAATCCACAAAAAACCATTTACTGCCATTACTATGTTTATGTAGTGGATGAGGAAAAGACATCTTTGTGCATGTATGTGTGAAAAGAGAGAGGAAAGATCTATCTTTTTATTTACCTGTATGTATTGCATGCATTGTGAATTACAGACTTAAGTCCACTGCTTTTTTCTAAAGGAAGGAAGATTACAATTTAAGTTAGAGACCAAAAAGGAACCATGATTTCTTCAAAGCACCAAAAGATTCAGACAATTATTTTTTGGTTTTTGTTTTTAAGATCAATACACTGGGAAAATAACATCCAAATTTTGTAAAGGACATTATTTTTACCTGAAAAAAGATATCTAATTGTGAATTTCCAAGAAGTTCTCATTTAAGGTTGTTTACTAAATTGGGTCATATCTCTTTATATCTGTAATGAATTAAAAAAAAATCAACTATCCTTTATCCCATACCAGCTTCACTGATAGCAACTTATCTTCTTGGAGAAATGCATAGGATTTTCTGGAGACAGTCATTGACAAAAACAAAGGAGGATAGAGACCCGGATAAGTACATGTGAAAGAGGTGTTTTGTATTCTAAGAATTTCTTCATCACACAGGTAACCATGAAGGAAATATCACTCTATGCTGCCCCTTCTGACAGTGTTCTGAGCACACCAAGTCCTCAAAGTCACATGTTAAAACTGGGTTTTATTATTTTCTCCTGTTTTATTTTCTTCTGCTAAGCACATAGGAAAGCAAAATTAAAAGAAAAATTTTCAAGTGTAATTTGTTTTGTACATGACAAAATTGAAAGAAATCACCCCATTGTACAAATGGCTTTATGTGACAATGCATAGCAGCTATGAAGGTATGCTCAATGCAGAATACTGTTGTAAAGGGTTATTTTAAACACTTCCATGGGAAGTAGTAGCAGTATTACATTCCATATTCAATAAAAACTATTATTCAAATGTGTGCAATTGTTATTTTGTTTAGTTACATTTGTACATGAAGTTTTGTGTCTAATACAAGAACTGTCAAAGCGTGGCCCACTGTCTCTGACAAATACCTCTAGGGTAAGATTCACTTGGAAGAGTGCCCTTTCTTATTCTTACTCAAAACCTTTCGCTGAATTTGGGTGAACAAAACGAGTTCACAAACCTCTTTGTAGACCCTCTGATATTCTTAGCAATATATGTTTCATTTCTTTCTGGCTTTGTAACATTGAGTCCATATGCCCTTGTTTCTTTTTTTCACTTGCTGGGTCTTTTTAATCTATAAATCATGCCACCTTTTCTTCCATAACATTTTAAAATTCAGTTGTTTCTAGCAGATTTCATTAAGCCTCTTACATAACCTTAAGAGTGACCTAAATATTGACACCTTATTTTATAAAACATATTGTTTCCATAATCTACCTGTTCTCTTGATGCTTGGCTATCACCCAGTCATTTACAGGTAAAACAGCTTTGGGTTTTCTCAACACAGGTAAAACCTTTATCTGGGCCCTAGTCCTGTTCCACCATGATTACTGATACGGCATTCCTGTGGTTTCCCTGTGATCCCCACTGACAGACTGGAGGGAAGAAAAAATTTAATTGATGTGATGAGCCTATTGTACATTATTCCTCACTGAGTTCCTCCATTCTGCATTTCCCTGTGTACCACACTGGTTTCTTCCTGATGTTTTCAAGGTCCTCCACAAAAGTGAACCTTCTTACATGTTTCATTGTCATAATAATCATCCCTCCACATTCTTAGAGTCCATAATCATAGACTAAGTCTTAGGTTCATTTCTACGGCTCTCTTAGGAAACTGGCTGGAGACTGTTTATTTTTGCTTCCAGGTTTCTGACTGATTGCAAAAAAAAACCCAAAAGACCAAAAAAAATAAAAACCCAAAAAAACCAACAGATTGGATAAGAAAGATGAAAGATTCCAGTTTCCAGTGTAAAAAAAAGAAGAATAGCTCACCTTACTCTCAGAAATTCAGAAGACCTTTCAGGATGAAAGGGATTGAACTACGAAGATTTAAAAAGCATTGAGAAAATTTGCTTTTTTTTTGTATTTATGTAGGCAAAGTCTTGCAGCCTTTCATGTCTTCCCTTTTGAATTTTCCTTCATTTTTTGTCAACCCACATAGTCTCAAACCACCAAGCCGGTAGCTGGCTGCCATAACTTGTTTGATTTGATAGTCGGGCCCTACTTTCTCCCATTTTCCACTGATAGGCACACTTCAGTGTTATGACTTAATTTAAAATGAATCTAAGTCTACAGCACAGGTAATTTTTCTTTTGAATGTTAATAGTAATAATATATAGCTATTCTCTGAGCAAAACAGTGCTCTATTATTTTCCTTTCTGATTGTAGAAAATGCAAAGTTTAAAGAAGTTGCATTTCAGCTGGACTGCTCATGAACACTAAACTTTCTGAGGTTAGTCTTTGTTAGCAACAGCTTAAATTAATCGTTTTCTGCAATGTATGCCAAGCAGACAAACTAAGACAATTAAAGCCAATGTGACTTTTTCTTTAATCCTTATTTGATTGCTTGATGCAGTCTACTGATGCAGCTGTTGGCACAGTAGATTAAGTTACTCTTAACCACAGCAACCCCTGTTGCTCACAGAGCCAAATCCTGGAGGCATTTTTTTCCCTCTGCCATTGATTAGCAGCAAAAGTAATTAGAATATTTTGTAGATAAAACATGAGAATACTCAGTGGCTGAATATTCAGACCTTTCTGAAACTGCTGCAGTGACAGAGAATCCAGGTGGCATTTGCAGGTGCACAGCTGCAGTAAATGATGAAGCTGGCATCTTTGGCAGTTCTACTCAGTACTGATGGCAGTGGATGTTGGGTTTTTTTTAATCCAGTTTGTAATCTCCCTTCTTCTTTTGTACACACAGAAACACC
Organism: Calcarius lapponicus; assembly: GCA_039654755.1. Lineage (NCBI taxonomy): Eukaryota > Metazoa > Chordata > Aves > Passeriformes > Fringillidae > Calcarius > Calcarius lapponicus. The sequence continues at coordinate 27,760,098 of CM077464.1, read as the reverse complement.
CACACATTCAATTTCATCATATCTTTTCATCACATACAGGCTACTAACTGCAGTCATTACATGAAATATTATTCTATTTCCCTAATTCAGGTTTAAAAAAGCACCACTTTACATATGCACACATACACAGACTTTAGTTTAGTTTAGTTTCAAATTTTTCATTATAGGCGACTTTAAATGCCTTTCTTTTTTTTTGGTATGAAGGTTCTAAAATGTTGTACGACAGAAGCACTCAAACTAATGAAGCATTGTTGATAATTCTGAATTTCAGATTGGAACATAGAAAATATTAATTATTTCTGTCTGATATTGTCTCACTTTGCTGCAATAGATGTCATTATGGCACACAATAATAACATATGAATTGCCCTAAAAATGTAATGACAAATATTTTAGATGCAATAAAAATAACCCCCTCAAAACACACTGCATGCACACAAAGATGAGAAATAGGGATTTTAATAGATGGTTAATAGAACCCTCACTCACTTTTTTTCTAAACCTAAAAATACAGCAGATATTTAGAAAAATATTTCAAAACTGGAAACTCTAAAAAATCAGATCAATTCTAAAATACTGCTGCTTAGAAGTAAATACAAGCATTCTAAATGAATTTTCAAAAAAATATTATTTTATCAATTTTACAAAAATATTGCTGGTTAGCAGTATCTTGCTTGAGATGCTTTGGCACAAGAAATGTTTCCCTCTTGTAAACATTTTTCAGAAAAATAGACATTTTGGTAGATTTTCAACATAGTAAAAGATGTTTGGAATACTTCAAATCTAGTTTTGCACTGTGAATGAGATCATTGCTATAAAGCACTGCTTGTCTTTTAAATACAGTGCTGGAGTACTGATAGACAATTCTCCTCCTGCCTCTGCTGACGCCTGCCTGTCTGACACAGTCTTCCACTGGGCACTGAGCAATTCTATCACAAAGATCCTCTTGATCTGAACTTGCTTTCTTTGGGTTACAGGCCTTTCTATTTCATGCCTTATCTCCATCAGTGCTTTTAGAAGGACTTTTCCCATGTGACAGAATGAATATGAGCAATGACGGCACGAGTTTCAGGAGTAGCTCAGCACATGTGACATCAGAGGAATTTTGTTACTCCCTTTTCTAGCTGGGACTGTCTCTAGGGCAAACAAGAAGCATAAAGACTTGAATTTTCTGCTGTAAGCCCACAAACCTGAAGAGCTGGATCTTGAGTACCAAAAATTAACAAAAGGGAAATGTGCACCATGTGTATAAGAGTTTTTCATTGTATTTTCACCCAAGACTAGGAAAGTAAAGTGAAGGACCAAATAGTGAGCCTCTGGATGATCTTACAAAGACAAAAGAGAAAGCAACAGAAACTCATGTCCATTGGTCTTTTGATGTCATAGAGCTCTCTCTTGCAGTCTGGAGAAAGACCAACCAAATCGCTGCTCAATATAAAAACTGATCCTTATCAAAATCACTGTATTTGCAAAATGAATTTCAAATCTAGTTTGTTTTCAGATTTCTTTTCAGTGAAACCATTTTTTAAAATTGCCTAGATACTTTAACAACCTGAAATTAACTTCAGTTGTCACATCAAATCATGAAATGTGATAAAGACCTGGTAGGATATGAAATATTTGTGAGGAGGAAAAGTAAAGAATTCAGAACATTATGAAGGAACAAGCTGGGTTTTCTCTCAGGTATCATTCAAACAGAGCTTCCAAAGCTCTTGGGATTAGTCAGGGCATTAGTCATGAATATGCTGCTATCCAACAGTGAATTTCCTGCCATTCCTTGCAGCAGAGTGACAAAGCAAATGCATAACTCTGTGTGTGCACATGTATGAAACTTGAGGGAAAAGGTAGGGAAAAGAAAAATGGTGAATCTGATTACAGACTCTTTTAACATACTACAGTAGCAAAATCTGCTGCTTCTAATTAATGGACACATAGTGAAAACACAGAAGACAAATTTTTCATAGTGTAATCTGTAATGCATATATCATAAGGAAATACAAAAAAAAAATTACTAAGTTAAAACAATTTTCAAATAATTTTCTTCAAGATTTTATTTACAGCTCTGTATTTATTTGTAATGAGCTATTTTCTTCTTAAGTTTTCTGTTGCATTTCAAGCCTGAGACAAGTTATATGATGATACTGTATTTTTCTGTGCTCTCATTTTGCAGTGAACCATATTAGCTGAAATACCCAGGAGAAAGAGAAAACTTCAAAGCATGGCCCCAAATAATGTAGAGAATAGGTATGGTCTGAATACCAACTGAGCCTGAGCTTTAAGTTCAAACAACCTTTTAAGACACTTCCCAAGAAATAACTTTTTTAATGAATTGAGGTCATCTTGGGGGTAACAGTGATGTAAAAGTAGGTTCCAAATCTGACTAGTTCTCCTCTCATGCACATGTCTTTTATATCCTGCATAGCAGCTTGGGCATTGGGGATGACTCAGAAGCACCCTCACTACCCTATCACCTCCCGCAGTGAATAACTTGCAAAGCTAACATCAAAACCAGGACTTTCAAGACCTCCTAATTAGGAATTTATTGTTCAGTTTAATCAGCAAGGAAAAGAACACAGATACTAAGAAACGCTCTCCATTATGGAAGTGAAGTGGAAAGGAAGCTGCCAGCCAGAAACAAGCAGCCGACCTTCATAAAAATATTTATTTTCAAAATAATTGAGACTAGATAATAACAGTTATAGAGTACTTCTGCATCATTAGACTTATAGATAGAGATTAAGGCATATGTGGGTGTAAGTATGACCATGCCATCTTTTCCTGTCCTTAAGTGGGCAGTCTGTAAATCTGTAGCCTTATTTAACTATGAGCTTCCACAGAAAATTTCACTGAAACTCTTCATCCCTCTTCACCAGAAGGACAGTTTAACCCTTAGTAACTATGTCATTTTTTAACACTTTTGACCAGTGACTCATCAGACCATCTAGGGCTTTTAAGGGTACAAGTCCCTTTCAGCCATGAGCTCTTACCCTTTCTGCCCATCTGGTCTTGAGGAGTTGCATCCACAATGCTGGTTCCAGCCTGTGCCAGCCAGAAATCATTCAGAAAATGTCCTTCCTTCTCTTCACACCCATCAAGCCCTTCTGATTGAGTGATACCAGGGGAAGTCACTGCTGCATCCAAACTAAGTAGGACCACCCAGCCTTGGGAGTGATTCCTCTCCCTAATGCCTAACAGGTCACCACAGCTTTACTAGCTTGAGGGAAATGTTTGTGCACAGCCTTACCCAGGACCAACCAAGTGTCTTTCACTGACAATGAAAGATGGGATGAATATGCAAAAGGGTACAGATTTTCCACCCAGCATGTGAATGCCAATTTTTCCTCTTCAAAATCTTGCGTATCTAAGCCTTCAGTCATTTCCAAAATAGGCTTCCATCCAAAATCAGCTGATTAACTTTTATAGCTTTAAATTGGATGCTTAAACTTTTCAGAAGGATCATTTTCAGAACCTGTTTTAGACTGTGTATTGCCACATGTAATTCAGTTTGAACAAGCTGAATTTCAATTGTTTTAAATCTCAGATGTTCTTCAGCTTCATCATACTTCAAGGATTTTCTTTATTGTGACTATTTATTAGCTATCCCAATTCTTGTTAATAATGTGCATTTTTTTGACAAATAGATTTGATATTTTCCTTGTGTAACAACTCTCATTTACCACATGTAAGGTCATTATCTCAGATCTTATATTACTCAACAGCAAGAAAATATATGAACTATAATATTAGAACTTCTACAATATATTCAGTTGACAAAAATAAATTTGTGAGCTATCTTGAAACCATAATATTTTCAAAACCTGCTGGATATTGAAATCCAAAAGGTGTTTGCATTTTTTGTGGAGTGTTTTTTGTTTGTTTGTTTGTTTGTTTGTTTTTTGTTGGCTGGTTGATTTTTATTAGGTGTTTTTGTGTGTGTATTTGAGCTTTTTTCTACTTATTAACCTATTGACAGCTCACTAATTGAATTTTTCATGACCATTAACTGTTTCTATTTCCATGCTGAAGCCTTTTCTGGTGAAATTCCTACATGGAATTTTGTATTATACAGCAGAGTTCTGAAACACAACTGTAGTTTTAAGTTGTCCAGGTTAAAGATACCAGGACTCACGGCTCATTATACTTGAGGAACCGAAATCATTAGGTGGTAACAGCTTGTTGTCATACTAACTACCACCGTGGTCTGAATTAAAGGAGGCACCCTGCTGAGATCTTTACCAGGACTCATTCATTAACTCCCTCTCCTTGCTCTGTAGCCAGGTGAGAATTAACAGGGCAGTTTACATCAGGCAGATGGCAGGTTCCCCAGGACAACTCCATTTGAAGAATAAGGAGGAGGAATCAGTAACTGGATAATAAGCACTGGACAAATATGGAATGTAAAGATTTAGGATATTTTTCTATATGCTTTTTGACTTTCAGTTGATCCTGGGTGGAAATAAAATAAAATTTTAAAAAATAATAAAATAAAATACTGATTTCTTATAGTATAGAACCTTCCTGGCTAGTTTAATTTCCTTACATGTGTTCCCATTGATGATAGCTCTTGAAGTAACATATCTTTACTCTAATAACACAAAATTCTTTTGAGTAAAAGGGAAGATCCTGCTCTCTGCTCCTGAAATGCAGAATTAGTTTATGTCTGTTACCTTATACAGACCCACAGAACCTTCCTAAACAGTTTTCCTCTAGTTCTTCCTGTTTTTTTTTATCCTCACCATGCTTTGTAAGAGCTTCACATAATTTGATCTGTCTTTCTTTTTCATAACTTCTAGTGTTTTCACTCAAATGTTTTTATATACCAGAACATGTGTGATGTAGAAGCTTTTATAACACTAGAGCACTGGATTTTCCTTGGTAATGGATTTCATTTTGTACCTGACAATCTATGCTTGAAACTTATAAGCATAAAATTGAAAATACAAAACATATTTCTAAACCAGTTCTTTGAATTAGCACATTGTACAGTATCACACAAGGCTTTATAAACATCTTCTCTCCCCTCCTCCAGCTTTCCAGTCACTGGACTAAGATGATATTCATCACTCTTGACCTGTGTGCCCCATACTTTCTGATTCTCTAGGCTCTTTACCACACACTTACAAAAATTCAGAAGGACCTGAGGGAAATTATTTTTAAAATTTCTCAGGTTGTGTTAAGGAGAAAATTCAAAAACACTGTGGGGGTTTTCTCTGATGTGGTCAGAAAAATTTTGCAAAAACATTGGTAATGGCCCATGAGACAAGTACCATATTTTTGTTTCCATTAATCTGATATGATTTTGACATTATTCCTTTTGGTATTCTCTCAAGATAAATACCTCTTTAAACAAAGTGGCTGCCTCATTTCTCATGTTGACATTGGCCAGATCCTACCTTCTTGAAGTTTTCTGGTGCCTTATTTCTCCAGTAATAATGTTCAATATAAGTATTAAAAATAGAATTGTAAGTTCTCAGAAAGGGCTTCTTATTGGGGAAGCTATTTCTAGAAGTATTGTTTGGCTTTTCAAGTGTGCTTGCATTAAATACCAGTTTCAAATAATTGAGCATTTACTGTGACAAAGTTTAAGGGATTTAGGTGCACATATTCTACAGTTTAATATTGTATTATAGATTTTTATTGGACTTTGTTTGCACATTTTGATCTCCAGAGTAAAAGAAAAAAAAGAAAAAGTTATATGAGTTATTTATTAGTTAATCTGTCAAAACAAATTTAATCAGGAAGCCTCTTTTTCTTCTACAGTCTTTTCCCTGAAATATATTTCCCTAGTATTCCCAGGTTAAATTACAACTTAACCTTTCTTCTAATACTACCCTTTCACATTCTGAGCAGGAGATGTTAAAGCGACAAGATGGTCCCATAGATTAAAAATTTGTCTCCTTTAAGTTAGTGAGAAATGGTAACATGCCAGTTTGGTGTGTTTGCAACTTGGTGTTCTACAGCAGCTGAAGTTTAAAGGAGTGGTTTTGCTCTCATTTTTTCTTCTGTGATTTCTACAAAGGATCGTTCAAGTAAAATGCTTTTCTTGTGTTGCACATTGTTCATTCACATATTATGTTTCAGTGAATTAAAGCTGGTATGAGCAAGGTTGTATGGATAATCAGCATTCTTCAGTTACTGAAAAAACTAAAAAACTTCACTCTAGATTTAATGAGGTTTAAATTTCATTGGTATTCTTTACTGAAATACTCATCTTCTTCACCCAGAACACTGGATAAAATAAAAAATCCTCTCAGTACAAAACAATTCCATAGACAATAAAAAAGTACAGAATAGATGCAACACTACAGTGATATCCTGATGGTAACCTGAGGTAGTAAAGAGCTCATGAAAGAATACAATACAAGGTTCTCCTCCCTTTGAATGGGAAAACTTTCCAACAGTACCTAAATCACCCCTGCTACCAGCGATAGTAATTTCTGGTGAGATGCAGTATAACCCCAAAAAACATGAAGGCAAACATCTTACTTAGGAAAAAAGAAATGTTCATTCAGATCTTCAACATAAAACTCTGTATCTAATCACCACTAACTGTACCAGTATATGTTTAGAGATACATTGGTAGTTTGGTATAGGATATAACCTATACTGTATTTTTATTTTCTGTTTGAGAAAATACATAGATCTTTTTTCCAAATAAAGACTGTTTGATTGAAAAACTAATCTTGACTTCTCTCCTGTTTGAAAATGGCACGTCCTCTTTGTCTAGCATGACATCTTTCTAATGTCATAAAACTTCAATGTTTTGAAAGTAAAGGTCATCCTAGAAATTTAATATCTGACTAGAAAAGATCTCTTAATCAGTGTTTTTCTCCTTTGATCATTTAATTGTCTGTATTCTCATAAATATGCCTAGAGAAGAACAGGATAGATCAGTCAAGCTCAATTTAGGTCTTTGGCCAAGATCTGAGCAATTATAAAGACCGGTACTATTTATAACACCTTCTGATACTATCATTTGCCAGGTTCTAATGTCTGTATCTTTTCATTTCAGATCATAAAAAAGCCCCTGTGCAGTTCTGTGCATCTGCTTGAATTAGATGACTTAGTTATTTCTACCTGCAGGTACATTTATTATAATGCTATTATGCACATTGGAAGGATCACAGAATAAAGCCTGTTCTAGTACAATGTAGTTAAGAGAATTAGGCATATGTACCCTTATATTAACAGAAATCTGCTTAAACACCTCCCTGGGTTCCTCATGCTATTCTATAGATAAGCTAAATAAAAATCTGTTAGTCATTCAGCCATCAAGTAAATGGGTACTCATTCCATATTGTGTTAGCTATAAAGCAGAAAATTTATTTTCTATTAAAAGCCATATGCATCCTGCTTGCATAACTTGTTTCAAGTAAGGAAAGAAAGCAGAAGCCTCGTCAACATTTTTTATGACCTTTTAACATACAGTATGAGAGTATAACCTTTAGTTACAATGATAAGCAGAACTCCCATTCTACTTAGACTTCAGAGGAATAGTGTTACTTTCTTTTTTGTTTTATTACTCATGTGGAAAAGTCACAACATCGAAGATGCTTGGGTTCCACTTGAGGGATTTCATTTCTACAGTCAATGCTATAAAAACCCTATTTTGAGAAAAAATTAGTAACAGCAATCTGTAATATTAATAGTAATCTGAAGCATTTCCCAAGCTATAGCACCCCATTAACACTTTATCAGCCTTCACTCCTTCCCTTTTGTACTGTTTTTGTTATTGTTTCTGAATATTACTTTCAAATCATATAAACACATATAAACAACTAAATATCCCCAAGACAGAACAGTTCATAAGTCCATTCTCCTGGTTCAAAGAGGAAGCAGCTCATAGGTGTTCAAATGCATTCATTTTTTCTGAATCAAATTTGGGACTTGACACAATATAGAGCAGGCACCTGCTATGGATATAGTTTAGCACTGAACATGATGGTCTTATTTTAGCAGTTGGACTTGATGATCTTAGAGATTTTTTCCCAACCTAAATGATCCTATGGTTCCATGATTCTCACACTGCCATTTATTCTAATTATTTCTATAAGATATGAAAGAATATCCTGCCTGTATTTCCTTTTTAAAAATGTAAACTGTTGTTTATCAATCTCAAAGTGAAAGAGTTAGTTTTGTCACTATATTGAAACTATTTTTTTTCCCACCTAAGGAGTTATTATGCCTGAAAATGTTGTATCTTTTTCCAGGTGCAGCATCTGTTCAAATGGAAGCATTCACTTCTTTCTACAAAAGTTTTCTTGGTTTTTATTCCTCTCATTAAAAGTGTGTGGAGCTAGAAGATAATGTGGACATTTCTTAATATTAAGCTGTCCAGGAAAAAAAGAAAGGTACAATTGTAACTGAGTACATGTTTTAACATCTAGTTATTGAATTGATTATTTATTTTTTATTTATTTGAAAATTCTATGCATGAAAAGTAGGTAACTTACATTCTTTCAACATAGTTCTTCACGTGTCGCTTTAAAGTTGAATGGGAATTAAAGGACAGTTGTGTGAATTCCCCTAGGTAGCATAACAACCATGCTAAGTTCTGAACACCCTTAGTAACCAATGTGTCTCTATGTCAGGATCTGTCTGTTTGTGGACAAGAGAGAGCACTTTTTGCAGCTGTGTATTTCCCACAAAAATCTGAGCACCTTGGTACTTTCTTCTCACTACAACAGGACCCCAATTAAAATCTAAGCATCAGTGAGCCACCATGATATATAAATCACTTGAAAATACAGGTTACAGGGGTGTAATGGGAAAGGGGGAGTAGGTAACATTAATCACAGTCAACTTTCTCTTGATTTGGATTTTGCAAAAACCATTGCCCGTTCTTCAGCATCCTTCCTGCCTTTACGAGGTGAAGTAGTTAGTCAATTAGGGACATCCAAGGGCAAGAGAAAATTACCACAAGGTTCTTTACCACTCTCTGTATTTTTAAAGTGTGCCTTTTATACTAAACAAGATATTATTTCTTGAGAAAATGCAGAGGACATCTCAAGACATATAACACCAAAGAGTAATCCCTGGTCTTCCTAAGGTTATGTACATAATTTTTAATAAAATTAATATCTTTTTTACTGGTCTCCATTTGAATTCATGTGATTTCTTTTTTTTTTTTTTTTTCCTATAGTTGTATAGTTTGGTTGTATGATTTGGTTTTGAATAAAACAAAATAATACTAATTGATTAATATGTTTTTTTATTAGTTTTATCTGAAATAGGGGGAAACAAAAGCAAAACAGCAGTATAATTACAAAACAGACTAAGTTCCTTTATTATATGCCCTCAGGAAAAAAAATCCTGTAATTGATTAATACAAAAATTAAGTTAGAAACATCAATAATACATCAGCTTCATGGGACCAGCCTGTAAGGTGTCTTAGGCAACACCCAGTCTGAACAAGTAGCATTGATTTCATTCAGTAGCAGATACAAAAGTTTAGAAGAAGACTCATTAAGTCTCATCACTAAGTAAATAAGTAAAAGTACACACAAGAGAACTCATCTCTCTTTGATGCTTCAGGAACCACAGACCAAATCTAATTTGTTTTGTTCAGGTGTGTAGTCTCTCACTTAAGTGCTGGGTCAGTCTAGGACAAGAAGCCTTGCAATTCAAGGGAATTGCATCTAAAATGGATGTAATAGGATAGTAAGGATAGTAAATGATTCAGGATAGCAAATGACTTTTGCTAATGAAATTCCAATGGCTGACATTATGGCATCTCTGTTAGTCTGTACATTTATTTGATGAAGTGTACAAATCATTACACAGAAGAGAATTGTTTGAAAATAAACATCAGATTGATTTAAGCACTCTCAGAGGTTAAAAAAAAGACACCAAGAATACTTTTGAAATATTTTTTGTTTGTTTTACTGTATCTAAAGCAGAATATTAAGATTCTATTGTTATACCAGTTTTATTCCTCTTCTGGTACAAAAAGTTTACCAGGTACAACACAAAGCATTTGACCAACATTTACAATAATTCAGCTGAGAATTTCAGACAGATCCAGAGCTCCCCACAGGGAGATTCAGCAGTACATAATCTAACTTCTAAGCACTATTTTAAATTTAAATGATTAATATACTGGGTGGAGAACCTGCTCATTCCAGACACTCCTCCCAGACAGTTCTGGCCCTAGAATTGACTGAACTGTACAAGGATAATGCATCTGTAATTAGTAAAAACTGCTCCAACACATGAAAAAATTGATCATGTCAGACAATCCTTCATACATAACTAAGATAGTCAGCAGATATTTTGTACATGCTTTAGGATGATCAATAGCAACAGATGGTGCGAGCGCTGAAGTGATCAATAGGACCATGGATGGGCCATCTGAGTGTAAGAATTCAGGAAAAAGTTCTCCATGGAGCCTCAGTGAATCCACGTGGAGTCACTGACACACTGATGACATGGATTGTCACTATCAGGACAGCACTGACCCATCCTGTTCAAAAGAGTCACTTCTCCATGTGAGCTTTATCCTACGCAAGAAACACCAATAACTACATGGTTTAGCAAATGCTCTCTGCCAACTGCTATTCAAACATTTTAATTACAATAATGAGAAAAAGTGGAGAATTAACACTAAGTATTCAGCAAGTAGCAGCATGTTTTATATTCCTCATACATAAGACAGAGATTTTTTATTTCATATGCATTCACAGCTGCTCCAGTGAGTAATTCTGAACAGTCATGTGACTGCATGCAGATATTAGACTTAACAAAGACTTAGAGGTTTCTTTTTGTGTGAAGATTTTATTTCAGGAACAGTATTTATGGTTTCTTATTTAAACTTGGAGGCAACCAAGAAAGCAGAAATGAAGCAAAGAGACTAAATTTTTATGCTTTGCTACTTTAGTCTCCTGAAGTAAAAAATTGCTCTTGAGTCATACAATATTCCAAGCCTTCAGTACTGTCTTTTACATTATTGGTAAGTGGGAAGAAATTAATTTAACTAGAGCTATATGCCTCTAACACAAATTTAATTTTGCAATTGTCTCTTTCAGTAGTTTCTATCATTCTGAACTGCTGTAATCAACTGACTAAGGAGACATGAAAATACAACCATATCATAATTCTGGAGAGAGGCCTGCTCCTCTCTAATTTTGTAAGAGCCCAGGGAATCTTAAGCTTGAAGTGTAATGTTCCCCTCAAAATAATTCAGTAGTTGCCCATGAAGAATACTGTGGGTTTGACCTCAAATTTCTAGATACTTCTCCCTCAGTGATGTCTGCACCACACCTCACTGTCCCAAACTGATGCTCTAAAAGGAGAATTTTACTGCAAGTAACAGTAAACAGGTACAGGACATTTTGGTCAGGATGCGTCTACATGCCTAAGACTTTCTGAAAGGCTTTCTATCTAGTAGTCTTATTTTTAATATCTTTGCTAGCTTTCACCTTTCTTACACAAATCAAATGTATCTCATTTGAACTTGCACACCAATGTGATTAATTATGTTGTACAACCTGTTTAGTGCCTGCTTCTGTACACACAACGATTGTAGCATTGTAAAATGGTTTGGGATGGAAGGGACCTTAAAGATCATCCCATTCCAACCCCTCTGCCATGGACAACTTCCACTGGATCAGGTTGTTCAAAGTCCCATAAAACCTGGCCTTGAACACTTCCAGGGATGGGGCATCCATCACTTCTTTTGGTAACCTGTTCCCGTGCCTCACCAATACAAGTGGGGCTAATACCTCATCCAGGCTAAACCTTCTCTCTTTTGGTTTATAGCCATTATCCCTTTTCCTATCACCATGTGCCCTTGTGAAAGATCCCTCTCCAGTTTTCTTATAGGCTTCCTTTAGTTAGCAAAGCGAGGCTGCTAAAAGGTTTCCACAGAGCATACTCTTCTCCAGACTGAATAATATCCATTTTCTCACCCTTTTATCATAGGAGAGGTGCTCTATCCCTCTAATTGTCTTTGTGGCCCTCCTCCTGACTTGCTCCAAGAGATCCATGAGATCTTTGTCCTTCCTGTGCTGGGGTTCCCAGAGCTGGATGCAGCACTCCTGGTGGGATCTCTCTCACCAGAGCAGAGCAGAGCAGAGCAGAGCAGAGCAGAACAGAGCAGGGGGACAGAATCCAGTCTCTTGCCCCTCTGTCCACGGGGCTCTGGATGCAACCCAGGATTCATTTGGCTCTCTGAGCTGTGAGTGCACATGGCTGGGTCATGCCCATTCTCTCATCCTCCAGCACCCCCAAGTCCTTATTTGGTCTCAAACCCGTTCACCCCTCAGCCTGTTTTGATGACAGGGGTTGTCCTGACCCAGACGCAACAGCTTGCACTTGCCACGGTTGAACATCATGGGCCCAGTTCTCCAGATGGTCCAGGTTGGGAATGGTATCCCACCCTGCAGGTCTGCCAACTGCATCACTCAGCTCTGTGTCCTCTGCAAACTTGCTGAGGGTGGGCTTGATCCCTTTTTTTGATGTCATTGATGATGACACTAAGTAGCTCTGGTGCCAGTACGGACCTCTGAGATGTACTATATTCCAGATGCCACATCATGGAACACATCACAACTCTTTTGGCCATTTTGGATTCAAATCGGGAAAATTTGACTAGTTTTTCCCAATCTCAGAAATGGTCCTAGAAATAGTTCTTTTGTGCAAGAAGGATGAACATCTTGCTACTACTAAAGGGCAAGTACAAAGTTTCCAAGAGAATTTGGATGTTGACTAATAAGAGCCATTTTACTGGCCATTAGTTTCCAAACAGGTAAATATTTTTAGTTTGAAAGTTATGCCACAGCTCCTGAGAAACATTATTTGATACAAAACAAATCGTTCCTGCAACTTCTATCAGCAAAATAGAAGCATAAATAAATTCACTTTCTTCACTATTCAAATTTACATGTTCATCTTTGTTGCACGGACCTCTTTTAATGTTATTTGGTGGTCTCCCTTTAATTTGCTTCCTCATTAACAATATTTATCAAGTAATGCTATGCATGGATAAGAATATTATGGGATTTATAAAAATATTTTATTCATTCATTCACCCATTATAATGTATTGTAGATATTGAAAAGTTTACAAGCAGTCCCACATAAAATCACAAAAGGCTTCATCTTCTAGTCTTCCAATACTGCTTTTCATTGGGAATGTTATCTTTTTTCTCTGAGATTTCCTTGCAAATAGAGAAGTTTATTTATAGTTAAATCTGGCAAGGTTACTTAGAACCAAAAAAAAGTCTTGTAATTGGGTATTAACAAGAGATTTTTGTTTACCAGCAGGGCAACACTCACTACCTTCATCAGCCATTGTTCCTGGACACCTCCTGGGGCAAGGATTTTCATGGGCATTATCAAAGTGTTCAAGGGACCAAGAATACAGACAGTTTATATAGTTCATTTTTCATTCTGGCTACAGAAAGAGAGACAATAAAATCTTTAGATTTTTTAATTTCTTAAAGGCTTTACCCAATTTGCCACTTTTCTTACATCAGTAGTCACATAATTATTCATGACCATTCCTATCTCAGAATAGCCAGGATATTTTAACACTCCCATATGATTTTCTCTACAGTGAATAGTAATGCAGATCTTTATTAGGCTAAGAGATTACAATGCCATCATGAACACAGTCTTGATTGCATGAATGTTTGCAGTGTGTGAATAATATATGTTGTGAATCAAAGTGAATGTGTTGTTTTACTTCAAAGTAACATTTGCAAACAATTTCTGCATTATTTATTCATCTTTGCTTATAACATTTGGTAAATGTTGATTTCTAATATACAACTATTGTAAATATTGAATTTGTCTCACCTTCTTTAATACTTTAAATTTACAAGGCAATGAGTTATGTTGTTAACCCAAGAAACTGGTCTTGTTTTTAATTTCTTTTTACATTTTCTCTTGAAAATGCTTTGTTGAGAATGAAGATCACAGAATCATAGAATCATTAAAGTTGGAAAATACCTCCAAGATTATCAAGTCCAACCATTGACCAAACACCTCCATGCCAACTAAACCACAGCACCAAGAACCATGTCCAGTTGCTTCTTTAACATTTTCAGGGATGGTGGCCCCACCATCTCCCTGGACAAGATGTTCCAAAATAGTGCTGCCTACTTGTCTTGGTCTTCACTGCTGTGTTTTATATTCTCTAAAGGAAAAAGAAGACAAATAAAAAGGTATTTCATAGAAGTAATCAATTCAGCATTTTTCTTTTCCTATATCCATGGTATTTCAGAATATGGGACCTAACTTTTAAAGAGAATCTAACTTTTCTATAACAAAAAGTTGCTTAAGTGTGATACAGTCTTCTTTCCTGGTAGCTGCAGGTGGGAAAAAAAGGTCTCCTTCCATCTTCCTCTACTCCTTTCTGCATAAATAGGAGAGTGTCTGAGTTTGTCACTGGGATAGTACTGACTACATGGGCTATATAAAATAATTCTTGTGCTCTCTCTTAGTGCTAATTATGTTTTTTTCTTAAAATCTCCTTTGAGAATAAATTATTTAACCCCCGAGCGACCTAGCGTCTCATGAATTGTGTTCACGCCTCACTTTTTGATTATGGTAATGCCACTGATAGCATCAGCACAATAATTAATAGCAGGTTTTGTCAATTTTCTGCTTGACAAATTCCTCCCCGAGCCTTACCTACATCTTACCACATCATACAGGATTACATTTCTTTCCTTCTCCTTTTAACCTCCTTTCACTTCTCTTGTCTGTAAGTGCATATCTTGAACTTGATTTTCAATAGTGCTTACTTCCTTCATCTTAAAGTGAAATAAAAAGAGTTTTCAGGGCTCCAAGATTCCTGTTTTCTCATTCTCAGGGTTTATTAATGCCTTACCGTGGTGCATACTTGTCAGCAAATTCTTCTCAAAAGAAAATAAGGATACCCTGAAACAGTTTGCTTTTCAGCTTCACCTTAAAACAGCCAGAGCACAATAGGTTAAACAAAGCTATTGACAATTTCAATTTACAGCTGGCAATAGAGAAATTATTAATAGAGAAAAACAGGAAATGTCCACAGCAAGACCCCCATTATCTAGCAAATTATTTGCTTTCAAAATATATTAAAATCATGCAGATCTTAGCAGGACTGGCTGTAGCACAACACTTATCTGCCTCCTGGAAACACAGTTAAAAAGGCAAAGTCTGTCTCAGTCTTCTTGTGATTTTATAATGAGATGTGAGCCTACATTAAAGAGTAACATGTTTGTTTTCTGACTGAAATTCCCCAGGTATTCTGGGATGCTAGGCAGCCTTTCTATCTGTCCATGCTACTGTTAACATGTTTCATAAATCTAATTCAAATGCAGCTGAATCTTTTCCATTGCAAAGAAGCAGGTTTTGAAGCTAGACAGACATCACATGCATGAAGTGGTTAATTATGTTGTGGCTTTCAAAGGCAATCTTAGTCTAAATTATTTGCTGCTCTGTGAGAGAAGGGTCACCTATGCACCGTAACTAGAAAGGAAAGAAGGCATTTCTGCTGTCTATTCTGTCTCCATTTTGAGTGCAGGCTGCCTGCTGATTATTCTGCATTCACTTCTCTAAAAAGCTTATTAATATGGTCTAGAGGGAGACTGTCAGAAATGGCAGACTGAATCAAGGGATTTTCCTTCAACATCCAAGTGACATGCCGCAGCAAGAGAATTAAACAGATGACTAACCAGTGCCCTTTTGTCTGCAGATGAAGATGGGATTGCCAACTTGTAAACCAGAGACTGACATTTGGGTGGATTAAATCGTCCTGTTATTGTACTGCTAGTTTCTAATCACTGGTGCTTTCTTGATCTCAAGTGCCTCAGCTGAAAGCCTTCTCAGTTCTCTGAGACTTGTTTGCTAAAACCCTCAGCAGAGTTTTTGCTGTAAACATTTATCCATAGAGAAGTACTGCTCTGACACTGACTGAGGAGAAGAGTTGGCTTATAGGTATTTAATTAAAACATTAAGCAGAAAAAAGCGTTAGTGTCAACACGCACAAGTGCTTTACCGTAGCTGTGGGTTGTTATAATTGAGTTTTCCTGCAAATGCTTTTCCCACCCCCCTTCCTTCTCTAAGAGCTGGAATAGCTTGAGGTTTGCTTTGCCTCATGCTGTTAGTTGTGGCTTTGAGACTGTGCCCCATGCTGTCAGTCTATGTTTTCTTTCAATCTGGTTGTTAGCTTTAATTTCTAAAATCAAGATTGGATAGCAACAAAGGCCTCTAATGAAAAGTGGGGGGGGGGGAAATAATTTGTTGAATAGCCTTAAGAATTCTTATGTGCAAAAGTGTATAATGTGGTCAAGCTAATTGTGTTCTAATTTTGTAAACTGTCAAATGCTTCTTACCTTGTAATTAATATTAAAAGATAAAATACTCTGTTCAGGAGCCAAAGGTACCATGACACCTGTAGAAGTTCTGTCCAGTTTTCTATTTGTCACCATTATGATGTTTCTAATTTCAAAAAACTTCATAGACTGCACTATTCCACAATGCATCCACTGATGTTAGAATTTGCATTTATAAAATAGGGAAATCACACATTTATTTGTTGTCAGTCATTTCAACAGGACACTACTTACAAAATCCTGCTTTATTTAAAATAATATAAACCTGTATCTCCTAGCTTGAAAATAATAAAAAAGTAAAAAATCATATACTTCAGAACTCTTTACTGAATGAGATCTTTTAAAAACATGCTCTTCTTTCCACACTCTGGGAAATCTTAATGTGACTACCTCAAATGGTCCATGCATATTACATCTTCAATGTAAAGAGCCAAATATGAGTTTATTTTTCCCTGAAGAAGACAGGAAATTAAAGATTTATTTGCATTTAACATGTAACATCTTAAGCCATGGAAAAAACATTTCAAAAGAAAAAAATATAGGCTGCCATTTCCACATTGCCTCTGGCATTCTGGACATAGAACTGGAGAAGGTGGTAGTTACCTAAATGACAGGAAATTTATAAAACCACATTCTGGTTTCTTATATCTGTAGTTATTGTGGATTTGTACTTTTAGCCCCACTTCCCTGACTTTGACAAATAGAAGTTAAAGAGTGAATATCTGGAAGGATGTACTTTAATATAGCCAGCTCCCTATTCACAGGAATCTTAACTAAAAAAAAACATTTTAATATAGCATTTCCTCCAAATCTGCATGGTCTTCTTAAAAAAGGAAATTCAGATTTATGCTAACACACAGCCATTGTGGGAAGATGCACTTGAGCAATTGGTTTCTCACACCTCAGCATGCCATGGACAGCTGAAGTCAAGGAACTCAGGCACTGCAGTTGGCACCAGATCCTTCCTGTTGCTGTTAGGTGTTTCCTCTTCCTGCTCCTGACATGGGAAGACAAAGGATTTATGCCTTTTTCCAAAGTACTTACGAGATGCCCTGCACAGAGCATTGTTCTAATAAGCAGCACGGAGCTGTTTTATAGCTATGACATATAGATATGTTTTATAGAATGAGCATGCCAAAATTAGAGCCCAAAGTCAATTCCTTGTGATGTTGAGCACTTTGCCATTTTGCTGCAATGGTAGAGGTAGACAAATACAGGAATATCAGCAACTGTGCTACTCCCTCCTGAGTCAGGAGGTTATCCCTCTTCCGTTGTACAACCGCAATGTCTACCATTCAAAATCAGTGGGGATGAATCTTTTCTTCTTGCTACTGTATTTATGATGGGAATAACCACATTTCCCCAGCAGCCCAAGCCTTTAGTAGTCTGATTTGCATACCTGTGCAAAGCACTGTAGGTACTTTTTGAGCTTGTTAAATAAGCCTTTGAAGTATTATGAGATGAAAGTCACATGTGAAGCCTAAACAACAAGAGCAAGGTATCATTACTGTTTCATTCTGTAAAAACCCAAACCAAACTAGATGCTAATAATGGAATAGCTTGAGAGAAAAATCTGTGTAACCTTTGAAAAGGTTTCTTTAGAAGGTAGAAAACAAACGCAACTCAATAGAACAAGTTTAGTTATAAAAGGTGCATTAATTCTATTTAACTTTATTTTTCTCCATCTACACACATACACACCACACACACAGAGTTTATGCATATGTTCTATTTTCAGCAAAACATACATCTTTTTGTGTATTAAGCCATGACCTAGCTTATTGAGATTGGAATAGCTGAAAAAATATTTATTTTACCCTCCTCAGACTTTATAAGAAACATTGTTTCTTTGGGGATTTTTTTGTCAAAGACTTAAGAGGAAAAGAACAGGACACTTTAGCTAAAGACTGGCTTTGATTTTTTTATCTTTGTTTTTATTGACTATATGTTCATATATATTTTCAGTAAAAGCAAAAGTATTCCACCTGTTATATGCAGTTGAATATTTCTGCTCAAAAACCATGAAAATTCTGAACAATCCTAATTCACACTATATTTTTTTCTAATTTAAAAAAAAAATCTAATTTTTCTAATGTTCTAATATTTTTTAAGTGTTGAAATAATTAGGAGTGAAAATGTATTGGGCATTCCTACCAGAATTTTTAAAAAAATTTATAATAAGTTAAAAAACTTCTGGGATGTGAATTGTTTTTTGATGAAAAGCTATGGACTTACACACCAGTGACTAGTTTAATTAGGAAAAATACTTTAATTAGGAAGGAAATTGTTCTGATGTCATGTTCTCACCACTTTCATTACAAGGTAATGCCTAAATTGTGGTAAAGCTATTTGAAATCTGTTAATGCAAAAGGATGATATCCCTTTAAAAATTGCATTTGCAAGCTGGGGAAGTCATTAGTATACAGCTGTAACCCTAAGAGTGTAAACTTGAAAGAACTGTTTATTTTCTGCCTTGCAGCTGTGTGTAAAACCCACAGAGAGAAACTTGTTACCAATTACTGGTTTAGAGGCTTCAAGTAAAGACAGCAGGTACCAAGAGAGTAAAACAGTCTAGCTCACAAGTAACTATACAACAGTGAAATTCCTTAAGAACAGCTGTTAAAGGAAAGGAAGTATAACTGCTGAGAATGAAAAAAAAAAAAAAAAAAAAAAAAAAAAGAAAAAAGCCAGGAAGTAAGTAAAGCAAAGCAAGATGTAGGGAAAAATATTTGGTAGCTGAGAGAAGAAAGGTTTTTCACTGTAAGATTCCAGTAACAAAGTTAGATCAATAGTTGCAATCCAGGAAACCAATATATTTCAAACAGCGTCTGAGTACTTGTAGTATGGAATTGGAAAGTCACTTCTGTGCATCATGGACTTTGAAGAACATAATGCAAAAGGCAAGGACATTTTATAAGTGTACGAGAAGCCATTAACATGAACTGTTGCAAACAAGAAACCTATCTCTGTATCGGAAGAAAGTCAAGTCTATCAGTAAAAAAAAATGATGGCATAAAATGGAGGAAAAAAAAAAGGAAGCATTTGGGTCATACCAAGAAAATGAGCTCATAAATGAGAAATAATTCACAATCCTGGGGTGAAAAGACAAGAAAACCTAAACTCACAGAAGTTACGTATGGGTTATCTGCTGTAATCTGGAAGAAGGGTTTGAATACCGGTTCCTCACCCATAACCCCTTTCACACTGTACTTCCTGAGCCATTAGCAGCTCACTTAGTTCATTTCCCTCTCACTCTCTTCCCACTGAGCTCGTGACCATGTTGGAGGTGAGAGAAGAAAAACTCCTCCCTTACCCAAGCCCACCTCTCCCTGCAATGGTAAGGCATCCTGAGAAAAGGAGAGGGGGAGCACACCACCAGGGGCTGCACAGCCAGACTGGAGGGATTTGCAGCACAGACCAACTGCACTGCCCAAAAACTTTATCACTCCCAGCTACACAGAGCTTGTGTGAGCGCTTCTCATTCGTCTCCCTGCAAAATAAGACAGCTCAGCTGGAACAACCACAGGAGAATTTATGCACTGAATTTTCTACCAAAGCTGATCAGGAAATTTTCACAAAATTCATGGCCTTGGTTAGCTGTTAGTGTGAAGAGTACTTCATGCCAGAAGAGTAGCTTCTTTAACCACCTGTGTTGATTCACAGATGAACCTCAGACTTCCTCTGTAATATTTTGGTCTACTTCTTTCGTTATTCTCCCTGCCAAAATGGCTGGATGGCTACCAGTTTAATAATAATCCTTGTATTCAGAGTAAGCAGAAGATAGATATTGCACTCAGAACTGGTACAATAGGAAATTTGGTGGACATCCTTATGCTTCTTTTACATCATCATATCAGCAGGATGAAGTCCAGCTCATTGTGCTTTATGCTTTTACAGCATTTTTCAACATAAGAGCTCAAAGTGCTGAACAAATATAAACCTGATAATAGCCTGGAGGAAAAAAAATGGGTTTGTGGTATTTTTGCTTTACTGAAATTAGAAAAGGAAAGAAGTTTAAAGATAGATAAAGTCTAATTCAGACAAATACTAAGGAGAAAGTGTGAAGAATGAGAACTAGTAAGAGACCTTAAGCTCCTATAAATTAGGTCATAGAATGACCATTCTTCAGCTTGGAACCTCTGAATTCCTTAAAGTAGAATCTACAAAAGGCAGTTATACATTTTATTCTCCACTACACTGTATAAGAAAATTACTTAGATCAAAAGAATTGTCCCCAAAAAATGACATAGGGCTGTAAGCTTCCTAAAGGAAAAAGTAATGCCTGTGCACCACTGGTATTTGCTGGGCTAGTATTTAAAAAAATCCCAGAAGTGTGAACATCACAGTGAAGACAAAAGGAGACAGCTATGGTAGGAGTGTTAGAAACACAACACAGAATGGGATTAAATAAGAATCAGGTCAGATTCTTTAAAAGAGGTAGGTACACATAGTGCACTGTATTAAAGCATAATGCCACAATAGGAGTTTTGGCAAACCAAAAAAAGTTTCTAACATTTTGTATGTATTGAAGATAGCAGCTAGGTATTCTCAGTAAAAACTGTCTTGGGCAAACAGAAAAATAACCCCATGTCCTTTGGCATCCAGCTCATGAAATGAAGATGTGACAAAGTAAAAAACATCTGTGTTCCTACTTGGTTTCAGTTTGCATGGCCTGTTTTTTGGTAGTGGGGAGGCCAGAGAGGTGTCTTCTGTGAAAAACTACTAGAGGCTTCCACAACATCCAGCACAGCCAATCCCTGATGGCTCTGAAGATGGATGTGTCACTGCCCAAAGCTGGACCAATTAGAAATGTTGGTAATGCCTCTGTGGTAACACATTTAAGAAAAAATCAAAACAAAGGTCATGACGCCGTTTTAATTCCAGCCAGCAAAGAGGAGAAGGAGAGAACATGTGAGAACAACATGCAGACACCAAGGTCAGTGCAGAAGGAGGGGGAGGAGGTGCTCCAGGTGCCAGGGCTGGGATTCCTCTGCAGCCCATGCTGAGGCAGCTGTGTCCCTGCAGCCCATGGAGAGCCATGGGGGATGCAGAGATCCACCCACAGCCCGTGGAGGAGGAGCCCACACTGGGCGGGTGAGTGCTTGAGAGGAGGCTGTGACCCTGTGGGAGACCTGTGGAGAAAGGGGCCCTGCTCCCAGGCTGGAGCAGCCTGTCCTTGGGGGACTGCACCCCGTGAGGAGTGACCCCACTGCAGCAGCCTGGGAGGGCTGTTCCCCATGGGATGGACTCACACTGCAGCAGTCTGGGAACACTGTTCCCCATGGGATGGACTCACACTGTGCAGTCTGGGAGGGCTGTTCCCCATGGGATGGACTCACACTGTGCAGTCTGGGAGGACTGTTCCCCATGGGATGGACTCACACTGTGCAGTCTGGGAGGGCTGTTCCCCATGGGATGGACTCACACTGTGCAGTCTGGGAGGACTGTTCCCCATGGGATGGACTCACACTGCAGCAGCCTGGGAGGCTGTTCCCCATGGGATGGACTCACACTGCAGCAGCCTGGGGAGGCTGTTCCCCATGGGATGGACTCACACTGCAGCAGCCTGGGGAGGCTGTTCCCCATGGGATGGACTCACACTGCAGCAGCCTGGGGAGGCTGTTCCCCATGGGATGGACTCACACTGCAGCAGCCTGGGAGGCTGTTCCCCATGGGATGGACTCACACTGCAGCAGTCACAGGGAGCTGCTGCTCCTGAGATGGAGCTGTATTGGAGAGGGTCACAGAGAACTGTCCTCTGTGAGAGGGACCCCACAGAGCAGCAGGGGAACGACTCCTCTGCCTTAACAGCAGGAGAAGCCACGGGTGATGAACTGACCATAACCCCATTCCTGTCCCCTTGTGCCTCTGGGGCAGGGGATAAAGCTGGAAGGAGGGAGGGGTAGGGGGAAGGTGATTTTAAGGGCTTATTTTACTTCTCATTATCTTGCTTTGATTTTGTTAATGATAAATTCAGTTCCTATCTTTAAGTTGAGCCCATTTTGCCCTTGATGGTATTTAATGAGAGATCTCTCTCCTGGTTCTTATCTCAACCCACAAACCCTTCCTTACATTTTCTCTCCTCTCTACAGCTGCTAAAGGAAATGTGTGAGCAGCCTTGGTGGGTGCCTGGCATCTGGCCAGGGTCAACCCATGACACTACTACTACTACAGCACAGTGTTAAATTTCTGTTCTTATTAAGTCTTTCTTTTCTTTTTATAAAAATACAATATTTCAATAAAAATCAAAAGTTATTTTTTATGTGTAATCCATTGATGGAAAAAAATAGGCAATTGCTGGATGGAAAATGAAAATTGTCATTGGGTTGTGCTATTAAAATATAGGTCACTAGTTACAGTATATCATAAGCACACACTCTCTTAACCATGAGTTAGTATTAATCTGACAGGAGGATATTACACCTGATTATGCATTGTAATGATTGTGAGAGTAATTGAATTATTTCCAATTTTAAAGCAGTTTTCTTAAGATGGCTGTTGCTTACTCTAAGTGTTTTTTGTATGTTTTTCTTTAAGGTGACAATTGTGACTGCATTGGTTTTAAATGCACACTAAAAGGATATTCTGTGAAAATTCCTTGTTTACTTGAGAGAGACTTCTTAAATGTTTAATGACATTAGCTTCTTGCAAATGGTATTCATTTCCTGTATATGCAAATTTTCTTAATGTGAAACCCCCATAACAGGTAGAATGTAGAAAGTTAATGAAGCCATGTAATTACAATCACTATAGTGACTGCAGTCCCTGGAGAACAATAAAGTGATAATATACATGGGGTTTGACTTTCTTTGGAAACAACAGCTTATAATTTGAAAATAGATAGTAAAATATTTTCATTATCTTCTGCTGTCTCCTAAGGCAGATGGCAGGTAGAAATAGATTATGCTTTTATTAACTTCAAATATGGGAGATAATGCAATTAGGAAACATTTAATTGTTTTCCATTTTCCAGGGCTGGAACTGGACTAGGTTTAAACCCTTCTTTCAACCATCGGGTAAAGCCAGGGTCAATCTGGCTTCGGCCTGGAAACTTGTATTTGTTCTAACACTGGAGAGGTACATTTGAAGATAATCAAGTATATGTCATGTTTATTATCACTTTAAAGAATATAACAGAGAAATCAAAAGCTGGTTAGAAGATTTGAATTCTATTTAAGGAAAATGTTTCAAAGGACCTATTTTGAATTTCAAAGATTTAAGTACAATTTTTAAAGTATTTTTGCAAAAAGTAGAAAAAAGTGTAAGACGTATTTAATGCCTGTTCTTATATTTTTTTTAATTATTATTGTTATTACTACTGTGAGCACTATGCAGGGAAGGCACAGAAAAGCTCCCTTCTCCAGCAGCACTCTGTCATGGTGCAGCAGGACAAATCTCCTGCATCAGGAAATCTCCCTGAAAGCTCTGGGAAAGTCAAAGCTGTCTCAGAGGGAGGCTTTCTACACTCTCACCTCTTGCCTGAGAGAAGAATCTAACCAAGGAACCTGCTCAGCCTGAGATCTCTGTAGGGTAAGCAAAAAGTAATAAATGGCATTAATCTCTGCTGGCAGTACGCCAAATTTCTCTTAAAGGTGCCTGTTTCTTTCTATTGAGTGGACCTTTAACTTGGGCACCTCAGAAATATGGCCAAGATTTGCTAGTATTCTTGTGTTTTCACTTTAATTTTACAATTATTTTAGCTCTATGCTGTGGAGAAACCACAACATTTTCCTGTCTGCATTCATTTTCTGCTCTCAAGCACACTTGTTTCTCATAATGGAAATTTTATATTTGGCTATTACAGAAGGTGCACTTTTACAGGGAGGTATCCTTTTCTCCACTGCAGAATGGAGAACTATTGCTTAAATGACAAGATGCTTTCTTTAGCAAGATCTCATAATATTACAATATTTCTACAGGTTCTACTGCAATATTTCCATTGCCCACAATGCAGTTTTGTGACAAGGAGCATGGAAGTTCTTGTGACAAATTTATGAGCTGGCATGTACTCTTCCTACTTCTTATGTAACTCACCTGCTGTTTAAAGTGCTAGAAAAAATAATTTCTGTTGTTCTGTCAGCAGTGTGCTGCCTCCTTGCTTCTTGCTCTGACATTAGCTCTTAAAATGGTGGTGCTAAACAGGCAGGAATAGGCTGACTCAAAGCAGAGCAAGCAGCTATAAATGACGTAGGTTGCTGTCAGCTGGGGCTCTCATGCAGCGTGGAACAGTCTGTAGCTGCTGTTCACAGCACATAACCAGCAGCAGTAGCAGGAACTGCAGGTTTACCTAACATGGGCAGCTCATCTGAATGATGAGGCTACAGATATTGAATGCCAGCTAGTGCCAGACAATTTCCATGAGTGTTGAATCTGGGAGGTGTTAAACTGTGTGCTGTTCATTGTATATTGGCTGAGAGTGAGCTCTGCACCATGATGTGTTCTGGGTGAAAGTGTCCCAATCCTTCACATCCAAGACCATCTAGAAATTTTCCACTGCTCCAATTCAAATGAAAATTACAGGTTTCTTCCCCCAAACCAACCTGATCTCTGTTCATTACTGGGGACCAGGCATGTAAAAGATGTGTGTGGGGAGCCTGGGAGTGCTGCTGATTCAAGAGCAATGCATATCAGACAGTTAATTCCTGAAGTTGCTACATCAAACCCAGCCACATTAAATAACTCCATTGATTGAATTACATTTGCATAAAATTTTAACTCAATTGTTATGAAGTACAAGTAAGTGAGTAAAATTCCCTGTCTGTTCTTGAACACTTCACACTAAGGAAAATAACTATATTTCCTAGATAAATTAATTGCTGTAAATTTTTCATCCACCTTAATTTATCAGCCGCCTCATTGTGAGGATTAATTAACATCAGCAAAGTACTTATGAAGATGAAAAATGTTGTAGAAGTATTTAGAAAGTATACATATCTGTTCTGAATAGAATATAACTCTCATCAAAACGTTTCTCATTCCATCTCAGAAATACTCTGGTTTTATGCATATTGCATCACTTTGGAAAGCACGTCTAGTTTTTTGGGTTTTTTTCCACTAGGGCTGTTCTCCACATATCTTTAATAGTTAAAGCGCAGATTCCTGATGGTACTTTTGTGACAGGATTTCAGTGGGTTTTGGATTCCTAAACTTCTTTAGTAACTCAAGCTTATGTTTGCAGGCATTGACAGGCATCCAAATGTCTCAGACAAAGAGATGCAATCTCTGACTTTAAGGCAGCAGAGCTCCAATGTCGAGAACCAAATCACACTTTTTGATTTAGAACTTCAGAGAGAAAAACGCTACATTTAAAAGAGGTGCCCATAATATATCACTCAAACAGTTATAGACAGCAATTTCCATAAACTACTACTAATATTGTGAAATAAATTAATGTGGAAACTAGAAGAATACATTCTGAGCAAAGGTGTGTGGTGCTAAATAATTCTTCTGAGAGAACTTCCCACATAAATATTTTTCAGATGATTTCAACAACTATAGAGAATGTTGTTCTGCATTTAATGTTCTTTTGTTGAAGGGACAAAACAAAAATAGACAGTTTCTAGCAGTTACACTGAAAAGCTGACACTGTTTGTCTTAGGCTATTCAGGAAGCTGATTTTGCATAGAGATAGCTCCAAATTATATTGCAGGTGTTGTTTATAAGAAGTGAACAGCGCCATGTTTCAAAATGTTTTGAAGTTGTATCTCAAAAGAAAGCAAACTCACCAGACAATGCAAGATCTCTAACACGATTGTGATCAAATTATATTTATGACTCTTCCAAAGTATAACCATATCCTTCACCCACCTGTGACAGCTGAATCCAAAGTCCCCTGAAGATATCAGAGACATTCCCATGGATTTCAGTGGGAATTGGATCTTTGTGCACATATTTTTTGGTTTTTTAATGGATAATCCACCTGATTCGACTTCCATGTTCAGAAATACGTTGAGATCCATTGATACGTAATAACATAAGTATCAGGCCCCTATGATAAAATGGGAAAGCAATAGTCTCTATGTTTGGACTTTTAAGAGAAGGAAATAATTTAGAAACATGTGATTTCAAATTTGCAATGTTACAACCATTCATCTACACAGCAAGAGATAATTAATGTTTATCTTTTAATTTAAAATGTATTTTAAGTGCATATAAAGATAATATAGACTATGCTAATTTCACCAATCCCTGTAGAGAGATCCACATGGATTTTTCTTTGGAGACTGACACCAAGAAATTAGGTAGAATCAAACTTTTATGACCTTACTTTATGGATTTGACTATTAATCTAAAATCTGTAAGGGAGTCTCAGAACCTCAGTGCAAAAACTAGAAAAAGAGTCATGAGCAAAAAAAAACCAAATTTTTTTTTGTCTGAGTGCTAAGCCATCTATGAAAATTTCCTTCCAACTCTATGGACACTTATTGTAGCACCTGTATTTGTAATTACATGAGGCTGATTTGTCTCATGAGAAGGATCTCACTAAAAAAGCAATATAAAAAATTTAACATTCATGGCAGGGCACATTTTGGTGGCTACAGTCAGAAATATATGTTTTCTTTTAGCAGCTTGTTACTTCAAAATATAATTTGTGCTATCCGAGTGATTGTGAGCACCATCGCTCTTCAATTTCATGCTGGCATGGGATGGAAGGGAAGGTGAAGGCTGTTTGCAGTGCTTAGACAGCAATATAGGAGACTTAGACCTCTGAGTAATGCTGTCTTTCACTACTTCCATGGAATAGTTTATGCTTTACATGGGGAGTAAGGAAGAGAAGAATGCACAGTGCAAACTAACAGCTACTTACTAAAAGAAGATTAACATTCAGTGACTTTATTAAGGATTCAGTTTTTTGCATTTTTAACCCTTTTTTAAACAAATTTTTGCCTATTTTGATATAAACAAAACCTGGGAATCTACATATTGGAAAAGAGCAGAGAATAATCCTGTGGTTGATGCTGTTTTAAGGAAGAGAGCATTATTTTGTGTTGAGTTACGTATGATGCATGACATCACATGGAAGACATTCAGATAATTTGGTAATACTGTCTTAGAACTGTAGTACAGATAGTAAGCTCATATCGCAACACTCGATTTTTTGTTAATATAGATTGTCCTGGGCTTAAATGGAGTCCAGTGTCTTGAAAGTGGTTTATTGATACCAGTTGTTGTTGTTGTTGCCTGCTGTATCCTTGGGTACCTCACATAAGCTTTCTGATTATCAGGTTTTTATTCTGCGCACTGCTCCTAGTAATTCTTCCTTCTTAGAAGCCTGATGTATTGTAACTTGTGTTTGAACAATGTTTTAAGAGGTGAGAGTTGCCAGTACTGATGAAGGGACAAGCTTAAGAGTAAAACAAATGCAAGCTGTTTATATAATAAAAGAGTTCTAAGAGATTTTGGTCAAGTAGAGCTGTATTATCCAATGGTTTAGATTACTGTTGTTTTTAGTCAGAATTTTAGTGTTGTGTAAGGCAGGTGAAAAAATGCTAGTCACCAGATTTTTTATTTCTTAATTTCCCCTGAAAAGATTAATTTTGAGCATTTAAAGTAAAAGCCAATACTGAAGCTGACATATGATTTATATTTTTTTTAATCTGGAGCAGTAAATTTACACTAAACCTCCATAACAATAAAGTACATTAAAAATAATTATATATGTTAAGCTAGCTTTGCTTTGAAGATTTTTATCTGTGTTTGCAATGAGATGTGCTAATAAAATGCAGAAGAATGTTACAGCCCTGTCTGTAAGAGCACCACTGTACATTAGATATACCCTGGTGAGAACAAATTACAAAGAACAAAGGATAACAAAATATACTATGTTGATAATCTGCTAGAAGATTACATTTATATATTAAGTATAGCATGAAACCTCAGGAATGTTTAAAGCAGCCAGTGTGAACTTTCACAGTGTGATTTAATAAAAATGCAATATATGAATATACAAGCTACTGGAAGAGTCATTACTTTCATTAAGAATATTACAGTGAATAAATTAACCTAAAACAATAAAACCTGAGAAGCAGATATATGTAAGTCATTTACATCTTGTAGTAGACTCATTTGGTGTAAAAAAGAATGAATATGTTATGGTAGAGGTTTCATTAGCACTTGCATTTCAATTGACTTAGAAGCACACCACAAGAATACAAAGGCAATAAATATCATCTATAAACAAGAATACTGTAAAGGGCTTTTTCTTTTTTTAAACAAGATGTTCTGTGCCATTACACTTTAATAGTCATTTTGCATTTTCAGTATGAAAAAGCTAAGAAAGCTTGCATTGGTGCCATCAGCAGAACTGGTGTTCATATTTTATATGACTATATTACATAACTCTCCATTAACCCTCTGAATGAACTGCCATCTGACAAGACAGGATTAGAAAGCAGATTATACTATATTCTGTTAAAGTCACATAACTTTACCTCTTCCAGATAAATTCTGCCCGTGTTTACGACGCATTTTATGCAGTCTAACTGAAATATCCCAGGGAGTCTAACTGTTTATGAACACTCTTATTCACTGGCACCAGGAGACATTTTAGCATGTTTTCATTAAAATTTTGGTAATACCTGGGTAAAAAGGCTATGACAACTCTCTTGATCTCATTCTCAACAGGACATGAAGACTGAAAGGATTTCCAGAGACCTGAGCCAGTGTCTGAATTGTTTCCCACAGTGTCATTTCTAGTAATAAAATTCAATATAGACTTAGCTATCAGTTTGAATGAATTTTATTTTATTCTGCATCATAAATGATTGAAGAACCCTGTGCCTATTATGCCCTGTGCCTGCATTTGATGCTCATCACCTGTGATCTATAGTTCTTC
This sequence comes from Calcarius lapponicus, assembly GCA_039654755.1. Taxonomy (NCBI): domain Eukaryota; kingdom Metazoa; phylum Chordata; class Aves; order Passeriformes; family Fringillidae; genus Calcarius; species Calcarius lapponicus. The sequence continues at coordinate 27,730,945 of CM077464.1, read as the reverse complement.
TTGTGAGTGTATTTGGCATCAATCCATCTAGGCAATACATGCTCAACTGTTTCTAAATCAGAAATATGTGAGTATAATACCATGCAAAGACAAAACCTCAGCTAGTTTCTGCCATCATATATGTATATGATGGCACAGTACAGCTGTACTGTGTCTCAAAAAAAGAATAATTTGTAAGACATAGTCATAAAAACAGCTAAACCATTTGATTGCTGTAAAAATATTTATAACTTTTCATACTCTAAGAAGGCATACAAACACCCATTTTACATCAAAATAGTCTTTTCTAGCCCAAAGTGACATTTGAAGAGTAATACTTCCTATAGAGAAATTATGTTTAAAAAGGATAATCCCTTTGATAAACCCACCCACTTTCCAAGGTTCATAACAGCATCTGGATGGCTACCTGTAATAGTTCATGCTTGGTTCTAGTTTTCCTTTAATACAATTATATTTTTGGCATCCAAAATCCTTTGATAAAATATTTGAAACTTAATGAAGTATTTCATGACAAGTATTCTATCAAATACTTCACCTTGTCATATCTCCTTTTCAAGTTGATTTCTAACTTGCTTCATCACTTCCCAGGCAGAGGTCATTCAGTAACTCTAAATATACAGATTATACTTCCTTTTAAGGTATCAAATTTAATTATACTGCTTTTGAGAAGGGATTGAGTGAAATAGCATAATATTCATGCTAGCAGTTCATCACTAATTTCTTGGGTTTAAGGATTTCTGTTCCAGTCTCTGTAATTTCCTTTATGAACTGTGATATTTATTTCTCTGTTTGGAAGAGAAATCCAGATGCACTCTAAGATGTGTTTGGCAACAAAGAAGATGAAGTCCACCTTAATTCATGCATGCTTACTATTCAGTTTTTCTTCAGGGTGATTGTTCTGCACTCAACAAATAACTTTTCTTCCATATTGGCACTCAGACATGCACAAGGTTCTAATATTTGAAACTGGTGTTATATACCTGAAGAAACTGCATCATTAGCAAATTTTTGATTCAGCATGTGGTTTTTTTTCAGATCACTTATGACTGTAGTTAATACAACTTGATCCAGAACATTTCTCTTTGGGATTTCTCTAATATCCTTCTTTTTCCAAAGCAAATGAAAATCCCCTCTCCTATATTTTGTTAATCCCCTGGAGCACTGATTATGCTCGTGGCTGGTTAAGATTCATTGCTAAGGAACATGTTAAGATTCCTGAATATGACTAAAACCAAATATTCTATCATGTGTTTTTTGATTTTTCAATGAACTCTTGTAGATTATTCAATTTGTTTTCCCTCTGGAAAAGCCGTCTGATATCACTATGTGAAGTGTTTACTGGACCTATTATTTACTATAGTTTCAAATAATTTACTTATTAAAAGCTTCAGACTTAGTAGCCTGCAATTCTCTAAATTTTCCCATGAAACCTTTTAATCCATTACTGTTTTTGCAACCTTGCTTTTTTTCTAGTGCAAAGTGGATATTCAGTAGATAAATTACAAACCACACCTTATATTCTGGCAGTTTTCATGTTGATTTCTTCACAAGAAATATCTAGTTATGGAGATATTGATGCTCATTTCATCAGTTCTTTCCAAAGTTTAAGAGGTGGCACCACAAGCCAAAAAAATTCATCTGTCCTATCCCACCCAGAGTATCTAGGTTGTCATAACACCCTCTGAGTGAAATAATTCATTCTCTTTTTCTGTGGTGTCCTCGTCCTCCTTGAGAACTCATTTTAAAGCTGTATATAAGTGCTACAGATTCTCTGGCAGGCTGCCAGGATTTTTTTTCTGTATTTGAAAAAGACTTAAGGAACTTGGTTTCCAACATCTCTTTTTGTGTTACCTTGTTATTGCTTACATCTCTGTTTTTTATTTAATTTAATTCCTTTTCTAGCCACAAGTTCTGGGTTTAGATTTTACAATCTGCACTTTTCTGTAATCTGTCAGGGTTTTGGACCTGGTTTTTATATATATATATATATATATACACGCTCTCTCTCTTAAAGAGAATATGTACCACGATCTTAGACAAGATTAATTCTCCATTTATTTTATCCTTTTTGCTGTTTTTTTTTTTCCTAAATTGTGTTTCATGCTGTCACAATGTCATCTGAATTCCAAGATTAAGGGACTGAAATTGTATAAAAATGACTTCAAAAGCTTGTCATATTGTCTCAGTTTTGAAACAGTGAGGTTTTATGTACCACTGTAAATAATTTTGCGATATTTCTCACAGTATTAAGCAACTATAAATCAGAGCATTCAAGTACAGCACCAAAATTTCATTGGAGAGAATTATACCTTACTTATATTTTTGTAAAATCATGCTTCAATTCTTAAGAGATTATCCTTAGCTCTTTATAACAATGGCCTTCCTTTCCAAGTAACCTAGGTATGGTTCATCACTGTCTTTCAAGCAATCAGTTGCCACTTTTAAAGGGATGAGGAAAAATGCACACCTCTCCTTTTACAGAAAATAAACCAAATTTGTTATACGGATACAACTTTTACTAGTCTGCTGAAAATTGTTCTAATTCTTCCAAGTTAGTGGATTTTTAAAACATAATGTGCAGAGTGACTTTGCAATTAGCAGCCTGGCAGTGCTCTACTGTTAACACACATATATGCATGAAAGAAAGTTGTATGTACATGATTTTATATGTTTTCCATGACAAGGATTTATTTTTTCTTAATCAAAAAGATAAGACTCATAAGGAAATTTTCTTTTGGGTTTCATGGGTTCTTTTGGTTTGGTTTTGTGTTTGCTGTAGGTTTTTCTGCTTGTTTTTGTTTGGGGTTTGTTTGTTTGCTTTATTTGTTGCTTGGTTGGGGTTTAGGTTTTTGGTTTTTTTTTACTTTTCACATCAGACTGTTAGAACAGATTAACAGGCTAGTAACATTTAGGGAGAAGTCTGATTAGGTCTCTGTTTTACTTCACATGTAGTGTTTTATCTCCAGATGTCCAGAATTCTGTCTATTTTGATCCGTTTCAAGCAAAAGTTAAAGTTAATTCAAAAAGATAAAATATATTGTAAATATTATTTTTTAGGACTGGGCTTTATAGCTCCAAAGTACTTCAAAATTTTAACCATATAGAGGCAAATCTCCATCCCCTATAATGTAAAATACACACATACACAGAGTGAGAGAACATTAACTTTGTACTTTGAGAAGGATCTATTGGTCTGACATCAGTCCCAGACACCACTTAACCATCCAGTCCCCCTTTGTCAGTATGATTGAGAATTCTTCAATTAAAAAGAAAGTACATAAAGTAGATAAGACATTGTGATTACAATACAGAGAGTCAGCTTACAAATCATTCATCCTGAAACTAAGAACCAGCCTAGCAGTAATAGGGAAAGGTCATTAAGGTGCAAAGATACAAGTGGAGTCAACTCAAGTGTGTTTGGCAATTTAAATGACTGTATTTGTGGAAAAGTCTTTCTGCTTTGTCATACACGATACGGATAAGAATTGTAACCAGTAAATCCATAGATGTGAAGGATATGAATTTCACTTCATATGTCTCCCCAGTTATTATATACTTATGAATATTGTCTAGGTTTCCCCCTGTTAGAATTAAAAACTGGCATAATTAAATGAGACTTCAAGCTTTCAGAAAGTGAAAAAAGACTATAAAGCTCAAACCCAGCTTCAAATCAGTTAATGAGACCCCTTCTAGACTTTAAATGATTAAAAAATTGGGTCATGTAAAGTACAGACTGAAATTAAATTGAGGCATTTGGAAAACATTTTTCTTAGCATCTGTGGTATCTCCTCCTCATACAAAAGAGAAAGGACCTCAGAGTGTAACAAGAGTTAAAATCCCAAGACTCATTTATTTTGATTACATGGGCAGTCTGAGGCAGGCACTTTCCAGAATGAGAAGATGGAATGATCACCTAGTCTGGGAATCATCATCTGGGGCGACTTGTCAGTGTCTTATGAATTCTAGATAGAAGGATGAATACCAAGCTGGATCCTCAGTCTAGAGAGACTCCAGTTCTTCCACAGATTGGCAGTGTGACATATGAATCTAATTTAGCACTTATTTTTACAATTTCTTACATTATTTTACCCTGTTTACAGAATAGCCTCCTTTCTGCTGACCAGGATAGCTGAAGCCTGTATGTTTCTGATGGGCTTTTAGTAAATCATTTCTGCATCTGTCTTATAAATTTCTTCCTGTGTGTTCAAAAGGTAATTTCAAAAGATTTTGCAAATACTATATTGAGTAGTCAGGGATTTATGATTGTCATCAAACAATTTCACAACTAAGATGCAGGGAAAACATGCCATGAATTTTGAATTAACTAACAGAGATGAAACGAGATAAAAAACTTCAGATGAAAGCCTTTCAGCAAAGGAATAGTGGTGGAGTTTGTATTACTTGTATATGTTTTTGTTGTGGTGTTACACCCTTTTTCATTAAGAAGGCAAATAATACATTTTATTTCAAAATCTGTGCTATATTTAACCACTTTGGGGATTTGGTCTGTTTTTTTTTTAATTCTAAGATTAAAAGTTTGGACAAAGTTCATCAAAGAATGTGCCATTTTTAAAGAAGCTCAGTTTGTCCCTGAAATAAATTCATGTTTATATACAGATTTACTGTCTGTGTTATGTACTATGCTGCAATTTTGACCGTTTCACTTTCCATGCTTTGATTGATTCAAATGCAAATGAAAAGCAGCAGAAAGATTATATACTTCCAAAAAAAAAGGTGACTTTGATAACTTTTGGTTGAACTGAAGCATTCTGGAAAAAATTTACCTTGGATTTGATTTCCATTGGCTTCTTTAGACAATGAATTTGCTTTTGCCAAAGTTTTATCTAATCTTGTCAGTAGGATGCTTATTTATAGTGAATATTAATGCAATGTTATCTCATGAGAGAGATTATATTATAAATATTTATATATTATTTTTTATAGCCTAGTATAATTTTCTTGGCCAAAACTCATGGTAGAAAACAGATTTCTAACTCATTGATACAGTATGTGTTAAGCCAAAACCCACTGAAAGACTCCCATTAACTTCAGGGGAGCCCTTTGGCAGATTCAGTGCATATTTTTGACCTCCATGTCTGCTGCCAGCAAATAAGTTCTAAGCATGACAAAGGCATTTTAAAAGCAGGCAGATATGCTGCCTGGAGCATGTTTCACTCTGCAGCCAGTTCCACAGCACCCTTCTGTTTTCCCACGGGCTGCTGGACCAGGCAGCATCAATCCTTTGTGCCTTGTTCCTACTGTTAAGATCCCATCATTAGAGAGAGATGCCTCTGCCCAAATTAAGGTGCAAACAAGGGCATGTGCCAAAGTCAAAAGTACTGAATTTTTTTAGCAGTAGATGTGAGGGAGAGAGAGAGAGAGAGAGAGAAAGAAAGAAATAGGAATAAAAGATTAAGGGTGGAGAAAGAAAGAGAGTGAAAGACAGATTAAGTAGGAAGATATTCACCACCCATGGATCCAGATTGCATCCTGTTCATTCTCCTTCTTCTCAGTGGTGGGGATCCCACAAAACACAGAATTCAGTGAGTTAATTTATGTTCAGGTATACATGGGAATACCCAAGCCCCTCCCTTGCGGGTACACATTCTGGACAAACACCTGGTGCTTTTAGCTTTTAGTCTTCTGATAAGCTGTTATCTGAAGCCCAGGTGGCTTGGTAGGGTAGGAGTAACATCCTCATGAAGCTGGGAAATATACCTGACCAGGGACCCTCCTGGCTGACCCAGCAGGGGCAGTCTCATGAGCTCTCTTCTGTGTTCTGACCCCACAACCAATGCTGGTTGGTGGGAGCTGATGAGGCACCCATTAAAAGAATCATACTCAGTGCATGAGATTTAACCAGCTTGTATCTCACTGAGTTAGATAGAAAGGGATATTTTGAAAAGCCTTTTTATTGCTTTAACTTTGCAGACTGAAAAACAAGAAAAACAAGACCTTTTTTCAATATTCTGTCATTTCCCTGCTTACAGAAATACTGCAAATAAGCTGCGACTGCTAGAGTTTCAATGGCCTACTGCAATTTGCCATTTGTGACAAAGTTCAATAAATAGAAAGCGTAAAGTGAATCAAAATTATATTTAAGGATCCTCTTCATCTGCAGAAGACCTGCTTATTAGCTATATTGCACATTTAGCTCCAAAGGTTCTGATTATAATCAATAACTAATCAGAAAGTAACTTACACAAATGAAGTCCTGAATAATATATAACTGAGTCATAACTTTCCCAAGTACATAAATACTAACTCGTTTATTGAAAAAATATGCAGTTAGCACTTTTCCTATTTTTATTGTGGCATCTGTTTCAGAAAAAACAAATTTAAGGAGTGAGTTTGCAGCAGTAGCCTCTGCTTTCAAGAGCTCTGTATCTACAGTAGTGTATCCACTTTAATCAGAAAAGTTGGAAAAGTGCCCTCTCAAAGACATGGTGCAGGAGAAAGCATGCAAATAGAGCTGATTGGAATGGAAGATCCTGGGGTAGAAAACTTTTCTAAATAGGCAACCTCTGAAGTGGACAAAAATGAAGCAAAAATCCATCTGCCGAGCAAGCAAGCTACTACTTGTCTCAACTTGGAAGCATAACTCAAATGCTCTGGGAGAAAGTGTGGTGAATAGAGTTATTTATGGATGTCCAGGGATGAAAGCTTTGCCTATAAAGAAAACCCACAGACACTCCAGTGAGGTAAGTACCAACAGTGTAATAAGATTTAATGGGACCATCAAAAGGGAAATAAAATGGAAAACTTTTTGATCGCACTTTCTATAGCGAGGGCAAACTGCAGGAATGACCTTTACTGCTAATGCCAAAATATTGAGCCAAATTCACTCCTGGTGTGACAATGCTGAATTCCAGTAAATTATGCCAGGGATGACCTTGGTACATTCTGTTTACACATCTTAGATACAAGCACCCAACAGTAGTCAGAGTATAGTGTTTGAAGCAATAACTTTTAACAGTCCAGGGGTGAATTAAAAAAACCAAAACCCAAAAAAACACAGCCAATTAAACTGACAATTCAGCTTAGGTTTAATTGAAACGGCAACCACAAACTGGAGGCAATTCCTGCTGGAAACATGGCTTCAGTATCCACCCAAAACATAATAGCATGAGTCAAACAGTTCACTACCAGAGAACAAAGCAAACCAGAGAATTTCTAAGCTCTTATGAGTATCCTGAATGTACAATTCTAGTAACTAACACCTTCTGAAATCTGCCTGCTTTATGTTTTTAACACTTCCATGGACAGCTTTTATGCCATTGCTTATTCAGCAGTAGGCCTGTGGTACCTACTCAGCCATTCTTCCCCTGCATTGAACCAAAAAAAGCAAAGGGCATCTACAAAAGGAAGTAGAGAAAAATATTGGAGTTCAAATATATATATACCATAGTGCTTTACAGGGTTATTCCCAGGATGAATGGCTTCACCAAAAACAGATAGTAGCTTCAGTAAAGCAGTGTATGACTTGAAACAGTGCCAAATTGAAAATAAAATAGCTAAAGTCATGCAGATTTTTTTGCTCAGAATACTACATTAGTATTTTACATAAGTCTCCCACTTTTCTAACCTTTTCCTTCATCTGAGAATGAAACTTAACTTCATGGCTTTCTAGTCAAAGTAAGAAGTTTGGCTCTTTGCTTTTTTTGTTTGTTTTTAATTCAGATAAACTGATTCTGCCTTACTTCTCCAAAATCCAAAAACTTGGGTCAATGAATGGTCCATGGTATTTAGCTCCTCAGGAACTGAAACAATCTCCCTGTGTGGTACGGATTTTTCACTGGGGAGTCATGGGATCCAGCAGCAGCTCATGGTACTCTCACAGAGCTGCCAAGACCCCAGTATCAGGGACAAGGTGCTGGGCAGCAATTCAAACCATAGTTCTCTTATGCTCAGTGACTACAAAGCAGAAGGCAGAGCCACGAAGCCCCAAATACTCCTGCTTCAAATTACCCAGATTTGCCAGTCCTTCTTTCAGCAGCTTTCCTGCTCCCGTTGTGTAGGCACTCGGACACCAAAGGCAGTCCATGCAATAAGGCCACCACTGGGGTTTGAATCTCTTAGGAACCAGGAAAATCCTGTAAAAAAAGGCCATGCAGGCTACTTCTAGGTTGGCCTATGGCTCACTGAGATTTCACTGGAAGTTTTCCATAAGGTACTTGGACTTCATCAAAAATAAGCCTTTTTATTCCAGAATAAACTTTTCTAATGTTCCATTAAAGAAAATTCTAGTAATCCCAACATAGCACTAATGGCAAAGGAATGCATTTATCAGAATTCTATCTTGATCCAATTTGTATACAAGAAACCCCAAATAGGACCATTTTTTAGCAGAATTTGTCTAGTAGTGCTCATTACTCTTACAGTACTGGATCCTCAGGTGCCAATTTCTTATGCAGACGGTCTCCTCATCTAAGGAACTCTTCAGTGTAAAATATGAGCTCTCTATTTATCCTATCCTTGTTACACACTAATGGTATCATTCTTCAAGGAATAACAAGGAAATAGTGTTTCTAGAGGTTCTACAATCAGAATACAGGAGCTCTGAGCTCCTAAACATCTTTGGTTTATATTTTTCAGCTATATTTTTCAGTGCTGTGTTTTTGATCCGACTCCCACCAGTTTCAGCCTGTGATCCTACTTCTCCTTGTACATTATAATGGGAAATCTGTCACCTGCTGTAGAGCACACACATCAAAAGAATCCTTAGGAAACATGCATAATTGTGTCAGGCAGAGTATGTAATAGGACAGAATGGAAAACTGATATCTCTGAAAGCAGTTTTCTGGATATTGAGTTTACTGAGATGTAAAACACAGAAATCTGTGAAAGGACAACACAAACTCTGCTCCCTGCTGTTTTATCTCATTTCAAAAAGACATGTCTATCAAAAACCTCAGCAATTTATTAAACATTCTGGTGAGAATGTAACAAAGATGTGTTAGAGTTCATTACAATAGCAATTTCTGTGACAAAAGCAAACATCCAGTAATAAAACAGGTCAAAACTATTATAAAGGAAAAATTATTATTTTTCCTTCTGTTAGATGAATGATAAAAAGTGAAAAGGAAAGTGTAAAAGGAAAGTAGATTTTTCATCTTGTGAGCATCATAAAGTACATAATAAAGCTAATGTTTCTACATTATGATATCATAAATTAAAATTAATAATGGGTCATCTTCTTTGGGTTTCTTTCTGTTTAAAGTTCTATAAGACTGGAAAGGTGTCCTTCCAAATGAGAATAAAATGCAAAAACTTACCAAGTAGAATAGCAAGATCAGAATGAGAATGTATGAAATGTTCCACTCACTTCCATAAGGAATTAACACTGTGACCTGGAGGTGGTTATATAAAAACCAGTGGCGTTAATTGTTCCATTTCAACTGCACTGCTTCACACTAATCTCACTGGTGATGTTATTATTTCATAAATGTATATTCTCTGGCACTTCCCATTGAGGTCAAATACTCCAGCTCTTTCTCCAAAACAGGAATTGTTTGTTGGAGCCTGGACTCAGCTCTGGTCTTCATGATGTTGAGACGAAACTTAGCTCTAGTACAAAATCCCTGAAGTGTGGAAAACTGAAAGAATAGTCACAGAGACAAAGTAATTGGCTGCTATAAAATAAATGTATCAGGGCTACTCTATTATATATATTTTATATTTATTTCTGCAGAGCCATCAAATATGAAATTAAAAGAAGTTATAAACAAATGTTAAGGTGCTGGCTAAGTTTAACACAGAATCCAAGAATCATGTAGGAGGCTATAAGATTTTCTTAATACTCTATTCCCAGGATAGTTTCTGAAATAATTCTGACCATGATTTGAATTGAAGTTTTTCTTGATTTGAATTCATAATGTTATATCTGAATTTTTCGGTGGGGCAAATTTCAAGCAATTGAATGGGAAGAAAATGTTACCCATAAAAATAAAGAGATATTCTATTAAAAAATAATATTAAAAATTATGGTAAATGACTGAGAGTATCCTGTCCACTTTTGTGGATGGGTAACAGAGGAAAAAGTCACCTTCAGAGGAATGATTAGCATGGAATTAGACAGACACAGGATAAGAAATAGAAAGGATGTTAAACAATTACTTAAGCCCAGCCTGTAAAAATGAAATCATTGAACGTTTACCTACATCAGAAATTAGATTTAGTGGGACAAAAAGAGAAGAAAATAGAAAGTATCTTGATAACAGAGTTAATGATTATTAAAAGGTTTGAAACTTGCACAATTCTTTCTCTCTAAGAGCAGAGCATGTACATCCAAGCCCAAGATTACTAAAAACAGTTAGAAAACAGATTAGTTTAGTGGATATTTTTATGAGTTTATTAAGCCCAAGAGAAAACATTAAAGGCTGGAACATGGCCAACATCATTATTTACAGAAGTGCAGCAATATGCTAGGAATTTTCACAAGCCTTAGCCCTAAACACATTTGTTTCAACCAATAATATAAAATAATTCTATGGTTTTTAATTTCCTGTGGAAGACTAAGTATTCAGTTTGGCCAGAAACAGGAGGATGCATCTCCCTCAGAGTGGCAGTTCTTGTTGATATGCATCAAATCATTCTTACTACTGGCAAGCCAGTCTGTTTTTCACTGCTTTCCACTCACTCTTCAAGAAAGGCTATGGGAAAATCTGTTAGGGAGAAAATGAGAGCTGCTGATTCCTGTGGAAATAACACTGGCTCTGGTACTGCTGCAAATTGAGATAACTCCTCATTTACTAATGGAACCTGTTCCTTTCAAACTATCTGGTTCACAGAAGTTTCAGTGAAACATCAGAGTTTTCACAAATTATATTAGTGCTAACTTAGTGGTGGCCTGTGCTTTTGTTCAATTCTTTATCTAAATTTTCAGAACCAAACTTGTTTGGGACTACAAATAACTTGCCCTATTGATAATCAGCAGTTAGCATGTAGCATTTTCAGCACCTCTACATGGCAAACTACAGAAGTCTGAGCTAGATTTTCACAGGCTTACTCAGAGATGCAGAAGCAGAGTAGCTGCAACATCACAGAGTTCAGCTGAAGTGAAGTCTGATCTACTGAAAAACTGCTTAAGAAGAAGGGTAATTTAGCCTCTGTGGTGCTCCCTGCTACCATGCCTAGACAGCTGCCAGTGCCATGCTAATTAACTTTAAAACTCCTCACCAGAGGTATGTCTGCACTGCATTCTGGAGGAGCAGCATACTGGTAGCAATATGCAAAACCACTCGGCTGAATTAAAATGGGTGTACACAGTGACTTGAAACAGTCTTGCACTTATGCTAAATGAGCATCCTCAAAAAGGACAAATCATTATCTTTCCTGATGTGAATTCTAACTAGACATTAAAGCAAGTTGAGGAAAAGACTGTAGGTAGAACCATGTCATGTTTAAAATTCATGTGTATGCCAAAAGATTAATTTGATATAAGATATGCAACTGTACATAAACAGAAACACAGCCTTTTTCCTATACCTTTTTTTTTTTTTTTTGCATGTGTTCAATAAAAGCCTGGATTGTGAGAGTGAAGAGAAATCTTCACACAAATTTCCTATATCAATCTTACTTTTATAGGCAGATATTTTGCTCTAGCAAAATACAGACTCTGTTACCACAGATTAGAAATAGGAACCAGGAATGACAAAATGTACTAGAAACCTATGGAAGATTGACTCTACAATTGATGAGACAGAGTAGAGATCAAAACTGAAATCCATTTTCTACTCCAATGCCCAAAATACAAAAAGCAGAAGAAATATACTTCCACAAAATATCAGAATTAATAAGAACTCTCATACAAAGAAGAAAACAGGTGTAGCAGAATTAGGCTAAGCCTTAGAAAAATTATAGATGGCAGAAAAATAACAGAAAGGCATTGCAAGCAGCTCTGGGTTTGGAAATAAATAAGAATTCCAAATATATGTGCCAAAGAGTAGGAACTTTATTTTTTTTAATTTTTCCTATTCAGATATTGATTTGTTTGCTTTTTTACTGACTGTTCCGTTTAGCTATGTCAAATATCCAGGCATGAAAATGTAATGAATTATAATAATGGTGATGAGACTGCAAATAAATTACCCTAAATACACTAAAATGAATCCTTAATTAAAGCAAAATACCTGAGCATATGTAATGCTAATGTTTTTATAGCTACACATGTATTTAAGTGATATCCTGAGAATTGGAGGGTTTTTTGGTAGACTTAGGTACTATAGTTCAGTTTTGTCTTTGTGATGGGTCACAAGCGATTGTCAGGTGCTCATTGAAGTTTGCAGTTTCTTGACCTTTGCTGCTGAATTCCACATATATATATTAATATAGAAAATAATTTTAGAAGCTTTTATTTACAAATATTGATAGTCTTTGTAGAAAACTGTATATTAGGTAAAGGTGATATTATTAATATTATATTAATTTTTTAATATAGTAGATTTACATTTTAGGGTACTCATTGTGTAAAATATATTTGTTTGGGCAATGAGATTAAGGAGACAAGAACATATCTTACTATCTGTATATGTATTGTAACTGAACTATTTCATGCCAAAAGAAATTAATTCAACATATTCTGGCCTATACAAACACACAGGAAATTAAATATGAAGTCTCTAGTGATTTGGAAAAGATGGTATTAATTGGAAGAAGGGACAGGAAACAATGTATTAAGGGTCTAAAGGAACCAACTAGGTTATTTTTTTATCTTGTGTAAGGTCTAGTATAGTTGATTGTTCAAGATAGCCTGCCCATAAAGAAGAGCAGTAGCTAATGAGGATGGATGTATCACCTAAGCATATCAGAAATGGCTGCAGCAAGAAGAGAATTGTGATGCATGTGGAGGGCTCTTTTTTGTTCAACTCCCTCTTATATGACTGGCTTTGAAAATAGAGGAAATTTATTCTACATTTGCTGAAATGTCATTACAGAAACAAATGTTAACCAGATTTAAATACTTATATTTCATAGCTTCTTTGTTTTCCAAAAGAAATATTTCAAACAGCATTCTCTCAATGCAGGCAGAAAATAAATCCTTCAGAAAGGGGTGAGCTAGGCTTAGTGAATGAAGATGAGCTAAGATAAGAAAACTATTTTCTAAAGGAATACAAATTTACTTACAATTTAGGTGATGGTGTTAGTCGCACTGGTAGTCAAAGTATATGTGTCGTTCCAAGCAAGAGATGGAAAAAACTAATTCATATAAGAAAATCACATCTGATGGAGAAGTCAAAATATGCTGGTTTAATAGTGAAAGATTTTTTTTTCAGTGTTGTTTCTGTACAATCAACCACATAAAAGAATAGACAATTTGGCAACTGTTGCAGGTGTTTAGCTTGATCTTCACTAAAAAATTAAACATTCTGACCAGGTTAGCATTTTTATCTGGGAACAGAAAATCTGAAAAGGTCTGGGATACTCAAGGTGCTCCAGGACAGCAGAAGGATTCTTATCAGTTAGAGGATTGATTTATTTACTGTAATGATGTAAAAAAACTTTCCTAACATAAAAACATAGAATATTCTGAGTTGGAAGGGACACATAAGGAACATTAAGAGAAAGTCTTAGCAGCGCACAGAGTATCCTCAAAAGCCACAGCATGTGTCTCAGAGAATTGCCTAGACCCTTCTTGAATTCTGTCAGTCTTGCTGCTGTGACCACTTCCCTGGGGAGCCTGATCCAGTGCCCAACCACCCTCTGGGTGAAGAACCTTTTCCTGATATCCAACCCAAACCTTACCCAACTCAGTTTCATGCTGTGTTCTTGGGTGCTGTCACTGTCACCACAGAGAAAAGATCAGTGCCTACCCCTCCTGTTCCCCTCACAGGAAGCTGTAACTGCAGTGAGGTCTCCCCTCAATCTCCTCTTCTCCAGGCTGAACAGACCAAGTGACCTCAGATACTCTTCATAAGACTTCCCCTCAAGGCCCTTCTTGTTAGAAAGAATGGCAAAATGAAAAAATTAAATGTAGGAAATAAGAATTTTGGAGCCTGCTATAACTTTAAATACAACCATGCAGAGGTCTCAGATTATAGAGCATGGTGCTAAGGACACAGAGGTTGTGGTTTCTATCCCCATATGGGCAATTCATTTAAGAGTTGTGCTCAGTGATCCTTGTGGGTCCCTTTCAACTCAGAATAATATTCTGTGAAAAACAAGAAATGAGAGCTGTATAGGTAGAATAGGATTAGAAGAATAGACACTAGAAGAATAGGAATTTTTTTTCAGCAGCCTAGAATGTGGAAAGTATTTCTTTCCTGAAAATATGTGGCCAAACTGCTAGTCTGTCACGCACTTCTGGAAGGAATGATATGGCATAATTCCTTGGCCAAATGACACTAAAGCTGAACCCTGCACATGAGAAACCAATGAACCTGGGGTGGCCTGTACCTGCAGGAACAGACATGGAATAGTGACAATGTGCACAGATAAGAAAAATCACAATAAAGACTTAACCTCGGGAGAAACACTGGACATCACTGTGCCACAAAATATCTGTGTGCCATAGAATTGTTCCCTGTAAATTCCTTCTCCTCCAGGGAATTACTTGTACTTTTCTGGTGGACAGAGTTAGCACCAAGTGGGCTGCAGCAGGGTGCCAGCTCAGATATGGGAATCTCATCACCCACTCAGTGATGAGGCCGTGCATCTCTCACTGCTGAACCTAGGCCAAAGGTTCAAACAGTCCATGCCATAGACAAAGCCACAGGACAGAACTATGGAACTTATTGCTTGAGAGCTTCACTCAGACACCATGCCACTCAGTGTAACTTTCAAAGGTTTCAGAGAAGCAATCCAGTTCAATCCATACCCATCAGCAGAACACCTCAAATGCCTTGGAATGGCAGTCATGGCTGATCCATGCACTTAGCAACTTATGAAGCTGCACGTACCTACGTGCCAGCACTCACCTGTGCGCTTGGTTACTGTTTGCTAGTTTCTTCAGTATTTTCTTAGCTAATCTTCAATTAAAAAGTTAGTTTTACATAAAAATATCATGTTCAGCAAAATCTGTTTAGTCACAGGCAGTGTTTGAGCAGAGCTTGACATAATCAACTGCTGAAACCAGTTTTAAGAATCACACAAATTAGTTAGGTGCAAATTTTCAACTAGAAATATCCTTTAAGACTAAATCCCTAAATTTCAGCTATTCTAAGGCTGTTATTCTTTATCCCATTTATTCTTCTATCTAAACAATACGGTTAATGTAAAAATTGGTTTTGATACATATAATGAAGGTTAACAATACAGTTAATACTGTTGATTAAAAGAGAATGACAAAATCGTTGTGCCAGTGAAGGGAATAATGCAACTTTATTTCCATCATCAGGATGGAAGAAATTAAAAAATGCAAACTGTCAGCTCCTGGATTTTGTCCTTCAAAACCATCAAAGAAGTTAACAGAAGTTAACACTGGTTCAGTCTATCACCCACAGCAATATTTTTTTCATTTAGATTACTTTTAGTGATGATTCAATGTATTCATTACAAAGAGCTCTACCTGTTCATTTTGAAGTGCTGTAGAGTATTTAAATACTGTACTATATTTAGGGAAAAAAAGGTGAGGAGTTGGTGTATAACAAAAATAGAAGGGAAGGTTCAAATGCACAACTACTCATGTTCTGGAGATATAAATCTGGAGTTTCATGATAAAGCTGTTCTGCTAACCTTATCTACTGCTTCCATGAGCCTATCCTAAATACATCTGTGCATTTTTATTTCAAAGAATTTTTAAGAAACAAGAACAGATCAGCATCTCTAAAAAAGGCCAAAGTATACATAATCCCTGTGGGAGAACCAGACATACACAAGAAGTACCTATTCCCTCCCTTGCTTTATAACAGATTGCTGTTTTCATCATCTGTTGTTTGTTGGCATTTTGTTTATTTCCCAGTGTTAGAAAGCACTGTGAATGTGGTGCAAAATATGACTGTATGACTGTCCTTAGACAGTGTCCATCCAAGTAGAATGCTCATTAATCTTGGGCTGTTCAGAGAGGCCGTATCTTTTGTACTTTTCAATTTTGTGCCATGCTTAGGGATCAGAGCTATGATGATTTTTAACAGACTAAAGTTAATAATTATTCATAATATTCATTTTTGTTACCACTACTTTTAGTGCAAGAGCTTCTTTCAAGGCCCTGTATTTGCAATTAATTTCTGAGACCATCATATATTTAAGATTAGTTTACTGCAAGTACATTTAGTAATTTAAAATAACATGAACTATAAGATTTGGAATTTTAGGAGATACCTTCATAAAAACATCTGCCAAAAAAAATTAAAAGGACAGAAGCATAGCCAATTTAACATGAATTTTTTCGTTCTGTTTCCTTTTTTTTTCAATTCCTTTATCTCTAACTTCTCTTGCCTTGAAGTTGATCAACAGTTTTTTCAGCATCTATTCCACTCTTTACTACATTACCTTCCTTTACAACATTTACTTGAGCTTTATATGAGGCCAAAAGGAGGAAAGACTGCAGTCTGCCCAGATTCAAAGCCTGAGATATTACAAATCATTAGTTTTCCATATATGATGAGGTGATTTATTTGCTCTCCTTCTTTCACCACTGAATTTAATGTCTTCCTTCCCTTCTGACTCTATGCCTGTCCTGATCTGGTTAAAAAAAGCTCTGAAACAACTTTTTTTGTTGTGTCTTTGTCAAAACTCTGTCACAGCAGCCCAATAGCATGGGTCTGGAGAAGAAAATGCTAACTCTCAAATCCCAAGGTAGCTGATAAAATGAGATGGCCCAAAACACATCATGTTTGGCTTCAAGGAAGTCACAGAAATTATGATATTAAAAATTAATTTGGACTGTGAAATATTTTGTGTCCACTCCTTTAACTAATCAGATAAGATAAAGCCCTAAAAGGAGACACATGTTAGACACATATTTCTTATTTTCTGATAAGATCCTGTTACTATTGTGTTTTGGAAAGACCCCATTCTATGTACTCTTTAAAGTTTTTAGAACAATGAAGCTTCATTTGGGTCAGACTGTCACCACTGTAAACAAAATTAATGCAAATATTAAGAGAGTATTGCTCAAGAAATTTAAATATAGCTTTTTTTGAGGTTCATTCTCATTAGTCCATTCTTTATGACCGTTATCTGCAAGTAATTCTTCTCACAAAAGAAAGGCCTATGGTTGAAAACTATTCAGTTGCCAATTGTGAAAAATTAATTCATAGCCTATAATTATGATGATAATGACACCATCAGTAATCATAAATCATCATTACAACTGTATGATCACTGATTGTTGTAGCACAGGGCTTTTGCCCCCCATGGTAGAGTTAAAATAGATAGAGCTACATGGTAAACTGAAAACATTGGCAAAGTAAACTTTATTACAATGAGGCTGTTAATTTACAAAACAACGTTTCTTAAAATATTATGTTTTCATGTTTATCTGTTTTCCTATTAAAGTGTAGTCGCACAGGCTGCTTGCAAATAATTCACTCTAAATTATTCAAATGTGATAGCATCATACATTCTAAGACGAAACTAATTATAAGGATGGACTGGAGTCTTCTATAATCTGGAATATTGTTTTTTAATCTAATTTTGCTTCTGAGATAATTACTCAGAATCAATCACTGTCAGGATTATGGCAATAATCAGATTGGAGTTAGAAGCTGTTGATAATATCTCAGAGTCCAATTTCTCCCCATGATAAGGAGATCAAATCAATCCAGCAACTGAAAATTACATTAGGATTATTCTAAATAAAGCT
Organism: Calcarius lapponicus; assembly: GCA_039654755.1. NCBI lineage: Eukaryota > Metazoa > Chordata > Aves > Passeriformes > Fringillidae > Calcarius > Calcarius lapponicus. The sequence continues at coordinate 27,713,202 of CM077464.1, read as the reverse complement.
TGTATGCATAATTTTGCATTTTTTGATCTTGGGTTTATGTTTACTTTATTTGAAATAAATATATCCATACCAAACTTTAGACAGCATTTTAAAAATAAACCAAATGAGTTAAAATTTATCCGATTAGTGGCTTTCAATGCAAGAACTACAGCGTTCTTCCCCTTTCCAGTGCTGATTTATAATTCAAAAGGAGGACAGCCAAACATGCTCCAGTTGTTTGTTTCTCTTTTACTCCTGAAAGAACACTAAGAAGGAAATCTGTCTGTTAAACCAATAATTTCCTAACCATGTCAATATAGTTGATAATCCACTGTTACTAAGACTATAACAACTATGTAGTTATCTTCATTTTAAAAAATGGCAAGGAATATTCTATCTTAAAAGAATATAAAAACATTTATTTGGCTTTGAATTTAAACAAAAGGGTTTATTTGGAGTGAATTTTCCAATGAGAATAACACATTACATATTTGGAAGTCCAAGTTTTTCAGGAGAAAAATAATTAGACTGAGTAAACAGAATTGTATTAATGATATCACATTACTGAAATCAGTCTGCAAAATTAGTTTCATATTTTTTCTCTGCTTTATTGGTAATGACTTGCACTTATTTACTGGATTCAGAAGTTATTTCTTCAGTCTCCTTATGTACTCTTCCAATGACTTTGTATCTTCCATTGCCCTACAAGAAATGAGTTAGCAATTCACTGCTTCATTATATACGGTCTTAAAAAGACAAAGAAATCTGGCCAATTGCAAATCTTCCTGAATATTGCTGGTTTATATTTGTGACCAGGGACATTATTGCTGGCAATTTTGCTGACCTTCACCTAAATCAATAATTTACTCTATGTTGTCTCCTCAATAAATGGTTTTTTTTTCATATAGAAAAGAAGACATAAAAAGAGGGTTGGGAAGGAAAAGGGAAAGCAAACAAAATACATAGATGTTCCAAGAAAATAAGGGAAAGGGAAAGGGAAAGGGAAAGGGAAAGGGAAAGGGAAAGGGAAAGGGAAAGGGAAAGGGAAAGGGAAAGGGAAAGGGAAAGGAGAGAAGAGGATGAGAAGAGAGAAGAAAAGAGGAGAAGAGAAGAGAAGAGAAGAGAAGAGAAGAGAAGAGAAGAGAAGAGAAGAGAAGAGAAGAGAAGAGAAGAGAAGAGAAGAGAAGAGAAGAGAAGAGAAGAGAAGAGAAGAGAAATATGCAGTAGCAGAAAATAAACTGATACAAGCGAGGCAAAAAGATAAGTCTAGAAAGGTGCAAAAGACATGTATCTCTGAAGCATATAAGCACAAAAAAGTAGCCCATGTTATGTCAATATTCACAACCCTCTGTGCAGTTTCTAGGAGGTGCAGGAGCCCCATTATGGGCATTAAAATGTTCTCAAGCATCTTTCTCCCTTTTATGAATGCAAAGATTTTGAAAATCCTGTCTAATAATATTCTTCTGGAATTTCTGTATTCAGAAAGTCATGGAAAATTTCAAAATTATTTAGATCATAGGTCAGCCCTATGTTCTATAAAATTCTACTGATTGATCTCCATGAACTCAGTATATTTTAAATTTGAATTTTAACATAAATAACTTTATCAACATAATTAAAAATATAAATTAAAATAATCAAAAAAAGCATCCTATTTCTTTCAAAATCATTTTTCAATGAAATATAAAATTTCAAAAATAATTTTTTGATGAAACATAAAATTCGCCTTTACATTTTATTGTCCAATTTACTGTCCAGAAAATTTGTTGCATTCTCCATTATACCTACAATTCACTTTCCCCAGACATGCCACCAAAAAAAATGCAATAAAGGTATATTTAAATTATTATATTAATATTACTATAATATTACTATTATTAGCTTCAATTTATAGACACAAGATTTGGGAGTAATGCCCATATGACAGTACAACATCCTTACGTTTTAAGGGACATTAAATTGGAAATTAATTACATTACATTTACCTCATTTTGATGCTATGTTATATGGGCAGAGACATGTAAAGGGAGAAATAGAACTTCAGTATAAAGAGATTTGGACTTTTAATATCTATCTAGTAATAAACCCCAGACCTGTTTGAAAGTCTGAGATGATGGAAAGTGAGAGGATAGAATAACTTAGACAAAAATTGTTAGACTTTAAGCTCTCCAGCTTGTCTTCTGACATTCATTAATTATTAGATCATATTACATTTATGAGAGAAATTTCATATCCCACATAAAACCATTACACATCTTTTCTCAAGGCAAGCAGACTTTTACAGGCAGAAGGCTGAATGAATACACAAACAGCAGGTGAATTCTTAGGCTTATTTTAACAAGTATGTTTCTAAAAACAGCAAATGTAAAATCTCCAGAATCTACTGGGAAAATATCATGAGGCTGAAGGCCAGTTTTTCCTTATGGACAGTCATCAAACTGCCTGAATTGGGCTCCCTAATTTCTTTTGTGGCTAGCACAAGCCACAGTTCCCCACTGAAATCAATGAGAATTTTCTTGCAGACCTCATGAGAGCAACAAAAAGCTGTGATGTTTGTCTCATCTTTTTTTCATTTTTCTCATCCACCTTCTGTGTAAACCAGGATTATTGGTAAAAGTCCCCATTTACAATATACATGAAATTTACTCCTCATGCATCCTGTAACTGGGACTTTTTCTCTGGATCCCCATGTCAGGTCGTTCTGGCACAAGTTGCACTTGGCAAGGGCACAAGCAGAGCCACAGGACCCAGGGACTCATCCTGCTGCATCATGGCAGCAGGGATTCTACCTGCCACAACTGGCATAATTTCAAGACTTGTGGGGTTTTCTTTTGATAAAAGATCTTCTTGTGACCTTATGGACCCAGAAATCAGACTTCAGGAAAATTATTTTTATGTAGATTCAGACAGGTATTTAAAGTCTCCAAGACTGAGCAGAACACAATGGCCATGAGTGGTGTGAAATACTGAGGTAGCATGTGAAAGAGCAATATATTCCTTTCACCCTGTAGTACCAACATCCTGTTATGCTACTGTACCCACTCAAGGTGTAGGCCATTGGAATTCACTGGGACATAGGACTTTTTGATGGCACCATAACTATGAATGGTGATACCTAGTTTCACATAGTTTTTCCAAGCATAAACTAAGGCCTCAACTCATCACCAGATCATCTTGATCTGCCTACCTTCCCGCAGTTACAGCCCCAGAGAGTTTTCAGCAGGACATGTGCAGCTTAGTTGTGCATCTGTGGCTGTAGACCAAGGTCTGAGCCCTGACCCAGTCAGCATTTTCCACCTTCAATAGAACCACATTCTCTAAAAGTCCCTAGGTAGCTGGAAATCACCTCTAGCTGGCTGCAGTCTCCCTGAGGCTGCTGTAAAACAGCACATTCTCAGGAAGCTCTAGGTGCCTTCTTATACTGCCTCCTCACTGGCCTCTTGCAAAGCAGAAAATTGAAGGGCTACAAAGAACCATCAGAGCCTGGTTTAACCCCATTTCCTGCCCCAGGAGATTTACTGAAACACACCTGGGGAGACTGAGAGGCAAGAGCACTTCTTGGCCCAGTGGGTCTAATTGTCTGCTCCACGGAGTTAGGCTAAAACAGTTAAGAAAGCTATTCAATTCCCACATGTAAACTCTGTCATCATCTTGTGCCTTAATTCTCAGAAAATTGGCATTGCTACTAAGCAAAACCAGAAATTTATCACATATTTAAAATAACAGCATCTCAAAATGCCAGTTTATAAGTCAAATAATGTTTCTGAGGTTTTTGTTTTCTTTAAACATGGCGCTCCAGCCATTTCTTATATTTCTTTCTCACAGAGGAAGAGGAAAGGACACTGGAAAGGTTTGGTACCAGTTCAAGTGAAATAAACATATTTCTGCTGACACTATAGGTTTGACATATAACTTTACCCTATTAAGTCACAGTGAAGGTGGAGCTATCTTAAAACTAGGAGCATTTTGAAGATAACAGGATGAGATATATCAAAGATGTATATGAATACAGAATTTGGATGGATATAGAATTTGTATATGGATCTCAGAATTTGCCAAGTAGATACTAATGAGGCTTATAGTGCTTCTCTCCTTGCCTTTAAAAATGTTACATACAACCTCCAAGTTACAGTAAACACAGTAGTTATCTGGCTATGATGAGTATTACCCCACAAATTGTAGCCCAGGGCCCAGTTTCTGCAGTGGGTAGCACTTAAATCAGGCAGCTGCTTCTGCTGACATCACATGTTGCCCATAATGTGCAGGTTACACATGGCTAAGTACAAATTACAAAGACAGGAGGGAAAGAACTGGCTCCACAGTCACTGTTCCCTTAGAGCATTCATTTATTCCTTGAGTAGCAGAGCAGGTCAAGCAGAATTTCTTATAAACAGTTTGGTCTAGTTGGCTCCCCAAACTGGGATAAAATTTTTAAAAATGGCAAATTCATTCTCCTACAAATATGTTCACTTCACACAAATGCTGCTTCAGTAAAGCTCCAGCATTCTCTTCAAGTCCACCTTATCACTTTCTATTATATTGTGGCCCACTTTAGAAAAGAATTAACTGCTGAAGTGTCATGCATTAATATGATTGTTCTAATCACATAAAAAAGATTTTGATTATTTTCTTGGAGAAAAAAGGCCAGGGGAGTTGATGTAGGTGTGTCAATTTTATTGAACACATGACTGTTTACCCACTGTCAAATTGTTTCACTAGAGAACTTTCTAAAAATTGTTAAAAACCAGTTCTCTAGAAACACAGTACTTTAGCAAGTACTAATTCAGGGCAAGGCACATACTTCAAAACCTTGTGATATGGTCTTAGCTTTTGCAGTTTAAAATTGGAATAATCCTTAAAACTGACAATTTTGAAATATGTAAACCAGTATCTGATATTTTCATTGGCTTTTCTGTATTGATTACAATAAACACAGATAAGCCTCTGAACACTGGGAGTGCTGGATGGCTGAAGAGCATAAAAGAACTTTGCAACAGGCAACACTACATAGGCAGAAAATGCACAAAATGCTGAACTCCTAAGACAGTATTCAGAAGAACCAGTAAGTTTGTGCAGACAAGCTGTGCTTCCACACTGTCACGTCTCAGTGAAAAAGACCCTCTGAGACAATTATTAGTTTCAATCACTGCTTGTGGACCCAGGCTGGCTGACATGTCAGTTCCAGCACAAGAGTGTTTCTGCTCTTCACTCAACAGGATTTTTTTTTCTGGGATCTGCATGGTCATGGTGTACATACATTCTCTGCTAATTAGTTTTCCTTTGATTTTTGATACCTGAGTGGCTGCTACTCAGGAACTCAAAAGCCATTCAGACTTGGCAATCTGCACATCTGTGATTGACACTTTCTTACTTTAATCTTCTGCATGTAGGAATGAAACCAACTTTTAAAAGACACAGTGGGCTCTGTAATGCAGTAGACCATCTGTGTAAGCCATGAGAGCTGCCAACAACAGAGTACCCCTCCTGTGCTCTGCTTTTTAAATAGGCTCCTTGGGGAATAGCAGATGAGATTTACATTGTCTCAAAGCAGTCTAAGAATGAAAGAAATGGGATGCCCAATACTGTGATGGCAAATCCCTCAGGCTTTGTTGTTAGGTAGGATGGAGATGATGATGATGGTGACAGTACACTAATGAGGACAATGATGTTGTAGGCTGGGTAAGTTACCCAGGATTCCTTAATTAGAGGTGTCTAAAGCATATAACTAGCTTGTCTTCTCTAATTTGCTTTCTGATAGTTCATATGCAGCTATTTACTTGATCCTTCTAAGACTTTTTTGTTCCTAACCTTACCTAGACTCTTGAAAATGCATGCTAATTCTAATCTTAGCTCAAAATAATTTCATGTCCATGTTTTCTACAGCCTTGGCCCTTCCTTATCACAACAAAAATCTACATTATGTTTGCAAGTTAAACTAGAATGTCTTTCAACTTCTAGTCAACTTCTGAAGTGTAAAATTCTTCTTTTAAAAAGACATTCTTCAGAGATAATGAATCTCAAGTCTGGAAAAACCATGTGATGCTTTTGTAATATATCGAATTTTTAGGTTTTCTTGGACATCATATGAAACTGAGGGAGTTTCAGACAGCAGTTCTGATAGAATTTTGCTAAGACAACAGAAAAAAAATTTAAATCAGCAGATGTTATTCTAAGTGTACTAAAACCAAATCAATGTTTATATGGACCCCTACAAAGCAAAACTGTCAAACTGAACATTATTTCAAGGCAATAGAGTTTGCTGTAATGAAAAACACAGCTAATACTTTCATATTTCCAAGACCCATATTACCATATGTTCAAAGATATACTCTCCTCTCCTAATAGTTTTACACTTTCAAAGGACATGGAAACATATTTTTCTCCAAATAATGGCAAAATTATACTGTTTCTTTCAGATGAAAGAAAGTGTATTCAGAAGAATAAAAGACAAAAGCCCAACAAAGAAGCCTAAGTGAGCTAGTTTGTGTTTCCATATATTTTCTATCATTGATACTCTAGATCTCAGTGTCACTGTGGTACCATTAACAAAATCCCATTTGTATGTGAAAAATATAAAAATAAGACAAGACTCCTTCTGTTAGCAAACATTGAACTGATTCTCAGTGCAAATATGATGAGCAGTATTGTGAGAATTTACCACTTAGCACTCAGAGGCTGTTTTCTTTATTGACAGGATATAGCCTGGCATAGTAAGTGGTTTTGCCATTATTAAGATTTGTTTCAAAGCTTTTTATTTAGCATTTCAGCTCTAATAGGGGACAGAATTGATCAGCATATCTACCAGAAGTCTCCCCTTCAAAATTGTATTGTATCAAAGTGTCAGGTTTAATCATTGTGACAATCCTTTCACTTATGCATTGAATTATAAATACTCACCCCAATTATGAAATTGTAGTCAAACTTGTATTTTTAAAAATAAATATTCAGCTTATGTTGTTTACACATTCCGAGTGCATGCATAGCAGGACACCATGATACAAATGAAAGTCCCCAACCTGGAAGGAGTGCAGAAAAGGTGAACCAATCTGATTTCAGTTTTGTCCTCATGAATCTCATGACCAAAATTCAATGCTCACTGAGTACTTTAACAGATCATTATTATTACTTCCTCTTTATGTTTGGGACAATTCTATTCTTAGGTGAATTACCACATTCATTCCTTTCCCCCTTTGTTTTTTCTTCAGAGAACATTCATAATAGGTCAATATCTAAAAAAATGGACTTTGTATTTACGCACTCTTCTGTTTGTATATTATTTTATCTATCACATTAAAAGAATATTATTTAAAAGAATATCATGTTAAAAAACAAAAGCTTTACCAAACAAGATACAAATCATCCAATGTCTGATTTTCAACAGTGGAGCTTAGATGACCTTTGATGCTAATATCCAAAATTTGGATAGACTGTCCATTTACTTCTGAATTATATTCCCACATTATTTATGTTTGTTCTGATGGTTATATATCTAAATGCTTTGGAGCTATCAATGTGTAGGACCCAAAAGGGTTCCTCAATGGTACCCACAACCTGGGCATTCCTAACCTATCTCCTCTGAAATATTTGTATACCTAAGTATGTTCATTGCAAAATTGTCTCAACTTTGTCTTATTTAGCTTATTCACAATGTTATCTTACTGTCCCTTTAGAGTTTGTGGATCTAAGAATATTAGTTTGGATCACTATACTTAGAAACAGCCATTACTCTGGGCCATTATAAATACAAGTCAGAACTAGAATGGACACTTTTTCATGGTCAACTCTCATGGTGTTCATTAGGGTTGTTTGACTTTCTCTGTCTTCCCCTATCAAAAGAAGTCATGCAAAAGGTATCACTGGTATCACTGAAAGTTTCCCAAATCCTTCAATTCCCCCTTCCAAGTACCAGACCACACTACTCTTTTTTCTTTTTTTTTTTTTTGTAACTCTAAACAATACCCTCTATTTTCAAGCTTTATTAACCTGTATATCTGATAACTAGTGAAGAATGGTTAATATTATGCCTGTAGCTCATGAGGACTGAGGGTAAGCAGAAATACAAAAAAGGAAATACGGAAACAAAGACATTAAAAAAAACCACAAAAACACAATGCATGCTGACATTCAGACACATCCGCATTTTAATGGAATAGTTAATTATGGTTGTATTCTTTCTTATGTCTACTATTCAGAGATGACAGCAAGAAACAACTTTTTAGGACAGCTTTGAAAGAGGAAGAAGAAATGACTTTACATGACTTTACCCAACTTTTGTTGGGTCTTTTTTATTAAATGGAATGCATGGAATAAAAGCATTTTCAGTGAAGCAAGACTAATGAAAAAAAAACTAGGCAAAAATAAAAGCTTTGTATTTTACATCAGGATCATTCCTGTCATATTGTAAATACCTTCCATGAACTCATCAGCTTCATCAAGTTTAGAATCAATTTTGATTCCTCCATTGCTAAGCCTTTTCAAATCTTTCTTTGTTGATTGGGAAACTATTTCTAATTTCTAGTTTAAATTTATACATTTATATCCATTTATTTTCTGTAAGTACTGTCCTTCAGTATTTATGCCTTTGCATTTATTTCCTGAATGTATTTATGAAAAATAATCATGCCCTTCTCAACTTTTATTTTGCTAGGCTGAACAAACAAATTCCCTTTAATCTCTTTATATATGATAAGTCTTCCATTTCCCCTAGTCATACAAAGAGTCCTCCTTTGCTCCTGTTCCAGTCTCAGAGGATTTTGTTGGTTTGTTTTATACACAGATTGCTTAACGGAGTATTACTGTATTTTAAACGTGCTCCTACTAATAGCTTTGTAAGGCAACTATGCAGTGCCTGGAATATTTCTCTTGAAAATATTCTACACAATATATCACAAAACTGCCACCTTTTTCCATGGATGAAATTTGACCACCAAGTTTTTCATTTAGGTTTGTTCTTCCATCACATTAAATTGATTAACTCCTTTTGTTTATAAGAAGTATTATGATGTCCATTCCAAAATAAATGATCTTGTACTTCTCTGTCTCATTGCTATCCATCCCTTGAAGATAGACCACATGATAGCCATGTGGTTCCTCATACTGGTAGTAAATTCTGGATTGGTATAAACTCTACTTTTCTAAAACATCAAGCCCATTAAGGAAAATATTGAACAGAAGTTTTAAAACAAGCAGCGCCCAAAGAAAGCAAGAAGTGATTGATCCACTTTCTTCATAATTAGTATCAAGGAATTATCATCTTTGTGTTATCTAGTTTTTTATTCACCATACAACAAAATCCATGCATTCCATTTTCTTCCATTCAATAGCTACTTGCAGTAAATCAAGAGCACTTCCTTAAATGCAGCTAAAGAAAGTTAACAAAAATACTATAAAAAAAAATTAGTTATCTTAGCAGTAATTAAGTTAATTTATTAGAAATTACCCTTCATATAAGCATTGTAGCTTTTAGTTTACTTTCTATTTACACCTGCTTCCTGTATATAACATTGACCCTATAAACCACAGTGAGTAGGCCTTGCCTGACCACCTCCCCACTACTTCCTTTTCCAAAAGAAGATACTGTGTTTAGTATTTTATTTGTAACTTTCTATCTCCTAAATTCAATTCCCTAGAATAAATCTAACTGGAATAATCACTATTTGATTTGCAAATTATTTTCCCAATTGTTTTAGTATTTTAAAAAGGTGATAAGATTTTAAGCAATTAGTTGCCCAAATATTGTTTTCACAGAATCTTTGATTTGGAAAGACCTCCAAGATCATCAAGTCCAGCTTTAGATTGATCTACCACTTTGTCAGCCATGGCACTAAGTGCCACATCCCATCCAAGATTGTTTCTTGGACACTTCCAGGGACAGTGACCCCACAATCTCCAAGGGCAATCCCTTCCAGCACTTAACAACCCATTCCACATAAAAATTCCTCCTAATATCAAACTTGAACCTCTCCTGGCACAGCCTGAGGCTTTGTCGTCTTGTCTTGTTGATGGTTGGCTGGGATGAGAGACTGATCCTCACCTGGCTACAGCTTCCTTTCAGGCAGTTGTAGAGAATGATGAGGCCCCCCTGAGTCTCCTTTTCTCCAGGCTAAACAAACACTCCCAGCTCCCTCAGGCACTGCTCATAGGACTTGCTCTTCAGACTCTCTAGATGAGTGGTTTGATCCCAAATTTGGCAGTTTCTGTTATTTAATGTGTTGTTTCATGCATACATACATACATACATATATACATTATATGTTACCTTACATATATACAATACATGTAAGTGTTACTATCTGCATTAAAACTGTAATTAAACTATTTGTTTCCACTCTGGTTCACAGACTTGTTTTAGCCTTATACACATCCCTGATATTTGTAATGTGTTGCATAGGCCTTCACATTTTATCTCATTATTTATGTGACTGAAAGCTGTGTTTCTATTTTTATTTACAAAGTGAAAAACTCCTCATCTTTTAGCTTTTTTCACTGTATTCATTATTTCTCTTAGTTTCAAGAATTAATCCTTTTGTCCATCATTCTTTTTCCTATACTTGGCTATACCTTTCTTCTGAATGCCCATGTGAGTTGTTTATTCTTTACTCAACATTTATCCTTTGTCACTTTATTATTTTCCATCTGAAATATAAACTCTGTAAAATATTTTCATTTACTTAGTGTAAAGTAAATAAATTTTAGGCATCCTCCAAGTTCCAATTCTATGTGATTTCAGTAATTCACATTCTATTTTTTATGCTTTGATCTTCCCCCCAGATCTACTTTCCTATGAGCAACATTTTCAGAAGTACTGAAAGAGCTCTAGAATTGTTCACTTCCAGATTTTTTTCCATTATCTGTTCCCAGTAAGATGCGTGTCCCCATTCATTCTAAAAAATTAATTAATAAATTAATTAAAATTTTGATCCTCAGTGATTTTTCTGCCTGTCTCCATGAAAAACATGAGCCTATGACAGGAAGAATGAACTGGAAAGGACAAGAGGACAAGATGGTAGGAAAAAAAAAGCGTACAAGATTTAGAAAAGTGGTCATGACACAAAGGGGAAAAAAGAAAAAAGAAAAAAAAAGAAAAATTCAGGCTAATACAATTAGATGGGGACAAAATAACATAAACCATAAATTTCCCAGGCAGAAAGAAACCTAAACAGTCTAGACAGGAGAGATAGTAGAAAGCAATTTAGACAGCAGTATGAAATACAGCAGCAAAAGCAAGCCAATGCAATTTCAGTCTCTCTGTGCATTGATAACACAACACAATGCAGCACTCCATCATGTGGGAAAAGGAAAAGTAACTCAAGAACTTAAGGATGTTTCTATTGCATTCCTTATACAAGGAGAAGTGATTGTATCTAATACTACAACCACCGTAGACTCTCCTTCCAAACAACATCAGGGCTCAGACTACATTCAGTTCTCCAAATGCTGACTTTGTTGCAATATTATTTTTAGATGAACAATGTGAATTCCATACTGGCTGCAATATTGCAGCCAGTACTCACAAACAGGGAAGCTGAGGAGAAGTGTAGTGCCTAGGTTCAATCCTTTATAAACATTATGTGTGCATTATAAAACTAAAAGAATTCCTGAGCGCTTCTCACGCTTGGTTCTTAATTCAGCCCAGGAAGGCATCAACTGCCTCTACAGACAGTATTAATACTTTATTATTAGATCATTGCATTCCTGTCATACAAGAGTCATACTAATTTCAGTATGTTTGACTCCTTCCTATTTTCTAGGATTTCAATGTTACCACCTGTACTGATGTTTGAAAAATAGGATTTGTCCATTATCTCACCACTGTTCATCCCTCCTCATCTCAAGTTGTTGCCTTGACCAATCATGTTCTAAAACATGAGCACAGTTTCTGTAGAGTGTAAAGCATTTTTTGTTATCATGGAGCAGAAAGCTTGTCCTCGTGGTATGCACAAAGCAATGAGGTTTGCCACTCAACTGATTACTAAAGGACATGACAGCACTGAACATATCATCATCAGTATTCCTTTAGTCAAAAATGTAATGCTGTGTAACCTCACAAGCCTCCTCTCAGCCTCTCATCTTTTTCTCCAGGTTCTTCTGAATGCCATCCATCTTTTGTTTACCGCAGAATCTCTCAGTAGTTTGTTTGCTGAGCCACCTAAGACAGCAAATACAGCAAACACCGAGTGACTTTGTACCAGAGCACTAATACCATTTATCAGGTATTTGTAAATCACTCTGTAAATACCTGCTACTGGTTTCCTCTCTTCATTTTTTCTTTCAAGGAGACCTGTGCTCAAAAGTCCATTTCAGCAGGGAAGTTCCTAGAGCTCTGATCCAAGTTACATCTGCAGTTTAAACATCCCCCAGAGTAGCAAACTGAGATACCAAATTGCCCCAACCACTGCAGTGCTGAAACCCCCTCAATAAGATTTCACTTTGTACAGTGCTAGACATGAAATCCTTTATGAAACAGACATGAAAATTGCAATTTGGCTGGAATCTTATATGACAGGGATAGTATATGCTAGCACTTCCTAAAATCTAGGAAAAAATATATCTAGTATCAACCTACAGTTAGGAGAAATGCTTTGCATTTCATCATTTAATGGAGTCAACTGGGCTTTCTCAAGACATGAAAGTATTTTAAATTTGATTTGAGTCCAAGGTGAAAATGTGAATTGAGCATTTATCATAACAGGGACCACAGGACATATCTATTTGTTGTTCCTAGTTGCAAATCCTAAAATTATATTTTTTATTGCAATAATATTTTCACTGTTAGAACAGAGGACTTTCCTATCACTTAGCTGCTTACAAAATAGGCAGCACATTTCTCTTCTTCTACATCCCTCCCCTATCATTTTTGTCATCAGCACATCTTAGTTACTTTGAAAATGTATTTTATTTCAATAATTGACTTCCTCCAACTATGCCCTACATGCTCAATTTCCAGATTAATCTTCAGTGGGATGTCCTGTGAATTCTAATCACTGAAATTATATTCATATCTATGCACAAACTCTGCTTCTACATTTATATCAAAGTCAATCTTAGTCCCACCTGTTTTAAGGATTAATTTTGAACTGTTGTACTAGAACCTATAGATGTTTGAGCTCATATATTACTGAAGGATTTGATGGAAAGAGAGCTAAAAAGGTTTAGTAACTTAAATCATCATCTGACCTATACTTGGCGTTTCATTCCCACATCAACTATGTCTATAATCTCTAAAGCAAACATGGATTACAGCAGACTTGAATGAAAATTGATATTATAGTGTATATTCTCAGAGGAACTATTTCAGCAGCTCATTGGATTTTCAAGAAGTCTGACAACATTAAAGACATCCCTTGTTTATCTTGATGCAATGTAAACAAAATTTTACCTCAGAAATTAATATTTATAGCCATTTGCCTAAGCAATATCATAAACTTGCATCTTTTTACTGTCTTATGCTTTGAATCAACTTCACTATGCAAAAATTAGTTTTCATTAAGGTGGTTGTTTTGCATTAATCTCTAGAAAATGTAGTGTTTATCTTGCTGAGAAAACAAAACATAACCAGACAACACATCCCTTGTATCCCTTGTATTCTTACAAAGGGCCATGCAAATTTGGATAGAGGTTGTATTTAACCTTCTGCATCCGCAAGATAGAAGCAACAAACATTTTCCTGAGATTTGCAAAAATAATTAAATAAGACTTCAGCCTAGGTTGCCTGAGATCTTAATATAATGCGTAGTTTTGATGGGTAATTGAACATGCAGGTATTCCTATAGTGAGTGTAGTGAAAGAGTAATTGTACTTTCCTCTAGATGATACAGAAGCACAGTCAGAGCCTTGTTTTATTTTTACTGCCAATGCCAAATCTGAATGTTAAATGAATACCTATTCTTTTAGAGTAGCCTGCAAGTATTAGCCCTCTCTTTTCCACTGCTGTGGAACTTGGTGTGTTTTAACATAACCTCACTGAAGATGTGCCACTTAAAATGTATTGGTTTGGGTGTTTCCTTATGTACAAAGAATACTTCTGATAGAAAGATCAGAAATAAGGTGTACAATAGGGATTTCTGAATCTGACTCTTTTGTTCTTGACACCTGCACAAAAGAAATTATTCTTGTAGAAAACATAGCCATTTACATCGATTACTTTCAGGTGTTAGCAATGTAATAGTATGAGTAAAAAGGAGTTATTGCTTTTAAAATATATTTTATAGTAACATTTGTGAAGTCATTAAACTCTCCTCTGAGATTTTTAAATTTTTATTTCTAAAGGCTTAAAAGGCTTATTTGGAGATTTAAAAAAAACCCCATAATATCAATTTCAAATCTACTTTTCCTCTCCTGTCGCTGTGAGGTAATGATTTGCACCCACTCTTAAATCAAAGAAAATATATTATATCTGCAGAGGTTGTCTATGATTAAAGCTCCATCATTTTACCATCCTTTTGAGACATATTTACTATTTGTAAGGTCTGTGTATTTTTAATATTCATGTTGCGAAGCAACATATTGCCTTAATTAAAATAAGTCACATTAATTTATCAATCTCTGTTTGAAATTTGTCAAAAAGTGATTAAGGTGTAATAGAAAGATGCAATCATAGCTACCAGGAATTCAGCAGTTGTCTCACAGTGAGAAACTCTTGACCTTACAACTCATTTACTCTTTGGCTTGGCCTGGTAATCTCCAGAAGGAAATGATGTGGAACACATGAGGATTCAGGTCAGAACCTTGTTAGAATCAGTGTGAAAGAGCAAAATATTATAAGGATTCTCAATAAATTATGACTGAAAATTATTTAAAAGTAAAATTATGCTAGGATGCAAAAGGAGCAACAGAAAAATAATTATAAGATTTTAATCTTCAGAAATCACATCAAACCTGATATATATTGACACTATGCCACTATACAAGATGCCTACCTATGTACAGACTGATTTTCTCTGTTATTTTGTAAATATTTTTATTTTCAAAAGCCTATTACTATTTTTGATAATGAATGTCAAGAAACAGATACACAATTTTATTATGTGTGTGTAGGTTTTTCCTATTTGCTCTACTTCTTACACTGATAAAATCTTGTAGTAATTCATGCAAAAATATTTGGACAATAAACGGAGTCAGTACTGTTTAATTGCAAACAACCAAGTTCTTTCTCAAAACTCCATTAAACTCCCTTCACTCCAAATTCAGATACTGTGCTCATTCAGTTTTCCATACTCCATAAGAGTACCAATATCTCCAAGCTTGTACACAAATTGGAAGCAGAACAATGTGTAAAAAAAGGTTTATTCAACCTAAAATCATAAGTGACTATATCTGAATAAAGTATCGTCTTTGGCCGGTTGCAGTTGTGTGTTTTTTCATTCCATATGCTTAGTACTACTCACTATTTGAGAATGGTGAAATGTTGTGTATTAGTAATAATCTTATCATTGTTTTCCCACTGCTTAGCTTCTGCCTTGAAACCAGACTTTACCAAAACTCTCCCAGCTGGAGAGTGCTATCACACACAGTCCCACCAAATCTGTTTTACTGTTATTCCAGATCTCTAACCTCAATGGTTAGTCCTTTGCCTCCCCCCCCCCCCCCCCCCCCCCCAGGTTTCCCACAAGGTCTTTACTAGATAAAGGCCTATTCTACTTATATTGACTGTAAATCAATAATCTAGCTATGGCTTATCAGTTTTGTCCTCTAGTTACTGCCTACTGATCAACAATCCTCTTCAAGATCTCAATCTTTCCTGGAGGACTTAAGGTCTAGTGAAATATTCAGCTGGAGATTATGCTTTGATTTTTTAATTGCATATCTAGGCCTGACAACCTGCCCAGAAGAAAAGAGGATTTTCAGTAGACCTTTGGCTTCATCACGTTCTTGAATAGAAATGTGGCTGTCCTATTCAATACCAACAAGAAAGTAATCTCCACCAAAAAAGTGCTTTCTGCTTCCAAGACACTTCCTGACAAAAGAGGAAAGGCTGTAAAACCCTGTGCACTGTTATCCAAATAGTAAATATAAGGGAACTGATCTTAAGCAATCATGTCAACACTGAAAAAAACCAGAAAAATATTTCCATAAAATGAAGAGGAAAAGAGGTAAGCAATATGTTGAAAAATGTTTCAATGTGATCTCCAAATTAGGCTTCTCAGAAGACTATGCTCTCTCAAACAGTAGTGAATATGCTGTGACTCTTCTACTGTTACCAAGTGCTTAACAGGAGAGAAATTCTCAATTAGTGAGAAGAAGATCTTTGTTATGTATACATTCAGAAATGCATTTCAGGATCTGTAAGTAGATGTAATTCTTTCATGTCTAGGACACACACATCCCGTATTGGAATTCCAGTGAAATGCTCACACGAATGCTTATTGCACTCGCTGCAATCCTCAAAAACAACCTCATGACATCAGAATTGCCATTAAGAGATTCCTTTCCAAGTTACTTGTTGTTGTAAAGGAAACCACCAGATGGCGACTGGAAATGCGGATCATCATTTCCTGAGACTGAATAATGTTCTGTCTTCAGCCATGGCTTGCTGGTGGCCTCAAAGGGCAGTCAAGTTAGAGTCGATGAAAGGAAACCATTTATCACCTTCTGCAGTTTACACCTGCCTGCCAGCCAAAATCTTAAAAGAACTGCAAACAACTTAAACATGCATAGATCTGCTCATAATGTCATAGTCTGCTATGAAATTTATTTTACAAGCTCTCCTTTACCCCCAGCTTAGCAACACACAGAGTCTCTGAATGTGGCAGAGATAAATCTGCTGCTGCACTCAAGAAATTCTAGGCCACCTATCAGCCCAGTGTCTGAAGAGCCAGTCATATTGTAACAGAGAACAGAACTCAATTGCTCTGAAAGATAAAGTATATTAACTGCAGAAGAAAATCAAAATAAAGGGAAAAAGGCTGAGGACAAAAGTGAGAAAGTTTTTCTGCTATTATAATAATGCACATATTTATTATTCTGTCTTAGTGTTCCTTTAGTCCTAAACCTCTGTGTATCAAATGAATGAGAGTCTTCTTGTTGCCAGTGTCAGCTTAACTGGGTTTATGATTTTCTTTGCTACATCTGCTTCATTAATTTGCTGTAAATGACCTGAGAAAGTGCTGGGAACATATTTTACTGCTAAATAATTTATGTGGACAGTAATGATATGTGGATATTAGTCTGCAGTTGCCTTCCCTTGTACATGTTACAGTCCACTCTTCCAGATAACAAAGCTAATTACAAAACATCCCCAGTTCTTGAATCCTCTAGTTTGACTAGCTATGCAGCTTCAGTGGTTACTGGTACTCACATTTGCCCATGTTGCACTGGGTTTCCTCTGTCTTGCTCAAAAGAACATGTTTACCATACTTGCATTGCTTATATTGTGTATTTGAATATGCAAACTATGGGTTAGAAGATTTTAAATCTTTGAATCTTTATGCTCAGACTCTTAAGTTTATATGAGGAAAATATACCTCTGGATGGATCAAAGTATTTTGATATATTCAGGAGCTAATCTTTCTTCTTTCACTTTTGAAATAAAGTGTTAGTGTTTTGCGTGTTTTAGTGGATAGGGGAGAGGGGGGTTTTTTGCTTGTTTTGACGCTTCTACATATCCTGAACATCTTTAACAAGGAACAAAGTAGGAATTCTTCCCAACTATCTCTTGTTAAAAATGACAATGACTATTTATAATTCAGTGGAAGAAGCCAATTGTCATTTGTTAATATATTTTCCCAGCTTCAATCTGATTAATTGAATATGACCAAGAATATTATTTCTTTATCATGTTAAAAATTTTGCTTTAAATAAAGCCATCAAAGCATTAAGCTAACATGTAAAAAGAGCTTGGAGAAGGTGAGGAATCACCAAAAGTGAAACAACACTTGTCATCAAGAAATGTTTAGTTTTACAAATTTGGATTTGCAATGAATAGGAAAATAACTAGATTCAAAAGAACTTTACCAAAGAACTACATTCAGTACAATTATGGTATCAAATACCAACTACAGTTATAGTATCAAACACAACATTTAATAGTAGAGGAATTGAACACGGTTTAACTGCAGGTATAGCTTGCAATGTATTCCTATCATCCAGAAAACTCTCTTTGCCCTTCTCTTTAATACAGAAGATTGTTCAATTGATTTAAATTTGAACTTGCTTTTTAGTAGTCCTAAAACCTGAAGATGTGCTTCTTGATGGTGAGTGGAATTTGAACTGTCAGTTTCTTCAATTTTCAGTCACCTTTCCAAATAAATGTTTGGAGCTAGGCCTGGAGGGGATACCTAAAGCTGAAGGTACAGAAAGTGTTGTTTTCTGCATTGGAAAGTGGTCTAAACAGGTACATCATCTGTATGATGATGTACCTGTTTAGACCACTTTCCAATGCAGAACATTGCTGGGACATCACTGGAATTAAAGGACTTCCAGAAAATATCATGTTATTGGTACTATTGCTATTGTTAATATTGTCCTTGCTATTCCTTTTGGTACTACAGCATACATTCCCCACTCTCCCAGCCAACTCCACATGAGGTGTGTAAAAATGCAAGGGAACAAAGTAATTTCACATTTTCTTCAAGCGTGCTTCAACATCAGCTCCATCTTTCTCTTCAGATCCTTACAGTGGTTGTCAAGTGCCTTATAGCTTCCACAGAAAAAGGAGAGATGACAGATAAAAATGTAGTGTTCTTACAAGACCTATCTAACTCTTACTGTTCTGCAGGCATTTACTATTGTCTATTTATTCAGTTACCTGAATTTCATGTTGAACATTCTGTATTCCGTAATCTATAAAAATTATATTAGTGTATGTGGTATGTGTATACATGATATATTATCCATAATGTCAAATATATATTCTATAATATATTAATATTCTGATCTTTGTCTTATGCCAAAATACTCATTTTCCTGCCCCTGATGGCCAAAATATGAGTGCAAATTTTTATTTCTAATTTTTATAGATCACATGCAATGATCATGCCCATTACAGTTTAATTGGATTTGAGCTGTTTGAGACTGGTACAAAGCTACATATACCATAGTCTGCTAAATGTACTAAGAAATACAAAGAAATTAAAGAAATGAAAGAAATAGAAATATTCTTTAGAGGTCTTGTTGATAAGCCTTTAATGTGTACATGTTCTGCCAATAAGATTTCACTTACTGTAGGTTTCATTACATAAATGAAGTAGAAGGCATGCATGGAAGTACTTTTTATACACCACCTATTTCCTTCAAAACCAGAGCATATTCCAACCACTTTGTTTTTCGTATATCTAGTAAATGGGAATTTTGAGCAACAAAACAAGAAGCATTTGAAATAAAGTTTGGGCATGCTTTTCTAACACCATTCATTAATAAGTTAAAATAAAACAAAAATTCCATGTGACCCTTTGCAGGACTATTAGTCAATCACCAAAATTTTGGCTGAACTAACTCAGAAAAGCTTTTCGCTTTTTTTTTTTTATATATGAGATGTACAAACAGATGTGAGAAAAAACATAAACTTCTGAAAACAGCCCTCTTCCCCTATGGATCATGGAAATAGCCATCATCTGCTCCAACATACAATCCTGAGCGGACTAGGCCATCTCCTTTCTTTGTAACATTAGATCAGCTATAAAGCTCAATAAATTTAAAAGAAAACACCTCAATTAATGATGGAATCAAACTACTTAACCAAATAGCAAATTATTTTAATATTAAAATTTACCCTGATGCTGACTTTTGAGATTGGAAAACCAAAATGAGGATACGGTAAGGAGGGAATGTATTACTTCAGTGGTAACCTTTCTAGTCTGACTTTTCACTGAACAGGGCAACTCAGAAGATGGTAATTTCAAAGCCACACATTCACAATTCTTGTCCTTCACTGTACGTCACAAATTGCAGGATCTAATAAATTTTAAGAGGCATTAATGCTTGGTGTGATATAAGCAAAATATTTTAATACCTACCTACCACAAAACTAAAGACATATTATAAGATTAGTGTAACTAAATGAAAAGTTATTTTAAAAAATATGGAAAAGAGGATTTTTCTATAGACCCTACTTGTTCAACCAACTTTTCACAGAAATTATAACTGTAAGCACAGTTTTCTACTTCCAATTGTTTGCTATTTTCTGTTGTAAACTTCCATGTTTACTTGAACAATTTATGAGAACATTTTCTATGCTAGAGAAAGTGTAGTCTGACACTACAGTGAGGCCAAGACAGAGTTTCATTCCATAACTTACTGTTTTCACCAGAAAGTCTTGCATCTTCATTTTCTCTGTAGTGTGGCAGGTTGTTCCTCATGAAAAATGATTGTACCATCAGACACAAGAGGATTTCACACAATTTTCAGTGAGGCAGATTTCCTTTTATACTCAATTTATAAACTTCATTCTACTTTGACACCAAGACAGTCGAGATGTCCAGTTGGTAAATCTGAAATCTCTGAATGTGCAATTAGGAAGTCCCAAATCCAGACTTTATGGGGAAAGTCAAGTAATGCCCACTGCTTTGGCTTTCAAAGTGTTTTGAGGTAAGGACATTTTCTCTGTTTCAAATAACATCAATGATAAAGCTGTAGATGGGAAGCCCAGAGAAGCTGTGAAATCTCTGTCTTTGGAGATCCTGGGAACCTGACAGTACAAGCTGTCCTGGTTTTGTTAAGGGGTCACTAAGTTACAGTTCTCTGCACTCGGCAAAGTCACCCTATGTGACTGGGTCACACAGGGTCTAGGTCTCCCTATGACTGAACAGCAGAAAGCCAAGAGACTGAGCAGTCTCTGTTACTTCTCCCACTGTTAGAATGGTAGCTGAGGGTTGCTCTGGACATTCAGCTCTTGAGGGACTGTGGGAGGTTATGCTGGCTTGTCTTTCAAACGACCCCACAGACACCTCTAGCCCTCAGTTCCTGGGTCATTCACAATCAGAATTTTTGATTTCTAAGATCTCAGAAAAGTCCTTTCCCACCTGCTCTCACCTTCTGTCCTCCTCCTCTATTACCCATTTCCTCCTTCTGTCCTAGCCTATGGATTAACCAAGAAAATGGGGCATCATAACCCATTATGGTCTTCTACATTGATAACACCTCCGAAGCAACAACAAATCTTTAAGGCCTGCCACAAAAGTCCTTCCATTTAAAGCATACATCATCAAGCTGGACATGAAAGATTCCCTTGCCTTCACTAGATAGAAGTATCCCATTCCTCCCTGATAAGCAATGATAATCAAAGGATGTCCTGTTGTAAAAGCCAAAACCCTCAAGACAGCACGAGCCACTAAGCCAGAAGTTTGTTTGCATAATATGTCTGTCTCTGGCTGCACCCTTTTCTCTAACTGGTAAAATGCAAGAAAATGTAACTTGGGTTCCAATGCTTTTCTTGTACGTCCAGAGCTTTGTCATTTTCTTTGATTTTTTCCCAGGTTCCGGCTTGCAGTGTTGTTTATTCCCACATGAAAGGGTAGCAATGGAGAGAAGTTTGTGCTCTTGACAAGCTGTGGCACTCTCTGGACAACATCTCGGACCTTAGCTCCCAGAAGGCAGCACAGCTCTCATGACTCCCTGTCAGAGCAGCAGATGAGCTCCTGAATGCCCCTTAACACAGAATCACCCTCATTCTTTTTACAGTGTATCCATCTGAAATATCTGTAAGGTAAGAAGCATTTTTGTCCCCATTTCTGAGCAGAGAACTGAAGCACTGGGAGATTAAGTGAATTGCCCAAAGTGATAGAGGTAGTAAGGAATAAATCCTAGTCTCTGACACCAACTCAGTGCTTTAGTAATCCTCTCAGTTACAGTTGCTATAAGAAAATAAGCCTGATCCTTTGTATATTGCCTAGACCTCCAGATGTGTAATCCTGCTTGAATGAATGTTAATGTCTGTTTCATTGGCTGGAGAACAGAAAGCCAGCCAACTACATGAAGATATCATTACAACACTTTGAGAGAGCCCATGACCACCCTGGATAGTACTGACACTCTGCTGTGGCTGCCCTGTACAGCCACAGTAAATCCAGGTCAGAATCTGCAGAGATGCACAGTTATAGATTCTTCTTCTATCAAAATGTTAAATAATGGCTTTGAAATTTAGTGCACATATAAAAGATTGTATTTGTACATATATTAAACACAGTACTCAGGGGGTTTTAATATTTTGAACCAACTACTTATTATGCCTCAAAACACTGCCTTCATGAGCTAAAGGCAAAGGCCTACACATTGGTCTGATAGAAGGTCATGGATAACAGAGAAAAGCAAAAAATAATCAATATTACACAAGTAAAATGTACCCGTGGCTTCATGGGACTGGTTAGTTATTGCCAAAATATGTTAATGTGAATCCCTGGTATTCGATTGTGAGGTCTGTAAATGCACAGTGAATGCCCAAATTTCACTCAGGTTATGGCAGGAGAGACTACAAAAATACTAATGAAGGCAAAATCAACAGAAGAAGATTTTTGAAAGCATACCCACAAAAAAAAAACAAAAAATCAAAAAAACAAACAAAAAAAAAAAACCCTAGATAAGATTCAGTTAATACTTACAGGTATATTCATGCAATTTGAGAGTAGTGACAGAAGGAAAAAATATCACAAAATTGAAAAGACTTTACAGTTTTTTTGAATTTGATGTTTATAAGTGTTCAATTGTAATGTTAGTTATTTTATCTCTAAGCTTTGCTAAATGGTTCACATTTAGCCAACCAGAATAAATCTCCAGTGGTTCAGAAAGGTTAACTATACAGTATACTGTGACAGGATATTTCACCACATATTAATAAAATCTCACTGTTTGCTTTCTCTTTTACGAAGTATTTTCATTTTAATTCCCAAAAGCTTCTGCTGTTTCTTTGTTGTTCCTTTATTCTCTGATTTGCTCTGAAACACTTCCCCAGTCTTCAGAGGGGTTATTACAGCCACTGTTTTGTCCCCTAACACAGGAGGAACATCATGTCAATGAATCTCTTCATGTCCTTCCTCCGCAATTTATTAATTCAGATAGAATTGTGGAAAGTCACACCGCACAAAAACTCTTCTCATGATAAATATGGGTTGCAAGGGTCTCAGTGTCTTGCATTCCATACTGTTTTTTTCCACTGTTAGACTCAATCTCTGTATGAATTCTGTCCCATAACTCACCACCACTATTGAAATCTCTTTATATTATCAATATTCCCTTCTCACATCTTCTCACCAAAAGCAGATAGCTGAACATGCCTGCCCCAGCTCATTCAGGCTATCACAAGCAACCCCACCTCATTATGACCACAAACCAATAAACCTTAAAGACTCAGGTGTGATTTTGTCTGCTCCAGAGGGGTCCATCAGCCTGCTCAGAACTGCTCATAGACAATGAAAACAGAATAGGCATGAAAAGGGGAAACTGGGGGTAAAGAGAAGGCAAACCAAGGCAAATTTAAGGCTAAAATAAACAGTAGAAATACTGCTTTTTTAATGCAATGTACCAAAACAGACTAACTTGAAATGCGCAAAGATTAACTGCAATAATAGAAAATATTAAATTGATTAACAGCTGAAATGTATCTGAAATTTGTCTGGAAACTATTTTATGATTCACTTCTCCACCAGTCATGCTGAGGGGTGTAATATTTACCCTTCTTTACAAAGAGTTTAAAAACCTCTTTAAGAATTTCTCATTAAACCAAACCTTTGGAATAACAGAAATCTCTTCCCAGGACTGTGTTACAGCAGAGAACCTATGTGCTAGAAATATCTGGGAGGAATGGAGAGAAAAGGGAATTACACCATGCAAGGATGCTGTGATGTAATCAGCAAATTAATGAAAAATAATGCAGGTTACCAGCAATAGGATGTTAACCATCCTCCTTGAAAACTTCACTAAAAGTATCTCCAGTCAAAAATTAATGCTGTTCTCTTGAAATCAATATAACCTGCAGTTAGAAAAGACTCATTTTTGCGGGAGAGAAAATTCCAAAAGATCCTAGCACTTTGCGTGAGAAGGTATTAGAATGGGCAGATAACTTTCCAGGTTTCAGTGCAGCAGACAGAACTCTGCATTTGGCCTAATCTGCTCAGTAGCATTTCCCTGAGCAGGATGACATGAAAGGTCCTTGGCCTGGTCACAGGAGGTCAGTGCTGACTTCTGACGCAGCACCTCCCTTTGTCCTATCTCCTCACAGCCAGAAAGGTGACTAGAAAAGCAGATACTTTCATTATTTTTTTGTTGTTGTTTTTTTGTTGCTGTTGTTGTTGGGGTTTTTGTTGTTGTTGTTGTTGTTGTTGTTTTGTTTTTGTTTTTGTGGGGGTTTTTTTGTGTGTGTGTTCTTATTTTGTTTCTGCTGAATGGAAGTCTACAGTGTCCCTTTCCTCAGGGGTACCCTACTGGCAGCAGGCTTTAGTGAGGCAACATGGGGAAAAATTTGGCAGGGAGAAAAAATGTAGCTACTCTCTCCAAAGGAGTTCCCTATAAAAAAAATCTGAAAAGCTACCACCATTTATACCCCTAAATCTCCATGATATGTAATTCTATGGCACTGGGACTATTAACATTGAAGAAGAAATGTATATTTATACAAAGTAAAATATGGCATAGAAACATGATATATATTTGCACATAATTACACATGCTTTAGCGTACTGCTGTCCCTGTAGGCTTGTGAATCCACTGTCTAACAAAATTGGAAGTGTTCTGAGGTAAAGGGTGGCACTGATCTTTATATAGTGCCTGTACCAGCATCAACATTTAACTGTAAGAATATTTCCAACGGGAGTTTTGAATTAAGCTGTTCCCCAAAAGGGAAAATATCAATATGCCTTGAAAAAATTGGGACAGGAAATCATTATTTGAAAATAAGTTGGTAGTTTGCTTTTGATCACAAATTTCTCTTCTGATATTCACCTGAGAAGCAATTACCTTGAATTTAGTTTAAAGGAAAAGTAGAATTGTTTTGCAATTGGAAATAGAAACATTTCAGAAACCAGGAATTAAGAATTTAGAGGAGACAATTTCTATTTCTGAGAGAAGTGGCTCTAAAATAACAAACAAAACACTCTTCCTTCATCTGCTTCCTTACACCCACTGTGGGGACAAACAAGACCAAGAAAATAACTGAATAACAGAGGTGATTTTTCTGTGTAAAGAGGGAATTGTTATCCACAGCTATTGTTTGAAAGCAACAGGTTGAAAATTTTTCGACAGCCATTCTTCTGGGTGAAAATTCTATTTCCCCTAAACTAAAATTTTCAAAATGAATGCAGCAGGAATTTTGCATTGGAAAGAGTCTTTAAGTATACTGGATTTTTTATCCACAAAAGAAAAGAGACCTCACCCAGAGCAGCCATAGATCAGAAGTTGCACAGTTACCTGCATAAATGGGTCCTCAGTTTAAGGTCCTTTTTTGCCCTTTTTTTTTGTTCTTTCAGAAAAGAACATTTTTATATCCCAACTGAGTATCCTAGCTATGGAAATAGGATCAATCATACCCTTTCTTCAGCATGGTGATATTCTATATAAAAAAAAACAGTGGGCCATCTACCTAAAGACTGATCCAGTAGTAGCTGCATTCTCTTGAGAAACAAGAAACAAAGACCCAATGCCCCTCTAGGATAAATATTTAATTATTTATCTGAGATGAAACAGTTCCACAAAGACAGCTTGGAAAAGGACACTATACTCTGCCAGCTACCATACATATCTGGTCAGCAGGAAAGACCTTGCTTATCTTGTTCCATCTATAATTATACACTAAAGAAAGAGAAACATGGTAACGGACACCTTTTTGTTCTAGCATACTGCTTTGATCTCTATAAAGGCTAGAAAAGTTCATATCGGAAATAATGGGGAAGGTTTTAGCTAGAACTATTTATTGATGACAGTGATAAATAATTTTTCACCAATTTTTAAATCAAGATGTGGTCCAAGTTCAAGCAGTTATTATTCAGGGAACTCTCAGGGCCAAGCCTGTCAGGATGGCTTATTAGGCAGTTACAGTAATTTCTTTGGGCTCTGTAAGTTTAGAATTTATGAAGATGACACAGTACAAGAAAGCAAGTCAGCAGCGAAGGACAGTGAAGTAGCTGTGAGTGACCTGCTGATCTGGTTGCAGGGTTAGGCCATTTGATTTGAACAAGACACATACCAAACATTCAGACACTGGCCACAGTCCCTCCAGATTTGAGGGTAAACATCTACCCTGAACAACTATATGAGATTTTGGACAGAAAAGGGTCTTGTGGGCTTCTCAACAAATCCAAAAGAGCAAACAGAAATCAGATCTTTTCTTCCAAGGCTGTTTGCTGTTTAGGCAGCCTGAGCTGCAATATAACATTCTACTTCTCTATGAAGTTTTTCTTTGTGACTTGAATATTCTTCTTAAATTGAAATGCTGCTAAGTCGCCAGTATTTCAACCAGATTCATTGCAGAGCACAATGGCTGAGAGCATGAAATTCTCACTCTAGATGTCTACAATTTAGCCTGTCCAAAGCAGACTTACCGTCTGAATTCCATTATATTCTTGGGGAGATAATCAATGTAGTTAATGGAGTTTAAAGAACAATTCATCTGATCAAATTTAGGACAAGATTAACTGCTCTCTAGATGCCATTGAATGTATTGGCTATATCTTCATTGACTCTAATGGGACTTATACAATTAATTCAAATACGGCCAGACGCATTGCATGTAACCAAGGCAAGATGAATCTTAACTAAACCATCTCCATTAAGTGGGTAATGAGAATACTCACAGCTACGTTAGACAGTATACATGATATGGCTGCACAAGACGTTTTTTGTTTAAATCTCCCTGTTTCATCTCAAATTGAGCTGAAGACTGCCTTCAGCCTTTATCGTGGCTAGGAAGCTGAGAGCAAGCAGACATATTGTTAATAGTACTGTTCTCTGTATAACGTGGTGTAAAAGAACTGCAATATGCCCAATTCACTAACACAAGGGATGACTGGACTTCAGGGTTGAAATTTTAAAACATTTGACTGTTCTAACCTACATTGATTAAAAATGAGAATTTTGGCTCTTCAGTATTCTACTATTACTTGCCTTAGATTATAAAATAAGTTTAGTTATGTGTGACATAATGCAATTATTTTAACATAAATTTGAATCCAAAACATGAGTACAAGAATTTAAATATAGGAAAAAAAAAAAAAACAGAAATAAAAACATCAGGGATCTTTTAGAAATATCTACATGCCAAAATATTTTAAAGAATGCTAGAAGGTGAAAAGTTTCTTGTAATAACTGTTCTCATAAAGTATATGCAAATGTTCACTAGTATGAATAAAAGATTATTAAATTCTTTTGTACCCTGAATCCATGTTTGACTCAGCCTTATCTCATTAAGAACTTGGTGGTGAAATAATATCTGCCAGATGGCGTTATAATTCTGGGTCCAAGGAGCATGGGCTAATTCCTTCAGGTGAAATGTTTTCAGCCAGGACAAGTCCGAAGCAGTCTCCTGCTACCTTTAAAATTTGTTTAACAGAGACCAATAGTTTGCTTAAAAATACAGTCATGCAGTTCAGTCTAATTCCAATACTTTAACTGGTAGGAACACAATTTCAAATTACCAACTGGGACATTCCATTTTGTTTCTTGTTCTTGATTCTGGCAGGAAGAATAATCTGTAAGTTTTTCTCAGAAGTTCAGTAATACAAAACAGTTGTTTTCTACAGAATTGTAGGGAACATGGATCTTTTAGATTGCATATCACAGTAAAATTTTGGTTTCATTACCGACAATATTTCTGTAAGTTCCTTATTTTCAAAAATTCTATTCCTCTCTGACCGCACATTATTTACTGGTAAAAGTAAGCAAAAGGACATATTTTCTCCAAAAACATAGGACAACCTTCAGTTCCTGTGTGAGATGG
The DNA here is from genome assembly GCA_039654755.1 of Calcarius lapponicus. NCBI lineage: Eukaryota > Metazoa > Chordata > Aves > Passeriformes > Fringillidae > Calcarius > Calcarius lapponicus. Next base: position 27,685,367 of record CM077464.1, on the reverse strand, counting down.
CAGCAAGGAGATTCTTTGTAGCTTTACAATTGAATATGTGAAACTTGCATGTGCAGACCATAAGATATGTAATTTTGAAAGGGACTTATGTCATTCTAAGCATGTAGTTATGAACAAGCACAACTGCTATAGGTCACTAGAGGCAAAAGGATAAAGAAACTCTATTTGAGCTTTCAAAACCATCAGGAAGTAAAAAAGGTACATGAAGCTATTAAAAATTACATGATACAAAATTACAGACCCTATCAGTTTCATCTTTATTTGAGTCATGATACAGAATTGTCATAGTTTAGGAATGGTATTTACCAACTTAGTACTCTCACTAGGAAGGAAACCACAAATGCTTTCCCTCTCTGGTGGGAGACAAAAGGCAGAGATCACAAATTGAGATAAGGATGACTTACTGGAAAAAGCAATGAGATAAGAAAATTAACAGTAGCAGCAACAATGCTAATAACAGAAAGTCTACAAGAGAGAGAGTGATTTACATGAAAAATGCTCACTCAACCTGACCCAAGGCAGTTTGACCCCAAGACAAAGAACAATGACTAAAGGGTTCCCCCCACTCTGCCACACTTTGTTCCACCCAAAGCTAAGCTTGTCTTCCCAGAAGCAGATTCCTTTTCTTCTGCCCCTAGGGGTGATGTTTTTTTTTTTTTTTTGTGGAATAACCAACCCAGATATGCCCACAGGGCTCCAAGGCACCACCCACTCACGGTTACTGTGAAAAAAAAATTAACCCTGTCCTGGCTAAACCCAGAACAGGAACCACAGTGGCACCAGGTGGATAACATAGACTGTCCTGAATAGTGAAATTAAGGGAAATAAATTAAAAACAAAGATTAAACAAAAATAAAGGCAGAAATGTAATTTTAAAAGTCCAAGTGGAAAGAAAAGTTGCCAAAAAGTCCTGTATGAGCAACAATGACAGTCCAGTTATCCTGGACAAACTCTCTTCCAAGAGTCAGCCCAAGGATATGAACACTGAAAACAGTCCCATGCAAATGTTCAGGAATGACTGAAGACCTTTTCCTGGATGCCAACTCAGACAGTTGTGTAAGAGTATAACTTGAACATACCAAGACCTTGCTTATACAAAGTATGTGTTTTAATATGGCAATAGGGCAGTACAATATTTATTGAAGGCATGGCCACCCTGAGTGACTCATTCAAAATCTGATTTTTTTAAACAGTATTGGGGAAGACATGTTTGCCAGGAAACATCCATTTTGACTCAGCAAAATTATGTTCTTTTTTAGTCAGAAGGTTTTCAGACAGAATGATAATGCTCAGAAAGGAGCTTCACAGATTTGCTTTAAATACCAGAGAAACCCTGTAACTTGATGTGGACTGAAATCACCACAAACTGAATTTATCTACTAGCAGAGTATACAAACACTTCTACAGTAATGATCCTGAATATCAGTGGACCTCTACAGGATCAAAAACTAAACACAATAAATCCACTCAGGTCTTCTAAAGAATCATAGCCTACACTATCATGGTCAGGAATTAGGAGCTGTCAGACCATAGTCATTGACTGTGAAGACACATCAGTATCTTGTATGTTGTGGATCCACTAGGTAAAACTACGCTGCTACCCACATGTCTGATCATGTAATACATATGAAACCTCAACATCTCAATAATAGTAAGAGATTGCAGAAGTGCTTTATTTTCTCCTTTTTCTTTTTTGCAGTTGTCTGTGTTTAACAGCCTTGTGTTGGTCTTCAGTTTCATTCTTCACGCTTTAGCAGTAACATAAAGTAACCAAAACTGATTGTCAGCAAACAGCAGGGAAATATTTTCAAAGCAGGAGAAAAAGAGAGGATATTTCTGATCATGTTTTTGACCTGTCCCAGTGACCTTGTGAAGCACAGCACAAAACTTCATGAAAGGAAATATTTGTAGTAGAAATTGTAGGCTGGTATTATTTTACAAGTCTCTTTGCGATGTTAACTGTCGTTAGGATGTAGAGTCTACTTTTAGCATCAGTGTTTTATACTGATCTTAAGCAGCATACTCATTTTTGTGCCTCACAGATCTTACCTACCAAAATTTAATTTTCAGCATGGTCACACAGCATTTGGTCAGCTTAGCATGTGGACATACTCTTAGTTTGATGATGTTTCTTTAACATTCACTACATTACCAAAAAATGCTGTGCATTTTCAAATGTTAAGTTTCCACAGTTGTAAACACCAAAGTAATCAATTCCATGTGCAGAATTGCAGATTGAATAGTGGTATTAAATCACATTAATCCTTCTGCTTTGATGTACACCTTCTTTATCCAGCAACAACAATCACCCTAGCAGGGAAGACAGTAATAGCAGATCTTCTGACACTCAGAGGGTTCAGCCACAATCTATGAGGTTTAGCAGAGATAACCCCTTAAATCTCTGAAGCCAAATTAGAACATAAGACAAACTAGTTTTGTTTCAACTCTCAGCTTCCTGAGTTTTTCTCAGTTTTCTTTACAGCACTTAGACTCAGGCTTCCTGTTCCTAAGACCTTTCAATTCCGTAATCCTCCTCTAGCTGCTTGCTCTGTAACCTCTGAATGCAAATCAAGGGACCTCAGCTGGTGATTCTGGCTGGCTGCTAAACAGTCTTTTCATGCTCCTGGTAAAGTCCCCATGTGTTACGTAGAAAATGCTCCCTAATTTACTTACAGCTACTTTACACTTTAGAAAAGATAATGGTGCAAAGAATTTGCACCAAACCATTTTAGACTTGTATATTTCTGCAGAGGTATTTAGGTCTGAATATATAAATAGCAATTTTATACATGGAGAACAGCAAAGAGGAATTCCATAGGACTTTGGATCTGATTCATACTAGTTCATCTGATTGATCAGATGACAACTTTGTGTCTCCACCTTCACTCCTGATCTTGCATATGAGCATAGTCCACCTGTAAATTTTAAAATTTATTTTATTTTATGCAAAAAAAAGTTAGATTTGTTTCATTTTCACCAATCAAGCATAAATCCTCTGCAATATCAATTAATAAAGAGAATCAAATAGAAACATTCAACAGCTCAGAAGACAGCTAATGGAATTTATCTATTGTGTAAGTCAAACTTTTTCTATAAGAAAATTCTGCATTCTGTTAACTTTGTTTCCAATTTTTGTCTCCCTTTCCTTTCATTTACTTGAGTCCCATCCCCAGGGCAACAAAAGGGCTGAAAAACATCAGCAATCTGAGTCCAGGCAGGCCATTTTGGAATAACTCTCAGAAGACTGAGAACAAGCAGATCCTAAGATTGGCCATGGCCAGGGGAATTGACACAGATCCCTACTTGCCAGAGGTGATTTTTCCAGTCTAAATTTTCTGCTGCAAATGCTAAATGCTTTGCTAAGCTGTTAATTAGAGTCAGAACGTAGCAAGTTCTTTGCAGATCCTGCAAAGTATTTGGGCTTATCTGGATGGTGCCATAGGATCTCTACAGAGTGGCTCTCCAGATATTATTGATGACTGATCCTATGCATTGTCAGAATGAAGGTGCAAAACCTACAGCTGAATATAGATACCATGGTTAATTTGTTGGTTCGTTGGTCGGTTTGGGTTTTTTTATTCCATATTCTATAATATCTAAGACATTGCTTGTCTGATTGAGGAAAGGGATAGCTGAGACATTTTCACTCCAATGTTAGCAATGAAGCAGATAGATATTCCTCCCCAGAAGGAGGAAAAGTGTAATTTTCTTGAAGGTTACAGAAGGTCAAATGTATGCCTTCACCACGTATAATTCAAGGGGGGTTTCATGGATGTTTGACTACCTAAAAAATTATGACAAAAGCATCTATATTCTTTATAAACAAGTTGATTTTGGAAATGATGACACTGCCTGTAGGGAGGTCTAGCTTGCAGGTGACTGACCTCCACACTTAGGGAGGGGAGATGATGCTACTCAGGGCTCTTTTGGTCTGCTGTCTCTGAATGATGGTGTCCAGATGAAGCCCACCATGTAGAATAGGAACATAAATCAACATAGTTCTTACAGGATGTCAAGAGCATTTGTTGTTTGGGAGTGGTTTTCTGACCTGTTCCAGTAGGGGAAAGAGACAACATCCCTGGTTGTCTCTATGAAAGTTCACCAAGTTTCTTATTCTCAGCCTATTCTGCAGTGAATGCCTCTCCAGCTGTCCCGGAGGGCAAAGCAGTTACTTCCCACGAACATAAATGCTTTCAGAACCACCCCAAACTGAGTAGTCAAAAGACTCAAAAGCTATAAAAGAGAATTGATAGGCAAAGGGATCATAGACACACATTTACACAATTCACACAGAAGATGTAAAGTATGAATATCTGAATCTTATTCTCTGACAGGATCAGACTGAAATACATTAATATAAAATGTGTGTGGAGACATTTGTTTAGTAACTAGCAAGCAGAATATTTTGATCTGGCTCATGCAGTCATTAGGACACACTAACTATACAGGCTGACATTCCCACAGGCAGCAAAAAAAGAGCTGCTATTGTCAACAGCGTACATACATATGTCTTTTTGCATAGATGCATTACTTTGTTTGTGGTTGGACTAAAAGGATGTGGAAGTAAAAGAGTGCATGTATTTCACAAGATAAAAGCAACGTATCCAAGTTCAACAACCATCTGCTTCTGATTTTTAAAAATATACTATTTTGGTGTTTTTCTATGTCACCAAACAGCTCTTTATCCTTGCTTTTCTTCTACTCCTTACAAGACAAAACATCTCTTTTCCTACAGTTAAAGAAACAAGAATATCACTGTTTTTAACCAGGGAAAAGGATGGACAAGTTATTGTATACTTGAAATTCCTAGTGAGAATTTTAGGGGAAACAAGGAGAGGGTTAATTTCTCTGTATTGTCAGCAGGCTTCCTTCACCCTACAGTGAAAATTCCAGAACAAAACAGTAAGACCCAAATAACAAGGCAAATCATAATAATGATAGCAAATAAATAACAGTGTTATGACATATTCCAGTCATCTCTTCCGCCTTTTATTTTGCCATAGGCATTCTACTTTTTTTTCTATTAAAACAAAACAAATAAAAAGCAGCAATGTTTTTTATCAGCTTTGAAAATATTACTTTAAAAATGGATCCCTCTCAGCAATTTTATTAAAATAAAGTTGAATATCTTCTGCTTTTAAAAGTGGAAATGATTCCATGCTTTTAATTTCTTTCTGAAGTAACAAATTGCACAGCACCAGAATGCTGCTTACCATTACTGGTTCTGGCCTTAGGGGATGTTACTTTATTACCTTTCCAAACCATACTTCAGAGGAATTAATTAATTGATGCTCTTAGCAGCCTCATCCTGACAAAAACATATGATACTCAAATGTTAAACATGGAAGCTAAGATGAAACTGTCAGGAGAAGGCTGAAAGTGGTTATTAATATGGGTTTTGATAAATATCTTCTCAGGCTCACACTGTGCCTCGTCTACTTTCATCTTGGAAAGTAGTTAATCTGATTGATGAAGATCCTGTTTCAGATTGTCTCCATGCTGAGTTTAATAACTGCTTCTTTTTTTTCTCAAAAATAAAAAGTCCCTTATTGCACGGCAAAAAAGCTGTGCACTGGCATGTTTTGCAATCATGTAAGAAGCCTAACAGTGAAACCCTTGGGTTTTTTCACATTCCATGCTTGAATAGTGTTGCTTAATTACCACACCATTCCATATATGACAGTCCACTCCCTCCTCCCTGAGTGCTTTGCAAAGCAGACTCTGATAAGAAAATTGTCATATGCTGCTAATGTTAAGCCCTTAGGCTTAAAAGAGTAAGCTCATCATGGCATCCTATCAGGACTGCAGCACAAAGGGGCAACACAGCAAGCCAGTATTGTGTCATTACTAACATTCCAGTGTTAAAAATGAGCAAGCAGGGGGCTTTGTTATTATTTAAATAATTCTGTTTTAAACATATAGTCACAGTTATTGTTGCTAAGTTGAATAGAAAAGTGTACAGATTAATATCTGCAGATGCATTGCCATAGAGAAAAAAACCTTAAAAATACAGTCTACATTTTAGAAGAGAACTTAAAATATTTTCTAATCAACTAATTCTACAGATAAACTTGGATAACACTGAGAGCTAGTGCAATACTGAGGAATAGATGTATCCACAATCTAGCCAAGACTCTACAGCCCTTTAGGAAATTGTCTGGGAAATGTTATTTTGTGTGAAAATACTGACTCATCAGAAAATAAATTTAGAAAGGTTCCGTTTCTGCAGCTTTTTTTCCCCAAAAACTGTGTAACAGAATGTTCTTTTGTGTGTGTGTGTTTTTATCTGAAAGAACTCTTTATTTCAGACTTTAAGTTGCTTTTCCTAATTAAAAGCATGAAGGGAAATATATCTAAGTAAATGTAAAAAACCATTCAAATTCACTGAAACTTCTTTTTTATACTGGTATCATGCACAGATTTCTGAAAGGGCAACAGAAATGTTTTCATTCTGTAAAGAATTACAATATATTAGGGCAGAGTTCCCTGAAGTCTTCTCTTAACAATACAGGCAAACTCAGTTGTGTTCCTGCAAGACCAAGGGGTCTACCAGGAGCATAGTAGTCAGTGTTCCAGCAGCTGAGGCCTTAGCAGAGTTCTGAGGAAACAGGGAGCATAGGAACCTGTGTAGAGTGGAAGGAAAACACCTGAAGGGCCAGGCTGGGCTTTCCTTGCAGTAGCAGTAAGGAACAGGCAAGGTGAGAGTGGAAACTGGACCTCTATTTGCTACCTTTCCCCACATATCCAAACCCCTTAATGGTGGGATTGGTGGTACTGCAGAATATGGTTTTCGAAGGCCTAAACATCGATAAAGGAAATATGGCTGTTCCTGCAAACCAGGGCCCTTCCTTCCTTCCTTCCTTCCTTCCTTCCTTCCTTCCTTCCTTCCTTCCTTCCTTCCTTCCTTCCTTCCTTCCTTCCTTCCTTCCTTCCTTCCTTCCTTCCTTCCTTCCTTCCTTCCTTCCTTCCTTCCTTCCTTCCTTCCTTCCTTCCTTCCTTCCTTCCTTCCTTCCTTCCTTCCGCCACTTCCTTCCGCCACTTCCTTCCTTCCTTCCTTCCTTCCGCCACTTCCTTCCGCCACTTCCTTCCGCCACTTCCTTCCGCCACTTCCTTCCGCCACTTCCTTCCTTCCTTCCGCCACTTCCTTCCGCCACTTCCTTCCGCCACTTCCTTCCGCCACTTCCTTCCGCCACTTCCTTCCTTCCGCCACTTCCTTCCTTCCTTCCTTCCGCCACTTCCTTCCTTCCGCCACTTCCTTCCTTCCGCCACTTCCTTCCTTCCGCCACTTCCTTCCTTCCTTCCTTCCTTCCTTCCTTCCTTCCTTCCTTCCTTCCTTCCTTCCTTCCTTCCTTCCTTCCGCCACTTCCTTCCTTCCTTCCGCCACTTCCTTCCTTCCTTCCTTCCGCCACTTCCTTCCTTCCGCCACTTCCTTCCTTCCGCCACTTCCTTCCTTCCGCCACTTCCTTCCTTCCTTCCTTCCTTCCTTCCTTCCTTCCTTCCTTCCTTCCTTCCTTCCTTCCTTCCGCCACTTCCTTCCTTCCTTCCGCCACTTCCTTCCTTCCTTCCGCCACTTCCTTCCTTCCTTCCTTCCTTCCTTCCGCCACTTCCTTCCTTCCTTCCTTCCTTCCGCCACTTCCTTCCTTCCGCCACTTCCTTCCTTCCGCCACTTCCTTCCTTCCTTCCTTCCTTCCTTCCTTCCGCCACTTCCTTCCTTCCTTCCGCCACTTCCTTCCTTCCTTCCTTCCTTCCGCCACTTCCTTCCTTCCTTCCGCCACTTCCTTCCGCCACTTCCTTCCGCCACTTCCTTCCTTCCTTCCGCCACTTCCTTCCTTCCTTCCGCCACTTCCTTCCTTCCTTCCTCCCTCCCTCCCTCCCTCCCTCCCTCCCTCCCTTCCTCCCTCCCTCCCTCCCTCCCTCCCTTCCTCCCTCCCTTCCTCCCTCCCTCCCTTCCTTCCTTCCGCCACTTCCTTCCGCCACTTCCTTCCGCCACTTCCTTCCGCCACTTCCTTCCGCCACTTCCGCCACTTCCTTCCGCCACTTCCTTCCACCACTTCCGCCACTTCCTCCACTTCTGCCACTTCCGCCACTTCCGCCACTTCTGCCACTTCCGCCACTTCCGCCACTTCTGCCACTTCCTTCCTTCCGCTGCTTCTGCCACTTCCGCCACTTCCGCCGCTTCTGCCACTTCCTTCCCCACCCTGGGAAGGAAGCAGTTATTTACTGTGAGCGAAGTTCCAGTGCCAGTGCCTGCAAATGCCACACACACTGTGGCATACCAGAGGGAATCTGAGTTTGCTGCCAGTCCAAAGACTAATGATATCTCTGTCTCTTTTGAAATGGAGGAAATGCTTCTCACATACCCCAATTCCAAGAGAGCACTTACCTTAGCACTAACAGAACCCTTTCTCAAAAAAATGAAGTGGAGGGAAGGGGAGGGAAAAAGAAGACTACTCACTTTCCTGAAAGTTAATCTCCTGAAAGTTATATATCTTGATAGACATATAATACAACATGGTTAAATGGTACTTTTATCAGTGTCCTTTTATCAGATTATGCTGCTCATAATAACTTTAAATATCACACAAGTGACTTGGGTGCTGCATCATTTTAGGTGTATTTTCCCAGAGGAACAGCACACTGAGTCAACTGCCAGCAAATCTAGAACACAAACTTTGCAGGGAGGACTGGAAATGCTCAGGCTGGCTATCTTCATAGGAGCAGCTGGTAGATTTTCACTCCAAATTGGTGTGGCTGGTATTGCTTTGTTTTGTTTTGAGGTAAGTTACAAATACTTTAAGAAAAATCAACTGATCCCAAGGGCCAAGTAGAGACTATTTCATATCAAAATGGAAATAAAATCACACTCAACTCAATTTTTAAAAAAGAAAACTGTTTAAAAATTAGCATTTTTATAATGATGCTGACTCAGATTTTCTCTTGCACTCTGACTTTTTATGGTTTCACAATGGAAGACAATAAGAAACTGTATATCTGCCATTGGGAATTATTTTTGCATGAGTGTCCCAGTAGGAGAAAAGTAGATGTGGATTTTGTCATAATGGGCATCTTCACTCATTCCTGTAGCAGGACTGATACATTGTATATCAATAGAGCAGCAGGAGGACTGAAATTAGATAATCTCATTCACCCATGATTTTAAAGATCAATTGCTAAATAACAAGCTTTCATCCCCAAAAGGATACCCCAAAAACTGAGGTTTCCTCAGACATGCTGTAGTTGAGTCTTTTATTTTTATGAATTCTTGAAAAAAATTAGCAACTTAACTCTCTTTTGGTGGGAATTTGATATAATCAAAAGGAAACATATGATTTCCTCTGCTGAAAAGCACAACTATAAGTACCAAAAGGCATGCAAAAAAGTGAGGTTTCTCAGCAAGAGAGAGGCAAAAATCAGGGACAGGTCAGAGAGAAAAGGGGAAAAAAAGGAACTTTTAAGTGAGAAAGGAATTCTTGGTGGACGGACATAAATTCTTTGTTAGAGCAAACCCAGGAAAAGCTAATAAAATTAGATATTTTGCATGCAAAATTTAATACTTTTATCCTTCATATCCTGGGTATAGAAGTTTTTTGTGGTTTTATTAAAATTTTCCTTCAAATTATGAACATTGTCTTTAGTGCATGGATGAGGAAGGGGAAGTGACAAAGGAATGCTGATTCTACTCATGATGGTTCATAGTAAAGAAATTAGTACAACCATCTTCTCTTTGTCTCCATTAGTTACAGTATTTTCCTATCTCTTCCTATCAAGGATATGTAGCAGAAAAAACTCAGTGGAGGAGCTCTTAAAATTTCTTAAACCATCCATATCACCAGTCAACTAGGTCTTTCCACTCCATCCACTTATTTCCTGATTTATGTATTTGTTCACCATCTTTCCTCCCATGCCAAGGCTGGTGGGTCTTACTGAACCTGGGAAAGTTTTTACAATTGACTTAACTCCTCATCTTGGAGTCTTTATCTGTCAGGCCAGTGCTCAAGATGCAAATTTGTATCCAGTTCTGGGCCCCCCAATTTAGGAAGGATATTGAGGTACTCAAAGACATCCAGAGGAGGGCAACAAGGCCAGTGTCTAGACAAACAGGAGTGTAGAACACAAACACTACAAGGAGGGGCTGAGGGAGCTGGGGGTGTTTAGCCTGGAGAAAAGGAAGCTTCTGGGGGGACCTTATCCCTCTCTACAACTGCCTGAAAGGAGGGTGTAGCCAGGTAAGGGTTGATCTCTTCTCCCAGGCAACCAGGGACAGGACAAAAGGACACAGTTTTAAGAGGCACAGAGGGAAGTTTAGGAAAAAAAGGAAAAAACTCTTCCCAGAGTGATTGGGCATTGGAATGGGCTGCCCAGGAAGGTGGTGGAGTCACTGTCCCTGGAGGTGTTTAAAAAAAGACTGGATGTGGCACTTAATACCCTGGTTTAGTTGACAAGGTGATGTTAGGTCATAGGTTGGACTTGATGATCTCAAAGGTCTTTTCCAACCTAATTAATTCTGTGATTCTTTTGTAAATGAGCACATTCTATTAACATGGTTAAAACTTGTCTGCTAACAGGAAAAGTCAATTGGCCCATCAGCTTCTATAGGGTGAGGGGGGAAGGGGTTGGTAACGAACCCTGCCTCTTTTTTATTTCTTTGCTATTCCTACATTTTAATACAAAGAAAACATTTAGTCTTCTGGAAAAATGATAGCTGAGGTTTCATTTATTCGAGAGGAGAGAGATGAAATTTCGACACCAACACAGTAGCTTTACAAAAAATTCAGTACACTGTTGGCAAATTACTATTAACACAGTTTTAAGAATTCAAATTGGTATCAGATTGGTGGCAGTTCTGAGAAGCTGTGAGGATACACATTAGTTACTTTAGCAGCTGTGGAAGAAAATGTAGGTCTGAGTGTCTTGCTTTTGTTTGTATCAATCTCTGTGACTGTTAAAGCAATAAGTATGTCTGACGTTTCATTTCAAAGAAACCTCTTCGTGACTAACAATGAGTTGATCTCATTACCTGCTTCTTCTATCAGTCTGGTGAAAGAGTAAATTTGAAGTTCAATTTGTCAGTCTTTCTTCTTAATCAGTCTGGAAAAAAAGTCTTTAAATTAAAGTGACTAATTCCGAAAAAAAGAAATGGAAAAGTAGATGTTCTTATCTTTTGAAATCTGGGCTCTAGCTGGGAGCTATATTTTTTTATTAAAATACCTTTTATAAGCCTAAGATATTAACTAGTCTAGAAAGAACATTTATCAAAGCTGCAGTTAGTCTCTGAAAAGCAGTGAGGTTTGAGGAAAATGAAATTAAATATGAAAATTCAGTGCTGCTGTGGAATGATCCCAAAAGCAGTGCATGGTAATATGAAAGTGCTGGTATATATTACAGTAGTTAAGCACATACTACACAGAACAAGTCATTACATAATTATAATTAAAGTTTTTTAATTGTATTCCTGCATTATTATTACCAAAGGCCAATAATCAAGAAACCTTCACTCATATATGTGTCTCCTTCACTAAAGCTTATGGCCCTTGGGAATATAGGCAGCTGCAACAGAGTGAATCTGAGCACCAGATACTCTCTTGGTTTGCTGCTAAGCCTTCTATATCACTCCACTTTGTAAAATATGACCATTTAAGAATGCATTGTATGTGAGCTAAACCTATTGTAAAGAATTTCAGTTTCAAATAAGAGGTTAAGGGTACTCTCAGGAGTAGGACACCACTCAAGCAGAAGAAAACACAGCTATTATCAAAACAGCAATATTCAAACTGAGTCATTGAGTAAGGAACAGGGCAAGATGGAGTGACTGGAATGGATATAAGAGCAAAAGATATTGGACAAACTGGGGGGAGAAAAAAGGGTAATTTATAGCATCAGTTGAAAGAGAGAAGTCCAAGAATCATCAAGGTGACTTCAAAGACACTCAGTCAAAAAAAGGACCTAAAATGGGAAGACTTAAAGTGTCTAAGTACAAGTCTCTCAAGGAGTATCAAAGAGTTCAAGGTGAGATTAACCAAACAACATGAACTAGAAATAGAAAATGCAACATTTAATTTAGAAGTAATACTTCAAGGGTTCAAACATGCTTATTTAGGCATTTAAAGTTCAAGTTTTGACAAAAAGAAACAAATATACATTTTGCCCTACTTTATATTATTACATGTAGGATATGTTTGAGTCAATTATTTCATCTTCACTTCACAACCACGATGTAGAGGAGAAGCTTTTCAGAAATGAAAGTTGAAACACACAAATTTTTACAAGAATCCAAAGGAACATGCCAGCTTCCTCAATTTTTTAAAAAAATTGTTTTACAAAAATGGCTTGGCGTTCTGTAATGACCTAAGAAATCATGGGGAAGAAATCCATGTGAAAATGAGTGATGAGTAAAAATTCCATACAGCAAAAAGAAAGTCCAAGTTTGGTGGGAGGTTTACTGAACAGGGCACTGAGCAGTACCTGCCTGGCCCCTGGCATGGCCACTGACCTGGGTGGGGCCGTGTAGCACAGGGCTCAATCTGGTACTTTTGCTCTACCTCACTCGTCTCCAGCAAACACTGCTTTCAGTTCCTGCCATCCCATCTCTTCACTTAGCAAGCAAATTTGTGCCCTGCCCATGGCATATGTGAGTGGGGAACTTCTGCAGGATTTCTTCTTTCCTGCCTGATATTTAGCACTTCCCCCACCTTTTTTTGTGTTACATCCTGAGACTTGGTGGCAAAAACTTACTAGGCGTTTTGATTTGGATGCCAAATTATATTTTCTTCTAAAACTTTGGCTTTTATAAGCCAAATTACATCTCTCAATAGACCAAGTTTATAGGGTTTCCAGTACATTCCTGGAAATGAGGCAAGGAATGAGGCTGGAATACATCAAGAGAAATGCAGTCTGTACAGAGGAAAATCATCAGAGAAAAAACAAATAGGAAGCTCCAAGACTGTAGTTGGAGTGCATTTATTGTTTTCCCAAAATAGAATTTCTTCATTCCATTTAAAAATTAAGATATTCCAATTAAGGACAGCTCTACTTGTGATATTCCTAAATTGGTAACAAAAATATTCAAGCAGTATCCTATCTTCACATTGACAACATATTTCCATGTAGCAACCCTATGCCAGAAAGTATTTTGACAGAAAACTGCCAATGAAACCTTCCTTTGAGGATAGAAATGAAAAAAAAAACAACTACAATGAAACCAAAAGAAGAATAATATCAACAGAAAAAGGGTTTAAATGCATAATTTCAGAATTTTGCTGAAAATATGTTTGCAGCAGACACATGAGATTGACAGACACCAGTGGAGGTTGTTTAGTTCAGTCACTCACTCAAAACAAAGCAAATTATGTTGGTGACAGAATTTCTTTCTCTTTGCCTGGAAGAGAATGGTGTTGATTCTTTCTTCCCGCCCATATAGGGAAGATGGAAGATTCACTCTTCCCCTGTGTCTTAACATTTTCCAACATGTTTTCATGTTGCACTCTCTCCATTGATCTTCAGCTCAATGTCACATGTTACATGCAAACATATGATAATTAGAGTGCCAGAGACATGATGGAGGTTTGTTTTCTGCTTTCTTGCTCCCTTAAAGCTGTTTTTTTCCCTTGCCCACAAGGTTGCATTCCATTAAATGACCAGTGGTTTATAGAGTTGGTATATTTGTTTTCAGCTCCTGCCACTTCAGGCAGTGTGTGCATTCTTCTCACTTTCATCCTGTCTTTATCTTAGCTGCTCTTTGTCTTCAGTTATCAGGCTCTTGCTTTTTGGTGAGAGCAGATGCTTTAATTTTTTTATTATTCTTAAGACATTATTTTTCCAGGGGTTGTAAACAATACCTTTGTACTACTACCTAGGTTTCCTACACACCTTAAAAGGCTAGATGATTATATTTATTTTCTGAGGAAAAAAAATAAAAAATAAAAAAGGTTTTTCCAGTATTAGATCAGTAACCTGATATCAGAGAAGAAGAAGGCTGAGTCATGATTTCTGAATGCTGAACTCCTGAGATTGGCCATACTGGTGATTAGGAGAAATGTACTCAAAGGCAATAGCAAAAAAGAAAAGAAATGATTGTATGTGGTTGATTTACAAGTATGAGAATGAAACAAAGAGGCAGATGGTGGAGAAATATAAGGGCAGGAGAAACTGGATGAACATCAGTATTTACAGGAATGGTGATGAGGGAGAAAGAAACAAGGGCAGTAATGGTAAGTGAGGAACATTGTCTGTGACAGTCAATACTCAATGCGAGCACTGTTCAATCAATATGCAAAGAAGCAGCTAAAGTGGCTGCAGCAAAAGGCTCCGGGAAGAAGTGAAAATGGCTGCAGCACATACAGTGCTCATTTGTTAATCAACAAACAGCTGGAGTCCTGCCATCCACTGCAACATGCAAAAGAGCAAAAGAGGCAGGGAGCAGCAAACAAAGGTTAAGTGACTAAAATGTGATTGATTATTAACAAGGCCAGCAAGCAGGTGAGAAGCAAAGGCAGTTCAGACTGGAGGATGAAAAGCACAGTCCTTTGTAACAACAACAGAAAATGCCTAACACACACACACAAACATACACAAACACACACACATACATACACACACACACACATACAAACACACACACACACATACAAACACACACACACACACACACGCACACACACACACACACACACAGTTCTGAAGCCCTGCCCTGCTCAGAACCTTTCCAGCCTCACGCACACCAGAGGAGCTGCAGAGTGGTTCAGGCAGGATGGAAATCTCCCACAATACCCCATCTTTTTTATCTCTAACTGCTAAAGAGAATTCCCTGGTGCAAATTTTGTCTTGTTCCAGGCACATCTTCAACATTCATACAATACCCCCCTTTTAGTCCTATATTATAGTAAGTAGGAGCTATGATTACCTACTATCACAATATACATTTTATACAGCTAGAAATAATGCGCACTCTGCTCTTTCAGTTCCTTTCAATATTCAATGCTTTGCTGTTTCTTTGGCATTTTACCTGTCCAGGTCTTTCCTTTGTTACTTCCACCCATGGAGATTATTGTAACATATGAGGAAATAAATACAACTTGCCAATGGAACAGAGGACACATTCTGACAGTACATTGGCAGTCAGCCTAAAAACAGAGAAGAGTAGAAACATTTAGTCAGATCCTTTAGAGACAAGGACAACCACTACTAGACTTCCTCCGGTGATACTGTGACATTTTTCTATTATGGTTTGTGTTTGTTTGTTTGTTTGGGTTTTTTTGCATATGGGGTAGAGTTGGGGTTTTTCAGCTTACAAATAAACTGATTCCCAAGGAGATATATTATAAGCAAGGGTAAACAGGTTCAATCAATTATATCACTATTCTTCAACAGGAACTATCAAGAAATTTGTGACCCATATGTTGTATACCTTGTTTGTTTAACAAGACTGCCCAGGATGGCTGTTCAGAGGCAATTTCTCAGCATAATCAGGAATCTGAATATTACCCTTTTTACAGATGAACAGGTCATGAAATTATCCACTCTGAGAAGAAGGATATAGTCAGACTGTGATGGACATAGCCCTTTTGAGCTTACAGTACCATTTTCTGCCTGGATGCTGAAATTCTACAGCACATTGCACATTTTAGGTAAAAAATATTCAAAACCAGTAAAAGGCCCTAAGTTATCAGCAAATCTGACTTAGTTTTCCCATAGTAATTTGGAGTGGAAGACATTTAGCAAAGGAAAAATACCATATGCATTTTTAAGAACAACTCATGCAAAACTTGCTGTCTCTGGTCTGACAGAATTTTACTCCATGGTACTATAGAATTAGATGTTATACATTAGATATCACTATATCACTCCCTTTACACTCCTGCAATAGCTACACAGTAAGGAGCACAATATAGAATCAAGTATTTTTCATGGGTTGGCTATGTTTGGAAATATATTTTAGACATAAACACCTGGAAAATTTTTTCCAAGGTTCTTTTTTGATGATAAAACAACTAATTACTTTTGATTAAGAAATCAATATAAACCCATGTTTGTACAGATCCTCAAAATACTTTTTTTTTCTTAAACTCCTGTAACTTAAAAAAAATTCATTAAATCTATATGCAATCAGATTCTCTAGCACCTTTTATGGAATTGGCATTTTCCTGGAGGAATCTCCATGAAAGTCTATAAACTACATCTTACTCTCAAAAAGTTTTTAGTATAAAGAAAGAAAAAAAAATATGTTTCTCTGTGCTATTTCCTACAGTTACTCTCAGATATCATTATCAACTAAAACAGTTACTCCACATAATAGATTTATCTATAGACAAATGAAGTCTGTATGCAGCTCCATAACTACCATTAAAAAAATAAACATCAATATTCAGATAGATCGATATTATTACATCTTCTTTCACCTGCAAATGAAGAAAAAAAATAGTGTATAACTTAGAAGAATAAATATTAGCAATAATGCTCAGAATACCACAAGCTTACCATTGACTTTTATATTTTCTATAACATAAACAGTGAGAGTATAAGCATACTCATAAATGAAGGGGAAACAGCACTCTACAACAATAGGTGCACATTTTGTTAGGTTAAGGGACAAAAAAGGCTCAACAAATGGCAATGAAATTCACACATCTTGAGGAGCTGCTTAGCAGAGTTTCATACAGTTGTGCCTACATCTACAGAGGTTTGGGAGCCTTCAGTAATGATTTTCAAATCTATTTGTTAATCTCACCCACACTGGACAGAAGGTAAGAGCCTCTAAGATATCTGACAGAAGAGAAAGACAGCATCAATCAATAATGATGGAGGACTTAGGACTGTTTTGATGTTCAGCTACTGCTGATCACTGGGATTTGGTTCATCTGAGAGCCATTACAAGCCTCACAATTGTAGAAATTCTGCAATTGTAGAATTTTCACCTTAGTAAACATCACATAATACAACAGCTGAATCCAAACCCAAAGGAAATTGAATTGGAGTCACACCTAGAGAGCAAGTTTTCAGAGGAGATCGCTGTTCTTTATTTATTAACATAACTATGAATTTCTGTAGCTTGAGCAGAAGTAATTGTGGAGGAATATGGTGCTAGCAGTAGAGACTTTACAATGCCTTGAGGAGGTTAAGAGATCTAGAGAGAGGCCAGGGACTTGGAGGACACTGCCACAAAGGGAGCCTTTCCTAAAGGATATGTCAATGGAAAAGGACTCTGGGAAGGACAGACTGCCTAGTCATTGTAACTCCCATAAGGTAAAGTTCTCAAGTGAACAGAAAACAACATAGGCCCTGTGAGAAATCTTTATCTACAAAAGGAAGAGTGCTGGTTACTGGAGGAGGAGTTCCTTCATATAATTATACATATCTGCATAATTATAAACTTTAGCCTACCCAGCTGCTGTGATATGGATTAAGGTACTGGAGTGTAAGGGTTTATTCAATATTAGTCCACTGTGTTTCAACAGGGAGGCAGCTGTATGTTGAAAAGGGAGTGGGGATAGGTATTTTCATGCCAGCTGCTTTGATACCGAAAGGGCTGGGAGGGAGTTTCCCACACTCATCTCCATGGGTCTGAACTCTTAATACAAAGTGAGAAGGTGACATTAAAAAGACATTTGTGTGGGCTGACAAGAAAGAAAATTATGAAACCAGACAGAGGTCTGGAGATATAATGCATTGATAGATAAGCAATAAGCAGCTATGGCAATCTGAGTTCATTGCAGAAGACATAAATCAAAAAAACCTGATTCAGTCAGGACACAGGGAGATGACATGCAGTACAGGAAAAAGGCTAATCCTGTGACCTGTCATAATGTCAGAATTATTTTAAGGCAGAAAACATGGGGCTGACTTTGAAGAGTACTTCATGACATATGCAGGCAGGTTTGCCAGATTCAAGTACTTGGGTATACAAAAGGAAGTCCTGCCAAAGCACCTCTAAGGACGCTGCACTCATTATTGATCCTATGCAAATGTTTCCTCTTTATCAATTTAAGAAACTTAATCTTGTCTCCCCTTCCCTGCCTTTAACTTTCCTAAAGAGAAAATGCTCTGTAAATTGTATTCTAACTACTCCAATTGTATAGTTCCTGAATATTTTTTCCCAGCATCGTTCTCTTGCAAGCATATAGTAAATAATATATAGTGTATAGTGTATAGTATATAGTATATAGTATGTTCTATACATGTTGAAAAATACTATAAAGATAGGAGAATATAATTTTCTCAGACTCTTAGGGGATTTGTCAGTTATCCCCAGAGCAGTAATACTTTGAATTGTGAGATGTGTTTCCTTGCCATTCCCTTCCCCTGGGGCAGCCTTAAGCATATTTCAGGTAGGATTTTCTGTGAAGGCCACATTTATATGGGCTATGTAGGCACCTAAGGAATAGTAAGAATCACAGTGAAGTTTATGAAAGCATCCAATTTAACGGTGGATTAAAATTTCAAACCTAGGCTGAAAAGCAAGGGAAAAAAAGTGAAAATAAGACTCTCACAGTATTTAACCACTCTAAAAAGTCTCAACTAAATCAAATTTAAAAGCATGCAGCACATGAAAAAAAACGATGGGCCTTCTGTTTCTACATTATCTATGAGCTTGTGAAAATTCCACCTTTAACAGCTGTCACTTTTTGATTTTGACAAAAAGTGCGAATGTCTCGGTTCTAGAAATAAATGCAACATCATCTTATGTTTTCTGTATTAAACATGAAAATAATTAGGCACATAACACTATTCTTCTGGTCACTCAGGAGCAGTGGCTGCCAAACATTTTATAATGTCAGTGACTTGACTGGACTGTTTCAGTGATCATTGATGGCTGCTACCTATTTCACTATCTGTAGTTACTGCAAAAATTATTAGTCTAACTAAGACAAAAATAATGTTAATATCCCTGAATTCTGTTGCAAAGTAAAATGAGTGAAGAGCCAGCTTTATGCTTGGATCCTATTTGAAACATTATTAATGACATTTTCCAACAAAAGTTGCAATTAGTGTCATGGACATTGCTGTCATTGCAATGCAAACACTTTGTTTCTTGTCTGTCAAAATCAGAGCAGCTGTCACAATTTAACTAAATTGAAAAGAATTGTAATTAGGAAGCCCTACTTTATAAAATTTCTCTTATAGTTTAGCAAAAGTCAAAGTAGTAATTATACAGATTTCAGTCAAAAATGCAGTCTTCAAAGTTTTAAAATAGAAAATATTGTGGGTTTTGCTTTTCTGACTGCCAAGAACAATTAGAAAAAATAAGGGTTAACTGAGATTAATATATTACTGTATATCCTCACTATTAGAAAGTAATACTGTAAAAAAATATTAAATTACATAGATTTTATATAATCTTCTATCCCTTAAGTTTTTTCTGTATAGAAAATGGATTCATTTACCCTAGAACTAATAACATGTAATGGGTACAATAAAGATGCATTTAGAATTAGAGACTGAGTTTGCATCATAATTTTTCAGATACTCAGAGAGACGGATTCCACAAGAAAATTCATGTTCTTGAAAACCAGTAAATGATGCTGAAAAGTCTCTATAGCCCCAAAATAGTTGCTGGTTTGGGCAGAATAAATAGTGATAGCTAGTTTTAAACCTTTCATCTGACTCAAATCTCTATGGGGCTGTTGTTATAGGGAAGGCAGTGCGGTATCATAAAATTTATGAAAAATATTGCAGGTGTGACTGGCTTTATTAATTTATTAAGAGTTAATTTAATTAGTCTAAATGTCATTTAAACTGTATAACCATTAGTTCTTAAAAAATAAAATAGTTTTCAGCAAATTCCTTTGCTCTTTTTTGCAATAATTTGCAAATATTTCTGCTTCTTAAAAAAATCTTTTTAAAACTTACCCTTTGTTGCTTAGCAGAGTCATTATTCAGACAATTTTTATTGCTATTCTCTTGCCTTTAATCTCAACAAATTCACCAGCATTTCTTACAGAGTAAGAAATAGTCTCAGCAAAATATTCACAGTCAGGTCTCTGTCCCAGAATTTCTGCGGAAAGATAACAAGGCAGCTGAATAAGGAGAGAGTGAAACTTCTTCATGAACAGACATAAATGTTTGAGTTTGTTGAATAAATTACTGTCTGCTATTAATTTTTTTAATTAAAAATTTCCAGGTATTCTTGATTTATTTCCCATTTGAATGCCCATTTCATCTTTTTAAATATATTTATGTCTCCCTTTATACAAAAGCCCATATTTTTAGAGCTAGACATATGAAATAAAAGCGCATTGAGTTACCCAAGTAAGTGACCTGATTTTTGGAAATGTTGAGACTCAGCTCCCAGTGTGATCAATATATATTGATTCTACATACTACATTCTCTTTATGCAGTTGAAAACATACCAATATTGCCATGCAGTATTTCATCAGGAAGCTATAAAAATTTCTTAGATATCTGTATTATTGACAAACTAAAAATAAGTGTTCAACTAAAATCCCAATGGTGTATAATCTTAGTAATGCTCAACACTGATTTTTAGAGTTTGAATTAGAAAACTCATTTATGTATTCTCTGAAATGCAACAAAAGTTTTCAAACAGAATGCTATAGAAAGGGCTTTGAAAGTGCCTCTTACCTCTCAGACAGTTCACTTGAAATCTTTTTTCTTAGAGATTTGGTTATTAACAGTATTCTACATTTCATGTAAGAAATGTTATAATCATATTCCACATTTCATGTAAGAAGAGTTCCTCTGTGAAGCCAAGACACTGATCCCAAAAGGTTTGTTATGTTTTGCTCATATCATTCTTACCATCCTGAAAATGCCATAACTTCCCTTACCTTATAGCTCTTACTGGATTATAAACTGGAAAAATCGACATCCTATCTCTGTTAACCTTTGGCAAAGCTTGAGGAACTATTTCTTGCTCATGAAAAAGCCATCTAATTGCTAATCTATAATCCTTTTAATATGCTCTACGTTGTGGATTGATCTATTGCCAGCTGACCCAGCAGTGCCCATGGCTATATTAATCCTATTATTCACATGTTCCAATGGAACTCTTTAATGAAGTCTGAAAGGCTTGCATACTACTGATATTAAGGATGGTTACACTTGTATTGCACCTAATTATGGAACACTCTATTGTATCACCTAATTGTGCAAATTACTTTTTTTCCCAAGGCATAATTTCTTTCGACAACGAGCTTTATCATATTGTTTTCATCTGTGTTCTTTTTTTTTTTTGGAGGCAATGACTTATTTACAGCTTCAGTGCTATGTTTTTAATATCTTAATAAGTGTTACATTGTTTGACCAGACTAAAAATAAAATTAGCAAGGTAAAGAAAGATGTTCTGAAAAAATGGAGTCATAAATAGTAATATCTTGTATAATTAGAATTCAACTAGAGGATTTAAAACTACTCAAAAAGCAATAACAAATTGCTAGACCTTAAAATACTCTTTTATGAAAGCAGGTTTAACAATATCTGTAAAGAAATTAATGAAACATGTTAATAGCAATGACACTCTACTATCAGCCATAGTTCTTCAATCTTCACTCTTTGACTTTCTTCCTCACAGAAAATACAGTAACAGTATGGTTTGTATTGCCTTCTCCTTTGGGAGTTTGAAGCAATTCACAGCTGTTGTGGCTGATGTAATCACTTTCAGTGTCCCATACTAAAAAACAAATCTGTCTTTCCACTTCATTCATTGTACAGAAACTAAGCACATCATCTGCAAGTACAGCATGAGAAAAAAAGGTTCTAATCCAGCCATATGTAATCCAGTGCAACTTTGAAAATAAAGGCCCCTATTCCCTTCACTGATGTCCTTCCTTCATTGAGTCTTATTATGGTTTGGGTCATGTATCTCCACAAAACCTGCCCTGCAGTTGCAAAAGAAATCACTTATCCTTCATGATGCCATGAGAAAAACAACAGCCTGTTCACTCAAAAAATCACTCAAACCAATTGTCACATGTTTCCCTGTCAACCATCCCAAGAAATAAGGACGTCAAGAACACAACCTGTGTTTTCTGAACTGTATCTCTGGTATGTTATTGTCTTACCCCAACTTGGCAGTAGCCCTTATTTGCATTTTATTGGTAATTAATATTTTATCATTAAATCTTAATAATTAAAGAATAGTAATCATGTTGTAATGCCTCCACTGTTCAGTGATCAGCAGAATATGCATGTGCTCCTCACTGGTAAAACAGAAATATCAATGCCTTGACTGAGTAGTAACCTTCAGCTACCTGAGCTTTTTCTTTTAGGTCTATTTCAAAATATTAAATCTATCCCATGAAGCATACAAGTAATGTAACAGTGGAGTATTGATTACTTTCCTAGTCTTGATAAGGTTTATGGATTTATACACAAACACAGACTCACAACAAAATACACTTACAATAGCCAGCTTATACTACACAATATTTTGCAACTGACTTTTGCTTGTGCTTCCTAAACACCAGAGAAAATGAGGATGAATGTATGTTGTCTCTGAAACACTTCATTAAGGTTAGAATGTTACTTAATTATCCAATCTAATGGCTACAAGTGCTTATAAGACATGCAAATACTCGTAGACACCTGTCTAATTCAGGATAATATTATAAAATGCACTACATTGGTGGATTTGGGTGTCAAAACTGTAAATAAAACTGAAGCAGCTGCACATTACTCAACATGTGTGAGTTTTCTTGACAAAATAGTGGTCTCACAAAATTCTCTTGAAAGAATAATCTCCTCTGGCAAGAAGTAGTGCTGGTTTTCAGTTCAGCTTTTCTTACAAGTCAGTTGCTTTCCTAGGTCACTCTGCCTAATTCCTTCATGAGTCTTTCCCTAGAGCATCCTTCTTTCCTATCTGCACATGTATCTGAAGTTCCTGACAAAGAAATGAGAGACCCTCAGGAATTCATTCTGTCTTTTCATGGCATCAGAAATTTGGGACCTACTTCAGAGGATTTGTGTCTCACAGCCTAGACCCAGACAGCATTTCCCCCAGCTAAGGGGCCAGGAGCAACTCCAAAGAACTTTCTCACGCTATTTTACATCACTTCCCTGTGCTGCACAACATAACTGTGCAATCCCCCTGAAATATTTCCCACACTACAGAAATCATTTAGAAATGAGACATACAGTGCTTAAAGAGACTTGATAAGCCAGAACTGGAGACCAAAAATTCACCTGAAGTTGCGGTGCAGATACCCACACTGAGTATTCTCCCTCCTTACCAGTACCCCCATTGTAATCCCAAGGAACTTCTGAATTAGGTGAGATTCAGCATGGACAACAATGTAACAAGCTGGGAAAGAGGGTAGGTAAGAGAGATAAGTGAAAAAATAAGTAGTTCAACTAAGGGAAATCAATACATTATTCAACCTTTGGCAATACGTGCAATTAACATAAATGTGTTCATTAGTCTGCTAATAGATTTATCAGCCAAAAGCATTCTTTCCTTTAGGAGCATGAACACCACAGAATATAAGTCTCTGACTCTCTTAAAAGAAGAGAACCATGCCAATATTGGCTATATTTCCTTTGACAAACTCTTGCAAATATTCACCAAACTGGTAACAACAACAAAAAATAAACCACCTCAAAATCAACAAATTAACCAAACCAAAAAAAAAAGTCCAACTGGTAATGCAGGAAATCAACCTTTCTCAGGTGATACCTTAGTTAAAGTTGCTTGAGGAACTGACACCAGATACCATTAAAGCAGACAGTAAGAACCAAGCTAGGACAAAGTTATCAGTCACATAGGCTGAGAGAAAGGATATGAAAGGCCCAGAAGACCATGGATTGCATGCAAAAGTGAAAACCATCGAGGAAAATATATTTATATTACTCTTTTTTCCTCTTTCAGATTCCTAAGATCCTCCCCAAATCCTTTATGTTCTCCTTTATTACAATTTGAATTTGTTATCAGGTCATTTTTTTAAATATCTTATCTTTTAAAGAAACTAAAAAAAAAGGTGGCTAAGATTTTTGTTTTGGATGGAAGGAGAAGAGGGAAGAAATTATGTCCATTATCTTAGATTTTGACTAAATGACATTGATAGTCACTGTCAGTTTGTTGCCACAGTATTTCTAAGATATCTCTGATAGTTTATACTTAGCAGCTGTATGTATGTATCACTCATCTGGTATGTTATCTAGGACCTGTTGAAGTAAATTGGCACAGATTAATTTGGGGTCTAGGTTTTAGGTTTTTGTTTTGCTTTGGTGTGGTTTTTTTCAATCAATTTTGACCCATCTATAATTGCCATTAAAAAATCTTCATTTACTTCCATAAGGAGTAGTAATAGTTTCTTCATTTTTTAAAGTTAAAGATTGGATGATCTTTTCTTTCTGGAAATTAATGAATTTTTAACTCTGCAGGTTGTCGATTTGTAGCTGGAATGCTGCTGAACTCGACTTCAAACACCTTTGCAAGAAGGATTCATAAAGTTTCTGTTGTTGAGGATACAGTTAGAGGATCTGAAAGAGTGAAAACAGTTGAGATACTTCTGCTAATTTATTGATGAGCTCTCTTAAAATTATCAGATTCACAGGTGTCTTAAGTAATTTATCTGTTTTTTGCTGGATTACATCTGTTATTTGTTTTCTCCAGAAATATGTACTAGAATTCACATATCACTGGTTCATCACAAGGATTTAATCCATCATAGGAATTTGCAAGTGCAATATGTGATGCTTCTCTGTACAAAGTACAGCACAAATATTAAGTTTCCCAAAAAATGAAATTAACTGGCCACTGTATATTTTTCTTGGTAGCATACTGTGCTCCTAACTTCTAGCAAAATATCATGAACAAGTCAATATTCAGAAAATAAATGACAGTAAATTTACAGATTAGGAACCCCTTAGAAAGAACAGCTCAACTATATTTAGAAGCCCAAAATCAAAGTTAATTGCAAATTGTCATAACTATCTGATTTGGGAGTTGATCGATCAAACAAACTTAAGCGGCAATATACTTCATAAAACTGTGAGAACCTCGCGGCAAAGCCATCAAACAAATAGCAACATTAATCAAAAATGGCTCACTGCAATAAGTGGAGGTTTAATAAGTATAAATGGACTGAAGCAAAACATTTAGTTAACCCTACATGCTCTGCTGAATCAGCAAGCTACACTATAGGTTGTTCTAGCAAAGCATATTTGTATCATAGAGTAATTGAAGGGATCAGTTCCTGCGGTGTCATCCCTGTCCATTTATTTGTGAAGAAAATGTTAGTGTGGAAGAAGAGAAAGTAGCCTGTTCATTTGCAGCAGATAAAAATAAATCTTTTGTTTATGCTAAGCCAGCAGAAAAAATATTACCTGAGGATAAATTTAAATATTTGCAGGAAAATCTTATATTCTTTCTTAAAATCTGACCAAAAAATGCCTGTTCTAGGTAAAAGTTGACATAAAGGTTGAAAAACATTTAACTTTTTTTGGGGGGATACATTTTTGTGTCCTTACTATATACTGATGCAGACTTATCAGAGGTTTTTACTAGGTTAGATTTTTCCCCAGGCTAATTCTAGAGAATATTTCTTAACAGCCTAGTTATTTTGAAATACAGTTAGTGCCCTCAGTGGACTATAATGAGTTACACTGTGCAAAGTCTATCCAGGAGAAAAAGTTCACACAGGGGCAAAAAATCAACATCTTTAAAACGAGTCAGTTTGGAATGTACTTTACTTCATGACAAACTTCATCAATCGAGTGGGGGTTTTCCCCTCCTTTTGGTTACATTTATGCTCCATATCAGTCATAAATAAAAAATGTGGTTCAATGGAAAAAGAACTTTTCCCAACATGATAGTGATGCCTTTTCCTGGTCTTAGGAAACTGAGAGCCAGACACAGTTCGGGGATAAGGGGTTTTCGCCTTGGTATTTTAATAAGGATCCTTATTGGTGCACCATTTCACTAACGTGGAACACACTGCAATGCATGCACGCGATAAATTGCATTTACAATTTAAAGACCATACAAATTATCACATCCTATAAGGATGCCCCAGTAGGAGGCCTGGATGAATGGCATGGTTTTTCCCCATTTGTGGAATTCCCCCCTGGATGGGCCAAATCTCTGATTTAAAGAATATGTTCTAGATAGGACCTTGGTTTGTCAAGATAGTGTAGGGTTTTCCAGCCTTCTACTATGAGGCTTTTAGGATGTTTGGTCTCCTGGCCCAACAGAATACTGGGGCTACGCTAAATTGCCAGACTTAAGGAATTACAAATATGTGTGCTAAGAATACTGAGGATACATAAAAGGTATATAAAACAAAACACAAAAAATCATCTTGGCATCAATAGATATAGACAACATAAATTCAACCTCAAGAACAATTCCTTCAATACATTAAGATAAACTTGATAAAGTCTGTGTACAGTTCAGCCTGTAATGCACTATGAACCAGGCAGAGGACACGCAGCTAATCCAGGCCCTGAAGTCTGTGATATTTTTCTTAAAAGAACTATGGCTGAATAAATATAAGGATTAAGATTATAAGAGTATCTGGAAGGACACAGAAATATGGATTAAGAAATAAAACAATCTACTGCAGATGGACACCGGGTCTGGAGGGCTGCCATTCAGTTCAGGGAAAATCGAGAAATTAAAGATCTGTGCAAATAGTGTCTGCTGTGGAGAAAAGCAACATAATTTTTCCATCTTCTAAGCTTCTGAATTAGCATCCAGAGGAACTTTTAAGCATGCACTATCCCAAAACAATGTACTGCAGGAAGGTGAGAACAGGCCATCCTCAGATGAGTCTCCTCCCACTTCCAATCCATCCCACCAGTTGTGGTTTCAGGGATTTGTGCAGGCTACTGCTGCTATGAGTTACAACTTCTGCCATAGGGAATTGTCAAATTTCATTTCTACCCATGTGTTTTGAATGGCTCCCAAAGCCAGTAATTGTGTGGGGGGAAAAAACCTATATGACTCAGTCATATAACAAAGAATGAATTTGTTTCTTTTTGTTATCTCTTCCGCACTAGGCTTCTATTTAACTCTTCAAAGTATTGCAAAGACAAATGATATAAATACAGTTTGAAATTTACTTATTGAGTCAAATATTTAAATCCTTGGAGACCTAAACTGAAACTATTTCTGAATTCAAAATAGGGACTTGGGTACCTTTTTTCATATTACAAGAGTACTCTGACAAATTTTCTACTGGCTAGGGTCCAACAGATGTTTCTTGCTATCTCTCTCTTGGTTTTGCATTGTTAGAGGAACAAAATAACTTCCAGTACTGTAAAAACTCTACATAATACATATATGTCAGGTAAGAATTATAGAAGTGTATCAGATTAAGTGGCTGGAAATAAAAGACTCAAAAATTTAAGTTATTTCCTGATCCTTAACAAAATAGAAGCAAATTTTAAAAAAAATTATGAAACAATAAATTTAAGCAAAACAATTATATTTAGTCATCTGTCAGGACAAGCTAGGTAACTAGTTAAAAATAATGAATCATGAATCATGAACCAGGAAAGAAAAAAGATTGTAATATCTGAAAAGTAGTATCACAATTAAGTACATAAAGCTAAGTCAGAGTTATAATTTTAATTGAAATATTCACCTTTGTAGCTTTTTTGTACTTCTCTGATGAGCATCAGAACTAACAGATCAGGAAATAGCCATTTTGTTGAAAATTTTCTCCCAGTCTTAGCTGACCAAGCAGATCCATTTTGACACAAAATGATTGCTTTGCTTCACCTGCATAGTTTCAGTGTAGCATTGGGCGCAGAAGTTCCACTGGAAGGATACCTATGAATTTTGATGTTCCCTTTGGGACAGCAGAGGAAGACATGGGGGTGACTGTGCTGGCTCCAATGGACAGGTTTGTCAGCTGTTGCTCTGATAAGGTCTCGTTGTATATGATATTAGTTTGGTGGATGTTTGGTTTGTGTCGTGAGTTGGCAACCTCAGAATGTTCAAATTAATAAAATTTTCTTTATTAGAGGGGAAATGAAGGAAGATATTTTAAAATACAGTGTTCCAGTACCAATTGATATCATTCAATGATTTTCATATAGATTAGTTTATATTATACCACATGAAAACCAGAACTACAGAGTTTGTGCTGTTTGTAACATGTTTAGCCTCTGCTTTCTGCTTGAAATTTGTACATGATATTGAAGCATTGAGAAACTGGAAAATACATACATTAGAGTTGCTACCTAGTGTGATGCTTTGTGCTTTATGATAAGCTTCTTAATTGCTTGATCTCAAATTTCTGTGAAAGTATGTAATAATTTGGAATAATTTTTCACTACATGCACACGAACACTTGTATTCACCAAAGTTTTTCTGGAGGGAGATACCAAACTGAAAACTTTTTAATACTAGTTGTCATGAGAATTTATTGAAAGTTTTTGTTGGAAGATGCTATACTGGCCTGTAAAGAGTTGCTGTCTCAATGTCATGACATGAGCCGCAGTATTAATTTATTTTATAAAGGAACTGGAATAAAGTTCCCAAATCTCATTCTTCCATTTTTCTATGCTATTTGTTATTGTGGCTTAAATCTCTAATTTTGATTTGCTACCATATTTAGATCAAACAATCTTTCTGCACATTTCTGAACTTATCTCCCACACTACAACATTTCCACAAAGTAGTTCATTTCTAAGGGAATTTTTTCTCATTATCTCTGGTCACGGGTGTAGTAAATAGTCACCAGGGGAAAAGTTGTCTCATCCGCTGTGTCTAGGCAGTTATCTTAAAATTGAGATCTTTGAGGATTCCAATGAAAAAGTATATCTTCTAATGATATTCACCTTCTTCAACAGATCCTGAGAAAGGAAGATGAAAGTTCAGGGAAGAAAGAGTCTTACAAAGACTATTGCTTGATTTTTACTGAGTAAGGTTTTACTGATCAGGACAGAAAGTTGCATGTGTTTTTAGCGTCATGTTAATTGATCATTATTTGTGAACACTGCTTTAAAGACAGTCACTTGATTCATTGTAAGACTTACTCTTGCATCTAAAATAAAACCTTATGTTTCTGCCAGTTCCTTGACTAATGTTTTAAAGAAATTAATTAAATAAATGAACATAAATTCTTGCATTTTCCTGTTTTCAATTTGGTCCACACTCCAAGAGTAGTTTAGTTTTTTTTCAAAGTCAATACAATAAAAATAAATATAGAAAGAAAACATGCACACATACACACACACACAGAAAACCTCATAACAAAACCCTCAAAACCTCAGAATATTTTGAAACACAGAAACATTTCAAAATATTGCAAGTTCTTTCTCTCCTGCAATTTCTTACCTCCTTAAGGGCATCAGCTTTATGGCAGCACCTGCTAAATCACAGTCATATGTGTAACTTTGAGATAGAAAAAGGTGTAATGGCAAAATACAGAATTTGGCTTGACGTGGAAACAGAATATTGATTCCTCATAGTATAGAGTACTTTGACAACTGAAGTAAGCAAAAAGATCATTGATATCCTTGTGTTTTATATATTTTAAGTAAATATATAAATACATTCTTTTGGAATTGTATCATATGCATTTAAATAAAGCTTCTGAATTAAATATGGAACTTCTGTTTAGAAAAAAACAATTATTCACCCTCATATTTTCCAAGATAAACACTATTGCAAATAATGAAAATGGGCATAAAATATCATTTGAGCATGAAAACAATCTTAAATAGAAAAAAAAAAGCCCAACATTTTCTATTTCAGAATATTTCTCATCTTCCTATTAAACATTATCCACTTTCTCTAATGCAGAATTCAATTTTCAGCACAAAAGAGATAAAACACTGATAATGGCAATGGATATTAATCTGAAATGGAGTGAAGAAAAAAAAAGAAACATGCATTAATATATGCTAATGTTGGTGTTTGCAAAATATCCATAATAACATGTTTTTAATGTATTTAGGCAAACTGAAAGCAACTGACATTAACAGTGGATTACAAATCCCTTTATTTGCTATGTCCTCGTATAATTTACATGCTGAGATCATTATGTTTCTTGACACACATTTGCAATGAAAATAACAATGAAATAAATTGAACTGGCATTACTGAAGTGGGCACTACTGTACTGCAGTACGGTATCTCTCAGGTTCTGAGCCTCAAATATACCCCAAGCAAAACAGGACGCACAGTTTCATATATCCTAGCTTACCCCACAGAGTTCTCCTAACGCACAGAGAAACTGCCACTATGCCCTTGTAAAATATATTGCATTAAACGTGTCAATAGCAAACATTATCAGCTTAATGAAACATCTGTTCAGGATTCCAAGTGGATTGAATGACACTGATAGCTTCATTCACAAGTAATAGTCAATATAAAATATGATTTTCTTAATAGAGCAGAGCACAGTATTGATAATTAAATAAACTTTTAATAATGAATCTGTCACAGAGCAAGAAGTGCCATGAATCATTCATCGTTACATGCTTGAGGCAAAAAGTGAAAAATGGCTGATTTTTTCACTTTTTTTTTTCTGGTCAGATTTGCTTTTCCAAATTAGCTGGCCAGATCAGCTGAATGATGAGGTCAAATTTTTGACAGGGTTAAAACATCATAGGTTTACATCTTTTAAATAAGGTGGCGGTACAGCTGTAATGTTCAGTAAATTATTCAAAATTATTTAAAGCAAGAAGATATGATGGAATTTACATATTGCAAAGCTGTAGTAAACAATAGGTGTTCTTAATAGTTCACTGTATCTAATTCCTGTGAATATGCATTCTTTCTTCAGTCCAGTCTGGAAGTGTTTGACATGACTTGGGGTAAGAACTGAAACACAGCACAACAGTATTTTACCAGGAAAGCTCTGAGGTTTCTAAAAGTGGCCTGTTAAAGAGACCTCAGACAAGCACCTCACACAAAGCTGTGCAAAGAGACATAATTTACTCAAAAAAAAAAGAATACTGGGTGAAGATGAAAATTTTCAGATCACACCAAATTGGAGAAGACAGTCAACAGGTTCAAGGGCAGAGCTGCCACCCAGTGTAGAGTCTGGAGGAACGGGCAACAGGAGCCTGATGAAATTCAGCAAGGACAAATGCTGAGGCCAGAGCGTGGGAAGGGAGATCACCTTGTAATGGTACTGGCTGGGAAGAAGCTCTGCTTAAAGGTCCTGGAGCAGTTTGCAGAAAGTGAGTTAGGTGAGCATGAACTCAATGGTAGTTATTGGTACTGAAAGGTATAAACTGGTACTGAAAAGTTATAAACTGGCCCTAGTATTTTTCATTCAGTCTGACTCTGCTGAGTTTTGTGAAGATGAAAACAGACCAGGCAGAATAAAGACTACTCTGGGAAATAGCCAATGAATACTGGAAGCAGTGCTAGAGACCTTCTTGGATAAGACACTGCCCAAAGGATATTGAATGCTCCAGACTCTACTTTTCTTTTTTCTGTTCTAATTGCAAAATTAGATAAATTAGTTTGCATTGCGCTCCATTCTGCTGAGACTAGTTTTCTTCCAGGTAACTCACTGACAACTTAGTTTACCATAGTGACACAATTGCTGCAAACTGCAAAAGAAAAACAGCTCAGGAGAGAAACTACTTAGTAGATAATTGGTGACCTCTAGTATCAGTTCATCAGTGATGTGTCAAGCATCGCTGTGCAGCACAACTCTGCATGTTCCTATAAGACTGTGCACTTTGTTTTCTGCAGGACTGCAAGACAGAGTTAATAGTTTTGCAAAGACATTTTCTACTGGCCTGTCTCATATTCCTTCTTTTCTGTGCCATATTTCTTCAGTTTCTTCATTCAAAAGAATTTCCTTCCTTACAATCAGATACATATGGTGAGTAATGCAAGTAGCTCTGTATTATACTCACGTTCTCAATTAGTTCCTCCCTATTGAAGAAGTAGATCCAGGACAGTTTCTCCTCTGGTTGCATTTTCTACTTTCTGGATCATAAAGCTGTCTTCTCAGTATTCTTGGAACTACTTCTGTGTTTTACTGTCTTCATTACCTAATGGGTTTCAAAATGGTTATTGTTAAGTCCCTCATGAATACAGTAGCTTCTGCATTTTAAAACTTCAAGGGTTGATGTAGGAATTTTCCTTTACAAGTCAGGTGACATATAACAAACACACACAATCATATCTTCATCATATTCATTTATTTTTTCCCAAATATACAGTATGTCTAGCTGGCACTGGGGTTTTTTCCCTCTTATTTTTCTATTTAATGATTCAAATAGTTTACATTATATAGTTGTATTATCACTTTTTAAATTTATTTTGTATTTTAATTCTCCCCTAGGAATATGTTGGTTTATGTTTTCTCCTCTTTTGATGTCTTAGCACTTTTCTTGCCCTTTCTTTCTCCTGACACATGTTGCATCTTTCTTTTCTACTCTTTAATCCAAATAGCCTAGAGCAACTAAAAGATTTCTTTTTCTATCAACTGAAAATTAAGCATTTTACCCTATGGGTTTTGCCAGAAAAGATAAAGATCTTTGTCATCTATTTGTATACATTCCTTTAAGAAAACACGTTCTGTATATCAACTAACAGATACAGTAAGGCACGGTAGTTGCTAGGAGAATTTTTCACTACAATAACAGAACAAATAGTGATTTGTCTGAATATAATTTATAGCTTCCCTAAGGCTGCAGCAAATTATGCATCTTCTTTTACTCACAGAATGTCTTACAAATGTCTACTGAAGATATCTCTTCTTTCTACCTGTGTTTTTTTCCTGTAATGCTTCATATTTTTAATACAGACAGAAATAGGTTTATAAGAATGAATAATATTTTGGGGTTTCTTTTTAAAACTAACATACAAAATAAATGTGATTTCCTAATATGTACACTCTGTAAAGTAGCCAGCTTCTAATTACATCTTGTGATCATTAATTTCAAATAATTGTGGAATATAAAATTGGTAGAATGTCCATTCCTTCTAACCAAGGGTATTAGGACATTTTGTAAGCAACTGAAGTGTTTAGGAGAGCCCCAGAATGGGTCCCATTGAAAGGGGGTCATCTGGTCCAACCTCCCTGCTCAAGCAGGGCCATCCTAGAAAATGAGCGCTATGTTTTCAGAAATACTTCTAACTTCTGTGGGTAATTTTAAAACATGCCCCTTTATGTGCTGAAAATCAAGCCAGAGTAATTTTTTTTAATGGGTTTCTTTTTACAGAGAAGAGTTCTAGTGTACTCCCTAGAAAGAGAGCTCTAATTTTATGTTGCTCATCTTGGTCATAGAGTGAAGCATCACCAACTGTCGCTTAAATGTTTTTGCTTGTCAGAACTGACTTACTGACATCACGTACCTCTACTAAAATTTTTGGGAAACTTCACATCTTTCAGTTTACAGACTGCAAAATTATTTACAGAATAGTGCCATAATGTACCTATGGAATAAATTTGTTCCAAAGGAACTGCAAATTACCTGAATTAAAAAAAAAATCTTGCATGAATCACAGTTATGGCTTCCAAAAAGTTCCAGTGCTCTCAAAATAAGAGAGCACTGAGAAAGTAAAGTCACAAATAAAGAAATGAAGGTTTGAGCTCTCTGGAATATACTTTTTGCAGTGTCCAAAAGTTAAGAATAGTCACACTCTTTTGTAGGATGAATTTCAATATTTTTAATTATAGTTTTCTTTCATGGTATTAATTTTAAAGATACAGGTATTTGCACCCAATGAAAATGTAACTGCATTTTATACACTGAGACAATCTGGAGTCCGAAGGCAGTGGTATTTTTGATGAATGTCAAACATAATGTCTAAGGTGATGAGTGCCAAAAATGACATTAAAAAACATTACAAAAACTTCTAGTAAGAAAATTTCTTATTTAAATGATCAAAGAATTTATTACTTGTGGAAAAATGCACTTTTGACCTTATACTTCTAAGCCTACATTGTCCTCAACTCATGGCAAGGCATAAAAGGCTGAACAAATCCAAGAGCTTATGTGAATTAAATGATTCATTTCAGTCATAGAGCAAGTGCAGTAAATTATACTAAATGCAGAACAAGACAGCAGAAGACAAAGCAAATAGCTCAGGAAACTGACTCTTATTTTAGAAGGCAAAATGATCTTAAACTTGCACAGCAAATATTGAAGAAAATCATAACCATATTGTGTAGGTTATCTATATTATTCCAATGTATGATTGTAGCAGCTTAGCCCTGGCTGCATATTGGGTGCCCACAAAGATGTTCTGCCACTCCCCTTCTCAGCTGGGCAGGTGGGAGAAAATATAAGGAAAACCTCATGGATCAAAATAAGTACAGGAGGAATAACTCAGCAGTTACCATCATGGGCAAAACAGACTCAACTTCAGAAAATTAAATATTTAAT
Source organism: Calcarius lapponicus (assembly GCA_039654755.1). Classification (NCBI taxonomy): domain Eukaryota; kingdom Metazoa; phylum Chordata; class Aves; order Passeriformes; family Fringillidae; genus Calcarius; species Calcarius lapponicus. Next base: position 27,651,106 of record CM077464.1, on the reverse strand, counting down.
TTTATGCATCGACATCAGAATAAATTAATGAGAAAGCGAAATCTAAATCTTAAAACACCTGCCCCCTGCTCCTCCCTTCTTCATGAGCTCAACTTTACTCCAAATTTTCTCTACCTCCTTCCTTCCAGTAGCCCAGAGATTAGGGAATGGGGTCTGCAGTAAGTTCATCACACATCATTGCTTCTGCTCCTTCCTCCTCAGGTAGGACTACTCCCAGCCTTCTGCTCCAGTGTGAGGTTTCTCCCATGGGAGACAGTTCTACATGAGCTTCTCCCACATGAGTTCTTCCCACAGCCTGCAGTTCTTCATTCACTGCTGCAGTGGGAGACTCCACAGAGTCACAACTCCTGCCAGCATATCTGCTCCAGTATCATTTCCCCTGACTCCATGGCTCCACAGGTCCTTCCAGGAGCTTGCACAGTCCAGGCTTCCCATGGGATCACAGGCTTCTTGGGATGCACCTCCCTGCTCTGACATGGAGTCCTACACAGGCTTCAAGTTGATTTCTGCTCTACTGTGCACCTTCTTGGGCTGCAGGAGGACAGCCTGCCTTCCCACTGCTTTTTCCAAGGACTTCAGGGAAATCTCTGATCTGGCACCCGAGGCAGCTCAGCCCACCCCTTTTTCACTGATCTTGATGACTGCAGAGCTGTTTCTCTCTTGTATTCTCAGCCCTCTCTTATCTGTCTGCGGTTGCTGTTGTGCAGCACCTTTTTCCCGTTCTCTATTACATTATCCCAGAGGTGCTACCACCATCACTGATGGGCTCAGCCTTGGCCAACAGTGGGTTCATCTGAGATCTGGATGGCTTTGTCTCCACTGGATATTAGAGAAGCTTCTGGCATCTTCTCACAGAAGCCAGCCCTGTAGCTCCCCCTGCTACCAAAACCTTGCCGAACAAACCAAGTAAAAGGATTTCTTCTTAAACCTTTTTATTTAAAGAAGGGAGACAAACAGTTACATCTAAATACTTTTTTTTTTTTTTTTTTTATTCTTTTCACTGCTGGTTTGATTTTCTTAACTGACCTTGTTTAGGCTTTTCAGCAGGATCATATGAGCATCATATGCACAAACATATTAGATGAGAACATAACCACTGTGGACATGGGCAAAGATGACAATAATATGGACAATTGCAAGAGAATGCCTTAAACTTTCTTAGAGAAAGTCACTTTATCTGCTGCGTATGGAAAACCAAGTCCTCATTTATATTTTCAGGACATGTTTATTCTCTTAGGCCTGTGACATTTAGTTTTAAATTCAACACTATTCCAAATTACTCTGGGAGTTTTAACTTGCTATGCAAGAAGTTTGCAAATATTAGCTAGCTTTTAAGGAAACATACTGCGCTGAAAGGTATGAGCACTGAAGAACTGTGTAGGAAATTATTTTCTTAGCCTCTGGTAAGTCTGCATCAAGCCAAAACTGAGACTTCTGAGGGGTTTTATGGGAAAAAATAGAGAGCATCTGTTCAGAAGAGGCAGTAGCTCCCATGAGAGATGAGAATTGCAAGTTCAAGACATTCATTTCAAATTAGTCAGGGCAAAGATGTAAAGTCTGTTTTTTTCATACCATCAGTGCATGGCTATCTGTTAGCAACTACAGGATTGTGGGTTTTTTTTAGTTTTGACAGAATAAGTGCTGACTAAGAGAAATCTTTCCTGACTTAAAGAAAAATTAAAATTCTGTACAATCATGTGAGTAGTTCCCTCCCAGTAATTCAGTATTTTCTACTGAAAATTTCTCAACTTCTAGTATCATTTTTATAAGCTCTGTTACTTAATTCTTGGCTTTTTCAGACTACTAAAATTTGTCATAGTACATTACAAAAGTCTTCCATAACAGAAGGAAAAAAAATAGCCTAGAGTTAGTGATAAAAGATATTTCAACTGTAGCTGTGCAAACTAAACCATTATATGGGCTCAATATTACCATTAACTTTTAGTTTTACTAAGCAAATCTTCATGGTCTCTAGTTCCTTCTGCATTTCTAAGTTATAGCCAGTCTTTAATTCCTGAATTTGAGACGGTGATATATTGTGCATGGCTTTTCCTCTATTGCATCTTGAAAATAGTTCTCTGCAGTGTTAATTTTCTCATGTGTCACAGACCCAAGGAACTCAGGAGGTTCAGAGGAGATTATAGTAACAAATGTTTTAGAATATATGGGGGTTTGGAGTTTCTGCTGATTCGAAACCTATGACCTCATACTGCAAGGTCCAAGGTGATTCAAGGGAAAATTTTCAGATATTTTCAAATTTTCCAAATTAGTGGTTGACCTGACTGAGCACATAGGAAAATTTTAAGCACAGACTGAGACACTTCACCTTGATCCCTGACTCAAGCAGAAAAGGGGAAAGGATTTGACTGTCAGCTGCCAAGAAATGCAAATGAAGATTGCTGTTTTATTATTAACTCGATTGATATATTCTAGGTAAAAGCACTCTGGAGAACTCCTATTAGGTAATGATATTGGGTGCAATAGCTGTTTTGCATCTCCCCAGCTATCATTATGTTAATTAAGTTAATAAAGTTACAGCCTCTAGCAGTAATCATATTCTTATGTATGAATCTTATTTGCCTGAGGTGTTTAAATCAACACACAGGTCTTACCAAGCCTGACAAAAATCCATATTTTGTTACATGATCACCAGTTTAAAAAGAAATTTTGGGGATTTGGGATGTATTCAGTTACTAGTACATTGAAATTTTTCCATTTTTAGGAAATATACCAAAGGGATATATATATACATAACTTTCATAGTACAGCTGCATCCCACACATACAAACTCAGGTTGTATCAATGAGGATTTTTAATGAGCCCAGAGTAGTGTAGACAGTCATATTTCTTTTTAAACACTATTTTATAGGTCATTATGTCAAATGGGTTAACCTCTACTTATTTAAATTCTTTTTATCCAATTGGATGATATTTTTCCAAATATCCTAAAATTTCTCATTTCCACAGTTTCCAGAGCAATTTTTGACTTTATAATTAAAAGAGCTGTTTTCTTCTCTTGCTCTTAATAATGATAGTGTAATTGGATTTGAAATTAAAATAATAGTGAGAGGAGAAAATTCACTTGAAACTGAGTCAAATAAACATTTATCATTCATATCATTTAGCAGTTGTAAATTAGCCTATGGAATCCAAAAGGCATGATGGAAACTTAAGGATTAACCAGCTCTATCACTTGTTATAGTTTGAAAAAACTGGTATTGAAATAGAAAAAGCTGTATTAAAAAAACAGAAGCTATTTTTGTTAGGACATAAAATAATTTTGAGGACATCTGAAAGAAAAGACTTGATGAACAGGTTAAGCCTGTTCATCAAGATTATTTCTACATTAAACCACATCCACCCCTCTGAGGAATCCAATTTCAGCCGCTGTCTGAGAAAAGCAGTAAAGTAAATGTTCCTTTGATTCTGCTGAGGAATATCATTATATCAGACCAACATGATTAAAAGAATTTCATGCATCTAAGGTTTACTTCCTCAAATGAATTTGTTTCTTCACCTCACCATAGCCATTCAGTTTAAATGCAAAATAGAAGGTGGCAACCAGCAGATGTCACAACCAGGAGTTGTGACAAGATGCCCTCAACAGAAGATTAGTCTGTAGGCTTTTCACACTGTTCTGGAAGACTCTTCAGGCTTTTTAGGGTGGAAGGCAAGTGGATTGATGGAGTTGACAGCCCTGAAGGATGGGATGACATCCAAATGGACCTGGACAGGCATGAGAAGTGGCCCATGGGAACTCAAGAGGACAAACAAAGCCAAGTGCAAGGTCAGGGCAATCCCCATTATCAATACAGGTGGGATATGATGGGTTTGAGAGCAGCCCTTCCCAGAAGAACCTTGGGGTGCTGGTGGATGAAAGGCTGGGCATGACCCAGCACTTGTAGCCCAGAAAGCCAAACACTTCCTGGGCTGCGTCCAAAGCAGCATGGCCAGCAGGGCAGGGGAGGTTTTGCCCCTCTGCTCTGCTCTGGCGAGAGACACCCCACCTGGAAAATGGCACCCAGCTCTGGGGTCCCAGCACAGGAAGGACATGGAGCAATTCCAGAGGAAGACAACAAGATGATCAGAGGGATGAAGCACCTCTCCTAAGAGGAAAGGCTGAGAAAAGAGGGATTTTTCAGCCAGCAGAAGACAAGGCTTATTACGAGGAGATCTCATTGCAGACTTTCAGTATTCAAAGGAAGCCTATAAGAAATATGAGGACAAAAGTTTTTTGCAGGGTCTGTAGTGACAGGACAAGGGGAAATGGCTTGAAACTCAAGGACAGTCAATATAGATTAGATACAAGAAAGAAGTCTTTTCAGTGAGGGTTGTAAGACACTGGAAAGGTTGTCCAGAGAGGTGGTAGATGCCCTCTCCCTGGAAACATTCAGGTTGGACAGGGTTCTGATCAACCTGACCTAGCTGAAGATGTCCTTGCTCATTGCAGTGAGGTTGGAATAGATGATCTTTAAAAGGTCCTTTCCAATTGAAACTATCCTATGATTCTATGAAGAAACAATGAAAAAATCTAAGAGAAGATCTGGGTCAGAATATGTGACTAGATGCTGCTTTAGGGCATGGTCATATATGGTGGTTGAATTCAGACTTTCTGTGGGCCCTTTGGATCCAGAAATGATTTGGCAGTTTGGGGAAAGAATGTAGAAAAGGAATTGTTGGTGAAAGGGGCATTGTTTAAATAAGTTCTGGAAATTCAACAATGTTAGGTATTTCATACCACAATTGACAAATTAAAATTCAGAAACCAAAAGATAAACACACTCAAAATGCATTCATTAAAAAACAGTGGTCTTATTGTATTTTAACTAAAGTCAAACTCATGAGTTTCTGACTTGAAAACTTATTCTGGCTGGATTTTTGAGTTTTTTCCATAATACCAAGTAGAATTTCTATGGTGATATTCAGTAAAGCTCTTCCATGTTCATGTGTGAAGTGCAACAGAACAATCAGTTGATGGACTACCAGATGCAATGAGACTTTCAGCTGAAATGAGATGATGCGTCAGCCACATTGATACCATAAAAAAAAATCTGTCTTTCTATAGAAACCAGTAAAGTAAACAGAAATCTTGCTGTGTTTGTTTAAAATACTTTGGGTGCTAATAATATATTTCAGACCTAATCTGAGATATCTTAAGGTCAATAAAAAAGATCCCAACAGTCATAAGGGCTTTTGATCAGGTTTATGGTTTTTTTCTGAAAGGGAAATCACATCATATTTTACTATGGAAGGAGTTCATTGAAGATAATTTTTACACTTGATTTGATGGTGTATGGAGAAGTTGGACAAGGTTCTTTTCCCAGATGGTGCCTTTTTTCCCCCTTCTATAACTACAGCCAGTTCTGGTTTACCTATATTTTATAATTTAAAGATTTAGCTAAAATATATATTTGAAACGTTGCCCTGCAATTTCATTATCAAAAAGAAAAAAAACAACAACAACAAAAAACCCTAAACCAAAAAAACAAAATCCCAATCTATCATACTCTAATGTATTATTAGCATGATAATTTGATTAAACTGTGTCTGCCTAATTCCAACCAGCAATGATAACATGTCAGGAAATATTATCTCCGTGCAGCCCATTTTCAAAATTGTCACTGTCTCATAAATTCTTTGTTAGTTTGACACAAACACATGAAGTCAATGGGCATTTTCTCTTGAATGGCAGCTAGGACAGACATCACACACATAGTGTTGGTATCAGCACTTCCATAGCGCGCAGTCTGTTCTGATTTTACTGTAAATGCTTTTTCCTGCATCTGATTCACCTAAAAGCCTCAGATATTATCAAACAACAGAAGTGTTTATGATAGCCATAATTTAAAAAAATACTGATTAAGAATATCGATTTTACAGAGGTTGTCATCCTCCTTAGATTTAGCAAACTTACTTCCATACATTTGGGTTTAGTTTTCATTTTCTTTGGGTTGGAGAATTTAGGGTGGAGTTCTTTTCCAGTTCTCTCTAGTTCAGAAAAATTAGCAATGCTAGTTCTAGTACAAATCTCAAAGTTTTGGTATTGATTTCACAGACACCTCAAACAAGATTTTGAAAAGGAAAACCTATTAGGAAATTTAATCATTTGTAGTAAAATTATGTTAGCTACTACTTGGCAAGATTGCTTTAGAACTAAGGCTTTGAAGCCTGTCACAAGTCTTAAAAATAAAATTGCTTGAGTAGTTGAGGAGAACTGTATTAAAATGCAAATTTCCAGCTGCTAATATTTCTTCAAAAACCAATAATCCCTCAAGGCCACCAATATGTCAAATACTTAATGGAAAAATATCCCTTAGGCAGAATGGCCTTTCTAAGTTGACTTTTGATTAAACTTAAAATACTATATAGCAAAAAAACTTAAAATCAAAAAGAGGATATAAATATAGTACTAGACTAAAATGTCATAAAGAATGCAATTGGAGGGGCAAATTTAAGGTCGCTAATTTTTAAGTAATTTTCTAGCCTTTCTGAGGATTAGCCAAGGAAATAATTGCTAATATAAGGTATACTTTATAGCACACACCCACAAATGGGCCTTAGAGGAACAGAAACTAATATTTTTTCAAAGTAATACTGATGCAAACAAAAAGTTCTTTCATTGTTGATGTGTATCGCACAGAAATCAAAATTTCCACTGCCAAACACTTCTGCTTCTGCTCTGTTGTACAAAACTTCAAACCTAAGGCTCAAAATTATCAAGTGAGAGTACAATGGATCTTATTTTCCCTGACTAGCAAATTCCAAGGCTCTGTGCATCTCTGTCAAACAGAGGAGAGAATTTTGCTTTGAAAAGGAATGACTCAGTAAAAAGTCTAACCCCGTTCCCATGAAAAGCAGTGACAAAACATTAGTGTGAGGAGGACTGGGGTACTGTTTTGCCCAAGTTGCAGTACACTTTGAGTACATAAAAAATTTGACAAAATGAAATTGTTGTTTAAACATTAAATCAATCATAGAACCACTAGCTGCTAGCATATTGAATTCCATCATTGCTAAGTGTTGTCCAATAAAACTGATTTGTGGAAATCACAAGATGTCTGTTTACAGATTAACATACTCTCTGACAATCATGCAATATCAACTTTTACAATAAAAACTTCATGGCAGCAAGGTAAAAAAACATGAGATACACAGAGTTTGTAATGTCACTGAGTGAAGAGTATATTTAGAAACATAAAAATGCAACACCAGGTGTCTGATGAATAATCCAGGCACAGCTCATTTCTAATGTGAAGCGCAATTGTTTTTGAATAGGAATTGGACAAGTGTTTCGGCCAGATAAGAAAATCTTATGTGATCATGAGGAAACAGCAGCTGAATTCTCAGCTGGGGTGAAGCAGAATAGTCTGACTGAAGTATCTTGAACATACAAAGATCTATATCAGTTAAAGACGTGACATTGCATTTGATCTTTATGGAAGATGCGTTATGATGTGCTTAATCTGTAATATAATTCCAAAGGACATGTTTTCAGTACTAAAGGTATCTTATAGGCTCTTCAAAATATAATAATCTGTATAGCTTCACCTTAAATTTTGAGGCTTCAGTCACCAATGCATTAATTTACTGAATGTGAACCAAGTAAAAGGAATGAAATTACCCTGAAGAAAAAGTATGATGTAGAAACAATATCAGGCCCCTGCTTTTAAATAGTTCTAGATTTTTAGCAGCACAGATCCATAGCTTCCCTGAAGGGTAGCAGTCATCCTGAAATCTGTATTCCTCCTAATCAGTTCCTTACATCTAAGGAAACAAACTGCTCTAGGTCTCACCCTCAGATGTCTGAACCACCTTCCCATATACAATAGGCTTAGGATACAGGAAGCTGAATTTTAACCTTCAGGTTTACAGAATACAATGCATTTTCTCTCAATAGTCAGTAATCTAATCTAGTAACCTTTAAAGACTCTTCAAAAGAAAAGTACTCATCCTTTTGAAACCCTATGCATTTAGTTTCTGGTTGAGCAGATAAAGTAGAATCAGACATGGACACTTCATGTGATCAGCAGGTTTCCAGTTCACCAAGTACCCAGCTATCTTTGTAAAAAGAAATTGAAGTCTAAAGAAACTTTAATTTATTTTTTTCTCAATCACAAGTAGGTGACTTACTGAATGTTGAGGACACCATGTTAAAGGCAATGACCAGTGATCACATTCAAATCTTGGCTGTGATCAATGATCGAAATATACTTGTTGACCAAGTGTGTCACAGTAGCATTTCTCACAGGATCCAAATAGCTATCAAACTGTTTAATTTGCACTAGGTGGAGGATGAAGAGTAGTATTTCTACATTTTCAGTCTGACAATTATATGCTTAAGAGATGGTGGAAAATAAAAATTAAGTAAATTTGGGTGAGCTGGCCTAATTGAATCCCCTCCCAAGATCTTATCCTCTTCCAGCCCCTTTGATGGGGGGAGGATGTTGAAGACAGAGCTGATGCTGTGCCAGCACTGCCCAGAAGTAGCCAAAACACTGGTGTGTTTTCAACATCGTTCAAGCTACCGATGCAAAGCACAGGACTGTGTGGTCTGCTGAGGAAAAGTGAATTCCATCTCAGCCAGACCAAAAACATAGACATACTTTGTCTTTTAGTTTGGTTAGGAAGTTACGTGAGCATTGTCAGATTTCTAATTAATTCCCCAAATGATAGTGTTGTTTGTAACTCATTTTAGGGGTTTTGGTTTTTTACATTAAATTGCTTTTTACTTTGTTATCCAGTTATAGTATCAGACAGCCTTGTTATATTGTAGGTAATTTTTTTTAGCATTCACATAGCATGGAATCAGGAAGGGATTATGCAATGGTTTACATTTAGACATATGGTATTTTTAACTACAAATTTCAAAAGAACTTTATCTTAAATAGCTGAGAAACAATTAAAGTTTCTGTCAGAGAAAGAACATGAATAAGTTAAAAGTAATGAGTTTCTATAAAACATATCCCAACAATCAGTGTTGTCTAAAAATTAAATCCTTTGGCATTCTTATAAAAATTGCTTAAACTAAGAATTTTATTATGTTGTAAAATGAGGGTTTATCATCAAAGAAAGAGAAAAGTAGAAGAGAAAAAGTCTGATAACTGACTTGGATTTACTGCCCAGCAATAATGCTTATTCTGAATGGCCTCTTTGAATCACTATAAGTAATGGAATTTTCCCTGTTGTGTCTGTTGAGTGACTGTCAGTTTGTTGGGTGGGCAAGATTAAATTTATCTGTAAGATTGACTGGTATCTTTAAAGGTAAATTATTTTCTTTGTCATGAATTTATGATTTGCTTGTGTTTTGACCAAAGTGGCAAATAGATTTATAACCTGTCATTTCCTACTTTGGTGGCTTGAACTTTGCCAGGTGACAGATTCCCACCCAGACATTCCCCCCTTTTCACTCCTCTCACAAGCATCTGCTGGGAGAGACCAAGGATGAAAAGTGCTTGAAGGTAAAACAACACCTTCCTTCCACCCATACTTTTTTCCAGGCTCACCTTCACTGCTTCATTCCCAGCTTCTCTGCTTTCTCCCTGTTCCAAATAGTGCAGGAGGATGAGGAAAGGTGGGGTCACAGTCAGTCTGCAGCAGTTCCTTTCTGCTGCTCCACCCCTTTTCTCTTCCCCACTGTGGGTCTCTCCATGGACTGCGGTCCTTCAGTGAAAACCTGCTCCAGCAATGGCCCCTCCATGGACCACAAATCATTTAGGAAATATCCACATGCTCCAGTGTAGAGTCCTCCATGCAGAGTGGATGTGTCCTTCCCATGGGTTACAGGACAATACCTTCTCAATAATCCACAGAAGTTTCTCTGCTCTGTTCCTCCTCCTCTTCCATTTAGGCTGCATATGTCAATAAACTGGCAAAGACTGTCAATCATACTACATATCATGATATTCTTGTTCTTTATACATTGTCTGCAGAACCATGTCTCTAAGTCAGAAAGAATGCAAGCAAGAGTTTAGTAACACAAACTCCCCACAAATAAATTTGGTTTTATTGAAAAGCATTTTTGTGTCTCTATTAGTATTTACTTCCTATAATGGCTTTGCAAAAACATGCAAAGCAAGCATGTTTTTGCAAGGTTTTTTTCTCTAAATGAAAATAGAGGCAATCATACCAGATGGATGAGAAGACAAAGGGTCAAATTAACCATAAACAGAACTGTCAGAAGAAATCTGATTACTTCTCAACTTGTTGGTAAATGAATAAGGCCCCTTCATTCAATTTTCAGCCAAGACAGTGGCTGTAAAACTGCAATACCATAGGCAGACAAACACTCTGCATATGCATTTTATTCATATGCATGTATGTGAGCATTGTGACACCAAAGGGGCAAAGATGTGTGTGGTTTAATGTAGAAGGGATCCAGGTAAAAACAAATTGAAGAACGAAATAAGCACCAGAGGCAATTATATTATATTGCCTGCAAACAGGCAGAATGTATTGCCAAATACATTAGAAGGATCCTCACATATGAAACACTTATTAAAGTTTAGCAGCTATGTAGATGCAGAGATGATAACAACTTGTGGAGGCTTTAATGGAAGAATTTGGTCATGTCTTCTTCTAAACATCAGAAATGTTCTGTTTTGTCAGTATCTTAACCACTCCCATCATATCGGTCTCTAACTCCCTAAATTTTTCTATATCTACATATATCTGCACGTGTAATAAACTTCATGGCATTTCTCCATCAGCATTTCTAAATGTGAAAATTTTAAAATTTTCACATTCAGATATTTCCAAAACTGCAAAGAATTAACTAATCATCCCTGCGCAAACTCATAACAAGTCTCAAAATTACTTCAAAAGTGTCTCCTTAAACACACTTCCCAAGAGCATCTTTCAAGCTAAGCTAATCTACCAACTCAGCAAAGCCAGCAAAAGGAACTTGAACAAGGGATGTTTCTTCCTCTCTTTACCCTAACAGAGTGCCATCACCTGCACTACCAAACCCTAGCCCCCCCAGATACCAAGTCTCCTCAGTGTTCCTTCTCTACTGGGAGAAGCAATGTAGCTTGGAGAGAACAAAATTCGGGCACACAGAACTTCCAGTAAAACCATCAAAAGTTTAAAGTTTAAGGCATGAAGCAGGCAATAGGAAATCTGGGAGGGATGGTGTGCTAAAGGTGTGATCATCAGCATTAGTCTCCTCAGATCTCTCTGGGAGTACTGAAAAACTCATTTTTATAGGACTCCCTGGGGAGTCTTCAAGATCTGGTTGTGACACAAAGCTCCTCAGTCTCTTCAATTTCTTTAATCACATTGGCATTTTTTGATGATGATGGAGATTATCCACATCCCATATAGGGAGTTAAGGCTCAGTCTCTGACGATCAAAAAGTCTCGCATTTGGACTTTGTAGAAAACATATGCAATGCACTCTTAATGTCTTCTCAATACAGTCACCCCTTTCTGGGGAAAACCAAAAAATCAAACAGAATGAGCATCTTACAAATGGGAGAAGTTTTGGTGTATGGGCTAGACAAGAATTCTGATGCATATTGCACCATTTATCCATAAAATGTGTATCAGCTGTAGATCACTCCAAAAAGCAATCACAGAAGGGGGAGGCTGTGTCTCTTCTTTACTATTATCCCCAAACCTAATGGATAGGTGGCTTTGTTAGTCTGTGTGTTGAGTAGTACTTGGAAGGAAAAAAATGACAGCATGAGAATATACTTCAACAGTGTGCAATATGTTATGTAAAGAAACTTTCATGTAGGAAAATTCTGTTACCTTAATTTTTCTTTTGAAATACCTTATGTTTTGATTTTCTGTTCATTCAAGTGACTGAAAATTCCTTCTGAGAGCGGATTTAATAGAAAATAAAAAAACAAAGTGTGGGGAAAAAAAAAAAGAAAAAGAGAGAGCTAATGAATATGATGTTTAGTATGCTGTCAGCCATTTAAGGCTTATGCTGCCTCAACTCCAGTTAGCTGAGCACAGCAGTAGTTATGAGGAGTAATGAGTTTGCCAGACATTTTGAAATTCCTCTCCTGCTGTGTCCTGTCAGTTGAAAAAGAGGGAGACAGTGATGGCTAACAATTTAAACATAACGGATTGACCATAACTGGCACCTAAAGAACAATAAAGCAAAGACCAAATGGCGGGATCTGACCAGCTAGCTTCTAAGTTCCCTGAATACGACAAGGATTGTTACATTTTATGTTTTGCTTGAAAAGAAAAATGCAGCTATAGATTCAGCAGCTGGAAAATATTTAATTAGAAATAACCATATTCTATTGGAAAAACAAGATAATTTATGACATAATAATGAATACTAAAAATGGCTACATTATTTTTTTTCTGCTCAATTTAAGTTAGGGAGGTATTTCTTGATAATTTTGGGTAATAGATAAGAAAAAGATGCATGTCCAATGTATTTTTCCACTTCTTGTAATGTGTCTGTGAAAGACCAGAGATTACTTTCCTTCTACATTTCTCCTCAGAAAGATTGAAATCTGGATTTTTTAAAAACAAAGCAGATCTTCTTAGCTGTCACCATGCTGCACAGTTAAAGTATTCATTATATTCTGGTAGAAGAGGGATTGGACATCAGATTTTCCATTCCAAAAGAATATGCCTCTGCCAAGTTATTTAGATCAGATCTATATGAACAATTTATCCTGCTAGGAATTTATTTCCAAAATAATACTTAAGTATTGATAAGATGAAAAAAAAAGAAGAAGAAATCTCAAAATCAAAACAAATAGCTTTTCAGTTCTACTATTTAGCTGGAGCAAGTCACTCTGTGAAGCTGTTCCATCTTCTGGTACAAAACAGAATATTCATCAAAGGAGGGGGTTTTAATTTCTCATGCTAAGGAACCCAGACCTTAGTTTATGGGGCTGAGCTAGTCACCCCATGATTCTGCTATAGACAGCAAAGAAAAAGGAAGGCATGTCTAGACACTTATCTCTCTCCCTAACATGATGGATCAGATTAATTGTATCCATTTGTGTTCATATTTGCTATGAATGGAATCTCAATTGTTTAATTCTGAATTAAATATCTCATTTTTAAACACCTAAAATTTGTGCAAATCTTTTTTTGCCACCAATGTAGCTTATTTGGCTATTTTTCTATAAATATTCTATTTCACTACTTCTGAAATAAAAAAGACATAGCTCTTTTCCCTAAAATCCAATTCTTCATGATTCCAATAGTCCCTATTTTCAAAGGGCAGAACCTTCAGACTATATATATAAAATTTGTATCATGTGATATCAATTAAGTTATGCAAAGTAAATAAATGTAATATTGATCATGTCTGATAATGCATACATGTTGCATTAGATATTTCTTGTTTCTATGACACAAGAAATAACAACTGGTTTTTTTGTTTTTTTGGTTTTTTTTTTGCAGACCACAGCAGTGACTTGTTGCAGGGCAGGTTTGGACAAATGTAAGTTCACAGCATTACGAGCTGATCTGGGAGCCCCCATCCCCTGAATCTGTAATTCAGCCCCTCTGGAGTTCATCAGAATACTGCTTAGTTCACAGATCATTAACTTGATGGAATAGCTATCTTAAATGCCTAACTAATTTCCTTTTATTTTAAATATCAAAAAATGATGGGGTAGATTTATTTCAAACTAAGAAAACAAGGATTGAGCATGCTAAGCTCAGAGCTTCATCTGCTTTGTTTCCATCAAGCATCCTGGCTGCAGAGGAGTTATGCAAAGAAGCCTCTGGACTACCTGGCTAGTGTATGAAGCTCAGCCAGATTTACTTAAGGAAGGTTGTGCTGGATCACAGCGTTCAAATGTCTGTGTCCAAAAGAAGCACAGAGACACAAAGTCAATGTAATGACTAAAACCTTCCCTTCTACATCCATTGGATGCAACTGTATTCCCACTTTTGTCACACAAAGGGAAAAGATGGTGTTGTCACATTACTTGGCAGACACACAGCTTGGTGTCACATCACATACCCAGGAGAGCTCGTGCTGCAGCAGTGCAGGTGCTGCTTACATGTGCAGCAAGAAAGGAGCTGCAGTTGTGTATTGGCCACATGTAAGCTCCCAGTGCTACCACACCGAAGGAAACGCTGGCATCCAGCTTCCCTAAATAATTCCCTTAACACACTAAGCACCACAGAAGGACTGCAGCTTTTACAACTAGATAAGGAGAGCAGCTTACAGCAATAGGCTTAGGTACCATAATCCAAAGCCATGGCTGTAGCCTTGACAGAGTTTTGTGAACTGCATATAAACCTATCCTGGTCTCACAGAGTGTTCTTGCTATTCAAAACCATTTCAAAAAGTGCTTTTACATGTAGCTCTGTCTTCCACTGTAACAGCTGAACTGTATCATCTTTTCTGCTACATGATTATTTTTCATCCAGGATTCCTGGTATAGTTCCTACTCCATGAATGGACAACACAGAAGTTTAAGCAGGGAACTTAAAAGTGAAAAATAGAAAAGACTTACCCTCTTCAAATATAAAAAGGAATATTCCTGTTGAAATTTCTCCTAGCTTTTATATTTGGAAACATTTTTATGGGGAAAATAATGACTTTTTAAATAATAATACTAAAAAAACACAATAGGGGAAACAGACACAACAATCATTTGCAAAGATATTTCAAAGCATTTTTTCATACAAAGGCAATTCTCTATTTCACATCTTTATCACTCAGAGAATAGTATCTCATCAAACAAGGGAATCTGGGGTATTTCCAGCAAGCAGAATCCAGGGTGTTTCCAGCACCAGTAAATCACAACTGAGTCCTTGAAGAAATAATTTTTTCTGTTTGGAACAATAAGAACATAATACTGAGTGTTAGAAGGAGGTGTGACCTTAAAGCTCCAGTTTTTGAAAGCAAGCATTTATGAGGTTAATCAAATTTGCAATTAGTTAAGAGTTTTGCAGTTAAATGAATGCAATGTCTCTACCCACATAGATGTCAGTGGTACAATAAACTCATATTGTTAGATTTAGCTGACAGGAGCTGGTTTATTCTAGGTTGGGGACTCAGTTCTATTTCTGACATTGATCCTAATCATGTTTTGAAAGCAATAAAGCTTTGAGAAGTTATTGTTTTCCAGAGCTGCCAGTGTAGGGCTGATGTTTTATTCTTAAAACTGAATAGGAAAGCAGTGTGTTCTATGTTCTTAGGGTCTTCAGAGGGGCCTAGCCTTTACTCTGGTCTTGCCTTTATTCTGGTGTGTAACAGGATGCCACTCACCTGTCTGTGTTGCCATAGTCTGTCTAGAATCTGGCATTGTCAGGGAAATTCTTCTAACTACAAATGCACAAATTAATTCCAAATTGCTATACCTTGGGTTGGAGGCTAAATCTTGAGGTATATTGGCTGCATAGTCAGTCATCTCAGTACAGACACCTAATCTGAATATTTATTCATTTTTATCCATGAGAATTCTTTGCTGTGGTACTGAGATGTCTCTACACAATAAAAAGTGTTTATTAAAAATCTGTCTGAAATTCAATAGCAATAATTTTGTTGTCTGAACCAGGTTTTCATCTTCCACTTTAAAGCAGAGATAAAGACCGATTTCTGAAAGATGCATCACTGTTGCAAGATACAAGACAATATCTAAGTTCAGAAAAAGGGAATGATACATGTCAAGCAGGAGACATAGGAGTCAATTTCTTCCTTTTTCACTAACTCTGTTTATGTCATAAGGCATGACAATCAGCTTCTTTTTTTTCTGTGTTGGCTTTCCTTCAAGGGTTAATAGTATCTCCCTATCTCACAATATTTGCAATATAATCCACATAAAACTCTGAAGCATTTGGATACAAGGCTACTGGTATCAGTCTACAAAAGGGTATTCAGTTCAGGCTCAACCAGACTCTTATTATGGGCTCCTCTTTGATGCCTTCACTCATTTCTATCAGCCCAATCCCCACTTTGCACAACTGCAGAAAGTGCAGCCACCCAATGATCAAGATCAAGACCAGCTTCCACACTTCAGTTCATACAACCAGCTAGACGAGTGTTGAAACATTCCTATTTTTTTTCTCAAATTTCTCTTATATTTTTTCTTTTCTTTTCTTTGTTGTTCCTCCTCCCACCTTTCTTTCCCATTTCTGATCCTGAATCACACTGAGTTACCTCTTGTAACAAAGGTTTCTCAGTGCTTTCCTAATTGGCAAAACCCTCCCGAGAGGATGACTTTTTAGCATTTCAACATCTCACATTATTGCTGTGATCTTTTGCAGAAGAGCCGCCAGACAAAAATCATTCAGGTTCAGTTTTCCAAATGAGATGACTAATGGGAGGAGACAATGAATCTGCAGATGGACCTGTATGCCTCATTCTACCTGCTGAATGTGCAGGTATATCACTATGTAGATGAGTGGCATTTTGGGGGGTTTGCAGGAGTTATTTATAGCATTTTCACACATTCAAACTAGAAAATAATCCTCCTATTTTCAAAACCATTATCTCTTAGAGATTACATAGCCTCAGAGTCATATAAATCCTAGCGTTGAATATAAAGACTTTTTCTAATTAATTCAATTTGGTTATGCAGATTTGGTCCTGTCTACATAATTTTTTCATAAAGCATTTTTAATATTACCTCTTTTACAAAGAGATTAGACTTCAGAAATTAAAATAAAAATCTATGTGAAAAATAGGATGACATTGGTCTGCCTTTAACCCTAGCATCTACTTCTTCTGTAAGATAATGGCTGCTGAGCAGACTAAAGTTCTTAAGTTGAAATGTGGCTGCATAAATCATGCAAAACATTTCAAAGTTTCTAGGCATCAAGAGGCTTGCAGACTTGAGGTGTGATTGAAGAGTAATAATGTGCGTTTGTCAGTGAGTTAGCTTGAATCTAAAAAATAGACTAGCTGATTGAAGGACTTGACCTAATGATCTCATTCTTCCATCTCTACTCTGTCCTTGTTTCTAGTCCACTCTAGATTTTTGTTCCCCATTTCTTAGTAGACTAAAATTTTCCCTCCATTCCACTTATGTAAATGAATTTCACTGAGTCTGTTAGTTTTGATGAGTGACTCTTTATGGTATCCTTACTATTTTCAGCTGATCTGACAGACCTAGCAATAAGTAATAACAGTAACTTTGGCACAGAAATCACAGACTTTTTCCCAGAAAATTCCACATTACTTAGGTAAAAATTTATTTACCTAGAACAATAGCACTTCAGGTAAATATAGGCAAGATTTTTAAAAAAATGTTTGCAGAAATTTCTGCATTTTTTATGCTTAGTTTGCAGAAACTAAGCATAAAAAAATATACCAACTTAAATGTGAGTATTTAGATTTACCTTGATTATATCTGGGTTGGTTTTGCATGGCCTGGTTTCTGGTAGCAGGTTGGGCCACAAAGGTGACTTCTGTGAGAAGCTGCCAGAAGCTTCCCCATGTCCAGCAGAGCCAATCCCTGATGGCTCCAAAGATGGACATGCTGCTGGCTGAGGCTGGACAATTAGAGATGGTGGTAATGCCTCTGTGATAACATATTTAAGAAGAAATCAAAACAAAGAACCCTTCATTATATTTTCTCCCTTGTCTAGTTGCAGTGGGGAGTGAGCGAGAGACTTTCATGGGTGCCTGGCATTCGGCCAGTCTCAAGCTATAACAACATCATTTGACATAAAGTTTAGTGTGCATTATAGTCTTGAACCATTCACAACCTAGAAAAGATTAGTATGGGTTTACTGGTACCTTTCCCAGACCACATCAATAATTTCGCAAATATTGTTCTTATGTAAAATCTGTGCTAAAAGACTTCCTGAGATTATTTTTAAGACCTACACTAGAGTGTACTCACCTTGTTACAGCATAGAAACAAAACTCCTAGCTTGACACCTGAAATAAACTGCTTTCTTAATTTCACACAAATTCTGTATATTTCCAATGCAGGAAAAGAATATTTAACATTCTAATAAACACTGGAAATAAAAGGTCATTTAAGGAACCAAAAATGCAATTTGCATTTCTTACACCTTTCATAAGTTACCTTATCCATAGTTGTCATCTTTGTCATCAGAGCAGAAGGATATTCAAATTTTAATAAAATTTCTGTGAATGACAGTACAATAATTCACGGGTGATTTTGGATTTCAGTGTTCTTGAAGAAAAATGCAGGTAAAATTTTGAATGGTTCACAGGGAAATTAATGAAAATGTATGACTTAATTTAGATATAACTGAAAATGGCTGCCATTAGATGCTTTCCAAAAATGCATTCTTTCTAAGCTGCTCTATCACAGAAAATAAAGAGATCACTTTAAGATATCTTTCCATTATCTTTATTATCAATCATTTACCATGTGCTTTGGTTGTTTAAAAATAAGAAAAAAATCATTGATCTAGTCTTGCTAAAGATAATGCTGCTTAAAATTAAAGGAATAGTTTTTCTTTATGTTATAATTTTCAGAGTGCAATGAGCAATTGATTTATTTCAGTATGTGTTCATAAAGTAGTGCTGCACATTTGCAAACGCTATTTCTCTGTCTTATGCCAATATTATATCTCTGCTACTTCCCACACAAGAAGACATCCATAAAGGGGAAAAAAAGTTTACTTTGCTTATTTTTATAGCTGATTTATTGTTTCCAGGGATTTAATCAAAGTTTCCCCTCAGAAGCCTAATTTTTGAAACCAATTTACATGTACCAACTATTCTAAAATGCAACTAATCATCAGAAGACACATTTTTATGTTTGATTCTTTAGCTGAGAGGGGGATTTTTAAAGGGAAATTCATCCAGTACAAAAAGGTTTGCAGAAGTTTTGCACTCATTTATGCACTCCATTCAGGCTACACGTGAAATTCTCAGTGCTGCTTGCTCAGGAGGCTTTAACCCAATTAAAAAGCCCTTGACAAAATAGGCTACAGCATTTCAGGCTCAGTTAGCCTCAGGAGAAAACATCAGGGATAGGGGCAGGACAACATGGTCAATTAACATGACTTCAGATCTGTTAGCCCAGCTCTACAATGCCATTAACTAAAATCAAGTGAACTAATACAATTAAACAGAAGAGCCTCTTTATCCATCCAAATACACTCCAAAGACTAACAAAGATGACCCAATGCCTGCCAGATCTTTTCAGGGAAGACACAAAGTTCCATCTGGAGTTCCACGTATTTAAGTCAAACTAGAAATCAGTCACAAATTTTGCACCTAGCCTCTGTTTCTCTTGCATAGATACCATTTAAATGCCTTTTAGGAGCAGTGAAGCATCATCCTTGCACTTTTTTTTCTTCTGTGATCCATCCACACTGCACATTCAACAGGATAGTACTGGTATAGAACCTGCACAGCTTGGTTTGTGTTTCCTCTAGCTGTTATAGTGACCCCCTTCCAGGAAGGGCTTACTTGGAGTCTTTTTCCAACATTTACTTTGTCCATTGAGGTAGTTTGATGGTAGGACTATTCATCATTTCTGATCAAATGTAGTGACATTGACATGGAAACCAAAAATACTACCACTAACTTTGGAAGTTTCTTTGACCATGATTGGTCATTCTACAAAAATTTCATTGAGATATAAAAGCAAAAGTGGAATATTATTTTTAATGTATTGACAGAACAAAAGATACAAAACTAATTTAATGTTTCTTGAGTGTAAAAGTCTCATATATTGTATAGACCATAAAGAATAAATCCTAGCAAATTTTAAATACAAGAATAGAGATAAACCCAAGAACTGCATTGAGCTGTGACTTGATAGTGGGGTACTGATAATGTTAAAAATAAAGTTTTCCAATTTAACTAAAATAATTATTAAAATAATACAGATGGAAAGAGAGAAAAATGCAAATACTTTCACAGCACTACATAAATTTTCTAACTTACATTGGATGCTAACGCTCAGAACCTTTATAGGGCTTCACTTAGTCAGAAATTTAAGGAATAAAAATGTAGTTGCATAATGCTTATCAGGAAATACCTTTCCCACAGCTGCAGTCCAGAGCCTCAGGATCAACATGTATCACTTTTAACTGCACCACATTGTTTACATACTGACTTGAAATGAAGCTTCTAGTCAGGGACATAAAAACAAGGCAAAACTTCCACATGATTTGTGACTACCAAGCTCTGTGCATGTCAGTGTGGCAAGTCATGAAACTATTACACATTTTCATCCCTAGCCTCTCAATTTTTTCGTCTCCCTGTCTTATTGTTTATTGCATTCATTGTGACCAATTTTCAGTTTGATCCTGACCTCTCCAAGGGAGAGATTTTTTTCTCTGGGTATTTTGCACAGTGAATTTTGGTTGTTGAAATCAAGTATATTGTTACAAATAATATTTGAAAGAACTATTCATTGGTTTAAATAATCAATTTTAGGTTTTTTGATAATTAATCAGAAAAAATAACCATATTTTCTAAATAATAATTTCAAACTAGAATCTAAAAATATTTGGAAACTAATTTGACTAAATTCTGAAATTTGTCTCAAAATTACCCTGAAGGAGTCTCATAGACAAATTGTGGTAAATGCTGTCTGCTCTATCTAAGATTTTTTCTGTCATGGAGACAGTAAGATTTTACAGAGCTGTAATGGCTTTCAACCATTCAGGTATGGATTACACCTCTTTCCTTTAAAGATCCTTTTGTTATTTCTGGATGGTTATCATTGCTGACAGTCATGATACTCTGTAGTTTCATGGTTTTCATAACAATGAGAAACAATTAAAAAAATAAACCAAGAAACAATAGCTCTCCATTCTCACCATTCTAAATGTCTCCCTCAAGTCTCCTTTTAATTCAAAATAAAATTAAGATAAATATTTATTTCAGCAGTATTTGGCCTTCCAGCACATTGCATTGAATGGGAATATGAACCACACAGCAATCAGACAATATAGACTCAACAAAAACTGATTTTTCAGTCAAATAATATAAAAAACATATTGTCTGTGGGAATTTGTACAAGATTGTCATGGCTATTCACAAAAATTTAGCTTACTGTCACAGAAGTAACTGAGTTTGCTCAGCCTGCAGAAGAGGTAATTTAACAGGGAACAAGAATGCCAGAACCTACAAGGAGAGCATCAAGAATGGCTCTTCACAGAGGTGCATAGTGGGAGGGTGACATGGACATAAGTTGAAATAACACAGGTTCAGACTAAATATAGAGAAAATGAAATTTTACCATGAAAGGAGATTGAAAGAACCAGCTTGCCCAGAGAGTTTAGGTAGTCTCTGTCCTTGGAGGTTTTGAAGGCTGGATAAAGCCATGAGTATCTTGTGTTGAACTCACAGTTAACAATGAGCAGAATTTTCCAATGATCCTTTAATCCTATATCTAACAGAAATGTGGAATATGATAATGAGTTATTTGTGTGGTTGAGTAACACTTAGAATTGTATGGATATACACTGAACACAGCATTCTTCTTTTTATCCAGGGAGAACCATTACTGTTGTTATATAGGAAGAAGAATTCAGGTGATTTAGTGGTTTGCACAATACTTAATACAGTAGGGGACCAGGCTAGGGGAGTTTAAGTGCTCAAGTAGCACAGATCCTAAATAATGGTATTAAACATGCAGTACCAAATATTTAGGCATTATGACTTCCTTGCAATAAGGCCGGGCATTCATTCATTTTAAATATACTACTAATACAAAAGTATTTAACTGCGCAATTACACATATTTCTGTATGTTCTTATATACCTACACATACAGCAACACACAGCATATTATAAAAAATAAAATAATTGAAGTAACTATATATAACCCACAATATAGTCACAGGAATTTCAACATTCACATGAAGCTAGAGCTGCTTACAAATATAAATTTCAACCTTGACTTCACTGGAGAAAATTAGCATAAACAGCATTTGCAGAAAGTGTCAGCACTGTTGGAAGCTATTTCATAAACCTGGTTATCATTTCTTTTCAGGCTTCAGAAGAAAACCTCTTCACCATCTTCCTCATATGCACTTATTCAGGTTGCCCTGTTTTAGTCAACAAAAAATAATCCCCCCTTCACTCTGAGTGTGTGTGAATAATTTCTCTAGGTATCTATGGGTACAGATACAGAAAAAATAACTGGAAAAGAGCAGGCTGAAGAGATTAAAAGGATATGTTGAGACATAACATGTGACAGTCTCCAAGGAAATAGTATGCTCCAGAGAACCAGATATCCTATTGAATCTATAAGAAATGATGATCTGAGAAAGCCAAGATTGAAAAAATCTGTGCAAGGGCAGTAGTGCACATGGGGATCAACAACAGACTGTGTGCCTTGGGCTGCTTCCAGAGAGGAGATGACTGCAAGGACTACAGGACAGTGCACTGTCCCTCAAAAAGGGACCTTGAGGGACTTTCCAAACACCTAACTACAAACCATTGGTCCATCAATTTGCAAACATTTAAAATAGCTGGAATCTGGGATTTTTGCCTTGCAGATAATACAGCAGGAAGATACAATTATCCAGCTTATCCCAAATAAAGGCAGCAATGAGATTTAAGTTTCTTGAATCCAATCTTGTGATTGGTAATCCCTAAGAACATACTTTAAGAAATGTTACTTTTGTTCTAGATTTTATTCATAAGTTTATTAAGTCTAATGGCACTTACAAAAAAGGAAAACATTTTTCAACATCTTGATATTTAATGCACAATTTTGTCTTGCCTAGGATGTCTTATTTTACTTAGTGTTCCCATAAACAGGAGCTGACCTCTCCTATCAGTTAGAGACAAGTTATAACTTTTGAGTGCCAAGATAGGCACAAATTGTTATTTTGCTTTACTCTATGATTTTATATTATTTCTGTGATTTGTAATGTGCTGCAATTTCATTTGTGGTCTACACTGTCTTTCTAGGGAGATCAATTAAAGATAACAAGACAAATTCTTGATTATATTCAGGGAGTCGATTTTAATATTACTTCCAAGAGGGGATTGTAATCTTATCAAGGATGTAATCTCTCCAGTTTTGCTTTTGCTTACTGGGAGGTTTGAGCAGAGTAATTCAAACAAATATGATATGGAATATAAGAAAAGTCCAGTTTAACAGTGTTACATGACATAAGTTAAATAAATAACAGTGTAATGAAGAGAAGTCAAAGCTAAAAAAAATCTGCCCAGAAGTGCAGTGACATTTTTGATGGCATATTTTAAGAGACAGTGAATCTCAAAGCCAGCGCAGAGTGTGAGAGAAGTATCAAATTAATACTAATTTCAGAGAAAAATGCAACCTCTTACTGTATTCAGAATGATTTTAGTTCATCTTTATATTCAAAAGATAGCATAGTATCCTTGGAAGAGAACAATGAGAGAGCTTGACTCCACTAACTGCTGCCTTCAGTGAATATGGAAATGTCAGGTACTTCCTTTTCATACAGGATTTGATGAATTGTTGATAACAGAACACTGGTTATGAGGTGGGTGTGAGATCTTGTCTTACTGAAAATCAGAACTGATATCAGAATGCATCATTTTAGATATCTAACTTGACACTTTTGTAAACAAACTGTTGAGATACATAGATTATATTTCTATCAAGCTTTCATTTTGCATACATACCTGAGGCACTGAAAGTTCAAAGTGTTTGCTATTGAACAGATTTAGACATTTTTGGGCTGCTGAAATTAGTCAAAAGCTCTTGCAAACTAACCTATTGTTGTGAATAGGATTCAATCAATAATTTAACAACTTTCAAAATACTTTGCTAGTCATTTGCTCATAGGCCTTGGTAAAGAGGTCTGAGAGAGGATGGAGTAATTTTGTGTATTCTGGAGGCTTTATTCCTACAAGGCTGATCTCACTTAAGTTAATGGAACTATCCTGACATATAAAGGTGCACCAGAGTGTAGTACTGTGCCTGGTTCAACACAGCTTTTGATTTCTGCTTGGTTTTCACTGTGCAAGACCTAGTTCAGCTCATTTGAAATTCAAAAATAAATTTAGGCTCAACTGTATTTAATTATTTGGGCTCAGAAGTTCAGGCAAGAAGTAAAAAAAATTTGTTGCTTTCATTACATTTTTGTAATAATGTGACTGACCTTAAACAAAAGAAAGCTAAGTGTCCTGAGCTTCATTAGGAGGAGTATTGCCTCATGAAGGTCAAGAAATGTGATCCTTCCCCTCTGTTCATCACTGGTGAGGCCATACCTGGACTACTGGGTCCACTTCTGGTTTTTCCAGAACAAAAAGACATGCTGGAGACCATCCACTGAAGGGCCACAGAGAGGATTTTGTGGGCTGGAGCATCCTTCATGTGAACGGAGCTCTATTGAGCCTGACCAGGGGAGTAACCCCATCAAAGCACATGAATATCTGAGTGGAGGCAGTAGAGAACATGAAGCCAGGCTATTTTCAGTGGTGATCTGTGGCAAGCAGGAGTCAGTGGACACTGAAGGTTTCATCTGAACTGTGAGGGCAATGGAGCGCTGACGCAGGTAGCACATTCTACATCCATACTGGAGATATTTAAGCAACAAACTCAGCCAAGGCTCATCTCTGCACTGGCAGTGGGATGAGCTTGAGCTGAGCCCAGTGAGTCCAGCAGAGCCAGGCAGACAGGTCTGAAGCAGCAGCACCACAAGGAATTCAATCAGTGGAGTCAAGCAGTCTGGAGGTGGGCACTGCAGTGCTGGGCAGATGATCCAGCTTTTGGGGGGATGCCCATCATCATTTTTCACAGTGTTGGGCATGGAGATGGGGAGCACCAGTGGTGGAGAACCTCTGCCAACTTGTCTTTGTCTTGGCAGCCACTCAGAATTAAGATGGTAAACATATTTTTTGTGTAAAGCACCTTTGCTTTTGTATACTTTTGTTATTGTTGCTGTTACTGTGTGTTTCTTATTTCATTACTGTTTGTTTTCAGTAAATTGTTAACCCATAGTTTCTGCCCTCTGTCTCTCTCTCTCACCAGAGGTGGGGACTGGGGGAAGGGGAGTGGCTCATTTGGAGTTTAATTCCCAGCTGTTTTTTTTTAACCACCACAAGTATATAAGGGCTTCCAGGATCAGTTTTGGCAAACAGGGGTTTGTGAAAACAGGGGAGTGTGAGGAATTAAAAAACAGGAGACACAAGGAACTGAGCTCATAGTTCAGCACTGCAACCCTTCTGTGGGCCTGTAAAGCCCAAATTCAGCTAGATCCCACCCAAACGGGTGCAACTTGACTTCTTAGGACTGCATGATGCTGCAAGATCTGCATTCACTGAGCACCACTTCTATGAGCTGGGCCAACCTGAAAGTCTAGTATGCACTGCAGGCTGCAGTGAGCCTCACATTTATCTGAAAAAACATCCACAGGGACAGCTGAGGGCACGTGCATGTGCATCTGCATCAGCACACTTTCACTTTTATAAAAAAGTCTTTGGGCCCCATTTTTAGAAGTATTTAGGGGTCTTTTAGCTCCCAGTGGTGCTAACCAGATTTGAATGAGGTGCTGTGAAGACATCCAGGATCCACCACAGTGGAGAGTGAGAGAAGAAAGTGAAAGGACTAAGGAGCTGGATTTGATAGCACCAAGACTGATAACTTGTGCATCTCACATTAAATTAGGCTTCTCAGTTTCTCTTCCCATTTACAGCACCTCTTTCAGACACAGCTGGTGTCACTTGACTGTTTATGCAGATGTTCCAGCTGTTAAGGACTTTAATCTGGCCCTTCTGCTAAACAAGGTTTACAGGATAGAAAGCGTTAGGCACTTTATGTGAATTATACATCATTCACCAACTAGATGATCCCAGCTTCTGTAATAATCCATCTTCAAGGCCTCAATGGTGGAGCTGGTGCTCCAAGCAGCTAATCAGTAGGGAAAGTTGCAGCAGCGCTTTGGCTGCTGTGAAGCTGCCAGTTGCAAGAGACTATACACGTAACTGAATTGGACACCTGGGAGGGTGGGCTGTAGTTATAGCTGTGAAAACAGCAGCCGTGCCAATACCATGAATCTAAGCACCAATCTGTTGTTTGGGAGCCTGAATTATTTTGAAAGACCTAGGAAATGACTGTCAAGGAGACTTAGAGCTACAGCTATAACGTGTGATGGGATGTTTCACAGGTCCTTTCTTAGGTCCTGAGGTAGTCACATCTGTCCAGGTCCACTCCAATATGTGTATTTACTTTCTCAAAATGGGATGATTGCTTAGACTAAGAACCCTGCCGAGATTGGTACAATTGGTGACTGGGAGAAAATTCAATTAGGAAAGAGCTACCTTTTCTGCTCACAGCAGTACAGGGTGGATATCCCAAAACTCCAACATCACTCTGTGACTTACGATGCTGGACTTCAGGTTCCCAAGTTGTTTTATACTATCATTTCACATCTCTTTCTGAATTTCTAGAACAAAAATAATTACTATTCCACCAGTGAGGAATAGAAGGCAATGGTGAAGTTAAATATGGTGCATTTAGGGTTTATGTTCCTATGAAACATCTGTCTCATTAATATGTCTCTCAGTTTGCCAAGTGAAGACAGAAAAAAATCCTATTTAAAGCAGTACTGTTGAAAAAGCAGTTTTCTCATAACATAGAGTGTTGACCATTACCTTCTAATATTTGCTTGTCTTCCTCCTCTTTTTAGTAAAACTAATTTTATAGCTGTAGCAGTATTTAACGAAAAAACAGTACAAACATTTTCTAACACACAACAAAAAGTTCTTCCTACCTACTCACACATTCCGTCGGATGTATTTTAAACTAGCTTTGAGATAACATTGGACTTTCTAAATACATTTAGGAGTGTTAAATACAAACTACAAGTCAGCAGGGCTAGTTACAAAGCATAAGGCTTACTGATACTTTTTTTCCTTCATAAAATGAGACTTGTAATTCAATTATGTACTCATAGGGGGAGAAAATGGTGCATGTTCCAGCCAGCAGCTCCCATTGTCCACATGTGCATTCTCAGATCAAACAGATCTAATAATTCCTTGTTAAAGTCATCATTTCCCATTAGATGAGCAACTGTGGCTGGTAAAAGGTAATGGTTACAGTGTGTTACACAATTAACACAGTGTGAAATGAACTGAAATATGTTTTCCAAAGAAGATTTTCAATGGAATTGGAGTATTTAGACTGTATATATCAAAAATACATACCCAGATGAGGATTGTACTGAATATTTTTACAAAACTGACAGTGTGCTCAGTCACAGCAGCTCTTATACTATAAATAAAATTAGTATGCTGTCAAAAGCATAGCAAACATTCTTTAGGGCTGTGAAAGAGAAAACTTGTATTAGAAGAAAATCACTTCAAGTTGTCTGGAAATACATAAATGATGGAAATATTTTCAGACTTTGTAACAATTTCTGCAACAAAATGTACTAAAAATTCAGATAATGAGAAGGACTGCAATAGATAATAGACAGCAAGTTTAGGGTAAGTAGAATGAATTCAGGGTCTGGTGATTAAAAAAAAAGTGAAAAAAGAAACTAGCAAATTCATAAGTGAGCAGTTTACTGTGTTGTCTACATGATATGTTTCAAACTACGCCAGAATAACTCATGTAGTCAGTGAACCACAATATCCAGCAGTTCTGAGGTTCAGAGGTTGCATATCAATTCATGCTGTTTCTGCCTATCAATAAAGAGAGCAGGTTTCCTAGCAGATATCTGATCTGAATTTTAAAAAAATAAAAATCCATACACCCTTTCATGTTGTAGAGCATTTTTACTACCTGTAGGCTAAATGCAGTTCTGTGGAATTTAGCGCGGTGAAACCATTTTATATGTTACCTGGGTAGTGACACACTCCTGGAATTTGATAAAAAGTGCTCCAGAAGATAATGATGTGAAATTTGTTCTTCGAGCACATAAATCATTACCAAAACTAGCTGCGACTCTAGAGTCATTTAGATGGATCTGTATGTGACCATATCCCTGCTAACAATTCTTGCTTCTCAAATGGGTTTATTGGTATAAGGCAGTCTGACCAGGTTAGAGCATTGGGCAAGTTAAGGTACAAGTGGCAGCTTCTGACCATTAATACAATTCCTGAGGTACTATTGTGCTTAACAGCAAATATCTAACTCTCAGGTGGCCCTCAGGAATCTTTGGTGTTAAGAAGCCCCATGTCAGAATTATAAAATCTCAACATGGCTTGGGCTAGAATAGAACCAGAATCCCAGAATCAGAAATTATGCTGAGCTGGAAGAGATCTGTCAGGATCAACTCCTGGCCCTGTGCAGGATCACACCATGTGCCTGAGAGCATTGTCCAAATCCCTCTTGAACTTTGACAGATGTAGTGCTATGGCCACATCCCTGGGGAGCCTGTTCAATCACCCTCTGGGTGGAAAGCCTTTTCTTGATATTCAACCTAAACCTCCCCTGATTCAGCTGGATTACTAGAGTAGAAAATCTCAAGACACACCCAGTAGTGCTGTTGTGGTGGAGATTCCTATCATAGAGTCAGAGAATCATAAAATCATCATAGAACCATAGAATGGTTTGGGTTGCAAGTGACCCTAAAGAACATCTAGTTTCAAGCCTCCTGAAATGAGCAGACACACCTTTCACCTGGCCAGTTTGCTAAGAGCCCCATCCAGCCTGGCCTAGAACACTTCCAACTATGGGACACACACAATTCTGGCCAACCTGTTCCAGTGCCCTCACCACCTTCACAGTGAAGAATTTCTTCCTAATATCTAATTTAAACGTATTCTTTTGACTTGAAGTCATTCCTCCTTGTCTTCACTCCATACTCTGGTAAATAGTCTCTTTCCATCTTTCTTGTAGGCTACCTTCAACCTTGCAGTTAGACAACCACAATCAGGTCACCCTGAAGCTTTCTATTTCCAGGCTGAACAGTCCCAATTCTCTCAGCCTTTCCTCTTAGAAGAGGTGCTCTAATCACCATTCTGATCATCTTTGTGACCCTCCTCTGACTCTCTCCAACAGGTCCATGTCTTTCCTGTGAAGAGACCCCAGAGCTGGATGCAGCCCTGCAGGTGGGGTCTCACCAGAGCAGAGCAGAGGGGCAGAATCTCTCCCTTGCCCTCCTGGCCACGGTGCTTAGGATGCAGCCCAGCATATGGTTTGCCAGGTGCAAAGACATTGGTAAGCATCTCAGAAAAGGATTTCAAAACACTGACACATACTACATTAGAGAAAATCTGTCTGAATCTCAAACACAGAAAATATTCTACAGTTCTGCAAGTCCCTTACTGCAAAAAG
The DNA here is from genome assembly GCA_039654755.1 of Calcarius lapponicus. Taxonomy (NCBI): domain Eukaryota; kingdom Metazoa; phylum Chordata; class Aves; order Passeriformes; family Fringillidae; genus Calcarius; species Calcarius lapponicus. Next base: position 27,622,009 of record CM077464.1, on the reverse strand, counting down.
ATGAAGTTCTGCTTTCAGTCAGGATGAGATCAGACCATTAGTAATTAACTTACTCAAAAACAAAAAAAAAAAACACAAAAAAAACCAAAACCCCAAACCCCAAAAACAACAACAAAAAAAAAGGAAACAAAAACAAAAACAACAACAACAAAAAAAAAAAGTCAAAAAAAACAAAACAAAAACCACAAAAATACACTTATATAGGTCTTCCTTTGTCTTCCTTTTGGGTCAGGAGTACATCTCAGGTGAAGAGATACAGAGGCTAGATGTGGAAAAGAAAACAACTTAAAGCCACTTAAAAAGAAAAGAAAACAACTTAAAACAGGGTCTATCTATACTGTATAATGGAGCACAGTACAGTAATCCCACCTGTAACTACTGAAATAGCATGGCAGGTTTAATATCCATTTTTCCTATGTAGCACTCATGCTAGATTCCTTTTTCACAATAATTCTATAGCTCTTCTCTTGAGTGTTGCTCTTCTGTATACCACTTTTCTTATCCTTGAGGCTTTCATTTTACAAGCCTACCAGGTATCAGGTGTTTGATGAGACCAGTTCAGAGAATAATTAGGAAATGCCCGTTTTATGCTATCAATAGGATACAGTAGCACTGAGATAGTTTTGAAGCACCATGCAGTATCTCCTTTATGCCTAACCTTCCTTTTATCCTCCATAATGCACATCTTTAAACTCCCATCTCTGTTTAACTGGTTTCTGGGACAGGGACTGCCTGCTTCTGTCTGCACAGTAGGATCATATATCCCATTATGCAAATAGTAACCAATAAATAAATAACCACATGAAAAACACCAAATTGTTTCATTCCTCTGTTTGCAATCCTTTGAAGGGAGACAACTTTTTGTAGGATAGTTCCTTTGGCAGTATCAAGATCACACTGTTCCCAGGGAATGGGATGGAGAGGTGTTTAGTTTCAAAGATGAGGAAGAAAAGCCACCACTAAAATATTCTCTGACTAGATCTTATCTCTCAAAAATAGGGAAAGATTTATTCAGCTATCCTGTCTCATTGAGAAGATTCTGCTATGTTAGTCTATGAGACAATTACGACCTTCTATATAAGCATGATGCCTTTGATTGTAGTAGTATTCATTAAAATCAATACACTTAAAGTATTCATTAAATTTCTCTGGCTGAAAACCCAGAGACTCCAAACTGAATCTTCAAGCCTGGACTTTGGTGGGCTTGACGTTGGATATCACATGAACACTCTGCTATGCATTTGAGACTGTTCCAAACCTGAGTGCTTCAAATAATGTCAGTGGTTTTGTATAAGCAAAGAACACCAGAAACCACAGACTAAAACTTGACCCTATATAAATACTCATGAACACTTGATTCCCTCCTAGTGTAAATTTGACCTTGTAACTATGCCCTCCGTGAAAATGGTCTCATGTAACTTGCCTGAACAGTGAAATGCTGGAGCATGATATCGTCTTCTATAGTTGCAAATACACACAAAAGAATATATCTGCTCTTAAAACAAACACACTGTACCCATTTGCAGATGATGTCCAGATAGGTTACTTCAGATGATTGGCAGACAGAGTTTACAGCCAAATCTCTTAGAAACCAGCAATTTATTTTCAGTCCACAGAACTTCAAAACTACTCGTCATGACTCAGATTGTCTGAACATGATTTTTTCAGTACACTAAGGTCATTTGATAGTTCAAACTTACAAAGAAGAAATTGGCAATAATGATGCTCTTCAATAGCTATTTTCAGAAACTCCAAACAATGACCTGTAATTGTAGGTAAAAAAAATATTGCCATGTCTCAGCAGAACAGCTTTTCTTCAAGTGGAATATGTGCAATAAAAAGCCCTTACATAATTGTCTAGAGTAGTGGTGAAGGGCAGAGGGAAGTGTGAGGTCCTTCACACAGGTCATGTAGAAACATTTCTAGGTAGGAAAAGGAGGAAGATCTATCTTCTTACTTTGAACAGCAGGAAGCAGTATTAGTGAGAAGAGACCCCATGGATGCTCGAGCTGATGCAGTTCCACATGGAAAAGCTGCTCTGCAGTTGTCTCCTCACAGAAGCACAGTCCTTGGAAAGCAGAGGTTCCACACTGTCTCCCATTTAGGCTGATGTTATAAAGGGCTAATAACATCAAAAATATAAGTGAAGGGTGGAAATACCCTCTTCTGATAGAATTTCTGCAGGAAATGAGGTAATTTATGCTTATCAGCCTGTTAGGCAATTGAGAATAACTGGTATTTTAGTTCCAATAGTGAACAACACTGTAAATAAATTCTGAGTATATTGATTAGTCAGTGAACAAGTAGACAGAGAGAGAGAGACTTTCCTCCCCTAGAATGTAAATGGTCTTTCATTTGTTTTTTGATTAAGCTGTAGAGGTTAGATCCACAGAAGGACAAACGCACCTTGAAGCCCATCAAGTTTGTCCTCATGATACTGAACCCAAAATTTCATGCTATTCTTTCCTAGCTGACTGACTAAACAGTCCCCTTGAACAGCTAGATCTCCTTCCCAAAAAACACAGGTCAAAATTGCCCTTGTTAAGTTGCTGTCTATCAGGAGAGAAGGTAAACCCTATACTTCTTACAATTTCAAATAATAAAACTCCAGGGTATTTGAAAGCTTCTATTCTGCTTAAATGGTGAACAATTAATACCTAAGCCTTACACTTTTCTCTTCTTGAAATATGGAGGTGTTCAGAAGGATAGTTTAATTCAAGCACATAGAACAGAAAAGAAGAGAAAGCATAGTCTTAGAGAATGCAAGTAGAATGGATGATTTGGCAGAGTAGGGAACACTGAAATTTGAACTAGAATTCATGTCTTCCACTTTCTAGGCAAGTGATGTAACCAGATGATTCTCATATAAATGGTGAGAATGAAGCCTGTAAATTTTAAAAGGGAAAACTTTTTTCATTGTTTTGAAGGAAACGCAGGACTGAGGACTGATTCAATTAATACTGTAGGTGTCATGAGATTCTGGTTCACTGAAAAAGAAAAGTCTGAGTATTTGGAGACAACAGCACAGGAGGCAAAAAAGCAGAACACTTCTTTTAGGAGCAAACTGCAGAAATCAGACTGGTGTTAAATAAAATCACTTCCTCAGTTGCAGTCCAGGATCCACAAATTTGTTCATTCACTTTTTTATAGTCAGGTGTGAGCTGACTTCACTTAGGCTATGAACTTACCTCCCTTCAGCCTGAAAGCTGTGCATATTTATCACCTCAGAGATATTCTCACATTTAAACCCACCATGGATGTCTACTAGCATAGGTGAGTGTGTTAATACAGCTTCTTTCTCACACACATTGTGATCAGAGCACAAGCAAATCTCTGCCTGCAAGTAATCAAAGAGGCTTGGACCTTTGCTTTCACACTCAATATGTTCTGATAACACATTAGAACCAGAGGTAAACAGAGCTGATGGCTAATAGTAAAAGAGTGTAAAAGTAGACATAGGTTTTGTTTTACAAATATTTGTAGTTAAATTTTTATAAAGAAGGATCAAATTCAGATCAAAACTAAATAATGAAAATTTAATTATGAGGAAACAGAAATAATATTTAGAGAGCTAAAGTCCTTGTTTTGACTAGAAGATACCATTAACATTTCTTAGACATGTGATGTCCATTGAAATGTGGGAGCTTTTCTTGGAGTTATATAAAAGTCATTTTCCCAGACCAAAACCTCTGATCTAGGCAAAGTTTTTTATTTGTAACATATACATACTAACAGGCCAGAGGTAACAGGTACTTCTAATATATTAAAAAATGTCAGTATAAATCCCAAAGGAACTATGAACAGCATTCTCTTAGGAATTATTTCACTCATTAATATAAGAAGGAATTGGGTCCTTATTAATTGTTGCTGGTTCCAAGAGAAATACTTTTCTGCCTTGACTTTACATGCAAGAGTCTACTTAAAGTTTATGATGTTTCTTCCTCCCAAAAGCAGATAAATTATAAAAGTAGCTCATTCCCTCAACACATTAAAAGTATCTCTTCTGGTGAATAATTTTTTCAGTCTCCTGTTTAGTCCCCATTTAATCACTGCTTTAAATTTGTGTGATTGTAGTCTACAAACTGTAAGTGTAAAAATGCCAGCTTGGTTAATCTCTTGCAAAGTTCAGACTCCACCTGTGCCATCTTGCAATGATTTACAATATCATTAAAGACTACAAAGACTGTGAAGAGCTGATGTAACTGTGAAAGAAAAAAAGAGGGAGGAGAGAAGTGCTTTATTGAATATCAAAGTTATCTTGATAAATGGGGGGATTGGTCTGAAATCAATAACAAGAAATTCAATAGAGACAAGTGCAGAGTACTACACTTGGGGCTTGTCTACACAAACAGATTAGTACAGCAAACTAAAGCATGAATTTACAGTACACTTGCTGCTGCATACTAACTTTTCATGCTGACACTTTGCTAAGCAGCAAGTATAGCTCTCTGTGATGTCTTCTACTTCACATTCTGCTCAGAGACAGCATTAGTGCAGGCTACAAGTATCCACAGGGGAATCTGGCATGGAGAAGCTAGTGTGCTGTAAATTATACCCCATCTTACTGAAATTTGGTAGTTTAAATTCTACCTAGGCAGAAAAAAAAATTGAATGCGCAAATAGAAAATGTGGAATTACAGGTTAGACAACATTACTGGATAAGCAGGTTGTGATCAGCATATCCAGCATAGTCATTGATAAATAATGATAAATAACTATGATATTGGTATTACATAGAACACTGTTACACGTACATAAAAAGAATCAGAAGAGAATTACTCACATTCTGCTTTTCTCACTGTTGGGAAGACATTAGCCAGAATAGTCTGCTTTCTTTGGAGTTCCACTTGAAAGGGTAGGCAGGTTTTAGAGTAGTCAGAAAAATGCAGTCAAACATGCTATAAGAACCAAGATTGTTAATCTGGAAAAACTAGGACTGATGGCTGAGTATGGTAACAGTCTTCAAAGACATAAAAGGGCGCTTTAAGAGAACTTCCTTTTTTTTTTTTTTTTCTAGTCCAAGATTTGGAAGAAAATAATTGTTTCATTTTCAGTTGTGATATTCCACACCTGCAAGTGTTGATGTATACCACCCTGAGAGGTACAAGAGCAGGGCAACACTGGAAACAAGTGTAAATGGGTCCATTGCTCTCATTTCTAACATGTTCTATGAGTCCAAGAACAGCAGTAAGAAAGATTCAAGATTAACTTTCTTTGAAGAACGGGTACATGAACATAGAGTTTGAGAACTATTGAGTTTGGAGACAATTTACCCAGAAAGAACAAGTAATTAAGCACTGAAAGGTCCTAAAATCTATTCATAGACAAACATCTTTCCATGTGGTCTAAACATTCTTGAACCTTTCTCTGGGCAGGAGCTCAGAAGTAAACAGCTTTGCAACTCCCTTTCATTTCTTTTTAGACCTATAGCAGCCTTACTAAAATGTAGACCTTGTAGTGATGTGTACTTGGCTCAAATATATTATTTGCAATTTGCTATGGAGAGCAGCACCCTATTGAGTGAAGCCTGACAAGAAGTCAGTGGGGCATTAATTTTATATCTGATTATTTACCACCCATTTTTCAGTTTCTAATCTAACTAATCTTCCTCATCCTTGCTATATGTAAGAAGAAATCTTAGTTATACTTCTCATAGTTGAAAAGAGAAATAAATATGTAAATTACAATATATGCAAATTATGCTTATATTTATATGTGTTCTTTTATTATTAATTTGCATTTGCTTACTTAACTTCCATTCCATGTGCCTCCTAGTTATCCATATATATTTTTCATTATTGAATGTGTTCTATACTGAATTTAAAACTTGCATGTTATGACGGATTTAACCCATCATATATTAGGACCCAGCTAGCCTAAAAATAAGTTTTGAGTTGGCTGCATTCTCTTCCACAAGGACAGCACATAGAAATTATCTTAAACTGAGAAATGAAAAATCAGTACCTGCTAGAAAAAGAGTGAAGAGTAAATTTAAAGTATGCCAACTGGATGAACTAAAAGTTCTGGAAATTTACAAATTCAAAAAGTCAAAGGGGGGAGTACAGTTACAGAAAGTTAGTTGCCTTCTCTTGGCAACTAGCCATCAGATGGTCTAAGTCATATAAGAGTAGCAAGAGGAATCCATTGTAAAGCCTTTTTGAAATGTCAATAATATCTGGGGGAGAATAAGACAAAGTGAAAGGAATAGAATAGGCCTACAGGCTAGCAATTACAACTGTATATTAGCCTTCTACCTAGGAAGATACAAGAAATATTGGGAAACTAATTGGAAATGGTGTGTATTTCCTAGGAATGATATGAAATTTTATTACTGATTTGTTCTACCACTAAGCTAATCACTTTGCCTTTAGTGATATTTAGACACAGGTAACAACTTTTTTTACATTAGTTCCCAGTCCTATGAATAAACTAACTACTGATTTTTTTAAAGGCATACCTAAATCCTTACCCAAGGATTAGTTACCAATACCCCTTGTTACTTAGTAATGAGTTCATCTTATTAGATCAATTTTTAATAGAAAACATAATTATGTATTTCACCCCTTTCTTTGTGTAAGCACATCAGTGAGCACTACTCACATCTGACCCAGAGCAGACAAATGGACTTCAAATCAGAGTAAGAAAAAATACACCAAAGAGGGAAGAAGGCAGACCAGAAGTCAATCAGAAAAGAATAAAATGTTTCCTACCTTTATGGCATCACAGCAGTTAGCTAGAAGTCTAAGTAATGTGCTTATGAAGTTCATAGACAATTCCTCCATCTGTGTGAGGTTAGAAATGTATTAAAAATGGGTCTAAAGAGGTAGACTTGCATAAAGTAGTGGTTAAGGAGAGTGGCCATGAATACTGCTGAAGACTGAAGACTGCTACTTCAAAACTCACATGAGAAGGAACACTGGAAAGCAGTATAATTAAGACTTGTTTCTGATAGAAATAATAGTGGAGAGCTCATTAGCAGTAATTTTTTTGCAATTTGGGACCTCAGAGAAACCACTGTAACTATGAATATGAAAGAATTTCATTAGAGAAAGGTGATGAGACCCTTTATCACTGGAATTCCATGTAAAATATTGCATTCATTTTGTAGTCTTTAACTGTATTAGAGACTGATGATGTGGGAGTTGCTCTGAAAAGACCGACATGGTTCTTTTGGAGTGGTTAATTAAAAGCAACTTTGCAGGTAGTACTTATGCAATTAGCAAAAGTAAGTAAATTGGGCAAATTTGTGTGATTCCCATGAATAAATGAAAGGGATGCTTTTACCTCAGTAGGAGGAAAAGCCTTCTTTGGGGAGAGGAAATTCAGTAAGACCATAGTCTGCAAGGTAAAAAGTAGAAACTAGCTCAACATTTGTAGAAGAATAGTACAAGAAGTTTTAGGAAAAAATACCTCACTGAAAAATGGGAGATTATTTGCTAAAACATTTCTCAGAGTAATAGCTTTGATTAAAGAAATGGTAAGTCTCTGATATGCAGAGGAGATATCATAATTCCATGAAATGGGATGGTACTGGAAAATATGGCTTAGATCTTGAGAAAAATACAGTTCAAAGTTTGTGAGTATTACTCCAGTTTTCTGAAGGGCTACACCTAACTTACTGAAATTCATCACCTAAAGGTTTCAGTAATTTTTTCTCAAGTCAGGGAAGATCATTTGGGAATTCATTTGATACACAAGCTGTGTTGTTAGTGTCTGTCTGCCTTATTAACTGGACATGACCTACAGGTCATTAGCAATATAAAGTCTAGAGCACCTATATACCTATTTATCCCTTTGTTTCATAGAATTTATAAGTGAGCTCCACACTTAGAATGTTAAAGTGAATCATGACTAAATAACTGCATTTCTTATGCCTCTAGATTTACAAAAATACAAACACAAAACCAGAAACAGACAAACACAACAAAATTAATATACAACGAACTCAAGATCACCATGGTCCTTGCCTTTCAAGTTCTATTATTGCTGGTTTGTTCATGATCAGCAATTACAGTTCTGAACTCCACATGTAGCCAGTTGGAAGGAGTTCAGAGTATTTGCCTCTGGAAGAAGCATGTTGCTGTTGTAGAAATTTCCTTGAAGAAAATTCCACCTTTATTTCCACTCCATAACTAATCAAAATACTTTACTTTCACAAAAGAAATTTTAAAATGCTTCATAAATATGTCATAATAAATTTAACAATTATAGCTATTGGATACTGGAAGAATTAATATGACTTTTCATTTACACTCCATAAGTGATCTCAAATTTTCCTTAGGTTACCTGGTTCTAAGTAGGTTTTTGCATCTCATTCCAGATTTTCTGATGATGGAATTAGATGAGGAACTAAAGATCTCATGTTATTTATGCCTTTTCCAAGTCTGGTTTTATTTATTTTCTGTGATGAACAGGTCTGCAAGTACATTGGGCTTCTCCCAAAACTCAGCAGCCCTTTCATAAAATAGTGATTTACTTTTTGGAATGGTTAATTGCCACATCTTCACTGATGTGTATGAACAGCTTCAAACTTATAAATTTTCTTTTGATGCCTCTAATTTCTTATTAACAACAGGCAGAAGTCATTTCACACACCACTTAAGCCTTCCCTCATAGCAATATCCCTACTAGATACATGACTGAGGTACAGTTTGAACTAGGAATAAATCCCAAACATGCTCCATCTTCTCAAATTCCTTCTTTCACAATGGGAATATAACTCTTAGAATTAAAGTTCCAGTCATTGGCTTGCTCCTGATCTAAAGCACCTACAAAAAACTACATTGCTTCTTTATCCCAAAGGCAAACTAAAATAAATGATTCAAAAATTATGTATATCATACGCAGGACCTCTGTCTAAGCACAAGCAGAGATTCACCAGTGTCCCTCAAACAGAATTTAAAAATTGTATAGATATTTTCCAATGAAAAAATACTCTTTTAGAAAACAAAGTAATCTGCTTGCTAGTTTGGGTGCATTAATTAGCACAGAATACAGGAAACAATGAGAAACTGTAATTTTTAACTATAAAATGGATCAATGTTTTTGGAGAAATGCTACAAGTGTTAGATCATATTGTCAGGTGTGTACTACTCAAGGAAATACAATATTCCCAAAATTTATCGTAAATTTACCTATGACATTATTTTTAGTAAGTGTTCCTCTTGCAAGCAGCAAAAGGTGTTAACCATATCCATGGACATTTATTTTGTCAAATTAATACAGAAGATTATTTAATCTGCCAAATTTATAATAATTTTAGTAAGATACTGATAATTAAAAAAAAAGAAAAAAATGAAAGATAATTTTCTATAAAATACTCTGTTCTTTCAATGTCAAAATATTTTTGGAAATAGTGTTCATATTCATAATTTAAAGAAGCAACTGTATCAGAGGGGCCAAAAGTGCTTGTATTTCATTGAGGTGTGTATGTATGAGATTTTAAAAATACTTTTTTTTGAGAACTGTGTATATTTAACAAAAATATACCATAAAGAGTATGCTTCAAATTGATAATTACATGGTTCACAAGAACTCTGCAGTACACTGCCTTGGAAATTAGGAGTTCTTGGCATCCAAAACTTGCATTCGCAAATAGGTATTGTATATATTATATATTATGCAGCTCCTAGCACAACAGATCCTTGATGCAGCCATTTGAGGTCTCTGGCAGTCCTAAGACATACAGTTAAGTACAAACCACTAGGGAAAAGCTCCTCTTTCTTTACTAGATGCAGTCAGATTCAATTTTACTACCTCTGCCATGGAAGGACAATAGAAGGACCCACAAGATGCCCAGACTGAGGTTCATTGTTTTCTGTTGAAGAATAATTTTTCAGATCAGTTGTCTACACTTTAGGCTGGTTTTACTGTAAGCTTAGCAGATATTCTTTAATCCATTTTCTTCCACAACTCTCTAACACATGATTTTCAGAGCAGCTTATGATATTCAACTAGAATTGCAGTTTACAACACAGAGTTCAGAACTCATGATGTCATGATTCAATCATAGTAAAACTGCCCTCTGACCAAATGACTTGAATAGTATTATTTAAATTTCTGTGCTAATATGTAACATTACAAAACTTTCATTCCACTCTACTATAAATGGAGTTTGAATATTTCTAAGTTTGCTGTAAGTTACTACAGTAATTTTTAATGTTTTCTGACATCATTACTTTTTAAGTAAGGGCAAACTTTGAAAAACAATATCTGTGTAAAGATGAATTTATTAGTTTGCTTACTATCAGTGTAAGAGAAAGAAGGGAGAAAGGGATAAAATTTTACAAGTGATTTCATAAGGAGAGAAGATAATATATTTTCTGCCCCAGGCTGAAACAGTTTGATAAAATTAACAAGTGAAAGCCTTACAGATCACCACCACTGTTTAAAACTTTGATCAGTGATTTTTGCAGGTTTTTTGCAAACTACCCATTTCCTAGATCTTGGACTCCTTTTTTCAAAAGCACAGGAACTGACACAAAAATAACATCACTGATCCATGCAGGGCTATTTTAATATACTGATACTTGCTCAAGTGCATGATCCATCTGTTTTTCCACCAGAAATAAAAATAGCCATTAAAATATCTCTGTTATTCCCTAGGAATTGAAAATAAGAGCCAAAGCATGACTTAAAAGGTTAAAAAAAAGGGGTGAACAGAAACAGTCTCTTCACTTCTTAAAAATAAGTAACTTAATCTTCTTTAATCCTAAAAATATACCTTTAGAGATATACATCTTTATTACTCCTAGAATTAGTGAGTTATAGTGTGGCAACATTCGCCTGGCCTAGCACTCCATTAAGGCATTTTTCCTGTGCAAGACCCAGACACTCATACATACATTGTTTAACTGACTTAACACATTCATGTTCATTAAAATCCTTTTCCAAATGACAAAACCAAAAATATTCTTTAACAAAGTTAGTAAACACAAAATATTTCCCAAATAGATTGAATGAAATGCAATGAACTAGCACCTAAGTAATACATTATCTGTTCTGGTATTAGATCACTGTTTCACAACTCAATCACCAAAAGAACTCTTTCAAGTTCAAACTCAACAATGCTTATGAAGAACAGCAAATTCTTCAAAGGCTTAGGACTAATTAATAGTATGAATGACTGTGACAGAGGCAGATAAAATACCAACAACCACAATTAATACGATCAAACATTTCATGATGAATAACTCCTTTTTGTATGGATGCTACCTGAAAACTGGAAAAATATTTAAATATGAATAGAATGTATATGTTTCATATATTTATGAGAAGTTTTAGAAAATATAGGAAATAATGAAACTGTACCAGCAATAGCATTTCACATCAATTTTCCAGGAATATAAATGAACCATATAATGCTCAATTGTAATACAGATTGCTAAGATTGTTAATCATATTTAACACTGGAGTTCTATATACTATTAAATAGAAATTTATATTGAAATCAATAGCAGAATTCCCATTGATTTAATAGACCCAAGATCTAACTGTTGGCAGCAACACAAATTAATTTATGGTTTATACTAATAACAATTACTTTTAATAGAGCACAAGGGGTAAACTCTACCAGTTTAATCATGATCCCTCTTAAAAGAAAAAAAAAATTACATGTCAGCATATTCCTGAATGAGATCAGAATATGGACTATATAGTTTGGAAAATTTCTTTCTCTGAATCTAGACATGGTCTGGGCTCACAATTTTGTCCTGGGAAATGTCATACCTAATGAGGAAATTCCCACAAGCATATCTATTCAAAGAAGCCAAAGCAATAATAATATGAAAGTCTCCTACTGGTACATCAGTGGGAAAACATTTACTTTCAATAACATCATCCATTTGCTTTGTTCCATTCTCATTTAGGTTCTGCACATTTCAGCAAAAGAGGTCGTCAACTGGTAGTTGTTTTGAACTTTTCTGTTCTTGAAACACTAGTAGAATGTTTATTGGGATTTTGGAGAAGCTATTCATAATGCTGCACATAGTTGGAAGCTGACCTGCATTTGCATCTGTGACCCAAGAGCACAGAACATGGGGGCAAGGGTGGAAGGGGAAAGAAAACATTTACAGGAATGATAATTCTGAAAGATATGATATGAAATACTGAGTTCTTTGGGCAGCCTTCTTTTAGGCAAGGACTTCTTGCAGTTGCTGGTTTTCTGGATGTTGGGGGTAAAGTATGACACTATCCACAAAATATATATATATATAAAAGCTATGATCTTTTCCTTACAGGAAGAAAATTCCCTAGTACCATAAAAAGGGATCTCTTCATTCCATAGAGATCAGGACCTCACAGGAGGCTAGAATTAAGGCAAAGACAGGCCTTTGTACACAGAGAGTGGCTCTATGTTTTCCCACTTCTAAATTATAATGACTCATTTTAAACAAAGCCCTGCACCTGTAATTTCTTATCGGAGTGGGGGCTTCTGCTTGAACTAGCAAGACTTTCAGTAATAAGTTCTGCTTGCTAGGAAAAGGGCTCCAGAAAGTTTTATGTATTCAACATATATATGTATTTGCACACACTCACACACACATGTACTTATACACACACAAATATGCACACACACAAATTCATAAATAGTTGTCTATAACTGTACATATGCAAAGGGACAATATTGAAAATCATATTAGACTTGGAGTATTACCCGCTTGTCAGAACTATTTAAACTACTATCTACACAGTACATATTGAAACTCAACTTTAAGATTTTTTATTTTTATGTACAGTTCATTTTTTTCCTCTGGAAATAAAATATCTAAATACAGACAGACTGTAATGTTCTATATGTATAGCTTTCAACAATACTTTAGCTGAATAAATGCTTTGTACATAGTTCTGTCTTTTAATGGAGTTTACAGCTACATTGATAAAATGGATTCCTCATTTCCTTGATTGTTTTAAACAATAACAAGCAGAGAGACAATTACAAGTTAATATTAATAAGCAGCTCAAATAACACTGGTTAAATTATGTACAATACAAACCATTCATACAAATGAAGACTAGGATATTGAATTTGTTACAATATTTTGTAATAAAGATAAGACAGCCACTTATAACTTACATGTTCTCTGCCAGGCATTTTCCTTCTTAGAGATCAATTCCAGTTTTTAAGTAGTTTAGCTGGCCTAAACTCAAACAAGTTTAAAGAATCAGAGCTTAAAGAGTCAGAGAAACATTAAACCAGAATGTCTGCTCACATGTAAATTCCAAATGCTTGCCCATCTTTACTAGAAACAGGCTTGCTCCATGGAAAAAGAGCCACCAACACCACCTTGAATGTGCCTACTGTGTGCTGGGAAAAGTCACAACACTTTGCTGTGTTCATATAATACGGAATACTGAACTCTAAACACACTTTTACCCATTTTAACAAGTACTTATTCCTACAGTATTATTTACCAGTACAGCTGCTCCAAGCAGTAGAATGCATGAGTGGGGATTATTGATTGGCGTGTACTCAAAGGACTTTCAAGGAGATTTCCATAACAGTCTGCCTTAGAAACCTTGTACTGTCTAGTTAATCCATTTTGCTTGATGATAGGTTATGCTGAATCCTTAGATATCAGACAATGAAAGATTTCTTAACAGGAATCTCAATAACATGAGCTGAAAAGTGTGTGTGTGTGTCTCTGTGTATGTGTATGGTTTTATTTCAAATCCATAGTGATTTACACCTAGATGGATACATGGAGCTGACTGGGCAAAAATTACATTAGATTGTTTTCCACTAACATATTTGCAGCCATTTGACATCAGCAGCAGCAGGTAGACACATTCCAGGCAATAGATGTGGCCTTCCTCCTTGAGGTTACAGCCCTGTTATTCGACCTCTTTTATTCCCCAGGCTTCAGTCTCAGACACAAGTTGGTCCTCACCCTGAAGGGAAGTAGGGTGTGTCACTGTGGTAGTTGTAATCAGGACACACCTTCTGTACTAGTTTATAATCTGTACTATAAAAGGAAATGTAAATACAGATTACTTTAAAGGGCTTGGAGCAGAGCCATGACACGTGGCTCTGGGTCTGCTCCTGATAACAGGTTTTTGAAGGGTCATAGTTGCAGAGTGTATTCTTGGTAGCCTTGTCAACCTTTTCGTACTCGATTCGACAGTTAAAGGACTTGGAATCTTTGGCATCAATCACTGTCTGTTGTGCCAAGTCAAATTCCACTATTTTTGTAGGGGGCACTAGGCTCACAGATACATTCCCTTGACCAGTGGAGTTATGCCTGAAGTAAACACTAAACGTCCCATTGCCATGGTCAACGATTTTCCCTGTTATTAACAGATTTAGCTTCACAGTCTTGATGTTGGAATGAAAATCTCCCCAGCCAAACATTTTCTTAAATTTCCCAGTCTTGACGATGGGCCGTCTCTTTGCTCTGGGCCGAGGCTCTTGCAGATCTGTGGAGTTCCTCAGCCAGTCCCAGAGATCTTGCTCAGAATAAGTTTCTGGGGCATCGTATCGCAGGTCCAAATCTGTATCATTTTCCTTTCCACGAAAAGTCTGTGACAGCAGTCGGCTGATGGACAAGTCTTTGCTGCTTTCTGTCCATATGTGCTTTAGTGTGGATTTGGAGCTTCCTGATTTTAGAAGTTCTGTTTTTCCTCCATTTGTTAAATTTGCACAGGTAACCTGAAAGAGAAGGGAAGAAGAAAGAAACAATATATTGAGATATGTGATACAAACCCCATCATTTCCACCTGAGACCAAAATAACCAGATTTCTTAATCATAGAGAAATATTTCTTTGAGAAATTAAATTGTACCTCTCTACTCAGGAAACCAAAAGAGAAATGTCTGTTTTCCTATCCTTTCCAAGAAGTTATTACTCAATTCTCCTTTGCCAGTTTTTTTTTAAATTGGCCTTCAGATTTAATCACAGACATTATTTGTCTGTTATATCTGTAAGTGATGAGTGCATAACAAAAACTGAGTTACCCAGTCTTGTCATCCTTCAGGCTGTATGTGGCATCTCAGAGTGAAGTGTTCTTACTTGAATGTTCACTCTGCAAGGTTGCTGTGTCTTCCACCATCAGACACACATTCATTTACTTTTGCTGCCCCTGGAGTCCACTGTCAGGGTGCTGTCTTGGTGGTGCCAGCCTGACCATGCTTGGAGTCCATGTCATTATGAATCTAATAATAATAATACAATTTCCTTACTCCTTTTATGAATACTCATTGGTCTATGCTCTTGACTGGGATCTTCAGTCACAACTACAATATAAATAACAGAATAATGAAAATTTTAATGAGTTTTGAGTTGACAGCTGTACATACAGTGTACTCCATGTCAGTTAATGCAGGAGGAGTCACAGCCTTTTCTAACCTTATAGACCAACTACTGGTTTGCCTTGTCTGCATCTAATATGACAAGCATTTCTCCCTTCTTGCTTCACTTCTTTTTTCACCATTTCCTCCCCAAATTAAATAGAGATCTGTGTAAGACAGAAAGCCTTTTGTATATTTAAAAAAAAATAAAAAATAGAGGCACCAATTTAAAAGCAGTAATAAAAAAAGCCTGCAAAATCACATTTTAAAAGAACAGGAAATCTTGTACCAAGTTCCTACAAAATCACGTATTTCAGACAGAGGCTTTCTCAAAATTTACTGTCAGAGCAATTTGTCTTATTTATATTTTTTTCTCTTTGCTTTAATTGAGTGGAAAACAGAGAACAGATGCAGGCTTGCAGCTGTCTAACATGCAGCACTGGCAGAGAGCTCTGACAGAGTGTACCTGGGAGGGCTGGAATTTGTAGAGAGTGGATGGAAAGGGACTGACAACATGTGTAGTCCCATTCCCCCTAAAATTTGCACCACACACACTGCCTAATTTTTTAACATTTGCACTGCTCTGAAGAGGCCATCAAGTTTCTTATTTCCATTTTCATGGCTACATATGAGATTCCAAATATGCCTGTTTTATTCCTCTGTGTTCTGGCACTGATTTATGTGCTTCTATCATACTTGCAGTTATATCTTTCTCTTCACTTAAAAATGAATTGAGTGCATTTCATACCTAGAAAACCCATTGGAAACCAGAAAGTATTTAAATCATGTCCCCTCCCTACTGGTACAACTGGAGGTATATGTCACGGAGGATATCTATCACAATATGGCCTTTTCATTTCTTAACAATCATGAAATTGAAACACACTTTCATTAACTTCAGTAGTTTTCCAAGGTCATTTGAAGGCACATAGATAAAATCAGTCTAAATTGTCTTAATACACTGATCACACAGGAGATATGCCCCCAGCCTCTTACAGCAACTAAATAGGTAAATAAATCTGTCGCATCCTACACTATACCTGCCCAATCTATTTCATGTGGAGCCAGTAAGGATAATAGATAAAATATGGATTTAATTCAGGATTTTGCCAAAGAGAAAACTTCCCCCCCTTTCGAATGGACAGAAGGATTAAAACACAGACTAGCATTTTGATAGCCAGTTCATAGCTGCATCTTAGCAATAACACAGTAGGCCAAGAGAGAAGCTGTAATAAAATGCACTGATGGTGCACTGGTTAATGAAGCAGCAATGAAGATGTCACAGGGAGAGAGAAAGAGATTCAGAGTATATTTTTTTTCTATGGCATATGGGGAAGGAGGGCAAAATAAGAAAAGAAATGTGGTTAAAAGGAAAAATGTGCCTGTCTAGAACGAATCTATCAACCCACAATGAATCAAAGCAGTTAGCTAGCAGAGCTAGTAAACCAGCAATCTGTAGGTAGGATACAGATTGCTTACCACTCTCATTTTCTTTGCTTACAGTTTATTTTTCCTTTGTTTTCCTCTCTTCATCTAATGATTTACATTTCATAGAATTAGACTACCTGTTCCATGTAACAATATGTAAGAGTTTAAAAACCTTGAAAATATGTCTCTCTTTTTTTCCAGATATGTGAAACTGAAGACTCAGGAGAGGGAGGAAATTTTCTGAAATGATTGATGACTGATCCTATGCGTGGTTTTTTGAAAGCCAGCATATTTCATGGAAATGGATGATTTAGGCCATATGCATTCTATACTGCTTCATATCCAATCTAACAGATACAACTGATTGTTATTGTCATTGATTTTGTAATACCTGAAAGATTTCTGGCTGTGCAGTTAGTCCTGAGACCTCTGTTTGTGATTTTCAGTGTGGGTAACTGGTTGCATTCGTGAGTAAAGGCCTGAACCTGTCCTTCCTAGTCAAGAGTCCGTGTTAGCACTAAAAAAACAGCCCACAAGCGTTAATAAAAAAAGCTCTAGAATTCATTGTGCTTCGCTAACATTTTCCATCCAACTGCTTTTTCATATACTGCTAGTATACTATACACTATAGAAAGTATCCTCAGAGACTCACACACCCAATAACACAGAGCATTGCTGTGTAATAGAATTTCTGCAAATGCAGCAGTTCTTTCACATGAACTGATTCAGTTTTCTTCAATCTCTCTTCTTCCCAAACACAAGGTTGCAATAGTACAAGAAAGACCATGCAAAAGCACAAGGTTTTGCACTTAGTATTGTGAAGCTTAAACATAGACCTACTTTAGGGGTTCATGGAAAAAGAACCAATTTGAAGTGAGTAATAAAACATGAAGCAGCCTAAATTCTATGGTGGTTTTCTTGTCCTCTTCCTTGAGGATACCTACATATAATTGAGAAATTTGCATACTCTATCGATTAGTTCACTATAACCAGTTTTGCCTCCTTTTCCATAGCCAAGGGTCCCTCCTAGATGAAATATTTGAAACCCATTTTAATGGCTCTTTCTAGGATGGAGTCCATTTTCTTCATAGAAGCTCATATGGTGCTGTGGTTGGGACTTTTGACCCAAATGCTGGTAACACACATGTTCTAGCTCTGGCTGAACAGTACAGCACCAAGACCTTCTCTTGTTTCTCTCTCAGCCTCTCAAATGAATCGACGGGGGAGGTGCACAGTGGATTGGGAATGGACACAGCTGAGCAGAGAACCAGAATTCGCCAGAGATATTCCATAATATGTAGCATCATGCTTAGCAATTAAAAGAGTGGGGGGTTTAGAGGAGGTAGCCATCTTCTGTTCAGGAACTGGTAGGTCATCATTCTACCCACTGGAGTAGGTTGTCTGTTGAGTGTTGCCTTTGCATCACTTGTTCTGATTCATTTTCTTCTTTTCTTTCTTCTTCTTCTAGTTATTCTTCAGTTATTAAACTTTTCTTTATCTTGATTCCCAAGTTTTCTTGGTTTTATTCTTCCATTCCTCTTCCCCGTCCCACTGGGGAAAGGGTGAAAGTAAACAAAGAACTGTGAGGTGCTTAACTGCTCACCAGTGTTAACCCAAAACACCTCTGCAATGCAATAAATCAGTGTTGCAAAAGGGCTGAGTAGGGGGATTTCCTCCATGACTGCATAGCCAGAAGTGGTTCTGAATGATGACGATAGCAGAAATGTTTGTATAGAAAAATAGTAAGGAGCAAGAAAATTTAGAAGTGCTTATCTAGTACTACAAGTGTCATGGGAAAAGCACTTATTAAGCATGGCAGACTGATATTTGGTTCTGCTCTTGTACTTTTACTGGAAAGTATGGATTTCCAGTACCTAGTAAAGTCTACTGATAGCAAAAAGGCACCAGGAGCTTTTACTACTGCCTGGCAACTCTTCTCCAAAAAATACTGGCAAATTGTTATTCCATTTCTTCTACTTCTTCTTTGAAAATGGAAAGACAGTGATTTCATTTAGCACAATATCAGAAAGCATCATTAAAACAAAGAAATTGATCTGTAAATAATTTTTTAATGTATTAAAATAGAATACTCCATTCATTTTGTATCTTATGTTTTGAGGGTGATGAATTTTTTTTAATGTTTAGCTTCATTAAGCATATTTTAATTAATATAGTTCTTTAATTAAAATAGTTCTTTTAGGACTTCCCAAAGGATAGGCAGTTTTATTTATCTCAGACATTTTGGAGTTCTCTTTCAAGACACTGAGCCATGAATTCTTTGCCAAGTCAAACCTTAACATTTGGAGCAGAGAAAATGAAGTTTAAAAGGAATTTCAGGAAACCATGAAGGCCTCAATTGGTGATTTAGGTCCTCTTCTCAGTAAAATCAACCATAGGTATATTAACATTAATTAAAGACTGATCATTTTGAGATTTTAAAAAATATTAATTCAAAAATGTACAGAATGCATGTTGATTTTTCACTCTTTTCCTTTATTCTAGCTCTACTAGACTTCATTACCTATAATTACAGTATTGGTTTAGAAATTATGCATTTATTTCTCAGAATATATCACTACTTCAGAGCAAATGAAAATGCAAACAAACAATCTAATACTCAAGGTGGAAAATCTCTTTCTTCAGGTAAATAACTAATCAAAAAACAATACTGTTTTTATTGGCATAGCACTGTAAGAATTTGGCAGCACTGTGTTTGCAAATGCTCTGCATAAAAGAATTCAGAATTTTGTTTCCTCAGTAAGATATCTCAGATACAACAAAGGCAGGAGAGTATTGATGGACATTACAATAAGCTGGACCATTATCAAGGCAGGGCAGGACACAGAAAGTTGTCACTGAGTCCAGTGTCCTTAATTCATCCTGTTTATGCAATAGGTGAAGGGAAAACAAGACCAAATTTACTCTTCCATTTAGATCCATTTTTCTTTCTGCAGCTGTCTACACATTGTATGAAGTTAGCAGTGGCATGGAAATATTTTATTCAGTGAATAATTTCCAGAAAAGTCAAAGTCAGTATTCTACAGGTATTTGGTAATAAAGTAACTGAGAATGCAAATTAATGGAGATATTATTATAAAGGGAGAGAGTGAAACACACTGAAGGACTTGTACCTCTTAAATGGACACTTTGGGAAAGAAGGATGAAAACAGAAAACCATATACGTGGATATTTCACAGAAACAGGCCTCTCTGGTTTTAACTTACAAACCTTTTTGCTGAACAACATGAAAAGAATAGGGATGTATGTTGGTCATTGAAAAAATCTGCAAACTCAGATGAGACTGACAAACAGGACAGTAACCCATGATCTACAGTGTCAAATGAGAACTCCAAAGTGGCTATGCAGGATCAAACCTACAACTCATTTAGAAAAATCTTCTCGTCTCCAACAGCAACTATAAGAGATGCCTGGAGAAGAGCATGCAAGTGCCTTGCAGATGCCTTGCAAGAATATGGCAAGTGTATTTTAGGCCCCTAATTTCTTCCCAGCTGTCCAATAATTCTAGTTTCCTCTGCTACATGTTGTTTCTGTGTGTTTTCTGTTTCATCATTTCCCTTTCAATTTTACAATATTATGCTATCACATTTAGAAATCTATGAACAAATGAGATTTCTGTTTAAGTAACTCTGAACAGACTGATCTTCTGTTCATTTGATCAGTTTGACACTTTGCAAAATTTAACACTCATAAGATGCTTCAGCAATGAGTTCGACAGCTCTGTTCCCTCCTAGGGTTTGTTTTGAACCTGATTCCTGACACCTTCTTTGGAGAACCCTTCATGTGGAAAGTTCTGCCTCTATCCAAATTTCCCATGCTACTCATTACTTCTTTTTGTTGCTATGCTTTAAGTATTTTTTCAACAAATACCACTGAGTGGAAAATTTGATGATTCCTAGCTGCATGAGGAAACCTCCCTCTAGCTCACTAGTACATGCCTCAGCTACATCCACTCATAACAGCAAACAGATATTGATCTCTTTTCCAGCCCTAAAAGCCTCCTGAATCCTGCAAATAATCCCTGTACATAAGTTGTTCTATATCTATACCTTTGAATTTCCTTTTTGTCCTTCTCTGCTCCCAGTTCTGTCTCTGAAATGAGGAGACCAGAATGGTGCATGGTATTCAGGATGTGGCACAACCATGCTCCTGTATGATGGCAAATATGGCCTTCTATTATTTGTTCAGTCTTTTTTCTCTACTTATTCAAAGTATTTTATTTGAATTTGCTCATAAAAGAGCACTGAATTGATTATTGACCATATAAAAAAAAAAGCATCTGAAGCTTTTAATAATATTTTCTAAAGTAATCACTTTGGAACATTCATTTAAGCATAAAAATTGATAATTTGTTGTCACACAGAAAACAGAGGGAATGTATTTTTTTTTTACTATCTTTAGGTTAAGAAATTGAACTTAAAATAGAATGTTACTGCAATTTTTGTATAGAACATCCTTAGGAATCACAAAATTCAGAATACTTCTATTATCTCTGCTCAGCTCAGCTTTAAATTCGGCATTTTTCTGGTTTTAATCTATGAGCTATCATTCTTGCTTCTAATTGCCCTTGTTAAAACCAAAATGTAGCTACCTGATCTTTCTTCATCATTCACACAACAGCAGTTATGCAAGACAAGAAGCTGATATAAATTCAGTGAAATTTGACATCATTGAAATTACAGTGCCTGTATCAGTTGATATCTCTTTGAGATCTGACTAAGAATCAAAGACTAATTAGAAAATTTGTACCCACAGAAAGATGAGGATACTAATAAAACAGTAGCAACATAACTTTGTTTAGGTGCATTATAATTCTTAACAGTTGTTATCATAACATATTAAGATATTGGAATGGCTGTTCTGCAAAATAAAAAAGCTAGCAAAAATTACAATTTTACAGGGCTTTCTACACAATGAAAGTTACCTTACAAATAAATCTGAAAACTAGCTGGTCTCAAAAAATTTTCAGGAAATGCAAAGATGGTAAAGCACCTTAAGTGTTTGGTCCCAATAAAAATCCTTAAGAATTAGAGTTTCATTTCCTCTCCCTTGCATTCCTGGACTGTGGGCTAAGCTGTCACACTGCCACAAGCCCTGTGAATGGTAAAAGACTGATGAAAAAATCTGATGGCCTGCCAGCTGTTAGGTCCTGAATTATATCCTTTGCCAGTCCAGACCATGATCTTGGGTGGGATTCACTGATCTATTCATTCACCTGGAATTCTAGGCCTATTCCATAATCAAGAAACAGAATGGATTGTGTCCTCTACCTCCATGAATGCTGATGAACTTTCCAAATTGAATAAATGCTCTTCACCTAGTCACCCAATAGTAACCAAGAACAATCTGACCTATGGTACATAACTCATCCTGGAGAAAATTCTATGGAGAGAACCCAAAGGCTGCAGGCTGCCAGCAGGGCAATGAATGCTCTGTGTAAATGCCTTCTGCAATTCTCCAGTCCTGCTGAAGTGCACTTCTCCCTGTACATCTGTAAGCATGCTGAAGCTGATGAAGTGACATGGTACTCATACACCAAGGCAGGCTACCTTGCTAGTATTGCTCCTCCTTTTAGACATAGGAAATTCCCCATCTGGAGGTTTCCTGTGAGAAACAGTATAGGTTTGTTATATTCTGTTATCTTTTGAGTTTGATTTAGTCACATGAAAGATTTTCACAAGTATTTAGAATCTGAAAAATTAGTCTTCTTGATCCTGTTTCGTTCACTAGTGACTAAGAATTGTTTAGTAAGCAGGCTTTTAAGAAGTGTTTAGTCATCTGAGACAGATAGATACTTTAAATCAATCAGACTTAGATTGTAATTACAGAGACACTTCTAGTAGCAGTGTCCTAATGGATATTTCTCTCTTCCTCCTT
Organism: Calcarius lapponicus; assembly: GCA_039654755.1. Taxonomy (NCBI): domain Eukaryota; kingdom Metazoa; phylum Chordata; class Aves; order Passeriformes; family Fringillidae; genus Calcarius; species Calcarius lapponicus. The sequence continues at coordinate 27,599,401 of CM077464.1, read as the reverse complement.
TTTTTTTTTTCTCTGCTTCATTCTGCCAGGGCTGCCTTCTCCTGTGACAGTCAGATATATAGAAAGATTTTCTTTATTCTTCCACAAACTTTCAGAGTGGTAATCAGACTCAGAATTAAACATCCAGGCTCCTCTATCTGCCTGGATAAGACTGGGACCTTTGAACCAAATTCACAGAACCACAACAGGAAGCTATGAAAAGCCAGCCTTACAGTTTGTTCCACCCTTTTCCTGGAAAGTAGGAGTGAAGACAGGCACTGCTGTCACTGTTGTTTTCAAAGAAGAAAACTCATTTTCTCTCCAAACACATAGCTTTTAGAGGACAAAAAGAGAAAAGGAAATTATTGCCATTGTCTCTTTCATTTAAGAGTTTGAAAGTCAAAATGGAAGTCTATCTGGTCCTGCACCATGCATTCAACAATGGCTAAATGTTGATTGTATCAAGAAAGGCAAAATGAGGAGAAGAACATACTATTTGTACCAGAAAATATTTTTCATTTTCAAGCCTTTGCAGATCAAAGACTTCTTAAGTTGTGGGTGAGGCTATGAATTTCTTCATTTTCAATAAAAATCATTTACAAGTACTTGTCTGTTTCTGCATGAATCTTCTACCATGTGAAACACCCTACCACCTCCTCTCTACTTCAGACCCTCAGAACTTTCTCATCCTGTTGTTTTGAACGAGTCCCCTGCCAGCTTTATCTGATGCCACCCAAAATCTCGTCCAGTGCAACACAACAAAACATGGGAAGGAGGCAGCATTTTTCCTGTGGGGTTCAGGCAGGAGTTTGGTGCCTGCATGCTGAGGCCTGCAAAGCTATAATCATCTATGACTGGCACTACAGGAGCCTCCTGGTTAAAGAAAATAAGGTGTTGTCTGAGTTACAGCTACTTCCAGAACTAGGCAGCTCCAAAGGTAAAGTCAAGGAAGAATGTAAAACTGCGGGTTTCAAGTACATAGGAAATGCGTGAACTTTTCCCAATCAATTTGTGGGCCAAATCTTCACTCACCAATAAAGTCAATCACAAAAATCCTAGAGGAGCAGAAGGATGAAGACAGTATGGTATTATGTACCTTAATTTCATTTTTGTGCCTAGTTAAAACAGAATGGAAGGTGTTCAGTTTGTAAAATGTCATTTCTCTTTCAGTTTAGAAAATATTATGCTATCACATATAAAACACTGTGAATTGAAGGACCAATGAGTTACAATACCCTGTGAAAATCTTTGCATTAGAATTTTACAGCTTTCTGGTTTTTGCCTTTAAAGAACAGAAATTGAGCCCAAGTATTTCTGATGGCAGAGATGCAAGTGAATGTATAAAGATTTGGAAAAGGATTGAAATATAACTGTATGAAATATCCTATTAACTCTTGCCCTAAGTTTAACATTTTTGGAAATAATTTAAACTAAACTCTTGAAGCCTGCTGTCTATGTTGTCATTACAGATTTTTTACTTCAGTGGATTATGACTTTTGGAAATTCACCCCATCCCCATTCAGCAGGGGATTAAACTACCATGGAATAAATTAAAGTGGGTAAAAATGTCTAACAGAGTTTTAAAACCGCTGTATTATGCCAGTATCACAAAGTGCTGCTAACTTTGAAATGAAAGTCTAACTAGGTAAATAAATTTTGACAGGGATCTATTGTTCTTGTTCCACATTCCTGTAAGCCTTCTTTTATTAATATTAGCTTGCCATTTTCTGCATACATGTAGAAAGTAATATTAAATAAAATTAGATTTTATATGAAAGGCCACAGAGCAACATTTTAATCAAATTTTGCACTATAGTTTGCTTTTTGTGTAACACAATGAAGAAAATATCCATTACCATATGAGTAGCCATATCTTCTGAAGAATGTGAAAAATATTATAACTTGACATATCCTGGTACTATATAATGGACTACTATGCACTGTTAACATTGTTCATTTTCTACATGACGTTTCCAATCATCGAGTCAATGCAAAATTTAAATAAAATTAAATCCACCCAAAGAGTTTGTTGCTCCTGTGTCTGATGCTATATTTTTTCCAGAGAAAAGCATTAGAATGTTGATACAGCTGAGTCACTTTCCCCATAGATATTCATGGGTGCTTCCAAGAAATCTGAATTTGAACAAAGATGTCATTTGAGGAGATCTGACTCCCATTGATCTTGGTAGAGTGCACATTGCCACACAAAGGAATAGGAATTTTATATCTGTATGAGATGCTTGGGGGGTAGGGGGGGGGGAGGGGGGAAGGCCTCCCACAAGTACAAGAAATTCTGTAGCAAAAATACAAATTCCTTTCATTAAAATTCTCTGTTCTTCACCATGAGTTATTCATTGATTACAAACAGCTGAATACTTCAGGAAAAGCATTTTAAAAACACAGAGGAAGCTGTTCCAATGTTGAGTTGGACATGTCCTTGCTAGCTTTTATGCCTTCATCTTCACCTTACGCCCTTGCTGCATACATATACTAACTTCTCAGAAGTCTTTTGTGATCTCACAGAAGAAGGGCTTCTTCTCTTTGAATTTTAACCAGATACAACAACATACTGCCTTTCTAACTGCGTTTGTTTAATAGGTATTGCTCATTCAGTTTTTTGGTCAGTGGATATCAACAGCTATTAAAATTCATTTCTGAGAAAAGAGGTGTATTTCTTTAAAGTTGTTCTGGTAAGGAAGGGAACCATTAAGCAGCTATTCTATTGCAAGGTATTCAATTAATTTTTATTGAGATTTTCTTGATGGTTTTGTCAAGGTCTGCTAATTCTTACAGGGGTATGCTCAGCAGTAAGCAGCATGTGGGCACCAGCTCTGCTAGGCGAGCCAAGTGCTGAGCATTGTTTTCCGGGCGATGACATACACAAACATGCTGCAATGCTCCCAAAGTGCAAAGATGTCAAAGAAATACAGATTGGCCTGTTGGAAATCAGGAGACACCACATGTTACATATTTACAAGATCCAGGTAAAATTTAGTCTTGATCCAAATCTGAGCAGGACTCTATCATCAGTGTACACTTGCTCAGTCTGGATGCAGGGAAGCCAAGCAGCCTCAGTAAAAGTCCTGGCCACACTTGCCTGCAGAGCTGGTCTTTATGTGACCCTGGACACAGCATTATGAGAGATTATTATGCCATTAAGAGGCGTAGAGTTACTGAGTACTGGAGGGGGATACCATAAACCAATTTCTCTACATCCTATAAACTATTAATATTCAATCTACATGGTGGTTCTTTGTGCTGACTATCACTGAGCTTGCGCAGACCTGTTTTAAGGTCTCTGGTACCTTTCTGAGCTGGCCCAGACAGGTATTGTCAGGGAATTTACCACAGCCAAACAAACAGAATAGAATACTCAACAGAAAATCAACATTGTCGCTGCCTGATAGTAGTCTTGTATTTTCTCCTGCAATAGTATCACACCTAATTAAAAGTGGAAATTGATAGCCAGCAGGATTAATCAAATTCCTTATGCAAATAGCTGGCTCATGAGAGCCATGGTCCAATTGCTAATACTATCACTAAGGTCATTAATTTAAATTGAGATGAGTTAAGAGTCCTTTGGGCATTGACACATAAGTTGAAGGAGGTTATTCATTGCTAAGTTTTTCACACTGTAACAAAAAACTTAGGAAGAGAATACGTGAATATTGCTCCAGTGTGCCAGCTTCTAGGATGAGGAGCACTGTGAACTTGTCTATGGGGGCCATGAGTCTTCTCCTGAGTAGCTCTGATACACCAGTTTAAATTCTTATTAAGATGTACTGAAGCAAGTTAAATACAAGATAGTCCAAGGTCTAGTAAATTTACATCTTTGGGATTTATTTTATGCCTGCCGACTTCAAATAACAGAAAGACTTCTATTTTTTAAACAAGACTTGAGGACCAGTTTCATAAATCCTTCAGAGACTTTCCCAGCCTTCAGCCTTCATAAAAGGTCCAGACATATCCAATTAACAAGAAGTATTAACTCAGCTGATAAAGAGAAATACTGCAGCAATTCTAATGCAAATACAGTGCATTTTCAGTTTACCAGCTCACCTCAAAGCTAGTTCCAGTGTCTTGATCTATCTGCATTCCTAGACAGGGTGACTAGGAAAAATGTAGTCTTACAGGCAGATTATAATATAGTGCTACACACCTATGAGCTTTCTCCAAATGCTGATGGTAAAAATATTTTAAGTTGCATAGTAACAAAATGACTGCAGAGTAATAAAGTAGTGATGTAATTACATAACTTATCCTACATGAAGAATAAAAACATAACATTTATTACTCTGACCTTGTATCCCAAGGACTTCTCAAGTATGTAGAGAAAATTCAATTGGTCTATCAAAACAGGCTTAGACTAAAGTGAGACCTACAAATCTTGGTTGCTAGAAGACTTTTTCTAAACTTAAAGAGACCACTGGAGTCTGGAAAATTAAGCTGGAATCCTTAGAAGTTTGGGCTTCATTGCTTTCTCAAGATCCTGTTTTCCTATTCTTAGAGCACAATAAATTCGGGTTTCAGGGACAATCAGGTATTCTTTGTCTAAATTCTGCTCAAATTAGGAAATGAGGTGGACTTTCAAAAATGGATAGACAAACACAAACGTTCCACATCAAGTTTCAGGAAGCCTTCATCTTTTTTGACCGATACATGTAATCTGCTCTGCTTTGATCTCAGGCAGTTCTAGACATCAACACCTTGACCACACTGAAATATTTGAGCCAATTCTCTCTGCATTTCCACTCATGTAGCCTCCTGCATGAACAAGATTTCAGTGGAGTGATTCAGACAGGAATTAAGTGCTTTGCCTTTCATAGCATAAACATTTCATCAAGGGCAGATCAAGATCACTGTTACATTCATCTGTCTGCCCAAAACCACAAATAATGTTTTTACATTGTCTCATCCTTCTATATATTTGTGGCTGAGCAGCAGTACAAAACAATTTAACATTAACAAGAAAATTTCATTTGTTACTTGCCAAATGCTGATACAAATGATAAATATGAGAAAGCAATAATATATCCTCATTCTAAAGCAGAAGGTAACATCTTCATTATAATATACTTGCTAAATAATATTCAATAAACTTATAAAAGCATTTAATTTAAATATAAATGCTTAGCAGTTCCATTTTTCATGGAGTAAATGACAACCCTACTTGTGTTTCTCTTAAATGTATTTTCAGAATAGACATCCTTTCATAACCTCTAGTTAGTGTAATATATTACTACTCTTGCTGCAATTCTCACAGACCTCCCTGTGGTCAGGGTTAAGGTGTACTAGAAGCTAAACAAACATAGTCACTGACCTAGAAAGATTTCTCACTGAAACAGATTTGACAAAGGCAAAGCTAAAAGAAGAAATATTAGTGATGTCGTAACTCAATTGCAGAGCCAAGAGCTAGTACAAATCTCTGGACTTCTCTTTCCTATGTCAAATCCAGTATGTATCAATGAAAAGGCCAATTCCAGTGATTACTTATACGTAATGCCACTTTAAAAAGGATGCAAGCTCAAGGAAAAAAAAGTCAGCTTTGAAGTGAATTGTGTCAACAAGAAGCCTGAAAACAATTTGTAGACCATTAAGTGGTCCCAGTTTTCTACAGGAGCAACTGTTTTCTACAGGAAAAACTGCCCTTGTTAATGAGAAATGTTTGATTTGTTCCTCTGCAAAAAATGGTAGTGAAAATAATCATACTCATGTCTTGTATTGTGTTGCAATGTTGTTATAAAATAACAGCAAAAAGAAATAACATTGGATTCACAATCTGGAAGACATTATAAATGTCTTTCAAAATGTGAATCCCTTTTCTTTCAGCAGCCAATCAGCACCAGTCCTGGGTAGAATATAAGCTACCTAGTGAGTAACAAGAATATTTTTCTATTGTTTCAAATTTACTATATAAAAATCTAATTATATAATTTTTATAAACTTAGAGGAAACCAGAAGAACTTTTTCAAGTTATTAGCTTTTTTGAGTGCTTTCTTTCTTATAGTTTGCTCTATAGACAGCTAAGACAAGAGACCATAGAACAGCAAAAAAGTCCAGCTGGTACTTGTTACATGATACTTTAAGCTTTTTATTTATCCATTACAAATTTTTGTCCATTTATCTTTTGGATTTTATTGCTAAAATATGGAAGAATTTTTATCTAGTGTAATCCAGCAATATTCCTAGATGAAGTAATAGAACAGATTTCCTGGTAATTTCAGAACAGCTTTTCCATGGAGAACAGCATGTACACAGACTTGCTCTAAAAGATATCATATTTACAAGAAAGACATTCTATCACTCATGAGTTACAGGAGTACGAGAATACAAAGCTTCGGAATTTAAAGTTTTGCTATATGATGGTAGTAACCCTAGGCAAATGCCTGAAACCTAAGCCCCAGCCCCAAATCCTTACTCATTCCAAGCCCCTAACATACAACCTCTTACCTCATCCTAAGCAATTTGATGGCAAGAAAAAGAAGGGCAGGCCTTGTATGTATAATATACATAATTTTGCTGTACTTTCTCTAAAACAACTTAAATATTTGAGTAATGCAGAATTGGCTCTTTTCCAGGTTCACTGACTACTACTCAACTAATTTTTCAGCAGATCCATGTCAGATTAATCCAGCTGAGGATCAACCACATATATTTAAAAATATCAAATAAAACCTTCCAGAGTAAAAATGCAGGTTATTCTGCATTCAGAGCCCTTAAAATAATTTCCAGCTTTATTTTAGGTCCAAAATATGATTTGATATTACTCAGGGTAAAAGATAATCAGACAGAATACAAAAATCTCAGAGAGAGAGAATGAAACTTTCAGCTTGTCCTTGAGACCGAAAATGGCAGTAATTTTGGTTATGGGGAATGGCAGTAGAAGCTTCATGGCAGTTCTCCATGCCTGTTCAATTATTGTCCATTCTAATCAGATTGCTAACAAGGGATCATTAGGAGTTTGGTGTCTATGATGTAAAATATCTACTAGGAATTGGATTTTGATCATCACTTCATTTTACATCTGTTTCCCACTAACCAATGGAACAAAGATTGTTAATCACTCTTGACCTTTCCTGGACTCACACTAGTAATTTAATTGCTAATCCTTACCGAGGGACTCCGAAGTACACTACAGAGCCCCCGAGGCATGCAGCTTGACCCTCTCTGCTCAACACTGGCTTTAACCAACAACATCATCAAGAGTACACTCAGATTTGACAATGTTAATTGCAGCATTGGCCACAGTTTCCAGATCAAGTAGAAGAAACTCTCTAACTAGAAACATTAAAAATATCTGCTGAGCTCTAGGTGATTCTACATGAATCAAAAAAAGTCTCTCCAGCCAAGAAGACTTTGCAGCCAAGACAAATCTTGCAGACTCACACTACTGCACTGTCAATTTGCTCCTAAGAAATGCCCAACTCCTGGCAATTAGAATTCTTAAGGGGCTGGTGAAAATCTGTTAGTTTTGGCTTGCTTCAAAATCTTCCCCCAGATGGTAATATAATTCCAAACCAGCTGAGATTCACTTTGTGTTTGAATTTCATTCTAAAATAGGATCATGCAGAAAAGAAACAGGAACAAAAGCTTTTCCCCTCCTCAAATTTCAAGTTACAACATGGAGAACATTTTCTTTGAATCATTCTTTTGAGTACAATTAGGTTATTCTACATTCTGTATCTCTAAATCTAAACTTTTTCCTTGATTATTTTCAAATCTACATTCAATTATATTTCAGACTAACATTTGCTAACTAGAGAGAAGAAACATAGACGCAGTATGATTTATCATGCATTCAAGTCTTAAGGCAGAGCTTAAAACCAGAAGAACACAAGCTTCTACTTGCACATTTTCTGCTATAGTAAAATCACATTAAACTGATAATAATTTTCCTGTAAATACCAGTGCCTAATGCTGTTATGGTTTGTCACACAGTTTCATGCCTCTTACATGTGTTTGGTTTTTTACAGGATTGAGGGTCATATCTGTAACTAAGATTAGAACCACATTTCTGTCTTCTGACTGAAGACTACATTTACTTTTCTGTAACACTTAGAGGGATTTGCCATCGCAAACTGGAATGCAGTGTCTACTGCCCTGAGATTGTACTGATTAGTATCTCAAACAGAAACACTAGCAAGGTCCCTCAAAGCAGACAAACTGTGTGGACATGAAGTTGTGCAGCAGATAATGAAATTCATCTATTAGTAGACCTTAACTGGGGCACTGTTCATCTCTGTGCTTCCTGGTTTAGGAAACAGCTTGAACAGAGGTCTGTACTGAATTTTTTGTAATGTCAGAGCCTTGGTCTCTTCATTTTTATCCATTTAAAAATGTAGATCTTCCAAAGTAAATACAAATCACTGTAGTTGTTCACTGGAGGGAGTAATTTCCCATGAAAACTGTTCAGGCTTCACAGAGGAACACGTTAAAGGTACCTCTCAGTTTGATGGGATTCCAGGCACTTGGGTTGCACCTCAAGGGACAAAAAGAGAATGCTAGTTTTCTAGTATAAAAATAGATTCATTGACTGCTCTTTACTGGACTTACTCCTGAACTATACTGTCATAAACAGAAGTTCTAATCTGTTCCACACAGTTACTGAATAGCCCAGTCAATCGCAACTTATTAAATGAGTAATTGACATTTGTCAGGATTGAGAACACTTCCTATTTTCTACTGTCTTGATCATACTAAGACAGGCCTACACAGGTAACAAAAATTATTTTTAAATAAATATTTTTGGCATTATAAACCAAAATTTAAAAACTCGCTCTACCCTAAGGTACTGGCAAGAGACGCATGCAATTCCTCACAGAAAGCTGACTGAGAAAGTGTGTTGTGTTGAAAATATTTCTTTGACTAAGAATTTACACTTTCATTTAACAAATCACACACCAACTTTCTTAAGCATTTCAAAGAACCAGCAAAGCACAACAAGAGCCTTGAAAAGACTCAGGACTTTTGAACCATTCCCAGCCCTGTTTCTGTTGCTGCAGCTCCTCCAGGAAGGCAGCTTGCCAGCTTCCACAAACAAATCCCCAGCACAAGGGTACTGAGGTATTGGATGGAGGCAGTCAACAGGAACTTGTGGCCAGCATGCCAGGCCACCTGTTCTAGGGGGGATCAAGCCACAGAGAAGGGTTGAATTCAATTTCCTTAGCAATTCTCTTTACACAGCTTCCCAGCATTTATCAAATCTCTGCCACCTGGAGAAACCCTCTTTATGTCTGGCAGAGAGAGGGAACAATGAAAGAGAATGTGTTTCCCCATCCCCATACCAGATTGACACTGGAAACCCCTAAGTAACTACTACAAATATTACAATGGAAATACACTTTTTTTCCTCTAAAGAATGAAGACATTTCTGGCAAAGAAAAAAAAATAGCAAAAAAATAGTCATTAATTTCTGTGAAAATTAATTAAAACTTCAGGGGGCTGAATTAGTGAATCAGATGCAGTCCAGAGGGAAGTTTCTATCCATTGTTGTCTCATGTTATTTACCACAATAAAGCTCAAAGGTTGCAGGAACTTAAAATTATTCACCACAAACTTAGTATTCTTCTTCTTCTTAGTATTGCTATAGTCCAAGGTCAATGATCTCAGCAATAAATCAAGAGGAAAATATAACACAGACAAATACATACAAAAATGATTTTTTTCCTTTACTTCTTAACATAGAGAATAAATAATTTATCCATACTGAAGAAAAATATTTAAATTATTCAATGCTAGTATTGACCATTTATAAAATGTTATGTTAGTCTTATTATCTGTGGGAACACAATACAAAAATAATATTTTTTTGAAATACAGAATTTTTTCTAAAGGTGTCTAAGAACTTTACAATAGAAGTAAGTTGCTCAGCTGCATCATAATTTCCAAAGTACTGAAAGTTACATAACTTTCTCACAGCAACTCAAAATTTTTCTAAATATTGTTTTGACTGCAAAACTGTAAAATTGCCAAAATGAATCCAAGAAGAATCAAGGACAGTTGTGTTGGATTTTCAGTGAGAGTAGTAATTCAAATATGGTCCTGGCAGAAAAGAACAGGCAATGGATTTTTTTTTTTTAAGTAGAATCAATTTGAAGTTAATAAGTATTTGCTTCGATTAAACATTCAGGAAGTAATTGCAAGATTAAAAATAGAAAGTACATTTAAGTACTAGCATATTTTGAAAGGAAAGGTGTACATTTAAATACAAATTATTTTTTTGCCCCACTACACTACTGAATTTGGCGTAATGAAAAATGAGACAAGGCAGACAAGAATGCAAAGCTTCCCTGTGCTGGTCCATCACTGGCAAAGTCACAGAGAGAAATGAAGGTTTATACTTGGTGTGGACCCGAGTGACACTTTCTGGAGAAGCAAGCTTTTTATTCAGAAAAGGAACAGATGTTTTGGCAGATAGCATAGAAAGAATCCTGTCAGAGACTATAAACTAGGCTTGAAGGGGAAAAAAATAGTCTGGAAAAAATGTGAAGTATAAAACAAAAGAACCAAAATGACATGGATAAAATAGAAATGCAGAAAAAAGACAAGGGCTTTGTTAAAATTGAAAAGAGAAAGTAAATGTGTTCAACTCTTTGTAACTTTGGAAGAAGTTTTAAGGCAAAAAAAATGAAACTTATCTCTCTTCCACTGACACAGCTCATTGCAGCATGACACTGGGAGATTAATTTTATAGCTCCAGACAGAAATCAAATAAAAGGAAGAGTCAATGCCCTTTTTAAGCATCAGTAGAGAAAGATCACAAGTACACAGCCAATATTAAAATGCAGCCAAGGTTTATGGCCAACATTTAAGTAGATTTGTACTGGAAGAACAAAAAATAACCAACTGTGTAAATGGAGATGGGCATACTACCACCTCACCTGCTCTGCACCCAGAAGTTTTCCTCTTTCATTTCTTGGCAGTAAAGAAGCTCCTTCTGAACCAAACAAATATGTTTAAGACTTGAAACTCAAATTCACTAAGTCATTTCCTGTCAATACCTTCAGTCTTCATAAAAAGAGGTTTGTCAAGAAATTCTCATTGTACTCCATCTTCAGCTGCTGGACAACATTCTAAAAAACCCTCTATAACCTCCAAGAATAGCCTTTTCTGAAAAAATACACCCTGGTATCAACGTATCCAAGCCAGTTATGCACAGCTCCTTCCTGCCATCTGCTACGAATGAAGAACCAGCCAAAGATACTGGGGCACATCTTGGTACAGACATCTAAGTGGGAAAAAATGCAGCCATACAGAAGTTGCACTGCCAGCTAGCTGTGTATCTATCTAACTGTGATGACACTGATACCTGAGCAAGTAATCACAAAAGGTTCAGGTATTGTATGTCAGCTGCTTCACAGTTAGAGCCAACATACCTATCCTTACGGTGGTGTAAATCCAAGGCAGTTGAAGACCACTTGTGAATAAACAGCAACCAAAATTTATCACAGAAAAAAAAGCAAGAGCATGCATTTTTTATTAAATACTCAAATTTACATTTTAAATTCCACTGCAGTAAGCTTCTTACACCCAAAAATGACACTACCTGGCCTGGAGGGATGCAGCTTAGGGTGCAGTCCCTGAAAATAACCTAAATACTTCATTTAATGTTTAGATGTTGTCCCAAAACACTGTTTCTATGAGGAAAGACCCATGCAGTAACACTGACTAGAGTAAAAATTAGAAATTTAATATTCCAATGAAATTTCTATATTTTTGTCTTTTGGATTTTAACCCCTATATGAAGTATTTAAGGAGGCGCTGTCTCTCTCACAGCAAGACAGAGAGTATCTCTGTGAAAACAAGAAACCATGAAAAAAATTACTGTCAGAGAAATACACAAGGAAAAACTGCAAGGAAATGAATACAAAGTCCCAGTAAAACTGACAGGAAGAAATAAGAAGGTTCATCTGGATAGAAAATTGACCGTATAAACACTTCTTTGCATTCCGTATATATTTCCATCAGGGGTTTCCATTTGAAATGTTCTCAGTCTGCAGTCAAAACCAGATTTTCCTGTCTGATGGACATGAAAGCTCAAATTCACCTCTGCAAATTAACTATGTTCTTTCCGCTTCATACATCAACTATTAGAAGCAACGTTATTTCTGGAACTGTATCTTAGCTTACAATTTGATGATTATGGTACATCAGGGAGAAGAGAATGCACCTTGCTCTGCCACAGCTACATTTTTATTGACTCCACAGTACTGAATTGGGAAATTTCTTTTTGTCAGCAAACTAAGCAGGTCTGACTTGGAAGATTTAAAGGCTGCAGATCTGGCATCCGTGATCAGTTCATGCCTGCAATGACAATGGGATGGCAGAAAGAATCTGCTTAGTCTAGGAAGCTACTGCAACTATTTACAACAAAAACACTGAGGGATAATAGTCTACCAGACTTTTGCCATAATTTTCTCTAGGCAGAATGTGTTTCTTTGTGAAAGGGGAGATTTTCTGCACTCTCACCTCCAACCCACCTCAGCATTTGCAGCCTGTTATTCAGGCTGCAAATTACTACCAACAGTACAAAGTTCATTACCTACCAACAATACAAAGTAATCTCCCCAATAGTTCCCAGTGAGTGTGCAGATTTTGGGTTTTGTGATATATGGTCTATCCTTCTGGGTAAAGTCTATAGCCTCCCAGTTTAGACCTTCAAACTCCAGAACCATGAAACATAATATTAAGATCTCTGAGCTTGCACTCTCATGAATTCTCTGAGGCCTTTAGCAAGATTTTTCCTCATGTACCCCTAAACTTCTCAAAATCTTCTTTGACTCTGAAAACTGGGTTTCTCTCTCCTGAGGAAAATATCCTTTGCTGGTGATGTCTGATTAAAAGTCTATCTCCCTTATTCTGTAAAGAGGAAACAACAGAAATAATTTCTTACTGAAGGAAAAGCCATGAGTCCAAAATTTCAGAGGAAAGGGGGATTGATCAAAACAATTAACTTTGATAGACTTTTGGTCTTAGGTCATCAATCAGCACTGTTAAGAACTGTGGATCTTGTAAGAGGCATTGTACTGGAAAAACAGAGAGAAAAAATATAATCTTGACATTTCTATGAGACAAGAAAAACTCAGGGGATGTACTCACAGACAAAGTAGAACTGCTAGATTAAAACAACCAACTTTATATTTAAATAGAGCAGGTCAATGACAAATTAAATATGGAACTAATGGTACTTTGTTCAATCAGTAAATTTTATGACTGATTGTTGTCATAACTGGTGGCATACACATTTTTATTTTCATTTTAGAAATAAGTGCTGTGGCTAAAATAAACACAGATCTTTATGCTGTCCTTTCCAGAATTATTAGCCTATATATTTTATGTGGACATTCTCCGTATATCAAGATATAACTAGAAGATTAAAAATTACAGAGACAATAGAAATTTTGGTATCACAGATTTTGTGATTTTTTTTATAGCAGGCTAAAATAATTTCTATTCAATGCAGTATTTATTGAATTTTAATGTCCCTTTGGGTTTTTGTTGTTATTACATAAATAATTATGTAAAAAATTAGTTATATGCTTATAATTCTTTCATTTAGATCATCCTCCTGATTAATGTTAATTTGCATGCGACTTTGGGGTGTTTGTTTTTTCTTGTTCCTCCTACAATTCTCTTACCTTTTTCTACCCAGTACATAGAAACGAGTTCGCTGAACTTGCTTTCCAAGCTATCCCAAGTAAGTGTGAATTACTTTGCTTACTTGCATCAAAATGCCAGATCCTACACAAATTCTCCTTTTTGCTGTTTTACTTACTTATGCTCCCTGTTTGTGTCACTCTAGTAAGTGAAAATTAGCAGCACGCTGACCCTCACAAAATGGCTGAAGTAATTTGCTTTTATTTGTTTTTTTTATTACCTGCTAACTCCAGAACTCTTTCATCTCCTGAAGATAATCACCTTCCCTTATCCAAATAAGATGAAGGTCTCAGTGGTTGCTGCAGCTGCCACTGACCAATGTTTAACCCAATCTGGCCCCAATGCTACTGTGGATCTGATGCATGCAGAGCCTTCCTGGTACCTCTGAACCCTCAGAACACTTCAAGGAATCTCTGAAAAGGAAGTCCCAGGAACATATACATGCAAAGAGATGCTGGCTAGCTAGAAGAGCTTTTAAAAGTCTGGCCTGTCTTTTAGACTGTGCTATAGACAAAGCTTCTTAAAATCATCAGCACTTACATTCCTTTCTTCCTCTCCCTTGTTCACTTTTAATCTGAGACCACTACTTAAAACAATTAAATGTTTTCCCTTTCTGAGTTCTGTCTGTAAACAAATACCTGTCTGAAAATGAATGTTTCTCTGTCACGGTCCTCAAGAGCAGAAGTGATCCCTAAATATAATTAATTTTCTGTCAGTTTCTACTCACCACTTTTAAGTCTACCAGTATTTTCTATCGTAATATGATATTGCCTCTACTCACATAGATTCTTGGGTTTCTCATCTCTGCGACAGACTCCATCTGCCCCTGAAGTTTTGCTAATCTTTAGACATTCTAATATCCTGATCATCTGTTCAGGTATGGTCTTGATTTCCCTCAGTATTTCTTCTTCCTCTCATAGGAAATTTACAGCCATTTCCAGCATCTGTCACCCACTCACTTGTGAATGTTAAGGCAAATCATTAATTTAATGTTTAAAAGTTCTGTCCATTAATTATGTTAGCTTCTTACTCCAGCTACCTTTATGGACTTCCCATGTAAAGTACATTAAAATTCCTTCACAAAACAGCTCAGCATGTCTTTTCTCATGTTGACTTTTTATAGGATTAGGCTTCCCACAAAGAATATGTATTTGCCTTCCCCTTCTATGAAAGCTAAAATAGAAATCCATTGTGTGCACTAGTTTGTTTCAAATATCCCATTAACTACCTGGTCTCAACTGTGACATATACTAATTGCTTCGATCATCTGTGTTAAACCCCTGATTTTCACAGAACCTAACCTTTTTTTCTGTAAGCATTTCAATATAATCACTTTTGAAACTGAACTTTAAATTGTGAGGATTATTTTAAAAATCAAAGTAACCAGACCTGAAGCTTTTGAAAAAATGTAAAGTGATGGCATGTCTTCCAGAAAACCAAGCAGAAGTCTCTATTGCTATGACTACTCATGTTGTATTTTTGTACCTATTTACTTTTTAACTTTCCTTATTGCCCTCATTCAGAAAAAAAATTTAGCTTTCCATACTAGAAAAGAGGAACAATCTACACACTGACACAACTTTTTTTCAACACCAGACAGTGCTTGTCTTTTAAATAAAAACTTATCACATGTTCCTCTAGAAAGTTAGATCACATCATCTGCTTTGTGAACAAGTCAATGTCCAATGCTTTCAGCCTAAATTTTTTTATTATTTCTGCATAGCACCTTTAATGAGTGCCCATTGATGTTCACCCACAAAACTCTTCTCCACACTGCCAAAATCCACTTCAAATCTCTATCCATCATAACATCTGTTCCTCTGTTTACCTGTGATCCCCTCACACAGAATCTAATGGAACAAAAGTGCCAGCCTTTTTGACCAATGCCTGTTTATTATTTTCAAAATAATCAGCTGTAAGCTATTTGCCTTCATCTTCAAATTCTTCCTCATTTTCATCCTACCTATCATTTGCAATGAGCTCTGTCTCCAGTTAGACCATAATGTTGGCTTCCACTATCCATTTGTCAGATATTTTTAAACAAGCTCCTCTGTGATTTTTTCCAAGCATCTGCCACACAACCTCATTATCTTCCTTCAAATCCCTCATTAAAACTCTCTTGCTGTGATGCCTACAAAAAAACATGAGAAAATGTTTAAGCTAATAATGCACTGAGACGCTTTCTCTCATACTGACCAACGTTGCCTCATTGTTTCCTTGTGCTCCTTCAGCTGTCTCAATACACGTGTTGTCTCTTACATTTGAATCATAACCTCCCCATGTGGTCCTGGTTTATGACTTAGAGCTCTGGTGTTGATAATATAAATAAGAATCAGAAGAAAGGCTTTTCCCCTCATTATACTTTGCTAGCTCCTGCAAACATGTTCACACTTCTCTTTTGTGGTAGTTTCTGGCAAGTAATTATAAAAAGCACCTCTAATATAATCTCAAAGTCCTCTCTCCCTTTTCAGGGGGGACCACCCAGCTGAAGGACTAATTCATTCTCTATTCAAAAAAAAGTATTTGTAAAGGGGAACTATGGGTAAGAGGGAAAAGCTAGTGTTTCAGCACACTTTTTCCATAAAGGAGGGAGAATTTCAACTTTGATTTCTCTCCATCTTGTTCCTGCCCCTTAGAAAAGTACAAATAGGATTCACTTCAAGGGAAGGATGAGGTCTTTTCTGGGAATTAGCAATTTCCTTTCTTCCTTCCCTGACTGCCATTGCTTGCTGGATATAGCCCAAGTCCTGCTGCTTTTGAAGGCACAGATTCCTGCTCTGGCACTTCTCATGGAAAGGATTTTCCTTCAGGATGGGAAAGAATTATTTTTCCACAGATAATGGAGAACAGAATGAAAAGTGAATGTTTTTCTCATCACATATTTCACAGTTTCTCAGTTCAGTATTATTTTCATTCTCAGATCTCAAAGTTATTTGTAATCTTCCCTAATACATGCACCCAAAGCAACTCTGCACCTGCACTAAAAGGACTTCTTTCTAAAAACTGAACCTTCTCTGCATGGATCTCAGAGTTACAGTGAGGGCTGATGTTTCCACTCTGGCTTTTCTAGGTATATAATATGTCCTTAGCCACTGAATTTTTCCTTTTGCATTTTTCTCTTTCTGTCCTTTTTAGCAGGATTGATATAACACTCATAGGAATGACCCCTATTCATAAGAAGTATAGACATTTCCCTGCTCTGACACATTATCATTGAAAATACTACACAGAGATGTAGAAATTGTTTTAGACAGATACAATTCAATAATGTGCTCAGCAAATATCTGTCGATCAGCTGGAGAACTTTAGCACCTATCCAACAAGAGATACACATGCAAGAAAAATATATAAATTTATACACCTACCAAATTTCCCACAGACACCAGTAAATCATACAGCAATTTCTGATATTGAGATATAAGCAGTCAGTTTTGATATCTGTATGTTCTGTGTTCAGACAAGAACACACAAAGTCATGGGGTTTATATTGCTCAAATTATTTAGGATTTTAGGAAAGCTTGATACTAGTTTTTTCCTGTTTCCATTTTGTTAACATAAAACACCAACAATGCAAGCTACGAAATTATATCAGTTATGCTCATGAATTACACAACTCTGCATCAAATCCTTTTATTCAATTTGAGCAATGGGAAAATTATTTAATTATGGAAATTGAATCAGTCATAGAGTTCATTAATCCCACAGCACATCCACAGGAGGTGAGCATGGAGCTGCAGTGCAAGTACTGGGCAGAGCCAGAGGCTGTTCTAGCACAGAAACAGTTTGGAGACAACATGGAGCAGGTGTAATCTTCACCTTTTCAGGAAGCATTTCAGAATTGCAGCTGTGGAGTTTCTTTGTGCTTCTAAGAGAGTGAGACAGCTCCATGCTGTTAGCATAATCTCACTCTACAAAGGCATCAAATGCAAATGTACTGTCCCCACTTTGATTTCATGTTGACAACATTGTGTCATGGCTGATCAACCAATCTCCATTTAATTTTAATTTCTTATCTCAAGAGATATTCAACTCTTTACAACTTTCACATCAGAAATCTGTTAGAAAAATAATAATAAAAAATGCAGGTGAACAGGAAACTGCTTTCTATAGTTAGCACCTGCTAGCACCTTACTAGCAGCTATGCAGCTCTGATGGACTTGTTACAAAAGAATGAACTTTCTCTCCATGCAACAAAGAGGTTTGCTTATTATAAACACAGCAGAAGCTCAGCTTTGAGAACTCACAGTGTAAGGACTTTCTCTTCCACATAAACATGACTTCTCATCTTAGCCCATGAGAAAGCTACCCAAAGCAAAAAGCAAATTTTCATCTTAAAATGCTGAACCACCTTAAGAAAAGACTCAAGTACTCTCAGGGAAAAGAAATCTAAAATAAAACCAACCAAAGAAAAACCAAAAAAAAAAAAAACCCACACAAAAAAACCCCAAACACCTAAGTACATAATCTTCCAGAATTTCTCTACCTGTTTCTGGTTTTTTTCAGTGGGTTTTGATCACTTTTCTAGTATCACTTCCAACATATCTCATACCAATATCAACTTCAATCTCTCTTCAAATTCAAAAAGATATCTTTACCTGAAATTGTGCTCTGATTTAGCAAGAAATGACCTTGCAAGACAGCATGATGGGCAATTTAAGTGAGCTGAGGAAATGTTAATTAACAAGAGATTAAGATATTAGAATTTGGTTTAGATTATTTGTGTAATGCTATGAATAAAAAAAAAACAATCAAAAAAGAAAAAGCAATAATGTAATCATGTAACAAATGAAATTAAGGAGGAGAATCAACTACCTGATCTATAGTCTATGGATCCAATTTGAAGTTATGCACCATTTACAAAGATCTTCTGAATAATTCACCCAGGGGAAAAAAAGTTCAAAAAGTGCTGCCCAATAAAGCACAGAGCTTTACAGTTCATTTAAGCTATGTTTCTTTATGCACAAGTACCCATATCTCCATTATGCATCCAAGGGTGCACAACCACAAAACAAGGTGGACTGTGACAGAAAGAGACATGACCTGTTCCAGTTCACAATTCTCATTTAGTTGAGAAAAACTAAAATGGGTATAAAATGTCAAACTGCCTGATGTACCCTAACTTAAAATAAATGTTCATTACCTTTGATGGTTTTATTCTGAGTTTTGCTGTAATAGAAATAAAGGATGAAGAGGATAAGAAAAAAATGTAACCCCTTAAAGAAATTTCCCAAGGAAATATATTTATGCTGAAGCATAATGTAGCTTGCAGGTTTTGCGGCCCCACATATCTTACCAACATCTTTTACTGATCTGCAAGGTTACATCAGCAGTAAAGGCTTTTGATCAATCAGATTTCAAAGTAAGTAATAGATAGCAAACCCACAGATAATTAGACAATATAAATGCAATAGGACAGTTTAGTAAGTTGGGCAAAAGCATCAGAAGAGATTTTTTAAAGCCTCCCAAAAAACATAAATTTTATGAAGAAGGAATTGTCAGAACCTTACACCACTCCATGATCTACAACACGTGAAACCACTGGATAAAGAGGAGACTGAGTCAGCTGAAAGTTCCCATCACCTCGGCATCTTTAGAAATTTTTAGTAAAAGGAAAATTTCATGGAAAAATGCAGTAATGTTATTTTGTATATTTGACAATGGCCTAGGGACTGTGAGAACATACTGTCCCAATCTGCTGTCTACATTTCAAGAGAAATGTTGATATTTTGTACTCAGTTGACAGAAGAACCTTCAGCATGCGTAGCAGATCAGATCTCCTCATAGCTAAATACTCCAAGAGCTCAACACTTTTACAGAAGATTAGGATTTCCTCTACAGCTTAAAAGAATGTATATGGGAAGCAGAAATTTAATAATGGCTTCTCTGATCTACAGCAAAGAACAATTTTAAGGAGTCATCCCCAAAACTTAAAAAAAACCCATGAAAAACAATATGAATAAAAGCCATTAGCTTTGGAAAAAATTAGGAATTAGAAATGTGGAACATCTTATATAGGCCAAAAGTTCCCCAAACTCTTATAGCCCAAGCAAAGCAGAATATTGCACACATCACAGACTTCTCAGAGATAAGATACATGGAAATAGAGAAGGATCTACATTCACAATGAAAGAAAGACTACAAGACGTGAAATAGGAACAGGTTAAATATATTATTAAAAGAAATACCTTTACTGGAAAAACATTCAATTAAGATTAAAAGGAGATAGCTCAGTACTGACTTCAACAATATATCTACTTTCACTGAAGAAAAATAAAGATTATTAGATGATGAACGCACTGAATATCTTCAACAGCTGTAAGTTTACAGTTTCTACTGTTTTAGAACAGGAAATGAAGATGTTAAAAAATGGAAATAAGTGTTTCATGATATTGAAACTAGATTACTTTGAACAGATTTTATAAATTGCCTCTTCAGAGTACAGCATTTTCTGCTACAAGTACCAACATTGGTGAAGAGCACAGATGGAGTTACTACTGGCTAGACTGATCATGCACTTACTAAGACAGAAATCTTTGCCTCTTGGCATCAAAAATCTGGAGGGAGGTACCAGTAACTCATATGACTATCTTGTAAGAGATTCCTAAGAAAAGAATTTACATAGTAGAGAAAACATAAAATATATGAGCACATCGCGAAGACATTGTCTTTAGACAATTCAAGTTATGAACACAAATGGGAAGTACTGATTCAGGAAAAAAATCTGGAGTCTGGTAGATTAAATTGCAGATGTGTTAGTAGCAAAAAGAAGGACATTTGGAAAACAAAGGAGAGCACAAAAGCAGAGCTCCAGAAACACAACCAAATGTAAATGAACAACTTTGACCTAATATGCAACATGGCTAGTGCGCCAATGCAATCAATATAATCAGAAACTACAGAATGTGAAAAGACTAAAGAAGAAACTGCATCTACAAAGAAAATAACTGAACTTCAAGGAAAGAATGAATCAGAATAAATTTACTAAGACATGACTATCCTTCATGACTTCAGGACACATTTAATTGCACAAAGAGCCCTGTGTTCACTCTTGGATCCTTGGTACAGTGGGGTAATTCAGCTGGGGGCAATCCCCTGGAGCACCATGAACATGTCTAAGGTGCAAAAGCAAATGATAGACGTGACTAAAGAAACTGGGTTCAGTCTAGAGAAAAGTGTAAGGAAGGACCTTATTGTCAGATTTCTACTACCTAAAAGGGAGATATAGAGAAGATATATAGGAATAGGAAATTTTGTATGAAAACAAGAAATAAAGAGAAATTCCTGTTGAACATTATGAGAACATGAGTGTGATCAAACATGGTAACAGTTTCTTGAGAGACTAACACATTTATTTACAAAACTGGATTAAACACAGCCCTGATCAATCTGATTACCTTGAAACTTAGCTCTGCTACAAGGAAAACATTGAGGTAAATTACTTCCAGAAGGCAAAAACAAAATAAAAAACTGTAGTTTATAGAAGCCCTCCCTCAGATCAAAATAAGTTACAAAAAACAAAGTTAAAGGCAGACTGAAAACAATTAGCTGTATTGAAAAAACAGTTCCAAAATCTAAAAAGAGTTAATTGATAGTGAGAAGTAGGAGAATTTTAATAAGACTTTAGGTGAAAAGTTGAGAGGCAGAGAGTATTATTGACTGATTATTAGTAGAGATATGAGAATATATAGGAACAACAAGGAAGCTGGTGTAAAAAGACTGACCATTACAGTTCCCTGAATCTGTAGCTACAAAGTCTAGCCTTTTAGCATCCAGTGGCATAAGAAATTTTGCTTTCCAAGCTTTTCTTTTAAAGCTATTTCATACTTTTACTGCATTAGGCCTGAAAGTTCAGAGAGAGAAGGGATATTTTGTGAAAAGCATTCCCCCACTAGAAAATGGATTTTTATACCATTGTTGTTTTGCTGCAGGGGTTCATTCAAGTGTGAATTTGTTGTTTAATTATACCAGTTCCTATCCCCAGTTTCCCTAAGGGCTTTTGGTGTGTTAAGTGAAATACATTATATTCTGGGAAACTCAAATACAAAATTCAGAGCTTTCAGTGGTTCTTTGGAGGAGATCCTTACTATGGTGTGATGATGAGTTTTGGTAAGTTTTACATTTGTTCCTCGGGCAAGAGTGGACCTTTTCAGAGGATTATACGTTGTAGAGAGTTTGCTTCTGATGACTGAGTTTAAGGAGCCTGTGACCGTTCGAAAATTTTACAGGGGTATTAATGCATGAAGAAAAGAGCATCAATAATAAGAAAGTCAGATAAAATATAAAACTGAAAATAGTCTTATTACAAGGAATGGAAGCAGAGAAATATGGTAGGAGTGCTTAGACAAGTCCAGTAAAGAAAATGAAAAGGCCAACAACAAATGGCCATCTTCCAGGAAGCTGAGCCAAATTTTAAAGAGATTCAAGAGGCAATCAGAACCCTTAGGAAAAACAAGCACCAGGTGTCAACAGTGTTGCTGCTGAAATGTAAAAAACAAGAAGCTGTAATCTTAGAGACCTCATCTATATTTTTTGAAATGTAGGTCTGTGAAAAAGCTAAGGGAATTGAAGAAAGCAGGCATATGTCTAATTTCAAAAAGGAAGACAAAATGTAAAGAGACAGTCTGCTTTCTCTATTTATTATGATTCATAGAATCCTAGTTTTAACACTTTTATATAGATTTTGCCCTTAGAGGCAACAAACAATAGGAGAATAC
This sequence comes from Calcarius lapponicus, assembly GCA_039654755.1. Taxonomy (NCBI): domain Eukaryota; kingdom Metazoa; phylum Chordata; class Aves; order Passeriformes; family Fringillidae; genus Calcarius; species Calcarius lapponicus. The sequence goes on along the minus strand of CM077464.1, from coordinate 27,577,052 downwards.
AAGTGTTTCCAGGCATATATAACATTCCATAAATCTCATCTCTATGTATCAGATGTTTTCAATGCTTCAGTGGCAAAGAAAAATTGTAGTATGATCAGCATACATATTTAAATCGATTTTAAGGTCTGTGTGATAGCATTCTCCAACATGGTCTTTGTACTGCAATGAAAGAGATGCCTAATAAAATAATTAGGGTAGCCCAGTTGTCTTTACATGACTGAAATTTAGACTATGGAATAGGAAATTCCTATGCATTTTGTCCACAATATAGGATTATGAAAGGCAAAACTGTGTGTGGAAAAAATCTGGAATGGACCTGTAGGAAGATTATTACACAGGGTAGAAAAAAATTAGATTAGAATTAGAAAAAAATCGAGAAAATTCAGTAGCAGATCATACAGTCAGAATTCTGGGAAAATATTCCAGTTAAAAATTTCAATATACTGTTCTTATACCAGTACTGTATAACCACACAAAAGGCTGACCAAGAAGGAGGCAAGTTTTACTAAGAATCTGTAATGTAAAGGTGATGAAAAAGAAGAAATAAGAATCTGAACTTAGTTTATCAAAGTGATATAACAGTTCACTTTCTTCACTGCAGTTGATTTTTTCATGAGTACAATTGCAATAGACACTCAGGATGGGTATAAAGTCAGTAGTGAGTTTTGTTTATGCATTGAGCAAGAGGTTCCTTTGTTATAATGGGTATTTGTGGCCTGTCCTTAACCATACCTTGTTGAAGGTAAGCTTCTGAATTATTGTTAGACTTGACTTGATACTGTTGCATTAGAATTTTCCTGATGCCCAATTTTAATATTCAAATGCAAGATACAACAGTACTTTGTCTCTATTTTGTTTTAATTTAATAAAAGCTACCTACCTCAATCATTTCTGCTCTCCCTTTTGCTTTCAATGACCATTTCATGCCCTTCTTTATCGAGTAATTATCGCTCTAGGCAATTGCTAGATCCAGTTACAGTGAGTTCATTACTAGGTTTGATTTGAAAATTCATATTGTTTTTCAAAAGCAGAAGAATCACCTTATATCTTGTTGGTGATTAGCATATCTTGCTACAGAATATATAGTATTCTTGTTCCTTTTTAAAATACAATTTCTAATAGGAATAAATCTGCATATTGGCATCTCTGAGCCAAAAGAAGGATAAATAGGTCATTGACCTTGGAAAAGAATCACATGCAGAATTCAGGGCTATCATGTAGCATTTCATCATTATGAGATTTTATTCAAGAGGTAAAGTTTGCCCCTGCTCTCTTTTCATGGATCATTAATAGCTTTTTAATCAAGAAAAATTAGCTGAAGACAGTGTCATTTAGCTACAGCTATATAATGATCTTTATAAATGTCTCCTGAATACAGGGTCAAAACTGAAAGATCTCCCCAACAGTTCTTTTATTTATTTGCTATTTCTGTCTACTTTAATGTCTGGCTACTGTGTTATGAAAATTACAACTGAATATTACAGCTGAGGAAAGAATTGAAATATCTTTTGAAATAACAGAATAAAACTCACCTACTTCTAGTTCTCTCTTAAAAAATATTGAATGTATTGATCAACTTATAAAATGCCATAAAATTCAACAAATAGTTTTTATTGCACCAAAATGAAGAAATAAAATCAGAATCCAATAGTGTCGTGCATAAGGTTTTTCTAATCCTTCAGCATTCAAATCAGAAATCATTCCATTAAATCTTTTTTAAAACTATATACTTTCAGAAATTTTGTTTCAAATTCACATCTAAAAACATAAATTATACTACACAGACAAAAAATAGACTGTACCTGCATGTGAAGAGTGCCATTTATGTACAAAGACTAAATGTATCTCTTGCAAAAATCAACCCAGAGGCAATAGGATTTTCTATTTAAATTGGCTATTTCTGAATAAAAGTGTGATTTTGGGAGTATTTATTCAAACACCCAGCATATAGTAATGATGCTAAAACAGAAGGCATTCAAAGCTTGAAACAAAACTCCTCTTTTCATCCAAACATTTGTTTTGTTTGAATTTAGAGAGTAAAATTTTCCCTCCAACCAAACCTTAAAAATTCAAAGGTGTGATCCAAATTCATAAACAAACACAATATAAATTATTCAGATGTACTGCTAGATCACCTAAATAAATAACATCATCACTGCACTATTACTCTAATCTGAATTTTAGGAAAGATTACCTAATTTTCATAACATCTGGCACTGACTACTTGAATTTAAAAAAAAAACCAAAAAATAACAAACCAGAGTGAAACTATAATCTATGTAGAATTTTTACATATGTAGATTTTTTATATGTGCTTTTATGACAACACCTTCTTTTGTGTGATGATGTAACTTTGTAATTTCACTATATTGGCAAAGATTTGTTCTTTAGTAGTACCTCCAGTTGTACCTAGTAAAAATTCTACCTGAATTGTGAAGAGTAACCACTTGTCTGTCACAGTTTGATTTTTAAGATCCTCCAATATGGTTCAGAGTAAGCTTCTGACTGTCCCTTAGTTGTTGTCTGTATTCTTTATTTATACCTACTTTTTACTCATATCTCCACATCTTAAGATCAGATCACCTGAAGTTATGACTTTCCCAAAGACAGAGAAGGAGAAGATATCTCATTAATACACTTGAATAACAATGTACACACACCTATGCATATGCAGACCAAATGAAGTAAGTACAATGAACAGTATAATTTGGTAAGAAATATTGCACTTAATGTCAAACAAATACACCCAAGAAGAAATAATATCACTGGTTTGGTTACAACATGTAACCAGGCTCTACATTTTAGACAGAAATTGGGAAAGTGTCACCTGCTTTGGAAAGGCTCCAAAGGCACTCTACTCTGCAGTGGTCTATCAGGGCACAGCTCTTTTCTACTTCTGAACCTGATATGGAAGTCCTGATACATAGGTAAAATTTGTTGCATATCACCTATGTATGCTGAAATTATTCAGAGATTTATCTAGTACTGACTGCAACTAAACTCTACTATCTAATGTGGGTCTCACTCTGCAAAGTGCAGAGAAAGCAAAACCTTCTGTGCAATTGTAGCTGGGAATGGAGGGACAAATTTTTGAGGCTATTGAGACATCTAAAGAGGTAGGCTCTAGCTCCCCAGAACTTTTCAAAAGTATCTGTTCGCTAAGGCACAACAAAGACGCATTCAGAAGGAAAGAAAAATAGGCACCTACACATCTGATGATCCTGCTGTACCCAACCATATTGCTAAGCCCATGAAATCCTGTGTGCTTTTAGTTCCAAGTCATTTGTTCAAGACCTCATGGAAGAAAATGATCACTAAGCAAAAGATACAATATGGGATATCTTCTACAACTGGTTGTATTTCCTTTTCTAAGATATTTGCCTTACAAGGGCATGTTCATTCAGGAACTCTTTAACCAGGAATTCAGAACTTGCTGAGTGTTGTCAAATGCATCTGAAACACTACAAAAGCATCAAATCTACAGAATGTGTTTAAACATAGCCATCTAGTGCAGTTTTAGACACAATAAATTATCCAAGTTATCAGATAACCACATAAAATCAAATTTTAGAGGGAGGACTCTGTCTCAGGATGACTTCCAGTACAAAAATCTCCATTTATCCCCACGATCTGGTTGATCCGGTCATTTTATAATCTCCTGGATTGTGCCTCAATTGTAAATCAATTCTAAATAGATTTCTATCAGTTTGTGGCACCAGACAGCAGCATACACTTCAACTTTCAGCTTGCAATTACACAGTTTATCTGGTAGAAACTACTTACAGTAAAAAAAAAAAAAAAAAAAAAAAAAAAGAGTACACAGACCTGCCAGCAAAGGTCTAAATATATATCCACCAATGATGTGTCTATGTTATGAACTCAAAAAGTGTTTTCTCTAGATGATATCAAGATCAAACTCCTGTGTGGAACAAATGATAGCTAAAGATAAACAGTGTGTGTGGAACTTGATGTAAACCCTAGAAGTTTATGCTAGTCCCTCTCCCCAAGAGGCCAGCTGTAGGGTTTCATCACATCCCCTAGGAATGTTTGGGTTTGCTCAGAGACTGTGCCGTGGTATAAACAAAAACTCTAACCTTGGGGTTAATGCTGTCATCACTTAGCCTTTTAACTCTCCCTGAAGAAGCAGCACAAACTGGATAGCTTGAGGCATCTTCTGCATAAACTCAATTGGTGCATAGCTTTAAGTAACCCCTACAGACCTATTATTAAAGGTAAGATGAAAGGAAAGAATGCTCTTTTCTGAAACAAGGAGAGGGTGTTTGAATTGCTCTCTAGATTAGAGAAGATCTTGGTCAATAGCAGCTCCCAGAAAGAATTCCCCACCAGTACAGCCTACCTTGGATCTTGGATGACCTAAACAAAGGTGGTACCTGAACTGAAAGGTCTCAGGTTTTAAAACTGAGCTCTATGTGAAAGGAAATTGCAATAACTGAAGTAAAGATGGCTTGAAACTTCACAACAATGTATAAACTAAGAGGAAATGATGGAGGAAATACAGAAGATTCATGTTATGGCAGAGCCACTCTACCCAAAATTCTTCTCCCCACACCACGTTATACAGCTAAGTGACACTGGCCCAGGAAGAATGGGCTCCATGCAGAGCACTGCTCTCACCTGGCTCGGCTCACCTGGGCTCCCCATGCAGGCCTTCTGCACCCACTTGCTTTTGCCCTAAACCACTTCATTAGTTCAGATGCCTGTAGCAGTAACTTGTAATATTCCTTCTGAGTTTGGAACATACATAAGAAAGAGATTGCTGAGTACATTATCCAATACATGAGTGTCCACATGGATTTCTTACCTTCTTAGGTGTATTAACTTGCTAGTTATTCCATGTCCTGTTCTGATCAGAAACTAAAGAAGACCAGCAACAAGAATAAAAAAAAATATTCTTGTAATGAATTATCTACAGTGTATTTTCTGGAAAATATCAACAAATACCAAACTTACCTGACTCACTATTCCCCATGTACTTTTAGAGGATCAAGAACAGCTGGGTAGATGGGCAATGATAACAGTCTTCAGAAAAACAGGGTGACAGCAAGATACAATGGCAAATCCAGTAGAAGAGGAAAGGTGTAAAGAATGGTCAAAATAGGTGAGAAATATCAGGAAATATAAAACAAATTCACTTTCCAACATAACAGGTGATTTCTGAGTGTGGATAGAGGGACCGTCTCAAAGGAAATGAAGACTGCCGCTACAAGTGTAAGGGCTTCATGGTGGGTGTCAGAGGTTGGTTGTTGTACTGAGAGGTGGGGTGGAAGTCAAAAGGGTCAGATAAGAAGGGAAGATACTTGCTCCAGGTAAAGCTGCAGGGTGGCTTTGAAGAGACCTACCTGATCATAGACCTAACTCTGCTGCTCATTTTCTGCCCTCAGGCAATTAATTTTGTTTCTTTGAGATTCTGTTTTTCCTCCTGTCTTCCCTGACATCTATTTTGAACTGTATGTTGTTTAGGATAGCAGCTGTTCTTACATACTTCCTTGAACAATGGGGGTCTGATCTCACGGGAATCATCTAGATGCTCTTAGAATATAAATAAATAATCTTAATTTAGCAAATATTTATTGAGTTCTCTCACGTATTAGAACTAATTACTGCCACTTTCCCTTAAAGAAATAATCCATCACTCTGCTGATGATAAAAGAGCCTTTTGAACAATGGATTTAAAATCTATCTATTTGGATAAATAATTTGTTCTTATTTCTTTCCTATCGCTTTATGCAAATTCCTTGCTCCCTGTGGGACAACTCTAAACTCTCTAAACAGGGTGGACTAAACCAGTATTGAGCAGGTTCAGATTCTGTGCAATGTAAAGATGCAAAGAGTATTTCCAAAGAAATAGAAACTGTGTACATACGAAATTTACATTCCACTCATAAGTTGTAAATAAAAGAGCTGAACTATGTGGGAGATGACTGCATAACCATCTAATTTGATAATTATATCTTAAAAGTAGCATTTTTCTATTTATTAGATTTGTGATCACACTATAATAATTCTAAGAAATCCATTGTACCCAGACTATCTTATAGTAGCAGACCTTATGGCTTAACTACACCTCTGGTAGGCACATTTTCAGGAGTAGACATTTCCTTCAAATGGATCAGATTAGGAGCTTAAATTCAGGTATTCAAAGACTTCTTTTCATAATTAAATGGGACGTCACAGCCCACACTCAGGAAAGAGACTGAAATTTTGAAGTTTGATATCCTGCATAAGAGGTTTGCCTGCCTAGAGATTGTTTACTTCACCTATTTAGAAAGGGTTTGCTCTGGTCATTACTGGAAATATTCCCATGAATTTCAGCAGAACTCACCACAGGGAGATGGCTAAAAAGTAGTAAATCTCCCTTCTAGAAGAACAAGGAAAACTGGTTTATATTTTGTCTACATATGTCAAATATGGAATGCATCAACACAAAACACAAAACACTGAAACCTATCTTAAATTTCAGCTCAACAAATGTGATGTGATATAACTGAAAAAGAAATACTGTAAATAAATTCTTTCTTTACTAATTCTTTCTTTACTAATAAATACTTTCTTTACTAATAAATACTTTCTTTACTAATAAATTCTTTCTTTACTTCACAATTAATTTTGTAGAGGTTTGAAATCCCATTCTATGTATGCAACAATTTGAGCTACATATTATTCTCATATCAAGCTGCTGATTTGCCTGTTGTAACTGGAATGAAAATTTTGGCTCATTGTCCTAAATTTTTCCAGGATAAAGTTTTATAAAGGTTTAAAGAAAAAGCCTTGCTATAAAAAAGGCTAATAGCATTTCTAGTTGACATTTTAGAATTTTATCTACCTTTAAAAGAGAGCTCTGTTATGGTCCCACATGGTAACCAGATTAACCTGGGGTGGATGCTAAACAAGAGAAAGATATTGATAAGATAAATGAAGTAGTTCTTCATTTACCCTATTCCATAGGTATCATTAGTCTCAGGGAGCAAAACTGGATACTAATCTAGTGACAGAGGACTAAAAAAACCCATACATGAGAAATACTGTGGTGAGTGTGAGTCATGGGTCAGGTGATGAGATATGTGTTTTTAGTGATTGTTTCAATCCCTGGACTATCAAGCAACTGATGGTCCCTAAAGCTGTATCCATTAATTCCATTTAAGAGTACTCCTGGTGTTCAAGGCATAGTCTAGCAGTGGGATGAATTTCAAGGATTAGGAGGTTAATTCAAATTTGGCTACTCTGAGGTGTATAACCTTCCTTATTTCATTGTGAGGCTGACTTTCGCCTTTTGTCCCTGTACTGTTTAAGCTTCAATCTTTGTGTGGCAGGTACTCTCTCATACTATTTATGCACACAGCTCCTAGTACAAGATGTCCTAAACCTCATTCAAAATCCCTGGGTACTTCTAAAACTAAAAACAGAATCAGAAATTCCATCGAAGCAACTCACTATACCTCTAGAGGCATATACTCAGACCTGGGAACCTCATTTTCTTCACTAGTCCATATGGTGGTAAACCCCCAAAAATATGTTTAAACATCATCCTGCCACTGGAAGAAGAATCTGGTTCAGTCACAACTTTTTCTCACCACTGATACAGACATGAAGAAGATTAAAGAAAGAAAAAAGAAACTGGAAAAAGAAAGACAATAGACACAGAGACTGGAGATATGAAGCAGCGGAGATCTTTCACTGTCCAGAACTATGGGCACTAGCAGGATAGTATGTGATTTTTCTTGATGAACAAGTTCAAGCAACATCACCACAAAATAGCAGGGCCACGGTATTGCTCATGTGAGACTTTCTTTGGCTTCATGAGATATCTGACAGCCCAGACTTCTGCACTGTAATCATGCCTTAGGGAGATGATGTTCTTATGCACTGCCTCAGTCTTAGTTTGCTTTCTGCTGATAAGTTTCTGAAATAAGCTCAGAATCAAATTGCATCAAATTAACCAGTTCCACAACAGTGCTCCAATCTCCTGGATGCCTGTTGATTGTGGAAAGCCTGCAAGTATCAAAGCAGGACTTGGACCTTTTAATCACCTCTGAGATTCTAAGTTGATTCCTCTCTATGAGTTTAACATGGTTCCCACATACTCATTCTGAAGATAAATTTGATTTTATCCTGTTCAAAAATACAAATTAAAAGAACAGAGGCAGATTTTTACTTTCAGCCATTGGCTTCTGGTATCAGCACAATTTCTGCTGCTTTTAATTTTGTGCCTGCTATTAGAGTAAATAAATCTGCAATCATGTCAATCTATTAAAAATTAGAACCAAAGGTCAGCAAGTTTTCCATAATAATAATAATATAAAGTTTGTATAGATTTAAAATTCTTATGTATCTTTCCAAGCAGCATAAAACCCTTCCATTTTACAACAACAATAACAATAGGTAGATTCTCAGTAACCTAATGACCATTTTTAATTTATTTTGGGCCTCTACAGTATAAAATTGTGTTTCTGAAGTCATGCAAGACTAGCAGAGTCTTTCAATAAACAAACAAAATAAAACAAAAAACTCCCACAAAAATAACCCCTACCATTTGAGCAAGAAGTTTGCTTAAAATGTCCTTTACTCTCATTTGTAAAAAAGCTGTCACCAGATGGAATGTGTTCTCGACTGCAATGCTCAAAGGTACTCATTAAGTCCAGGAAAAAATATATTTGAGATGAAATTTGTACATAACCTTTGCCCGCAACACTTTTGAGGTTCAGACCTATTCCAATAAGCTGGGAGTAGTGTTTGTTTGAATAGCTGGCTGGTGTTTTTGTGATTGCACTGTGTCAGGTTGGTTGGCAGACTGGCTCTTTATTTAACACAGACCACAGTCCCTTTGTAGTCAAGCAGTTTGCAATCATTTGTTTGTCCTCAGAGTACTTTAAAATTACAGGAAAGTCATTTATGCTATTGCACAGCTAGAGGACAGAGGCAGACACAACTCAACTGTACCTTGTTTTTGGTACAGACTTAAAATTTCTTATTGTCACTGAGTGCAGGATCACAGAGCATCATCATTAGGACCACCTAGAGTGAGTAAAGGTAGCAGAACTGCATCCAGATCATTGAGATTAAAACTTAGAATGTGGATTTCCACAGCATTTTAAGGGAAGAAAGAACTTTCCTCATAACCTTGAGTGAACTGCTTCAAGTACACAGATAAAGCCCACTCACTAAAACCCCTTCAGACCTGGTCCAGCTGGGTCTTTGTACCTCTGTTCTGCGACAGGTATACAAATTTTCCCATTAGCAAAATATTTCTCTGTCCCCCCCTGAAGGAGACAGAGTGTTGGGCAGGAACTGTGAGAAGCCAGTCTGTGCTTCCAATGCACAGCATCTCATCCTGGATTGATGCAGGCACTTAAAATTATTACCTAGAACAAAATTAATTTTCTTGGTGTACAAAGAACATCACAGAAACAAAGCCTAAAGCCCTGAGTCCCAATCCTGTACCTTTGGCTATGAGATCATCTCTCCTGATTGGCTGTAAATCAGTTGGAAAGGCTGGTGTCAGATGATGTCCAGCTTAACTCTGCAGGTGGCTTAAATTAAAGAAATCTGATCTAAGATGCACTGTGAACACTGAGAGTGATTTCCTAAAGGTATCAGTGGCCTTGATATTGCAGATCAAGTATGCAAACACAGCCTGCTTGTAAAAATAAGGGTATCCTTTCCAGATCAGAGTTCTCCACATGCCTTTCAAGGATGCAGAGTTAAAAAAAAAAAAAAAGCCAAAACACCAACCTCTTTCATTTTATTAGGACATTTGTAAAAGTCTTGTTATAATTTCAATTTCCCAGTCAGGTTGATTTATGGATTTCCCCCCTTGTTTATGGCTTTTTCAATGCTCCATTTTATAGAAGCCATGAATACATCAGGATTTGGACCGAGGACCTCAAATAAGTAGCTCAGCATCAGCTGACAAAGCAGCAGACTGATCTAATAAGATTTTTTTGCTCCAGGTTCTCTCAATCTGCTTTGCACCAATTACACAAGGTAGGGTCAGAAAGAAGGCTTAACCTAGAAATTTTTTTCAGAGATTTTAGCAATGCCATGTTCAGAACTGTTTTCCTGATCCCTATTATGTTGTTAGCCCAGCAGAGGGAAGAAACATGTCACAGTAGGAGCTGTCTTAATATTACGTATTAGATCACTGATGGTAGGTGTGAAATATTCTGGCTTTGTTGTAGTGTGGGAAGGATTGTACAGAATTGCTAAATAAAGAAACCTGATTTTTTTCTTTTTCTTTTTTTTTAGAAAAATAAAATAAACATGAAGGAATCACTGCATGACACTTTTAATACAAATTGAATTAAGCCTGTGGATGTATCATGACTCTAGATGCTGTAATAAATAGCTCAGAAAAACACCTGCTTTGCTGGACTTTTTTAAAACTGGGTCAGAATAGGTCACTCCTAAATCTCCCAGAAACCAAAAAGAACTATTTTTTTTCCCAAATGCAAAGTAGTTCTATGAATATTCAAATATGATCTAATTAATTTTCTAAAAGCCAATGTCCTTTTCTGCTAGAACATAGATTATCATAATTTTATCCTTCAAATTTGAGAAAGAAAAATCATAAAATCCTAAATAATTTTTAAAACCTTCAAAGTATTATATGGAAGTTCCCTATGCACAGGATAATAACAGTTCACAGGTTTCTTAAGCTGGATGACGAAAAATCCCTTTAACCTTGTAAAACTTCAAGGTATAATGATCTAATGCTTTCATTCAGATAAATTGGTATGATTCTTATCAGAACTAATCAGACAAGCTTGTGGCTTTTTTTAATTCTTTAGGCTTCCACAGCAAACCTTTTCTGGTTTTTCATGCTTTGATCTTCATGTTGAAAAATTTGAAAATTAATCTATCACCATATATGTGATAATAATATACAGACATATCAGCAATATAGAATAATTCTCCTTCATTAAAAAACACCAGTTTATATGTTTTTTTCCTGGTTACTACAGAAGGGAAAATGCTAGCCTTGCATATGACAGCAAACAGTGTGGCTTCCAGTCCTCAGCAGTAAATATACCTGGAATATGGACAACGGTGGCATTCAGCCTGCACATCCGTCACCATTTGAGGAGTTTGAAGCGCATCTGGTCCTTCGGAGTATAATTCCCGTGATTACCCAGTTCAAGTCTTTCCCCACTATCGTATGCGCCATCAAATGACAGTAATGAAAATAACTGCAGCCATTATTATAGGGTGCAGGACTTTGCCATCTGTTGAGTATTAGCCTCTGGCTTCCCCCAACTGGCACGCTGTTGTGCCAAAATCGACACATCATCAGTGTCACCATAGCACATTTGTGTACATTTGTGTGGCTCTCCTGTTTACACATATCCCACAGAATTCCACAAAGCACTGCTAATAGAGCCAGTAATCACCAATAAAAAAGGTCAGATGGAACAAAGGTAGTTCAAGTACTGACACCCAAATACCACGGTGCGGAGAGGCAGGGACTGCAGATGAGATTCCCCATTGCAAGAAATGCATGCTTAAAAAGCTAATTCAACTGTGTTAAGCATATGTCAAGATCTGGTAGTGTCAAACCCTGATTCCAATAGACTTTTTGCTTTGCAATCAGCATCTGGAAAGAGTCTTAGGTGGAAGGGAATATAAGGCACTAACATAATACCCTGGAGAGCAATTAATACATTCATAGAGCTCTTCTTATAAAATATCACAGTTTGTTGTCATGTACAACAAAGTGTTTGACCTGTCCTAGCAGCTGAATGCCAGAAATCACTGCCCAAGCTTTAGACCATAAAACTTTCTCTTGTTTTCTGAAGACTCAAGTCCTTTGAAGATAAAAAATGGATATAAGCAGTCTGATATCAGAAATTCCCTGAGTTCAGAGAGCTCATCAGTCACAAGACTGCATCATCATTAACAATATACACATTCACATTACACCTTCAAGATACCATTCTAAGCAAAATCCTCACAGTTGGATTCTCACTTGCTATATCACAGATGACTAAGGTGACTCGTAAAATTCACATGCTATTTGCTGGCAAATGCTAGATTTTAATTGTGACTTCATCAAAGACAGTATGTCACCATTAGCTGGAAAAAAAAGGTCAAGATAAAGCAATGCACTAAATAATCTCAACAGGAAATACAGTCAGTGCAAAAGAACTATAATAAATATAGCAAGACCAAAAATCCTGTGAGGATTCATTGTGTTGACAAGGAATGTAAATTAAGAAATAAAGATGGAAAGTTCTTAGGGAACATTCATACTAATCATATCCTTCATGCCTGGAATCTACCATCTCCATTACATTTTTGTTCAGAGGTTATTATTTTGGAAAAATTGTGACTATGGTTTCATTCTCCAACCCATGGAAATAAGGAATAGAGGAAAATATCAAATCTATTGTCTTCAGCTAAGGAAGACAAGGAAGTAAGGGTGCCTTAATAGTGAATTTGACTGAAGAATAAAAACAATCATGTGTGAAGGAGGTTCTTGCCAATCTTTTAATAGCCCAAGCTCTCCTTACTTCTGAAAATTCATATGAGTCATGTACATGTATACACAAAAAGTACTACCTACAACAACAAAAAATACTAAGAAAAACAAACAGAATTGTTTACTCTCTGGACAGACTGCAGGACAGAAAATGCAGTTGGCATTTCCTGACAAACTACCTCTTGTTCCATACTCAACTAATCAGAGTTGTTGGTATTAAAATAAAACTGTAGTAGCTTAGAATTCACAGCTTTATCCAGAACCTACTAGCATGGTACTTTGGCAACCAATCTAACCATTAAACACTTAGTATTGCTCCTTCAGACACAAACCAAGGCTTCCTATCAGTGCTACAGTGAACTGTAACTGCTGTCCCCCTTTCTGGAGATTGCTGATTTAGCAGCAAGAGAGCAAAGAGATTTAAAGCAACAAGAATCAGCTTCAATAAATCTAATTAAGTTTGCTTAATTGAAGACACTAGATGACTCTCATGTCATCTTTATAACCTTAAGCTCTTAAATTACATAAACCAAGCAACAGAGGAAAGATGCATTAAAACATGTGGAACCATGGCCAGAATTTTCTTTTGATTTTCCTCCCAGTTCCTTCTCAGCTTGTCAACATGTCTATACATTTCATTAGTATTTTCCGTATTATCATTACCTTCTTCATTTTTGAAATAGATTAAAGGTGAAGAATATTGGAGAGAGAATCTTGCTTATTTCAGGCCCACCATTTTTGCAACACATGATTTTCGAAAATATGGGAAGTGACTCCTCTTACAGAGAAGTTAAAAATGAAAAAAGAATGAGCACAGAACATCCAGAAGAGTTGATATATTGAGGAATAAAGTGATCAGCCACCAATATGGTGAAGACTCATTTTAAGTTCCTTTTCATACTCTCCCCACATTAATGCACTAAGATAGCAGCTCTCTTGGGTTTCAGCTCTCTCCCCTCCTATCTCACTGTTTTTAATCAGAAGTTCAACCCTTAGAGGATAGAAATCTTTTCAATTAGGCTTATTGAAATGCTTCCATTACTGTGAAAAATTTTGGCTTCCATAAATTGGTATATTTTTAAGACATACCATGTCATCAAAATATGCCTGAACAGTGTAAGGCTTCAGAATCAACTGGATCAGAAAAAAATGCAGGATAAACTCAAATCCTGCAATAGAAACAGAGCTACATGCAAGTCACATTTCACCATAGCTCTGTGGGAACTGTAATCAGGCTAAGTGCTGTAAAATGTAGCTGCAATTACTTGCAGATTAAAAATTCCAGCCACAGTTACTTCTTGATCCAAAATTGAGGATGAAGAATTAGAGGTCACTCTGTTAAAATAAGAACATTTTAGTGTAATATGTCAAGGTTGTCTTGGTTAGGTTTTCATAGCTGCTTTTGTACCATACTGTAAATATAAATTCTATAAATCTGCACAAAAATTCTAAATATTCAAATGCAAAACCATGGACTATTCAAAATGCTGCCAAGCAAAATAATGCTACAGGCCATCTTCAGTGACAGAAGCACAGCTGTATTGAGAACCTTCACTGAGATCTCCACTAGAGCATGGGAGTATAAAGATTGGAGAAATGGCCCTGTAAATGTGCAATGGGCAATCTGCTGTGATTTTTAAGGACACAAAATTGGACCAAATTAGAGAAAATTATAAATCCAGACTATTTAGCCATCTCTGGTCAAAAGAGAGTAGACAAAAAGTCTAATAGTTTCATTAGACTATGAAGCTGATTTACAGTTTTGTATATCCCCAGCCATCTGGGAATAACCTGGAGACTTTGTATCATGAGGAAGAACACTAAGCTCTATCATCCACAGCCCTAAGTAGAGAGAGCATATTACGTGAAGGGAAAATGTGATAGAAGCTACAAAGAAGATAACAGAAGCCAACTAGAGGGAAGTCTGCCTGGGGAATACATGGGGGGAAAAAGGCTATTTATACTGCTGTGCTGAAGAGACACATATTTCATGCTTTCAGGAGTACTGCATAAACATATATACCAAATTCAGCTTAGTGTTACTTTCAACTCTCTGCTGGCTACTAGCTGCAACACTAATCTCTTCTTACATATACAGACTTTCTGAAGAACACAAATAGCTCCTGTTAGCTGAGCCTGATTGACATCCACCCCCTCATTCTGATGTGATACTGAAATATAAGTTTCTTATTTCATACCAAAACTAATTTTTAAAACAGAAAAAAGATTAAATTATGACTTAACTATTACTTCTTGAAACTGAAATTAAGCTTCTATCAAAAAGAATTACTGTGATCCCCATGTGTTAAAGGTTAGGCAAAAGCCTGTAAAAGAAGTTGCATCCAATAAATATGCTATACAGTTCCTACTGTGGTACAAAAACACCCTGAAAAGTACATAAGCATAAATCCAGTGAAATTCATTAAAAACCAGGCATGCCTGCAGCAACAGTTGTATAAATCATCTGGAATTTTTTAGTAAATGCTGAAAAATGCTTTAAATATCTTTGAAAAGAGAAGCATGTTGCTTTCTTAACTCTGTGAAAGATCCAGAGTCCCTAAAAGACACACAGGGATTCAATCAATATATCTATATAGTCAGGAGATATGGTAGTTATTACTCATTCATTATGTGGCAGTCTCTGAAGCTACATTAAAAGGACTGAGATGTTAAGGAATGGCTGGCTAGTAGATTGACACATGCCATTGTGCTGTATTTGATCAATCAAAAATAAATCCAGATAGTCCTTTGAGGATAAATAAGTAGATGCTCAAAAACATATCTGTGCAATCTGATGAAGACATTGAAACAGCAATTCATCATTGCTGTTTCATGAATGGTAATAAAGACTAACCAAATGACAGATGTTCTATACAAAGTCAGACGTTGCAGACAAATGCAAGAGATAAGAACTTTAACTCTTTCCAGTAATGACGGAAAAAAAAATCAAGCCAACATCCGGATGTAAACAGGAATATTCCACTAGAAAAAAATCTCCTGCTGTTGGAATAGTCCATTTTGCTCTGCCAAACTGCTGTAAGCATGGACTCTTGACACAGAGTGAAAATCAGGTTTCTTTGTACCAGCAACAAATCCCATAGTAATTCCTTAATACAAATCACCATTTGGTTGAAGAGGAATGTATTCAAGCAAGAGAGATATGGCACCACTGGAAAGTGGCTGGCAAGAGTGAGGAACACGCATAACTGATCCACCAGCTTCATTTAAAAGGTTGCTGGGAGCTAGTTTGCAGAAGTGAAAGTAGTCTCAGGTTCACACTAGGTCTACAGGTGATTCTTAAAGAGACATTAAACCACCCATGCATGCTGAACTACTCTTGCATTGTTTGTTCCTTTCTCTTCCCCAGCTGTGCTCTAGAACTGGGAGTCTTTTGCCCCTTGAGAGCTTAGAAATTATTCAGAGGTGATCAAAATATTGGAAGGGTTCATTGGTTCATTTTATGATGGTTTAAGCCAATCCAGGGTTCCCCTGCTGTCAAAAAGAAGGATCCTCTTTCCCATGGACTCAGATTGCAATTTCCTCCTTTTCATCAGCTCTAACACTGAAGGGAGACGTGAAATGAGTCACATCAGTTTACTGATATCTGATTTCTGGAGGGTTAGTTTTGGTGTAAGCCATCACACAATCAAAAAGTGCCAGCACAACAAGTAGGCAAGGCTAGGGGAAAGGGAAGGACCAACCTTTTCTTGATGCTGGCCATGGGCTAGCATTAATCTGAACACAGCACAACTGCCTTAGGAGAACTGATATTTAGCAGCAGCTCCATTCTCCACAGAGCAGGGAAGTAAAAAGCTACTGCTAATTAGTAGCTGCAAGTGTCTGCACTAGCCAGGGGACTACTAAACACTCGTAATTTCTGGCATAAGCTCAGATCCTCCAGGACCAAGTGCATATTTACAGCATCAGCCAATAATTAGAATTGATTGCCATTCCCCAACCTTCAGGAACTGAGCTGCTGCCAAATGCCCAGATCAGACAGGTGCTGGGGAACCCAAAAATGTCTTACAACTTCAGAAAGAGGTTCAAATATGGGTTCTTCCATCAGAACGGCTCTTCTTCTGAGGAATAAGGGCCCAGAAAAATGCAGAAATTGTGTTCTCCTGCAGGCTCTTGAATATTAACAATTTTCTACTTGCAGATGGTTCTGGCAAAAGATGCTAATGGTTTTCATGTAAAGGTTTCAGCAGTCAGTGCTACCTCAGAGAAAACTTAGCCTGCAGTAACAGCACTCAGATCAATCAAAAGCATTCTGTGAGATAGAGACTATTGCACTTTCTGGCAGGGGAAGATGTGGGAGTTCTGCAATGGGAAGATACATACCTTGGCTCACCATAAAGCTTTCAACCTTTTCACACAGCTATGGACTGATTTTCCATGTAATATTGCAGGGCTTCAAGGAAAATGAGTATCACAGGTGTGGCAAGCATTAGATATTTGCATGTTTTACTGAAGATGGCAAATTCCCAAGTATTGGCTGTGGAAAAGATTGTTAGTACTAAGTCAGAGAAGAAATTAAACACAATATATAAAATCAGGGCATGTCTGTACACACTCGAACAGCACCAAGCCTGAAAGAAGAAAGAAAGCTGAAAGCAAGAAAGCTTTCAGTGTATCAGTGTTGTGATTTTCTCATTTATGCAAAAAGATTAGCATCTTCCAAACCAAGCTTGCCTTCCACTTACAAAAGAACATGAATATGGTTCTCTCCTTTAATTATCCTAATAATTAAAACGTAGAATAATGAAATAAACTAGACATTATTTTGTGCTTTCTCTATTTCCAAATATTTACTTGTTTCTCATTTGTTTAGCTCTTTTTTTCATGGACACGTAGGCTAATTCTTGAAAGGTACTCATCAGCAAAGACCCTTTCAAGTGCCAAGGTGTTAGAAATTTTATTTCCCAGAAACTTGATACTTCACAGTATAACACTTGCCAGTATAATCTCAGATGAGAATTTTTATAAAAATGGACCTTAATTAAAATCTAAATGGAGTATTACACAGTGAAGGTGTTGATTTTAGTCTACAAAGCATTTTACTATAGTTGGGTTTTTACCAGAGAGTAGTTACTTTTAATAGCCAAGCCAGCAGCTGACATTTCCATGTTCTAGATTTCTCCTAACTGTGCACTGTGTTGGCAGGAGGACAGCTTTACTGTAGTTCTATCATCAACACAGAATACAAAAGGACAGTCAGCTTGATATTCTAGAGAGACAACCAATGGAAAGAAATAAAAGCAATTTATTTTGGACTTTTCTGTCAGTTAAATACAAAATTATTGTGCTTTTATTCATTTCAAAAACTGATTGCTTAAGGAAGTTCTCTGTAACTGTTGTTAATATATTTATCTTTAGCATATATAACAGCAGTGACAATATGACTTTGAGAATTTTTGTTATATTAAATCTCATTGCATAGGAAATTAACAGCTTTGAAATCATATTTTTGTTCAATTGGTCATCATTCCTATTATCCATCAGGAAGGTTAAGCCTCCTGGCTTGTCCTACCTCTGTCCATGTATCAGACCAGTATCATTTTGCATCCTCAGCCACAGGAGGTCCTTGAGCTGTAAATTGTTGGAGAGTGAAGATGCATGACGGAGCCCTGCTTTCCTGGACACAGCTGAAAATCTGCCTGTCCAGAAAGTGATGAAATGGTGAATTAATTCCTTGTATTGCTGTGCTTGTGTGTGCAGCTTTTGCCTTACCTATTAAACTGTCTTTATCTCAACTGGTGAGTTGTCTCAGTTTACCATTCCGATTCTCTGCCCATCCCACTGGGGGAAGGGGGGTAAGCAAGAGCTTGTGTGGGGCTTGGTTAAACCAGGACAAAGAGGAAGGCTGTCCTGTGCCCCCAGTCTAAAGTGCTACAGAGAATTTCTCCATAAAGCTTGTTTTCTTGTATTTTACGTTGGGATAACTGACACTTATTTTTGTTTCTGTCCGCCATTAGCTGACTTCAAAGGTATTTTATAAATGAGAAGATTCTGACAGTCAAAACATCTATTCCTTCTATGATCTGTTTTTATTTGCTGGAAGATTTTCTTATGAAAACACTATTTCAAGATTTTCTTACATTCCCAGTTTTGTAAATGTGAACTGAAAGGCACACACAGAATATTAATCAAGTCCTAATTCTGTCTTTAAGGTCAAACAGAATTTTTGAAGTTGATGTATCTGACAAAGGATTATGACTACAAGAGTCATATCTGCATCTTAAAAGGAGATTTGAGAAATGCCAAATGATTCCAGTTCTAACTGCAAAGCCAAGAGACAACACCTTTCCACAGAACATTTCAGCTGTTTTCACTAATTTACTCAAGTATTAGCTTTCCATTTAGATGGCAAGAATACAATCAACATAAAAACAGTTTCAACAATGTTCTCACAAGTGTTGTGCTACCATAAATTAGATCACCTACTACTCAGCAACATCTGAGACAGTATATAAGATTCCCAGCAAAGACTAACAAAGATGATTTTCTACCCTCCCTCTAGAGAGCATATGGAAACAACAACCTCTCTCACCTGCATGTGCCCTTCAGCAGCTTAGAAGTTATATACAGTGTATTAGTATTTCACTATCTCCTTTTGGATTCATACAGGGTGATAGGGGTTAGGGGTGCAAGGTAGAGGGGCAAAAAGATGCATGAGTTTACCCTGTATTTTATTGCTACAGAGGTACTTTGCATGATGCACAGCATCAGGTTGTCCTCCTTCAGGATAGGAGAGCCCGCTCATTCAAGCAGAATCTCACTGCAACCTATTCACCTTGGATGTTGAAGTCCCCTCAGAAACAAGTGTGTCCAACAACAACTGATACTTGGAACTAAGAGTAAAGAACACTATGTCTTCTCTCCTTCCTAGAGAAACAGTTCAAAAAAATGTGGTGGCCAACCCTCACTTGAGAAACTAAACAATTATTACAGTGTATTGGAGTAGGCTCTGCAGTAAACTTCTATGTTCTTCATTGAGACTATTTTCTTGGAGAGCAAAGAATAGACTTGTTTTTCTCTGAGTCCAGGTGATGGCATTGTACCATACTGTCTATTCAAGAAAGAAATCATGTTTGGTCCTGCTTTTGGCTTCTTTTAGGAGAGGATGCATTAGTATTAATGCACTAATCTCCTCTGGAAAGGAAACTCGAGATAAGA
This sequence comes from Calcarius lapponicus, assembly GCA_039654755.1. Lineage (NCBI taxonomy): Eukaryota > Metazoa > Chordata > Aves > Passeriformes > Fringillidae > Calcarius > Calcarius lapponicus. The sequence goes on along the minus strand of CM077464.1, from coordinate 27,557,383 downwards.
GCCTCCTCCCAAGGAGAAAATATTGAAAAGGTCATATTTTTATAGCAAACTGAAGAGCAAATATAAGCACAGAGGCAATTTTGTGCCAAATCCTATTTTGAGAGCTTCTTTTTTGTTTTTCAGAAGCAAAAATATCGTCTGAACTGATATTTTTCATTTTTATGCTCATTCTGCAGTTTACCACCTTTCATGATGAATAAAGTAAAATGTATCTATTTTTCATTAAAAGCTGCCTTTTGTACTTTAAGGAAAATGTCCTTGTCATTTTCTGCATACTGCTTAGTCCAGAAAAGAGTTATTTGGCAAGTTTCAAATGCTGTATGTATATAGTCAAACGGGAAGATTTCACACTTGACTGAGTTTGGAAGTAGCAGATAAGAAAAAAATGCATTAACACATAAAAAACAACACATTCTAGAATGTCTATTGGCCTTTGTAGAGCAGGATATTTATAACAATCCTGACTCAATGCTCCAATGCAAATGGATTACAAGTATGTTTAAGGTACTATAAGGTCAAGGCTTCAGGTATGATCCAGTTCTGTAAAGTCAAAAAGGAGTCTCTGGGTATTGCATTGAATATTAAACACATAAAAAATGCATCCTGGCATCCTGGAAAGTGTTGAAATGCACATAACATAATCAAAACAATTTCCTTGTCTGTTCAGCACTTCTGATCATATGTTACCATTATGCAAACATGGATATTGTTAAGCTGCTGATTACATGGTCAGCTAGTTGTCAAAAGACTTCAACACCAATTTTCTTTACAATTGTACACATCACAATTTACTATTTTTTCTTTTATCATGTCTACATTTTTAAAGGATGGAAAGCACTCACTCTTATAAAGGAAAAAATCCTTTAAAATTATATTTTTGTGACATTAGGTCAAGAAATTCACACTCATCAAAATGTCAAACAAATCAAATGATTTCCAGGATAAACAAAACATCCACACTGCAAGTAGACCTAGAAATAGCTGCCAAAGAAAGTGGTAGAAAATTCTCTGCAGAGTAGAAGAGGACTAAGTTAAAATTCCTGTGAGAATCATCACTTCAAATTTCTTGACTCCTCTGTGCGTGTACGTTCTTATCATGACATTGCACAGACATACTTTTTTGCATTTCATACTACACTTCCACTACATTTGTAACACCAGAATATTCCACTGTGAATGTTAAGCACTAGGATTCTAATACCTTGTTCTTATGGAAAAAGCTTACCAGAGCAGAAGCTGAGCTGCATTAATTTATTGTCATGATGAAAGGGATAGTGAGAATCAGAACTGACACTAACTCTTTCTATTTTCTCTGCTACTTTTTGATTGCAATCATTGTGGTCTCCACGGATGTCATATCCACAACATGCACACCAGCATTTGAAGCAGTTTACTGAGGCTGGAAAACAATTCTGATAAAAATGTGCTGCTGCCAGAACTTGGCATATTAGAGTGTCTGAAAAGATTGCCAAGGCTGGCATTTTGCCTCTGTTGCCCAGGGCCATAGAAGATTGACACAAACTAAAAATAGTTGTAAAGATCAACTGTGTGTGTTTTTATGAGGTGCTTTTCTTTTCTTTTAAAACACAACTTGCCTGACAGACCACAAGCACCTAATGCAACAAGGTGCTGGTGGCTTCAGGAATGGTGGTGGGGATCATATGAGCTTTGTTTAGCTTGAGAGCACTGTACAGAACTGGATCTACAGCACATGTTAATGTGCAAAATATTATGTGCAAGCTGGAATTTTAAAAAAGCCAAAGGAGTCAGAAAAGCAAATGTCAGTAAAAATCATGCAAATCATGTAGAAGTTGAGGGACAAAACTAAAAACAAATAGGGGATTAGTATTTGATCAAGTTTTTGATCAAGCACTAAATTCTGTGACCTTTCTATGCCCACAGAAAATTCAAACCTCAAGGCACACACAATCTGAGTAATAGTATATGGTACATGATTCTCCCTCTTTAGATTTTTGAAAACTTGAAATTTTGCCCCATTTCTTACAGAACCACTTGGATGGATGCAGACCCACATACACAAAATTATTTATTTCCTTTTTATTTTTTACATAATTTAATGTCTTTATTTTTTGTGCTTTTCTTCTGTAAGTCATCATGAAGATAAATTTTACAGGCAAAAATGTGTGCAGCATGCCAATTTCCAAATCAATTGTAATTGACTAATAGGTCAGATGTAACAGTCTCACAGCCAATATCCAACCTCTATAGAGGATTTTCCAGAATGTAAAGATTACATTTTTAATTGATTATTCTAGGACGTGAAGGAAAGATAAGCATGGGACAGCATTATATTGAACATTTTATAAATAGAAAAATATGTTCACTAAGTTCAAGTAATTACTGATTGTAAACTATTTACAAACTTTAGAACTTCTTGCAGTCTTGAATTAAGAAGTGCCTAAGACCAGATTGGACATGGCTCTGGGCAACCTGATCTAGTAGGTGGCACCCCAGCCCATGTTAGTGGGGCTGTAACAGGATGACCTTTAAGGTTCTTTCTAGTTCAAACCATTCAATGATTCTGTCATAGACTGTATACAGAAAGCAATAGGCTGGACAATTTTCAACTCTTACTGCCCCTACTTGACCAGACCTTTACTAGAATTCCTTTGAAACAGGAGAATTTTGTAATATATAAATTCATATTGCATAACCACAAAAACTCTGGGGAATTTTAGGTTTCTTCTACGGGATTTTCATAAAGCTGCTAAGAAACTCCTTTTGGGTTTTGTACATACAAATGGTATAAATAATTCACCCTAAAATCTCTGGCATCTGAAGGAGCTAAAAGGATAAGCAAACCTTTCCATGGTTTCAGAGAGGTAGAACCAAGACCAAATTTCTAATCAATTCAATTAATTTTACATTAATACAAAATGAGGTCTGTTTACTACACAATCTGTCTCTGTCAAGCAATTATTGAAAGAACACATCAAACATTAAAACGCATTTTAGATCAACAGAGAGGGGGAGCTGAGATCACACCACAGATGAGGCTGAACAAAGCTTTGTATGTTTTTAATTTTTTAAACAGTTCGGGTGCAGAACCTGATCCACCAATTTTTAGGCATTTTTCAAATAGCACACAGGCGAAACTGAAAGAAAATCCTCCTGTTTTAATTAGAAACCCTGAGTCTGGTCAAATTGAAGGTCCTTTTCAATTAATAACCTGAGGCAAAGGGTATGCTTCTATTTCCACAGGTGCTGGAATTAAGTGAGTCCCTGCCAAAAATGGCAAACCATATCACACCCCAGAACACGTTGACGAGCCCAGAACCGAGGAAGCAAGCACGCAGACGTGAGCCGAGCGGAGTAATCCTGGGTCATGCCTGACGTTCCTTGTGCCTGATGTTCTTTGTGCATCGGTGGAACCTGCAAACTCTGAATTTATGCTAGTGTCATTTATAAGCGTGTCAATTGTATGTCAAATGTTTGCTTAACAGAGCTGGTTTCTGGCAAAAGTTTAAGTTTTTGTTTTGTTGAGAACAAAAGTTCTAAAATTAATTTATATGTAAGGATTCTGCCAAAACTTAGCTCATGAGAAAGATGGAGCAAATGCAAGTTGTATGTTGGTACTGTTGGGTTTTAATTGTTCTTTGTTGTGCAGATTTGCCTGTGGAACAACCAAAAACAAATGTTTGGGTGACCTTAGCCAAGGCAGCAGGCTCGGACACCATATGTTTGTCTAATTTGGAACCAGAAAAACCTTTCTCAACCTGTCTGGTTGGTGTGCCAGTGAAAGAGTTGACTTTGGTCAAAAAACAACCCAATGGTAAATCAGGTGAAATTGACTCTTGAAACAATCCCACACTGAATTGGAATGTTTGGGCCAAGAAACTTCCCAGGGCAGCTTCTGAACCCCAAGAGCTGGATATCCTTGGTTCTTTAACCATGGATTTTTGCTTTACCTTCATAGCTAGTGCTTGGCGAAAAGGCGACCCTCCAAAGTACAACGTTACTCCCCACTATTTTGCATACAGAAATTTGAGGTTTTGGTGTAATTTTTCAAATAGTTGGGATGTGCTTCCTGAGGCTGACCAGTATCCACGGCAATTGCCCAAGGGGTATTGGTTCATTTGTGAAGATAAGGCTTGGCAAGGCATTCCAGCACACCTTGAAGGTGGCCCTTGTAGCATTGGGATGCTCACTGTGATTGCGCCTTCTGCTAAACTGGTCATGAGAAAGAAACAAAGGAAAATGAGAGCTGCTCCTCATTATGAGGAAGACTGTCAGAGTGATTTTATGCCTTGGAACGCTGCAAGAAGGGTTTCAGCAGGTATATTTTTACCCCAATTGGCTTCCGCAGTGGCATTGAAACAATTAGATTGAGTTGGATGTTGGCTGAGCAAGCAAGCTGATGCCACATCCTCTGCAATTAGTGATATGTTAACCGATGTTGATAGTGTTAGACATGCTACCCTTCAAAACAGAGCAGCAATTTATTTTCTTTTACTGGCGCAAAGGCATGGTTGTGAGGAATTTGAAGGATTGTGTTCATGAACCTGTCTGATCATTCTGAATCAATTCACAAAAGCATACAAAAACTGAAGGATTTGACAGCCCAAATTAAAGAAGTTAGTGGGTCCTGGTTGGTCGATCTGTTCCAAAAATGGAGCTTTGCACCCTGGCAAAGGCAACTTTGCAAGATAGGTCTCTATGTATTGGGGGTTCTGGTAGTGATATTAATAGTAATTCCCTGCATACTTCATTGTGTGCAGCGAATGCTGAACAAAACAGTCAGAGAAGTTTTTGTCATACAAGAGAGAGAATTAGGAAGTAGAAGCACAGAAAGTGCTCAAAATCTCACAGAAAAGATGGATGAAGGTATAGAAATGGAAGGTTTTGAGTTCAGACCCTGGAATCGACCAGAATTTTTTGAACAATGATCTGTAACTACTGTCAGACGTGATTCATACTTAGTTCACTGACTAAGCCTTCACAGCAATAAGTTGCTGTGCTGTAACATAGCATTGTTTAGTGTTAGCAAAGATAGGCCTCCAGCAGATAGGAAGCAATGCTAATATAGTAGGGCTATGGAACGCAAGTAGTAAGCAACACAGTTATGAAAGTTTCTTCTTGGGTCAACAGAGAGGGGGAATTGTTGGGATCCATAGGATAGGGGGTTTTTGAGAAAGTTTTGAAAAAGACAGGCCCCAAAGACAGTAAGGACAGTGAGATGCCAAGCCAGAAGAAAAAGTTCTAAGCAGTAGTGTAGACGTGAGAAATAAAACAGTAGGCCTATGTGATTTATCTTCCTAAGTTGCAAAAAGTATATTTTAAGTATACATTTAGAAGGTTAAATATGAATAAGGCCCTGTGCTTTGTCTTCTATGAACGAGGCATTGTATTAGAGAGAAAACTGCCATTGTTTTAGCCACAGCTACGTATGCTTCAGGTGATTGAGAAGAACTTCTGTCAATATGCTCTTGCTTCCTGTGATTGGATGAAACTTGGACTTCGTTTGTCTTATGTTATGCTGCAATGCTAAGTTCCTTTGGCACTCTGTTAGGTCAGTGAGCTGTCAGCATCTTTTGCTGCATTGTTGTAACAATGTAATGGGACTGATGCTGGAGAAATAAAGTTCCAGACGCTGATCTGGAGTGTTCCGTCCCGTTTGTAACTGTATATAAACTGCTGGCGAATTATATTGTGTTTCTCTCACTAGAAAGCTGATTCTAGAGACTAGTTACAAGCAGTACTGTATCTGAAGAACATTATGACTTTCAAAATCATTGTCATTCAGCTATCTTATAAAAAATATTTCGTTTCTCCAGAAAAGTAAATAAGAAAAATATTGTGTTATGATGAATTTCTCTGAACAGCTAATAAAACTTCATTTCATAAACTTCTCTCAAATGCTGATCCATACATTTCTAGTGACTGGTTGTTGGGTGGCTGCCGAGTCATCAGAGTGACTGACATACTTTTGACTTTAAAAAATGCTTATTTGGTGCATCAGTAGCAGTTTTCAATACACTGGTTGCTGTGCCCTGCAGACCTCTGAGTGGAATTAGACTGTCCTGGCCCACAGAGGCAGATTCTCCAATTATAATTTCTGCAATATTGTCTCTCCCTGCCACTTCAAGAACAGCGATGGTGGTGAATGCTAGAAAGTACAGACTCCATTAGACTTTCACACTTTCAACTCACTTCCATGCTACTTACAGTTACTGTGGCATAGATTAATAATAAATACAGACTCTTAATCTGTAGCACAAATCCTTCACCAAACTCTTCATTTGTTTAACCTTCTTTGTTTTTCCTTTTCTCATAGGAAGGAATTTGTGTTTTTCTGAGGAACACATTTGCTATGTTCATCAAGTTTGCTTCTTCATTATGCTGCTAGTAGTGGAGCTTGTCTCTGCTGGTGGCTGTGATTGCATCTGCATGTTATTGGCCTATTACCTATAGAGACTGAGGGCATGTGCGGATGACTTTCACTACTAGATGTTTCATACTGAAAGTTGGCCATATGGGAAATATCTCCACGATTACTGGGAAAGAAGTTAAAAGTATCAATGCAATGTTGTTGTTTCCGTTGAGGGATTCATGGGTTGTGAATTTCCTCTTTTGTGTCCTAGTATATACACAGATAGAAATATATGTTAACAGAGCAGCTGTCGCCAGTCTCAAGCATCCAGAGACATCCTGATTCAATTAGATTGTCACTGATGAATTCATATTTGTAATACATTTTGGCCCTTAATTTGTACCCTGGGCAAAAAAAAAAAAAAAAAAAATCCTACTTTCTCTAGTCCTACTTTCTTTAGTCCTGCTCCTCATTTCACCAAATCTTCATAAATAAAAGCATGAAAGGACAATAAATGAATGCCATTAGTGAAACAAAGGATACAGTAGTACTTTTAACTTCTTCCAAATAATTGTGCAAATACCACTAAAATAAGAGGCCATTTCAAGGGACCTTCATTTTCATTTTTCCCATGCTAAAAAAAAAGGATTAAAATGTTCTCTGTCATGAAAATTTGTCATATATGTGATTTTATACCATTGTTTTAAAGTATTGAAGAGTTTTCATATTAAATGAATATGGGGTTTAATATGAAATTAATCTGATCAGAAGGTAACTCGAAAAAATATTTATGTCATGTCACAATCATGAACAACACTCACAAAGAGAGACCTTGTCTAATTACAGAACAGCACAATCACCAACCATTATGAAGTTCACCAAGGGGCAGTGGCAGATTCTGAACCTGGGACGGGGTAACCCTGGATGTACAGACAGACTGAAGAATGAGAGGCTGGAGAGCAGTGCCACAGAAAGGGACCTGGGGGTCTTGGTTGACAGAAAGTTAAATATGAGTCAGCCACCTGTGAGCCACCCTTGTCCTGGGGGGCATCAGGCACAGCACAGCCAGCCAGGCAAGGGAGGGGATTGTCCTGCTCTGCTCTGAGCTGGGGCAGCCTCACCTTGAATAATGTGTGCAGCTTTGGGTGCCACAATATAAAAAAGACATTAAGCTGCTAGAGAGTGCCCAAAGGAGGGCAACAAGGATGGTGAAGGGCCTTGAGGGGAAGCCATACCAGGAGTGGTCACTTGGTCTGTTCAGCCTGGAGAAGATTGAGGGGAGACTTCATTGCAATCTTCAACTTCCTCATGAGAGGAAGAGGAGAGGCAGAGGAAGGATCTCTTCTCTGTGGTGAACAGTGACAGGATCCAAGGGAATGGCCTGAAGTTGTTTCATGAGAGGTTTAGACTGGATATTAGAAAAAGGGTTTCCATCCAGAGAGTGGATGTGCACTGGAACAGGCTCCCCAGGGAAATGCTTACTGCACCAAGGCTGCCAGAGTACAAGAAACATTTGGACAATGCTCTCAGGTACATGAGACCATCTTGGTCCTGTGCAGGGCCAGGAGATGGACTCAATGATCCTTGTAGGTCTCCTCCAACTCAGCATATTTTTTGATTCTGTTTCCAGAGCTGAGGTCTCTGCTTTCAGTCAAAATACAAATAATAATGCACAGCAGATCTTCTAAATGATACATTTTCAAAAGCAGCATGTTTACTACTCTTACATGGGACTCTAGACAAGAATGATATCTACCTTTGAGTCAATTACAAAAACTTACTGAACAAAGAGTTCTGATACAAAATTCACAAGGGCTTTATTAAGTTAACAACTACCACCCAAATTATCATAAAACTCAATGTGCACACCCTAGGACTACCTCAAATCCAATATACTGACACTTTGCTTTGGCTTTCTCTTTTTTTGATGCAATGAGTTTTAATGCAAATTCAGTTATCTTGCAACTGGACTAGATTAAATACATATACACTTTCTGTGCCTGTGGATCAGATGACTTTTATGACTTTTGACCTAAATGACTAAAGCATATAGGATCAGTACCAGGTCCCCAGGACCCAATACAGTGCCTGAATTTAGCTATTGAAGCCTTGCTATTAAATTACATAAGAGTTAATTGAATAAGCCCAATTAAGGTCAAAATTAACATGAGCTAATTTTAAAATGAAAATATTTTTTCCAGTTTGCTCTTCGTTACACTGAAAGAAATAGGAGTTTAATTTACTTAAAGAAATGTAGTGGTTATTGTCTCTGAACCTTTCAGCCACCAAAATTCAACCTAAGATCCAAAAGAGCTATAGTGTGCATATAACTCACAAATTACATTGGGATTGGGTCTTACATGCTGAGCTTTCTGCATCCTCTTGTGTTAACAGTCTGTCTTTAACACTCACACAGCACAGGCCCAGGTACTCTTTCTTGTCCATTATACCAACCCTTCAAGTATGTTCTCTGAGCTATCACACTCACCAACTGGAAAACAGATTTTTGAACTTTTTGAAAAGGTTTGAGACCTTCATAGAAAATTGTTTGGTGTCGTTGGAAAACCTAGTGTGTATTCCCACAGCTGCAGGCACTGAAGGTAAAACTTGATCTAACCATTAAAGCAGTCAGGTATGTCTACTAGAACACATTTTTTGCTGAATTCAGCATGAATAAAGTAGTTACTTGATCTCCTGAGAGCAGTTGCTTGGTCTCTTGAGAAAGGGCCAGTTTGTAGAGATACTTTTCAAAGTGTTAAGCAATGCAACTCTTCTCCCTATAACTTGTTTTTCCTGTTGCAGCAAGTTCTTAGCTCTTTGCTCTTGTAAACAATTAGTACAGTCATTCATTAATTCTCTGCTTAACCGGGTTCTTTGTAAATCTCTGTTCTCTATAGAAAAAGAAGAAAATATGAGAGCACTTTCTTGTGGTTTATTATGGCCCTTTAACAGCATTGGAAATATTTCATCAAGAAATTTTAGTCACATTATTTGCTGTAGGATGGATTAATGAAAAAAGAAAATTTCTTTAAATCCATTAACCTTTGCTAAAAAATTGCAGATGGCTGTAATGACAATTTTTGTGCCTTAGGTATTAGATGATGTACAAAGTGCCTGATCCAGCAAAAAATATTCATATCCTTATGGACCACTCAAGCCCTGGATGCTGGTTCCACAGCAGGTGAGTTGACATATTCAGATGAAAGGTCAAACTGCAACAGAAAGCAAATACCTCAAGTACAAGTAGTGAATGGACTCCCTGTGTCCATCTGTCACCACCCCTGGTCTCTAGACAGTTTTCCCACCGAGAGTCATGTGAATTACAAGGCTCCCATTTCCCTGCTCCACTTCTTTCCTCTCTCATTCTTTTCTTCTGTTCCTCAGTACTGAGAACACCACACTGCTCCTTCACTACTTATCTTCACAAGTACCTTCTGCTTCCTTGCTTCTTAGACGCCTATAGCCAATTATTAACAAATCCACTGGAACAGTAACAACATGGATTTCAAAGCCAGATCACCAACTCAGAATAGTTCATGCCAATTCCTGTTTGTCCCAGCTGACGATAACTGCACATTTCTCCACACCAAATAAGTTTTAAATGTCTGGGCTTTCTATTATCATTATTCAGATAATCAGAAGAGATCATTTTTTTTTTAACCGCTCACTTAAAATAACACCTCTGTGGGACAACTGACAAAACCTTTATCCTTGTAGCACATATCCCATACTGTACCAATACCAGCAGCTTGTTCTTATCCAGATGTAAAAAGCAGGAAAACTTTGAAAAGGTTTGAGAGTGATTCCTGATGCCTAACAGAAATGCCCATTATGCACACATTCATCTGTGTGTGAATGAATAATCCAAACCTACTGTACATATAAAAGTGGGCTGAACAATAGTGTTCAGGGCATGTCTTTAAGATGAATTAGACTTATTCTAAAAATTGTGTATTTCTTGTGATATTCCTGTTCTGTCCTGGGTGAAGGGGGAAAAGAAAGGAAAAATAAGGCAGTAAAAAGTAAAGAAATACAAAGCACAGCTCTTGAGAAATATTAAATATTTGCCTTAGGTTCAAATGCAATTTTTGTTGGAGGTTCCTATCTAATTCTGTATGTCAAATCTTGATTCTTACAGGAAGGATTTCTAAAAATAGATGCAAATATATATTACTTTTCCTCTCTCTAAATGCCCACAAACATTTAAATTATGTCTTCTAACTACACTCTGTTCCATATACTTGCCTCATTATTGCAATCTATCATATCTGTACAGGTAATATTAAAAATCTGGTCATGTACATGAGACGCTTTAAATCAAACAATTAATTACTTTTAGAAGTAGGGCTCTTTTTTCAAAGATGAAGGAAAATATTTTAGTTAGTCAAGATATCTTATTACTTCTTCCATAATATACAGAGCTTCAGGGAAAGATTAGGTTTATTAAGTCAGATTCACAATGCAGGCTTTCAACACCTGCCATTTCCAATAAGTACACATTTGTTTAATATTAAAGTTCCCTTTCAAAACAAAGTAGTTAAGCCTACCCTCACATTTATACATCTGCAGTTTGTTTGATAACTTACAACATAATTACAGGCTGTCCTCCCACTAAATGCTGTATTCAGACTTATGAAACAAGGTGGTAAAATATGCACTGGAGTCTGAGTACTAAGCCCATAATTTACCACAAGCACTAGGAAGAAAAGAAACAGAGGGGAACCCTGCTATTTAAACTGCTCAGTTATCATGTTTTCCTCCCCCACACATGCAGTAGCATATAACCCATTCATATTTCAATTTTACATTTCCCAAACTGTCATCTTATGTTTCAAGTTCATTTGAGATCCAATCTGCTTATCAGAGCAGCCCTGAATGCTATTGCAGATCGAGAGAGAGCTGTCACTCTCCCCACTAACAGATAGGTCTGTGGCACATGGGTTGGTGAAATAAAGCAGGCCTTGTGGGGTTGAGAAAAGTGCCCAGAGTGTTATGGAGGGAAGAGGCATCCAGCCTCTTTCTTACCTCCCATGTCCAAGCAATGAGAGGGTATCCTCCTTCTCTGTTGGAGTTGCAGCTAAAATAACCAAGTGAATTCCCAGGTAGAACCAGGGAATGAGGAAAAATGAGAGGCTGACCTCATTTCAGCCTTTTCAGCCAAGCTTCTCACAGAGGGTGGGCTACCCCAGGGGAGGCACTAAAGAGGCCAGCTGCCCACTATCCTGCAGTGCTCACTGCAGGATACCTCATCACCCCTATCCTGTCCCCAGAGCTGCTTGCTCACATAAAAAACAAAGCTTACATGGTACCTGGGTTCTGTACAACCCCTTTCTTTCCAGCCTGGCTTCTCTTGGAGTAGGAAACTCCTGTGTGCCCCTTTCCTCAGAGACTGCAAGCCATCAGCCAGAAACAATGCTTTCAGGTAGCCAAATTATCTTTCTTTTTTATTTTTGTTGTTGTTGTTCATTTTACTCTCCCATCATAGTTAAACAGCAATCACAGGTTCTGAATCATGATTTGCTGTGATAAGTATGTAAAGCTCACCTTGCAGCATGTTCTCAGAACAGCTCCCACTCTGTAAATTTGCCAGTTCACTTGGTGTGCTCCAACACAGAATTTGTCTTAGACACTACATACAGCTGTAGCAAATTACCCAAGTTTTAGATTTTAAAGACTGAAAGCCTCATCTTCACACATACTATCCACTAAACACATCCTGTACCATAAAAAAAAAAAAAAACTATTAAAGGCATATTTATTTTCTACTGTGTTTTCTCTACCTTTTTGCTGCACTCTCAAATGGGCATCATAAGTATCAATGAAAACACAGTCACTCTTAATTACATTTTAAATACATTTTAAACCTCAAAGCTACATTGGCACATTGCAAGATGAAAGTAGAGCTCATTTGCTGTGAGAAAACAAGTAACACTGGAATAGCATCTTAAATGTAGGTATGTGACTTTCATAACAGTGAAAGATTTACTAGGGAAGAAAGGAGACAACATACTGAAAGCTGAGTGTTTTGGAGTTTTTTGTTTGCTAAAGCATCTCCATAATGTGGTGCTGAGAAACCTAGGCCCATCCCCACTCATTCTGAAGTATATTGAAATGCCAAGAAAATTAGAAAATCATTTGCTCACTAAGCTTCCTCTTAGTTCTCATACTTCTTTATTCAAGGACACCCATTTCAGGTTTTGTCTGGGCTTTCAAAACCATAAAGGATGTTTTCCTCAAAACCAAACTCCATACTGTTTTTTTCAGTGTTCTCAACAAGCAAATAAAACTGGTAAAGGCACAAACTACCAAGAAGCTGTTGAAATCTGTTGAAATTTTGTCTCCTCCAATTACATCCAAAGTTGCAGACTTACTGGATTCTACCTTCTATATGAGTTCAACCAAAGTGGTGTCTGACTGTGTCTGAAATAGTACAGGAATCTTTAAAGCACAGTTTGAAAAGGTAAAAGCTTTTCTGACCTGTACGGATCAACATATAAAACATGGCTAGGACATGCGACTTCCAATGGGGTCCTACTTCCCTACAGTCCTTCAAATTGAGTCAGGGCTGGTTATAACATTTAAGTCCCATCACCTGCTCCAGAAAAAAATTAAAAAGTGTTAGTGTAAGAGACAGACAAAGAGGAAAATCAGATGGGTCTCTTCCAGTATTTTGCAAGCTCTTTTTCAAACTGTGTTGAAGAGCTAAGAAATTCAGTGCAAACTGTTACAATATCAGCAGAAAAAATATGGCACTACTATTAAAGAAAGGATGTGAGGGAGCGTGTCAAGGTGTTTGATTCTGAAATAATAAATCGGACTTATGTTTGAAATTAAGTTCCCATATTAAACTAATTACAATTTCTGTTCTTATCTGTCAAAGCTGACTACTTGCACGTCTAAGGGCATATATAATCTGAATCATAACAGTTATAATTTATGCTTTTTTCCCTAAACCTTTGTCCAGAAAAACATTCCCTTGGACATATTTTCCAAAACTCCAGTTTGCCATTCTCTTCTTTCCCCATCTATCATTTAGCCAGAAAATATTCTTCAATACACTGGTGAAACATGAGTGTGGGTGTGATAAGTCTACCTAGAAGAGACGCATCCTCGATGATACAGTTGGTATTTGGGGGTGTTATTCCTTTGGGTTTTGAATCATTGACTAATTAGCATCCATCTATATAGTTCAAATAGTATCAATTAAAACATGAATGTGATGATGTCCACAAAAAGAAAGAAAACAGATTATGAGTGACTTCTGAAAAGACGTTTCACATCTGTGAAATGAACTGACCCACCTGGCATGAAAACAAGAACAGGAAGGCACACATAAGGCTTTATGTTTATGGTATGCCTAATTATCCAATTATACCTTTTGTCCCACGTAATTAAGCCAGCAGTGAGGGAAGGAATGGTGCTTATGGCTGGATTCACAAAAAGGTCTACTGAACAGTGTATTTTGATGATGGGCAGTGTTTTTATTTTTTCTTGACCTTCTGCCAATTATAGGAATCAGCTCCTGACAGATGAACTACAATTCAGAGTTCAATTGCTAGGTGGCTGGGGGTCTGGATTGCCCCTGTTGATTCCTTTAAAGTTCAACAGCAATGATCTTTCGCAGTAAAGCTCTCTTGTTTCTACATTTCTAATGCACTGATTACTCATTTGGACAGCATCTTAAGTGCTCCATCATGGTGAGCTCCATGAAAAATTGTGATATAAACAACAAAAGAGCAGTTAAATTCCTTTTGGAGCTCTTTGATCTGGAAGCCTGAAGTGAAGGGTCGACTCTTGCTCTAACCAGGCTAAAGCACAGGTTGCAGCACCCATCTGAGTCCTGGGCTTTGGTTACATCCTTCTCTTTGCCAGAGAAGGTAACAGAGCAGTGACATACAATGGTTACCACTGTGCACCCTGGTCCACCTCTTGAGCCAGAATAGGTGGGAAGCGCAGGCTCACATGTGGTCTCTGATGTAAGGAAAGATTGCTGCAGTGCTGGAGAGAGAAAGGGATCAAAGCTATAGGCAGCCAAGGTTCAACTTAGTAATTTGCTGACACTTGGCAAACCTGATTCAAGCCTGGAGAAACCCAGTGCCAGGGAAATATATATCACTTGTCCTGTTTCAAGCTTCATCTTTGGCCTTTAGGAAATATCTCCTTTTAATGTCATTATTATAAATAAATCTATAGCTCTTGCAGAGTGGGAACAAATTTATAAAAGAAGTATTTTTGCATTGTCACTTATCAGGACATAATCGTACTAGACTAGAGACCCATGGTTATGTATTCATACTAACAAAAAGCAAAATTTTCCATCCCACCTGCTGATTTGCCTGCTCCTGGAGTGCAGCTCAATAAAAATTGGCTTGGGTTAAGAAACATAAAATAGAAGAGTGAATTTTCAATAATTTCAGCTCTGTGAGTTCCAGTAGAAGTCCAAACATGCTGTTAGACCTACAAAAAATATATTCCCACAGGCTACATCCAGTAGTACTGATGTTTTCCATTCATCATTATATAAGTTATGCATAGAGGACAAAGTATGCTGAAGAGCTGTTAGGGAAGGGTGACACTACCACAAAGTATTCATATTCAAAGCAGACTTTAAAATGGATTGCAACAAGTACAAGATATAGTAGAACATAACAGGTCAACAGGCCAAGGATAAAGACAGTAATCTACACCCTAATGGTCCTTTAAAACAAGGCTAATCATTGCCAACACCTAACAGCTGAACTATTTCAGACAGTGTCAGCTTCCCAGACAGTCCACTAATGCTGACTGACATGCAAAGTGAATGTGGAAATATCAAACTATAGTCCAATCCTGAGGTTCTTACTCATACATTTAACACAGTTGTTAGTAGGGGAATTTTTTTTATTGAAGTCAATCCATTCTGACACCCTGCTCTGAAAGCTTGTTGGACTTGGCAATAATAATTCCTTCTGCTTCTTTTCATGTGTTATCCCTTCAGCCTTGATCCTTTCATCTGAGTCCCCTGTAGGAATGATGTGCAATCCCTACTCTCTTTCAAATTATTGAGACATCTGGAGATGGGAGTAAGGAGGCATGACAACCAAAATATAACAAAGGACCCTAAATTTAAAAAGCAAATTGACTTTATAGTTGCAGAGAGAAAAAAATTGCTATGATTATAAACACACATTATAAACACCTCATAATCTGCTCACTATCTGAAGTATGTTTAATTCAATTGAATGAAGTATCTTTTCTCTTGTAGATATTTTGTATTTGAGTAAAAATAATTAAATCGTGATGAAAGATGAAAAATAGGAAAAATAGGAAAACTCTGACTTTTTTTGTTGAAAACAACTCTATCAGTTGAGAAACAACTGAAATTAACAAAGAAAATCCCAAGTCTCTACCAAACTGCTTCTGCAAAAATGTGACATCAGTTTGAAATTTCAGCTAAGTAAAAATGGCGTACAAAAGTGCAAACTGTAGAATCTTTTTTTTCTGCAAAAAAAGACTATCTGATTATTTTCAATCTCATATAAACAGTCAAAGCCACATAATTGAAAGAAACAAAGCTGGGAGATATTAGATGATGTTTAAATTCAGGATGACAAAGATATGCTGGCAACAAAAATTTTGATACTTTGCATCATGGGTCCTGAGGAAGACCTGTTCAGCAACTCAGCAGAACATCAATGTTATGTCTGCCAAACAGGCAGAATTGAGAACATTTTGTCACACCTCCAAGGCAAACTGTCTCTAAATTAGTCTACAAGCTAGATTGACTTCTACCAGCAGAATAGAATATCCTGAGTATTTATGTGTTTTAGGCAGCCCCTTGTAACCTCCAGCCCAGGTCTCACTCTACCACTTGTGCCATAACATTAGTGCTCTGCTTTGCCCCTCGTCAGCCACAAGCTCACAGGCATGCTAGGCACCCTGCCTAAATTCCCAGCAATCATCTCCTTTCAGGGTGACTGATTTGAAGGTTCCTATATGGACAGAGGAAAGCCTGTTTTATAAGCCTGCATCATGCTGTGAGACCAGCTCCCAGCTTTGTGTCATGCAAACCTTAATCTCTTCACAACCTGTCTAGTTGCATCTCAGTCTGGTGTGAATATCATTTCTCTGCTGAGGGATCTGGATTGCTCATGATCTAATCATACCTCCTGTCATCTCGATACAGGTTATTTCTCCTACATGTTTATCATAGATGCATGCTTCCAAATGTCAACTAAAAACAATGTGACAATACCAGCAAAATGTTTTGCTTTATAAAGTGCAAAACAGCTTGTTGGGTATTTGAGCAAAAAGGCACCATCTTCTTTTCTACCTTTAAATCCTAATGCTTGCCTTTTCAATGTGCTGGTTGCTTCCTCCTTGCTTACCCTCTGAATCAGTGACAGTACATTTTCATACTGTACTGCATTTTTGTAACTCATGTAACCTGAAAAGTTGTTTCTGTGTCAATTTTTTTCTATCATTGACTACTTTAAATGTAAGTCTTCATCCACTGATATTCACAAAGCATTTCTGTGAATATCCCTGAATATGCCTTCAAAAGCAATCATTCCCTCTTGCACAGAAATGTAAGGGCCTTTTAAGTACATAACCAAAAGAGTGCACATCCTTGGGCTCTGTGTGTGGGTCCTCCCTTACTTTTACTGTGTCTTTATTTCAATGTTTATTGAACTTTTTTACCCTCAGATCCAAACCCATAAAAACAGAGGAAAAAACATCCTCTTGCAAGTGACAGAAAAGGAAAAAGGCAGCAAAAGTCCATGACAAAATCTGAAAGTTGAAGGAAGGATCCCAGCGAGGAAATACAACTCTGTGTGCGCAGGGCAATAAATAGGAGAGAGAGCCTTCCTTGTATTTAACCCTAGCTGTAGGAAAAGGACAAAGGGCAGCAAACTCAGGTCTTTCCAGTAAATGAAGAACCAGAGAGAAGGAGAAGTAGACAAAATTAGGCACATCACTGGAAGCAAACTGTCCCCTGAGAAATAATTTTTAAAAAAATCCTTCTTTCCCCCAAACGGGAGGGAAGCAGGTGAGACACTGCCCTAAGGTCTGTTTGAGGAGGAGTGCAGGCACAGAGTGCTTACCCAGACCTTTCAAACTATGTAGTGTTGCCTTCAGTAAGACATTACTGTGAACACATTATAGCACAGCTATCAACCTAACACAACCATTCACACCCAGGCGGGTTGAGCACTTCATACATCACTCTATCTAGGGCTTTGCCTTTAAATCCTCTTATTTCGCTCCCTCAAAGGCACCTCAGTGCGTCCTAGCCAAAGTGGCTGCACAATTTATCAATAACAGCAGCAGCTGCTGACACATCTTGCAGTTACTTGGAACAGTAGCAATCCACCTGTAAGGAAACAGGGGAAAAAATCAGCATCTGAGATGTGCACGAGTAATAAAGGCAGGGCTGTGGTTTCATGAGGCCTACAGCAGGCTCCAGTACGGGAAATTTAAATGAATGTGGCATTGATTTCTCCTGTAGCTCGATTCAGTGATTAAAGCTATAACCAAAGGCTCTTTTCATTTTTTACTCAGGCAAATTCTCACTGCAGTCAAAAGAATCTATCCAATGAAACTCTAGGAAAACCTCAGTAGTAGTCTGTCCAAAGATTTAACACTACTTGCTTTATTTCTAATCACTCTCTTTTAGAAGGGTAATTAAAGCCACTTGACATGTGAGATGCTGTATACGTGCTCTGACCTAGTATGAGAAAGTAACAAGATAGCCTCCTTTGTTAGAAAATAAAAAGCATGAACCAGAAGCAATAATCTCCTCTGGGTTTTCTCCAGCATGCCCTGATTAAAAAGGAAATCTTTCTCCTGTCTACAAATCGAGACAGATGAAGTCTACAATGCAGCATTCAGACTCTGAAAGTTACAGAGGTGCAGCGAGAGGCAGCTGAAGGCAACCCCTGAGCCAAGACTTTCCCATCCCCTCCCTTGTACCCCACCCTCACCTTTGTTGCCTGTCCTGCCCACCCACACACCTGCAGTGCCCATCAGTGCTGCCTCACCTGCCCCCCTGCCCTGCCTCCCTACACACAGGCAGATGTTCCCTCCACTGCTGAGAACTGGGTTGTTGCCCTCATTTATTTGGTTCCCTTTTTTCTAATCACTGGAGATGACCATATGGGGTTGTCTTTGTCACATCATGACTGCTGCCTTTTATAATTACAAGACATTGGCTTTCCTGTGCCTTTTCAGATGCAGTTTAAGGATTAATGCTATTACATATCCTTTTCTTCTGACAGAGCTACACTGTTTTCTCCTTACTGTTACACATTTAAAATAATCTCTTAAATTTCACCAGTGGAAAGTACAGCACCATCAGAAGTGATCATCAATTAACAGCATTAATATACTGTGATATCAAAGTCCCTTGGAAATAATCCTTATGTTTAGATTTCAGGGTTTGTTAACATTCAGGGGCTACTTAATACAGTTTAAAAAATAGTAGAATAGGTCACTTGGAGGCAAAACAGTTTGAGAACAGTTATATATCTGCCTCTACAGCAAAATGCTAACGACCTTTGAAATACAAAGGTGAGGGAGTTGTTCTATTTATTGTTTAGTATTTTGTACATTTACAGACCAGGTCCAGAAGTGTTTATCTTCCATCTCAAAATCTGATTGCTGTGTTAATGCCATTTAAAACTAAATGAAAGAAAATTATATTCTCCACAAGAATTTGATTATTTCCTTTCTTTGGATAGAAAAGGAAATAATAGTAATTTTTATCCACACAAATGCCTGTGTAGAAACCTCTGTGCATAAATCACATTGGGCCTCCATAATTTGTTATTAGCTATTGGTTATAACTGGGATAAATGCATGGGAACATTGTTTATGTAATTGTAAGCAATGTCACTTTTGGATTTGGGTCTCAGACCTCCTGTAGCTTTATACAAACCTTTCTCTAGTTTTCTCTTCTCCTGCAAATCTTTGAGTTTAAGCCAAACAGGAATAATGTTCCCAGTGACAGGAAGAGTCAAACTGGTTCTCAGAGGGAGCAAAAAACCCAAGGGAACTCACTGTACAGTTGTATCAACCATGTACATAATGTTTAAAGTGGCATTTTAGGAATTAAATGGGCTGAAATATTCAAGAATTATTCTAGTTTCCAGTGACCCACATGATGCTCTGGTCAACATCTTTACAGATTCTTTACAGAAAGGTCCTGTGTGTTTTCCTGACTCCTGGCATGGTGCAGTCCAAAGGAAATGGCTTAATACCACATACCATGCTAATTCCCCTTATCTTTTCCCTTCATAGTCCATCTTGTCATCTTTCCTATCATACTGATAGTATGAGACATAGCACAGGACAACAGAATCAACTTACTGATCAACAAGTACAGAAGCCTTCAACTGAAAGTGCTAACAGTTGGGCGAGATGCTTGGATGCCACCTTCCCAGATGAGGAAGGAATGCAGTTCAGTATAAAGAACCTCATCCTCTTGTGCCCTTTCTATGATGATCATTAGCACCTCCAGAAACACAAAAAGTAATCTACAATGTGTCTTTTCAGAATACCATTCAAAAAAACATTTAAGAATATTTTAAATTTTAGCACTTTACAGAAATACAAAGCCGTACTTGCTTTGCATGAAATAAGGGTTTACAACAATAAGCTTTATATGCAGGTACTACAAGTATATGTTCAGATAGCTTATAGACATATAGACAGCAAGCTGAGCACCCATTTATGAGTTAAGTTTGCATGCCCCACTTACAGATATTCTGTGTTTAAATTAGCTACTTAATTGCATACTCAAAGCCTTGATTTCTGTTTGTAAATCTGATTTTTATTGGATTTTCCCTCTATAAAATATTCCCAAAGCACCTCCACCACTCTCTTGCAAGTATTTTCTTTCTTTTCCTAATCTTTAGCTTTTATCACAGATTCCTTGGGGCAAACACACTGTTTACTATATAAAAGCTTGTTGCAGCTCACCTGATATTTCTATTTGCAAAAGTACAAGAATCATTCTGTAGATCTCCCAGCTGACAGTGCAAAAACTTCTTTTCCTCATGGGAAAGAAAGAAGTTAGAGCCTGCCCTCATGCCCACAGCCTGTAAAGCAGGGCATGTATTTGGAGAAAGGTTCCTTGCTCCCTCACCTCCTGGATACATGTGCAAACATCAGGCATAACACAAGCTGCTGCAAATTTCTTTCAAAGCTGCAGATGTCCAGTCTCAATCCAGACCACAACACAAAGTTCCCATTCTCCTCACTCAAAAGAAGACAATGCCTCTCTAGACTCATTACTTTACATACTCATTCAGATTAGGGCCCTGAGAACTAGGAATACCAAACTGTCTTACATATTTTTCCAGCTTATGATGTATGCTACAGTCCACTAGGAACAGATCTGAAATAATTATATTTCATTTCATCTCACGTCAGACAACAAATTAGCTTAGCACATTTTAATGGAGTGGTGCACAGTGCCTCTTTCACTTAATGAGACCACATTTTGATGAGGGACTCTAGTGGGTTAAGGAATCATAACCATAATGAAATACAAGGTTTGGGGTTTGGTTCATTAGGCAACAAGGAGAGCTCTTCAGAATACTTGCTTCCAAAAAGAAATACTTATGCCAGGATGTTATATCCCTCTGGAGAGTTTTTCTGTGAACTGTCATTACTGGAGAAATGTACTTGGAGGGAGAGTAATGGAAAGAGGGATTAAAGAATTCAACTGAGCCACAACATATTTATCCATCCAGAGAGGATAAAAAGTTGATTTCTCAGTCATGAAAAGGAAAAAAACAGTTCATTAATCTGGTTTGATAATCAATCTTACACTGGAAAAAGAGACATTTCTAATTCCAGAATACCAGTTTTCTTGCGTATATTTAAGGTATGCATGACAACTGGCAGTTATATGTATCTCTTTCCACCATGTATACAAAAAAATACAAGCAGAAGATATGGACAACATGCATATCTCCAAACTCTGGCAGATATTTTCCTAGAAGAAATTAGTATGGCAACTTCACTAGCAGCAGACACCAATAAAAAGGGGGCAAATGAGCAATTTTACACTACTTAAACCCACAGAAACTGTATTTCCTCTTCACAATGAAAATATGATCAAGCAAAAGTTGAAGACTACTATTGGGAAATGTGATGTGTTTTCGTACCAATTCTCCTTATGATTGTTATTTTCATAAACTTGCAAACATATTGATAATAGAGAAGGAGGGAAAAGTTATGGATTACCTTGCCCTGGTCCCTCTAGAAAGGTAAGCCAAAGAGTTGTACAATTTTGAGGGAGGCTGAAGAAAACCAGATAAAGGAGGGAGGAGTTTATCTTTTGGCGCAGTTATACCCATGCTTGTCCCAGAAGCTAAGCCATGTACCTGTAGCACCAAGCAATTGTGTCCATGTTAAAATTTGAACAGAAGATAAGAGAGGATTGTAAGTACTGAAAAATAATCAAAATGCCTTTCATCAGTAGTAAGGGAACACTTTGAAATCTGAGCAGAGAGCTGGAAACACTGAACATTTCTTTTCTGTAAAAAAATGTTAAAAGTCTGAGTCTGGAGACTGAAAGAGGATTTCTGGGGCCTCTACTCATCTTTACGTATGCATGTTCCTCTTGACATGTGTGTGCCAGAGACCACACAAAATCTCACAGAAAAGTGGATGATAATATTTTCCACCTCTGAATTACTGAAAACAAAGTACACTGGATAGAGTAGAAGCATTCCTTTCAAAGGTTAACATGCAGACTGTATTAGTCCTCCCAGGCATAATCATACAGCAAAAATCATAATTAAAAGTCATAATACATACTTTTTTCCCAAATCCCACACTTGACTTTGATCATAATATCAGATTACAAGGCACACATGATCAACAATTTTGTAATTAAATCGCATCAAAGCTTACTGACCTTTTGGTGCAATCTTTTGGGTAAAATTCACAGTACACAAACATGTTTTAATCTATGTGAAACATTTAACATGCATAAAGAAAGGTAACTTTTGACATCAACATAATTAGCCCTGGCATATTGACTCTAGATGTCAGCCCTTGGCTGTGAGCTAACTTGTGTGAGATCTTGACATAATCATGTTAAGTGCTGCCAGTTTGCGTAGCTGCCATAGATTAAACAAGAAAAATGGTATCAACAATGTAGGCGTGTGCTCTCTGCTGCATGCTAATGAAGCCATTTGCAGTAAAATTGTTGATATTTAGAATTTCCTTTGTTTTCTTTATGAAAACGATCAATAGTATAGAATCTTAGTACTTTTTGAAATAGGCTATTAATTAACTCATTGATTATTTTGGAGAGTGAGATTAATAATCTTCCTGAAAATATATTCCCTTTTTCAAGGTCTTCTCTGTGCCTTCTAGGATGCTGAGATCTACTGACAGAATAATGTTGCCTTTTTACCGTATGAATAAATAGCCATAATAGCTACAGCATAATTTGCAGATTATTTCAGTTCTCCTTGAACCAAGGTCTGAAAGCTGCTAAAACCACTCAATAAGGGAAACTTGCCATCAGATGAAATTTGGATTTATATCCACAGAAAAGCACTGGATTTAATTTCTCTCAACTTTATCTGGAAGTTGCATACTGAGAGCAGAGACCTCTGAAGACTTTTCAACTTGGCCTGTCTTTGCATACTTGATATCCTGCAATCACCTTCTGAGATCTTAGAGCAGTGTCATTTCTCCTAGCAATGAGAGATAAGAGGATGTACTTTGCACATTCCTTAAGCTTGGTAACATTAAAATATTGTATCTTGGCATCAGTAGAAACTTCATTGCAAATATAACACTGTAGGGCTTAATACGTGCAAGGTTAAAACTATCCAATTTTAATATTTTTCTATTATTTTAGGTAACATGATACTAATGCTTATTTCAGCATATTCCTTGGTGCTTTGATGATTTGGGGCAAGGTAGCAAATTTTACCACATGTACAAAATAATCATGAGACCACAATTTAGGGCAGTAACAAAAACACAGTTTCAAACTTGTCTATTTATACCACACAGAAAACAAAGTTTGACTTTTGCATATAATGATTTCATAATCACAAGCTACAAACTCAGTATCAGCAACATCCATTAGAAAAATTCAGCATTATCTTTTATTGTTAAAAATACACTTAACAAGTGTTGGTTATAAAATGACATTAGGTGTTGGCCAGCTCCAGAATTTTAATTTTTCTACATTCCAGTGCATTGCAGTTTTGAATGTCTAAATCTGAACCCACTCTGGGGTTCTAAGGCAATCCTTCTGTTTAGGACCTCTTTGAAGTAAAATCATGCTTTTCCACAATTTAAGCACAGGGGAATACAAAATCACACAAAAACAATTGGTTTCTCAGTAATTCCACCATTTTAAAAACTGATTTTAAATGCCTTGCAGTGGGTGGGTGCTGCTGATCCAAATCCAGCTATAACCCTGATACAGACTGAACCTGTGCCATTCTGGTTACAGACCTCATGAGCCAGGAGCTAAATCCTGTTAGAGTGATTGTCTTCAGAACCCTTTTTTGTACAAACTTAAAAACTGCATCTTTTAAAAACATTCATATTAGTACATTAATTTTCTTCCTTTTAAAATACACCTGAAAGTTAGTTAAATCTTTTAACAAAACTGATTCTTTTTAAAAGGAGAATTGGAGCATTCTAATAACCTGGGTCCATTCTGGAACTTTTTTTAAGTTCTTGCTAACCTTTTATTCTGATCTTTGTAGATAATATTTATTTGCCTAGAAACAACTATTTACTGCCATTGGGACAGCCTAGAATTGCCCACCTTGCATCCACTACCACTCCAGAAGGGCACGGGCACACTGTAGGCCCTGTGCCATCTGTGCCAAGGCCACATTGCTGTCACAGATGCTCAGTGTCTCCAGGGGCAGGGGGCATCTTGGTGGGGGCAATTGAACTGAGTCCCTAAGCACTGCTCCAGCCACATAGGGTAGAATTCAGCATGGAATTAAAAGACAGGTTTTAGGTGTCTACATGCAAAGTAGATGTCCAAGCTCCTACTGTAGGCAATGGAGAGCTAGTAAAAGCAAGTGGTGGAGACCAGAGACTTCTCACCAATCTGCTCAATGTATCTTAGGGTCCAGTAACTGTACTTACTGCAGATTCAATTCAGTTGCCTAAAATTGGTCCTTGTGGCTATTGTGATACACAAATGTTGTAAATGTGACATAAGATATGGGAAATATGAGCCTTTCTGGAACAGCCTGAAGCAGGAAAGTCTGAGTTTCAAACAGCACCAGATAACTATGTTTAAGCCACTGAACCAAGCTCTGCTGTGATACTATGAATTTAGACTCCCAAATGATATGCAGACCCTTATTTTTATGTATCTGATCTGGAACTAAATACAAAAATGGTGTCCAATGACAAATTGTCTTCTAGAGCCCAGTTTTCCCATAACCCTCACAATCTTGAATCAGAAACATCACAAAATGTAAATTGAATTAGTTTGATGCACAACTGAGAGCAGATCCACCTGTTTGGTTTCTTTTTCTGTTACAGTCCAGTAAGAATATAGATTTTACAATTCTGCAAATCATAGGCTTAGTCTTGCCACTCCAAGCATCAAATCAAAACCAATTCCGGATTAAGACATGAACATCAAAGAGGTACTTCTACTGCTCCTCCTCCTTCCCTCACAGCATCTTGCTCAGCCATTTAGGGAATTAACTACACAGTCCATGTACACCAAAACAAGTATCTGCAAAGAAATTTTTCTATTCTGCTTATTTTTTAATAGAAATGAACCTTTCTGAAAGAGCTGTTGATGTGCCCTCCTATTCTGCATGATGTTTATAAAAAGCACTTTACAAGCAATCTTGACAGTACCAATATTCATTGAAATGGATTTCTTTTTGCATTGCCACGCAGGTTATTGATTTTGGAAATTTAATTAAATTTATTTCCTAGTATCTCAGCCTTTCACATGTCCTCTTAGTATCCCTTTGTCTCATCATGAACACTAGACATATTAAAACTTCCAGGGCTCTTGATGCATCCTGGACATAAAGAACAGGTATTCTTTCTGCTGCAGAGAGAGAATCCAATGCTCAAAAATATTCCACTGTGAAAATATTTATTCATCTTCTCTGCACAGATGTTAGTTTTACATACATCCACTCAGGTATAAATAAATGTTAATTGTCAGTTTTCTCTAGGGAACTGTGTTTGTTTCTGAGTGCTTAATACATCAACTGCTTTATATTCTCTGATGGGATGTGTATGTAATCCCTTGCTGTTCCTTCTCCAGAACTTCAAGGAGTCCTGGATAACACAAATAGCTGGTACCAACAACAGTGGAAACATCAAAACCAAGTCTAGGAAATCCACTATTTTTTTTCTGGAAGCAGCAACATTTTTTTTGCTGGCACTACACTCTACAGTGTTTCTACTGAGCAGAAGCTTAAAATTTCTCTTAATTTGTCAATTCCAAAAAGAATAATTTGAGTGCCAAAAGGTACGTTATGGGATTCCTAGAACTTTCAGAATTTCTCAAGCTGCAACACCTGAATCCCGTGAAATATAACAATGTGAGAAAGATTTCCAAATGGTGTCTTACCCAATCCTCTTTTTCCCCCCAATTTCTTTGCTTAACTGAAAAATGCTGAAACTTCAAGAAATCTCTAAGTCTCCTCTGTATTAAGTCCATTTTCACTTAATTTTTTGATATGCACTGAAAAACAGTATCAACATTGGGAACATTCCAGAACAGTACATGGTTCCTATCTAGTATTCTACATTAGTTTTTATTCCCTACCAGATTATTTTCATATGTGACTTCAAAATTGCCGACTCCTTTCTCCCTACCATTTCTTAAGCTCCTTGTTGTCTTCTTTTTACAAAGGCAACATCATGTCCAAATTATTTTTGACCTGTGTTTTGTTACCTTTCAATCACCTATAACTTCTGGTACTTTTGTTCAAATACAGAGAAATTGACAACATAAATTTTCACTTCCTAGAAATCTCATCTGCACTCTGGACACCAGTGTGATCAAGGAGTTTTTGCCCATGGAGTAGTTCTTTAGATACTTGAAAAAGTTTAAACATTCTTTCCGAGTCAATCTGCCCATAGAGACAGATGGTCTTGTGTTTGAGGCTAAACCTTGGAGCCATTGATATCAATAAGATGACTTTTTTTTTCCCCTACAACACATTATTTGATGCTTAATCAAAGACATTGATTAAATTGGGATGTATGCACCCAAATATATGCACTTCACATTTTTTATGTATTACAAATATATGTATATATAAATAGATATACATTTATACACAATCCAGTAATAACTGGCACCTTGCACATACTTATTCTGTTAAAATTGTTATTCAGATATTTAAACCTTTTTTAAAACTGGATTTTTCTCAGCTTGTTTATATAGGCAGACTTTAAGATGTTTATTACAATGTAGATTCTACCATAACCTGGATCAGATTTGCTGAAATGTCTTGCCTCTTTGTCCTAGGGGGACGTTATAATGCTTGTATCCCCATTCATATGTTCTGTTTCTGCTGCATATTATGTTCTGTGCCTTTAAGACAGGCTCTGAAGAGTGAAAGTTTTGTTTGGGTTTTTCTTATCAGGGACACAGAGACAGGCAGTACTTAGGGCTGCTTTCGCTTTTTTTGCTTTTGCTTTTTGCTTTGCTCTCTCTCTCGCTCTCACTTCTGCTTCGCTTCTGCTTGCTTTTGCTTCTGCTCATTAGCTAGTTTAGCTAAACAGTCCACATTTCTTCCTGGACTGTTTCCCCTCTCCTTTTTTTGACCATCTCGAACCTGCTCCGGACTGGGACCTGGGAACACCGAGTGTTTGCACTTTGTGGCCTGCAGCAGCTGCCCCAGCGCCGGAGGGACGGAGAACAGAGTGACCACCCCCGGGAGAGACTTTCTGAATTTGTCATCTTTTTTTCAGAGTGGTGTGTCATCCGGTATTGTTCATTCTGTGTGCTGGGGTCTGCTGTGCCTGTTAAATAAACAGGTTCTTCCCAAACCGGTTAGGGGAAGGGGCCGTGTGGATTTGCTTTCTGGAGGGGCTCTCCTTTGGAAATTCTCCACCAAATTTGCCCCAAACCAGGACACTCTTACACTTTCTCATCCTGCCTTTGCCATGAAAGGTGTTTCATTTTGACTCAAGTATGCAAGCAATGTGTTGTGATATTACAGATTATCTTACAAAAGCTTATCAAGAGTGCAGTAAACAGCATGTATGGTCACATCATTATCTATAGATTCAGTACCTCACTGAAGAAGACAGACATTTCAGGTGTTTTCCTTTTCATAATAGTTTCTAATGACATTTTTAGACTGTGAATCCTTCCAAACATTTCAGCCTGCTTTCAGCATGCCTGCCACACTCTTTTGGAAGCTTATGATTAAGCCCTGCATAGCAACTGCTCCCTATGTACTCCCTCACTGTCAGGAGGTTAACTGGCAGATCTTTATTTGCCACATTTTCCCCCAGGCCCCAAAGCCCTCATTCCCTCTGCCATGATAAACAGAGACCCTACAAGCACAGCTCCAAGTACACACGACCCTCACTTCCATCTCTGCAGGAGATTTCTGTTGACTATTCCCTAACCACTACATGCAGCAAAGCCACATAACGCTTTGCTATTATCCAGGCACTGTATGCCTCCTGAGGGGATGGAAATGCCTGGGTCTTCTTTATAATAGTTATTGTCAGAGCAAAGCCCACTGGAAAAAGCACAATAATTTCACCTTATAAAGAATAAACACTACTATTCACGGAACGTAAGGAAATGCAGCTGAAGCCCTGAATGCCTTTGGCATTCAAAATTCGTAGCAATCCTTGTAACCAAAAAAATTGTATCAAGTCTGAGATTTCTTATAACTAACCCTGATTTTATGAGGACTTGACTCATCTGTCACAACCTTCAGAAAATTAGAGTTTACCTATGCTTATTTTTACACATGAAGGGAAAGAGGATTTCATTTTAACAGGCTTTAAAGAATAACTTGTGAAGCCAAAAATAGTTTCTAGTGATAATATGCTGAAACTTCAAAATGCTTAATGCTAAATCCTAAAAGTACTAGACAGCAATTTTTACTATTTTAGTTACATGAAGGGCTTATATTTGCATGAAGGTGCTATGGTCTTCATGAGCACATCATTTGCAAAAGTCAGTTTCCAGCTTACCATGAAATTTCACAACAGGACGTCACCTTGTAGTGTATATGAAATTTGTTTACTACTTCTCTATAAATCACTGTTTCTAGAGAGTATATTACAAGATCTCCAGCACCTGAAGTTCATTTGCTTCATCATTCTGGTTGGCAGTAAGGCTTCTCATGTGCAGAAGGAATTCTGCCCTCCATTTTTTTTTCAGTTATTTATACATCTGAAATTATTTTCTCTTTAATAATTTTTATGTTTCAAAAATCTTTTCTTTTATTCAGATCAAATTTGATTCATCAGTTACTGAAAATGATATTGCTAAGTTTCAATATGTCATGACAAAAAACCACATCTGTAAAGATAGTCAATTTGCCAAAAGTTTTAGTATAATAGTTTTGGATTAGAGTGTTAGCAAACTTAGTTCCTCAACAGCAGTCTTCAAAACTGGGTTGTTCCTTCCAGTAGGTTTCCAGTGGAGCTAAGAAAGCAAGTTTCATCCTTCTACACTGAACAGTTCACTTTTTCCCTACTGAAGAATAAAGGGAAAGTGTAAAAAAAATGGTTAAAAAAATTTTTAATTGAGTATCATTAATTTTGACATGGTCTCCAAACCCACAGACAGCTTTTCTAACCACTGAAGTGACTCTGAAGGTCAAGCCAGGATATTTTTATATGTGGTGAGTATTAAAATTTGAATTATCATTTTTCTTTGAGCATGTCTCATTTTGTTATCTCAATAAAGATATCCAAACTGAAGGCCATCTACAATGTAACAGCATATCCTACCACAATATATTGAAACATATTATAAAGATTGAAGCTCATTAGAAGCAAAGGCACAATCTGGTATTTCCTACCAGTCTGAAGGGTTGATTTTTCAACTTTAATAATCCTTGATAAATGTTATTTCTCTAGAATGCATGAAAAGAGATCCTTTTTATACCAATACCTAGTATCTTCCATATAGAGATTTATATGCATTCTTCTAAAGCAATATCTTGTTTCACACTCATAAACTAATGTTTCTCTTCTAAATAATATACGATTAGCAGATATTATGCCCAGAATAAATCTACTGCACAGTAATATAATGCATCTGTAAGCTTCAATACTTGCACCGTACTGTAGCAGAATACCTTGTAGCAACCAATAATACATTTCATACTATCAATGAATAGCATTACACAGTGAAAGATTCATGGAAGTCTTTGCTATATCAAATAAATTTTTATTCTTAGGGAGATTTTGTTTTAGAATAGGCTGCATTACAAACAACTCCTGGGAACTATATGTTCAGGATCCTTTCTATAATATCTGCAGATATATTGATGTCAAATCTTGAGCATGAGGTTCCAAACTGATTTGATACCTGAGCAAATTGGAACAAATGCTATATCAAGGGCATTTTTTTCATCATTAATAAACCTGACATACAGCACACCACTGAGCTTTGCTAACATATATTTTCAAGGATGAGCCTAACTGCAGGTAATAGAACACATCTTGAATGTAGATGTTTATATGCAGCAGCAACAACAAACTTAAAGCCCACTCTATGACATTTATACTCTCTAGCCAAGGTAGATATAACTTTTGGCAAACTTTCTCTGACTATAAGTAACAAGGTTTCTTTATAGCCCAAGTTAACAAAACACTTGTAGCTGTGCAGGTACTTCAGATGAGAAACACCACTTCTCTAAGCTATTCATACCACATCTAAGTCACCATGCCTCCCTCTCTTGAGGAGTTGTAAAACACTTCGTCTTATAAGATCCTGTTAAATTTTTTCAGGTGTTTCCCTCTGCTTCCAGAAGGCAATTGTATTTACAACAGAGAAATAGGCTAGTGAAACAATTAAAAAAAAAAAAAAGAAAAAAGAAGAAAACAAGGAAAACAAAAGCTGTTTCATGGAGGAAATATTTCAACAGCTAATATTTCATGCCTACAAGAGGAAATAACCACCATGAGTCTGAACATTTGCCTACTTTTAGGCTGCTCTTCCACAGACCAAAGGAACTTTATGAAGGGGTGAAGGATGCATGCTTGAGAAACAATAGTAAGCAAAGTTCTGAACCCCAGATTCCCATGGTCTTGGTACGTTCCATAGATGGTGAATGAATCTATGAAGACCTTCTGCTGAAGGATCTGACAGAGTCTTTCAGGTAAAACAGATAAATTAATGCTTATTGTAGATATTAATTCTGTATTTAGTGTTCATTTAGGGCTCAAACATTTAGATCTGAAAGCAGCTTTAATTGCCTTAGAGACTGATGTGTCATCTCTCATATTGAGTGAAAATTTGAGGGAAGGGAAAGGTAGAGAAATGACGATTTAAGAGGCACAAGACAAGTGACCTCATGAACTCTATTGCTCAATACAGAACAATATCAATTTTCAAAATTACTGTAGTAATTCAAATAAATACCAAAAAAACCCAAAAAAAACCCCAAAAAAACCCAAAACACCTGTGATGAAATTGACTGGAATCTCCATTAGAAATGGACAATCCCTGTGACATAAAACTGGTAATTACCTATCTATTTACTTTTTTGACAGCAAAACCCTGGAAACACAAGCTGCTGCTGAAGGATAAGTGGGAATGCATCAGGCAATATTCTTGGTTGGTGGAAGAGGCCTCACCAACCCAGTAATTGTGACAGCAAGACTGATAAACCAAGATCTCTGTGACTAAAATCTCTGTGTAGTGCAACATCCCTCATGCTCTGGCCCTTCTCCCCAGTTCACTGTTCCCCTCATTCTTGCACCAGGACTGATGCAAAAAAATTCTCAGGTCTACCTAGGTGTCTCATAACTCTATATCCACATTCCCTTGTCATGTGTCTTTCCTGTAAGACTCTAGGTGATAGCTGGACCATGGAGCATGGACAGATCTTCTTCAAAACTCAAAATAAACACAGTTAAAATCTGAGTAACTCAAATCAGGAGAGCAATTAGGGAAAACCCTATCTAACCCACGTAGGTGTCAGGGATTTTTCTCCCTGATAATTATATATGTATTAGTGAGGAAACTCTCTGGTACCTTTCTCTTTACTGAGCTGGCTGCCTAGATAAATCACCTCTCATTAACAATTCAGAAAGATGCACTGATGTCTGAGACCTCAGAGGAACCTAATTTTCTATCCATTCTCTGACCAACTTAAATCAGACTGCTTTGTGTGAAAAGCTCTGGCAGGTATGAATGGTACCCACTTCTTACATTGCAGCTGAGTGTTTGAAGCTCTTGCCTCAAAAACAGGAGTCGAGCTTCAACAGAAGGGGGATATCCAAAAAGGATAATCCATCCCTTTGATCCAAAAAGGGGTGTTGAATGCAAAACACATTAGAATAATGCAAGTGAGAGCTCTCATGACTCCATAACAGCATAGGAACACTGTACAATTTATAAGGTACCATCCTGCAAATGAGAGGTCAACATCTTGTCTCACGAAGACACACAGCAATTCCAAGCTCTGATTCCTGGCTTGATACAGGAGCATGGCTTATAGCTCCCCCCTTTTTTGGTGCTAACCTACTGAGAACTTTAATACATGAGCCTTTGAGACTCCCAGACCAAACCTGCCTTACCCTTGTGTATGTGGGGAACTTTGGCGTTATAAATTAAACTCATTCAGCAGAGGTCAAGTACCAAGGGAATTTAGAAGCTACGACTCAGATAACAAACTTTTTTACATGGATAGAAAACTTCCATAGTCTCAGAATTGCTTGGGGCATGTAACCCATATATTGGTCTCTTGCTAGACTGTTGAATGGAGAAAGCATTCCCTGACAAAAGAGAATAGCTGATAAAAATTTTACACTGCATGTTTGCTTCTCTACTGAAAAGTAGTATTTGTCTGAGCATATTTATTGTACATCTAATTCCATCTTTGTTTGCACTTTGTAGATACTGCCTCCCAGCACAGATGTCCTATGTTGAAAAATATGACAATTTTGAAATTAGATTACTCGGCATATATAACATCAACAGATGTTTTGGAAATATGGAAATATGTCCCATTTCCACAGAGCAGACTTCTGCTGCTTTTTCCCACAAAACATCCAAGGTAACAGAAACGTCATAAGGCCAATGGTTTTGGAGCAGCTCTCAGCCATCCTGGAGGATCACCAGCTGGGAATTGTTGTGGTAGGCACAAACAGGTTCGGGGGAATCCCTTTGGTAACCAGGCTTCCCATGCCAATGTCAAAACAGGCAGTCAATGCCAATATAATTTCATATTCCAGCCACTGTTTAAAACCACTCTACCATGATTGCTACAAGAATGTGTGTCCACCAAAATCCATTCAATCACTTACCAGGGAGGTTTGACTCATTTACATGAGGCCTCTTTATGTGAGCTTAGCAATGTGGAGCAGTCATAAAATGGATGCAAATGCAAAATAAGCCTTTCTCCATGCTGTGCCCATATCATCTGTGCATAATCTCCCAAGCCTTAGTGCCCTGATGCTCCCCATCCCACTCTTTTGTTGTCCCTCTTAGAGTACCCTGTGTGAAAGTAAATCATTAGCTGCTTAGAGCAGGGACATGTAATTATAGGTATTGAAGGCATGCACAGAATGCACTTAAAAATTGTTTTTTTAAGGAAAATACTCTCTTTGCTAATAAATAACTTGGAATTTCCTCTCATTGACAGTGGATGGGAAAATCTTGGCTACTTTATTTCCACTACAGTGTTGCCTAAGAATCACAGCTCCCTTTCTAAACCCTTTTCCATATCAGGGATGACAGTTTTCAGCATATGCAGATTACTTTCTTTCCTCTCTTCCCTCCCCACACATATCTCCTGTCAGTTACAGTTTGTAAACTGGTTCTATCTGAGGAACAGCTAAGGCTTCCCCACTTCCAGATATTTCATACCCCAGTGCTTGACCCTCTACAATACCTGAGGTGGGCTCAAACATGAGCTCCTCTACTTTCCTCATCCTCTGAGTACCCTCACAGAGCCAAATGATGACCTACATTGATTTGATTTTAGAGTGCATTATGTGTGATCTCTGAAATAAGTTTCCAGAATGTGAACCAAATCTGAAAGAACTGTTATATAAATATATATCTCCATGAAAAAGGCAATCTGTTTATGGATGTGGAAAATTAGCATGGTCTTCTAAAAAAAACTTATTAAAAATGCAGTCTTAACCCTAAATGTCCTTAAGAGATATGCAAATAAGCCATTGCCAGCAGGTAACCTGAAAAGAGATTACCAGGGAATTCATCATGGGGCACAAAAGCAGAGTAGTCAGAGTGTCCTGGTGTTGCACTTGAAACGAGTCCACTTCCTAATGGACTTCTGCTGTAATCACACACTTTCCCAGCCAGTCTATATGAATGCAGACAGGGTCACAAGCATGGGGGATTCAAGGACAGAGAGATAAGATACTAATCACATCACCTTCCTGCCTCTTATTGGTATGCTTCAACCACACCAGCCCAGCAAGCCATCCTAATCAGGAGCCACAACCTCAAAACCTCACACAATCTTCAGATTAAGAGAAGAGGGTTCAGGACCATCACTTCCTTTCTATGTCATTTTGGCTCATTTCCCAAATAAATAACAAAATACACATGGCATTTTCTGTTTTCATTCCATCCCTCACCCACGTATACAAATGATGAAAACATATACAAGCATCCTACTACCTATTGTTACACTCCCTTACTTTGGGACAGAAAAGTGTTTCCTTTTTCTAAATAAAGAAAATTATACAAAAAATATATGTTAATTCTCCCATAATATTTTTAAAGGGTTTTAAAAATATTCCATCTACAAGATTTGAAAACTGAGATTTCAGAGAGCATCTGGGAAGTCAAAGTACTTACTGTCACTTTTGCAAGGGATATTTTTGCATCTATCTTTTCATGTCTTTTCTAAAACAAATGACACACAGATGCTCTGGTAACCTAGACAGTATCCACTGCATGAGAGAAAGTGAAAAATCAAATTATTAAGTGGCATTTTTTAAAATAACTTGTTCACAGACAGTTTTTTTCCCAGGTTGGTAAACATGCTGAGATCTGAGGGCTTAAGTTACTGATTATTTTTTTGTTTGTTGTTTCCTGTTTAATGTCTTGAGGATATTTGCATTGTCTACATAAACGCCACAGGTTAATTAAGTATTATCTTTAAATATATTTCCTTTTATCAGTTTTAATTGCAGAGGCTTTCCATTTCAAAGCAAAGTCCCTTTTGATGAAATCTTCAGAAAGTAAATAGAAGCTTCAGATTTAGTTTCTTATTAATATTCACTATCTTGTATACCTTCATTGTGTCTTTTTTTCTTTTCTAAAATTCATTACTTCGTCTCTTTCTTCAGATCAAAATTGCCTCATGCTTCTATGTTTTTGTCATGTACCTGTTGGCCTCTTCTCATTTGTATGTATTGGAGTATAGAGTTAATAAAGTGATGGCACTATATCTTTCCATTTTTTCCCTGTTACACTATTGCTCTTTGCAGATTACTGTGGAGATTTATAGTGAGCTGTCCAAAGCAGGTTCCAATACTGTACTTCCAACTCCATGGTCAGTTAATAGAGAGGGCTTAATTATATCAATGTCACATCTGGCATTTCAGCTGTTTCCAATTGGACTGTCTCATATGTTACAAAAAGAGTACTATTTATTCGTTGTAGCTTAGAGCCAGATACTCAAAGTCACCCCTTTTGGAGTCTTTAACCAGTTGTTATCTTACATCTTATTGATCTCCTTTGGGTTTTTTCATGGAAAATAGTTTGGTCAGGACACTGGCAATGAAACAAATGTCGTCATCTGTGAAATACATACAGGCAGTTTATATCTTTAGGCATTTCCATGTATTAAGAAAGTCTATGTCTTTGAAGAATATAAAATAATTTAGGTGTTGCACTACTCAAGCATTCAATGACAAATCTACTCATTATGAATAGTCAAATCCATTTTTTTAAACATTATATTTTTATCTTTCATTCCTCCAGGCTATAAAAGGCTTCTTGCCACCTTACCAAGTAATCAAGTTCACCTTCCTAGCCTTTTTACCCTTTCACTAAGACATATAAGTTTTATTTAATATTTGGCTTTTTTATTTAGCTTTGTGCTCTGATATGCCATTAAGTTTTCAGGATACTCCTTTGTGAGCAGCATCTGTTCCTCTCACAGTTCAATTGTAATTTTCCTTATCTTGAATGACTGATGTCTTTGGCAGATGTCTTTGTCTGACCTGAATACTCTTTAGCACCTGTCAGCCTTCTCCTGCTCTTGCTTTGTATAATTTCCCTAAATATTGTCAGTTCTCTGGGGTAGCAGTTTTGCCCTGTTAGAAAAGGAAGAATCACTTTCTGTAGAGGACTTTTTTCTGCAAAACTTCCTACATTTCTAAGTATATTTAAATTCCTTGTGTTAACTTGTGCTTTCCTACTACAATTCTGAGATTCTGAGCAGTCATCCTGAGCTGCACATGTACATAAGTTGGCATGCATTTCATGAAACCGTTGCTTAGAAGGGCATCATTTCCCTATTAATTTAATTTTGATTTGCAAAAGACTCATTTCCCTTCCCACTGTCAAATTCATAGGTAAAAGTTCAGAATCTGGCCAGAAGGGTCTCTCAGCTCTTGCCAGAACTTTATTGATATCCCAACCCATCTTTACACCTTTTGCACACACCTTGCCAACAATCACCTACCTAGTAAAAGACTAATTCAGACTAATAACTGAATTTTCCACTGACACCTCCACCTCCTGGTGTTAGAGGAGCAACAGTATCACCATCAGTTCTAGTCTGAACTGCTGACATCATTGAATATTCCCACAGAAAACAAATTACAATGAATGAGCAAAAAATATGGAAATTATTTTTCCAAAGTCTTTCTTTTAAGAAGTTGCAATATATTATCACTGGTATGGTTTGCATTTTTTTTCTTTTTCTTTTTTTTTCATATAGAAATGATTTTTCATTCTCTGAA
The DNA here is from genome assembly GCA_039654755.1 of Calcarius lapponicus. Classification (NCBI taxonomy): domain Eukaryota; kingdom Metazoa; phylum Chordata; class Aves; order Passeriformes; family Fringillidae; genus Calcarius; species Calcarius lapponicus. The sequence continues at coordinate 27,520,938 of CM077464.1, read as the reverse complement.
AACACCACATACAAGGAACTGAATTTTAAGTGGTAGTGGCACAGTTCTCCATTTACATCCATTTTTCATATTATTTTCCCTTGTGGCAGTTTCCCTCAGGCTAGAGCACAGGCAGCTAATCGTTCCAGGAACAAAACTTTGGATTAAAGGACTTCCAAGTCCATTACAGAAGTCCTAATGAAAGTGTTTACTTTCAAAGTCATATTCAACAATCAAACACAGTTCCCACTCAGGCTGTAGTCAGTCTTAGAAGTAAGCCAAGGGCTGACTTCAGAATATAAAGCAAATATTCTGCAAAAGTGTTCTGCACATTGAAACTTCAAAGTAGTTTCTCCAGTTGCAAGCCCTAGCTAAAGGCTTGCCAGATAGCATCTTGCCTCCTCTCACAAGTATTTACAGTGACTGTTTGGGAATATCTTTAAAGAAGCAGGAAAAATGGGTAAGGAAAGTTCTTCCAGACTCAAGGGCACCATTAAGGATAGAATTAAATGGCTTACTATTGCCATAGGTTAGGCTGACATTTTAAATTGTAATTTGGAAAAATGAGGGAAGAGATATTATTGACAGGAAAAAGGATGAAGGGAAATGAAAAAGAAAGAAAAGGGTAAAGTGATGCTGAGACAAAAAGACTGTGAAAGGCAAAATGAAGAGATTTCTCACATACCAGTAATCTTCTAAAATATAAATCATTGGACTGTTTCTCTCCTGTAGAGATAATCCTGAATTCTTCCTTTGTAAAGGCCATGTAAAGATTCAATAAAAACATCTCTTATATAAACTGAAAGTTGTTTTCTTTACAGGTCATCTTTTTAAATTTTCAGATTTTGAATCTTTTCAATTTCTGTCAGTTGCAAATGGAAAAAGACCAGATCTTAGCTGTTATAAATGTCATAGACTAAAGAGATCTCATCAGTTAAGTATAGTTAAAAGAAACTACCCTTGGATATCCCATAGATGCCATTCATCTGTTCTTGCACTGTTTTTTTCGTACTGCAGCAGAGATAAACTTGCCCTATGCATGTTCTGAAAAGCTTAATCCATCATTTCAGAATTAGGTCATGAGGTTGCAAAGAGCTGAGGACCCTCAGCAGTCCCCAAGAACGGAGGATTTTCAGCATCATGAGGGACTGGAATTTTTAATTATCAAAGCTAGAGTCCTTGGACAACATCATTCCCCAACTCAGAGCATTATTTCCAGCAGTTCTGCTGATGAGGTATAAGCAAACAACTCTAGAGTCTTCTACACAGTAGGAAATTTAGAAGTAGTTTCACTGCAAATGATTTCCTACAAATAAAAGACACCAATAAACACAAAACTGTGATTTTCGATTTTCAGAAATGACCTAATGAACTGAGACAGTGAAGCTAATGTGCTCCAATTATGTCAGGGAAGAGAGAGGGGAGAAAGAAGAAATGAAAAAAGAAAGAACATGCATTATGAATGGTTCTGATTTCACTCTTCTGAACACCCCATTTTAATTCACAGTGAACCAGTCAGCAACTGAAAATAGACTGCAATTTTCTGAAGTGGAGAGTTTTCAACGTGCACAGAAGGAGTATGCTTTGAACTCAGCATGGAAGAGCACCACAGCCAGTGCTCCTGGAGGCAGTGTCCTTGGAGAAGGTAAAAAATATAGTTGTGCCATCATCCTCTTCCACTCTACAGGACACATTTCTTTTGTGGAGGGCCTGCTCTACAATGACAGGCATGTCACTCAATGTAGAACATAGCTTCAAAGGTGCCACCTCTTCCCTTAGCACTTCCCTGAAATGTGCTCAAGACACACACCCTCGAAAATCTTGACAAAACACTCCTTTCCATTCCACTCACGCTCCTTTCCTGCTCTATGGCTTTAAAGACAAATTCTACTGTTTGTTCAGCTAGAGACGTGTTACTTGACAGAGACAAAATGGGAACCTCTTGGCAGACAGACTGTGTGGTACAGTTTAGTTTGGAATTTTTTGGCTTGTCTTTGACTCTTTTCTACAATCTCCTCCCAGAATCTTCTCCTTTTATTTTTTTTTTATTTATTTATTTATCTTCTCCTTCATTCCCACTACATTGCCCTTAGCATGCTCAGTCCCCTTCATTTAGCCTCACTTCAGGGTACGCTTCCCCTACATTTTTGCATTCCATTTCTCTCATCAACAAGATTAAAACCTTTCCTAGAAAGTGCCAAAAATGAACATACAGTTTGTCACCTTTCCATTCTCTGCAAAAGCCCTTGCCTCTATTTCTAGTTTCTTGTGTTTAGGTTACAAATTTAGTGGAGCAGGAACCATTCACATGAATACAGTACCTAGTCCTCCTGCTGAGGAATAAAAGTACATTATGCTCCCTCTTCTTTTTAATACATGTGATGGAATAAGGAACTTTATGTGAAGCATTGGAAAACACTTGCTAACAGTAGGATAAACTTTTCTTACCTTTAGGCTCTACTGAAACAAAGGATGTTTACTTCTTATCCCAAGGCATAGACTCGTGTCAGCAGAGTTGTGGCCATTGTGCCTTGCCACTCCATAAGAATACAACCAGAGAAAAATCCATGATCCTTTCCTGTGTTAACATACTGAACACAGAGAGGCTCTGAGGCAGCAGACCTCATTTTTCACTATTAAAAATGAAGTTGGTGATTTGAAGAAGTGGTTTGAAATCAATAGGATGCAATTCTGTAAGGACAAGTGAAAGTGCTACAGTTAGGCAGAGTAATCAACTGTACAAATAGAAGGTGGAAAATGAGTCTGTAGGAAACAGTTTGTGGCCTCTGGGGGATCACAAGCTGAACAGAAATAAACAGTCTCACCTCCCTGCAAAAACTATTGCAGAGGTTATCTGGGCAGTATCATGTGTGAGATTTGTAGTTACTCCAGAATCAGTAAGCAGCTAATGTTCTGTATGCACCTCTAGGGACCCTACTTTAAAAGAGATGTGAATTCCTTGCAGAAGTCCAGGGAAAGAAACAAGGTGGATTAGAGGACTGGAAAAAAATTATCTGCAGGTAAAGATTGAACAAAACCAGAGTTGTTCAGTTTGGAGAGTGAAACACTTCAGAGGAAATGTCATAACAGACTTGAACAGTACCCTGCTGAGGAATCGGAATCAATTGTTCTCCATGTCCACAGGGATTAGAACAAGAAATAATGGAATGTGGAAACTTTAGACTAGGCATTAGAAAAACTTTCTAACTTGATGAGAGCAAAGCATCGGAACAGATTGCCGGGAAAGACTGCAAAATCCATATCATTGGATTTTTTAAGAATAGGTTCCAGACATGTTTTATCAGATTTTGCGATAACACTTGTAATAATAACACCTTATGCCTCTCTTCTGTGTTTTGTAACAAAGAACCCCAGGGTGCAGCTACCCTCTAAGTAAAACATACAGATGGGAAAAATTTGCACTCCACTTTTTCAGACAATGGGAAAAATGTCTTGAAGTAGTTAAGTTGCCTGCTTACTGAGCTGTAGGCATGCCCTAAAAAAGGATTGTGCTGATAATTTGGGGTCACAGCTCCAAGGACCCATCAAGCTATAATGACTCCATTGAGTCTGAGTCACCTGATCTTCCTACAGATGTCTATAAAGTAAACAACTAAAACAACTCATCATAGTGCTCTCCCTTTGTAGTCAATGAAAGGAAGCAAGTATGTTTAGGCAGTCAATCACCTGGCCTCCTAAGGTATACAACATAAGCTATATTTCTTTGTTTCCTAGGCTGGGAGTGGATGCACCAGTTAGGAATCTGGGCTTTCCAACTCCTCCCTTTGTAACCCAGGATTTGAAATAAAGTATTTTGAAGTTACATATTTGCATATAGAAAAGTATGGCTGTAACTTGGCCATTCTCAGTACATGGTTGAGATTACTATGGAGTAAATTCTGTACTTAGGAGCAGAAACAGGAAGCATTCCCCTTCTACATTTTAGCACGTTAAGATGATGGCTCAATTGTAAGAAGATGAACTGCCTTACAAATCTTGCATGATAGATGAAGATGGCCATAGGAATATGACCTCTTCAGCTCTCATGTGATTCTATAATTTACCACATAATCCATCCTGCATCTATAAAGTGAAAAGGATCTCGCCAGATGTACTAGAATAAAAGTCAATTCTAGTAACAGCTTTCATATTGCCCTTCCCCCAGAAATCAATCTCCTTTCACACTAGATTTGTTTCGCAAATATGAAAACTTTCTCCTGGTCTGCTTCCCAGAGGTTTTCTTCCTTACTTCAAAAACATCATCTCTTTAGCTTCAAATCTCTCTCTCTCTCTCTCTCTCTCTCTTTCCATCTCTTTTTGCCCTCATTCCTAGCATGAGGTCTCACCCTTAACTGTGTTACAAGCTTTTAGAGTGACCTGACAAATCCTGAGAAAGGATGGCTTGTTTAGGTGGCAGAATCAATATTCTCCTTGGGACCACAACACAGTTCAGGAGTGTTATTAGCTAGGCATTCTAGCAGAGGTGATCAAAGTGAGGACCTCTGCCCTTGACCTCCTGTGCTGCAGACGAGGGAGTTGCTCTGCAGCCATGGAGTGGAAGGCTGCCAGGTCAGCTGTGGGCACCAGGCACTGCAGAAGACCAAAGGGAGCCTAGCAAGAATTAGCAGTGCTTGATATGAACTCCAGGCAGGTGCAGAGCCATCATCATTTGCTTCTGAACAACTCCTGCCTTAGGCAGTGCAACACCAAGTGGGTCCCCTGTTAACGGGGGAGACTCATCCAGCCAGTGCCCCACTGACCTACACACAAGGCTGAGTTACTAATTTGGAAAGCATTTTACTTCCATGGATCATGACATTTGGAGAAGGGGCTGCAGTGTCTATTTTTAATTTTGCCATTTCCCCAGGCTGGGATGGAGTCAGAAAAGTGGGGAAGATTCCATTTTGCTCATACATTTGATCTATTTAATTGCAGATCCTCCAGGATGTGGATGCTACAAAAGAAAATGTCTGAATTGGGATTCTGCTGACAGAGCCTCTTATTCTGAAAACACCAGTACAATCACAGTACTCATTTGGCTTTGTTTTACTCCTGTAGTTGGAGAATTGCCACTACTGATCCCTTTGGCCACTTTCTGTCATCTCTTCCAAAAAAAGCCAACTAGCTTGGCTACTCTGAGGGCTAACTTGGCAGCTGTTATCTTCCAGATTATATTTCTTGAGCACTGGCATCTGCAGCAGTGACCGGCCCTTCCTCTGGCTTCTGCCCTGGCTTTGTTCCCAGCAGCATAACAGCCTCAGGTTGGTGCAGGATCAGTCTGCTGCTGGAATCCCTTCACACCCTGGTGGCTGCTCTCCTTTAAGCCTACCTTGAAAACAGAAAATATGCTTCACAGTAGCTGCCACACTTGCAAACAAACCCAATGGGCTGCATACTGTATTCAAGACAACCACAGGCCTAATATCATTCTAAACACACCTGGAAATTTGTTGTTGCCACAACATGGCTGTAAGAGGTGAAAATCACTTGTGTTTGAGCCTTTTCTTCATAAACAAGGCAGAGATTTTATACCTGCCTTATTTTCTGATCCAGTTTTCACAGATTTCTTGTATACAGTAGCACAATTGAATGCAATAAAATTTAATTATCACCCATCAGCAGACGCCTAACAACTAACAATGTCAGACTATCCTAAACCTGGATGAATCAATGTAACATAAGAAGGCAGCCCAAAATTTTATAAAGCACTAGAAAACTCTCTAAGTCCAGAGTCTGCACTTGAAATAGGAGATGGAAATGGATAGGGCACAAATTAATATGAATAAGGATTTGGTAGATAAAGATCATGAAAGCCCAAGAAATCTTGCAAAAAACTAAATTCTGCATCAAATGTGCAGCCTATGGAATTTTAAAAATAAATGTTCAAAGCAGGTTCCAGGTCCTTCTTAGATCACTAAGCTAAGTCCTGTCTGACACCAAGATTTAAAATTAATGAGCCTTAATATGTTTTTCTAGCAGAAATCTAACTCAAAAAAACACGCATGAGGAAATATGGCAGGAATTGCAACTAGTGAAGCAGGTAGTGTGTATTCTATGTCTATTTCATCTTGATGTAACATTTCACAAATGCAAATATAGGGTTAATTTTTTTTTTTTTTGAGGTAAGTTCAAGATGCAAAGTTCATTCAAAACCTCACAAGAACTCGCCATTGCCTACAGAGTTACTCTGCACATGAAGGAATCATGTCAGACACTACTTGCAGTGGCTCCTGGGACAGTTCCCAGCGCCATCATCCAAATCCTTTGCCAGAATGCAACATAATAGTCAAGAAGCAGGCAAAGGGAAAGCAGAGGGACAATGACAGACCAAAACAACTGTGTGTCTATCCCCTGTTTTTGTGAAGATTTGATATGCTGCAGGTAAAGTATTACTTCCCATGAGATTTAATTTCCTAGTCAGGAATTGTATTTTTCTGTTCAAGACCCCTCATTGACCAAACAGATGTGAAGGTTCATTCTCCCAGTGTCATGGCCCTGTAGATCATATTGAATTCCTGTAGCAACACATTGAATCTCACTTTTCGACAAGACAGTGAGCCAGTGAGCCAGTGACTAGGCAGAGTCTGATAAGCTGTTGATCAAATTGAGGATACACAACAGATGTATTGTCTGATCCATTCTGGGACATTCAAGCCAGAGCAAACTTTGCTTCAGAATCACAGCAAGCTTGGCCACAGCTGATATCTACTGAACTCAGATACAAATGAATGAAAATTTATAGAGCAAATTTCTCAGGTGTTCAAGTGTGTTCAGCATCTATTGTGCAATAATAGAGTCTTTTGCTTAGCAAACTAGAATTTACATGGGCAAGTACAGGAAGTTTGGTTTCATTACAGAAGCTGAAAAGATGGCAGAGGCAACCAGGCACCTGGTAATTCTTCCATTAAATAGGAAATTTCCAAATGGGATATCACTACATACCCTCCATTCTGCCCTCTCCTACAGTCCTTGGGCAGTGTGTGTAGCAAGGGAAAATTTGCAAAATGATTGCATTTTGTCACACTCTGGTTCATCTAATGTTCTCAAGAGATTTCAGCTTCAAGATATTCTAGCTGAATTTCTGGCTTCAGAAAAAACACAGGCCCCTGACCCCTCTGTTAGGCCTTCACCCATGAGAGTGAGTTCATATGAATCCACCAGCAGTGGTAGTAATAAAGATTTTTTCAAAATCTCCTATACTCTCTACAAAGCATCGTTTGCATTTTAAATGTAAAGTACTGCTACACTTAATACAGCTCTGCAATCAAACTGAAGTCAGCAGCATCACATCCTTTTCAATTGGTGGATTTAGTTCATATGAGGTAAAAGGCATAATTGCTAAAGAAGGATCCTGATAAGATACTACAGGCACCACATCCCATCATGTCTTTCAGAACTGATCAAAATCCCTATTAATACTAATTAAGGTCTTCATTTAGCTCTCCCAACTGGTCAGATGTTCCAGAATCCACTTCTCAGATTGCTAGATGATTTCTAGCCTGAACTTGTGTATGGGCGACCACAACACATTAATTCTTATGGCAATGTTGTTTTTTTGCTGAAGGAAGTGTTTCTTCTTCCTTCGCACTTACCTCAGGATGTATTATACAAAGCAGACATAACCCCTTTCTCCTAGGCCTTACAAGCCATGTTTTAGTCTCCTCTCAAAAAAAAAAGTAGCCTGACATTTCCCGGAGTCATTTATTTCTTCCTTGAATAGGAGTTACTAGAATCGCACCAAATTTTCCAGATAAAATACCAATAATATAATTCTCTATCTCACTAGAAGTACCTTACCTGACTTGCCTTAGGAACATTTGATCTTTTTCATTACTAAATCATATTGGGATGTTTTGGTCAATCTGTGACCATTTGATTCAACCAAGCTTCCTTACTTCCTTAGTAAATTCCAAAACTTGATTTCTCCAGCTTACCAAATAAGTTCTCTTTACAAATTCCTAGATGCAGTGGCTGAGTTCTAAAGATGTTCACTATTCTTCTTCTGTTTTTCAATGAAAAGTCAAGCTCACTCATGGTGTAAGAACTTTCCATAAAGTATGGATAGTATGGATAGTATGGATTCCATTCCATATCTGGGCTGGACTCCCACTCTGTGTCAGGCACTTTACTCATTATTCACATCATCTCAATATCAAGAGGATACTTTTCTTACCACAGTGGATAAAGCTGCACAAAATACATTGCAAGAAAAAAACTTAAGTCAGTAAAGAAATGAGAAGAGTTGAATTGCTTCCCACTGTAGTAACGGCTCTTTTAGAGCTTATGCTTTGTTGAAAACCCCACCAATACATAGATGAAGAGAAAAATTCCCCTTTGCATGTGTATTTCTACTTTGATTTAGTTTAGTTCAGCCTGGGCCAGAAATATATTTTTAGCATTCCTTAACAGGCAATTTCTCTCATTATCAATAAATATTATTTTGTCATGCCCCTCTCTAATAAACTACAATGCAATCACAATAGACAATTAACTTCTGTCAAATCCCAGCCCAGGACATTTATGTCAGAACAAGGTTGAACTATTTACTGTAATCACATAAAAGACAAGCTCACTTCCTACCCAGGTCTCTGCCCAAAATGAATTAAACTCTCCTGAGCTCTCATTCTATGAATACACATAGCTTTTGCATATCATACAGCAAATTGCTAATATTCTTGTAGCATCTCAAGGAAAATGAACTTTGAAATGGAAACTGTCATGTCAGAGACACCACTCCAGTTTGCAGGTCTCAAACTCTTTATTTGAAGAATTTACCTCAGACAAGGGGTTGAGCCACTGAGTCACAGAGCTTTATTCTTGAAGTGTTTTTTTCTCATTATTTTGCTACGCAAATATTACCCAACCCCAGAACACTGAAAGGTTTACATAAATCTCTCCCACTTTCTTTTTTTATATCATTCTTGAAGGGTTTTCCTGGTGTTTCATTACTTGGATGAGTGCACTGTTCACTGTGTAATAAGGAGGGTCAGCCCAAAGAGTGGTGGTTAACGGAGTTAAACCCAGATGGCAGCCAGTCACTACTGGTGTTACCCAGGGCTCAGTACTGGGACCAGTCTTGTTTAATATCTGTATCAAAGATCTGGGCAAGAGGATCTAGTTTTCCTCCAGACACTTTGCATGTGACATCAAGCTGGGCAGGAATATTGATCTGCTGGAAGGCAGGAAGGCACTGCAAAGTGATCTGAACAGGCTGGATTGATGTGTCAAGGACTAATGGTCTGACATTCAACAAGGAAACATTCCAAGTCCTGCACTTGGGTCACAATGACCCCATGGAGCACTACAGGCTGGGGGCAGAGTTGTTAAAAGGCAGCTGAGGACCTGGTCTACAGCCAGTTGAACATGAGCCAACAGGGTGCTTAGGCAACCAAGGCCAATGTCATCCTGGCATGTAGCAGAATTAGTGTGGCCAGCAGCACCAAGGCAGTGATCATCCCCCCGGTGATGGCTTGGCACTGGTGAGGCTGCATCTCAAAACCCATGCTGGGTTTTGGGCCCTGCACGACAAGAAAGACACTGAAGTGCAGGAGTGTGTCCAGAGAAGGGCAACAGAGCTGGTGAAGGGTCTGGAACATAAGAAGGATGAGGAGCAGCTGAGGGAGCTGGGTGTGTTTAGTCTGGAGAGGAGAAGGCCAGGGAAACCTTATCATGGTCTACAACTGCCTGAAAGGAGGGTGTAGCCAGGTGGGGGTTCTTCTCCCAAGTAATGAGGGACAGAACAAGAGGAAATGGCCTTAAGTTGGGTCCAGGGAGGTTTATGAAAGATTTTAGTAAAAACTTCTCCACTGAAAGAGTTGTCAAGCATTGGAACAGGCTGCCCAAGGAAGTGGCTAAGTCACCATCCCTGGGGGTACTCAAAAGACGTAGATGTGGCATTTAAAATATGTTTCAGTGGTGGACTTGGCAGTGTCAAGGTAATGGTTGGATGCAATTACCTTAAAGGTCTTTTCTAACCTAAATTATTATAGAATTCTGTAATTAATATATTAGATTGCAGGTCTCAAAACCATGAGTTAAATTAAATGATTGAGTTTTTTTCTATCTCAGAGAATCCCTGCTGTACTATTTTTTCAGAATTGCTTTTCCTTCCTATACACAGCAGGAAACTAAGAACTGGATCCCATCACAGAATGGGTGAAGGCTATGCTGGACAATCACCACTTTCAAGGTTAGAAAAGACTGCAAGCCATTTGAAAAATAAAAACCAAATCTGCCAGGTCCCTTCAACTTTCTCCCATGGCTCCTTTGGTGTGGATCACAGAGACCACAGTGCTTCCAAGGGCAGCAAGGAAGGGTGGGCCTCTGGAGGGGATCATCAGGGGCAATACTCAAGAATAAAAGGTTCAGTCACAGGAAACAGCGCAGTAAGGAACAGAGTTCAAGAATTAGGTCATTATTAATCAAATTACAGATCAGTCCCAATAACCACATATTTCCTTGAGCCTGCATTCAACAGCCCTTTTGTAAGATATTCACAGAGTAGGATCAATACCTCTCTGGAGGTAAGTGGCATAAATTATGTCTCAACATATACACCACAGGAGCTTTACTGTGTGTTGTATACAGTAATTGCATTTTATAGATGACTGTGGAAGGTTTCAGCTTTCATTGATTTTTATCATAAACTAAAAGGTGGCAAGAAGAAAAGAACAGCAGTTTATATGAAAAAGCCAGTCAGCTGAAGCTGCAAAAGAAAATGAAAATTTGGCAACATACGTGCAATCAATCTATGTTTCATGCAGAATTGAATGCAGATATTTGAGTCTTTCCACTCAAAGTAGCAAAAATCTTGAGACTGCCACAGAAATACCAGTTCATCTAATAGCAGTCAATTGTGCTATCCATCAGCAGGGTTTAAGACCATAAGTCTTTCTAATTACAGCACTTTTAACATTTCTTATATCATGAATGCCATCTGAATAATTTATGAAACAAGGCAACAGGTTGTGTTTTCATTATCACACATAATGTGACCACATTCACATTGTAATTGAGGCAAGGGACATAAATTAAAATCATCATCCTATGCAACATTTGCAACTTCCAAAAGTGTATTTTTAAAACACTGCTTTTCTGATTTCCTGCTTTTTCATGTCCTTCACAGCAAGCAATTCAGAAGAGATGTTAATGCAGCATAACAACTCTTTACCCTTTTCAAGGCCAATTTTGCAATATGGGCAAAGTGATTGGAAATGTAGTCCTGAAAAAGCTTAAACCATCTGTCAGGGACTCAGTTAAGAAGATCCACACTGTTTCACAGCCAAAGATGTGGATAAATTATGCCTGGCTAGAAATGTCCAAGGCATGTGGGTTACCATTCAACCTTATTAGAATGAATTGCAATTTTTTAATTGTTCATTACCCGGGTAACATAATATTTTCAAATTATAATATGCAATAAACCATGCAGACTGGAAAGCAAGCAAGTGGTAAACATGGGTACTAATGATTATAAAAGCTCTGTGTCCTATTATATCAAAAAGCCATGTATGTGTATGCACCCAAAAGCCTATTTGTTTGTCTCTGTTGACATAGCTTGGTCTATGTTTTTTTTGCTCCATATATATTTATTTATGTCACTAATCATGTTTAATCACATGCCATAAACCACTTGTCTATTTTATTCCTGAAATGTATTTTACATTTAAAAAAACTAAAAAACCCCAATGTGGAGAATGAGAGGTTGGGATTGCTTTTGTGAGTTAGGCTAGATAAAAACAATATTAATGTTATGCTGTTGTTTTAATATTATTATTTGTTTAATGGACTGCTGTTATCCCAACATTTCTAAACAAGGATTTTTCCAAAGCATTTCATAAACACTCTCAGTCTAAAACCCTTTAAAGGCTATAAATACTGTATGAAGCTTTTATCAGAGATATGAAATTGATTATTACTTGAGAGAAGGCCTCTGGACAATATACAAAATAAAAATAAATCAAATTTTCCCATCCAAATTACTGTGCTATGACTTTTAAAACCCCCACAGACACTGTAAATGCCAAAAGGTGTGTGAAGATCTATGCTTATTATATATATGAGAGTTATGAGAACTATTTGATAAGCAATAGTAATTTTGTGCATAAAGGCCATAGCTAGTGCTTAGCTATCTGAGATTTTCTTCTCCACAGCTATTAAAGAATTCTTCCTAGTGTTAAAATTCATCCCTTACCTGCTTCAGAAATTATTGCTAATTTCACCTGGGAAAGTATATGACCTGTAAACCAAGCCTGTTCAACTAAATTTAACAAAATCTTTAATATCTTGGCTTTCACATTTATGAGTACTTTTTCTGATTAGTCCCTTAAGGGTCAAAATAATCTAATATTTGATTTTCTCACACTACTTTCACAGTCCAGGAATGAAAGATGTTAATATATCTGTGAAAGGTGAAAGTAAACTGAGAAGGTGAAAGTAAACAAAAAAAAATTAGCTGAAATGCTGATGCAAATAAAAATCTCATACTTTTCTCTTTCTTTCATCTTACCACAAAAAAAATTTTGCATGTTTGATACCAGTCTTTCTCGGGGAAAGGAAGATAAGATTAAGAGAGGCATAGAATGATTGTTCAGGGGGATGGCCGCAATTCAACAGAGTACCTGCTAAAGTGATGCAGTGCACAGTGTACAGGTTACCTTACAAAACCCAGAGTGGATCCCTCATCACCACTCAGAGCAGTTAACAGGCCTCATATTTTGTACAGGTGTAATCAAGTGAAAATATACAATGATCACCAATTCCAAAAATGGATGCTATGCAGCCAAATTTCTCCACAAAACCACCTTGGCATCTACACAACCTGAATGGTCTTTTTCATATTTTCACTGGATAATAAAAGTGATGTAAAATCCATTAATACAGCAAGAAAAAAACAAACAAACAAAACAAAACAAAGCAGCAGCTGGCACATTAGGTGCTCTTCAGGTGCCAACACAGCAGTCTGCAACTAACAAGATTATTTTGTGTTTGTTTTGCTGATTATATTCAGTGGAAAATAGATTGCAAGCAGGAATAGCAGCTTTATCAGTGAGGCTGACTGGAGACTCCAGGAGGCTTTCTGCAAAAAGTCACCTGAACTGCTTTTTACTCACATCACTTTGGTTTTTGCCTCTGTCACCATATTTATACTGGCAAAGCTTGTGTTTCCTCCTACAGTTCCTGAGTATATGACAGTACTCCTAGTCAGGCACATCTAATTTACAGAAGATTGGGCCAAATGACATCTTGGTCCAAATATGAAAAGATAACCTAGATAATGGAAAACCAAATGACTTTGCAGTACCATGGTAGCTAGGGCATGGGTTAGTTTCAGACACTAGAAAAAAACTAAGGAAAAATATGGTGCCCTTTCCTGATGTCATTTATTTGAGCAAACTTGTGCATTCCTGAAAGGTTATCCTCTTATGTCTTTAAGCTCCCTCCTCCACTATAACAATGAGCCAGTAGAGCTATCATTTATCACAGCATGCTAAAGTTGTCACAGCCTTTTCCAGCTGTTCAGGGAAAGAGAGGAAAGGAAACTCCTGATGAAACCATAGGTTCTTGCCTGGTTCTGCTCAGAATATTAATTTCTCTCCTGTGAGAAGCGCAAGAAGACGTTTTCCAAGTTATTGGAAAGGGGGAATTAAGAGATGTACAACCCATGTCCAGGCTTACCAAGAATATGAGAAGGAATCTAATCAGTAAAACATGGAGAAGCAACTTATCCTCTACAAAGAAATTGGATGGGGGAGGAATAGAAGGATAAAGATAGAAATCTTACTGGCAACACTCTAACATACATGCCAATGTGCACTCCACCATCTTAACCTCAAGCTTAGATTGTCCTTTGGCTTATTCCTGCAACAGGGCAAGTACAGCTGTTTTGTTTATTCTCCACCACCCTGTGGCAGATTGCAAAGCCTCAATGTAGGAAAGAAACCATTTCTCTTCCTTCTGCACTCACAGAAGTCTGAATAGTGTATCTGTCAAATTACTAGATATAAGCACTACTGTGAAAGGCCTATAAAATATCTTCCAAAGCATAAGAAAATTGTGTTTGAGGTCCGTTACCTTAGCTCTGTTTATCTTTTATGTAGACAAATTTCATTTGCCCAAAGCTCTGAACTGTACCAGCTGCAAAGCATTTTTTAAAGGAGAGCTTCTTTGAAAAACCCAACACCTGCCCTTCTAATATACCTTCTATTCTTCTAGTCTCCACTAAATGCTATTTACAGTAGAATTCAGAATTTATTTATGGCATTTTGATTGTTGTTTGTTTTTTAAAAGAGAAATAAAGAATAGATGACAGAACTTCACGTTGAGAGATCACCAAATGAAAGACAGAAAACATCCAGTGAGAGAATAATTGTTAGAGGATAAAAAACACAAAGCCCATTTTTGATTTAGCCTTTCATATAGCTGGCAGTATTTAAATGTTGACTCATTTATGAACTCATGTTTTGAAGTTCAAAACAAATCCTGAATGCTATGCAAATGAGCTCATTATCTCACCTCTCATCTTTATGTATCTAATTTCTTGATGACCTGTTTTACTTTTCCTCTGCCTCAAAAGCAAGAAATAATTCAGAGACAGAGGAATATTTTTACTTTTTTTATGTCTCTTACCCAGATCTGATTACTAATCACAATGAATAAATCATTCTCAAATGAATACTGGGTAGACACAAATTACTGACTAGTCAGTGTTCTCAAAACAACAAGGTATTTTTATGTAGAATAGAAAAATAAAGTAACCCTGTGGTAAGTTTTGAGATGTTAATAAAGATAAACATCTGTAGAATTAAAATTATGTTTTCTCAGTTCACCTGACAAAATGACAAATGACAAATGTTAATCAAAATAACCTTTTCATTTAATCTATATAGCAAGTTAGTTAGCAAAATGCTAGTTTTAGGCACTGAATGATGAACGTCAGAAGTCTGCGCCAATGTGGATGGATCAGTCTGCTGCTTCTCATTAAACTCTGTTCACAGTACCCATGTTCATCTCCTTGTGTGGGGATTTACAAATGAAACGCTTCTACTCAAAGCACTTATGTGCTGGCTTTTTCACTAATTGAAGTATACTAAAGATGAAAGGAGCTGACCATGAAACATCAAAATTATTGAAGTAGCAACCATGTTGCCAACATCTAAATGTAAGGATCTTGAATTATACACACTTACAAACTGTCAGAGGAAAAAAAAGGTTGAATTCCAAAACAGATTGAGAAAAGCTTGCAAATGTATGTCTACAGTCACTGGCAAATCTTTTCTGCTCCTTTTTCTCTCCCTATACAAGGCACAGACTGAAGTGAATGCTCAAGTTCACATGCTGAGTGGGTAGATTAAATAAAGATCTGCAATAGTTTCTGGGATCTGAAGTTTACATCAGATATTAGTGGCTTTTCACTGAACTATAAGGAATTTACATGCCACAAAGGACTGTGACTTACCCCACTCAGATTCACTGCTGACCTGCCTGACATTCAACTGTTGGGGATCTTTACAAAGTCAAATACACAGGCATGTCTACATGCTGTTCAAAGCTTTGGGGAAAAGGAAATGTGTGTGTATATATATATGAAAAAAAATGCAGAATATATGTATTCACAGACATTTTTTCTGGCCAGCTGGAACAAGAAGGGCTCCTACACAAAATTGAATTCACTGGTATACAGAAGTTCAGCTGCTGCATGTTAGAAACAAGCACCCAGGGAGAAAAAGGATCTCATGTATGGTTTACAAAGCCCTTTCATGATGACCGAGAACTCACCAGCAGGTCAGTGAGGTCAAATGCTGCCCTTGAATTATGCAGAAACAGACTTGTAGAATCCTAAATTTCCCCAACCTACACCAGCTAGCAGACTTCACTCACAATGGATGTATGCTGTACCTCTTCTGCGTGTTCTTACTGGGGGGGGGTGGAGGACTGTCAGACTCATAAAATATTTCAGCAAGGAGAACTGATGATTACATTTCAAAGAGTCCCCTCTCCTGCCCACTCTCTTGTACCAGCACTCAAATTTGCTTCCTATAAATCAAGGACTGTTTATGGAGGTAAGCCATTAGAAACATTTCTCTTTAGTTTGTTTTCTTGAAGAATGGGGGAGAGGGTAGATAGGAAACCAGACACAACCTCCTAATTCTTTGCTTTTGATGTAATTCAGAATAAACCTTTATTTGTGGAAGCTTTGCATTACTGCAGTACAGCTGTATCATCTTATCTTATTTGAAGTACTAGCAAATACAATCTATAATCTGTATGCATAATGAATAACAAAATATATGTAGAGACTTAGACCATTTTGATTTTGATGGATAAATAAAATTCTGGCTTTTAAACAATAGACTAAAGGAGGAAACTAATGTCAGTAAAGAACACTGCTCAAAAGTAGTCTAATACTGAAGATAGATTGAATGCCTTTGGAAATGTATCAGCTGACCTTTTGATATTCAGTGTTAGATACAGTTTGGCTCTCTGCACCTTAATTTACCTATGAGTGTCATCTCTGAAAAGCCAGTTAAAGTGATGTTTTATGACATAAGGGATATATTTCAGGGGTCTCTCTGTGGTTTTTCACATCCTAGAAACAACCACACCATCTGGCACAATAACCTCTGCACATGCAGTCAAAGCACACAACTTTGCAGCAGCTGAGCAGAACAGTATGGGAAAGGTTGCCTGACAATTTCTCCAAGCAGAGCTCAAAATAAGAACATTAGTTTCTCACATGCTGGAGCGCATCATTAACATGAGTAATTGGAAATGAAATAAAAGGAAAAACCCAAGCTACATGACAACACCACTGCTACAATGTATGAAAATACATTTACTTTTTAATTGGACTTTTACCGTCAATTTGAATTGTGGATATGTGATCCAAAATAGTCACAGCATGCCTTCGTGAATTGCCTAATGAGATGTCCGCTGACTGCTGAGCCCTTCAATTAATCAAATAGCTGAATACATTGAAGGTAGCTAAATATTCTTCTCTCTGCTACTCTATTAAAACTCAGCATTATATCAGACATTTTCACAAGAGACTAAAATCTGAGTTCATGTTGGGATAGCCTTCAAACAAAAAATGACACTCATTTAGTGATTCGAACATCTGCTTAATTATCTTTATTACCCTGCTACTTCTTAGGAGTAATATACCAAGAATTTGACTTACAAAATAAATTACCTTTAAGACAAAGAATGGAAGATTAGTTCTGTGTTAAGACACCTGGCAGAGAAGTGGGTTTATATCCCAATTCTACCATTCTTTTCTGTTTGACCTTGGCCATGACATTTAGTTTTCCAGCCTCATAGTCTATATCTATTGATGCTACAAGTGATGGTTAGCTCTTCCTTCCCTACAGCAAGTTAGAAGTCATGGAATCCCTGTAAAAATGGTGCTATGCAATGATGAGCTAAAAGATATCCAACACTTCAGAAATGCTTAATGAGAAGTTACTGCAAAGAGGCAACTTCTCAATATTCCTGCATAAAACTTTCATTTGCATGCAGAGGAACACTTCAGGGAACTTCCCAGACACTCTGTCTTAAGGACACAGAGTAATATTGAGTATATTGACCTTTTTATATCTCATCTTGTGTTCTTCAGAGACTTATGTTCGTTTGCCTGTTGAATCCAAGCCTAATCTCACTCTATAAGTTGTGAGCAAAGAGAGACTATGTCCTCACATACCTTCTCTTTTCAGTTCTACTGAGATACCAACCCAGCTTCCAGAAACAACTGCAAATTAGTGGCTTCTACCATTACCTTTATAACAATGATCTCTGCAAATTCTAGTGATCAAAACAGTAAAGGGAAAGGCAGGAGTATGAGGTTTTTCATAAAAGATCCCATTAACTACACCCCATATTCACTCACAGTTTGCTGCATACAACTTCAGCATTTTTCCACCACGTAGCTAGGCTTATGCTGTGGTTCAATTCCTGGGCCATTCTACAAGGGGGTCCTTCTGGACACCTCACTTAGGCAAATGAAAATCTTATAGCTGAGAATCTTTTTCCAGAAGTAGAGGTTCCTAGTCCCTCTCTTCAGCATTACACACAGTTCAGGAAATGATCTGTTGCAGAATATCCGAACTGAAAAGCTGAACTTAAAAATAAGAATATTCAGATAATAGTGCTCACATCTCATTCGCTATTTATTAGCAATTAGAAATTGTGATGGGATGGCCCCATGCAGTAGCTAAATTTCCACCCAGTCAGTCACTCAATCTCTCCCCAGAAGGACAAAGGATATAATCAGAAGAGCTAAAGCAAGAAGAACCTTCTGGGTCACAATAAAGACTTTGTTAATAGAGTAAACCAGAAAAAAAAAAATCAAGTGATGCAAAGGCAATTGCGCTCCATCTCCCACAAACAGACCAATCTCCAGCTAGTCTGAACAATGTCTACTTTGGAAAATCTGCCCAGATTCATTGCTGAACATGAACTTTATATGACACTGTGCAAGCGCTGTTCAGCAATAGCTAAAACATCGGTGTGTTATCTGCAATGTTTTTATTACAAATCCAAAATGCAGCAACATACAGACTGTTTTAAAGTAAATTAACTCCATCCCAACCATATCAAGCAGAGAAATGAAACATTCCCATGGTTTTGGGAACCCCCACAACAACCACATCCTGTTTTCAGTCATACATGACAACCTCTCCATTATATTCCTCAGCATAATTTCCAAGTATGGAACATGACTGTCTGCTGAATATTTGAGTAATACCAGAAACTTTTTAAAGTTACAGCTTCTCCTTAGGCACAGCCACAAAAAACTGTCTCAGTCTCAATGGCAAAACAAATAAACAAATCTCTGCTACTCCAACACACTTCCAGCAAGGAAACTCAGGATTCCTAAGAGAAAATTTATTCCAGCCTAAAGGCTGAACATATTCCAGGTTCCAATTCTTAAAAATTCTGGAACCACAATAACAAATAGAATTTCTGAAAATCTTGCTTTTCTTTCTTGTCAGTTCCTCGGTCGACCTAACTAAGTCATACTACATTAAGTATACTTCAGCTGGAAAACTGAACTTACCTGATTTTGTCTGCTTCAGCAGCAAGGTGGACATGAAATATTGCATCACTTTTTCTGTTGTGACATCACACCCAAGACAAAGTACCCCAGTGGTTCACCTTGCCTTACAGTCGAGAGAAAATCACCAGAAGGCAACAAAACAAGAAACGCATTCCTTCTCTACAAGCAATGATCAAATTAAGTGGCATAACAAATGCTCACAAAAATCCTTCTTAATGAGGAAATACTGAGCTACATTTAAGTGCCTACACATAAGTCTGTGCACATGAAACAGGCATCTAAGATTTTGTTGTGGCTGACAGAAGTTTAGCCTCCTTTTGTCAGGATCATTGGACCCTCAAGAAATTTTTCCCAAACTGAAACAGAATTATTTGGTTAAGCCTAGTTGCTTTGGCCAAACCAGTAGGAGACAGATCCATATTTCTAACTCCATGCAGAAATATTCTGTTGTAAGAATATTCTAGGTTGCCAAAATGAGAGAAGGGTGTAGGATTTTCCTACTGCTTCCAACCCCTGCCTCCACATACCAGACATGAGGCAGAACCTCTGTATTTCATGGGCCACTCTGCAACAGTGTAGGAAAGACAAGGGCAATAAACTTTGAAGAATGTTTGGGCAATTGGCTAGTGAAAAGACAGAAATATAAGTTTAGGAATACAACCTGTGGTTCAGCTTAGGTTTATGAGGCAGGCTGTTCTCCTAGTTTGTCTAGTTCATCTATTTTCTATCAGTCCATTTCCTTTGATCTGTTAGTAATATTAAAGTCTTATTCTGCAGTGCTGCTTTTGAACTTGTCCATTTTTCCTTTTAATTCCACTCTGGCAGGAAGGGCTATTGTCTTGATCTTCTTTGAAGATAGATTTGCTTGTTGTCACAGCTGATTTAGAGATTCCCATGACATTCAGTTCCCCTCTTGTTTCCCATATTGCAGATGAGCAAAGCTTTCCCTTTGGAGGCACTGACAGGTAGACCTAATTTGCAGTTCCCAGTAATTGACCATTTCTTAAAGACTAATGATGCAGTTCACACCTAACCAACCTTACAAAAAATGCAAGAGAGAAAAGCATTTCAGAAGAATGTATATTTCAAACCTCATTAAAGAGCTTTCATTGGCAATTCTTCCTCAGTCTTGACAAATTTTCACCCTCTTTTATGTTGATGCTATTTGTAAACCTAAACAACTGGCTAAAGTTAATCCTATTTATTAGATGTTTTAATACAAAATTACTGCACTTTCTACAGATTAACAAATGTATATTAGAAAAAAAATTTACTTGGTTAAACAGAATAAAAATTCCAGACCATATCTGTGTTCCTTTTCTTATCACTGTAATGTAAGAAATCTATTACTTGTATTCTTGAAATATATGGACTCGCATAAAAAATGTGTTTAATTGTGTGTTCAGTGATTACTATACGTTACTTTTCTGCAATCTCCTATATAAATAAAACCTGGGATGAAGCCATAGAGAATACAATGGCATAAGTGAGAAAGCATGAGTAAAAGAAATAGATGGGAAAGGGTTAAACAGTCACAGAAACCAAGAAAAATACACAGATGTGTAACAGGAACCCTACAAAAAAAAGAGAGTGATAATAAACCTTGAACAGAGAAATAATGCCAAAAAAATTAAATTAGGAGAAAAAATCTTGGAAAATAATTCTAGAGGAATAAAAAGAGATTGGAGAAGAAATTAGATAAATTAACCTAACATAATATAAAACACTGGTAAAATTTCCTGGAAAAAAAAGTAGTCACATTCCAAACGAAAATGGGTGAAACAAAGGAAGAAAAGAATACTAATAACAGTAAATTTTTTTTTTTTACTAATTTCTTATCTGTAAGAAGCTCATGCTATTCATCATGTTTGAATTCACATAAATTCATGAGCATACACATTCTATATACTATGTCGTTAATTTTGATACCAGTTCTGAATGTGCATGTAGTTATAGATATATGTAGGACCAATATTTCAATCTCCCCCATATTTAATGGGCCATATTCATGTGGAAGAACCATTTCTGTTGATACAGATTGTTCTTGTAGTTTCTTGTTGAGCAGAAAAAAAAATCAACACCTGTGATCAATCTTACATTGCTGTGATACACACATTCCACCCCAGAATCTCATCATCTCTTGGAAGCCTTCTTGGTGACACACACATCTAAATTACATGGAAAACATTTCATCCAGCTGTATTTATCCAATGTTAGGTAGACAGTCACAACACACAACTTCATCTGCATATAGATTTCGAACTCATTTCAACTAACTTGCTGGCAGCCATTTCAAAATACAGGCATCGAGAGTTTATTTTGCTCAGCAGCTGCACAAGAATATTATTTACTCATTACTACCTTCAGACTGTATATTTCTCTTTTCTTTACGAAGGAGAGAAAAAAAATTGTGTTAGTAGAGTTCTCCCATAATTCCAGATTTGGCATGAAGAAAGCATGTTGACTGGGTATATATTATTCATAAAATTATAATTTTAATCAAAATTGTTATTGATGTTGACTTTGAGGATATCACAGGACATGTGTTCATATTGAATATGACACCATGGTTTCCCTGAGAAAAGAATTTACCTTCGGTAGAAGAGAAACTTCTGAAGTGGAAACTTCTCAGTCATGGGGCTCTTACAGAATTAGACACCATCTATCTTTGTGTCAACAGCACTTCAGGAAGCTAAAGAACAAGTTCTTCCCCTCTGATCTACTGATGATTTACACCATGGCCTAAAAGAAGGTATTCACAAGTAAGCAATCTTCTCTACAGAAATTAATATTCCAAGAAAGTTGTTTCAGGCATCTCCTCTCCAGAGGCAAGCAACCAGCAAAAATGCCACAGCAGTTGGACACTGAACGCTTGATATTATACCAGCGCAGAGTCATCTAAAATAAGTTTTAAAGCATCTTTAAATTAAAAGGCAAATACTTTTGAAAGCAAGTGCATACTGGGTCGTTTAACGCTCCATGATTTATTTATGAGGATTTTCACCATAGTAAGGAAAAAACATCGTTGAAAAATAAATGAAAACCAGCATGACATTAATATGACCAGAGAGAACCTCTTGCTCTTGCCTTTGGGATATGATCAAAGGACTCACTTCTGTGAGTATAGTTCTGAAAAATAATCATGTCTGACAGTCAGCATATGGCCCCAATCCTTAGTTGTACTGGAACAGCATTTGCCACACCATCAGCACAAAGAAAGCCTAAAGACAACATAGCCTTCTCCTGCGGATACTACACAGAATGGGGAGCTTCCAGAAACACAAAGGAAATCACCTTGCTCATCCTCATTGTCTAGATAAAGGAAATGCATGGGAAAAAGACCAGGATAGGTCATCCCATAACTAAACAACAAAACAATGGCTTTTGTCCATGGACAGAGACATCAAAGGAACTTGCAATCTCCAAAACTACAGGAGATTAGTTCTTTGAAACCACTCCCTTTTCTCTCAAAGTTGTGCTGTTCATCCCAGTGACACAGCTGAAAAGCAAGGGCTTCATCCCACAGACTATACACAGGCTGCAATGAATGCTCTCTGCGAAGCAGCCTACACTCCCTGTTCACAACTACTCCCTTGGTGATCTACCCAAAGCTGATTGAAGTTCCCCCAAAGCTCATGCAACCCTTTCTTCTAGGAAAGTGAAAGCATAGGAATAGAGAGGAAGAGGAAGAATAAAACGTGTGGAAAAAAAGTAAATAGTCTGGAAATGCACAGGTCACACACACAAATACAGAAGCTGGGGAGTAATTCTTAGATTTTGCAGATTTGATACAGACTGTACGAGTAGGAAATCATGATATACATTTCCATGAATGCTTCAGACCATTTGCCCTTGTTCACTAAATAGTTTTCTCCTTTGCTACTCCTCCTTGGCAGACCCTTGTATCAATTCTCCCAGCAATCAGGTCAGCACGAAGATATGTGAAAGGAAGGTCTCTGATTCAATGCCCACCATAATACACTCCTCAAAACAGTCTATCACATCCACTGTAGGTGTCTAGAAGGTGCAGTTGAAGTCACACATTCAAGCAAAAATCTCTTGCTCTTCTCTTCCAGAGCTCTTCCTCACTATGAACAAGCTCATTTAAAAACCACTTGATCATCTGAAATTACACCTCACTCTGCCCATCCCTTTTCATTGCTGCAACAAGAAGTGGTCTCCTTCTCACCAAGAACAACAAGAAATTGCTGGATTTGGCCCTGAAATTCACATCTCTTTTCAGCACCCTGTGAAAATGCCAGAACTGTGATTTTTTTATCACTGAGGATAAAGACGTACTTATATTATTGAACAATCTAGGTAATTCTGCATTTTACTACTCAAGATCTGTGATTCTTTAACAGAGTTAAATCAATGGAGCATTAATAAATTTGTCACATCTTCAATAATTTTCATGAAGTGTTTTTACTTTAATTTGTGAAAATATAATTCGGACATGTTATTAAAAAATCAATATTTCACTTCCCATATCTTTTCACTTGCATAGCGAAAGACAGAGGGGGAGAGAGAGAGAAGAAAAGTTTTTCCACTTCAGCTTCTTCACCTGGGACAATGAAAGGGGAGCAACATTTATTGAGGGAACCAACACAAAAAATTTATAAATTCTTCTACTGAAGTGAATTTAGTGCATCCATTTCCCACACACATTAGCATAGTTCTCTTTTCACCTCTGTACTCCCACACACATGAATATTGTGATCACTCAACATGCCCTGATATCAACACATCCTGGTATCAAGTCTTCACCATTTTTACACATACAATCTTCATGTTTTTAAAGTTCCCCTTAATAGCTAGAAGTGAAAGAAGCAAAAATGGATCAAATAGCTGCAACTGACACTTATGTTCACAAATAGTGCATACTGCAAAAATCATTGCATCCAATGTTATTCTGTCTACTTTTGGAGTGGCTATAATAATTTTCTGTATTATTTTCAACATAATTTCCAGTACACATCAATAAATGAAAAGAAATGCAAATAAATCCATTTAGAATTTAGAATCTGCATTTAGAATTCCATACTGTGAAAAGCAAGCTTTTATTTTCTTTTTAAAATAAAAAATTAGAACCTAGGGCCATTTTATTTACAAGGAGTCCTAAAATACCAAAATAGACTATGAAGTTAGACATCCCTAGAGAGCCTAGATATTAAAAGTACTTAGATAAATGATTTTCATTTCAAAAGCACTAAATAGTTATAAGTATCTGTTGTACAAAACAGGAAATTCTGTATTTTCACTGCCTCTTACAACTTGAACTGTTTAAACACAGACTGAAGAATCTCATTTAGGTTCAATCATGGTGACCAGCTGCTCCTTAGTCTTCTGTTTGCAAGATAAGCACCAACCTTGATTTATCATTCTGGCCTTCAGATAGTCATTTATGCTCACAGAAAGTGTAATACTCTAGTGTTTTTCTAATAGTTGTTCTGGTCAACAAATGGATACATCAGCATTGGTGGAAGTGTTAGAAAATGAGGTCCATCTCTTTTCGTGTAATTAAAACCGCATTTCAAACAAACCTATAACATACTGTATGGAAAAAGAAAATTTGAATTCTTTCATTTCATAGGTATATTTTCTATTCGGTACCATTTCCTCTAAGACATGTCATCCTCTGACCATGAAAAGATTCACATAAGATACAGTTATGTATTCTTATGTAACTGTATGTTACATAAGAGTAACATACATTTACACACCAAAACGTCTACACAGACAAAACTGGCTGAAACCTCAATTAAAGCTTTGAAATACAGATACTGTGTAATTTAAAAAAAAAAATTAAAAATTGAAATTAACTTTGTACCTTTAAGAATACACATGGTGATTTTAGAAACCCACAGATATTGTAAATATCATACAGATCTGATAGCTGAACAACATACATCAGAACTAGAAACAGTATGAAAACAGAGTACATAACTTTCTGTCAGGGAATATTCAGCAATACATATATATAACTATTTTTAATGAAAAGAAGCTGTCTGAACAGCAAAAGAACAAAGTAAATTAAAATTAAGCCCCAATGAGCTTCTCATTTTTCAGGTGGCCAATCTCAAGTTCAAGTTTGTCACAGAAAATGCTAATTTTTTTAGAGTTTGCCAATTTTATTTTTTCTGAGCTGAACCAGAATATTTAATCTCAGGAGCAGAGGCAGATGTTTTTTAGATAACACACCTGTTCCCTTTAAGTTGGAAAAGCATAGTCAAATTGCATTAGATTATCCACCTGCATGAGAGTATTTTAGCTGCAGAATTCTCTGCAAAGAGTTGATTATGGTTAGCTTGTTCAGATACTTGTTTCTGCTTCAAGGGCTGAATTCAGACATCAGAAGACTCAGACTCAGTTGCTGCCCTCCATCTCAGGGCTGTGGCACAGAAAACCATTTTCCTTCCTCCACCAGTCAGAGGAAATTTTTACCATGTGAGGCAAGTTCCCCACCACCCACAGAAGCACACAAGAACAAGCACACAGGTGGGACCAAAGATCTGTTTTCAACACCAGTGAACAAAAGCTGCTTAGTGCAGAGTACAAGAACAAATCAGTAATGTTGTTTCCCCATAATAACCTTCCAGCATCTAACCATTTGTGTCTCAGAGAGTTCCCCGAGCCACAACATATTTTTTCTGGAAATCACCACCCACCACTTCGCCTCAAACAATTTAAGGTCCAGAAAACCAAAAGCTATGTCTATTTCACCAAAAAAAAAAAAGGAAAAAAAATGGAAAAAAAATTTAAAAGAATGAGTTTCACTTTAGTCCTAAAAACTTCCTTTCCTTTCCACTGCTATAAGCCCTCAGTTACTCTACACATGTTTTACCCTTTTAAAATGAGGGGAAATCAGGAAAGGCAAATCAGGCCTAGCTACAAACCTCTCTCAGTGATCATTGCAGGTGAAATTGAGCCCACCTTCTCTTTTTTCCATTACAGAATTGCCAAAGTTTATGGCCAGGTAAGCAGAGGGTTCCTACAAATCTCTCCTTTGCAAACCTTGTACTCCAATCTCTGATTCTCCTTCATAGGATCAGGGATAGCTGAGCAATCCCTCTATGTGAAGAAAACCAAGAATGCCAGTTATTTTTGTTCCTCACTCCACATAATGGTAGTATTAACAACTATAATAGACATTGTGTTCCCTGTGCACAGAGAATGTGCACTCTTTGTGCTGTAACACAACATATGCACTCTAGAAATCTACAAAAGAAATAACTTGACATTTTAATAATAAAGATACTAACTATTCCCCTCCAAGCCTCTATGCAGACAGAGGAAATAGTGACTATTGATAAGAGGTAGGTAATTTCCTCTGGATTCCTATTCATAAACTCCTTATGAATGTTAACAATATAGGTCTTGCATATGATTGAAATTAAGATTTCTGCCTGGCAATACCTGCATTCCTGTAATGCTTGGCCTACAAAGGCTTTCAAATTTTTAAAATTGTTTGCATAGAAGGAGAAGATTCATTTTATTGTGAGCCATGGCAGTTTGGTGGGCAGATAAAGCTTTGCCCAAGACTGGCGTGTTAACTCCTTTGGAGTTCTGATCTCCCTGTTCATTTACTTTTTAAATAGCAGACAGAATAGTGGATCAGATAGAAAATGGATGTAACTGCAAATTATGCATCTATCATGCTTACTGCCTAGCGGTAATCTCCCTTTGATTTTCAAAAGAGTGAGATGCGGCTCTTTCAACATTACAAAATGTAGAAAACTAAAATACAAGTTCTGCTTAGTGATGGCATTGAGAAATTATGATTATTGAAAAACAGTAATTAACAACAACCAAAAGATCCCTACCTAATGAATTGGACTTCCATGAGCCAAGCGTCAAATCCTGGGCAAAACCCACAGAAATATTTCATAGATAAGGGTTAGTATATTCGTGTGGGTTTTGTCAAAAGAATATATACTTTTCAATGGGTATTAAACTTCTCCAGTCAATGGGACCACATGAAAATGAATTATTTTAATGTAATTACTTTCATGTTCAGTAGTGACACCCTGACTGTACAACAATTAAGCCTCAGAACATCACAATGCTATTTTCATCACTCACTTAGGCTTCTCCCCCCAAGGGATACCCATACTATAGTTAGTATGGATAATTGCCCTGTGGCAACTATCCACATTCCTGACCACACTGTATGAGCTCAAACTCCACATCCTGACTCGCCCTCAGCCTTCAGCTGTCCCTCCAGGATTCTCCACACCTTTGACAATTGCATCCAGAGAGCAACCACAACTTAACTGGCCCTGCCAGAGTCTCAGTCTTTAATTATTTTCTAGCCAAAGGAAAAGGACACCAAAGACTGGACTTGTCTATCAGCCCTTCCCTGGCTATATGTGCACATGGTATCTGGCAGTCCAAAAGGGCCATGTATCAAACAAGTACCTGTTTTGCCAAGGAGCCAGGCCAGAGTACTCCAGAGGTATTATGTCCTGCCCACATCATTTTTCTGGATATAACTCATGCTGCGATGTACTGGAGAATTCTTCCCCCACTGAGAAGATTCCAAGTCATCAGAGGTCACCAAGATTTAGAAATACAGCACACAGGACAGAACACACAGCATTGGATGCAATATTCTTGGGTTCACGTGAGGAGGTAGGGACATAGTGGGAGAACAGAACCAAGGCCAAGGTTCTCTTCCCAAGTCATACAGACAGCATGTCAACAAGCCACACCATTTTTAATCCTCCCAAAATCTTTGTTGCTGTTCAAGACAAAAGATTTTAATTCACCTCACTCCACACTTTACTCACTTTACAAAGAATGAATTCTGACAGCCCTGCTTCAAAGAACAGCACCCTGAGTGCTTTTCTGTGTTCTTGGTTCATCTGGAAGGCAAGTACATCCCTTTTCACAAAGGACCCTGTCTTTAGCACACCCTGTAATGCTCTGAAACGTTTGAGTTGGATGAGGAGTGACACATCAGCTGTCAAAGCCCTAAACTGAAAGCTCCATCAAAGACAAGCAATGCTAAGAATCCTGTGCTAGTATGGACTTCCACAGAAGCAGGACAAGTTAATAGTCACATACACATACATATATTTATATCTATCAATATGTGTTCATATATGTCCTCTTTATACTTAACTTTGATCCAAAGAAATATTGATTTACTCACAGGAGCCTATGCTCTGTCCTCCCTGGCTTATCTCTGAATCAAAACTTGTTACCACCTGTCCAAGCAATCCTGCATAGTAACCTGGATTAAAAAAATACAAGGCAGTCCAATTTCTAAGAAGAAAATCCTTGATAAAAAACAGCACATGAAAACATATTCTTTAAGATATACAGCCTTCCTTACCGGCCTTTGCACTCACCCACCATGTTCTTCCAACACTCAACACCTGAGACTCACCCTGTGCTTGAGACACCGTAACAGATAATCCTTTTCTCACTTGCCTGGGCCCAGGAGAGCAACCACCTGATTTGGAAGGATTCTCTTTGAATGTCTTACGTTGTGGACAGGGTCTCTCCTCCCTCATACATCAGTGAAAGAGAAGATAAATCTAAGGTGTCACAAAGCACCTACAGATGGCTGCATAGAATAGTAACAGATGGTTCTTCAGGAAGAGCAAGCAGGAGAAAGGGTGAGAGAGCAGAACCTCAAACAAGACAGAAGCAAGGCCAAACCAAATATGTGCATACCCAGTAATCTTTCCCAGATCATGATCTTGATTTTTTTAATCCCTTCAGATGGCAGATGAATGGCCGTAACCCAGAATACTGATTCAAAGAATGTGAAGAACTAACTGAGACTGGGATAATCACAGAAGCTGAGATGTAGCACCCATCATCACAGTGAACTTCCTTAATAACACAGGAAAACTTAACTGCTGGGCCAAGTATGCCACGTATTTTTCCAGATGTCACTCCTATTTTGTCTTCTGCATGAGTATTTATCCTAAAGCAAACAGAATAACACGGGACTTTCTACAAATATGCATGCATGGAATGTATTCAAACCCTACACATCTCCCACTGTACCACATAAAACCACTTTGTCTATGTACTCCTGAAAGCCCTTGGAAAGGAACAGAGGAACCACATGGAGGCTGGGCAGGCTTCACAGCAGGAGGGTACAGCTGAACTCCAGGCTAAATTTTGCTTAAGCATGGGCACAGACTGGCAGTGGACAGCACTGGTACCTGCATAAATAAAGCTAGAATTTGTTCCACTCATTGACATGTGAGGTGGGAAGGGGCAGGACCAAGCTGAAGCAGCCACAGATCTGTGTTGTAACAGTGGGAAGTCAAAGTAATGCTATTCATGTTTATGCATCTTGCACTGATCACCACTGTAAATGTCAGGTGTAAGGGTTTCCAAGAACTGATAGGCAAACCTGAGCTACATTTTTCTCAACATTTGGGCTACTATCACCAGCAAAATCATGAAAAGCAGAAAGACCTGTTTTCTGTCCTAACCAAGAACCCCAGACAACACTTGTACCACTGTGGGGATATGGTAAGCTCTAGCTGCACCAGATGAGAGAACCTCAGATGACACTCTGGGTGGTGTAACCAAGGTTACTTCTCATTATCGCCTTCCAAGTAGTGGACAATCCTCTTTTTCCAGAGCTGAGCTGGATTATTTTGCAATATGCACCTGAGATTGCACTAGAAAATTAATAGCTAAACAAAACTCTGACCAAAAAGCAAGTTAGATAGACCTCTTACTTTCACCAATGTGTAATGGTAGTAATGAACACAAGTAATGAACACAGGGCTTCATCCTCTGCCCTGTGCTCTTCAACATCTTCATAAATGACTTAGGCACAGGACTAGAAGGGATCCAAAGTTCACAGACAGCACAAACATGGGAGGAGGTGTCAAAAGCAGGGAGGCCCTGCAGAGAGACCTCCAGAAATTACAGAACAGGGCAATCACCAACTGTATGAAATTTAACAAGGGAAAGTGCCAGATTCTGCATCTGGGATGGGGCAGCCCTGGATATAAGGAAAGACTGGGGAATGAGAGGCTGGAGAGCTGTGCCACAGAAAGGGACCTGGGAGTCCTGATCAATGGCAAGTTGAACATGATTCAGCAGTGCCCTGGCAGCCAGGAGGGCCACCTGTGTCCTGGGGGGCATTAGACACAGGATCATCAGCCAGGCAAGGGAGGGGATTGTCCTGCTCTGCTCTGCACTGGGGCAGCCTCACCTCGAATGCTCGGGGCAGTTTTGGGTACCACAATATAAAAAATGAGATTAAATTATTGCATAGTGTCCAAAAGAGTGAGACGAGAATGGTAAAAGGCCTTGAGGAAAAACCATATCAGGAGTGGCTGATGTCACTTGGTCTGTTCAGCCTGGAGAAGAAGAGACTGAGGTGAGACCTCATTGCAGTTACAACTTCCTCATGAGGGGAAGAGGAAGGACAGGCACAGAATTCTTCTCTGTGACAACCAGTGACAGGACCAGTGAGGGAATGGCCTGAAAGAGAGGTTTAGGTTGGATATTAGAGAAAAGGTTTTCACCCAGAGGATGGTTGGGCACTGGAACAGGCTCCCTAAGGAAGTGGTCACAGCATGAAGCCTGACAGAATTCAGGAAGCATCCAGATCATGCTCTTGGGCACTTGGTGTGACTCTTGGGAATGGTCCTGTGCAGAACAGAAGTTGGACTCAATGATCCTTGTGGATCCCTTCCAACTCAGCATATTCTGTGATTCTGTGATATGCCTCTATTCAGCAGAGGATGGAAGCAAATATTTATATATGTGAAGAGTCTCACTGCAACCTGCGTTACATATTCAGAGTTTAGAATATGTTTTGTTGTTTCACTTGACCAACACTAACAGAGTTTCCATATCAGAAAAAAAAGTGACATCAAGTAATGCCCCTTTCATTTCCCTTTTCAGCAGAGAAAAAATTACTAACACTAAAACTCTGTCTGGATTTATTTGCAACAATACAATGGACAAGTGCAAATATCCTTTGGTTTATCTGCTATTATCTTCAAATAATATAGAAAGCACATAAGTAATGTGTAAAAACTTGAAAGGAGCTCAGTCCAGCTATTCACCTCAGGTCAAACGCAGCAAAACATTTTGGCTTCTAAAGATTGTTGCACAGCTCTGCTAACACCAAAAAAGAGATTGTTTACCATTCTTCTGCAAGGCCTCTCTCATTGACAATGAGCTATGAATAGATTCCTGAGGTATTGGATTTGTTTGGTGCTTTTAAATCCTTTTCTGAATCATATTTCTCTGCTCATGTCCTTTTATTACAGATGAGTTAGTTGCAAAAGCATATAATATCCCAAAACATCAATCTGAGATGGCATAATGAGAGCAGGATTCATGGGGTGTTTTTTTGATTTTTTTTTAATCAATTACTGACAAATCGATACATTTTATACTATTTCTGCCTCCCAGTTTTATTATTTCATAAGGTCTGCAACTTCAATTAAAGATTAAATGTGTTGAGTTATCATACCATTAATTGTTCCGAACTGGTGAATTGTTCCTGGTTATATATGAATGTCCTTGTTTATGACAAATAGGACAATTGCCTCCCACAGAGGCACTGTAGCTGTAGTGTGATGTCCCACTGAGCATCCAGCATTACTGCTGCCAGGAGTGAGTGTGCTGGGTGTGACTTGCAGGGAACTGCTTTGCACCTCCAACTTCCCCACCGGTGTCCTCGTGGTTAGCTAGACAAGTGATGGAGCTCTTTGGAGATGAGCATCTAAAACTAGCCCGAGATAGGTAGCACCTTCCACTCCTCTGCACTTCTGATTTAGCTTTGTTGTGAGGTTCCTTGGTTTGCTTTTTGTTTTTTGGGGGTTTTGGGGGGGTGGGAAGAGATGAGGTCTTTGTTTGTAGGTGGTTTTGGACATTTTAAAAAGCTCTGAAATCTTTTTTGTGGAAAACTTTGTTAAACCTGTCTACAGGTAGTGCAGAAAAATGTCCAGTTATTTCATAGATGGGCTTTAGATCAGACTACACCCAGCAAATACTATAGGCAAATATTATACTTTTCTTCACACATTTGCTGCTTTTTATAAAATATTGAGAGTACATTTTATAACCCCTGGGGCTCTCTCCTGCTAGTACTTTTCCTCGAAAAAGATGGCATAAAAAGGTAAAAGGAAAAATAAATCAACATAAAACCCTCAAGCTTTACTTCTCCAAAACATGTAGTAATCTTGGTTATAGTCAGCACATATTCTTAGATCTCATTGAGCTTAACAGGAGACTTCTTTTAAACATATCCATTCTGAAAAATATTCCCTCTTGGTTAATAAACTAAAGAACCATTTCCTTTAGACTCCCAGGCTTGCTTTCACTTCAAGCTGAGTTTTGCTGTGAATATTACAAACACACACTGACCTCATATCATTTTAGCCTAGAAATTTGGCCTAGAAATACCTTTGTAAGCAAAGGTTAAGTAAAGTAGGCAACAGGAGGAAGAACAAGGCAATTTCTGGAGGATAAATCTTTACTCCTGTGCTTCGGTCATAATATTCATCTTGTTCATTTATGGGGAGGCTCAGGATAGAATTCAACAATGTATCTGTATAGTCAAACACAGAGATTTTCTTTGCCAGCATGTGAGTAATTTCCAAGATGAAGACAATTACGTTTGTGCACAGCTACCCACCCATGCTAACAGTTCACCAAAGAGGAGGGTGCCCTTTCTTTGCTCAAACACTCTGATTTCCTAACTGAGCTGTTCAAACACTCTGATTTCCTAACTGAGCTGCATGTGTTCAGGACTAGGGATACTTTCTGCTCCTGTAGCTCAAAGACAGCCTAACCAAGCACCTAATTTGTCTGCATCTGGCTATGCAGTTATTAGAGCCCCAAGTATGTTCTCCACAATACTTTTTACAAACATCTACTTCATGAAAGGCACTTAGTTCCCCAGTACCAGCCATTGGGACAACTCCTTCTGTTCCTAACAAAAGAACCTATATGAAACCTCACCACAGAAAACTAAGAATATATTTGTAAAAATTTAATCCGCATATCTTTTCTTCATACTGCAAGCCATATCTTTTTAGAGATCCATGGATATCTAGGGGGAGTCTGGGAAGTGTGTTCCATCAAATTCTGTTGGTGTAAAGTGTTTGTAGAGTCTAACAGTGGTTAGTTTTTACCGGTTCCTCTCAAATCAATTGAGATAATCTCATGGTAGTGTATTCAGTGTGTTCCACAGGATACAGAAACGAAATTATGCCCAAATCAGTTCAATTAATCTAGTGTCCTGATCCTACCTGAGGCCAATATCAGGTATTTCTAATGAAGCTCTAAATAGTGCAGCATATAAATATTTAAGAAAAAAAATTGCTCACACTCTGGAGAAAAAAAAATCTACTGTTTCTCCTGAGCAAATGCAGAACAAGCTGCATGTAGGAAAGTCACATGCCAGCATTAAGCATTTAAGGGTTTGTTTCTGTTTCAAAGCTTAACAGTTTACACAGTTTCAGTACAACTGTCTGCTAGCCAAGAGAGGAAGCAACAACAGAAGGTGTGCACAGTCACATATGGCCAGATCAGGGGAACCATCCGGACTTAATACCAGCTGAAGCTCTGGCCAAGAAATGTTCCAGATATCCAGAGAGAAGTCTGTGGGCACTTGGGCAGTCTGCACCGTGGCAAACAAACTTCACACTTATCCTAGACCTTGCATTGTCAAAATTAGAAAAATTCTCATTAATTAAAGCTGTGGTTTTATCCATCCCCACCTCTAAACAGCATGCACAGTAGCTTTTACTTGTTTTCAATTTTAGAAGAATGCAGTTTATGCCAAGCCTGCTGCAAAGATGATCTGAGAGAATTGTGTGAGATAAGCACATAAAAGTTTAAAGTAAATATATCAGAGAGCCCTTGAACTCCTTTGCTAGTCATTCTTACTATCTTTTATAATATTCAGTCTTGTTACAAGACTGCAATACAAGATGTCCTGTAAAATCTTCTCATTTCATACACAGACATTCTGTAAATAAATCTGCAATGAAGTCCTCAAGGGTTTATTTCTTACTTTTTAGCAACTAGGCATAAAATGTTGGACTACAAAGTGCTTACAAATTAGATCATTGGAACGGAATGGAATGCATTGTTATCTACTGGACCAATGATGGGTCAAATGGCACTTTGAATTCTTGTGGTGAATACGACTGCGACCTTCACATAGCCCATTGACAGAAAGCAATTTTATTTACATGTTTAAATCCACATAAAGGTGAAAGATGTACCACTAAAAAATGAAACATTAAATTTTTTGTCACAAGGCATAACTGAGATCCCCCAAGGGCACATATAGTCTGAAATGAAGCAAGACTTTCTTAATCCTGCTACCAGTACGTTTCACCCAGACCCTGTAGTACTGCTGATCTATTTTCCTTTGCCAGTCAAAAAATCTCCTAATTTTAAGATGGAGAAATAAGAAATAATGAGAGACTGTTTCTTCGTCCCTTAACTGTTCTGCACAAACAGATCATTAATTATGTTTGAGCTACTATAACAAGCTAGTTTCATCTGTACAGATAAAAAGATCTACCCATAAAGAGATGGCAGCTTGAAAAGGCCTTATTCAAAATGAAATATATCACATCCTCTGGGGCCAACAGCACTATAATGTCTATACTTTTAGAACAGTGTCTTTAGGAAATAATTAAAGCTGTGTATAATTGGATACAATCTGCGTGTTAAAACACTTATAGAACAGCATATTTTTTGTATGTGTACCAAATGTGCCTGTCACTTTCAATTTTTTTTAAATGTATGTTTAAAAATCTATCCATTACACCATGGTATTCCCTGTGCATTTTCTAAGAACCGCATGATGAAAAAGTTACTACTAAAATTCTTGCTTGTAAGCACCATAGAGTGATAGTGTTATAAATAAATTATAAATATCAACAATAACTGCATTTTTCTAACCATACTGTTTAACCATGGAGTTACTCCAAAGAACAACATTTAAAAAGAGCAGCAGTTACTCACAGAATAACACCATATTGCAAAGTACTGTCACACAGAGCATCTAGGAGGATACATATGTTTATAAACTATAGATGGTTTTGGTAGCAATGGCTGTGATTAAGGCTGCCTGAAACTTCATGTAATGAGACGCTTTTTTTTCAGTTGTTTATAAGTTTGTTGAACTCCTTGCTACTTGGAGCAAAATTTTTCCCTGCAAGGTAAAATACTTCAGTATTTATATAGTCTTTGTGGAAAGATTAACACAAAATCTTAGAGAACAAGACTACAGGAAAATATCCCTGGCTGTGGAAAATAAACCAAGGCAAGTTTTTTTTTTTTTGAGAAGTCCTAATGCTGCATTTCTGGAGAAGGAGAAACCTTTAAAATGTGTCAGGCATATAATTTTTATGATTCCTAGAATGCCCATTCAAAGACAGGCTAGTTTGTTGGGTGTTTTCAATATCAAGCCTTAACTACTCCCCAGAATCACCTCAATTTCTACAGCTAAAAATCATTAGTATTCCTTACGTGTTTTAACACTCAGAATGACCTATACATGTTTCAGCTCTGGAAAACAGAGTTTGCTTTCTTCAGCCCAGAGAGCTAGTTGCACCAAGCAAGAACACCCCTTCAATCCTTGCTCTATATATCCTAGACCAACAAAATCAGATGCTGGAGCCAACTTCTCCTATTCTTTCCTGACAGTTCCTGCAGGTGCACTGAGAATGAAAAAGCAGACAGACATGAAGAGAACTTGCAATCCAGTAATTCATTACAGGTTTTTATGCATGGATGATACTAATCATCAAACAAAGGAAATTATAAGCTTAAAATAATGGATGGGGAGTGAGGGTGGTGGCCTGCAAATTGGTAAGTTGTTGCAAGCTAACATATGCATCCATAGCTAACCATGGTATTGCTCTTCAGGAAAAAAAAAATAAAGCTTTCAGGATCTTGAGCACATAAACAGCTTTCTAGAAGCAATTAGTTACTAATTAGTTACTGTGCTATGACAGACTGACAGGGTTTCTTAAAATGCAAGATGAGAACTGTACTTGTATGTAGCTGTGAAGATAATGGAGATTCACCAAGCAGATAAAGTTCAGGACTGCCTATTCTTACTGTTAGCAACCTTGGAAGACCCTCCAGGTTTGATCCAGAAGGTGCCTGTAATTACTACCATGAAAGGCTTACTCTCCTCATCCAAGGGACCTGTTAAAGTTCATAACCTGGAATTAGCTGCCCACATATTTCTGTTGGGAAAGGTTTCCTGAAAGCAGCATTCATAAAAGCTACTAAACTATCCAAACTAAACAACCAGAGACAAAAAGGAATTAACTTAAACACTTTCTGACATTTTTGAAGCACAAATTCTCCTTGAATTAGGTACCTTATTTTGCTCTTGCTAATATGCACAATGAATAGAATTGGCAAGGCAGCATATCTTCAACTTTCTGGTTCAAGAATTTCTTACACATGATAATAAAGCTTTTTTTCTGATATAGGGGTCTCAAAATCTGAAGTGCTTCCATTATGAGTGAACTCAAACACATAAGGCCAAAGAACAAGAGAGAGAGACTTAATTACACAAATGCCTCAGAATCTACCTACAATGAGATCCTGTTTCAGATTAAAGCAGTCCCTGACTGTATTAAACCAAGCAGAATAAAATGAACAAGCAAAATCAAGAGAATTCCACCAAGGTTATTCCACCAGGCAGTAGTTAAAACAATTACCTCAATTTTTAAGGTTTGGATTCACATTTTCTGAAGAAGTAAAGAAACTGAATCTCTTAAATCCCTAACAGAAGCTTCAGTCACTGAGCTGATGAGAAAAATATGAACAAGAGACAGAGAAAATGAGAGTGGAAAAGTCCTGTGAACCTATCAAATCTTTTGTAAGTCTAGGGTGCTACACACCCAGCTAGAACTGTTTCCTGATGGTCAGCATTCCCTTTTTTTGGTTTTGGGGTTTTTTGGGAGTTTTCTTGGTTTGGTGGTTTTTTTGTTGTTGTTGTTTTGTTTGGTTTTTTTTTTTTTTTTATTGGTTGGGTGATTTTTGTTTGTTTTGGTTATTTTTGTTTTCATGTGCTTATGTGAGTGAACAGAACCAATACTAGAGAAGTTATGGCATTTTAGGCTAAAGTGGTGGCCTTTAAGTCAAATAACTCAGAAGTCTATCACAGCTGATACCAATTCTGTTGTGATAGCTGAATGTGGGGTGCAGTCATTTTTCTGGGAACAAAGCTTTGCTATATGTTGTTAGTTTCTTACAACTGACTAAGAGAATGTTTGAAAGTGTGAATGCAGCTGATAGCTGCATAAGGTCTGCCTTATACCAACCATGGAAACAGTACTATCCAGTGAAGACATGCACACTGAAAAACATCCAAAGAATATATTCAGACTGTCATGAAATAGAGCTTAAGTGCATGATTGGTGTGAATTAATTATGGAGTAATATAAAGTAGTTAAACAATTAAAGCTAGAAGTTGTGATACAAGAGATGAAAAATAAAAATTATTGCATGTAAGAGTAACTTCCTGCACAGTCATTTTGTTGGACATTTGAAAGAGTGGGTTTTTTTCTGTGCTCAATGGCAGTAAAATTGTATGGGGAAAAAAAAAAAAAAACCTAGGCGAAGAGTTCAGCCTTGAACCAAGCCTGTGACTAAACTCAGAGTTTCAGGTTTGTGGGTAACATTGACTCAGACACCAACAATGCAAGATGTAAACAATTCTTAAGTAGTCAAGAATGAAATAGAGGTCCAGGCTCAGAGGTGCAGACAAACTCCTGTAAAAACAGACATCAAAGCTAAGCAATTAGGACAGGATGAATCTTTATTCAGATTCCGGGCTTTTTGAGATTTTATTTTGATTTCTAAGAAGGAATTTATCCTGGAATTGCCTTTTGATTACTGTACCTATTTCTGTGCAACTACAGTGACTCATTCATATTTTAGAATCAACAGTATTCCATTAAAGACTAACCTTCTGTTTCTTCAGGCATGAGAGGTAATAATGTGCATTTCCTTCCATTCCCAATGAGTCTTCTAGCAAAAGTAGAGGTCACTTTTATGCCAATATTTCTGCTAAGAACTTTCTGCCTAAGCAGTAATACATTTAGCATCCTTAAGTAACTCGAAATTACTTTCACTGTCAAAGAGAAGTATCTCAATTTAAAAAAAATAGTTGAGACCATTTTCTGTCAGGCTATCTTTATGACAGCTTTTGTTTCCTAAATACGTACTCAGAAGGCATTGGAAACTAGGATAAATTCATCAATGTAATTTCAGTTGGGTAGATTTTCCATCCCCACTGGGCATATTTATTGGAATCTTACTGTAGCTGGTCACATTATTAATAGCAAACAATTTATTTGATTCATTTACCCTATACTTCTGTTCATTAAAAAGCTTCTCCCGTTT
This sequence comes from Calcarius lapponicus, assembly GCA_039654755.1. NCBI lineage: Eukaryota > Metazoa > Chordata > Aves > Passeriformes > Fringillidae > Calcarius > Calcarius lapponicus. The sequence goes on along the minus strand of CM077464.1, from coordinate 27,482,519 downwards.
TGATTTCTGCTTATTTTATTCATAAGCATTCAGTGAATGTTTCCAGCATATTTTAGTTTGGAAAACTAAAATATTTGTTTGGAAGTTTTTTGCTTCATCCAATCACTATGATTATTTCTTTGCTGGAGATGCTGTGACTTGAAATCTTTAGTTAGTATTGTCTTTGTTCCCCTAACTGACTTTGCCACTATAAGTGCAGTATCAGGAACACTTCTGACATGATTAGTGAACATCTAGTATGATATTTGAAGTACTGACTTACCAAGGGATGCACAAATCCATAGGAAAACAACATTTCTCTAAACATTCATCAGACAAAACAAGTTTAAACGGGAGTATGTTGAAAAATTAATAAAAAACATGAAAATACAGAAAATTGAAATCTATAGAGAAGCAAGAATCTTTATAGATGGATCCTTACACTACTATCCCAACTTATTTCAAGCCACTCCCTTGTTGTCCTATGATATATTTTCCCAACACAGAATCCTTCATTCATTCCAATCACCAATTGATCAGCTCCAGCAAAATCAAGGCCAAAAAGGGCCCATAGGAGTGGTAAGCATTCTACGAAATGAGAATTTTAGCATGTATGAGCAATGAATTTTTATAAATGTTATAACTCCACTGGAACTAGTTTCCTCTAAACACACTGAAGACAGAATTGTACCAAACATCTCTACAGTCTTTGAGAACCTAACAAAAAGGTCACAAAAAATCAATCATGCAAGGTGGACCTCGCTCAAAGAGGACTAAATGAAATAGACTCATCTTAGACTCCGTCTAATTCCTCTGTTATTACACAAAGCTGAGGTGAAAAAGTCTCCCACAGAATCTCCCTCGAGCCACCATATTCCCCCAGAGTAACTGTTCTTGCTGAATACATAAACATATATACCTCTCACTACCTGAAATGTGTTACAGGTCAAGAGGTTAAAAACTTTCCATCAGCAATGGAAATGTAGGTACAAATTTAGAGAGTGTAAAACACCTGAGCAAAATTGAGTCAGGGACCTGCCCAGGGAGATGAATTTTAGCCTGAATCAAGAGGCTAACGAAGTCACAGCTCCACCTGTTGAGCTAAAGCAAATCATCCACCTGTAGCAGCTGGCAGCACAGGTTTGTTCTTGTGCCAGACATAGATGACTAACACTGTGCTGCTTGGATAAAGTAAAACATCAGAGTATAGGGACAAACCATGCAGTCATTACTCTGGGTGAAGGAGTACTGCAGCCATGGAGCCATTATGCCAGAGAACAAAAGGACTGGGATCTACAGGAAGGGTCTCGTGGCAGGCCAAAGACAGGATGACATTTTTCTGGGTAAATCTATTAAAGAATTAAACAATGACAGAAACAATGCTAGAAATAAAAATGTATAGAAACTGCTCAGCTCAGAAACTTCACAGAAGACTAAGTTGCTCAGACAAGAGGCTGTGAATACCACATACCCATACATACATACTCTTTCACAGTCATTAGAAATACCCACTACTTCTTTCCTGTGTGATCTATCAATAGCCAGTTCTCACAAAGAAAATAAAGCTGAAATGTAATGAAATATCCTAGCCACCTTAAAAAAATGGAAATATTTGTCAAGCTAAAGACCCCATTTTACAGCCAAAGAAATCAATGGCAAAGTTCTTCTGAGCTGAGTGATTTTGAATCAACATGCAAGTTTCTTGTGGAAGAATAAATAAAGCTACATTTTTTGCTTTACGTGGTCATTTTTCCAGTGCATTTTTCTTCTGAAAGAAAAAAAAAAAAATCTGCAGTGGTCTGCAAAACATTTACATCAATAGTGCAGCTAGACTTCAACTTTAAACCTCAAATATAGTTCAGCAAAATGGCCACACATGGCTTTCTGAGACATGTCATCATTTGCATCTCTTTGTAGCACTAGACAGTAGTAAGGGTTCTGTCTGAATGCCTCAAAAACATATTTACAGGAAGAAAAAAAAAGGCACATGAATTATCTATTTGAAAATCCTAACTTTAGTTTAATTTCATAGATAAAGGTATTTTTGTAGACTATTTCTTCAGAAGCTAGAGCAGTTGTCAGAATGAGTCACAAATCATGTCTCAAAAAATTAAAATTAATCCAAAATAATTATTATCTCATAATTATAGGATTTTTTCTCACTATTATCCAGTAATAATAAAGACAATATTTTTAGGATAAGGGATAGTATCAAGTGTACTACTTGGTTATAGAAAAATATTGTAATAGATTCTAAGTAGTCTAGAGGTAAATTCAGCAGATTCTTGGCAAAAACATTACTCTGTAATATTTTTGAAGACATGGATGTGCTATGTTTTCCTCCATGGAAGAAGTTTTATATCCCAAAAAAAGAAATGCAAAAACCATACTGCATTCACTTTCTCCTAGCTCAGTAAAGCACTGAAGCATATGTGACAAGTGCTCTTACTTCAGTTGAAATTTTGTTTTGCTTCTACAAAGTGGTTGCAAGCTATTGGCCTTCACTCTGAAGTGTCTGCTACAACACTGCAATTTCAGAATATCCCATAAATTGTGGAGAACAAAAACAGCACCTCCTCTAATGTACTTAGTCATACATTTCCATATTCATTTGAGTTGTGCTACACTGGAAGACTGAACCATATAATTACAATCTGCTAATCCATACAATAACTTTTCCACGACTCACAGTCTGCTCTAGCTAGCAAATATTCAGCACATTTAAGAGACAAATACAATCTATATTCCAATACATTTGTAATCCTGTGGGATGGTACCTTACAGCAATGACCTGTGCTAGCACAGAGAGCAGGGCTGCTCACAGAGGAAGGAGACACACAGCAAGAGGTCCCACTGAGTCAGCACAGACAGAAGCTAAAGAGACAGATGATGATTCACACGTACCACAGTCTTGTCAAGGACCAGATAATATGGGTTTTTTACCCACTCTGACCACTCCCAGATGCAATTTCACTGAAGGTTTCCATGCACTTCCCTCTGCTTGCAACATGTACTACACTGCCACCTGCTACAAGCAAGTCAGCTAAGCAAATGTGGTGGTTTGTGGAAGCAGGAGAAGAGAAAAGCGGGAATATAAAATGTGGACATTGTCAAGGAATATCCATTGCAGATAAAGGCAGCAGGATGGAGCCCATCCTTTTAAATGGTGAAGGTTTTCATGTACTATTTATTATGCACATCTTTTATGTCACATTTCTGTAGTCTTTCTTATCTTCCTGATCCTTAAAGATTAAAGATCTGTTCACTCAGCAATTGTCCTCCACAGAGCTACAGTATTATTGCTACATTTTACCTATCAATATTTCTTACAAAATCTTCTCAAGGTGCAAAGCATTCCCCACATAAACATTAAGAAAAATCTCTGTATGTAATACAGAGTAGTTGCAGTAAGTGACAGCAGAAATTTGTCTAAATTAGAGTCAAATTACAAACTAACATTCTGATTTTAAGCACACCAATATTTTACAATACTGTTATTGACAGTGCAATAAGCATGAGGACAGTTTTAACATTATTCCTATTTTAAGTCTATCTCTTCTTTTGCAAGACCTCAAATGTAATGCATGAGAATGTAAATTTAAAAAGCAGTCCATTAATTTTATATAAGCAGTTTTATGTACCTGAAGGCCTATGACAACATTTCTTGACAAAATAGCCTAGCAGAAGGACTATTTTTCTAAAGTTCAATCAAGAATAGCTTATAAAAATGACTGATTATGACTAGATAAATATTATGGTACAGGTGGTCTCAAATACCCATAACAGAAATTCCATTAGCTAAAATCTTTTAAGAGCTGCCAATTACACTTTCTATTTGAAGTGGTATCTGAATAGTGACAAGCAATTCCCAGAAACAGAAATGGTCTCCTTAATCTTCAACATAAACAGAATATGTCCTCCTCACACAAGTAAACAAACCATTGATTTACATGGAATCCTCTCTTGTATTACACTGCAGGATCAGGGCATAGGATCTGCTGCAGAGGAGTCTTTGTTTGTCCATAGTGTTCTCAATACATGGCCAGAATGTTTCTCCTTCTCTATTTTTACTTTTACCTAGTAGCTCACATGCATCTCTAAAACAAGTGCAGGAAATATTGTGCCAGCTGAATGTTAACTCACACATAATGCAAGGCTGACATAGGGCAGGGGAAGGGGAAAGAGGATCATAAAACACACTGGGTCACTAATCATTGGTAATCCTACTCCTGTTATTTCAAAGCATGTTCCAACTAGGAAGGTGAGAAACACCTTTTAATTTTCAGCTGAGGAAACTGTACTGATTAGATTAAAGCGACTCTCTACTTTTCTTTCTAAATAAATATAATTCTAATGTCTCATATATTACTGTAACATTAATAATTAATTAATATATATATTATATGCATATATAGTATCTATTGTAATTTAATTACATGCCTTTCCAAGAGCTACGGTTATTAGATCACTTCTTTCCTACTATTATTTTGGCTCTGCTTCCAAAACAAGTCTGCTGCACAGCTATCACTAAATTTTAAGTAAATATGCAAGGAAATAACATAGACATATTTGACTTGTCAGTTTTCAAAAGCCCAGCAAAATAACAGCATTCACAAGTGCTCTTGTGCACACAATAACCAGGTTACCCACACAAAGAAACAACCAGGCTCTTTGTTCTTTTGTTTTTTGTGTCAAATCTGGGTTAGAAGACAAAATTTGAGGAAAAGAGGGCACTAATGTCATAATCATTTGGTAGACCTAATTTCTCTCCCTTCAATATCCTGCAGATCTGGAAAGAGCAGATCATCCTTGCATGCACTGGTCAACCTGTCATCAAAGCGATCAAACAGATTAACAGGAGAAGTGATAACCCACAGGACACTGGCAAAACTAACTTGTGAATGGACAGAACAGAGACCAACTAGTGGACAAAACATTTTTGAGCAGATACAGGGGATAAGGAAGAAAACATTACTAAATCTCTCCTCAGAGAGAAAAAGACAAGGCAGCAGGAGAAATGATGCAGTGTGCAAGGCAGATGAACGTCCCTGAGACATTTGTCACTGGCTGGACAGTGAGACATTGACATTAATGAGGGTGGCATTTGGAAGATAAAAGCAGTATCTCTGCAGCAGACAATGCAGTTGCGAGACACCATGCACAGGGATATGGTGTAATCAAAAGGGACTGGAGAATGTTCGCATCCAGCAAAAGCATCACAATCACTACTGGTATTCATGGGAGAATATGGATCAGGAATAAATGGCTTATGGTTTTGTCTGGAAGGCTGGTGGAGATTGTGGGTTATTTTACCTCTCAGCCCAGTCAATTCTCATCACATTCCTTTATTGAAGGACTCTTCATCAGTCATTCACTTACACCTGCCTTGCCAAAAGTCACTGTTTCATTGACAAGTGCTTTTCAGGCAGTAGAGCTCTAGAGGATAGCTCTGTTGATAGTAAGTGGGATTTACAGGGGTGGAGGCAGTTGCCTGTGATTATCTCCTCGTGAAAGCAAGTGGAGGGTTGGGAGATACCCTGAGCACTGTCTGCCAGGACACAGGCAATCAATTGAAGGCAGCAAGATCTGGCTGCCCCTCACAGGTGCCTCAGAATGCCACTGCCCCCGAAAATGACATCAGCTGTGTCTGAGAGACATTTCTGCCTCAACCCATAGGATTAAAAAAGTCACTGTTAATTAATAACTCCCTGTTGTCCTGTCTCGGTGACAGCCATGTCTCAGACCTCATTTTTTACTCCAATGCTTTTGGATATCTCTGGTCTCTCTCCAAAAGGAGAGGATGCCATGGTCCTGGGATAGAATGAGACAAACCTGAGCGTCTCAGAACAGCTTTCCTATCCCCAGATTCATTCTACCACCCCTGCTCCACCGCATACTCATGTATTGTCCCTCTAACCAGCTTTCCTCAGCAAACAAAGCTACCATTTCGCCACTGAGCAAAAGACAGTCAGCAGCAACAGTAAAAAAATACATTGATCTGCTGGTCCACCTGTCCCCTTCTTCCTTCAGGAAAACTGGCATAGAGCGCCAAGCCCCAAGTCCAGAGCGTGTTGAGGACGAGGTGTAAGCAGCAGCAGCCTAAAACCTTGGGTAGCCCGGGACGGGGCGCCTGTGAGCGAGTGGCCGGCGGCGCGGGCCGGGGCCGGAGCGGGCGCTGTCCATGGTGCTGCCCCGGCCGGGCGCTGTCCATGGTGCTGCCCCGGCCGGGCGCTGTCCATGGTGCTGCCCCGGCCGGGCGCTGTCCATGGTGCTGCCCCGGCCCGGGCTCTCTCCAGGGTGCTGCCCCATCCCGGGCTCTCTCCAGGCCCGGGTTCTCTCCATGGTGCTGCCCCGGCCCGGGCTCTCTCCATGGTGCTGCCCCATCCCGGGCTCTCTCCAGGGCGCTGCCACACGGCGCCGCCGGCCCGGCCGAGGGGGCAGCGCCAGCCCCGGCCCGGCGCCGAGCGGGACACTGAGGGCCAGCCCTCTCTCGTTCCCATTGCCAGAGGCTGCCCGCTCTCCCCGCAGCGCCTGCACTCGCCGTCCGCAGCTCGAAATACTCAGCATCTCTGATAGACGGGAGAAAAACACACTTTTAAAAATAAACAAATAAATAAATAGCACGTAGACTAATCATACTCTGAATAAAGTTTCAGATGCGGATCCAGCAATGAAAGGGAAATAGGAAGCCAGACTAACCCGACATGTGCTAAGGATAAGCTCTTCCTGCTTCCTCGTTAATGCTTCATACAAGGGGTGCAGCCCCACATGTGAATGTAACCATGTCCCCGTCCTGCTGCAGAGTTTTGAGAGCCTCCCTATTGTCCTTCAATACCGTCTCTCTGCTTTGATACAAAATATTGAAAGAGTATGGCAAAGCGATAGAAGAAATCTGACTGAATCAATCACAATCAAGCCCAGCAAGACGGATTATAGGAAAAGAAGCTGTACTCTTGAGTAACGACCGGCGTCACAGTAGTTAAAATAGAACAGAAAAGCCTCTCGAAAAGTCAATTCTTATGTAGATGAGGTGACAAGAGAGATTTTCTCTCCCTTCGAGGGCTCACTGAATTCCTAATTTGCCCCCAGAAGCCCTAGAGGAATGAGGAAGAAAGGGTGAGAATACTGGGATTGCTAGTCGCAACAAATATTACCGTGATCTGGATTGTTGCCTAGAAATGAACTGAAAATTAGGGGATCCAATGCCATTGTCTCAGCCGAGCTATTTGTCTTGACCTTCGGCTTTGTCCATCCAGGCTGAACAAACTTCCTGCAATGAGCGTCGCCCCCGCTGTCTGCCTGCCACACAACTTTGATCTCTCTGGGTCACAGAAAGGGAAAGAGGATGAGAGGCAGTTTCCCCTCTGAAAAAGGGCACTCGCAGAAGTTTATACAACAGCCAGAAAAACGTAGTGTTAAACAATAAACTGGGAAATGTGCTGTCCTGTTAAACAGGGAGTAGTTTGCACAGCATTGAGAACCCGCCAATATATATCATATCAATAAAAAGGAGCTCTTCGAAAGCTTGCATAGTAATTGAGATTGGAGATCTTTTTTGATATGGGTTGGCATTTCCTCATATCAATCTGACAGAGCCAGCTCAGGAAATTGCTGGTAATATTCATCTGGGGAGCACTTTCATTAAACGTAATTCATTCGACTTTCACAATAAATTGAGTGACATCCTTACAGCAGAACCTTTTTATCCTTGATGAAGTGCTTGCCAGCCTTTGGTTTTCCACTTTATTGTCACATTCCTTAAAGCAGAATCGTCAACATGTCAATCTGCTGCATGAAAAAAATGCTAAAGCTGTATTTACAAAGCACCCAGGAGGTGGTTTAATGCTGACTTACAAGAAGAGCGAGCTGGGTGTTAAACTATCTGCTAAATCACATTAAAACTTCACCCAAATCCAGTCGGGAGAACAGAAGCCAATCCTAGGCAGGCTAGGATGGCTCACACATTCATTTTCTCCAAGTGCTGGCTATTCCGAGCAATTGGTTTCTTAACCTGCTTCACCGCACTTTCCAAGACGATTAGGAAATGGGTTTTTTGTTAATTAAAATGGCGGTTTAGAGATGCAGGGAAATATTAAAGAGGTTAAAATGGATACCTCTAGGTACCGCACCGACTTGGAAGATTTGGCTAGTAGAAGAGAGGCAGGAATTTGGATTACATTCAGGTACCTCCTCAAAAGGTGAAATCTATTCCAGATTGCTTTCTCCAACTATATACTAAATTAAAATAGTGTGTACTAAGCATCAGGAAAAACAAAGTTCAGTGCAGGGAAACCCCTTCTAAAACTAGCACAGGTCTCTGGTGGTTAGGAAGCAGGGAAGCCTGGAAAAGAATACACCATCCTCAGCTTGAAAAAAAAAAAATATCAAGAGCGCAGATAAGTTTGTTTCACCTACACGAGGTCGGGGTCCCGTTGCTATTTCCGTGTCTTACCTTCCGAAAGGGTATTTTTTTCCCCTTAAACCACCGCTACAGCGTCTCTCAAACTCGTTTAGAAAGAGGGAGCAGGAGCTTCTCAAGGCTACTCCCCCGCACAAAAAGCCACTACTGTCCCTGCTCGCCAAGCGCTCTCCCCCGCCCTCCCTGCCTTCGACGTCAATTTGAAAATTGAAAGAAATCGCTCATTAGGGAGGAAAAAAGCAATACCCGAATGCATTCACCACCAAATGCCTCTGAGAAAATACTGTGGGTGGTGATTACGATAGGACAATGCCTCCTGTCTCTTTTGTTTTCTGCCTATAGAGGTGTGGGTTTGTTTGTTGGGCTTTTTCTTTCCTTCCGTGACAAAGTAGGACACAATCAGCAACAATCTTTAAGAAGAAGGAAGAAAAAAATCAACTTATCTTCGCCGGCACGTGATATTTCCTCACGTTCACCACAGCTTTCATTAACCGAGGTGAAATGACCGCAAACAGTGCGACACGCAGCGAAATTAAATGTACACAAACTCCGGAGCCGCTAACACCCTGTTTACCCCCTCAGCAAATACTGTACCAAGTGTGCCACCGCCGAGGACAATTTTAAATCTCTGTTATTCACAACAGTTTTGCAGGGAAGCTCCTCTCGGCTGTCAGAAGGCCTCCAAGCTACAGTGACGGTGTGAAACAGACCTTAAAATCCCAGCCCGGCACGGGGGGGAGGTTAGCAGGCTGTTTCCAAAGCCCCTCTGCCAAAGCCATCGCCGTGTTTAACAAGGTGCCCCGTGAGCCCCGCAGTTCTGCTCCTCTGGCAAAGCGCCGCGCAGGAAAGCTCCCCCCGCGGAACAGCCTTCACCGCGGGGTGCAAAACCACCCCTCCTTCTGCTCCGGCGCTGCTCAACTTCTGCACAGAGTTCAGCACTCTGCTACCCGGCTCCGGTGCGTATCCTAATTAAAGCCACCGGTGAATAAACACTTTGCTGGGCTAAGATGACAAGCCGGGCGGGGATGAAGGGGGGAGGGATCCTTACCCTAGCAGCATGCCACGCAAAATTCCGACTGATTTTAGTTCCGCACCCGCTGCTCCGGTGTCGGAGCACCTAAGTAATGAGCCAAAGTCTCTTCGAGCCGGGATGATCCCGGCAAAACAGGTGCATGTACCCACTCCGTGCTTGTGCGGCGCGGCACGGTCTCCCCAGGGCGGGCGGGAGTCGAGCCTGTGACCGTGGCGGGGGTGAAATCCCGCCGTGAGCCTGCCCTTCGCCCACGCCGGGCCCGGGAGCGCCGGGACGGGACGGGACGGGACGGGACGGGACGGGACGGGACGGGACGGGACGGGGCGAGCGGCCGTCGGCGCCGGGAGCTGCCGGGCACAGCCCGCCGGGCCCCGCCGCACGGAGCGGCTCCGCAGCTGCCGGCACGAACACGATCGGCCTCCTCCTTCGAGGGCCTGCTTGACCTGTCCCTCTGAGAAATAATACTCGGGATCATTGCCGTCCTTCCTAACAACCCGCGCGGTCTGCAGCCACTTTCTGCAGCTTGCTGCTTCCACACAAGGGGGAGGAAAAAATAAGGAAGAAATGAAAAGAAACAGCCTGGCCTTTTATTGTCCTGTGGTGTCGGACGGGAAGTTCACCGGCAGCTAGGCAAGAGATACAACGAGAATGTTTCCCTTAAAGGAATGGTGTAAAATCCCAGCATCCTTATAAACAGAACTCAATCCTATGAGTCTGCGATCTCCGGATGTTATTTTGGTTTTTTTCTTTATTCTTTACGTTCTTCCTCACTGACGATTTTGAGCTCAGCACAGCACTCTTAGTTAAGGAAACATCATCCATTAGAATCAGACTAAGATGCTTTTGAAAGAACAGCAGTGATGCGGAGTGTCGTGGTAAATGAGACCTAGTGTACGTGTTTGAATACTTTCTGAAGCTTTCCAAAAGTAGAGAAAGAAAACAAGTGCAAGACTTTAAAGGTTACCTCCTAATTCTGACAAATAAATACTAAGTTACCTATTTAGGCCAAAGGAAATGCACTACCATTGCAAATCAAATATAACATTTTCAATAAACTGCACAGCTCAAAACAAGGAGAAAATGTACCTCACAATGCACAACTAATGTTCTTTTCAATAAACATAATATGGTGAACCATCTCTACCCCAGCAAAATTCCTACTCATTCAGATCGGCCACGATCTCTATAAATTTCAGGCAATAAGGCTGAATAGCATATGGCCCTATTAAAAGGGGAAGAAAAGCAGAAGCACTATTTTTTCCCCTTAAGATTTCATACAAAGAGGTTTAACGGGGGAGAAACAATAAAACAAACAAAAAAAAAAAAAAAGAAGAAGAAAAAGAGCAGCGGTTTGCTGAGTGAAGAGAAATTACAAGGCAGACAGTGTCTGTAAATGAGTGACTTCAAGGCAGCTCAGCCTCACCGCAGCTGTTCACTCTCCACGAACACCTCCTAATTCAGGCAAAGGGGAAACAGGCTATTTTCCCTCTCACCTATATTATTAACCCCTCTCAAAAACGTTTTTTTTAACAAACTCGATAGGAAGCTGTTTGTGCTGCCATTTCATTTACCCTTCCTAACAGTTTGAGCACTGAAAATTTAATTCCTAATTGAAACTGCTTTTGTCCACGCGGAGCGACGTGCACATATGGATAGGCACAACAAAGTGCTGCACCTTGCTGCTTTGTGGCGCCGCATTAAAGCTTTAATCCAAACTTCATGCTTCGGTGCTAATAAACAGTTTGTTACCATGTGACGGCCTAATGCAAACTTTCAGAGTCACTCCTGAAATACAGAGGATAGGGGGAGATTGGCATAAACGTGGAAGTATCGAGTTAGAAAGAAGAATCGTGCTAGGGAAATCCTTTGGAACCTCCCCGAGTGCTTTGGCAGAAGACACAGACCAGCTGAAGGGCACATTCCCTCCCCCTAGCTCGCCTTTTATTCCCAATTTTTTTTTCTCTATCATATTTCGCATTGTTTCGAGGGAAACTTGAAAATCGTCTCCTTCACTCTGCAATGCCAAGTCCTCGGGAAAAAAAAAAAAAAAAGTATTCAGGTAATGAAGTCTGTAACTAAACGGTAATTGAATCAGCATAATTTGCACACTGAATGGTTTTCAAATGCTCCCAGTTTACAATTAAAGGAGAATTAATGCGCTTGTTGTTCAGACTGCAGCGCATTAGAATAAATCCAGCACTGTTGTTGTAATGAGTCGAGAGCAGTTTAACTGCCAGCAAACACATTTAAAATTTAACACGACGTATCGATCTCGCTCCGGCTTTTTGATGGATTATTTGCCACGCGCTTTTCTCCCCATTTCCCCCCACCCCTGCACCCCCACCCCAGCTATAAAATTCGCAGGGAGGAGAGACGCCCGCGGCAGACGTGGCGCCGCCCGCCGAGGGCAGGACCCCCGATGTGGGAGCCACGTCGGGCGGGCACGGGAAGGGCCGGGAGGAGCCGGACCGGGCCGGGATTGGGCCGGGATTGGGCCGGGATTGGGCCGGGCCGGGCCGGGATTGGGCCGGGATTGGGCCGGGATTGGGCCGGGATTGGGCCGGGATTGGGCCGGGATTGGGCCGGGATTGGGCCGGGCCGGGCCGGGCGCGCGGGCGCTGCGCGGGCGCGGTTGGAGCGCGCGCGGCCCCGCCTGCCCCCCCCCGCCCCGCCCGCGCCCCATTGGCTGCCCCCGCGCGGGGCCGCGCGCGCTGCCCCGTAGCGCCCCCGGGCGGCGGCGCCGCCACAGCGCAGGGAGCGGCGGCGCGGGCAGCGCCCGCAGCCCGGGGAGCAGAGCCCGGGAACCGGAGCCCGAGCCCGAGCCCTAGAGCCGGAGCCGGAGCCGGGCTGTCGCCGTCACCACCCCCAGCACGGGCGTCGGTGTGCTTCTCTCGGCAGCGCTCCTGGAAAAAGGTCTTTTCCCTTCCCCGTAGCCACGGGGATGAGCTGCCGCCAAGCGTTCGCCTGCTTAACGTATCACAAGAGAGAGAGGATGCGGACTGCAAAAGGGCAGTCTCTGCCTGGTTTTTGTTCCTTGCAATCGTAGCGGGAATAAAGTGTGTGTGTATGTGAAAGGAGATAACGCCGGTGTTTACTCGTGTTCCCGCGGTAATCTTAAAGGAGATTTGCTACGAAAGTCAATGACGCTTCTCGCGGAAAATACTAGCTGTGCTCGCCGCCGCCTGCGCCGCACCGCCCGTAGTGGCACACCGCGGGGCTCCCTTCCGGAGGGGCTCCCACCCTCAGCAGGGAGCAGAGGGCACGAAGTTGCCTCCATCCCACAGCCTGGCCGGGCGGCCCCGCGGCGGTGCTCTGGTACCCACGCAGACACCCAGGGACCGGTCCGGGAGGCGGCACCGGGGGACGCGGCCCAGGAGACCCCGACCCTGCTCCGGCCCAGCGGAGCACCCCTTCCCCGCGGAGGAGTTACAGGTCTGCGCCCCCACTCCTCGCACCCCGCCGAGATTTCCCGGCCGGGACCCGCACCGCCCCGCACCGCCCCGGCTCCGGGAGGACGGGGCAGGGCTGGCTGCGGCGCGCAAGTAGTTGCCGTGAGTTTGCTCGTTCTCCGCCAGGCTGGCGCCCTCCTCTCCGACGAGCTTCCCCATGCCCGGCCCGTGAGAGCGGCCGGGGACACTCACCAGGTAGAGAGTGGGCTGCAGCAGAAGGACCGCGTACCAGTACACAGCCTGCATCCTCGCCGCTCAAACTTCCCCCGCGCTGCTTTCGCTGCCTCTTTGTTCCTTCCAGAACATAGATCCACCTGACATCCACTTTACAGAACAAGCAGAGCTCTCACCAGCCTAGACAAAAACGAAATTATAGATCCCATGACCACAAGACAAGGTTAGGCTCAGCACAAGGGGGGAAGAGAGGTGTATAGGGAAAGGGAGGGCGCGGGGGGGGCGGCGGCGGGAGAGAAGGAGGAGATGGGTTGTGTGAATGGGGGTGGGCGAAACAAAAAACGATTAAAATCGAGTTAATCCATCGTCAAAGCAAAGTGATCGCACGCTCCGAGGTGGCGGCAGAGCGCCTACGGGCAGCGCTCCCCGGCGCTCAGTCCTCTCACTGGGCGGGAGAGCCCCGTGGTGTAGGCTGGGACGGCCCGGGGGTGCCACTGCCAGCCCTGCCTGTCTGTGTGTCCCCGGCGGGGACCGGGCGGCAGCCGCCCCCCGGCTGGCTGCGGAGCCCCGGCAGCGAGCGAGAGAGCGGAGCGGGGAGAACGCGACAGCGGACGCTGGGGTCGCGGCTCCGGATGCTTCTGAGCGCTTAAAGCCGAGGCAGAGAGCTTCGCCTTCGGGACGCCCGAGCGGGATCTGCTTACCCCTGCAAGCGCCCACCTCCCTCTGCCGCTCCTAAAGGCGCGCCGTGCCCTGCCCCGGGCCGGGACCGCGCCCCGGGGCGCCCCGACGGGCGAGGACCCCCATCCCCGGCCCCAGCCCTTCTCCGCCCCCGCGGCCCGCGGACAGCCCCGCCGCCGCGGGGGGGGCCGCGCTGGGGATACGTACGGCGTGCGGGATCCGACGGCGGACGGGGCTCCGCGGGACGCTCCATGGGCGAGCCTAGAGGGGCCGAGTGCCGCGGCGCAGCCCGCCACCCCTGCGCATCTCCTGGCCGCGCTCCGCGCCGAGGTGTCCCGCGGCCGCTGTGCATCCAGCGCAGGCACTGTCAGGGCGGCGGGGCGGCTGGCAGGCTCTCCCCCCCTTGCCTCCCCTTCTCCGCACACGGCCGCGCTCTGGATCCGCCGAGCAGGACACTTACGGGAGGAGGGAGCTGCCCGGGCTGCCCGCTCGCCTTCGGCGGGGGGCGCAGGCAGGAGCGGCGGCAGCGGCGCTCCGGGGCGTCCAGAGCGATTTGTCTCTATTAAAAATGACTTATTGGCGAGTGAGCGGCGAGCGCCTGCTATTTAACTTCAGATAAAATCTATCTGCAAAGACCTTGGCCGATCATCTTAAAATAAAGCGCTGGAGCCGAGCACTGTCCGAGGCTCACTGCTTGGGGAAAGAGAAAGAGCAGCGGAGGGGGGAGGAGGGGGGGCTTGCTTGGCGAGGGGGGAAGGGAGGAGGGAGGAAGGGGAGTTTAGCGGCGTCCCATCCTCTCCGCTGAACGAGGTGATGAATTAGAGCCCTCCCCGGGCGGCGCGATCTGCCTTGCGCTGCCCGCCCTGCCCACCCTGCTCTCGCTGCTGCCTGCCGTGTGTCCTGCCCTGTCCCTGCCGCCTGCCCTGCCCGCCCTGCTGCCTGCTCGGCCCGGCAGCGGCGCTGCCCTCCCTGCCCTCCCTGCTGCCCGCGCTGCTGCCTGGGCGCAGCCCTTTCCCTCTCTGCCCTCCCGCGGGAGCCGGCTTTCCGCCTTAAAGGAGCATGGCAGAGCACCTTCCTCCTCTTTCTTCCCTCTCATTTTAGTTTTTCTGCCTCCCTCTGCGGTGTCCCGCGCACCGACAGCCTGGGAAGTCAGCGGGCGGCCGCCGGCCAGGCGCGGAGGTGGCGGGATGGCGGAGCCCAGATGGGTGACGGCTGCGGGAGCCAGGCTCCGGGATGGAAGGGTTGCTTCTCCCACGCTAGCAGGAACCTGTAGCTGGACAGCCCCTCGGAGTGAAGCTGGAAAGCTCACCCCTGTCGGGTGCTGTGGCTTATCCTGCCAGCTGTCATACAAATGGAAAGGTCTCACCGACCTGTTTTTGCTTCTACTTCGCAAAGAATCCTATGGATGTTTTTCATACACTCATTCATCCCCTAAATGGTATCATTACTAGTGTGACATTGGGACAGGGTGAAGGGGAGGATACCAGCAGCACAGAGCAGCAGTACCAGATGCCCAAACTCAATAGCAAACCTCAGATTTATCACTTCCCAAAGCCAAAGCAAGAAGCATGCCAGTAAGGTGTACAGAGAGGAAAAGGAGAAAGAAAAGGAAGACTTCAGTAGTCCTGTCAAATCCTTCTCTCAGAGCACATAGGGGTAACTAATTTCTGTGATCTGAGGCTTCAGTATCAAGCTGTAAAATACTGTTTTAATTTTGGGGTCTGAATTCGGAACACTATAATAAAAGGGGAGCAGGGAAAGAATGGGGAGGGTAATGAGTACTCTTTGAAAGAGCTGCACCAGAGCCCTCCTCCATAGCCATTTCTGCTCCAAACACCTGGAAGATGGACCATATGCTTCCAGCACCATCACTCTGCTAGACACGCAGAATGCTCATGTCACAGCTTTGAACAGAAGTGTTCAGCCTGCGAGGAATCATACTGTCATCCTGCCCCTCCAGACAGCCTCTGCGTTGCAGCGCAGGCTAAAGCTGCCTAGGGACTCCTTGTTTCAAAAGGATAACAAAAAATTGCAGCTGACTTTTCCCTTGCAACTCCTTCCTTCCTATCTCTCCCACTCTCACTTCTCCAGAAGTCCAGGGCTAGAACCACACCTAATAAACAATCTAGAGAGATGAGAGAGAGAGAGAGAGAGAGAGGAGATGGCTGGATAGATATTGCTCTCTTTGCATAGAACAAACTTGCCATAGACTGTGTGGAGCATACTACTGATCATTGCAATGACTTGCTGTTTAACACAGCACAGTTACTCTTATTTTAGATATGAAATTGCCAGGTTAGTATGGAGCAGAAAAAGCAAAGTCTGCCAGATTTCAGTAGGTCATGTTCCTGAAGAAGACATAATTTCTTCAGGAAGGAGCAATTCCACTCTATGTATAACTTGATTCAGTTTACCCAAGCTCTGATCACTGCCTTCCTATTCAAGTGACAAGGCAGTAGTCCCAGGAGAGTAATCATTCCTTCAGCTGGTCAAATACAAGAAGGTCCTCCTAGTCCTTCTCATCCAGATCCTTATACCTTCTCTAGAGGAGCACTGTGGAGGAGCTTCTGGCTCCACTGAAATCACAAGCATGCCTCATCTGTACTTCATCCCATTGAAATGTCCTCACCCTACGAATTCAGCAAGGTCTCCTATAAACAGCCTGATCTGTGTGGTGTCTATTTGAATTGTTGGGAAGACTTTTGAGGCAAAGTTCATAAGGATGGATTAATCTGTTTACTGAGGGTTCAGATTGTTCCAGCGTTCCAAGGTTCATTGGCTTAACTGAGGGCTTCTTTCTTTGCCCTTCTACGGACCTCCTTAGCCAGACTGGGAAAAACTTTCTAACTACAATGGAACTGAGACTTCCTTCAGAAATGCTGCTTAGATTGCTCCTTCATTCCACTGCCATTCCAGAAGAAAGGAGTAAGGAGTATATAGGAGTCTGGATTAAGCAATTTTATTATTAAAGAAAAAAAAAATGCAAACTCCAAAGTATTCCACCTGTGAACATGTGATACTTTTTCAAAGGGAATAAAATGATAAAATGCATATAAAAATCTGACATTTAAGATTTTTGGATACAGTCATTTGACTTTCATTTGATCCTGTAATATTGGTGCAGCAGCTTAAGTGGAATATTAGATTTTTACAATGAATAAGTGAATTTTAATTTCAACCATTTGGATGCTGTTTGCAATTTTAACAATAAGGTCCCCATCAAAGAAGTGTCAGCTAGTGAGGTTTTAAAGTATCACAAGTTCTGGGCTTAGTAACGGACCTTGCAAAAGACCAATTAGAGTTTAGAATGTAATTGGACTATTTTCAAAGCTTGGGAATACATTCTAGCCTTTAGATATCTTCCCTGTTTCTGCAAAGATAGCGTCCTGGCTTGAAGAACTGAAAGGGTTGCAAGCAGAAAATCCAAAGACAATGGCAAGTGATTAATAACTGTTACAGGTTCCAGTGGAAGATGGGCACATGGAGTAATTGCTTGAGGCACTGGAGGAAAATACAATGCTGTAATGATAAATATCAAATGATTGTGCTAAACTTACTGCACAATGTAGCTAACCTGTCTAAACATGGACAGTTATTTATGAAATAGTAAATAGAACTGAATCCCATGGAATCCTATTCATAGACACCACACGTCTTATTTTGGAAATAAACTGTTTGGGGGAAAAAAGCAAAGCAAAGAAGGCAAAGGTGGGCCAGAGAACAATGAAATCCATTTAAAATGTGAAGAAACAAAGGAATAAGAAGAGAACGTCTGATGAATCAGTGTTTGGCAATATGAAGAATATTTCAGTAAGGTAATTTTCATGAGTGATATGAAGTGTCCAGCCTGTAAACTGTATAGTACATATGTAGGCCATATGCAACTCCACTATCTTATCTATATGCAAGCTGAATTCAGCTGGAGTTGCATATGCACTACAATGACAGATTATGGCCTCCACAGCTTTTCTATATTTGTGCCATACAGTGTGTGGGCCAGATGCCTCATATCGCTCATGTAAATAATCTTATTGAAATGTTCTTCATATTGCCAACCATTAACTCATCAGACCTCCTCTTCTTATCCCTTCCCCTCTTCACATTTTAAATAGATTTCTTTTGTTTCAAGGAAATCTTCATGTTTGAAGAGAGCATTTTTATGGTTGGTATAAATACTACAAACAGAGTCCCTTGTCACATTTTATTTCCATTTTTCAAGGTCAGAATATGACTGTATGTACTATTGCTATTTCTAAATATAAAAATATCTCTGTGAGACTTTTATTTTTATTACATTGATTTCTGCCTCCTTACAGTCAAAGGCACACCACAAAGTGATGTTTCTCTGTGTCCCATATGGAAAAATACAGGAATACTCCAACCCCTTCAAGAGAAGTCCCTTGTATTCATGGTGTTCTTAACTATTTCTCCTGACACTATACCATGAGGATTCACAACATGCTGGAGTGAAATGTGATGTTCAGCATCAAAGAAGACTAAAAGGTAATGTAGAAACAGCTGTGTCTGGACCACTCCGTGCTTCTGTGATATAAACATGAGTAAGCCTGCAGGCTCCATAAGACTTACTGCAGGTGACACTCAGTGTGCACAAAAAATACTTGAGATGAGGTAGGACATAAACTATAATCTACATGAATAAAACTTACAGCCAAGTTTATCTATGGGATTTTCTCATTAGTAATGTTTTTAAATTCAAGGAGGAGGGGAAATCATTAATTTAATTTATTAATTTAATTAATTTAATAATAAGTAAAAATCTTTCAAACTTCCATTGCATAGGGAGCTTCTTTTCTAACATAATATTATTAATTATATATATAATTCTAATTATATAATTATATAAAGAGATTTTTATTTGCATTCCACTTTTATTGATTACATCTAGATAGTTTGTTACAGTGGGAATACAGGAAATAATAGCTATAAGAAGTGGAGAAAAAGAACTTAAAGTAAGAAAGAAGTCTGTACTAAGTCTGTATATTAGGTCCAGAAAATACCACAACTTGGGTGAGTTTCCAGAAGACATAATTAGATTTCAAAAATAATGTAGGACTAAGTGAATTGCTTAATTAAAATCCAATTATTAGAATATTTCATGATGTCCACTCTAGGGATTATTAGCTGACAGCAACACTTGTTGAAATAATAAAACTTGATAGCAAAAGTTTTATTAAAATTTCTATGCCTATGAGTATGGGTTGTAATTGCTAAATAACACAATGTATACCATGTCAGCTGGGAAAGTTTTATACAAGAGAGTTAAAATATGAGAGTTAAAATGTCTTGAAGAAGAAACTGATGTAAGGGAGAGTCTGCAAAGCCGGTTTTCTTCCTTTCAGTGATGGTGAGGAAGAGAGCAGAGAAGTCTCTGAAGGCTTCTTGGGCTGCTGGCTGAGCTGAATGAAGGAGGAATGCATGGTCAAAGCAGCTGCCCTTGGCTCCTGGGAGCAGTTTGCTTTTCAAGGGTTGAGTCAGAGAGCTGCATAAACCTTGAGCATTCAGAGCAGAAGGACACTCATCAGAGAATGAGGAAGAATGGCAAAATTTCACCCCAAAAGCCTGCCAGGGCAGGACATCCTGGCTCTACATTGTATGTGCCAAAACAACATTGTGAAGCCACACCTTGTGAAGCATAAATCAACTATTTTCCATTCACTGTATTATAAGCAAGAATAAAATCTCTGATGCAGTGTTAAGTTCACTGAAGGCAGATCTCTTTAGTATCTTTCCCTCTGCCTCTTTTTTTCTCCTTCGTCCTGTATTGACTGCGTACACCCAGCAGCAGTGCTGTCCTGAAGCCAGAATTCACTTGTCACTCTATGGAGTGGCTGCAGCTGCAGCCAGGCGGGGCAGGACATCAGGCTGCGTGCCCAGTCGGGCTCCTCTTGATGCTGGAGCCATCACACTGAAGGCTCTGGGGGCAGCTCTTTCCACCCACTCCTCTACCTCTTGGGGTTTGTGGCAGTCACACCGGTGCCAGGCTGGCAGGCAGCGGGTGCTGGGTGTGCTGCCCTGCACTCACTCGCTCACGGGGCCAGGCTGGGGCTACAGCTTTTACACACTGCAGTAAAAAGCTCTGTTGACCTCAGGAAGGGAAGCATAGGTGGTAAATTACTGGAATGGCTGCGTCCAAAAGGAACCTTATTCTCTTTTAAGAAAGCATCTGATAAAAGGAGCAATTATCTCAGATAGAAGAGCCTGAGCTCAGACACGGGACCCTTTATGTCAAATACAGCTGCCACTGACTGTAGCTTGGAAGAAACCAGTTTCTGAGTGAGTGTTCAGTGTGTTTTGTGGAGCTCTGAACCCTTTCACATTGTTTTTGCTTCATGGTGGGTTTGTAAATTACCAACCACACTGATTTTGCCTCTAGCTCAGTGAGTAGCAGAACCTGAGGGGGATCTTTACCTCTCATAATTAATAACTTAGTATTGTTTTACCTATTAGACAAAATGAGCTATCAGGAAACTATTCATAAAAACTTTGTCTTTCATGTTTTAGACCTGTAAATTTGGGTGACCACTTTGTTCATCGTTAGATAAATCAAAGTATTGAGACTTCCTTTGAACAAGATGGAGTTGAGCTTTTGTGAGAAGTCTCCTTTGGATATGTCTTGCAGCAACAAAAACCTGTAAAGACGAATTTTTTCCAAGTCCCGGATCAAGTAAATCATTTCATGTGGTCAGGTCTTAAGATCAACAAGGAATATTTTTTAAACTGTTGAAGGCTGTTCACATTTCACTATCAAGATTGTACATTTTAGCTATAGAATTTAGGACTAAAAAGGCACCAACATGTTTTGTTGTCTGTGTTAGCTTGAGGGCATTCTCTTAGTCGTAGGTGTAAAAGACAGTCTTCAGTTAGACAATGGCCCACCCAAGTGAACAACACCTTGTTACTTCTCTAAAGTACAAAACAGCTTTGATGTTTTCACTGTTTAGAGGATCAGAAAGAAATGAGGCAATTTCGGGAAGGAGCTATATCCTTTGCAAAGCCATGCAAAAATGTGTCAAATTTCACCTGTATAATAGCAATAGAGTAAGTAACTGGTTTTGTTTATCCAAGCCGACATCTGGTATTAAAACCAAGTGAGATATTTTGGATGAGACTGTTGCAAAATCTATTAGAAGCAGAGAAACTTTGGGAGAATTTTCACCTTTAAGGTAAACCTGAAATAGATTTTCAACTTTATAAGGGAATAGAAAGCTTCAGACAACATATCAAAGAAATTACAGAGGAAATTAAAATCCCACTTTTGCATTACAGCTGCTGCTGAGGTATGAACAATTCGCTATAAAAACAGAGACAGCTGTTAGGAACGCCAGTATTAACGAATACATGTTGGAAAACAAAGGGATGTCAATTTGTCTCGTTATGCTTTTGCAATAGCTACACTGCACACAGACACATTTCCCTTTCACTCTTGAGAAAACTTCACTAAAAAATTTTTAGTGAATCCAAAATCAGAAGAAGGGAAAAATATCCAGTTCCCTTGGTTTACATCCTTTAATACAAAAATTCGTGCTTTCTCTGTCGGAGACCGCGGGGTGATGGTGTTAATTATGCTGGATTAGAGCAATCTTCCAGTGCCACCTTGTGGCACAGTGTAATACCGCAAAAGGCACCTAACATCGCCCTGGCCAAGCAAAAGCAGCCAGTTATCCATGCAGCAGTCCATAAACGTGACAGAGAGGTGGGAGAGAGTTTTCATCTTAGATATTAAATTTCTGCCCCTGCCACAAGAAAATGTCAGCTTTTGCTGGTAGAGGGTAGCACTCATCAAATCTAATGCTGATATTTGGGTGTCGCTCTAAGGATGCACGCAAAGCAGAAAGGTCCCCAGGGAGGCTTTGCAACAGGCCATGTTGTAGTACATAAGCATTGCTCTAAGTTCAGCGTGTAATTCAGCACCAAGGATATTTATATATATATTTGTTTAAATCACCATTCTTATTTTACAATGTAATGGAACGCACCAACATAAGCAAACATCACCATATGTGGATCTCTAGTCTTGACTACTCTCCCTGTGAGGATTGTTACTCTCAGGCCACCAGGATTTTTCTTGCTGCAGTCTGAGGCTGTGTTATCACATCCCACTCACAGCAATAGAATCACAGCTCCTGAGCAGAGCCCTTCCACATTGCTACGAGAGCTCCTTGCACACACACAGCGTACCTTGGTGCCACCAACTGATAAGTGGACTTCTTAAAGCTGGAATTTAAGAGATATAAATCACTCACAATAAAACTGGTTTATTTCATCGACACATATCCCAGAGGACATAAGAGTTTTAAACAGGGGAGGGATATCTTTGAAAAATGTACAAGGCAAAAGGATGTCAGCAGCAGTGGCAGTACACTGGCAAGAGCTGCAGAACAGCTCATACTCAGACTGGTCCTCTGAGCTGTGATTTGGGGGTGGACAGTCCAGTTCCCCAGGCTGCTTAACCTCACATCCTACTGTGAAACTGCCCTTCACAGCTGTACAAGACTTGCAATTACTGCAAGGACATCTGGAGGATATAAAAAAAAAAAATTAAACCAAGGGGAACCAAGTGGCTCTATTTCCTTGAATGTGAAAAACCATGAAACCCACAAATGACACATTAATTAAAATAATCTGCAGGATGCTAAGTCAGAGTTTACTAATAAGACCAATATCAGTCTTGGATAGTTATGCCTCACATGATCATGCAGTGCCAGGCAAACATCATCCAGCAGGCATTAAAATGGGATTCATGTTTTGGAGAGTCAACCAATTACCCTACAGACAGATCTCTCTTCTACTTTTCATCCTATACTTATTACAGATCTATGCTGACAAATCTTTTGTTTCTTGTCATCTGTCAATAGTATATATTATGTTATTTTCAAAGGTGCTGAGCTTATGTAGTGTACCACTCATAAGGTAATAGGATCATAAAACATAATTGTAAGAAGCACATTTCCAGAAGATTCATCTTCCTCTTGAAGGCATAAGATGTGTCCATGGTTTTATTTCTACACATAGATTTAAGGAGACTATCAGATGCTGACAGAAGCCTGATTTAAACAGCAATGGTGTTTAAGTCTAGCAAGGTGGCCATGATCACCCCAGCTCCCCAGGTAAATTGAAGCTTGCAGATCTCATTTTTGTCTTTACAGAGGAGGACAGCTTTAAGATGAAGAAGAATACTCTTCTAAGCCAAGCACATGCTAGCTACATAGGTATCTATGTACACATCAGAACAAGGATATACTATTTTTTTCAAGTTGAGATTGCTTGCAGATTTAGATATATAGTATGAAATACTGCAGTAAAATTAGTTCAGTAAATTTGGATTCTACAGATCAGCTAGTCTGAAGGGGGCATTACATTTCAATTTGAGACAGGTTGGGAATTGTGTAATTCAATTAGATTTTAAGTTCAGCTAATTTAAATCTTTGCCAGCATGGTACAGTGTACTTAGACAAAACAGACATACAATTTTAGAATTCGTTCAATTTAAGCACCACTCATTAAAATTAAGCAAATCCTTGAGCATGGTAGTTCAAATTCCTAGTTTGAATTAAATCCACATCTTTAACAATATTAACTGGATTCAGTATAAAGCTGGTCTGAAGGAGTGATAAATAGGTTGCTGTTTGGTTTCCATTTGAGTGCTGGGCACTGCAACGGTAGATTAATTACCCTTAATTAACTACCTCCTTTGTAGAAGCTTGGAGCAAACTATCTAATGAGAGCAGAAGGAGAGTGGAAGCCCCTTGATTCACATAATGCACAGGTATCATCTGTACCATTATCTGCCCCTGAGCAGATGGGCTGTGCTCACAGCAGCCTAGCTCCCGGCTCTGGCCAACGGGACAAATGGGAAGAGCTTAGGGAGACAGCAGAGCACCAGCAATCCACATGGAGACAGCACAGTCCCAGCTGTGGGCTACAGCACCTGTGCTAATAAACAGTCCTACAGCAGGGCACCACTCATTTGAAAAGGAGCACATTTTTTTCAGTACATGGTTTCCCTTAACCCTAGGATGTCCATATATTCTTTTTCACCAAGGATACTGCTCAGTGGACAAAGAATCTAGCTTTCATTGTGAAGACATACACTACAGAAAGATTCAGTTACATGGCTACATGGATAATCCAGTTTCCAAAGCCATGAAAACCTGGCCAGTGTTTTGTAGGCCACATGTAATAGCATTGGACCTCTGAAGGCTTCTAGATAGCTTCTTATACAACATCAAAGAGGATGTGGTAGCTCTGGACCATGACAGTATTAATATCAAAAGGAGAAAATGTAATCCTTTGGGCCAGGAAGTGTACTCTGAAACTGCCACAGAGACAGAGAAAGGATACATTTGAAAAGTAAGGTTATGAAAGCAGTAAAGGCAGAAAGGTTAATATTTGGAACTCTTTGGAATACCTGAAATTTATGTAAGGAAGGAAAAACCAAACTAGAACCAACTCATTTCATTAATTGAAACAGAGAGAAGTTTTAATTTATTTTTCAAAATAAATAAAAGTCAAGGAAAGCCAATACCTGTAAAAGGGTACATACTCTTTCCAACTCAGTGGTGTTATACCGCTGTCTCTTTCTATCCAAACAAATGGCATACCTCTTCACCATGCCCACATCTCTGCCAAGGCTCCCCGTGTGTGGTATCTGACTTCCATGTTGTTTGAAGGGAGGCTCTCTCCCCTCTGTCCCTCAGAGCACCCATAAATTCTCATTAAGAAAAGCCTATATGCATGACAGCCCTGGGAAATAGAGCTGCCTCACCTCCATTATGAAAATCCAAGGTGATTCAGACACCCAGAGCACCTGTAATTTCCCAGTCCTTTTATAGGCAGCAGATACCCCGGTTCATGACATGACACCCAGCTCCAGAGCTGACAGCTGAGAACACTGTCTGGTTTCTTGAGAAAGTACCCTGAGATGGGCTGGACACTGGAGAATTCAAAGCTTTGGGACACTCTTGACAAACACAGCCTGAAAGCTCTTGAGGATTAAGAGAGACAGTCTGTTCTTTGTTCACAGCCACAGCTAGGGAAATGAAAAACAAGGATTCCTTCTTAGCAAGGAGTCACAGGGAATAAATGTTTGGCATTAGATAACGACTTCCTCCTTCTTGGACTAAATACCCCAGAAAAGTCTTCTGCTTCTGAATGCTTGTTTACTTCAGACATTCCCTCCTTCTGCTGCAAGATACTAGTGGATGAATCAAGCAGGACCCTTTCATCACAAAGCATGTGTGACAGAGCAGGTCAGTGGGCTATTAACAGACTGAAGAAACCTTCTAGAGGTCCAAGAGTCCCAGGAGCTGCTGTTGTGCAGAAGGGTGCCAGACGTACCTGCCGTGTCCTCTTGTCAGGGCTGAGGACTGGAGCCATGGCCCACTTGTGATTGCATGACATAACAGCTTGGAGAGGCCCCACCAGAGAAAGCTGTTATTGACTCAGGCCCAAGCAGTGGCCTTTTTCAAACTGGCTGCAAAGGAGACATAATATAACCTTATATTACAGTGACTATGCCAATAGGAGCAAAAGAGTTGGATGAATTAATGTGAAAGGTATTTGACTTCAAAAAATAGAATTCCCCAAAAAAGAGAAAACTAGGAAAGAGGCAAAGGGGCAAAAATTTTTGCATGGTGTGGAAATTGTTTTAAGATGCCTTGTTAGAGGTTGGTTCTAAGTAAGCCAGGAACTACTATCACAAAACTTTAAAAGGAAGAAAATCACAAGTCAGTTAGGGTTAACAGGGTGATGAAAGATTTCAAAAGTAAAAAAGAACAAACAAAAGTAGTTTCATCCAAGTGAGGAAAAGAGATCATAAAAACTGGAAAGTTTACAGAAAACCACAAGGAAGCCCAAAATATTTTTAGGAGCAATTTACTGAAGACATAAAAATGTTTCATTTTAAAAACTCCTCCTTTTAAACACATCAGAAGTAGGACAGCTGCCAGCTAGTTAGTCAGGCAGATATATGATCAAGATGTAAAAGGAATGCTCATGGAAGATAAGGTTGAAAATGTTCAATAAATTTTTCCACTACTGTTCATGGTGGAGGATCTGAGGGAGGCTCAGGCAGCAGAGAACTTTATATGGGATAAGAATATGATGATCTGTCTCAAACTGAAAAGTAGAAGAAAACAGTACAGAAAAAGCTACAAAATAAGTTGTAACAAATCATGTTCCAGAACTACAAAATGTTCACTCAAGACACCTAAAGGAATTCATGTATGAAATTGCTGAAGAGCCAACTCCATTCCATATCTTAAGATACACACCAGTATTGGTACCAGGGATGTTGTTCAGGGCCAATTCTTTTTAATAGTTGTTGACATGAACCTAGTAAATCTGTTTTCCATCTTGGGTAAATTTGTAGAAATTATATTAAAGAACAGAATATATAGTATCAGAAATAAACATGATACATTGGAGAAGGGTCAGTCAGTATGATTTTCATGGTGAAAAGTCATGCTTCACAAATCTACTACATATCTTTGAAGTGTCAATTAACATGTAAACAAGGATACTGCCGTGTAGTAGGAATATGAGAATTTTATTAAAAGTTTGCTTATATTCTCTCCACAGGGGCTTTAAAAACACTCTGCTTGCCTGGAGGAAGATGGAGGTCTTGTTATGAACTAAAATTTTTCACAACCGGGAGATTGAGCCAGGGGGCTCACAGGGATCCATGTAGGCATTTCTGGTGCTCAACAGCTTGAAAGTCTGAAAGGAACATTATACTGATGTGCTAAGATTGGCACATCATGATGATTGGAAATTATTCAGGACTGGAAAAAAAAATAGGATGGTAGTGAAAAACTGCAAAGGGACTTAATTTACTAGTGACTTCCACATAGAGTGGCAACAAACTGTAAAGTGACATTCAATATCAGTAAATTAAAACTTTAAACATGTGCTCCAAATAAATGCTTTCCTCTCAGGAAAGAGAGGTGTGGAAAATGGAATGGAGCCTGTGGGAATCAAAAAGAAAAACAGATCTTAATTATTTAATTAAAAAATAAAAAAAAAAAAGAGCAAAGAAGTAAGAAACCAGGCGTACAAGAAGTACATTGCTCACAAATGATTACTACATCCCCATTGCTGACCGTGCCCAGGTCTACTTCTCTATCAGCAATGGCTTTAACAGAAGTAGAAAGCTGAAGAGAAAGATAAGATCAGAGCTTCCAAATAAGGAAAGCCTCTACAAACCACTTTTCTGCTAGTAAAACCAATGGCAAAGGAATAAAATTATGTGAAGAAGGAAAAAAATCCCCTTCAAATGCATCAACTTGTTTGTCCTTGTATTCCAAAAAATGCAGATGCCTGAAAGCCACTATTAAAAATTCTGATGCTACTTTTTCCTTTCTCTGTTGCAATTTTTGTTTAGGTGCATCTGAGTGACTAGGGCAAGAGAGATGCCAATTTTTGTAAAAGGCAATGGAAGTGCTGTTATTCAACTCTGCTATAAGATCACTAAATCTTAAAGCTTGTCTCATAGTGCAGGAGCAGTGAAGCAGGAAATTGCTAATGCAAAGTGTATAAGAGAAGATCCACTACAGCAGGATTCAAGCTTCACCCCAAAAGACACTCTTGCAAAGAGCAAAAGAATATGTGAGCAGAAGAGAGCACTATGAAAATTAAACAGCTTTCCAAAACAGAAAAAAAAGAACCCAAACTAATCCTTTTACTACTACATTCAAAGTTTAATTGTGTTATTAATTTGTGTGTAGCATTTAGTCTTTAGTAATGCAGACAGCTGAAAAATAACTCGGCTCCACAGAACTTAAACAGTATCAGTCCATTTCATGGAGAGCTGGAAAAGTTACATGATTTATTTTAAATTTAGTGATAATTTATCTGAGGAGACAGTTTGATAGTAGCACTTTGGTTTTAGTGATTTCTAGCTAAAAGTAGTTCCCTGTCTCTGTGGTGGTTTTGGTGACTCTGCATGCATTGCTGATGGGCACTTCCAGGGTGTCTTTGCAGACTCACTCAGGACATGCAATTCTCCAGTGCAACTCTGAGTGAAGAGGTGAGTTTTTTAGATCCTGTGTAATCTATGGCCTTTAGGCACCTTCTTTAATTCTGCCCACTTAAGCAGTAACCTGCATCAATGGCATTATTAGCACTATTGACATCAGGCACACATTTACATGTTTGCAGAGTTATGGCTTGTGTACCTGCAGATATGTGACCAGCTGTGCCTGGCAGGTAGCGTCATGTACAAGTATGTAATGATGACATTTGGGTTTTGCCTTTTCTCTTTTATATGTTTTCTATATTCTTCACACATCTATTTGTCACTCTGTCACCTATTGTATTAGGAGCTAGTTTTCCCAGTACTTTTCCATGGCCTTTCCCTAAGCAGAAAGACAAAACAAATTCCAGAGCTCCGAGCCCCAGGGGGTACAAGGCCCCTGTCCTATCTTGGCTCTTCCTGTATTAGTGCTGAAGGGGAGGCTCCAGAGAAGGGGTTTGCATCACCAATTGTCTTCCTAATTGGTGCTTTTTACCAAGTATGCTGATTTCCTAAAACCTCTAAAAATATACTCACCCCTGGAGCAGGTGGGCTTTTGTGCACATCTTTCCATAACTGTTCCTGAAGGTCTTCAAATAAAGATCCTCTTTTATATTACCTCCTTACTAAAATTCTCTCAAGTTTCCAGGCTGGGGAAAAGGCAAGTGTTAGTTGACTGGCAAGTGAAATTATGTATTTGCAGAAGTCTTCAGTACAAGAGTCCACGTGCAGATAAATTGCATCTTCTCTTCCTGTGGTGGTGTAAAACATAAGATTCCAAATCAAAATTGATTTCCCACTGTTTTCTCTACCCAGCTGAAGTAGTGTCTGTGGTGAATGTCTTCATTTCTTCATGACACTGCACAGACCATTCTGTAAAGCCCAAGTGGGAATCTTCCACATCTCAGACTATTTCTGGTGTCTTCTCAACCGAAGGAGGCTGGGCATCCTAGAACCCTGCTGACTGGAGAAATGTGCTATGAACAAAAACCTAACTACATTTTTTATTAAATACAGCATCATCTGGGTGGATTTTATGTTTTTTTTTTAATTTATTTACCTATTTATGGAAAATATTAACTCCTCTGCAGAAATAATTTTTTAAAAAACATAGCCACCAGACACAACAGACAGTTTTAAGTGTATTTGTATCTGTTATAAGACAGTACCTCAAAAAACCTGAAATAGACACCCACATAATGCACAGTGCTTCATTCTGGCTGTGTGATGTGTTCATATGTTTCAATACTTACCCCACAAAGAGGTTAAAAATATTAAACAATTAATTCTCACAACAATAACTGAAGCAGAGAAATTTGGCTATGCAAGGGAATTGCAAGTTGGAAAATTTAAGGGCTTAGACATATTCTAATCTCAATAGAAGAACAAACTGTAGTTTATTCAACCTAAAGCTATACTTGGTTCCAGTCTTAAGGTTAAACTGTGGTTTGTACTTCTTGTAAACAACTAACCTGGTGCACCAAGAGATGCTGCTATGGGTGAAATTTCCCATTTGTTGAGCTTGTAATACAAAGCAAAACGTTTCATATTCTTCACATCCTTCTGAGCAGAAACCAGGAACATTTATTCCCAGAAGGACTGTTCACTTGATGCCTCATTCTTAAACAGTGTTAGCAGTACAGAGGGCCAAACACACCAAACAGATGTAGTTTGGGCAGTATTTTCATAGTTACCATTTCTGATAGGGATTCAACACCTTAAGCGCAACCATCAGCACACTTAGATAGCTGTTTCACTGTCAAAAGACCAAGGCAGGAAACTCCAGAGGGCAATTCATCTTGCATAACTCAAACATGAAGCTTTAGAGCACTTAGACATTTGATTCATCATTTTGAAACCAATTAGACACCTGCTTTAGTTAGAGTACATTTTTTTTTTTCCAAGAGGACATATTTCTTCATTGGCTGAGGAAGGGGGCACAAAACAGACTAGACCCTGGCTTTCAGACAGCTAAAGCTGGAGAGAATGAAGCACACCTCCTGTGTCTTTTAACTTGCTGGAATCATTAATTGTGGATTTTAAACTATGGTATGTAGGCAACCCCTTGCCTGACTGCTTCCAGACACATCATCCAGAAACCAAAATCCTAACCCTAAAGTCCAAATTCCTTAATGGTCAAAATCAGAAGCTGTCATGTTAAAAAAAAAAATAATCCTGATACCAATTTGAAATTGCTTCAAAGGTCACCCTACAAAACCTTTTCTTTTTCTCCAATATGAATGTTGAGCAGTCATCAATTAAGGAATAATGTGAAGCTCTTGCTCAGACACAGGCATCAATGTCGTATCACCACATATAGATACAAACTAGCCAGGAGCATTGACTGTCAGGGACAAGCAGCTATTTTCAAACACAGCCAAGGTGCTTTCAGCAGGGAAATTACTCACATGCTGCTTTATGCAAACAAAGAGCTTTTTTATAAACTCCACAGTTATCTAGTCTGCTGAGAAGTGCACCTCCACCCCAGTCAAAAATAAATGAATAATATAATGCACAAAGGTTTCTGGGGTACCTTTGCCATCCTAATTACAGGCAAAACAATTTCCCATTCAGTGTTTAACACAACAGATTTAAGTGGATGAATAGTCTAGTTTTTTATCTACTCTAGATCCCACCTTGGGCTGTGCCACAAACCAGCACCTGGAAGTCCCCAGCTGTGGGATTTCTGTCTTGGGCCCTTCATCTCTCTCTTAGACTCAGATGCCCTAATAGACATGAAAATAAATAGACGTCATGACAAACAGTCTGAATATGGCAAAGATCAGTGTGGTGGAGTAGCAACTCAAGTTTAGGTAGCATTTGGCTTCTTCTAGAAGAGGAATAGACCAAAAGATTAATAGAATAATATTCCCCATGTAGCTCTCCTGGCAATCTTTCTTACAAGTCAACATCCTCACCTGAGGAAGAGAAGGAACAGATACTGATTTCTTCACTCTCAAAAATCATGACAGGACTTGAGGAAGCAGCATGAGGCTGAGTCAGGGGAGTTTAGGCTGGATATCAGAAAAAGGTTTTTCATCCAGTGAGAGGCTGGCCATTGGAACAGGTTCCCCAGGGAGAGAGCACTGACAGAGCTCAAGAAGTGTTTGGAAAATGCTCTCAGGCACATCGTGTGACTCTTGGGGATGGTCCTGTGCAGGCTAAGAATTGGACTCACTGATCCTTTTGGGTCCTTTCCAACTCAGGATATTCTGTGATTCCATTATTTTACTGCTGCCATTGAGCAAGCTGTGTGACCTGTGACCTGTGTACCATTTGGCTGAGTTATATGCTGCCTGCTTCACTCATCCACTGTACTCATTAGTAAAGGCCTGAAGAAAAATGACTTCATTTGTATCTATTTCTTATCCAGAATTCCCACTGGATGCTCAACTGTCAGAACATCTCTGTGTTTGAAGGTATTCGAGCATTTCTGAACTAAAATTTGAGTTTTTTCCTGTATTAATTACAGGAACATGCTGAGCTGCTCTTCAATCAGAAATCTCCTTTTTGTCACACAAGAATGTGTGACATACAGCTTACAACAAAAGAAAAGAAGTCACAGCTGTATTTAACACTTAAATGAAATTGAACTTGATGTTTCAGAGACCATTGCAAAATAATCTGAAAGAATCTCACAGGATCAAATAACATAATTATAATCTGTAGCAGTAGCATGATGTTGGCTGAGGTTCACTTGTCCTAACATTGTGCTTTCTTCCACAGGGAGAAATGTCAAAATTCTGAATTTCCCAGTTAGCAAATCTGCCAACAACACAAAGCATTTTGCTTTGTATCACAAGCTCAACAAATTGGTTGATGTGCTGGAGGGAAGGGATGACAGGCTTGGGAGGTGGGTCTGTGAAAACCTCATGAAGTTCAAGAAAGTCAAGTGCAAGGTCCTGCAACTGGATTGGGGTAGTCCCAGTCCCAAGCATGAATTCAAACTGAGCAGAGAATGAAGTGAGAGCAGCACAGCTGAGAAGGACGTGGAGATGCTGGTGGATGACCCAGCAATGTGCACTGATAGCCCAGAAAGCCAAACGTGTCCTGGGCTGCATCTACAGCACCATGGCCAGCAGGGCCAAAGAGGAGATTCTGCCCCTCTGCTCTGCTGTGCTCTGCTCAAACCCCATCCACAATGCTGCATCCAGTTCTGGGGTCCCCAACATGACAAGGATGTGGATTTGTTGCAGTGAGTCCAGGGAAGGGCTACAAAGATGATCACAGGACTGGAGTACCTCTCTAGGGTGAGAAAGCTGGTGCTGTTCAGCCTGGAGAAGACAAAGATATGGGAAGACACTAGAGCACCTTCCAGAACCTAGAGAGGGCTACAAGAGAGACAGAGAGGGACTTTTAATAAGGACACATAGTGACAGAACAAGGGGTCATGGATGCAAACTGAAAGAGGGAGGTTTAAATTAGACCATAAGGAAGAAATTCTTTACTGTGAGAATGGTGAGGCACTGGAACAGGTTACCCAGAGAAGCTGTGGCAATCCACGGAATTGTTCAAGGCCAGGCTGGACAGAGCTATGAGCAACCTGGTGTAGAGGAAAGCATCCTTGCTCATGCCAGGGGAGTTGGAACTAGATGAACTTTAAGGTTCCTTGTAACCCAAACCGTTCCATGATTCTGTATTTCTATGATCCTCCCCTAGGTACCTCTGTGAAGGGGTGAAAGGAAAAGAAAAAAGAGACATAAGCCCAGGTCTAAATAAAGAGATAACAACACAGCAGTGAGATGTGATGTGACACTGTCCTTGCAAGGGAAGAGAACAGAGATGGACAAGGCAAGTGAGATGAAAGCAAGAAGTGGTTTATGTTTGTAAACAGGCTCATTGTAAAGGGAAGTGAAAAGGTCACTGTACTGGAATCAGTGACTGACAAAGATGAAAGAGAATATTGTGTGATGAAAGGATTCCTATTATTTATAGAAACAGGTTTTTGAAAATGGAAATTGTATGTAACTGTGTATCTGCTGATGCTAGACGAGCTGCTAGTGACTGCATTAAAGTGACACTACTGAAGGAGAAAAAAGGAAAAAAGAGTGAACGAAAAGATTAGAAAACTTATGGAATTTCTGCTAAATTGCTTCATGAAATAGTGAGTGGTAGGAAAGTGTTTGTGACTGTATGTCCTTATAAAAGTGTTACATCTATTCATCAGAGTTCCCTGCAAAAGCAGCCCTCAAGAAGGAGATGCAGGAAATCAAGAACTGCCAGAAAACAAATGGCAAATGTTTGTACAATGTTCCCACCACTACTAATAGGCCAGCCTGTGAGGAGGTGTTTGTGACTCAACAAAAGATGTGGCTGAGTGTGCAGTATGTCCCCAGAGACGGAGGTAGTGAGAAGAGAGGTCAGTTTGGTGTCAGTCATCCTGCAAAACCACAGAAAGAAGGTAATCCAGGCTACTGAAGAAAGACTCATGGAACTTACAGGTAATTTCATGGGTGTAGATGTAATCCAAAATATTTTACAGGGGCTTCTACTCAAGTGTCTACTCGAATTTCACTTCAATTCTAAACAAAGAGACGAGAAAGAGTAGTGAGCAGTAGGAGAGTAAGAGTAAGAAAGTAAGAAATAATAGAAAAGAGTAGTGCCTAGTAAGAGAAAAAAGATAGTAAACATCTTCAGAATAAGCAGAGCTGTGCAAATGGCACAGTACTATGTGTTGCCTCCTAAATAGCTCAATGGTAAAAACGTGATGCACTTGTAGGTAAGCTCAACCAAGCAGCAGAGTGAGTAGATGAGTGAGGAAGGAGCACAGGAGAGCACTGGGGAGAAAATACCCAGACTGTCTAGGGAAGTCTGCAGATTGCCCTCTTGCCTCCCCCTACTCATACAACAGACCTGTAAAATCTGAATGAAACAGCCCCCTCTCCTTTTTCATTCCACAGGAGGGGCTGCTAGAACAGCAAGTGTTTCAACATGAACAGGTCCTGTTGGTCCCCTCACTTAGTCTTGTAGTTCTTCCTGAGTCTGAGTTTGCCTGCTCACATAAAACAGGGGAGTCAGACTTCAGTGACAGTCTTCTGTCTTAGCTAAGCTACAGGAACAAGAGATGTGTGCTAAAACAATGCCTGAAGGTACAGTGAGATTAGTTCATAATGCTGAGCCTCAGCTGGACTCTCTGGAAGCTGCAGCTGCTGGGCAGTGTGCCTCTGAATAATAATGGGAAAAAAACACAGAAGCGTCACTAGTGTTTTCACCTTATAAAAATGTATTAATTGTGTCATCCAGCTACTTCTGTGCTGTACTGAAAGGGTGGTGAGATGGTCTCTTAGCTTACCATGGTGTTTCTGATCCAGAAATTACCTGAAATACCTTTGGTGATCTTTGCATAGAGGTAAGATGTTCTGTCCTGAAAACACTGACTGTGCCTCTGCTGAGTATTTTCCCTTTGGGGCCAGGCTACCACTTCACAGCATCTCTCCACGC
The DNA here is from genome assembly GCA_039654755.1 of Calcarius lapponicus. Taxonomy (NCBI): domain Eukaryota; kingdom Metazoa; phylum Chordata; class Aves; order Passeriformes; family Fringillidae; genus Calcarius; species Calcarius lapponicus. The sequence continues at coordinate 27,448,314 of CM077464.1, read as the reverse complement.
TACACTTTCTCATAATGGCATCTGTTTGGCTTCCCTGAGTAGGTGTGTGATTGCCTAGAACAACTAAATTTTGACCTATAAAACTCCTAAATAAGTTAATATTTGGTCAATATGCTTCCAAAGACCTGTTTTAGAAGAAATTCCTAGTTATCTCAAGTAGATGACACCCATTTGCAATGACATCTCAGGTCATCTGTAGTCCTATTTTAACTTTATTAATTTGTTGTTGATCCTAAGCAGAAATTTCTTTTGCCTTTGTAGTACTCCATTCTTCATTCTTCATTGAGCATATAACAAAATACGCATGGCTATAAACTCTTCATTTGTTAAGTACCATCATGATTTCAGGATGATTGATTGTGACAAATTCAAGATTCTCTTTGCTAAAACTACCTTGAGAGGGCTGTGAGCATTCGTTGGCATTCCCTGAGTGTATTTCTCATTACATCCCATCATTTTACTGTCTTTCAACAATGATGTCCCTTGTCTTCATTCCAGTGCTGCCTTGGGATATAGTAATGAGTCTCCGACCATTTTAGTCTCTCTCTGAAGGGAAAGCAAACAAAGTGCCAGACAGAGGAGAAGACAAAAAAGCTCACATAGTAGGAAAGCAGGGAAGGAGATGGGACTATACAGCAAAGAAATCATCAGTAGATTTGATTCACACTGGGTCCAGGCATCACTTGATCGATCTGTAAGAGACACCAGCTTGGTCTCTTCTGTAAAACTCCATTGAAATAATTTTAGCTTTCTAATGCCATCTGATCCCTTTCTCTCTGTCTCAGCTGCTTGATTCAAGTGTTCCCCCTGAGTATTTGCACTCTTTCTTCTTCCCCTTCTGGCACATCTCTTTCTGCTTCTCCCTTTGTAGGTAAGGAGAAGGCCTTCACTGCTGACCACTGAAAGGCAAGTTGGCCATTGCTTCTCCCAGTTCTGCTGTTTTGCTGGAATGGGGCTGGCTCCAGCCCTCCCCAGTTTCTGCAGGACTGACCAGGGGTTAGGGCAGTGGACATCTCAGCTGGGGCTGCTGCTGCTGTAGCTTCCAGTTGAATGAGCGTTTCTCCACAGCACAGAGACTGACTTGGTCAATACCTTTGTGGTGTTGGATCCCAATGGTGTTCACCAGCCAATGGATATCTCAGTTCCCACCTCTTTTTAACCAGGAAATTAATAAACACTGGCACTTCTCTACATAACTGAGAAACCAGTACCTATTTGCTCAGTGGCCATCAGCCTCACAGGGGCTCTCAAAAAGACAAGCACAGCATGAATACAGCAAATGTTTTGTCCTTTCCTTCCTTCCTTCCTTCCTTCCTTCCTTCCTTCCTTCCTTCCTTCCTTCCTTCCTTCCTTCCTTCCTTCCTTCCTTCCTTCCTTCCTTCCTTCCTTCCTTCCTTCCTTCCTTCCTTCCTTCCTTCCTTCCTTCCTTCCTTCCTTCCTTCCTCCTTCCTTCCTTCCTTCCTTCCTTCCTTCCTTCCTTCCTTCCTTCCTTCCTTCCTTCCTTCCTTCCTTCTTCCTTCCTTCCTTCCTTCCTTCCTTCCTTCCTTCCTTCCTTCCTTCCTTCCTTCCTTCCTTCCTTCTTCCTTCCTTCCTTCCTTCCTTCCTTCCTTCCTTCCTTCCTTCCTTCCTTCCTTCCTTCCTTCCTTCCTTCCTTCCTTCCTTCCTTCCTTCCTTCCTTCCTTCCTTCCTTCCTTCCTTCCTTCCTTCCTTCCTTCCTTCCTTCCTTCCTTCCTTCCTTCCTCCCTCCCTCCTTCCTCCCTCCCTCCCTCCCCTCCCTCCCTCCCTCCCTCCCTCCCTCCCTCCCTCCCTCCCTCCCTGTTTCTTCCACATCAGTCACAACTATGCATTTTTGTCCCCATTGCTGGTGCTTTTTCCTTTTCCTTACACCCTCAAGCCACTTCAGAGCTTCATTCATTTTTTCATTCTCAGCAGGGACCTCAAGTACAAAAGCTCATTCCCAGAGAGACAAAATTATCCAAATGATCCTAAGATATCTAAACATTTCCAATCATACAGAACAATGGATAAGCAAGTGGATACAGATTGAGATACTCTATGGAACAGGAATAAACATTTTTGGAAGATAACCTTTCCTCTGGTGTTTTTCTGCACTGGCACTTTCAAACATCTGCTGCATCCTTCCACCTTTTACTGCAATACTGTCATAACTTAATCAGTGATGGCCAGGTGGTATTTGCATTGCAAAAATCTAGGGAATATCTGGATTCCTCAGGAAGGTAAAACTTATTTTACCCTCTAACATGAATTCTCAGATTGTTATTGCAGGACCATGTAAAGAGCACTGACCTGCAGAGAGGATTTTGTCTTCCAGATAAGACATAAAGTGAGAGTCTGCTACTGCAGTCACTAAAGATACTGTGACACTTTTGTTTAAGGTGTATTATTTCCTCTACTCTGGTGAAATTCCAGCTGTGAACTTTACATTTCTCCTATCTCCTTTCTCCTTAAAATTAAATTGGATAGGATGGTTTTCATTTCCTGTCCCTTCACTTCTTGTGTGTGTGGCTACAGGCAGTTAAAAAACCACAGTGTTTCACCCTGGAGGTGCCTGTCTCCCAGTAAAAGGTGAAATAATCTTTTATGAAAAGATTTACCTGTCTCATAGGAATGTTTTGAAGTTTAAGCCTTTTCTTTTCTCTTTTTCTTTTTTTTAAAGAGGATTGAGATAAAAACACCATGACTATACTGATGACCTGCATATTTACAAGGAATTGACAAATTTTGAATGCAATTAGGATCATCATTTTCTGAGATTTCAGTATCCTTCATCATTTTTGAGAGGAAAAATCAAAATAAAAGCAATTGAAAGGTAATCCAGACAGGAAAGTAAAGCCAACCACAGTGCTTTTCTTTAAAGGAAGTAGCTCTCTCTGCCAGGCATGATCTCCACAGGATGTATAAAAACTATTGTGAAGGATGGCTGTCATATTAATGCATTTTCGGGTCTTTTCCTGCAGCCACTTTGAAGACATGTGACTCAGCTCTATTTCTTTTTATTCAGCAAAGCTAGTGCTTGCTTTGAATACCAAAGGGTTAGGGAAAAAGGGACACAGAGAAATCTCTGTCAGCAGTCACACAGTCAGTGCAATTTCTGATGAAAAGGATGGCAGATGCCTAGGTTACCTTGGTACCTTGCACTTTCATCCCTATTTCACTGAGTTTTGCAGATCTGGAGGCTTGACATCCAAGAAACATTAACCCCTTGAAGTGAAACAAGAAGATGTGATTAAAATCAGTGTTAAAATTGTTTTCAACACATTTGGCAAATGTGGGGCACGGTTAGATGTTATTCCATGCAGTCCTGGCAGAGGGAGACATCAGAAACATCTCTGGTTATTTCACTGGAGGATAATCTGCCTTGGAAGGGATAACAGCTACTATTAATCCTGGTTTTCAGCAGCATCCAGCATGACTGAGAGACTTTCAAGTACCAACAAAGATCAGTCCTTAACCTTATAGTCTGAAGCTAAATTCAGTGTCAGAGGTAGAGGGGAAATAGTAAAATGTACAGAGTGCTCCTTTGGATGGTCTGAACTAGACACTGTAAATCAACCAGGCAGTCTTATAAGTAGGGATGACCTTGAGAATCCTCCAGTCTATTTTAGTCATACAGTGCTTGTAGAAACTGACTGCTTCATTCTTGATGAGTTTTGTCAAGTACCTTCTGTGAAAGTAGGCATACACACTGTAGGAAGAAAATTAAGAGCAGTCTATTCTCATTTATTTTCAGGAGAATTTTCCAACTTGCAGTTTAGTAAGACTTCACAGAATAACTCCAAATTCTTCTGTTTAAACCTCATTTTAAAGTCTTAACTTCTTTTCTTTTTAATTTTTTTTTCCAACAGCAAATACACTAACTACATGTTGGCTTCAAACTCTACAAATGTTTTACTTAACCAGGTGTTTATTTTGTTTGTATTATCTCACCCACTTCTTCATGGATATTTGAGGATTAGCATATGTTGTGGACAAGATCAAAGCAATCAACTTACAGTTTGTGAGCTTTATAAAGGGAATTATTTGATTTTTGCAAACACAACACAGCTGTTGTGCATGAAAAAAATCTACTTAATGTTATGTAAAGAAAAGATTTCTATAAACACTTTTGTTTGACGAATTCACTTCTCCATCTCATACAAAAAATCAATTAAGATGAAAATGCAACTGGACTGTGTATGTGTAATTTTTTTTTTTTTTTTAATCAGGAGAGCTCCGTGTCTCCAGATTCTATTGATGTAGGTTTTCAAAGCCCCTTTTGTTCTCACCTGCCTATGAAAAATCATTTGCAGCATCCTGGATCTGAGCTCACAGCGACTGCCTGGATCCAAAAGGTAAAGCAGCCCATCCCCATGGAGGAGGCCAAGCTGTCTCATTGAGCCTGCAAGGCTCTTGGCTGGCACTGAAGCAGCACTGGCATCATTTCCAGAGAGAGGTGTATAATGAGGTAGCACCATGTTAACTATTAACAGGGAGAAGTCAAACATCTGGTCTGGAGGAAAAGGAGTCCAGAGCTGAACTCTCAGCATCAAAACATGCATTTGTTGGGGACAGTATGCCAGGATTCAACACCTAGAAGCAAAAGTTTTGGGGATGAAAAGGAATGCAAAAACAATAGTAAAAATAATAGGAAGAAAACTCCTTGTTCAATATATTTCTTTTCTAGAAACTACATCCTTGATGATTTAAAACCAGCACTATTACAATTCTTCTACTGTGGTGAAAGGATATTCAGAATAATCTTCATTTTGTACAAATGCACAGTTATTTCCTCAACATGATTATTTAATCTATCTGTCTCTTTGTCTTTCACAGACCAAGCTGCCAGTTTGATGCAATTCCACTAAAACCTCAGCCCAGTGAATCGTTTTCTATCTTTTCTGGGTAGCAATTCTACAGCAGCTACCCAGAATGCCACAAAGCCCTGTCTGTGAGTTGGGAGCAATTGTCTTGTGGACTTCTCTTACACTTTGGAGGGATGAGAACATAAAGAGTGAAAATTATTTAGCAGCACTGGGTGGACATGAAGGGGAGTGTTTTAAAAACAGAGGCAGAGGGTGAGAAAAGGACGGAAGTCATCCTAGGCAGCCCTGCTGGCAGGTGCATTCACACCAGGTGCTGGCTCTGTTCTCCACTGATTGTAGCAGCAGGACACTGGCAGTTTTTGCAGTGCTATAGAAATGTCTGGGTTTTCAGCTTTATTTTTGTTGGGTTGACACTTTTTAAAAATTTTGGTTTCTACCAACAAAATGAAAGGAGAGAAGTGTCTCCCTGTAATGTGTAAGGGATGAAGCAGTCTCTGCATCAGTTTCCAGAGTGCAGCTTTCTCTTTGGCTGCAGTGTCACATACCCAGGTGAGTGTATGGCAAATTCACAGTTCTCTCATCATCATTCTGGACATGCTTCTTGCTGAACAAAGTTGCCTCCTAGAGAACTGATCCTAAAGACTCTGGTCAAGTACTTGTGATGCCAAGTCCTGGTGGCAGGCGTTTCACAATGAAATTCACTGTTCTTTCTTACAGTCATGGGGGAAAGTGACTCTGACCTGCAATCTGCTTTTTGCTTTGGCAGTGTAGGATTCCCAGTATTGCCTGGTCTCATGGCTGGTTTAGAATTAACTGTCTGATTAACACATCTTGTTAGTTGTGTACTGAGGCTTTGATCTTTTTGTCTGTTCATCCCTGAGCTGTGATCTTTGCAAAGTGTTATGAAATTGATTGCTATTTTCTTACAATGCTAAATATGGAATAGTTAAATCTGCCAAGGACTTTTTAAACAGTATCTCTACCAACTTTCCTGCGTTCCCATCTGGATGTTCATAGTATGGATTTGCTATGACATGCTATTTGCTATGCTTTAGTTGATACAGCAAAGAAAAGCATTTTTGGAACATAAGACTCCCACAATCTCTCTCAGTCCCAATTAGGACTCCCCAAAGTCCCTTATTTCACATTGCAAGGAGTCAGATGCACAACAGTAAGTTATCAGGTCCTAAGCCAGAATACTAATCTGTCATCCTCACCCATTTCCTCCTCTTCTACTCACAAACTGCTCCAGGTAGTTTTCTACCCTGAACTGCCCATTGCTCTTTTTCTACTCCCACATATGCCTACTCAGAGCAATACATCATCTCCTTTCCTAATCATCTTTCCTTACCCTAGTTTTAATGTCAAAATATTCTGTGTCTTTTGGGATTTGCTAGTCCATCTTCTTTTTCCTGCTCACTGACTCTTTCCAGTCCTCCCTTCTTTGTAAATACCAGAAACACTAAGGGTTGTATCATATATGCTATATATGTATTCCCCAATATAGTGCTATGAATCTATATTTGCATTTTTGGGGATGTGAAGCCTGTGAAACACCTTCTCACTCTCTGGCTGTTCCAACTTGTGGACCTCTTGGTGTAAACTGTGTCCCCCCTTTCAGTCAGCACATGTGAATATATTTTTTGGCAAAAATGAAGGGAGGTGATGCTGCTCAGTTTTACCTCAGGAAGAAGGTGGAACATTGCTGATGTGTGCCTCCATAGCCAGAAGCTGCAAAATCCCAAATCCCAAAATACAGATGAAGCCAGGAAAAAAAAGGGGAAAAAAAAAAAAAAAAGAAGCCCTACTGCATTTAGAACAGGCCATATAAAAAGGTTCTTTACAGATCCATCTGTATAAATGTAAGTGGTTGATGCATTTATCTATAACAATTCTGGTGTCAGTCACATGACAAGTTACTGGGGGGTCAGAAATTACATGCCATCAAAATAAGCTCCTTGAGTATTTCCATTTTGGTGCACAGAACATCTGATAAAAAGAGGCACTTGTCATCACTTCCTTAAACACAGTCTTCTGCCTCTTTTGTTCAAACCACTAAAAGCTAGATAGCATATGCACAGGGACTAAATTCTTCACAGGCGGGCATCTGGATCAGTATATTGAAATTGAGTCTATTTTTAGGCCACTGATGCTAGCTTCCCCATGAAACTGCATATTCGTAGTTTTCAGGCTTTCTGAAGTGGATTCTTGCCATAAATTGATTGTAAATCATTTTGAGTGCATGGGAGAAAGGGCCTGCTCCAAAGTCTATTGAAAATACATTAGAGTCTTTCTATTGATTTGAAAAGCTGAAGATCCAGCCAGCAAGAATTCATTCTGTCCATGTAAAATACGGGCAATTTGCATTAGAAATGCAACATAAATGTATTTCTTATGCAAAACTCAGCTGAACAACACACTTCACTGCATATCTAGCAAATTCCACAGCTGGAAATATTGTTCTCTCTTTTATATCCTTATTCTTCTTATCCAAGTAGCTAAGGAGATATTTGGGGGTTTCTCAATTGTTTCATTAGGGGAATAAATTAATGAGAGAGCCTGTGATTGCTCTGGTACAACCCATTTTCTTTACAAGGAGCAAGCATAAATCTCAGATACAGCAGGAAGAGCAACTTTTTTTTTCTTTTTTTTTTTTTTCTTTTTTGCCTTTAAGCATTCTAAATCTGTCTTTTTAACAATCATTCTGCCCCAAAAGCTGTTTTTATCCTCTTTGGCTTTCCTTCCATCATGCCACACGTATTTCTCTGTTACCTGTTTTTCTGGTCCTTTCTGTGGTTTTTTCATGACTGCTGATTCTCTGCTCTATGTATGAGATCCTTAGGCTCTGAGACTGCTTTGCAGAAATTTGCAGCTGCTGGGATCTGCTGTCAGTGCTCATAGTAGCAATTCCACTGTGTCAGTTGCTGCTTAACACCTACTCTCACTTCACTGTCCTCATTTATCTTAAAAGAGAGTGATTGTCATGCCCAGGAACTTCAGTGAGATCTCTGATTGTTTCCAAATCAAAAAGCTCAGATCTACAACCAAGTTACAACATATAAGCAGTTACCTAACTCTAGATGATCCACAATAAGTGCTAAAATATCCATCCTTTCAGGCCATATCAAATACATAGGAAATCCATTTAGCTAAGTTCCCAAAGAGCACCATCCAAATCAAAATACGTTTCATATTAGTTCCCTTGATGTTCTCAGACCACTGAGGCTCAGAGAAGGCTTTATATAAATCAATAGGTTCATATGGGGTCAAACGAGAGGAGCATGTGGTTTTCAATCTCTTCAGGAAAAATTTGAGGTACCAATCAAGCTATCCCTCATTCTGTGAACTTGCATTACCTTGACTGATCACAAACTGTGAAGCAGTAGATATTTATTAAGTTATTATCTTTTGGGGACAGTGTAGCTTGTCTAAGCAACACACTGCTAGAATAAGAGAAATTCAGTATTAAATGCAATTCTGTTAGGTTATTTTTCTCTCAAGCTCAAATATTTTTATTTAAAGTTTAATTTTAAAGTTTTGAAAAATAAAATTTTAAAGTTTTGAAAAACATGCAAAGTCAATATTGAGTGGTGTTTGGCTAGGAAGGGAATAGCATTTCCTGGTGTTTATTCTACGGTCAATCTTTAAATTAGGTAGAGTTTTGAAACATCTTCATATTTTAATTTTGGTTCTCATGTGATGGCCTGGAGAATATTTTTAAGTAGACTTATGAATTCTCATTAATTTATGAACTCTGGTTTTGACTTATTTTCAACATGGAATAAATATACGTAAAAAGAGACCCTGTCTGTAAGACAGAAATGTCTCAGGGCCATGTACAGCTTCTCTCCAGGAAAACAGTGAAAGTCACTGGCTGAGAAATTTACTCTTAACTATTTTTAGCCTCAAATTAAAGAAAGGATGGAGAATAGAAGCAGCACAGAGGAAAGGTAGAAAGATGAGATATTTAAAACTGGACTTTACAAGCAACATTCTAATAAAAGTGGCAAACCCCCTCTCCAAATCCTAAAATGGGAAAGAAGGTATGGCAGGAAAATTGAAAAGGCCTAAGAAAGTTTAACCACGATATTAACAATCCTTTAGAAAATCCTAAAGGGTGTTTTTTATTGTTTTTACATCTACAATTCTTTGGTTTCCATTTCTTCCATTATTGGTATGCTTAAAGTCTTTTACAAAGGCTGAATGTGTTTAGCTTCAGCTGTCAGAGAGCTCTGCAAAGTTAAATAGCCTGTCAGAGCTACCTCAGGAGGGCCTTGATGAAACCAAAACTATTTCAGCTGAGTGTACGTGAGCACAGTAACATTCTAATGTTTCTGGAGTTATATTACTATAAAAAGTATTGCTTTTGTGTCTCTTACTGCTGAATAAAAAAGCCTATTTACACCAAAAGTAATAAATTGTGACATTGCATTCATTGAAAAAAACTACTGAAATTAATGACAAAAAAACTACAGCATGTTCAGTCTTCTATATGAATATTACTTTCTTCTTCTTTATCAAGACAAAAATGTATAAACGCCTCTATAATCTGTTTACCCAGGTCTTCTGCTCTCTGACGGAGCACTTTCATCTCCCAGCCACTATGTAAGAGACGAGCACTTATTGTTCTCCCTAGCCTTTCTCTGTACCTTCAAGAAGAAAAGGATGTAATTATCTGTTCTAATGAGTTGACATGGAGGCATAAAGAAAAAGGAATACCTTTCTCAGGGTCTTAAATTTACCCATGCATTAGGCATCTAAGTCAGATTTGTCAACTCCGTTCCCAGAGCCAATTCAGTTTCAGAGCTGAACCCAACCATATGTGCAAAGCTAGGTATATTTCACCAAGGTCACGTTGAAATCTGGGAAGGAGTGAGGGATTGAAATTCTTTCCTTCAAATGGCTTGTTCCCTTCTAGTGCACCTGGAACAGCCCTGAAGACAAAACACTAGCTATTCATATAATGAATAACCCTTCCATTAAAACTGCTCCAGGCACTCTTGGCAGCCCCAACAAGGATAAGTGGGAGGACCAAGGTAGATGATAACACTTGGTAAACTATTAACCAGCCCACACATGGGCTTGAAAGGTTTGTACCTGTATATATTAATCTTTTGTGTAAACACAGAGAGGACAATTATGGACACAGTGGCTTAAACTGCAAGTGTTAAAGAGATTGCTGACCCAGCACAATTACTGCTGCACAACTCCCTCAGACACCTGTCCTTTATGCTGAGAAGGACATCCTAGTTGGGAGTGCTTTTGTATATACATATGTATAAAATGGCACTTGGTTCACACTGGGAGATATAAAAGATACCACAGAAAAGCTCTTTGTGAACCCTAATAGAGATCATCTTGACGAGTTTGTGACTCGTCCTTACTTGAATCCAGTAACTCCACAAGGAGAATGCAGAGAGGCTGCAGTTTGTTGGCAATGCCTGCAAAAAGAACTTTACAGCCCTGCTCAGTGGCTCTAGGTTAAAAGTAGGTTTGTCCTCCACAGACCATTCATATTCCATCTTCTTAAAGCCTAAATACTGCTTTTACTTTAGGTAAAAGCAGAGCAGCTCTCAGTGAGGGTGTGTAAGTGTGAACATCCCCTGAACACAGACAAGAATTTATGTCTCTGTATTTGAGTACATGTCCTGTCAGTTCTGGAAGCCCCAAGATCCCAGGAAAACTAATACACCCTGATCCAGTTTCTCTGGGCATTCTGTTTTAATGGCTGTGTGATATTGCTGGTTGCTTTGACAAAGGTCTCTGTTTCACCCCACAAGTACCCACATACAAACTGGAAAAAGTAATTCCTATTTACATCATAACATCTGGCTTCCTTTTGCAATAAAAGGTGCCATATAAAGCAAGATATGACAATCTGAGCAATAAAATTAGAAATTCTAATCTCTCCATGCTGGGCACAGAAAGAAGTTCATTGAGGCGTCGGTTTACTGTAGTATGTTATCGAATTGTGATAATGCAGATAAAAAGGGAATGGAAATGGCAAAGTTATTAAACTAACTGTATCTGCAAGGATATTAATTTGATTTATCTTACTTATTATTATTGCCATCAAGCTCAAATGCAAATCCTAAAGTTTGAGCTAAATTGATGACTGAATTTAGTTAGGAGGAAGGAAAAGAAAGGATTAACAGTTATAAATGCTACTCCCTTACATGAATTTGGAAAAGAAAATCTTTCTTGTAAGTTATTTTTTATTTCCTTCTTGTTTTCTAATCTTCTTGTTAGTAATTTTTAATGCTCCTATTTTAAAGGAACTAATAAAGACATCTAGTGCGTACAATTTTGCTTTTCTGGACATTAATATATTTGCCTGATACTAACCCAGTTCTCTGGTGTTCCAGTAGATGCTCAGAGGCTGCTCAGAAGCATATGGAAATCAGAAGACCTAGTGCCCTCAGAAATAAGAACTGTTATTCTCTGCCTACAAATAAACAATGTGCTCTAATAAGTTTTAAAGTTTGTATTACCTTATTACAGTGCTAGCACATGCAAAAAATATTTAAATGTGAGATATATGGTTTCTAGTTTATGCTTCCACTTCAGTGTACGGTATTCTTTATTTACATATCACCTTTCTTTAAGAAAGGAGTTAGGGTTCTGTTAGGTTTCTTATATTGTATATGTTTGAAAGCTCACATCCAGGGCCTAGCACAATAAACCAGTGTATTTTGATGCACTAAAAGTGAAATTTGGTGTTATTTTGAAGAAATGTCAAAAGTCCAGAGTGACGCCGTTGTATATATTAAGGTATATACCTAAGGTATAAATACTGGAGTCAGACAGATAATCCACATCCTGACTAAGAATATATCTATAATATTTATAACAGTTTCAACTCACTTGCTGAAGGTAATTTAAAATTAGAAATACCATTTTATTAGGATGATTGTGATGCTTTTGGTACCCAAGTAGGCCTCCTCAGAGCAGTGTTCTCCAAAGACATTGGGGTTTTATAACAACACACAATGCTTTGGTATAGGACGTATACCCAATCCTTGTGTCAGGATTAAATCATTCATTCTTAAGGTAATGCATTTGAGATGGAATACATGCTTAAAAGGCTTCTTAAATTGCAGTCATACTCTGTGATGAACGTTAGGATTCAGATCCTATGAATTTAAAATAAAAGTTAAGCCAAGGGTAGCCAAGGTTCATTATTATACCTGTGTGCAGCATGGTAATCAAACCTGTGGAAGTGTCTGCAGCTGTACCCACAACACCCCTGAAATAGTTCTGTCACAAGGCTGAACTAAGTGGATTGTTGCCTACCATTCAATGTACACAGAAAAAAAGAAAAACAACCCAAAACCAAGGATAGACAGCAAAATATAATTTTGGCCACTATCTCCCTAAGTTAGGAATCTTCGTAGAAGCACATGTTGAGTTTTGGTATTAAAACAAAGGGTTTCATATTATAGATTATGGGGAGACTCATGTGAACAAAGTGACAGATATAGACAATCAAAGTGTCTATTGAGGCATGGAGCTGCAATACAAAAGCAATCAGTGCAGAAAGCAAGGCAGACACAATACAATTTTAAATCCATTTGACAGACAAACTGTATCAGTTGAAGCTTCTTAGGCTGAATGAATATAAAACTCATTATCAGTATTGCAGCATGCCCCATGACACCACTTTATTTATTTGGATGAAGATTGGAGAGTGTGAGTAAATATAGCAACCCTGCTCTCTACAATTTCTTTGCAGGTAAATCCTTTGCCTATATTTGTTCTTTGTTTTGCACTTCCCACGAGTCTGTGATGCGAGCTCCCTGCCCACCGAAGGAAAACAACCCTAATAGAAAGTACAGGGCATGAGAAGGAAGTGTATTTACCGTTTAGAATGGTCAGTGCACACACACAAGCCACAGTGATACTGAAAGTACTGAGTCCTTAATCTTGACTTTTATCATATCATGATCATGGCTGACTAATCTCAGATGTCTGTGAAGCATTACAGACTATTCAGTCATGTCTTTAAATGGTGAGAGTTGTTTGGCTGGCAGAATCCGTTCAGTCAAACTGTGTGGTAACTTCTGGACACAAATATTTGGGGTTTTATAAGTACTTTCTACATACCAATTTTCCCACACGGACTACAGATCCCAAGCAGTGCGCAGCCCATTTCACTCCATATCAGCAGCCAGCACCTTGAGTCCTAATGTGGGAGATCTATTCTTCTCCTCTCATTTGAATACAAAGAAGTCTTCTAAATAAACATTCCCAAAATATTTCAAAAGCACATGATCAACCGCATTTGTACGTTTTTCAAGATGAGAAAATTTTAAAGATCCCATTTTCTGTGTTTACCAATGGTTTAGACAGTTATTTTTTACCCCAAATCCAGAACTAACCCTGATTTGATAGTGTCTGAAGCTTGAATAATCTCATGTGTAGAGATCCATTCTTTTCAGTGAATTTTGAATCAGACTCACATACAATAATTATTATTTTCCCCGCTTTGTTGTGGAAAACTAGTTCAGTTTCAGACTTCCTTTTTTTTTCCCTCATCCTTTTTATAATATCTGTAATTGTGACAATAACTATCTACCTTGCCCTTTTGTTTGGCGAGTAATTTGATTTGAAAGCAACTCCTAGTCTCAATTTCAGCAACCTTCGGGAAGAGGTGAAAGAGAGGTTGTTCAAAACACAGAGATTATCAAAAAGGTTTAAATAGCAGAAACATTAAGATTCCATAACTGCCTTTGCATGAAAAAGATGGCAATGAAAAGAGGAAATAGCACACTATGCAATGCATTCATCAGGAAAATAACTGTAATGAAACTTAAGCCCGGGAAATAATACAAATGTAGCCTGTTCTCATTATATTCTAAAGATAGACAACAGTGTATCCCTTTCTTCCCATCATTGTTACTCTTTTAAAAATCAAGCCATACTTCCATCTTAAAAGTCATATTTTTCTCAACATTCAATACAAATGTGTTACATTTTTCTCAACATTCAATACAAATGTGTTACAGAAAATTGTAAGACCAGTCAAGTGGTCAGGTATTTCTTTGTAGTTCATACAAATTTGGAAACAAATCTTATGCTTGAATTGATAGGCAATATTTTTCAATCAATTACAAATATATTTAGATTTATGGGATATAGAAGAGCTCTTGGAAATATCAAAAGGAAGTCAATCATGAACCAGTCATCACCTGGTAAGACACAAAGTGAAATCACAAGTTTTCCTTAGGAGACTATTGTGCAGATGGCTATTCCAGGAATCCACAATGTTCATGGACTTACTTGACAACTGCAATGCAAAATTAGTAAGATGTTGTGGGTACTTCCACTCTCCTTGGTGGCCTTGATCTCAACTCTTTCAATCTCCTATGGCCACAAATACAGAAGGGAGACTGGTGTAATGGGCCCCAGTACTCCTTACCTCATAAAATCTGGTATTAACTCAATGCAGTGAGGCACACTGTATGTAAATTTTTCATAATCTTCATTTAAAAATCTATTAAATGAACAACAGGCATGTGTTATCAAAGGATTTCTTGTGCAGAGGCACTAGTATACTGGAAGAAGATGCTACTTTTTTTTATTCTTTAGACTCACCTGCAATGATGTGACACTTGACAGGTGGGGATTTTTTTTCTCTTCCCATCTGTCTTCCTTCCTTTGAGCAGAATTCCAGCACTCAGTGCCTGGTGTCCCCTGCATCAATAAACATCCCTAGGTTCCTAGTGTTACATTTTCACCTGACATAAAAACAAATGAAAAGTGTTCTTCTGTATATCCAGTTCTGTTTCACACAGCTTTGGCAACTGCCAGCTGGAATAGGAAGAGACACTCTGATTTCAATAGTTGACAGAAATGATACGCAGAGAAAGCCAGCCAGTGACAACTGAAAAGGAACAGGACATTACAGAAAAGCTGTATGTTCATACCAGAGTCCAAGGCCAAAGAGAGCAGATTCAAACCTCACCCTTTCCTTGCCCCAGCTGTCACCAGGCATCAGACCTAAACAATTCTCAAGCTCATGGTTTTGATAATGACTCATACTAAGTGCCCCTGTACATAGGTAGTGCAGCTGCTGTCAAGCGCAGATCACATTGAATACATTGTAGAAAGAGAGGGGCAAAATGACAACTCAGCACCCATGTACTTTCTGGAGACCTAACTATATGCAAACTTGGGAACAACTCCACAGGAAATCTGGGGTACCTAATGTACCACACAGTGGGGACTTGGAATCCTGTGTATAGCCAAAGCTCCCAGACAACCTACACACATCAGCTTTGTCAAGCACTGCCCTCCTCCAAACAAGGACCTCTTAAAAGAAGATAGGAGTCTGAATCCAGGAGTGTGAATCAAGTGAAAAGACCCAGATATTCTTCATGGCTTCAGCTGTTCTTCTTTTCTTCTATCCCAGTGATGACATCTGCCACCAGTGAAGAAGGGGAAGAAACGAAAGATATAAAACAAAAAAGTTTGAGAGCTGCTAATAGAGCATATAGTGGGCACACTGTAAAATATTTTTCTAATGTAAAGCCTCTTCTTATATTGGAATAGTGTTTTTTTCTCATGACCACCACTGCATGAGTGCATCTGTCTTTAAAATTGCAGATGTCCCCTTGTGGGTGCATCTAAAGATTTGGAGAGCCAAGGAAAGAGCAGAGAATTTGTCATGAACATTTTTCCTACCAAAGTCAAACATTTTGATCTGAGTTACAAAAAAAGGCTCTGTGACTATGGTAAAAATAGAGATTTTGCTATTTCACTGTATATTTCACTTATATTAACTCCTCCTTCCCTAAAATTTTAATATAGCAAATTCCAAGGCAAGCTTGTCTAGAGACTTCTGATATGTTCAGAAACGTCTTTCCAACACTTCATATGATATTTCCAAGCATGTGACAAACTCTGGATGGAGCATTTATGACACCTGACATCTAGAGCATTCACATGCCTTTTCAATGACAGCTGCTGAGAAGAAATGCATCCTCCAGCTGCACAACTTTTTTCCTTCCCTTACTTGTGTATTGAGATGTTTGGCTTTAAAGTGGCTCTCTGTACTGTACTCTTAAAACTGCAATTGTCACTTGATGAAAGGAAGCCAAATGCACCATCAACGACATCTCACAGCAAATAAAAATCTCTTTCCTAAGGGCATAATGGGCAGGATGCAGCCATATCATTCTTTCATCTTATTAAATCACACTATCCTTGGGATTAACTATCAGGCACTAGACACATGGGCTCTACAAAAATATACAAAACAGAATCAGGGTACAAAAGGCAAGCACATGCTCCTCCTCAAAACTGAGCACTATGACATTCCATGAATAAATTAATGTGATTATTCCTCCAAAGAAATGGCAAGGAAAACATCTGGCACTAATGCAAGGCCAGGTACTCCATCACCTTAAACCTGGCCTTCACAGTGGGATAAAACCATGGGGGAAGGAAGAAACATCAGTTTCTCACTATCTGCAGTTTCTCACTTGCAGGATAAATTTTAAAGAACAACACAAGCATATGCACAATAATTGCCAGATAGTTAAACAAGGGGGGAAAACATGATCAGATGAAACAAAACTCTGAGTTTGCTCATTCTTTCATCTCACAGCTGCTGTCCAGCCACAGTCTCCTTCTCAAGTCTAATTAGCAGCCCAAATTAAGCCTTCATGTTATTCTGTTCAATAGAGTTTGCAAGTGGCATACATTTGCACTGATGTGCTGGGGTAGAGATTTTCTTAAGTGACTCTCTGCTAATATTTAGATGTTGAGGAATCTGATTTCAGAAAGGGCTGAGTGTCTTGACACACAGATAGATTCTCTGTATAAGGACTAAAATGTCAAAGACAATCCAGAGTGAATCAACTAACTGTAGTTCTGGAGGCAGCAGATCCACCTTGGTTCCCATGTCAGACCGAGCAAGCACACACACCCAACAGCATCTTCGGTTATACAAGATATCAGTAATTAAGAACCTTAAATGAGCCCCACAAGCCAAACAAGGAAATTTTTGGCTTTTATGTGTGCTGTATCCAGACACAATGACACTAAATTATTTCTCATACTTCTTCAGCCTAATATACAGAAAATAACACTGTGAATAACACTGTGAATAAAAATCAGGTTAAATATTGGTAATAGCTTTTTTTTACTTTTTAGTATTTCCTTTCTTTAGTCCTATGATTTTATTTGCAAGTTATAGCTCAGTTCCAAACGGCCCACATAGGACTAGCAAAAAGATGCCCTCTTGACCACAAACAACTGCAAGGCCAAGGACAGACATCCCTTCTACTACCACTGGGTAGAAGAGGAGCAGCTTAATAGGGAGATCCCTACTGTACACAGAATCTTAATCACATACTATCCACGTCCCTGTTACAGCCTCCCCAGACAAAAGCTTATCTCCTCTTCACCACAAGCAAGAAAACACAAGGGTCAACATAATTCTTTTGCTTTTATCTATCCTTGTTTAGAAGCATAGGAGGAAGGGGTTCTCACTGTGAAACCTCCCTCCTTTTATTTCATGATACGGCTTGAATCCCTAAGACACAAGATTTCTGTTTCTCTCTTGCACAAAGGAAGGCCAAATTCTGTCTTGCATGGGATACATGAAAAGTTGGTTTGGGCTCTCCCAAGCAGATATCTGGTGCAGACCTCAGCTGAGAGGTGGCTTGCATAAGAAGGACTTAGATGCAGAGCGAGAAAGGAGAGGGTGCACATCAGTGCACTTATCTCTGACTGCACAGCAAGCCCAGACCCTGGTGCTCCAGTCAAAAGCACCACACAGATTACCTTAACTGACCCCAGTTTATTCACAGAGCATTTTATTCTAGAACGTGCATCCTGTGAATCCCCTTGGCAACTAGCTAACAGCCAGCAAAATATTCCCTGCCAAATGCCCATTACACTTCACATAACATTCCTACACCAAAGAGGCTTTATCTCTAGTTTGTAGTCTCATTTTTTTAAACATCCTGCAGTACCAGATAAGCTTTTAAAAAAGGTATTCATTATTTGATGTTTCTTTTGTTCAGATAAAAATGACAACAAATAAATTCAGAAAAAAAAACCAAAACCAGACACCACTTTCATATTTTCAGTGGTGCTATTCACATGACAAAGATACATTTTTAACACTTCTGCCCAGAATATTAAAGTCCTGCATTTTGCCTGAGAGAGAATTTGGGTATAGAGAGTTTCATTATCAAAGGTCTCAGCACTTCTTCTTGTCTGTATCTTCCCCAACAGCATCTTGGATGTCACAATCATTTTCTGGGAAAGCAATTTTGATCTTCCACAGAAAGCTATTAAAAGTGACCTGGATCTTATAGATGCAGCACTTTAACTTGAGAATTTTAAATAAGCAATAGCCCTTCTAAATTATTTAATAGAGATTTAGCATCAGGTATTAGCTCCTGGACAGAGCTGTATGTCAAGTGTATGTCGTATAATTTGTTACTGAAGGATGAACTTTATTGTCTGTTGCCACCTTAGAAGACAGGCTCGACCTGGGCAATACTTTACTAATAGTTTGCAGGGTGGGAGGATTTTGAATTTCCATCATTTTTAATGATTCATTTGTGTTTTAATGGGGAGCCAGGTTCACTTCACATCCTTGGGCCATTAAAGACATTTTAGCCCCCTTAGTTAATTCTGTGTTCATTCCCCAAAATGAATATTCATACCATTCAAATGCAATTTTTAATTAACAGCACCAGCAGCATTATCATTATTACACCTGAAAGATTCAAAGCCAGATCAGAGAAATGTTGCCACAATAGAATTCACTAAATTCTGCTCACATTCCCTTCTAAGGCTGATCACCTTAAAAGTAACAAGAATAAACTGTGGGATAATGTAAGACAGATCTAATTAAGATAATGAACTGGGGATTATGAACATTGCTACTCCATGTCTGAAGAATTTTAATATATTAGTCTAACAGAAGGTTAAGGATTTACAAAAGGAATGATAGTGAAATATACAATGTGGGCTTTTTGGACAAAGCTTGAGATTCAGCACCTAAAATGTATAAATAAGTGGGATAAAAGGAAATCAAGGAGGATATTTCAGGAAACACACATCATAATTTCTTTTAATTAATTTACCTAATACTTCTATAGAACATACAATGAGAGAATTCTCCCTACAAAGCAAAAGCAGGCAGGAAAACATTATGGGAAGCTGAGAGGCACTTATAAGGCTATACTGTGGAGAGTTTTATCCTAGCTTCCATCTGATATGACTATTATGGCCTTGGATGAATTTTTCTTGAGGGAGCAGCCTAATTAGCTTGCCAGCAGCAGCAGGGAAAGGAAAGGGAGGGAGGCAGGCAGAGAGGAAAGAGGTAAATGAGCTGTTAGGTAAAATACAGTTTATATCAATAAGACCTACTGTTCAGTTTCTGAGAAGCTTCATCTTCCAAAACAAGGCAGCAGAGAGACAAATGTTTGAGGATGAAACTAGACCTAAACAATTTTCTGTAATCAATAGCAGATTGTTAGAAATCATCCTTCTCACATTTGCAGAGGTACATTCTTCAAAGCAAGTGCCTGGGAACTGCTGCCTTGGAATCGTACCCCCAGATAATTCACTGTAATTATTCTGCTACAGGTAAAGTTTCACTCCAGAAAGAATCATTATTATGCTTCTAGAATAGAAACATCAGGTTAGTAGAATATTTGTTGAGGAGTAAGTACAATTAGGTCAGGCTGTGCTGGCTCAGTGCTGCACTACAGGCCTCCTCTGGAAAGAGGGGACACTGGAAAACAGAAGTCTTGGGGGGTAAGTCAACACAGAGGCACGACTGCAGCTCAGGTGGGCTTAACCTGCCCATCACTGGCAACAACAGGAGCATGTCTGCAGCAGCACAGCTTCCATCAGACTGCACTGGCTTGCCTAAAACCACAGGTAAAGTGCTGAGCTGTGAAGCCTCAGCTGCCACAGGGGGATTTTTGCTCCTGCCCAAACTGGACAGAGCAACACCCGGCCCCTGTGAGCAACACCCTCATGTGTGAGGGTGACACCGCTCCTGGACATGATTTGCTCTGTGCTGCACGCTGCTGCTGTAGGCTAACAGATCCTTGATGTGCCCCAGTACCTGTGGAAGTATAAACATGTCAAAATGTCCACAGTGTTATTCTGACTCATCACAGACTCCGGCACAGAAGTGAGCCAGCATTGCTCGAGGGAACAGGAGGCACCAGACCCTGCACTCAGGGGAGCGCACAGCCCTGAACGGAGGCTGGTCACTGGACACAACAGGGGAAGCAGCTTTATGGTAGCCAGCTCAGAATCAGCCATTTCATGTTGTGTTGCCATAGCAATACAATATAAGGAAAATAGAATAAAATCTTCCCTGATTAAAGACAAGGTTTAGCTTAGAAAATATCCTTTGACAGAAAGAAGTATCTGAGACTAAAATGAAAGTAATGTCATTCTGGTTCACTTCTATTGCTCCAAACAGGATGCCACAGACAATTCATAATGGCTCCAACATTCGTTTCCAAAAGGATAATTCTCACTGGTGCCACCTGTCAAATTTTTATCTTGTTCCAGACACAGAGGTTGTACTATAGATAAGCCTAATTGTCATTGTCTTCACTGAAATAGCAGTGTTATTTCTCTGAATTTAGGAGCACCCACTTTTCTCAGAAAAACAGACATCTATGGCTCTGGAGACAGAGAAATTTAATTTTTTGAGCTTCCTTTCATATTATTCTAGGTTAAAAAAAAAAAAAAAAACAAAAAAAAAAAAAAAAACCAAAAATCCCAAACAAACAACAGCTTTTTCTCCCTAAAGCAGCAGAAAGAGAATATCCATAACACAATCTCTACAAAGAGTAAAGCCTGTCTGTGAAGCAGACAGGTTCTGGAAGCTTGCTCAGTGCTTGGGCTACACAACGAAATAGGGACATAAAAACACTCACTATTTATACACTGAACAACAAAATAATTTCTTTTACCCTCGATCTTCTCTTATTAGCACAGTATTTAAAGTAATTCCAAAGGAAAATATTCAGCTGGGCACACTCTTCCCCCTGAGGAGAGGGTGAGAGCATAAACATACACCAGCTGTTCCTCATGCTGCTCCGTGCTCTTTTGCATGTCACTCTGCTGCTTTGGTCACGAGCTCAGTGCAAAACCCCAAAAGAATAAACTGGAAATGAAGAGTGTCCTAGTATCTCTGAGAAAAGCCTGAAAAAATCAGAATGAGAGCACTGAAGCAATTCCTCACAGGTCTGCCAGCTGTCTACTATACACCAGCTCACTGGGAGAGGACAAATTAAATGAGGAGTCATCTTCAGTCCTTGAATTTTAAAACAGATTCTCAGGGTATGACTTGAAAAAAAACCAGTAGACTGTAGAGGTGGCAAACCCTCTTCAGAGCTAAAAGATCTAAAGACCTTTTAGAAAAATCTGGTTTATCTGAATGACTTGTGTTGATCAGATTGACAATGCACTGCAATAAACTGTTAAAACTGCCCTGGTTTGTACACATTTAATTTAGCATTTGACACTCGGCACTTCCACTGTGATGGGAAGGAGTATTGCAACAATATGCAACAATGAGCAGGGCAGACAGGCAGTGAGAGGACAAGGCATCTCTTTGTAAACACTTGGGGGACAGCAGGAGGCTCTCTAGCCATAGGCAGACTCCCTCAGACTGCCAGTCAGCCCACCCATTTTCCTCCATGAGAAAGGAGAGAAAGGAAAAGAAAAGGCAGCTGGAAATATATAGGTATGTTTAAGCAGATATTGGCTGGTGGGGTTGATGATTGGCCTGCCTGCTTTTAGGAAAATAAAGCATTGTTTCAGGGACACTAAGTGACTTGCTTTAAAACCTTTTTTTCTAACTGCTACATTAGCTTGGATTAGAAGTGATCTAGCCACTAAACTCAGGCTAGTCACTGTCCAGTGGAGACAAGGACTTTATCAAAGTGCAGAAGGGTCACTTGATTTCACACCAAGAATTAAAGGTACAAAAGCTAAAACAGGAGATTTGATAAAGGAGAAATAACATGAATAAAACTTGCCTTCCAAATCATTACAGTCTAGTGAAAATTTTTAGTGAAAAAAGATTCAAAATAATTTTATTTTCCTGTATGATAATTCTGATAATTTTTCAGACAGGTAACATATCTGCAGTTTGATAATTTTTAGTGTACCTTATAATCATCATGGAGAAATGAGACAGCACTTGTCATCTCTGATTTGCAGAGCTGAAATATTTTTCCCTGTATTTACAGATTCTTCCATTCCGACCAGGATTTTTTAGGCTTACAAAGAAAAATTAAATTAAAAATTGTTCACATAGATACTAAATGACTCTTGATTTTTCTCTTTTCTTATGGAAAAACAGAGAATTCATTCAGAGATGGAAAACCAACACCTGCCTGAATGCCACTAAAGAAAGTTATTTCTTCTGATTTAACTAGAAATTAATGAATTTTTTTGTAGCAAGATCACAATCTGAACTCCCAAACTGATGTACTACCTATTATTTCTCTTTTGCTATCAATGTTTATTGTTTTTTGACAACATTGGATTTTCCTAATACTTTTTTTTATAAATATTTTCCTTCCACAATATTCAAATCAATGGTTTCAAAAATTCTTTTACTCTCCATTATCTTTCCAATTTTTGTTGGCCTCAAGACCATATTTTTATCCCATGCATATGTGCAGAGATGAAAAAATCAAGAGACACAAGCTCACTTAAATCTCATCATCCATCTTATGTCCAATGTACTGTACATTAATGGAGCATAAGTTTTTGAATTAAATAAAAGCACAAAATTCAGTCATGACAATAAAGGCTGCTATCATCCAGCAATCACCATCTTAACTGCTGTATGCATACATGAGTAGGACATATGATTTGAATAACAATGAGAATACTGACAAATATGGAGTAGCTGTGTGAAAGTGTAACATTTGTTTTGGTAGATGTATCACTGTCAAAAAGTGAAGGGGAACAGACATGTCATCAGGTCAAGGACAAAGCTCAATTTTCACACTACCTGTATACGGATCTTTAATTAGTTCTCTTACAAGAAGACTCCAGGTACTAAAGTGGAGTTTTATAGTTTTAAAGACCTCTGATATTGGGCTGTTCTGTTTAAAATAAGTCAACTTAAGGAATAGTCAGTTGGTAAAAGGCCAAAAAGTCTCCCAACGAGAGGAAGCTACCTCTTACCACTCTTTAACTCAGCAGTTGCCAAGATGACCTACATCAAAACTACCAGGTCAATGAGATGCATCTCCAGCTTGATATGAGGAGTATGAGGAGGGAAGCATTATCACCCTGTCATGAGTTTCTAAAAAGAATTTTCCAAGAGTCTGGACTTACATTGTCATTGTGGTAACCTTTCTGGAAGGTGTCCTCACAACTAAAACTCGCCCTAGCAAATAGAAGTCATCTGCTGGCCCATTGACCTTTCCACTCCCAAGAAGTAAAATGACTTATTGAAGAGTCATGTATTGTAGTTTTGACTTGTCCTAATTGAATTACTCTCCAGCACTGCAGGAAATCACAGGGGGGAAATGGCACCCTTTCTGCTAGGCCAAAAGCATGGAATAAAGTCCAATCCCAACTCAAAATCCAACTCCAACACGAAGAGATTACGATTTAGGGACAAGTCTCAGGCACCTTATACCTAAGATCTAGAAAGATTAAACAGAAAATCCTCATCATCACTGTTTTCCATGCAAAAGCAATGTGGAGGCCTAAAGGGGCCCTAAAAGCCCTTCACACTGTGTAAGGTTTCTTTAGAAGAGGCACTATGAAAGAACCCAATAAGCTTTGTTCCTAACATCCTTTCTCAAGGTCTGGAGAAAGAAGCATGCTACAGCTTGGAGTGGGGACAAAAGAAACAGTATTACGGATATTCCAGCCATGACATTTCTATTTCATGCAATCCTATTTCACATTCCCGTAGGACATTGAAGAAGAGCCACAGTTTGAACTGAACAGATTACACTAGAGCATTCACCAGACCCCAGGGCAATTCAAGGTTAAAGGAGCTCAGATCTTGAAGCTACTTTTGCCTCTCTTCCTACTGGGTCATGATTTCTGTGCTTCTACTCTAGGGACAGGACACAGAATTTCACTGTGATTTGCTCAAAGTTGTCACTTCCAAAACTATTTCAGATGTCAGGAGTTCTCAGTCTGCCTTCTATATGCTGTTCTTTAGCATGGGGGCTGCCTAGCCTGGAGAAGAGACAGCTCACTGGGATGTTATCATTGTGCATAAATACCTGATAGGAATGAGTAAACAAGACTCCTCTGCAGCACCCAGTGACAGGGTAAGAGCAAATGGGGCACAAACTGAAATACAAGAGATTGCACTTTTAACACAAGCAAAGCTTTTTTTTTGATGGTAAGAACTGTTGAATATTGCAATAGAGAGGTTGTGAAATCTCCATCCTTGGAGATACTCAAAACCCAACTGGACACAGCCTTGGCAACCTGCTCCAGCTGACCCTGCTGTGAGCAGTGACTTGGACAAGACAGAGTTCCTCATAAACTCAGCCATTCTGAGGTTAGAAGACCTTCTAGACAATAACTTGAGGGTTATTTCCCTGTGAGTAACTGAAAGTTACCAGCATCTGTGAGGCTTGCCTCAAAATATTTTCCTTCTCTGAAGGAAGGCAGAATGTGCTAACATGGATGTGCAAACGCAGAATACAGCACTGGATGAACTTCTTCCAAGTTAGTATTTCTGCTTGTTCTTTGATTGATTTGCAAGGATCCCTTCATGGAAGAAATGCTGCAGAAACTTGGAACTAGAGAACTTCCATATGGCTCCTCTGTCTGTAGTGATGCCCCAGTTTTATGCTTAGTTACATACAGACTTTCTCAGGAAATTGGCCTCAAGAGACACTTTTCACTGAGGTGTGGGTGGGGTGGGCATGATTTGGGGGTGAGGTTTTCAAGGGCATCTGAAGGATTTAGAGAACTTACACTAGAAAGTGAGAACTGGGACATCCTTTTCTTTGGCTGGTGATGGACATGCTTCCCACCATATTTATTCCTTGCTGTGTATGATTACTTGCAATGAGAACTTCAACTTCAGTGATGTGACACCACATTAGCCTCACAGGCTACACAATTCTGTAAAAACAATAATCTGCTGTGGTTCTTGTCACTCCAGATGCTTTAGAGTAGCTCTCCATTTCAGGAGACACAGACAGAGAGGATCACAGCATGTATCAGGTAGCAAACAGAAATTCTTTGCCAGGAAATAATAACAAGGTTTTCAGGTTCCCTCAAATGATACAGTTCTGCAACGTCAGATGATTAACCTATTGGGATTTTGCACAGCACCAGAAGAGCTGACTTTCTCCTTACCTTTTTTCACAGTATCTATAGCATCAATCACTACCACTACCGTTCCCTCAACTTTGCAAGCTGTCACAGAAAAGTACACAAATTAGGAACTATATGAAGGGCCACATATTTTGCATCTAGAAATATATTCAAATATTCACACTGGCTTGCCTGACTCCTAACAAAAACCCCAAAACAAACAAAATTAAAAAACCAAAAAATATCATCTTTCATCTCAGCATCCCTGACAAGAAAATAGGAATTACCTGTAGTAGGCACATCGTGGACTTCTGAGCCCTAGAAGAGCAGGACTTGTGAGACCACTTACTAAGTACCACACTATCCTGACACTGGGATCTAAGAACATCAAATAGAAGATGAGGCAGGAATAAAAACAGAAAAAACAATGTCTGTCAGGTCTGCCTGTCACAGATAGGAGCTTCTTTGACTCTGCTGTAGAGCTAACAAACAGAAGGGACATTCATGGCATGCACACCCTTAGCCTCCCCCCTCCCTCCTTGCCTCTCTTTGAAAAGCCAGAGCTCTTTGCATCTCTACTGCATCTCTAGTTTCAATGATGCTCAGTTTCTTTGCTTCCACATTGATATTTCACAGATTCTTAATGGCTCCTTATTAAATGAAAAAGTACGTTTTCATACATGCTAATGAGAAGAGCATAATGTCAGCTCAGGGAGTGGGAAGTACAGCCCCACAATGAAGCACTTTGCCAAAATACCTCAGTATTCACATGGGCAGGTGAAAAATATACTTGAGGACAGAGTAATAACAAAGTCATATTCACACACAAGGACATCAGAGCATACATGGCATATAATGAATTTGTGTTTAAACATCTGAATGTAGTGCCTCTGCATAAAATGCTGTGAAGGGATTAAGCCAAAAGAGTCATGTGGCAGTGACTCAATAAGAAAGATAAAGCACAGTCATTTAGGCCCCAGTTTCCCCCAAACCTTAGCGTCAGCTGCTCAGGCTTCATTAACATTACCACATCTTGTGCTTCAGCTATTAACGGCATACTACATTGTGACTGGCCTTTTGTGGGGACACAAAAAGAATGAGTGGTCACAAGGAAACCTTTGTGCCTCTTCCACAGTTGCATAGGAGAGCCAGTCCTTGCAGCCCACAGCTGTATAGGGAGTTTCAGAGTTAATAATGCCAGCAGCAGAACACTTTTCAAAGGAAAGTGGAGCAGAAGGGAGGGCAGTTAAAGCTCTGCTCTCTTTCTCTCACATTAGCTACCAAACTAAACAGAGGGAGTTTATGCTATACCCCCACAAAGGAGACGTACAAACTACTTGTCATTGAAGAAATTCTTCCCATGACACTGAGACTTTCTGCCTGCCCTTGAGAGCTGACAGGCGCAACACTTCCAGGAATTACCAGCGCTGCAGTGCACCTGCAGTTCCCCCATGATTTTGCTGTGCCCTTGGTAGTGTCAGGAGAATAGACATCATACAGTATTTATGCATGTCCTATTGCTGGATTTATTCATGGATTTTTAAGCACTGGCCATATGCATGGTGCTTAGTAAGATACTAGCTCTGCCTGGAAGAGATTATTTGGTACATATTTTTTCCTTCTCTGCCTCAAAAAAATCTCAAAGAGTATTTTAGAAGTTACATAAAATGTCTTATTCACTCTCAAAACACCAAATCCATCAGCATGCCTTGCTAGCCAATTAGCACTACTGAATTTGTCTTAAATGCTAAACTTTTTGAATATGCAATCTGGGTAGTAAGAATTGAGAGGTTTGTTTTTACTAAGGACATGCTTACAGTCTGTAATATGAGCTTCAAGCTCTATATAAAAATTGTTCACAACCTTCAGAAAGAAAAGGATAAGAAATAGGTAATGATAGTAGAAAAACAAAATTCTCCTAATGCAGAAGGAATTAGGCTATTTTAAGGCTATTTTAAATAAAGCTGGACGTGTCTCGAATGCAGAAAATCCATTTGTGTCTGAGCAAAAGAAGCCAGCAGGTGTCAGCCTTGCTTTATCCAACCAGCCTCTTCCTGGATCGGTAGCAAATTCTTGCAAATTTATTTGCTCTGATTTTTTACTGTAATTTTCTTCTCAGGAGTAATAGTTAACTGTATTAGTACAAGTTAACTGTGTTATCACAGAATTCTATATTGGGCAATATTTATATAGGTTAAAATGTTGAAACAGCTGCTACCATAGCAACTGCTACATCAGATGGATTATCACCAGGTGAACAAGGAGACTGGAACAACTTTCTGATGAGAAATTCAATTAATATGTCTGTGTTTGTATGCAGAAGCCAAACAGCAATTTGTCTGACTTGGCAATCACATTTCACATGTGATGTTTTTTTCCACAAGGGAAATGATGACCGTAATACCATTATGCTTCCCTCATATTTCTAGGTATGGTTGTTTTCAAGGCCTGAGACACACTTATTTCCTTTATACAAAATTCTAACTCCTGAAATGATGTGCAGGCTCTCGCTCAATACACACATCACACAGGGAGTGTTTTGTAATGCCAGTGATCACTCTGCTGTGTAACTACAGGCAGACAAAACAGTGTTTCCTTTATTAAAAATGCATATAATATCACTTTTAATCTAAAATTTTATGAAGACAAAGTGTTGTAGGCTAAGGGCAAAAGAAGCCCAGTCCTTGTGCAATTCAGATTTTGAAAGGCTCCTTATCTCCTACTACACTGCAATTTCCAGCAATTTGAATTCCCAGGGATGCTGTCAGTCACTGTGATGGGTGCAGCACTCAACACTGTTTATTTCTGATGATCTTTTAAACTCACTCCCCCCACCCCATTACAGTGTAACCTGCAGGAAGCATCTCTAGTGAACAGTGCAAAATTGTGTCTGTGGAAGACTCCTGACTCTTCATTTTCCTGTCTACTAAAGTCATGCCATAATTTCATGTAGGGACTTGTAGTCATTTCTTCTGATATCCCTAAATCATTTCTTTGCTCTATACTCTTGGGAAAGTGCCCTTCGGGTCTCTTACTTTAAAACACTTTAACCTGTTTCAATCACAAAAACCTTTAAATGTTAGTTGATAGCAAGGCCATCTTGTTTCCATTTGAAAAAGAAATGTAAAACATTACTTCGATTATTTCCAAAGTTTTCAAAGCTTTAGACTAATAACTTTTTTATTTAAAAACTCATACAAAGAACATGCACAAATTTCTCAGAAGCCAACATGAAGGTTTTCTTACTCATAAATTACAAGTCTGGATTTCCACCTGATCATATGCTCAAAATAAGCTTCCCTGCCTCTCGTAGGACTTCCACCAGGACTACATTCACAGTTCTCTAGTTATTTTTACTTTCCAATTCCTATTTATCTTTAGGCAGACACCAAACTGCTGCATCTGACCCTGAATTTGTGGTCAAATTTGAGGAAAGTCCTTTCAGCTTCCCAGATAAAAATCTACTTGGGCCTTGTCCAGCCTAACATTGGCTTTTACTGCTACATTTATTATTAGAATGAGGGAAATTCCATGGCTTCCTCATTTAGAATAAAGCAGAGATAATGTAGTAATACACACCAAACAATAGTTCTGAGGTCAGCCAAACAGCCCCACCATCAAGGAGAACAAAACCCTTTGTCACACAGGATATGGTCGAAGTGGAATTCATAGTAAGCTTATACTCTTCATGAAGTTTGATACTCTCATGAGTAAATCAGTGTCAGCATATGACTTCTGAAAAATGTGGTTTCCTTTGAGGCTTCGTATCAGTGCCTCCTTATTACCCCAGTTCTGTGAATATGGAAGGCTTTCTGTGCAACCACAAGTAAAACAAACAGCCTTTAAAACTGATCTGTGAAATTTCAGTTGGTGGCTACTGCAGTTAGGTGAGATCCAAAGGTATGTGAGAGACAGATTAGACTAAGAAGCAGGCCACTGGATGGAGATTTCGATGCCTAGGGCTCAGAAGACTTGCCTTCTCTTTTCATCCTTTTCACTTAAATTTGATGGGACCACAGATAAGGTACTTCTTCTCACTGTAACTTTTTTTTTCTGCTGTCCTTTTTCTGTATTCCCTGCAAGGGTTATTTAGAGACAAAGATTTATTTCCATTTTATTTACAAAGCAGAGATTATGGTGATTATAGTGATTACACAGCAGAGACCACATATTGTCAGGAAGTCTGAGTGCTCAATGAATGAAGTTATCCTGCGTTAAACAACATTATTAATAAATCATAGATACCATGGCAAATGTCAACTCATTGAAAATAGATTTACAATTCTGGTCACATAAGCAAGGCTACCCATCATATGCTTTATTGATATTTTACATTTTTTCTTACAATGTTACATTAAGCATTTCCTGAAATCAGACTTTTGTCTAAATTTCCTTTTCAATTCCATTTGTGTACTGAAAGAATCTGGTATAGAATGTGTTTAAGTTGTAAAGAAATAATTCCAAAATCTAATCCTAAGGGGATTTTATGCAGGTAATTCCTATTTATACATCAGAATGCAATAAAGAAGTTAATTAATTGTTTTATTTAAACATCAATGTAGTTTCACCACATCTAAATTTCTGGACACTAGAAGTGAATGATGTTGATTTCAATGACAATAAAACATTTGTGTATTTTTTATTATGTGGGCTATTACAGACGTATGTAACTTGATTTGGATTTGTACATGATATAAGATCAGAATTAAAGGAAGTTGAATCAACTCAAATAAGCAGCTTTGGTGAAGATGGAGTATTTTTCTGTCTTGTTGGCAGCCATACTAATCAATTGGAAGACAAATGCACAAATTCTAATTTTCACCTGCAGTCTGAAGACACTAAACACAAAGGCAGCAGCGTAGCTAAGTTCAAGGGAAACAGAACAGTATCAAGATGCTGCCTCTGTCTTGTCTTCTTTTATTAGCTTGGATGCAAGGCCATGCCGACAGCATGACAGCACAGTCAGACAGCAACAAATAACTCTCAGCTTGGTGCATTATACAGACATTGCACAGAAGCACAGGCCAGCACAAAACTGGCTGTTTCTAGTAAGCTACATTCTCTTTGCTAGACATATTCAAATAAAATGATTTTGTCGAGTTGGTGCCATGGAGTATCAGCTTAACCAATACAAACTAACAATTACTAGCACTTCCTACTGTTAATCAAAAGCAAAATCAAAGTTGCCACCTCCTACTTGCTGGTTCTTATCAGCTGAAAATGTTCAACATAAGTGAACACAGAAGGATTGGTGAAATTCAGGCACTTGCTGATAGGCCTCTTCAAGCCTCTTTCTGCTACATCACTTCAGGCCAAAGATATTTTATAATCTGCTGCCATTTCTATCTGTAATTATGAATCATATATCTCAACACAATCTACTGTTCCAGATCTCTTATCACTCTTTTTTAAAAATTTTTAATTAGAGTTTTTATGAGGTTTAGTTTGCAGAAATATGCCAGTATCTCTGGACCTCATTTTTCAGCTTGTGTAAAGTTACATAGGTATAGGGCTTTTTTAGTGGCTTAGTTGGAGAAAGCCTTGGATCTGTCCTGTGAGCTAATTGTCCTTTGTGCCTTTGAAAATATCCTGTGGGGCCCCATATTTACTTTTCTAATTATTTAAAACAGTTTGGATCTGAGCCAATAAGGTTCATTAAGAGGCACTCAACCAGGTTCTTCATGTAAATTTCTAACATCATTACAAACACGTGGCCAGCAAAGCAAAGAACGTTAAGAAACCAGGTTTCCTTTGTATCGGTCACAATCTCCTCTGAATCAAAAAAATCCAACCAGAAATGGAGCAAGGATAATTAATTCTATAACCTTAATGGGCACCTCTTCCCCCAAAATCCAGACAAACTGGCAGGTGGTGTGAGGAAAGGGCGTGGGGAAATCGGCAAACATCAGGAGGCTGTTATACAAGCCACAGAAATAGCCCTCCCTGCATTGGGTGCACATCTGCTCACACACAGCCTCTCCAGGAGCCCACTCTTAGAATTACAGGCGATTCAGAAAAGAATGGAATTTAAAAAAGGGAGATGGAGTTTTACAAAGGGAGACTTAAAATATTGATATTGCTTTTCTCAGAAAAGGAATGAGATACAGCAAAGGCACTTCCTAGCTCTTAGTAATCCTTACCATGTCTATAGACTAGTGATATCAGGGTTGTAATGGTCAATATGAGTGACAAACAGGCAGAAGTAAGAAAACTTCATGGGTATGATCTTAAATTCAGGGATTAGGCTGAGATTTATATCTGACCTGCAACTAGCTCCTGTACAGGTCTTTGCATTGTCCCCTAGTGCTGGCTGTGGTTTGATACAGGACAGCACACAGGTCTCACAGCAGTGCAATTTCTTTGCTCCTTTAGCTAATGGACACAGTCCATGAAAACATGAAAATGGGCATATTCCCAAGGCTATAAACTGGAGTCATTAAAATAAGGAAATTGCAGTAGCAACACTACTCAACTAACTTTCCAACTCTCATTCCTGAAAAACAGAACTTAAAAATCATTCATAATGCATCCTGTTTCCCTGTTCAGCACGGTCATTCCTTCCAGCTCTTTATCTCCAAAATGCCTCGGATAAAACCTGCAGGAACTAAAAATAACAGCATTAGCTCATCATCACACTCTGGTCAATGAGTTGAGTAATGCAGACCTTATGAAAATGTACGTTTAGATCTCTTGCAGATGAGCTGTATAACACATGCCATTAAACAAAAATCTATTGATCTAATTTCATTCTTTTCAGCAGACTGAGTTTAGAAAATATGAGTTGCACTAATGAATACCAACCCTAGGGAAAAAATGGCTCTAATTGATTAAATTTTAATTGAAAACACCTAAGATGAGATATTTGTCATTATAAAGGTTTAACACAATGTAAGTCTATGTTCATGCAAAATACTCCAAACTTAGTTTTGTTCAAAAAGACAATATGCAGAAAATTGAATAATTCTTTCACCCTGAGATATTACTGCTTTCTAGGGATAGGGCTAGAGAAGGGTATCTTTCTGGAAAAGTATACAAGATAAAATGGTGATAACATTAAGCTCATATTTCTATGCTGAAATGGAAAAAAGCACATTTATAGGTTGCAATTAAAAAAGCCTTTTCTTTTTTTCAGAGAGGTGGGGAGAATTAGACATACAAAATTATTTCCTCACCACAAAACAGTTCTATTTCTTCTTGGTAACAAGGCCCTTCCTCAGCCACAGAACCTAATTTTAAAAAAATTAAAATTCATGTTACAAGGGCATGCTGGTTGTAACTGCTACAACAGAGTGCCTAATCTTGCCTCCCATTCACGACAAATATCAATTCCTACTTCAATCAATTCCTACTGAACTTGAGTATGAGCCTTATAAAAGAAAGACCCATTGCTCTTACTGTGATTCTCCATAAAATGGTCACATTTGCTTGATAGATTAAAGATCAATGAATGTTTTTCAATTATTTTAGTGTTTGATTATTCTAGCTTCATAAGTCAAATTCTGACTTCAGTTAGAAACATATACCTGAAACAATTAAGTCAATTCACTTCACATTTGTAGTAATGTAACAGAAGATTTTCGAATTGATGGGATGAAAGAGGGATCAAGTAGTAGTGTTTACACACTTGTACAACATTGAAATATATGTAATTATATGCTAAAGCTTGTTCTGTGCTTTTCCATTTTAGGATGCATTATGTGGTAGGTGTTCTGCTTCATATCTTGAGCGCCAGACAGGGCATACTGTTGCTCAGAGATTTGAACAATGACAATCATTTTTCATGTCACTGATTAATAGTTCTATTAAACAGGAATAATGTTCCAATACTTAAAGTACTTCATCATAATTAAGTCATACTGCAGAAGAGATGATAAACCTTTCCTGTATAGTATCTGTCCTGAGGTAAGCCTAGGTATGTGCTTGTACTCTTAAGACACACATATTAAGCAGCACATCAACCTCTTTGTCCAGTTTTTCAAAACACCCCTATGCAGCAGCTTTGCCCTCAAATGCATCAGCTGTTTTCTCCAATTTAGTGGCAGCCAGGAACTTGCTGAGGGTGTTTCATCCCATCATCCAGGTTACAAACTAAGACATGAAACAAGTTAGCCCATAAACAGCTGCAGAAGAGCTATGCTAGTGGCTACCTGAACTTCAAACCAGTGACTCTTTGAGCCTAGTGATTAAGCCAGTTTTCCAGCCACCTTGTAATCCATCCATATCTAATTTGGCTTATAAGGATGCTATGGCAGACTTTACCATAAGCCTATTAAAGTAAAAGCATACAACATCCCTTGCTCTATCTCAGTTACTAACAGGCACAGCTATTTAATCACAGAGAACTATCAAATTGCTCAGGGATGATTTATCCCTGGCAAATCCAAACTGTTTCCTCCTAATTGTGTTAATGGCCTCCAGAAGGATTTCTCCATGATCATCCTAGAGACTGAGGCCAGACAGAGCAGGCTGCCCCTTCTGGGTCACCTTTATGGATGGCCCTTCATAAATACAGGCTTAATGTTTGCCTTTTCCCAGCCATCAGAAATATCCCCTAGTTATCACAGCCTCTCAATGCACCAGCCAGCATCCCTGCCTGTCCAATGAATCGGGGTATGTTCAGCAGGCCTAAAAATGAGCCTTAACCAAGCTCCTCTCTAGCGTGGATAGAACTTCCTTCACTGGGATTCTGCCACAAAGAACAGTCACCTGGGAGGTCTGCAAACAGATCTTGCCAGCAATTACCAAGAGATATTTATGATTTTACACATTCTTCTGTAGCTCACAGAAAAGCTTTATAAAGGTAGATGTAAAACCAATAGGAAAGAAAAATATTTTCAATTGC
Source organism: Calcarius lapponicus (assembly GCA_039654755.1). Lineage (NCBI taxonomy): Eukaryota > Metazoa > Chordata > Aves > Passeriformes > Fringillidae > Calcarius > Calcarius lapponicus. Next base: position 27,414,342 of record CM077464.1, on the reverse strand, counting down.
TTCTTTGTTTTTTTTTGGTTTTTGATTGGCCATGTTTTGTAGTGTGTGTTTGTTATGGCTGAATAGCTGAATGTCTTCAGCTTTACTCAGATGGAATATTTGGTTATGCATTGTTTTTACTGGCTTGAAAGAGACATGTAAATCTGGGAGGTGATGATTCAGATATCATAAATGCATCTTGATTTGGTCAAAGTTAGAATATTACAGTTTGTTTTAAACTGCTTATACTGCGTTTATTTCAGTTTTAAGAAGCTCATGAAAAAAAACATTGCTCAAGAACAGAACTGTGTTCAATGGACCTGAAATTTTAAAATCACATAAACAGAAGGAGTTCAACACCTTGAACCAGCAGTCATTGAAGTCATCAAGACTTTAGATTGAACTTGTAGTTTACGGGAATCAAATGCTAATTTTTTTTCTTAGCCACAATGAATATATTCAGTGAAATTTTGCACTGTTATTACTTGTTCATCCCTATAACACATATCATCAAACATAAAAAGATAGCTAGCTAGCCAAAAACTTTTAAATTGCATTTTCAAAAAGGAAAGATAACATTGTGTACCTCTACTAGAGCAACTAGGTGTGTAAAAGGTCTGCCTTTGTACTAATGAACAAGTTACTTAAATATTGTATTGTAACACACAGAAGTAGCAAACACAATACTTTTCACTGCACAGGTTCATTGGGAAGGGGAAAACAATGAGTTTTCTCTTCTTTACACCCCTTAGGAACCACCTCTTATAAAGGAAGTTAAAATGAACTGGTGTAGACCAGCGGGAACACTGTACTGCACCAGAGGAGAGCTTCTCAAAGGCACAATGTCTTCAAGCTGCACAGATTGCACACCATTCATGGATCAAGGCTGTGCTGAAAGGAACAGTCTAGCCCTGAATATTTTATTTTCCAGAATTCAGTCTAATGAATTATTGTGCTGCAGAGGCAATAGATAAGAAGTAGAGCTGTGAGAAAACAACATATTTTGCATTTCCAAATGCTAACGCAACGAAAACTACCAATAATACATATTATGGCCAAATTTTATCCTGGTGAGAACTGAAATGAATGAATTAGGATCCTCTCTAAAAAAAGGATGTGATAATGGAAAAGCTGACAGATCTTTCACTAAAGCAGCTCAGGACAGAAATCTACTGTGGTACAAATCACTGGCTTTAACAGAAAATTTTAAAAACCATCAAATTTAAAAACTTGTTTTAACAGCAAATTTTAGCAAGCTTTATCTCTAAAAGTACTAAGGTGATCTATGTTGTCAATAACTCAAATTGACAAATAATCTATCTACTGGGCTTTCACAATAAAAAAATATGATTTCTCAAAAGAATATTCATACTAACCGTATCTATAGAATTTGAGAGCCTTTTTCAAACCCTTCCTTAGAGAGAAGCTGAACCTCAAGACTTTAATTTTATTGTATATTCCAAGTAAATGTTTATTTCTCTTCAGCAGGAATGAGCTGAGCACATCAACCTAGTGAGCAAACTGGTTTATTGCCCACAACAGTTTCACCTTTGTTAAATGTTCTGTAGATATCAGAACACTTCTCATAGAACCAGAATGAAAACAATCTCATGGCAACATGCAGGAAGTATGCACATCTTTCTAGTTCTGTGGAATATACATATATAGGATGGGGAAAAACCAACAGCAGAAACAGAAAGCAGTGAATCTCAGTGAGGGTATAGCTTATCTCCTGGGACAAATGATTCATGCTGTTACAAAGAGGAAGGAAAAAGTCATGGCTGAATGAGAGATGCAGCAGTATTTTGATGAATAATATTTCTATTTAAAACAATATTTCTATAATTCTTTTCTCCCTTCAGATCAATAATTTAATTCATGATGAGGTGGGGTGTTTGTTCAACAGAATAGTATGAAAAAGTTAGAAAAATCAAGTTTTCAGGAAAAATTTATATTTTCCATCACTTAAAAAAGTGCACCTTAGAAAATTCAGTGGCTTGTTTTTCAAATGCAAACATGTACTGAAGTGGGCATAAGCTGTATTTTCAGAATAGTAGCCTTCATGATTCCTGTTGGCACAACTGAAAAAAAATAGATTGGTAAAGGTATTTTTTTGTCATATAAGAAATCTCTGCATATTAGAAGATGAAACTCCACCAATGTTCTGTTTCTCAAGCAATGCCACTATTTTTTCTATTAAATGGCAAAAAAAACATAAAGTCCATGTGTCAAAAGGAACTGAAAATTATCTTCTACCTCAAAACAGTTATCTTGGGACAGCCAGTTCATACTGCCTTGAAGGGCAAAGAGATTATACAGCACTGGAACATCTGATTCAAGCTGTTGAAATCTCAGAGATTATTTAAATCACAATGCTCAGTTTTAGGACCATCTTATCACTAAGAACTCTGGCACATGCTACAAAGGTTTATTGAGCACAACAGCTTCATTATAGTTTCTTTTCAAGCAAATGTAAAAAAATTTTACAAAACCAAATATTAACATGTTTTGGGGAAAAAAATATCAAGTTTTTTAAATTATCCACAGAAGGATTGGTTCAGAATTTCAATTTCTCAAAATCAATATTCAAATTTGTACCAAGCCATAGTATTGCTTGCTAAGTATTAAAAGTCATACATTCATAAAGTTCAGTAAGTATACATTTTATGATAAAAGTGTTTATGTGATACATGAGGGGTTGAAAGTAAAACAAACTCTGTAGTTGCTTGCAATAGTTATTGTGCTGCAAATTAATTTTCTGATGTAGTGGAATTCTCACACACTTGAAAATTAGCAATATCTACAGTACACAGGATAACAGCTGCCAGATTCTTTTTTAGTAGACTTACACTCCTAACATATGAAACATCTCCAGGAGAGCTTTAAAAATTAGGTGACTCATATTCTTAATGGGCCAGAATATTTTAATGACTGATTCAAAATGTTTGCCTTTATATGGAACAGCTCTCATGAACGCATCAAAGAGAGCATGGCAACATCTGGGAGTCCCAGCCTGTATTTACAATATTATTGTTTTCTAAAGAAACTAACTTAATAGAAAATGCATTCATATGCCACTATGAAAATATATTAAATGAAGAGCTGTTTTACTGATATTCCATCCTTCAAATAAGTTCTATTTATTAAACATGGTTTCTGTCAGTACCCTGCTCCTTTCTCATTCCCACACCTGTGGAAAAAGCAAGCCCATCTTATGAATCTCTAGCCTTTGAGAACACTGGAAGATGGGATAGCTAAAGGTGGTGGTACATCAGTGTAAAAACCCTTGGCCAGCTCTGTCACCAATTTTTCCTGACAAATCATTTTATCTGTGTCTCAATTTCTCACTTACAAAGCAAAACCAGTGATTCTTGCTGTCTCTCTCCCATTTTGCATTTTCCTTCAGACTGTAAGCCTCTTTGGGAAAGAAGTTTGGGGATTATTCAATAATACTGTTGCAGACTATAATAGTTTAAATTCATAGTTTACTGCAGGGATCGGATTGCTTATGCAAGTCCACAGTAGATAATCTCAGTTCAAGTACATATGCATTTCAGAATACAACCCATGACTGCAGGTTGTGTGTGTCCACATTAATATTTCCGAGTAAATATTTAAGAAGAATGTTTTTTAAAATATTATTGTTCTCAGATGAAAATCAGTGCAAATTGCCACCATGCCCATTCTCCTCTCCCTACTTGTCTTATTAAGGATAAACCTGGCTCTTGAATGTTGAGCTAATTCTCTGGTGAATTCTGCAAATACCAGCTCCATCTAAACAACAGATTAACCAACACAGTTCTTTTGATTCAAAATGTCAGATATGAAAAATAGATAGTCAGTCCACATGTTCCATCCTTGTCATTCAAATGAAAAGTATTTGACAGGAAAGAATACCCCGTGTGCTGTTTGCAAGAGTATCCAGGGAGCTGGATAATGACAATAAAGGAGACAAATAGTGGAGGATAGTGGAAGAATGTGCAAAAATGTCCAGTGCAAACCAGACAAGAGGAAAGAAGAGTATTGCACAGCTTACTGATCAGGAATTGCCAAAAAGAGTATACGAACCAGCATCTGGACAGCAATATTAAATATGGACTCCAGACTGTATCTAAAAGTGAACACAAACCTGCATGAAGAAAAATCCAGACAAGCCCTTCCACTCAGGACTGTTTTAAGTCTTAAGAACCATAGGAAAATAATGATGACTGGACATCATGAAAGCCGCAATTACAGGCTGAGTACTATTTGGCAGTTTTGGTCCTACCTTGAAGGTCAGAGAAGCTGGCACCACTTCAGCCTGAAGCCCTCTAATTCTACACTTGGCTGTTACTGCAGGGCCTCCACTATCATAGAAGATATCAGGGAAAACAGACACAAACTGGAACACAGGAAGTTCCATAAGAATATGAGGGAAAACTTCACTTTGAGAGTAACCAAACATCAGACAAGGCCGCATGGAGAGGGTCTGGAGTCTCCTTCTCTGGACATACTGAAAATCCCTCTGCACACAATCCTGTGCAACATGCTCTAGGGGAGTCTGCTTTAGCAGCAGAGGCTGGACCAGATTATCCCAGAGATCTCTTCCAATACCAACCCAAATTATCCTCTGATTTTGTATTTTCCAGTTTATGAAAGGAAAAATAAATGACTAATTAAATAAATCTCTGAAGCTGACAATAGGCTAAAGGTTTTCAGCCAATCACTAAGCTGGAATAGTCACACAAACAATACAAGCTGAGCTAAATTATAGAAACTATAAAAATAAATGCAAAACAGCAGAACACAAACACCTTTAAACTAGACAGATTTTTGCTAAGAAATTTGAAAACAAACAGCAATGTGGCAGGAGAATTAAAAGAACAGCAGTTAGACAAGAGAGAACAAAAAAGACTGAAAATATTCATATGAGGGACTTGAGGAAGTTTAAGGGAATCATTTCCCTCATCTTGATTTCTAAATTTTGAGCAGAAGCTCAAGCAAGCAGTGACTGTGTCCATAAAACAAAACATTAAAAGACTGTACTTCCTTATGTGGAAAAGAAACAGAGGGCAAATGACATGAGAGGATTAAAAACCATCTTAATATGTGAATGTTTAATAATAATAATAAACAATAATAATGCTACTGTCCAGGGAAGATGAGAAACGTTCAATGCTGTTTCTAGGATACCTAATGCTATTCAAGTTCTGAAGTTGCTAATTCCCAGATACATATAAATGGGGGACAGAACAACAGCACAGTAAGAAACCTTAAGAAAATAATATATACAAATTGGGAAATGTAATTTCTCTTGCTTCAACTGAAAAACAGGCCACTACTACTGGGCTTCCATAATCTTTGAATTTCTAGTTTCTAGTTTACTCTCTCTTTATGGTTTCCATTTTCTTATTTGAAATTCAATCTTATTACTTAAGGAATATAATAAGCCAAAACCCACACATTTTTAGGATTATTTTATATAGACAGCACAGAACACCTGAGAATGTATTTAAGTGACACGGATAGCATATCCCACAGTATGCTATAGTAGCCATGTGGTACAGTAAACACAACTGGATGGTGAGTCTCACTGAGTCAACATGGGATTCCAATCTTTGTCTTTTAAAAAATTAAATGCAGCTGGAGCAAAGTGCAACACAAAGCTCAGATTCAAGAAGGAGCTTACAAGATGAGGGCTAAAAGCTAATTGCTGCCTCAGCCTTTCAAAAGCCCTGGGTTTGTGTGATTGAGGGCTTGGAAAGTCATTTCTCTACCATAAAAAGTGATGTTTTCAACTGTTAAATGATCAGTAGTTCCACCTCAGAGGGCTGTACTTCACCTTTACTTGCATGTTATGGCAATTTTAATGATGTCACCCAAAGAATCTCAGTTTGTGAGAAGACGGAGTGTTCTATAGAACAGCAGAAATGAACTTTTTTAAGGTCAGAGAACCAACTGTTTAGTTAAATTAAGTAACTTAACTTTGATGCTCAAATGGGGAAAAATTGTTAGTAGCAGAGAATATGAAGCACCATGCTTCAAGGTGTTTCATGCATCCAGTCATCTTTATCAAAGAACTAAGCCTGTGAAAGTACACCTTATTTCAAATATAATTTACAATAAGTTTTAGTTACATTTCTGTATTTCTGCTACCCTAAAAATATCTCCATGGGAGATAAGAGAGGTGCTAGAACAACCAGATGGCACTTGCTTATATTTATAACATTTACATCTGGTGATAAACTACATGAAAGATGAGAAAAGATTAAGAAATGCCTTCCCTTCAGTGAGGAATAAAGCTTTAAAACTAATTTTTGAGGTTATATAGTAATCTCAGCTAATGGTTTGAGACATTTAGATGGACAAAGCCAAAAGTTGTCTGTAATTTGCAGAATGTAGTCCTAAACTACATGAGAAATGAGCTAGCCTAAGTCCTGATCTTCAGTATATTCACATACATACATAAATATTGGCATAAAAATAGTTCCATAATTACAAAAGTACGGCATTTTGCAGAATCAAGGTTTATTCAGGTTTATTTTCCCTCTTCCTTACCGTGGAGCAACTAAGAAAAGTAACACTTGCAAATTTACCAAAAAAAAAATCTATTTGTCTTGGTTCTGCTCCTGCAATGGCTAAAGTAATTCCTTATATCCTGTGAAATTTTCTTTTTACACCTTCGTTAGGAAGATTTGCACATGTAAATACTACTAAAAGACACAACCGATTCTTCATGTTCACTGAGAAACTAAAAGCTATCAAATCCCAATGCCAGATGTGGCTGAAGAGATCCCAGATACTCATCCACTGCAGAGAAACCTTGTGTCACTTATTAGCACCACTTCCCTTTGGTAAAGTAAGAACTCCATGAACACTTTTTCTCTCAAAACCAGTAACACCTCAAATTTATTTGACTAATGGGGTAATATGTCTAAGGCAAGTATTTACACTTCAGCCTGTTACTCTTTCAGTCATGGGAACCCCTGTCCCAAGAATGATTAATCTGAATGGAAACTAAAATAAACCAGATAACCACACCCTAAAATGCATCTTTTTATATTTGTTCTAAAGAGAGCTCTAGAATAAAAAGGCAGCTGAAGGGTGTTTACAGTATAACATCCAAAAGTAAATGACATATTTTACACCAGGTTTCCTGCATTCCAAGCTTTCAGCTGTGTCATACCCTTTTCTGCAAGATGAAAGGCCCCATTGAGAGATTTGTCTCACATTATTTTCTTGCTGTTACTTTGCTTTAACACAAAATCTATCCTGTTAGGGTTTCTGTAGTTCTGGGAAACAATCCTGTATTTCTTGCCATAAAACCATTCTTGTTTGTCAACACACTCTGTGCTACACACACCATGCTCGGGGGTATGACCTGCTATTAGTGGTCACACTAATGCCAAACAGGGAAACTAAACAAGCTCCCAAATGATATCTGAAATTCTTCACATTATATAGTGTTAAATAATCCCAGTTGATTTCTTCACAGCTCAGGGAATGCATACCTAGCTCTCTGCCCATTAGGATCCCAAGTCTTCTTCACAGTCACTGTCTCACAGCACAGTCCCTGTTGCTGAAAACATCTTGCACTTTTAGATCTGTGACTTCCAGTGAAGTAGCTCAGCTCTGCCTCACAGAAACAGGGAGACACTGACATGAGTGCTTGGGACCTCTGTAAGGTTCAGAAAATGATGCCTCACTACCACTCTTCTCCTCTCTTCGTTTTTCACAGCTTCCTCCTGTCCACTCTTCCTCAACCCTTTTTGGGGCTCTATTAACCCAACCTCTTCTCCATTGCTGCTTTCATGCCCCACGGTGCGCTTGCACCTCCGCTCTCTCACACCGGTAAGTTAACACTGCCCCATTTAAGCGGGATCGTTTTTCACACGATACCGCTGCTCTCCGTTTCTCCTTTTACTTCATTTTCAAATGCCACCTGTGAACTCTTCTCCCCATTTCAAGCTCTGAAATCAGCTTCAAATCCTCCTCCTTTACTCAAAAATCTCTCACACAACCCCAGTGACCCAATTCCGACATGAGCTCAAAACCAACGCTCTCCTGACCCCCTCCCCCGTCGCTGCCGCCTGCCTGCGACGTTAAAGGGCCTTTTCCTCCAAGCTTCCACTACCTCTATGGCAGCTATTTATGACAACCAAAATATTTTAGTATTTCCTTGCTGCTCCTCGCGGGACACCTGCGGTCCCCAGCTGGCTGGGGCGGAGGCACGAGGCTTAGGGCTTTGTCGAGGCGGCGATCAGGGCCCCAACCCGGGCGACTCTCCCGCCGCCTCCCTCACAGCGCGACAGGAAAAGCAGGAGGAAACGCCTCCCTGCCCTGGCCACGACCGGGCAGCGGCCGGCCCGAGATCCGCGGACCTGGCGGCCGCGCCCTCCCGGCTCCGGGGCCGGGCTGGGCCGGGCCGGGCGGCGGCTCCGCCCCGCTGCGGGGGCGCCCGCGCCGGCACAGGCGGCTCCGCTGGCCGCGCTGACGCTGGCGGCGCTGGAACACCTGGAGGGGCGGCGGCGCCTGCGGCTCAGCCCTTCCCTCCGCAAGGTGAGTGCGGGAAGGGGGGCCTCGCCGGTCTCCGTGCTGGGGCCGGGCGGGGAGAGCCGGTGCCGCGGGTACCAGCACGGGGTGGGCGCCACCTCCCCCGCGGGCAGCCCGCTCGGGGCGAGGGAGGCGGCGCGGCCGCGGGGCCTGCGGAGCTGGTGCCCGTCAACGCGGTATCCACGGGCGGACCTGTTCAGAGCGAAATTTCCGAGGCTCAAGATGGCATCTGTTCCTCCTTTTGCCTTGTGTTCCCCCTCCTGCCGTGCGGTTGTCTCGCCATGATTATTGCATTTATCCGTTTGTGCCTCCCGTACATCCTCGCTGGCGCTGTGCCCGCTGGAAGCGGGGAGGGAAACGGCCGGCGCTCCGCGGCGGTTTCCGGCTCGGCTGCCGGGCTCCGGCGCAGGTTGCCCGGCTGCGCTCCGAAGCCTCCGGGGACCAGCCGGTGGAGAGGGGTGGCAGGGCATCCTCTGCTCAGGTAATGTCAGACCTCGAACCAGCACCGAGGCAGTGACAGCTGGCGAAATGGCAATTCAAGAGCCCCGCATTTACGGTTTAAAGCTTATGATTTGTGAAAGGTTCATCCTGGTAATCAGGTTTATTTTACGTCCATCCACCTGACTCGTGAAAGCTGCTATAGTCTTTTAGAAGAAAATAGAAAAATCGGATATTACTTGAAACGTCAGGTCAGTTTTTAGTAGCAGAAGGGGGTGAAGGGCAGTGTGTTACTTGTCAGTATCATTATGTATTTGTTAAGTGCCATATGTAAATAAGTCTGTTTCACACTGTTTTGCTTAAAGCTGATAGCCTCAAGGATCTATGTGACCCCTCTTAAAGCAGTAATGCAGGCTTGCCTTAGTTCAGTGGTGTAAATGTGAAATTGACTCTGGTAATCTCACTTGCATCATTGAACCCCCTACCACCAAGTTACGTTGTGGTAGTATTTTGGAAGCTTGGCATTGGTGTTGTTTTTCTGTTTGGTTGTTTGTGATATTTTCTCCCTGCCTACAAGCCTTAAAAGAAGATGACCTTTTATTTCCATTAAACACCTGTTTGTTCGCTTTTGTTCTCCCCATGTTTAATTGTGTTATCCTCTTTCTTTCAGTTTCTGGGTAGATTTTATTTAATTTGGGTCTCAGAAATAAGCTGTGGCCCTTGTTTCAGACTTCTTGGAAATAAACTGTTCTTGTCTTGTGCTCTTGTAAGGACAAAACTGTTTGATCACTTTTCCAGACTGTTGGACAGAGAAAACGGCGGGCTAGATTTTGGCATCTGTAGTGCAGGTGGCATTTATTTATGGTCTTTTATCTGATTTTTTGATAATCCACTCTTTCCACTTTGTCTATCCAGCGTTCTCAAATAGGGAGTGGAAGAACCCCTTGACAGTGCTGTCTGGCTCAGATCTAGAAGTTGCAGTTCTTAATGGTACTTAGCCGGACAACCAGCAACATCTCATTTACACTTTAGCAGGTTTTTTTAACTGCTGTTTGAACAGCCTGTTGGTTTAAAATTAGTAATTTAATAGTTCAAGATTAATGTTAATACCACTGAAAGAGGAATTTAGTGTCAAGCCACAGAGATCTTTTGAGTAGTGAACTGCCATAACTGGTATAACCAGTCACATTTTGCACATGACACGCTCTACTGGAAGATAGTGTGGTGGTTAAATAGTGCCAAACCTCAGTCTAAATGAGTTTTTAAGGTTTCTTCACTGTCAGAATGTTGTGCATGGAACATTGTTGTTTCCAGAAAGTTTCTTGCACTTTACTCAAGAATCTAGATGCTGGTCAGTGGAATTTGCTTCCTTTTCAGTTGAGAAAAAAATTAAATGAAAAAAAATTGAAAATTAATTCATAATAAAAAATGAAAATAAAATTAATAATAATAAATGAATAGTAATAAAAATGAAAATTAAAAAATTAAATTTAGATAATGGTACTTTCTTCTATTGTGTTTGTTGGAGTTGAGATTCAAATGTAAACTGCAGATTTGCAGATTCAAGAAGACCAGTTATGAGTTTATGGAAGGGGGATGTTTCATTAACATTTTTTTTTTTAGAAGTTTATATTAGTGGAGGGTGAAGGAGATCACATAGTGCAAAGTAAAATTCCTGTTGAACCCTGCTACAGTGTTAGGGGGTTTTGCCCTGGCTTAGTAGAGTTTTAAGCCCAACCATCTTGCCAGTTCGTCTCTGTTATCCATACTTTACACAGTTGTTAAATCGTTCTGATGATTTCTCACATCATCTTTTCTTGAAATTAATAATAACAGCTCTTTTCAGTCTTCAAGTAGTGTTGAAAGCTGTTGGTACAAGTTGGCAGAAAAAAAAATGTGCTAATATCTCAAATAAACAAGAAGACAAAAAATGCTCTCAAAGACTTTTTAATACTTTTCTTTTCAAAATCACCTCCAAGAGTATTGCTCTGTAGTTTATTCTTCAAGATATTTTGCTGCTTCTCAACCATAAAGTCACTGGAGACAAAATTACGCCACGATGCAGAAACATTAAAAATGCAAAAGCCCAGAGAGTGAAGTTTGTTAGAGAAAGAACCAAACACTCAAGAACAAGAAATTTGACCTTTTAAGTGTTGTTAGTAATAGCAGTCTCACAGTACTTTTTCCTGTGGCTATTGTTAGCCACAGCAAACTGAGGGGCATTTTGACCGGTTGTGCAATTGTTTTCGTCAACTTTGAGAACTGTCTGTACCAAGTCACTGAAACAGCACTTGGGTACATCTTGCAAGTAGCTTCATAGGGATCACCACTGCTCTAGGAGCAGTCAGCTGGTGTGCCAGGATATTACTGAGAGCAGTAATACAAAAGCTGAGTGGACTCTGTGTCTGCTGAGAATACGCAGCCTGCACTGGTGGTGTTTACTCAAAGGGCGGTGCGAGGAGATCGCCCTGTATTGTTGCTGTGCATGCTGAGGCTGTTTTGTTAATCGAATCTCTTATCCACAGATGTGAAATGATCACTAAGGGAATCTGGAGAAAATTATTTTCTCATGTTCCCTCCTCCAGCATTGTTTCCCCTTGGGTATAAACAGCATTGCCTTCTGGCTTCTGAATGGATGAAAAGGCAGGAGGGAGGCAGAAATGTGAGAAGGTTGACTGTGCCAGCAAATAGGGTATATAAATAAGAGAGCCATTAGTTTGAAGTTCTGTATGTAATATACTGTACATGCAAACATACTGTTTCATGATTTTTTTTTGTCCATTCACTACTTTTCCCACAGTTTAGCAAGAGGAAAGTTTCCCAATAGAAGACTCTATACTGACTACAAGTAGAGTGCATCAGAAAAACAGTCTTGTCTCTTATAATCTATGTTCAGTGCATGTTCCATATTATATTTTGTTTAATAATATTCAGCTATTAAGTTTACATATAGAAGTTCTTAAATGAAGAAAACAAGGGTGTGTTACAAAACAATTTGTTCGTCATTTTAAAGAAACAAAGTCTTCCTTTAGAAAAAGATTAAATACTGCATAGTAAATATCCCCAGTTTTGCTCATTTGCAGTGGGCTTAGACCTGCCATTCAATGATTTATACTCAAAGTATTCTTCCATAAAATGCATGTAGTACTTGCAATGCTTACCTGGTTTTCTCACTCTTCTCCACAAATATATGTGGAAAACTACTTGTGAAATAAAAGATGTTATCTGAGGGGAAACCGATACTATGTACTGTCCCTACATTATTCCACAATAAGCAGATGAAAAATCAGTATAATTTGAAAAAGGATTTAAAAATTAAACTTTTGTGTGATTAAATAGCTCTGTGCGAATGATAAAGTTCCGTGTGCAAATGAGCTTATCTAAAAAGTGCTGTTGTTTGCTCATCAATCTTGCAGTCTAGCAGCATTTATTTGAAATATTTTGTTCTGAGACTACATGTACTGTACATGTACATGTTGTGACTTCATGTGCCATTCTTATCAGGGTTTTTGAGAATCCACTGGGTTTAGGAATGTTTTGTTCTCAACTGTTTAAAAAAAAAACAAGAAAATCCCCAACCCAGTTCCAAGTATAATCTCAATGCATTTATGCTGTAGAAAGAAGGTCACTTATGTCTGTAAGTTTGACCTGATAGTTTTTGGAATAATATGACAGATATATAGTACCAAAATAGACACAAAATTATTTTTTTAGAGAGGAATGCTAGCTCTTGGGTTGGTCCTTGCACTTTGTGGGGGCAAAAATAAGTTTTAAAAAACATGTTAACAGTGCCAAATTCCTGCTTTTTCAGGTTGGCTAAAAATTACATTCAAGTACTGAAAACCAGAGTGAGTGGTTCAGATGGATTGATGCTCTTTAGTTCTTGGTATAAGGGAGCAATAAAAAAAGTGTAAATTTGTAGTTTGTCTGCCAAGTGTGCACATCAGAGTTGGGAACGGAAAAGTAAAGACTAAATGACAGCATAAGAAACATAGCCCCAGATATCATCCTTTCTTTAGACTACACCAGGAACTTAAGTAGAATAATTTCCCACATTAATTGTGTGTTCTGAAATTAGAAGTACAATTGTGTTTTGGAAGAAAGTAACTCTTGACAGTATTCTCTGCAATAGATGTGAGCCATACATGCCCTACACAGAGTATTAGATAGAGTCAGTGTAAAATTGAGTGAAAGACAGGTGTCAATAGTACTGCTGCTCATTTGGTTGGATGTACTGTGTGCAGATAGGTGCCTAGGTAGTGCTGCAAAATGACAGAAAGAAGACCCAAAACATTCAGATTTCTTCATGCCTTGTACATGATTTCTTACAGTGCAAGTCTCTAATCACACAGTCTTAGTCATTTAAGATACCTACTGGTATTACTGTGGTTTGTTCTCCACACAAAAAAAACAAAGGTGTATTGTGTTGGGCCAAACTACCTCCTTGGAGAACAGACTCCAATTTCTCTGATACTTCTGTTGTTTTAAGTATGTGCTTGGGATTTTTCTGCATGTCAAATTTGGCAGGGATAGCGGGCATGGTAGAGTAGGTTAATTCTTTGGGGAGGTTTAAATTATTTGAAGGATCAAGACAAATGAATAAATGAAATTTAATAAATGGGTAGTTTTCTGGGATGTCTCATAGGCCTTGGTAGATAGGAGAAGGAAATGGCAGTAACTGTGGCAGAAATGTTAGTTCCAGAAGTGTTTGTAGTGAAAGAGAAAATTGATTCCAGGCAACTTAATGGGATGTGACCATGTCCCAAAGATGGTGTTACTCAGTATGCTGCTGACTCTTTTTTTTTTTTTTTTTTTTACAGTAATTCAACAGACCACCATGAAATGCTAGCTCTAAAAGAAGGGGAATAGAGGAATGCTCTCACAGCAGGATTTATCTTTGTAGTTCAGCTGCCTAATGCAAAAAGCATAATTTCTGTGTGCACAGAGCACAGTGGTGGGGCTTTGGTTGACGTGCACAGTGTTGCTCTTTGGAGGTTGTATTCACTGTCTGTACAGGGACTTAGTCTTGAGAGGCTTGTATGGTAATTTAGGCACTTAAGGTAGATAATTGCAGTCAAACAGGATTTTTTCCCCTCTCAGCACCTCTCAGGTGTATGAATATAGCAGGAGCCTTCACTGTATAACAGATGCCATTTGTATCCTGTGCTTCTTTTAAGGATGTATGAAATTCTTTCTAGGTGACAATCCCTGAAATAGATTGAAAGAGTAATTCTGTTGATACTGCAATCTTGTATGTCTTCTCCTGAGAACTTGTGGGTAATCTCCAAGACAGACACTTTCAAGGATAAGTAGCAAAACTGTGAATCAGTCTGAGACAAAGGATTAGACAAAAAGTTGTAATGGGTGGAAGGAACTGCTAATGCAGCACTTACAGACCAGTTTGCAAACTTTTTGAATAAATAAACAAGTACATCAGTGAGCAGTCTAACAGAACAAAAAGACTCCTGGATTTAAAGTTAAGCATGGATGATTCTGCAGGATTAGAGCATCAATATTGAGAATTAAGAGCTTTAGAGGAAAAATGAAATCTTGTCATTTGTCATAGATATACCTTGAACTCTAGATTAATTTTAGCTGAATTAGAGTGGTAGCTATTCTTGTATTTAAGAGTAGAAATGTTTCTAAGTCTGTGTGTAATCTTGATGATGAAAGACCCAGACTTCAGCTTTCACTCTTTTCCTGCATTGACAACGTGGACAATTCAGATCTACAGGCTGTTATATTCCCTTTTGCTTGGGAAAGACAAAGTCAAACATCATTTGTAGCTCCTGGTCTCTGTGTTTGTAGACACACCAGAGAAGATAAAACTGTACCCTGTCTAGTCTTCATCTTGCAGTGAGACTGCATCTTGTTTTGCAGACCCATTTACTTGGTTCAGTTTGATCACAGCTTCCAGGGAGCAGAGTGGAGGAGATAGGTTGTCAGCCAAGAGCTGTTGGAGGCACAGATGGCATTGATTCCCTCACCTAAGCACATTTTCTTCCTTTCAAAGTATTTTACGTAAATGAAACTATCAGTCTTAACTTTTATATATAGAATTCCTTCCTTTTTTTTTTGTTGTTACTTAGCACCACTGTACTATTACTGTATTAAAAGTTTCTTGGAAGATTATCCATTTTAATAAAACTGTTGACATAAGTCAACTGCAATGCATGATTCTGCCATATTTGAAAGTTTTAAGTTGGAAGGATTTTAGGATGTGGAGAATCTGTTAGGATTTGAGGAGCCACAGAACATATTCTCTGCTTTGAAAGAGCAGTAGACTCAGAGGACAGTTCTGTCAGTGAAAGTGCAGACTCTTCTGTGTGTTTTGATGAACATGTTGCCTTCACGTAATGGTTGTTGGATTTTGCTATGCTGTTTGTTCAGTTCCCTTTCCTTGTTTCTGGATGTATCTCAAAAGAATGTGTTGTTCAATCTACTGCCTTCCTACATAGCTGCTAGGTCATCTTTGGTTGTTAGATTTGCTCTCTACATCAGCATTTATAATGTTTTTGTAAGGATTTCAGTTCATCTCTTTGTTCTGAGAAGGTATGATTAGATCAACAGTTTGTGTTACATACAGTCTTCAGACTTGAAAAGATTCCTGTTCGATGCCTCTGCATGCTGATATTTTTCTATGTGATCTGTTGTCTGAGCTAAGAGCACAGTAAAAGCTAGGTAACCAATGCTCAGACAAGAAGAGATACTTGAATTAGGGATGTTTTGTTTGTTGGGCTGGGTTTTAAACTGATTTACTCATAACCTAGGAGAGTATTAAGATTTGAACTTTACCATGCCATGTGACACTTCTTACATGTAGCCTCACTGAAAATGAGAAGTAATGTGAATGACACTGATATACAGACTTGTTTATTATCATTGCAGCTGTTGGAGAGAAGGAACTCATTCCTCTTTTTCTTATACAAGTAGAATCTAAAGATTATTCATAAAGCTGTTTAGCTCTTGGGAAACCAGACAACTTATGCTGCAACAAAATGTACTAAAGCTAAAAAAGAGAAGCAAGCTTGTACAAATGTGGTACAGAGCATGAGCTGGAGGGTAATTCCAGCATATACTGCAGTTCAAATCACACAAAACACCATGAAAGCATTTTCCTATTTGCACAGAAAAATTTACATGTTTATTCAAATGGTCTTGGAGAATATAGAGAATCAGAGGATTCTCCATAGGAATATGAATGCCACTTGCTAATTGCGAGTATCCTCCATCAATTTTGTTTCAGTGTCACAGCTAATAAAATTTCATAGTAGGATGATGAGTATGGCAGAAATAGCATGAAGTTCTATGTGCATCCCAGCTATTATGGCTTCCTGTGGAAGTAATTTGTGTGTAAATAGTCTACCACCCAGAGAAACTCTGCCATAGTTGGCTGTTTGCAGGACCATCTTGGTTTTGACATTTCTTCTTTTCTGTGGCCGAGCGGTGCCTGAATTCAGCTGTATTACACCTGAAGCCATGTAGAGTCTAGAAACAGTTCCAATGTTATTTCAGTGTCCAGGCTGTGCCTGTCTTGTCTGGCATCAGTCTGCAAAGAGGATGGTTTGTGGAAAGTGATGCTGAGGCTTCTTGGTGCCTCAAAAACACATGCTAAGGATTTTCAAGGTTTTGGCAGGGCTGGTGGGCCCACCGGTTCCCCACAGGAATGGGTCTTTCAGCTCTGTGGCCCCTTGTATTCTGAGCAGACTTGTTATGAGTAGAGCCAGCTCAGGTTTAATGCTTAAACTGAGGTAGCATTAGTCTCTCTCAAAACACTGAGAAGCACTTTCAAAATTACTGGAGCCATGAGTGGACTTCTGAAGAAGCCTCAGATCCATCACTGTACAATGCTAAATGTGGGTTTGTGTACAGTCGTCTGTAATGTGGCACTGCTTTCTCTGGTGTGAATAAAGCAGGTGTGCTTGCCTCTGGCACCCACCCCCTCGTCGAGAGTATCCCTCCCTTTTGTTTGTCAAGGTAAAGTCTGTTGTGGAGATCACAAGTGTTGTATAACTCTTTATTGTCAAATATCGTGGAAATTTCCCAATGCAAGTGCTTTCCCATAGGGAGGTGATTTTTTTTTTCTTTTGTTAATTGTTGTCAGGATAATACTGTTTACTGAAACTTTAATCTTTGTTTGTTTCTTTGTTTTAATACACTGAGAAGAAAAACAAGCAAAAAAAGTCCCTTACATCAACTCCTTGTGACAAGTAAAGCTTATTTTTTATATCTGAAACTGTATGATAACATGGGTTAATTTTAAATTTGACTGCAGTTTTTGGAGCGAGTATTGGTAGATTCAAGTTAGTGTCATGTGCTTCTATTGTAGTCAATTTTGTCAAAGACCAACTGGCTTGTTACTTCTGTTCAGGACATTTGTCTTGTTCTTCGAAAGCATAAGAGTTCAAAACTTGAAGTAATGAGAGGTTATGTGCTCATTCTTGATCTCTCTCTGCAACCTCAGGGGCAGCATTTTGTGACTGTGGGGATTCTTCTTTACATAACTGTTAAATGTTCCTTTTAATTCTTGGATACTTCCCTGGGCTATTTCCAGTCCCCTCTTATTATTATTATCTCTCACTTTTTGAGACTAGACTTAGATTTTGGTATTTCTTTCAAAAAATCTCACTGCTTTCAGCTATGCTTTTAATAGTGTCCTTTGTTAGAGCTGAACCAGTATCTTAACCCTTTTTGGTTCCAGGACTTGGAACAGACAGTAACAACACATGAAGTAAGAGATTATATAAATAAATTAGTGTCCTGTTAAATTACTGCAGAGACAATTCTCTGCACTTTTTTTTAACAACTACCTTTCTGTTTTTCAATGCTAGTACCTACTAAGCTGTCTTTGCAAACTGAATTCTCATTTATGACCAAAAGTCAGCTCCATACTGGAAATAAAATGGGCACAGGGATTAGTTTGTGTCCTGGGCTGCTGCTTGTTGCTACTGCTTAATTATAGCTATCTCACTGGCATGCTTTTTATCTATGCTATCTAGAACTCTCTGGGACCTTTTTCCCTCCTGGCCTGTTTTGGATGATAATCACCTGCCAGGAGCCATTTCCAGTAGGCAGTGTAGGTTAAGGCTTCATTTCTTTTTCCTTCCACCCTGGTTGGCCATAGGACACCATCCCAGCAGGTCTTGTAGCCCCAAATGCCATCCCATCACACAGCAGAACAGAGAATACATGCCCTCATTTTCATACCATGGAAATATTGTCCATTTTGAATGTAAAAACTCCCACAAAGAATATCTTCAGGGCATAAGGGTGCTATGTAGGACCTGGAAGAGTATACCTAGGAAGATGTCAGAGTCAGAAGGTGAGGTCAGATGTTTAGGAAGAAAGTTGTCATTTGCAAGTACAGCTCATGCTCTGTTTCACCATGACCCTATTTATTTTTTGTAGGGACAGTGGTTTCCAGAAGAAGCAGGTGGATGTGTACAGTGAATAAGGTCAGTGCCTTACACCTTTTCCCTATACAAGTTGCTTATACTTCATTCCAAGTGATGTACATGTTAGTCCACCTAGACAGGCTGTTCTTTGCTTCCTGTCAGACCAAGTGTGCTGCTGAATAACTGAGTCATGGACAAGCTTGTGTATACAAGCTAAATAAATCCTGTGGTCTTATCTCACTCACACACCCCCACAGTTGACTTAAGGAGGACCAGTGTGAAAACGGTGAAGTCAAGAATATAAAGGTATTAGAAAATGAGTTAGTAGTGTCTGTGCTTATGGCTCTAGAAAGAACAGCACAGCAGTCTATTCTGTATCTTGTCTAACTCAATGGTTCTGTAACACAAACAACAGTCTGAAAGGATTCTTTCTTCCTCCTTTTTAGCTGTTGACCCTTACATTTGAACTCTGGTCTGAAGACAGTTACTAATCTTCTTGTGGTTTCTCCTGCAGTGCTTAAGAACATTTCACAAAAATTCCAATTCAGGTGAAATTCCTGCTCTGATATAATCTTGCAGTATCTCCTGGATCTTTGCCAGCAAGTTTCACAGGTACTGACAGCAGAGAGGTTAGGCTCAGAAATCTGAGATTTGGCTCCATTCAGTACCAAATGGAAGTGCATGTGCTTTATGCTTGCAGGAAGCATCCAGGTTGTTTGCATTGCCTTGTTTGGGTTCCTGCAGTCTGTTCCAGTCCCTTTGCCTGTCCGGTGCTAGCCACACTGTCTGTATGCAGTACTGTGCTAGATGCATTTCCAACACGCTGACTCCCCTTTGTAGCCCCTTTTCCTTTTTACTTGGCTAAGAGCCAAAGTTCAGTTTCAGCACTGTTACCTCCCTAGCTCCTTTTTCCATTGCTGTTTTCTCAGTCAGCCAGCTTCATACCTTAGTGGAGCCTGTTGGTGTGTTCATTCTGTGCCTCTCCTTGCTGAAGTCCATTCCCCAGCAGCACCACCCATCTCACTAGCTTCATTTTGGTCTCATCCAGATCCTGCTGCAGTGCCTCCATTCGCATGTTACCCATGTGCCAGTCCTCTCTGAAAGCAGAGGAGAAGCCTAGTGCTTGTTGTTTATGAGTGTCTGGCTTGGCTGTTAAATTTGGCCTGGAAGGAGTGTGCTCAGGTTCTGGTGGGAAACTATGTGCATTCCATCTGGCCAGCTCAAAGTATAGTAGGAAACTTGAGTATCCAAGCTGGAGATAATAACTTATAAAATCTAAATTCTAATGCCTACAAATCATATTCCATCCTCAGAATCTGCAGTGTCCCTCATAGGAAAAGCCATCTGGTCATTAAATTTCACATCTCTGACTCAAGACATGATGTAACTAGTATTTTAGAAAAATAGGTCAGTGGGATATAGGCAAAAAAAAAAAAGATAAAAAGTAATTGAATTTTGTTATGGCTAAAACTTGTAGGAAAAAAACTTGACTGGGGGTGATGCCTAGCATGGGCAATTTTGGCACGCCTCATCAAAAGTCACTGAATTTATGCCTGGAAAATTTGCTTTTAGTTGAAAAACTTGCTAGCATAGAAGGATTGGCAGCACTTAAACCCATTTGTAATGGGTTTTTATGAGAATTGTGGTACACAAGGAAGTCATTTGTCTCACAGATTGAGTTTTCATTTGTAATATGGTAAACAAGATGCTACAGCGTAGTAATTTTCTGAGGGAAAAGATATAGGATTTCTAGTGTTTTATCTAAAAATTACAGATACTTGTATTAACTGATCATTTCTTATTTAGGTGCCTGAAGAAAACAGGAATCATGGAAGGTCATAAATAGTAAGCATCTTGATAAATTTTTTATTCTATAGAGTTAATACTGTTTGTATGTTGATTTGTTCAGTTTCTTTATCAGTCTCATAATTCAAGAATCTGTATTAATCCCAGCACTTTTTATAATCTTTTTGTGACCTTATATTAGTAGGTCGTTAACATCAGGTGAGTTATGGTGTTTTTTCACTTGTCTAATGAAATGAGATCTCAGTTATTTCCTTGCTGTAGCAGAAGTCAAAACACACAATTCGCCAGGCAGCTAAGGCCTTTAGAATACCTTGTAAGAAGTATGATGTGTATTTTTAATTATTATTAAAGTAATGCTATTTTTATTAAACTCTCATATTATGTTTTCTCATAATACAGGAGGTTTTTTAATTCACTAAAGACAGTAATTTTTGTATTTTAAAGGTGCAGCATGTATCAGATCAATATAATATTCATCCAACTTGATAGGCTGTCTGTTGTCTGTCAACAGACAGCTTATCAAGTTGGATGAATATTATATTGTTAATATTTTTATTTTTTATATAGTATTATAGAATATGATGTAATATAATATCAAATATTATATTGATTTTTTTTTTCTGTAGCACCAAGACCTTTATTTTAATTTTAATTAATAAATTAAACTCTTGGAATTAATATTTATGTAGAATTAAATGGGTAAATATCTTTGCTTTTCAAGTTTGGTGAAGAAGCCATGAAGTGCTCTATATAAGTGCTTTTTAAAATTATATCTCTGCTCACTTCCAGTTTAATTTCTTACCATCTCTTTCATAATTAAGGTGCTGCCACCTAACTCACTGATTAAAAGTAACTAAAGCAAGTAATACAACACTGTGAAAAAATTCCTTTTCAGGTTAAACTAGTAACTATGTGGGGTAGATGTGGTACCCTTTTGGGGAATGTGTATCAATGGCTTGTTTTTTCAGAATGGCTGAATTACTTCACAACAAATATATAGATATTGATACATATAATCAGAGGGTCATAGGATGATTGAGTGACCTGGGTTGGAAGGGGCCTCACAGATGATCTGATTCTAACTCCCCTGCCATGGGCAGGGACATGTCTCCATACATGACTTGATGTGTATGTTGGGTCTGAACATACACATCAAGTCAACACATCTCTTGGGGTAGCATCTCTGAGCAATCTGTGTGTTGTGAACAGAACTAGGGGTCAGTATCTCACTAATGAACCCCAGTTTGTCACTCCAGGTGTAAGGTGTCTTCTCAAAATAAACTCAACCTGTTTCAGTTTTGTGAAGTATCCAATATAGCAGTGTTTAGCAATCATGTACTTCTAAAAAGCTGAAAGAGTACCACAGCTTTTTATACGTACACATAGGGGGAAATGTATGTGCTTTTGCACAAATTAGTAAGGGCATAACACTTCCTGAAAGACACCAAGATTGCATGGAAAGGTTATATTTTCTATTACGCTGTCTGGGTATGGCTTAAATATTGTGGAATATGGAATTTATATATTGCACCTTTTATTAGGTCTGCTACAGGAATGCAGAATTACTTGTTAGTGAAAACTAATCCTTGAAAGAAAAAGTTACCTGTTATACACCCACAGTTGTCATGTAGTCAATTGTATAAAGACAGATGTGAGATAGCAGTCTTTCACATAGCATGCTCAAAAGTGATGAGTATTCTTCTAATTCTTTTTTTTTTCAATTACAAAAAAGGAGGGCAAGAAGTAGTCTAATCCCATTCATAAAATGAGCTGTGTCAAATCCCAACAGCACTGAAATGGCATGAAAATTGCTACCTGCTTAAGCAACTCTGCTAGTTCACTTGAAACTCTTATATTAATTATACAAAATAAAAAGTTAATTCCATGGGCTATAAACCCTTTCCTAATGCGTTGGGAAGAAATCTTTGAGGCTGTTTATTAGGCAGTACTGCATGGTTAAGATATTCAAGTTGAAACCAGTGTATTATTTTTCAGAGTAGGATGAGAAATACAGTAATTTAGTTGCTTTGTTATTAATGCATAATGAGGAACTGCATGTTAGAATATATGTGTTGGCATGCAAATGCAATATTCTTAATGGAAATGTATTAATTGTGTGCATTAGAATTATTTTTAAAGCATCCAATTGAAGTTTTAATTTTTTTTTAATATTCTAGCAACTATCCAAGAGAATTTTATGATCAATATGCCCAAAGCCAAGAAAAATCTGTGGTCAATAAAATGCAACAGAAATACTGGAAAACAAAACAAACCCTTATAAAAGTTACAGGGAAAAAGGAAGATGAGCATGTTGTTGCTTCAGATGCAGATCTGGATGCAAAACTAGAGGTTTGTAATGTTTACATAATGTCTGTTCTCTATTTGTTAATTTTTAAAGTGTTTTCATTTCCACCAAGCCTTTAATATGTGTGTACACAGGATACAATAACATACATACATTCGTATAATTTTCATGTAATATCTCTTCCAGATTCTAGCAAGAGTATCTATGTAAATTCAGGGAATATGGGGGAATTTTGTAACACAAAACCCTATGTCCCTCTAACTTTATTTGGAACTTAACATATCTCAGATTTATTTTCATGTTTTAGGGACAGATTTTCTCCTTTTGTTAGCAGGGGCTGTCAGGAGATTATCCTTATCCTTTGCTTATGTCAGTATAAGGTGATTTGTTTTGGTTTTTTCCTAAAAGTATTTTATTGAGCATACAAATGACATTTTTTTATACAAGTATGAAATACCACATATACCAAAAAAATATGCAATATGCCCAGGAGCAAGGTGCACAGTGCATTCTACTCTGAAGGTTTCGAGCAGATTAGTGGGTTCTGACATGTCAAAAGAAGCTTCTGAAAGTCTTTAAAATAAAACCAAGAGGAGGAATCCTGCTTTGTGACAGATACAGTCCTACTGTCAGTATCCTCAACCCCACTGAGGAAAAAAAATAGGTTAAAGTTCTACAAAATGAAGACCTAGAATGTCTTTGAGACAAAGCAAAAAATTGAGGGTGTACTGTGGAAGTGTAACAACCCAGTTAATGACCATGTAAGTTCTCTTTGTGTTGTTTTCTTACATGATGGTAAAGGTTTTGCTTTACTGGCTTTCTTGTAGTTTCTTAAAAAAATATTGACTTAGGAGTCTTAGTTTATTTAGGTTTTAGCTGAAATACAGGAGGCTGTAGTAACAAACACAAGAAGAGCAATAACTTATCACCTGGTGGTTCTACTTACAGACTCTTCACAATGGGTTATAAATCAGGAGTATTGATGTAAAACAAGCTGGAAGTATGGAACAATATTTTATAAATACATACCTGAGTTTTTACCACGTCTACTGTGTTGCAGATTCATCAGGAAGGCTGCTTTGTTAGCTCAAGTGGGGTTGGAAATAGGGAAACGTGTTCAAACAAGTGGAATAAGCATGTTTTGAACAAATTCTCTCTTGCAAGTCTCACTCCCAGTTTAAAAGACAAGACCTGTGTAAATTTGTAGTCAAGCAGCCTTGAAAGAAAGCACTAACTGTGCCAGTGGTCTGTTTTACTTATAGCTATGTGATGGCTCATGGTAGAGTTTAGATTTAAGTTGCAGGCTGGAGGTTTTAGATGGACACACAGAGAGAGTAGTAATTTTTCTATTTCCTAGAAATAATCTCTAAATAGAGTCATGACTGCCTTTTTTTTTTTTACCTCTACTTCTTTTGAAAGCTGCTGCTTTAGAAATTTGTTTCCAATACGCCAATAAGACTTTCAGTTTAAATCAATAACTTTCTGTTGGCCATATCTATGCAAGTTTGTTCCACTAGACTTCACAGTGTCTATGAAAAATTCAGTATGCATATTCCCACATGTGAGAAGGATTGATTGATAAATATTTTGATAACTCTGTTCTACCATGAGGTTTTTAGAAACAGATATGTACATCTTCATATCTATACAAAGATATCACCTAAAAAAAAAACACCCAACAAAAGTTATTTGGTTAACTACCAACTATTTGTTGTAGACCTGTTTCCAAAGTTATTTTTTCTTTATTTTACTTCTGTAAAGTTATGGTTTGTCAGTCTTTAGTTTCAGTAAAAAACTTAATTGAAAGAAGAGCACAATTGATAAGGGAAATACCAGAAATGCTCATTGTTTGAGAAGAAAAGCATTTTTCCTAATAATTTCTACAAAAGTTAAGGACTTTCTTGTATTTTATTCCTCAGTGTTTCTTGCATACAATTGACAAATTTTTGTGTATTTTGTTTCAATATCAGCTGTTCCATTCTATTCAGAGAACGTGTATGGAGTTGCTGAAAGCAATTGAACTGTATCAAAAAAGGATTTGTTGTAAGTATGATCAAACACAGTAGTTAAAATTATAAGGTCTGCATTATGGAATCATTGAACAAGTGAAAAGGTAAAAATGAAAGTGGGGAACTACTAGTTTTATCCTATTTAAAAGTAAAGATGGTTATTTGTTTGAAGATTTCCCAGTTCTGACGTTTTATATATTGATATAATGCAGTGGTAGCAATAATGACTGGAGAAGGCTTTCTTTAATTTTTTTTTCCCACTACTTGCTTGACAAATTCAAGAGTGTCTTGTCTAGGAATTATAACCCCTTTCTAAACAGTTTTAGTGTTTTGCTTTTTTTAATTAGGATTGCTGATGAAGGGTTTTTGTCTTATTACTAGTTTTATAATTAAGTAATCTATGCTATTATGATGAATTTGATAATGCTGACTTGATTGTAAAAATCATACAGTAATTAGTGACAGTCATTAGTCAGACATGGGGGACCTAATTTGGAAAGTTTCAAACAGCAAATTGTATTAAATGTCCTCTAAAGGTTCTCTGCAGTCCATATTGTTTGATTTCTGACCTGACTCCTGCTATGAAATCAGTAAATTTTCCAATTGTATTTTCTCAAGGTTTTCATTTTTCTTTATCAAAAGAAAATCAGAGAGAATGTGTCAGAATCAGGAGGTAAAATTGAAATACAGAATAGTAGTGTATCAAGTTAAATAATTGACAGGTGAAATCTGATGGAAAGATTTGCATCAGATGCAGATGTTCATCTTCTACCAAAGAGTGCCGAGTCTGCATTGGAGTTGACTGTTGCCATTTTGGAAAAAGGCAAGAGGACTTCAGGAAATCTTCTTTTGTTGCTTTAGGCCATTCTCCCTCTTGATAGTCGACTGACATTGGTAGTATAGGAGATAGCTGCTTTAAAAGACAAAGAGATGAGGGCATCATGAAATGTTTTTGTAAGGTTCTCTGAGGTCCATGGTCCCAATTTAGAAGCAGTCAACAACTCAATGTAAAATCACTTCATCTTCCTGTTTAAAAAATTACCAGTTTCTTTGAGGTAGATGTGTTTCAGGTAGTCGAAATACAGTGTTTGAATTATAGAATGTTCAAGTTGTCAAGTAATCTTGCCAAGTAATTTGAAAGTAAATGTTCTTTAAAATGAAGTACTAGACTTGTCATGTGAAATTTTATGTAGTCAAGCATGAAGAATGGTTAGTAAGAGAAAAGCAGGTAAATGAGTTTTGGTTAGTACAACTTGGAATTAGCTTCAATAAAAGTATGCTATCACCTGAGGCAGTCCAAGTGATAAAAAAGAACTAAAAACCAACCTACCAAACCAGACAGAACCCAAAAAACCCAACACTGAAAGTTAACCGCAATCAAGATGTAATATAACCAACTCTTTTTTTTTTTTTTTTAAGAAAGAAATACTACATTTTTCCTGTTGTCTTTTTGTACTCATGGAATTTTGTAATTCTTGTTAAGTATATCAGCAAATGTCTCAAATGAATCAAGTCTTCTGTTTACTAAATGCAGGAATTCTGTGAAATTATTTATTTTTGCTTTGCTGCTTAGACCTAAAGTGACTTAAACTGTTTGATGTTAGGCCGGTTTTTAAGCTGTTAGGAACCAATTAAATAACATATTTGACAAATTATTTTTTGTTAGTTCTGTCTCAGGAAGAAAATGAATTGGGGAAATTTCTTCGATCACAGGGTTCTCAGGATAAAACAAGAGCAGGAAAAATGATGCAAGCTACAGGAAAGGCCCTCTGCTTTTCTTCTCAGCAAAGGTATATGGGTCAACATTTGTGTCTGATTTGCATAGTACGTGTGATAATGGTAGTTGATTCACCAATGTCATCATTAATTTGGCTGTTTGAAATGTTTGAGGAACCAATTGATAGGAGAATTGTTGACAAAATGTGCTGTAATATTGGCAATATTAGTGACTTCTTGAATTTTTCCTGATGCTGCTTTTTGTCCATAGACCTGCTATGTCTATCTTCAGATCCCCTGCCTGTGCCTGTTCAGCTCAGTAGCTCTAAGACTGTACTGGAGCATCTCCATAGCTTCTCCAACAGCAGGGTTGTAAAGGAGTTGATGTCAGATCTTCTCCTGCTTGGCACCAGTTCTCACTCTGCAGAGAAGTGCTGCAGCAAGCTCACTGTGGAGGTGTCTGGTTCCTGCAAGGGAGGGAATGAGTAAGGGAATACTTTTTTCTGGGCCATCAAGCCTCATACCTCAACTAGATAGATGAGAAAGAAGGAGTCTGAATGCCATCTTCTGCTTGAACTTTACACTAAAGTTCCCCTGAGACAAGATCCTAGATCCCCACAGAGCTCATGTAGGTTGTGCAGGGGCAAGTAAAAGGCAAGGAATCCAGATGGACACACAAGCACACTAACACCTGCTGTTAACCAGAGTCCTTAATGTGTCACTGACCTAGTGTTTGCTCTAGGAATTTAAAAGTAACATTACATGATGTCATTGTAAGTATTGTGATGCTCTTTTTCACAGCATTAGGACTATGAAAGGATGAAAATCACCATCACTCACAAAGGAAAATTCTATTCCATTATGTTTTACAGGATTTTGGAGGGCTTTTAACTACTATGATACTTTCTGACTTTATCTTAACAGTGCAGTTGTTTGGCTCAAAATGAAGCATAGCATACAAAGCACTGAGAATTTCATATGTTTATTATCTTGGGCTAGAGTTTGGTCATTAGCACCTCCAGTAGCAGTCATGATTGGGATCATTAAGGCACTTGTAAGGCACCTTTGAGCAAAAGTGCTGATGGCTTGCTCCTTTATGAAGCGTAACTGTTAATAGAAATCTCAACGCATATCTCCATAAACTAAACTTTCTTTCGGATATCTGGGTAAGAATTTGTGGAATGAGAAAACATTGTGGGGAAAAAAAAAAAAAAAAAAACAAGTCACATTAAATTCACATGTTATTATAGTTCTGGCCCAGTACATTTTTAAGGCATCGTTTCAAATAAATTCACATTAAAAAAAAATAATTGTCTTTCTTCTTTTGAGCTATCCTCAAACTCTTGTTGAAGTTGGGACTCATTTATGTTTCATGCTCATAGCTAGCTCATTAGCTGGAGATCAAGACAACATATCTTGGGGTACTGGAGCCAAAATTAGAAATTCTCTTATGCCAAGGGACTTCCTTGTGCATTAAACTATCTCTCTGCTGGTTTGGGGCTGATTGAACCCATTCCAGTGAGGTGCTGCTGGAAACCAAGAAGGAAGCAGAAGCAGCAGGAGGAAACAAAGCAAAAGGAATAATCCTCTCTGATGTTGAGATCCCATTAGGAGCTGAAGTTATGGCATAGGGAGGACAACAGTGTCCCCTACTGCCTTTCCAAAGTGTGGTTGAAAGAAGAAACATTTAGGTAAATGTCTAAATCTTCCAAAAGAAAAGGTCATGTCCTTCAAAGAAATTGTTCCAGTTACTAAAAAAAACCAAAAAAAAAACCCCAAAAAACCACAAAGAAAAACTCTAATAATTATCCACCTGACAGATGGATAATTATTTATTACATTTACATTTGAAGACTTGAAGGGCTAATAGAAGTACTTTTTGTGATGTTTAGCATGACATTCCTGTTACATCTGTAATACTTTTCCAGTAATAAGATACCTTGGGTATATTTTTATAGTTGCTAAATGAAACTTGGGAAGAGGAATGGTAATAACACGCAAGTGGTCAAACTAAAATACTTAGGCACAGTAGAAGGAGTTTCTTTTCCACTCAGATGTGTAATTGAAAAGTTGCTATTTGAACAGAAGAGTTGCAAGCAATATTCATTCAAAATTATTCTGTTTCATGTGTACCTCCAACCATGTGGTAGAATCATCTGAACGTGCACTGGCACTTAAGTGAACTGTGCTGGCTGTGTATGTTTTTTTTGAATGCTAGTAAACTGTCAGGAGTTGTATTAATCCTTTGTGGAACAACATGTTTAACATGCTCCTCTCCTTCCCCTCTTTGCTTCATGCCTTCCCCCAGGTTAGCACTCCGTGCCCCTCTCAGTAGATTGTATCAAGAAGTGGAGACTTTCAGATACAGGGCCATCTCAGACACATGGCTGACAGTGAACAGGATGGAGCAGTATCGGACTGAATACAGAGGAGCTCTGCTCTGGATGAAAGATGTGTCTCAGGAGCTGGATCCAGATCTTTATAAGCAGATGGAAAAGTTCAGGAAGGTAGGAAGTTTCTTAGAAGGGATTGCCTAATGAATGACAATGAAGTATGGTTTTGATTCTTCCAAGGAGGGCATAATTAAGAAGCAATAAGGATGCCATTTATCCTAACCTCTTCTTTGTGGGCTGTAAGGAAAGGCATTTTTAGTAGTATATTCAACTTCAGCATACATCTTGATAATTTAAATAATATATATATTTTTGAAGAAGATTATCTAATTTTGAATACTTAGTGGTGATGCCTGAATGACTAACAGAGGAAGACATGTCTGCTGTCAGAGGGGGAAGGGAATATTAATTTTTGCAACTAAAAAACAATAACAGAAGTGCTCTACCTAATTTATCTGCTGCTAAAGTTTGAGGGCAGTTAAAGACCAAGATTTTCAAAATTCGCTATTGTTGGATTTTGGGGAGGAGCTGCAAATCTGGAATTTATTTTTAGGTTCCTGATGCAGTTGAGTGTGATTCTTTGGCAACTGCTAAGCACTAAACCTGCTAAGGAGGCATTCTCCGTAAATAGCCTTCATTCAGTGTCACTCAAGTTTGCTAAACTCCTCCCCTCCAAAAAGACTTGCAAAATCACAAGTCCTAGGTGGTAGGCTGCAATTTTGCTACCAGGTGAGAGTATAGAATTTATTTAGGCTGGTCCTGTCACAGTTCAGGAATGCACATGAGACTTCACATTTTCTAGTGAGGCCCTAGAGCCAAGTTTGTTAAAAGTCTATAATGTTCACAGTTGGCTGTTTATAGATGCTGCCTATCAGGAAGACTTAGGATCTTGGGTATAACCAAGTGGCTCATGCTTTGAGTAAAGGCAGTAAAAAAATTTACAGAAATTGTGTCATAATTGAAAGCAGAGGTCTAATAACAGAAACTGTATTAAAGTGTATGTGTATATATGGATGTGGCTTAGAGATAGGTAATGTATAAAAGAGAAAATCCTGTTAATTGATGGCTTAAGCAGTCTGTAACTGAAAGTGCTTGAAGATAAAAGGTATATAATTGTGGATTTTAAAAGCTTGACTAAACCATCCTAACAGGAAAGGACTGGCATGCATCTAACTATGCTATTTTTTGTAAACCAAAGTGGTGACAATAACAATTAAGAAAGGGATAGAACAAATAGTGCCCCAGTTAGTCATCTAATCTTTATTTAATACTTCAGTACAGGGTATTCCTGTAAGTGTTGTGGCACCAGACATATATTTTATTATGCCCTATGGGAAATGTTTGTAATGGCAAGTTCTTGCAGGTAAAATAATTGGTGTGGTCTTGGCCTCAGCTGATTGCTTATGTACATTGTTTGATTTATTAGGAAAACGCTTAAAAATGGAATGTTAGAATGAATAAAGCAGTACTGGTAATAGAAAACTGATTTATAGCTTTCTTGCTAAACAAGTGCCATGGAAAGCATAAATTATATAAATGGCAAAGTAATTAAAATAACATATGGTTTGTGCAGTGAGCTGCTGTAGATAAAAACTAGATGTGAAATTTTGGACATCTTGAGTTGCTGTGCTTCAAGGTCAGCAAAAAAAAGATTTTTTTTAAGTTCTTACATAATTTAGTAGCAAAAATTTGGAAATACTAAGTATTTTAAAATATTTCTAGATCTGAAATAAATTACATTCTGAGATAAAAAAATAAAAGTACATTCTAAAATTCTGTATCATGATCTCAAATAGTTAAAAAAACAAATTTGAAAGTCTTCTGAACATTTCTCTTGTCCAACTGGCTGTCGACTGAAAACCTTTCAGTTCACATTGTAATGCAGGGAACAAAAAGCTCTACATTTTGTAGCCAACAAAGCAAAGAAATGCCCCTGGTGTCCACTTTCCCACATTTCCCATCTGTGCAACAGGCATATCAAGCTAGTCTTTGAAGATTTAATACTTACAGAAAGTAAACTTTTTGGTTTTTAATCGGGGGAAAAAAATACTGAAGTAAAATCCACAAGCGTAATGTTCCTAGGTAGCTGTTTCTGAGCAAAATCTAAGTTTCTTTTTAGTTCTTTACAAAAATTAATGGTGGATTCTGTAGTTCTAAATAATTAGAGGAGTTTTTATTGTCTTTTTTTTTCTATTTTTGCTTGCAGATCTTAATTGTGCCATAGTGTGGCAGTGTAATGCTGAGGTTTAAGGGCTTATTTTGGATCTGTAACAATTTAAGAATTTTGTGTTGAGAAAGATGTTATAATTACTCACGTAAGTTTTTTGGTTCTTAAATATACCATTGCCAGAGAGAAGCATTTTGAGCTGGAGCTGCATATTGAATGATATACCATCAAGTAATTAGGGAAGCTAATCCTGTCAGAGCACTTGAAAGAAAGTTTTCTTCAGACTTCTGATTGTAAAAATGCAAAGTATTACTTAAGTAAACGCTTTTTGGTTTTTTTTTTTATTTCTAGTAAACAGTGCTGGTTTAATGATCTTTAATGCAGCTAGTACATCAGCAGTATTTATATCATTTAGTTAAAGAACTGTTTTTCAAGTATGTAGCCTTTTATAATGTAATCCTTAATGTATCATTATGTATACAGATACGGTACTTGTTTTTGGACACCAAAGCTAAATCAATCCAGATGGGGTTTTCATACCTTCCCTCAGAATAGCTCAGGCTAAAAGATCAATAGTTGAGTCAGTATTTTCAGAGCTGATAAAATCTGAGTTTAAACACTGACATTTTTGTAGCTCTCTTTCAAAACAATGAGGTACTTGAAAGAATTTTCTGGTGCTGTTCTTAAGGCGTCAGTCTAAGTATGCAAGACCCAGCAACACTACCCCTTTCAGAGTGTCTCAGAGCGCTGCAGAGCAGCCTTTTTACATTGTTGTTTGAAGATAGCTATGTAATTGTAGCTACTTGAGTCAAACTAAGGAAATAGGTATTTACTTTTCCCTGCAGAGGTCTATAAATGCTATGTAACTTTTTTTTTTTTTTTTTTTTCTATTAGCAGTTTTTATGAACAGTCCAGTGCTGTTCTGGTTGCAGAGGTCTTCCATCCCAAGTTCAGAGTTTGAAGTGTTCCTTGAGAGCATCTAAACAGTGCTGTGATATATAGAAGAATGTTAATAAGCTAATATCCCTTTACCAAATTCTTCACACTGATCAGGTTTTTAAAGTTCTTAAATCTGGTCTCTTATCTGTCTGGAGAGACTGTACACTATAACATGAACTGTGCTGTGATGTTGTAAAAATACAGACCAAATGGCCCAAGTGCTGGTGTCCTTCTTCCAGCTCTGGAAAGGTTAAGCTTTTCCATGCATTTTCTGAGCAGGAATGCAGCAGTGTGTAGGGATAAACTGAGACCGGGACACAGTCTTCCATATACAGCCTTCAGGACACAGGACAGTGCTGTTCAATTTTACTTGGCTGTGCTGTCTCATGTACAGTTCAATACAGACTTTCTCATCAAATCTGTACATTTCAGTGCCATCCCTAACAAATAAAACGTGAGAGCTGAAAAAAATTGTCATGCTGACCTTCAAACTAGCTATGAGAAAATGACAATCTGTGGCATGATAGGTTGTTTATCATGCTACATTGATAAAGCAGATTAATCCCTTCTATATTTGTTTATTGCTTCCATCGTTCTCATACTCCTCTGCTCCTGCTTCATTCTGAGGCTTGAACCAAAGCTGGGGTATCTTTGTAAACACCCAGTGACCATGCTGAGCTCCCCAAGACAGGCTGCACTGCACCTTACCACCCAGCTCTCCCTTTGCGTGCAGATGTTGAGAACTTGCAAGCTAGAAGCTGAATTGTTTGGATACATTTTATTTCCAGTTCTTTCTGGCTATAGTCCTTTATATACTTGAAAGAAAATTAATGCCCTTAAATGTCATTTTAAAGACAAACCTGTCAAGAGAAAAGTAAAGCGGGAAGAAAGAAGGTTCAATAAGAAGAGCTCAAAATGACATAACAATGACTTAAACTGCTGTTGTTATAAATGTACCAATATAGGGAGTGGCTGACCTGTGCAAGCTTTCCTTGAATATATTTTATTTCTTGGAAGTCAAGACTTCTGTGGATAGATGGGAAATAATGAAGATATAAATAAATCTATTGATTAAAAGGTCATAAGGGAATCACTGACTATATGTATTCATTGTAAAGGTCTCAGCAAGTATGGCTCAGATGCATCTGCTGCAGCCTGTCAGGAAGGCTCAGGACCTACAACTCTCTTCCCCTGCTGTCCCTTTGCCTGTTAGCACTGCTGGGCATGAGGGCATTCTGGCTTGTGTGATGATGAAGGTGTTGTACCACATTGCAGCATCATCTGCTGCTCCCCTATCCATTAACAACTGGTGCTAACAGCCCAGCAAACCTAAAGGCACTTTGGAAATGTACTGATATTGTTTTAATTTTTTTTAAGTTCTCTGTTACTTTTGAAAACTCTTGGAGATTTCAAAAAATGCAAAAAGCCTACTGAAGGAGAAAAACCAAATATGAAGCTGATCTTTGACGTAAGGACAGACTTGGCAGTTGCCATCCTTGGGAACTAAATTTCAGTTTCTGGTAAAAATAAAGTGAAAAGGAAATCTGTAGGCATTTAGAAGCTAGCAAACCAAAGAGCAAGTAAAAACAGAGGTTTATAAATAACATGATGGTGTTTTTTACATTTTTGCATTTTTAGTCAAATTGTTCTTTTAATGGAAAACAAATTGCAAATCTGTACTGTTGCAGTTCCTTATGAGTGATTACAGGAAAAGTGAATTTAACTTTACTAGAAAAATAAGAGCTCTCAGGAGCTGAGAGTTGAGAATATTGACCAAAGAACACTAAACAAAGTTTCAGAGGATCATAGAATTTAAAGATGGAAAACAACTTAAAGATCAATTAAACTCTCTTCCTGCCAGAACAAAATCTGTACATCTCTAATATATTTTCCAAGTATTTTTCTATATCTAATAAAACAATTGATTTGAGGGTGACCCTCTTAGAAGTTTGGTGGTGGTGTTTGTTGGTCATGTTCTAGTTGAATTATTAAAAGCCAACCAAGAGAAAATATGCTAATGCTATTTGCATCTGCAGATGATATTAAGCTGGAAAATCTTTCCGTTTTCAAACAGCAAAGTGCGCCAGGATCTTAAAGAAAAATATCTTTGGCCATAGCAGTCACAATGGTGTAAATAAAAGACTCTGTAAGTTGTCATAGTTACAAGTAGCAGTATAACTGATGCATGTTTAGAGCCAGCTAGGGTAGTCACTGTTGACCAACCTTGGGTTTTAAAAATTAACAAAAACAACACTAAAAAAAAGTTTTAGACAGTAGCCATCTCTGTTTGATTTTAGGTGATACTTTCCAATTAAATTCCAACTCCATCTGAAAAACTTTAAGCACTTTTATCTTGAGGTGACAATAATATAGGCCCCTGCATGTGAGAGAGCACATGTTGGTGTTTGTGCTCTGGAGGTGTCAGAAAGGTCTGACTTGCTTCAGTAGACTGTATGCTGGGTATGAGATGTGTGGCACTGCGATGTGAAAAAAGAATGGTGGCTTTCTTAATACCTGCTAGGAATCTGGGATAGTAAAGCCTCTGACATTAATAGATATGATTTTTATCAGCCTTGGTTCAAAATCTTCCTTTAAAAAAACAAAACAACCCCACACCTGTTCTCTTCAGTGATTCGGATTGATGCTGCTGCTTACTAGAAAAATAGGTGAACTTCCAGGAGATGCAATAATACTCTCTGCAAGGTAGCTGTGTCTCCTCTAAAATGAGTAAAATGGTGTCAAACTGCACTCTGAGATCCACATCTTAGTGTAGCAATGTGATAGCAGAGATAAAGATAACAGCTCACTCTTATGATATGATGATAAGCAGCACCCACACATATCACTTCTTGTGGCATACCTGTGCCATCAAGGGTAGGTTTGGTTTCATTCTGGTAGGGAATAGCAGTCAGAGTAGGGGTTTTGAAGTCAGGTTTTTAAGTATAAAAGTATATGGTGTTGGAAACACTAAATTTAGTGATTTACCAAGAAATTAGGGTAGTGAAAGACAAAGCATATAAAAAGTACTTTTCAATCAAAATTGCAGTTGTTGCTTTGTGATTATTGCATCTCCCTGTAAAAGTAGATGGCGTTCCAGTGCTGAGCATTTTATCTTTGAGGAGTCTCTTCTATAATGTTCTTTCCAGCTTCTCCAATATCATATTTAGTAACATTTCGCAGAGAAACCAAAACATTAACGAGATATCTCACATACAAAATGCCCAAGCATTTTTAGGCAGTTAGGAAAGATATACCTCTTTTGAAAACGTAACCTTTAGGGCAAATGTTCTTCACTGTAAAAGCATTTTATAGTCTTACAACTTTAAATTACCATTTCAAGTACCATTTGTAAGACTCAGAGTACATAATGATACAAAATCAATAATTTTCTGAAGCCATTTCATGTGTATTAAATATCACTGATGACTGTTACTGAGTTAAAAGCAAAGTAACAATGTGTGATGGAGATGCCCTTTTAAAGCATAATAACACTATGCCACTTAAAAAGAGAAACAGACTTCTTGGAACAGATTACATCATCTTTAGAGGTATTGCTTGTAGAATATGGTTGCTTCCAGAGATTAATGCTTACCCTTGAGAAATGGTTCATCATCTGTTCAGTTATTTTTACAAAAGAAGAGTTTGAAGTGAGACTCTGAAAAGTGGCGTTAAAGTAAAATAAAATTAGTCTGCTAATTAGTCTTCTAGACTACAGATACGGTATAGTTTTTTAACAACTTTGTTTCGTGTAACCTTGTTGAAATCAAAAAAGGTAGATTTGGCTTATTAGTACATTTTCAAACTTTATGTTGAGAAAAGGTAGGCAGGCACATCCTAAAACTTTCTGTTCATCTAAATAACAGAATAAAAAATGTTTCAACAGAGTACAATAAATCTTCTAAAAAAAATCAGTGATGTAAATCAATAGCCTTAACTTTTATGTAATAATTGGTTTTGGTCCCAGTATTAAAAAGACTCTCTCAAACATGGTGTGATAAAATTTAAACTCCGGGAATTTTCTCATGCCTAATAATTATAGGAATGTGTATATATTGAATTTAATATTGGATTTAAAAAAATACAGAAACAGAACAAAATTACCTGAAATATTATTCTGAAAATGGGAAAGAAAAGTTGATTGCCTAGACACTTTCTGTTGCTCACATCAAAACTCAAACCCTGCAAGCTGGTCTATGTGGGCAAAGCTTGTTACCCATGTGGATCATTTTGTGAATTCAGAACCTAAATGAAGTGTAAAAAATATGACCAGAGTAGGCTGTGAAAAGAGAAATGAGATTTGGAAAATTCCCTCAGCCTTAATAATCTGAAAAGGCTAGGAGGATAGCTAAAGAAATATTTTTAAAAAATAAATGAAATACAGATGTGACTGAACTGAGAGAATTCTGCAGAAGTGAAGAATAAACAGGAAGGGGAATACAGCTGTTGGGGAAAACATTGTTTACACAAGAGAACCAAGCTTTTCTATAGTCGCCACTGCCCAGGAATTCTTCTTATACTTTCCTAAAATGCTTGGGCACATGCATAATGTAGTCCATCTGCTTTGACTTCATAAGGCCTTAGCTGTTCAGTTGCATGTTGCATAGGCTCTGAACGATTAAAAAGATGCTGTGTTTGATTTTTCTCCTTCACATAATGAAACCAAATTAGATAGGATTAAAAAAAAAAAACCAACAAACAAAAAGGTAGTGTTCTAACCAAAAAAATGGCAAATACACCACCATCTCTGATTCAGGGTTGTGCCTGAGCCCTGCTTAGATTTCACATGTTGTTTCATCTGTAAGAGCACACTGTGAAGTCTGAAAAGCACCACAAAAAGATTTGTATCTTTTTTATAAATCTGTACTCTTTCAGAGTTTGTGTCTTCACAAAATATAATTAAATTGTTTTGATGGAAACATGCCATGCTTATTGATATATTAGATGCCAACCAGGAATAGCAATAACAATGCATGGGATTATTTACAACAGACTTTGTGTTACAAATGAATCGTGATTATTTGTGGGTGCCATTTTATATTCTGTGCTGAAAGTTAAATAGAAAATGAAACACAAAACCTTGGCTTACAGGACTTCTGCATTAGCACTGTAAACAGGGTGGCTTTGCACTCAGGACAGTGAGAGCATCTGGGCACTGAATATTAAACGAACTTGGTAATCATGTTGATTTTGTAAAAGGTGTCTTTCTTAATGTTGGTGTCACATCTAGCTAGGATTTGCAATATGTGTCAGTGCCATTCCCTTGCAGTTTGTACATCTGTTCGTGCCACTGCCCTTTGCAATGGCTAAGGAGATCATACAGGCCAGCTCACTGTTTTACAGTGAGCTTTCAATGGGGATATTGTTACTGCACCTGAATTTGAGCTTTTCAAGTCCCTTTATTTAATTCCAGTGTATTCACTCCTCTCATCTGCCTCTGCAGAGGAGACGCGGATTCAAGTAACAATCTTGCTCAGGCCTTGAAGAATTTAATTTGGATGCAAAGAAATTAAAAATATTAATTATATTTTTCCCTATGAGGACACTGTACCTGAAGGAGTCAAGAAGACCTCCAAATTATCTGCATTATCTAAGATAAACTGAATTGTATAATTACTATATTAATACAGTCATGGGTATAGTAGACGTGTTAGTTTAAAGAATATTGTAATATAGCATAACATCACCTCTGGTCTTCAGTGTTCAAAAGCAGTAATTACCTGTCTCAGTTTCCTGCAGGGGCTGACTGTTTAATTGCTCTCCACTTGCCAGCATTTCCCCCTGTACCATGTGTGGCAACCATCCTTTGCTCTCAGGTGTTCTAACGTGATTAACACAAGTGAGTTATGATAAGCTCAGCAATTCTCAGCACATGTAACGCTCAGTCCAGGTTATGCCTGCTTTAGAGCTATATGTGATCTTTCAAACCCGAAACCACCATATTATTTCTTCATTTTTGCAATTTATCTTGGTTGGCCTGCTTCTTGCTACTAATCTTTACAATAATTTTTAGCAACTCATAGACTTGGATCATACCAATAAAATGTGACTCTGTTTTCAGACTATACATAGTTATTTGCATCTATGCAAAGTACTGTTGGCTTTTTATGAACTCCCTTAAGAGTCATTTCAGGAGAGGAGAGTTCAGTAGTTTTCAGGACCATATTCTTCCCTGAAGAGGATGTTTGTCCATGCATGAAAATATGCACCTGTCTGTAAATTGGGAGGGTGCGTCCAAGCGTGCTGTGGTGGCAATGACTCATGTCTGCAGAGTGACAGATGTATGTTCCCTACTGGAACTGCATTTGGGGCTCATAATGTAAAGTCTATCCCCAAACTCTGAAATACTGCTGTTTAGATGAATGCCATTCTGTATTCAATTTAAGAGTTTGCTGATCATTAATATTTTTTTGTATGTTCTTACTTCAAGGTCCCTGTCAGTGTCGACAAGTGTTTTTTGGTCTTTTTTTTTCTTTCAGCCTGGTAAACCACACATTCGGGGTTTGACCAGTGCTGAAACTCATTACCAACAGAAAGCTGAAGCATGTATTTAAAAGGCTTCTTAAAGCAGAAGAAAAGCAGATGTTTTAACAAGGCTAGAAGTTCATACTTATTGCCTTCCTTTCATTTAAATTGCCATTTCATGTTTGTTCCCTTTTTAAAATAATTTGCACATTGATCTAAGCTGTAAAAATGAATACAATGGTTGTGAGGAAGCCATCCATATTAATAGTTTCAGGAACGTGACGTGTTCTCTGCTCTCTGGTAATCTGAGAGCAGCCAGGAGGTACAAGCTCTGAGAGGTGGAGCTGCTTTCATACACAGTTTATGCCTGTAATGACCCTGTGTGAATGAGTTGGGAGGAGAGGCTGTGTGCACTCCAGCTCTCAGCTGTCACATATCTCACTGCATTAAAACTCCCTCCTTTGGTACAGTTTGAAGTTAAACATATTGACCATAAGTTTGTCTCTATACTGGATAAAAGAGGAGGAGAGGCCTCATGCAGCCAGCAGAAATGTCAGCTGGGTTGCTGCTGCTGGCTGTATCTCTTTATTTGCCCATGAACCTTTCTTGGGAACACAGGCTACAGCTTTTTGGATCAAAGCTGCTGAGGCCAGGTTCTGTCCTGCAATGGAGCGTGGACACATTCATTTGGAGTTGATCTATTTCTGCACAGGAGAAGAGAAGTTGCAGGAGATAGAGAAGTTGCTTTGCCACATGTAAGGAGTATGGGGCTATGTATTTGAAGAGTAAGGGAAGATTTTTTGAAGGGCAAAGATAGGAGTATGTATGACCTGTTTTCTGGGGAAAATGTGTGGCTGTGCAGAGATGCTGCTTTTCTGAAAGGTGATGCCTAGATGGAGCTGACCTGGTGCAGAACTCTGTAATCATTCACTGCGTTTTCAACGTAGCATCTGTCTATTTAGCTTAAAAATGCATTTTCCCAAACTTAAATTCAAGTCAGCGATTTCTAATTTGAAATAAGTCTTGTGTAAACACACTTAACATCTGTTTAATTCAAAATTTTTGTTAAAAGAGCTTAGCAAACTTGCAGAAAAGTTGCATATCTCTGTTTCTTGGGGTGTGAGCTCAAAAGCTCTTGAATGTTTTAAAATGGGGCAACTCAGGAATGGTTTTTTGCTTTGCCTGAATTTTTATGTTGTGATGTGATCATAACTTTGATAATGACTCTGAGTGCAGTTCTGAAAAACTGAAGATTGTTGTTGTTTTCATCTTCTTAACTTTAACAGACTGTCCTTCATTTTACAGTAAATAGTGGTTGGAATTCCAGAAGCAGTCCACATCATGTATTTGAGAGTCAGTTGCATGCTGTATTTGATAGATTTTTTTTTAAACTGAGGTATTTTCTGTGAATATTTCTTTGTATATTTTGTTGTAATGGTTTTATTTTAAGCAGTTGGATTCACAATCTGGGTCTGCACTGTGTGTTCTATTTGTGAAAGCTGTTGTGAGTCTTTAAGTTAAAGACTCTGGTTTTTGGCTGGATGAACTTGCTGGACTGTGGATGTAATTTTGATCAGGGCTGTGTCCAGCTGCTGGACAAGTGGAGGGATTCTGTAGAGGCGTTGCTCTCCCCAAGTGCCACGTTGTGCCTGACTCTACTTGGCCATGCTAGAGGGGCAAAAATCAGGGAGGAGGAGGAGGAAAATACCACCTTAATTCCTGGTAATTCCTTAGAAAAAAACTTCAGAGGTTTTCTGTTGCTGTTGAGCTGTACGGTTCAACTTGTGGTGTTTGGGTTTTGTTTTTTTTCCTATGAAGGGACTAAATTACTTTTTAATAATGGAGGAGGAAGTATATGTCTGTTGCTTTAGGGCAGCTGTTCAGAATGTTGTTATTTAGTACAGATCACTGTATTGCTTGCCACAAATAATTTTCATGTCTCAGAGAAATTTAATTTGGATATAACAAAACTTTGCAGCTTCTAAGAGGTGTTTGGATCTATGTCTTTGCAATACTATAATAGTGAGAGTAGGGAAGAAAATATGCCAAATTTGCATCAAAAAAGGTTAAAACAGGCAAGGAAAAAACACATTCTCTTAAGACATCTAAAATTAGAATATCTTGTTGGTTAAATAGCAGAGCAACTTTTTTCATATAAATTTAGAGAACATGTAGTTGATGGGCCTGTTCTGTTGAACTGCCTAATCCAAAAGCAGGGCTGTTTCAACAATATTTATTTTTACCAAACTACCCCCTAAAAAATAGAGGGAAAAATTAGTTAGAAATGCATTTCCCACAGGTTTCGTGTAGACAATAGCACTGTTTAGTATTCCAGCCCTCATCTAAATACCATACTGAGTAACCAGTTCACTTGGCAGACAACCCTCTGCAAAGAAGAGAGGAGATTTGTGGTGGATGTTGAAAGATAAGGTAGGCCTGTCCAGGTAAATCCTGTAGGTTTTGGCAATTAATTTCCAAAACTCAAACCTAAAGTCTTAACGTATATGTAGATATTTTTCAAGGGAGTACAAAATTTTTTGAAAGATCTGATCTTCTCTCCATACTGTGGTTGTAACTGTAGAAATGTTGGAGCACCTCAAAATTGCCCCCACCCCTTCTTCTGGTGAATCTGTGTGAATGTAAAGCTTGCATTCTGTCATACAGTTACATTATGTGAAGCATTTCCATGGGATTTGTTAAATAAACATGTTTGGGCATAGGCAGTGCTCGAATGTGCTCTGGCACCTCTAACAGTTAAAAAATTCTGTAATAGCTCATGATTTTGAATTTTTGTAGTAGAAAATCTGCAGTTACACGGGTGTTATGTTGGAAAAGCTAATTTGAAGTATCTGTGCTACCTTAGACCACAGAACAGAGAGTTCTTCTGGCATATAAGAGGATGCTGTGCTGGTCTGAATCCAGCAGAACAAACTCTCAAACTCTCCTTAACTTGCGACTGTGCCTCAGGGTTACTTCATTCTTCAGACAAAAATCCACTCTCTGTGCATCGTCTTTCTTCACTGGTGTCCAATGGTAGCAGCTAGGGAGCTGCATAGAGCAAATACACAGTGGTGTTTTCTTTTAGTACTCTGACCTGTGGAGACATCGCAGGACATAGGGTTTGTTTTCCTGTAGAATTGTCCAGTTGCGTTTTGAACCAAGATAAATTCTGGCCATCCCCAATGCATAGCTGTGATCAAAGACCTGCCTTGCAGACACAGATGTTGTGTAAAGATCACCTCACCTCATTTTGTGTTCAGTATAATGCTCTCTGGTTCCTGTGTTAGCTGAAGTCTCATCTTAACAGGTTTTGTATCTGTGATATGACGGCCTTCCATCATACTCCTCCTTACTCTTTTTTTTTCTGGCCTGACAAACCCTCATCTATCATTCTTTTTACATAAACTAATTTACATATTTGGTCAAAAATTTATCATTGCTTGCCTTTTTTTCCCCATTGCTAAGCCTGAACTGATCTGTGTTTACAGATCCAACTTGGCTTTCAGTTGAAGAAAAATGCAGAGTGAAAAGTCATGTCCCTGTGTAATA
The DNA here is from genome assembly GCA_039654755.1 of Calcarius lapponicus. Classification (NCBI taxonomy): domain Eukaryota; kingdom Metazoa; phylum Chordata; class Aves; order Passeriformes; family Fringillidae; genus Calcarius; species Calcarius lapponicus. The sequence goes on along the minus strand of CM077464.1, from coordinate 27,372,652 downwards.
TTTATGGAATCACATGCATAAAGTGTGAGGAAGTTCTCATTTTTTCCCCATCCTTAAAGAGACACAAGAGACTTGAAAAAGGTACATTATAAAACAGCAGGAATAAACACAAGGCTGGGAAGGAAGTGAGGCAGTAGGAAAAAAAGAGAGAAAGGAGTAAGATAAATGTCTATGTGTTTGCATAAAGGAGAGAGGGAGAGCTATTCAGTTTCTGTGATAGCCATCATTGAATATATCAGAAGATGGTACAACCAACCTTTGTTTTTTGGAGAGGAAAAAAGGAAGAATATTTCAAGCCAGCCATAACCTTATATCCTCACAGGGTTCTGAGAATTACTCACATCTGCTTTCAGTGGTTGTGAAGTAAGCAGCTCTGGCCATGGTTTACTCATTACTGCCAGGCTGGAGTTGCATGGTGTGTGAGCCAACAGGCTGAAGGCAGTAAAATTTTTACAGGCCAAATACTGAAAAACTGAAGAGGGAAATGTGGCATAAATATGACACAAAGACCAAATTTCATATACTCCTGGAATAAAAAATCCACAGAGATCCTGGTGTATATCCATGGTCTGGCACTTTGATAGATATTTTTATATCTTTTAGAAAAAATCCTTTGTTGGGATTTAAAAGTAGTAGTAGTAGTTAATTCAGTGTACCTAACAACATATTTTCCTACCTTAGGTTTTTCTCTTGCTGTTAAAGTAGAAATTGCATCAAAGCTCATTAAGCACGTTGCTCCTTAACATGGCATTCTCCTTGACCCTGACTATAGACATGAATTTCAAACAGGAAGAAAAACACATGCCTCTTACCCAAAGTAATGAGAGGATAATAACAGAGCTAAAAATTAGGGCAAAGTCACACAGGCAGGAGAAAATAAAAGCATGAGGCTCTATGGTCAAAGAAGAGAACAGAGAATGGTAGTTGTACTTCATCTGTGATATATTTGTATCCTGAGTACAACAGTTGCCTCATCTTCAGTGACTGGAGATGCGAACAACAAAACTGTATCTTTGAAGTGCTAGATTAAAGAGTTATTTTGTGTATTTAATCACAATTTCATCTCTTTTGTATATTTAATTCTTTTCTCCCAGCAGCAAACTGCTAATTGCAGCTCTGCAACTACAGTTGAAAGCTTTTAGCAAGAGGTTTTTTTTGAAGATCTTATGTAAAGATGGAGCTTAGCTGTAAGCCAGTGGTGTCTCTTGGTGTAGTTTGAGCAAGCACAGATCACAGTCCACATCTCTGGATTGAAAACCTGGACAGGAGAGTATCAAAAGTATAAGATGTGATACAGAGACTAGGGGAAGCTACTTAAGATGAGGTGTTTTGAAGTCAATCTGTCTCATTTAACAAAGACAAGATGAAAATTGGTTAGACCATGATTCGTAAGCTGCTGAGGCTCCTCAGTCTTTTCATCAGGATTCTTTTTCAAGAATCATGGCTTGGAAGCTTGTACTGGATGAATTAAAAGGGTAAATAAGGCACACATTCAAATACTTATGGTTACTATTAGCAACAAAGGAAATAATTTTCTGGATGTCATTTAGGTTAGGATTTATCAACCATAACTTAGACATTTGCTCTGTAGATGTCTACACCTAAATGGATCAATGAGAGTTCCCTTTATAGTCCAGTAGAGAGAAACAGGGTACTATGAAGTGAATTCTAGTGTCAGTTGTTTGTGTTTGCCAGATTTCCATCCACTGACACAGGCACAAGGTATAGAGGTGGATGTCAAGGCCTGAGCTAGGCACACCTAGCATACTTTGGTGGGTGGAAAGGCATGCCTGAGGGCAAGTGCAAGAGTAGTGTCTTGTGATGTTCATCTGCTGGTTTGTACTGCCTTTAACCTCTCTGATGAAATATATAGCAGCTCTCCAGCAAGGCTTTTCTGGAAGGCCTGTGGAGCTTCCCAAAGCCGGCTTAGGTACGAGTGACCAAGGGGATAGGTGTGTGCATAGGGACAAATTCTGGTAAAAACTGAGCCAAGATAGTGATAACAACTTTGATGAGTCATAATCTTGAGGCTCTCCTCAAGAACTGCCATAGACCATGTTCTAATAGGACATTTGAAAATCATAAAATTGGAGAAAATATGACATATTTTGGTGCTTTTTGGAGTTTTGCTATCCACAGATACGAAGTTTTTCTAATAAAATGTTTTTAACATACCAAAAATAGTAAATTAAGTAAATTGTAGCAGCTTTGAATGACAGAGTTGCTGGGTTAAAGGGAATAACATTTTGGTTATAATGTGACTTTTTACTATTTTTTTTTATTAGGCCTCTTCTTTGTAGCATAAGGAGAGCAGAATGCATGTTTAAGTCATGGAGATTGGATGGTTCTGGCTAGAATAAAAAATGTCAGCATTAAATGAAAAAAACCTTTTAATCAACTTACACTGATTTTATGGTCATTCTGTTTGTCGAGAGTTGATGATTCTTACTGAGTTTTCTGGCCGAGAGACATGATCTGGTCCCAGTAAATAGAGGGAAATGCTGCTACTGTTATACTAACCCATGTTAAAATGAATTTGTCTATATTCTGTTATGCAGCAATATAGCATTGCTTCTGCCTTTTTTCTTTTTTTGTCTTCATTTTATTTTGTCTACTTTAGCACTCTTCTTCTATTGCTTACACTGAGTTCCAGTTCCAGACTGGAACTCCAGTGTACACTGAGTTCCAGTTCAAGACTGTCATGAACAATTAATCTAAAAGCTCTGAGTAATTATGGCAGGTATTTGCAGTTACTTCAGTTGGCATAGATTTCATTGGATTATGTTGGCTATCACTGTGTTTTAGTGCAATATTTTAATTGTTTCTCACTATGAATGTTTCAGCCATTAGAAAAATGGTCTTTGGTGGCTTAAAAGATTTTGTGTTGTCTTTTATCTTGGGATAGAATTGCATTGTTCAAGTCTGTATATAGTGGGAGATTTCTACCCCTTCAGGACATCAGAAAGTTATATCATCTTCTTTTCCAGAATCTTCCACTTGCAGTGCAACTGACCTAATACATCTTTAATTCAGCTTTCACTTACTGGGTGTCTCTCCACATGAATTTGCCAATATATTTAAGATTCCTCAAAACACAAACATAAGTGCTTTTTCAAAGTTGACATGCCACTTGTTCTTTTGTCACAGAAAAGCAGATGGTACTTTCTGTAGAATCATAGAGTGGTTTGGTTGGGAGGGACCTTAAAGATCATCTAGTTCCAATTCCTCAGTCATGGGCAGGGACCCCTTCTATAGAAGGTGTTTGGTTGGTTTCCAGAGTGAGATGGGGAGACATGCAGTGGTAATTAGGTTCTTCATATGAGTTGCAACATGACTGCAAATTTTCTTAATCAAGCCTGATAGAGTGAGGTGCATAGGACTTTTGCACAAGCACAGACAATCATCATTAAGTCCAAAATGGCAGATTTAAGAAATGTATTATTGGAACTTGGTCTGCACTAAAATTATCTTAATTCAAATGTCAAGAATAGTTTTGTTTCTTGAACAAATGCGATGTACATCTGCTCAGACCTGAGGATATCATTTGGATCTGTTTATACTGTCCAAGTAGTTTTCCCTTTTAGCTAGACATGGCTCACTTAAATAATTTTGTCTCCTCAAATTAATTTCTACCAGTGTTTCTCATCAGACCGTAAATGAAGATTTTAACAAACAGGGTTGAAGCAGATGAACAGAAGTATGCCAACTCTTCTTTAAACCACTGTTTTTATGTGTTATTCTTAAAAAATGGTGGAGCAGAGATTAATGAATGCAATAAATACTATTCCAACCCAAGGGAAACAGTTGAATCAAAGTGTAGTCTGCAAAATGTAGAATATACCAAAACACATGAAAATCAGGTTTCATACTGTGCAAGGCGTTGGAAGTCTGTACCTTGCCTGTGGAAGAGTTACAGGCATTATTTTGTATAAACACATTACCTTTTCTGCTCTCTGACTGCACATCATCAATCTTGAATTAAAAAGAAGGGGAAAAATAAACCAGTAAGTAGTTAGTTATATTCATGTGAAAGTGTAATGGGTGTTCCTCATCAAAACACCACTCAAACTATGAAATTACTACAGTTTGTGGGAACTGAGAGTCTAGTTCCTTATGTTTTCTGTGCCACATGCAGAAATGCTGTAAGTTGTGCTCTATGGTAAATACTTGGTCCTCAAACAACAGTTTGATTTCATTTTCATGTAGTCTTTACAATGATCAGGTATGCCAGAAGGTGCTATACTTATTTAATGCAAAGATTTGCAACCGATTCCATCTGCTGACAGGGTTTACCCAGAGCCCCAAACAGGAAGTTTTGCTATATTTCAGGCATTTTTCCCCCTCAATTTACTTATCCCCTCCTTCCAGCCTATACACACACTGTGCATGCTTTTCAGATCGAGTAAGTGAGAGGTTGTGTGACAAATTAGACTAAAAGCATCTGTTTCTCCTTCTATGCTGGAAATGCTGAGACAAAAATATACATAAAGTGAGTTAGTACATTTATCCATCATAATTTTGGAGATGATGCTTCACTAGCTGAATTGTCCCTGAAATTAGGTTACTACTGAAAATACATTTTGTATTTTATAGGGGACTGAAAGAAAGTAGTAACACAGATGCACTGTAGAAAACATAAAGACTCCTTGAAAGTACATGGCCAATCTGTATTTTAGTAACTGAACATATTGAATAGAGTTTTTTAACTGGGTCTAAGGATTTTTTTTACATGCTTGAAGATTAGAATTTTTCTGTTTGAATAAAGGTTTTCAGCATACTTGCTGGAAAGCAGCTCTGTGAAGAAGCAGCTAGGATAACAAGAGGTCCATGAGCCAGCAATGCCCTTGTGACCAAGAAGGCCAATGGTATCCTTGTGTTCACTAGGAAAAGCATTGACAACAGCCTGAGAGAGATGATCCTGCCCCTTTACTCTGCCCTAGTGAGGCCGTACCTGGAGAGCTGTGTCCAGTTCTGGGCTCTCAGTGAAAAAGAGACATGGAGCTCCTGAATTGGGTTCAGTGGAGAGTGACAAAGATGATTTAGGGACTGGAGCATCGCTTTTGAGGAAAGGCTGAGGGAGCTGGGCGTGTTCAGGTGCTGGAAGAGGTGACTGAGAAAGGACCTAGTCAATGTCTCTTAAGTGTCTGAAGGGAGGGTGCCAGAAGGATGGACCAGGTTCTTCTCAGTGGTGCCAAGCAGTAGGACAAAAAGGACTGGGCAGAAACTGATGCACAGGAAATTCCACCTGAACATGAGGAAGAAATTCTTCACTGTGCACATGGCCATGCACTGAAACAAGTTGCCCAGAGAGGCTGTGGAGTCTCTGTCACTGGAGATACTCAAGAGCTATGTGGATACAGTCCTGTGCTGTGTGCTCTGGGATGGCCCTGCTTGAGCAGGGAGGTTGAACCAGAGGATCTACTGTGGTTCTTCCAACCTGATCCATTTTGGGATACTGTTTAGGAAACCGTATTAGCAAATATTTGCCCTTACAATCAAGCATTCTAGAATCTGACTTCTGAGCCCCCAGGATTTAAGATTGTAGCGTTTCAGTCCTTTGAAATTATTTCAGGTTTGTCTGCTATCTTATAGTTTATCAAGCTGCTGATTGAATAAGATACTGCTTTCCAAATTTATGTTTTCTTGTGTGCTCTTTATGAATATTGTACTTAGGTGTTTGCATTGGGAAATTAAAGGCAGGTTGTGCCAGGTTGCTGCTTAGAAAAAGAGAAAGAGCAATAATCTTTTTTATGTCAAGAGTATTGTAACACTTTCTTGTATGATATAAATCTAGCACCTATAGTTTCAGATGCTTAGAAGCTTGTTTATTATAAAATGTTCAGGTTGTGTTTGAAACAAGGCAGTTCTCCTTGGGTCAGTAAAATCCTGAAAGTTTTCAGACCAGGATTTTCAAGAAATATTGTATGTTCAGCAATAATAAATTTAAATATATGAATAAACATTTGCAGTACTGAGACCATAATGAGGTTCTGTTTCTCATGTCATAGGGAATACTTGTAGAGAAAGGAGAAGATTAGTATGTATTATATCAGCTTTTCCCTGAGCAGAGAACCAAAGGTTCATTCTGATAACTTGTGTGGTATTAAGTAGATTATGCTTTGTAAGCACTAAGGTTTAATACCTAATTCCTGAAGCCAACAAGTAATCTTAAAAGATGTCTAATAATAATAATTTCAATTGAAAATGCATTTATTGGCACAGATGAAAAACAAAAAGGTCATGCTGATGTAGTGTGTGGTGTTCTTAGTTGTCCTGCGCTGCTGCTGAAAAAGGAGAATACCTCTGCTCAATAAACTTTCAATATATCAAAAAACCTAAAAGCATGCTTAATTTAATAGTTTTCATAATACCACATTTTCCTGGTTGGCAAGAGAAATGTGTAGCATTTGGTAAGGTAGCGTTAACTATCTTGAATCATCTGTGTGAGTGTGATAAACATAAGGGTTTGTATTCCACGTTGTATTGTGGATCACCTCTTTCTCTTTATGAGTGCTTTAGTTTTTAAAGGAGACACTCATTACATGTTCAGTTAAGATAAATGCCAACCTTGTTCTTTGCTAAATGTCCCTGAAGAATGTGTGCAGGAAGACTGCAACTCAAACTATACAGGTGCTTTTGTTTTATGGATTTTTTTTCTCCTTAAGGAGTTGGATAGGAATTCATAATTCCATTTAGTAGTACTTCCTTTTTTTAAAAATTGTGGCTCACCATGACTGGCAGAGTATTTATAGTCCCCAGAATTCACATTCTTTTCTTACTCAGACTTTCAGTCTACAAAGCCACAGCAGTTCTTAGCTGTGCTTTCACCAGTGCTGTGATTTACCAAGTAGGAAAGGGATTCTGTTCTCTGCTGCACCACTGTAAAATATAGTTATATATGTGACACATTTCCATTTACATCAGTTGAATTTCTCTGGATTTTCATGGCTGTAACTGGGATTCATTTTTTCAAAGCCCAACAACATCTCTTACTTAAATCCCTACCCATTGCAGCAATTCTTTGTGGCAAAAGATGCACGTAATCCCATATCTGGATTTCAGTTAGAAGTTCCTTTTTGCACAGGCACATGACTTTCTTCACAACTCTCCTTTTCACACTGAAGTTGTAACTGTGCTCTCAGGCACTTGCAGCTAAAGCAAATAAAGGATGTGAGGACCTAATACAGGACAAATGTCTTTTTTCAGCCCTGGATAAAGCTTCTACACTTCTGCCACTGCTCCTATCTTCTTCCATTGCTGCTCAGTTTTGGAGGTCCATAAGCTCTTTAACCACGTGCTGTTTGGACTAGACAGTTGTGCTGGGATGGCACTCCTGGCATGCATAGCATGGTGCCTTGCTTGGGCTTCCATCAGGCTCAAGTGAGAAGTGTAGCAGTCCTTGGGGATCCCAAACTAAGAAGCAGCCTCTGCTCATGCCAGTGAAACTCTGACTGGGTGGGGCTTTTCATGACATTCCATACCTTATAGTAGATATCTTGGCAGTAGCTGCTCCTTGCTTTCTATATCATAGCTTATCATTTGTCATGCTTGCCTGAGAAATGGGAGCCATTGGAACCATTTCCTCCTTCCTGAGGAAAATCAAATCTTGTCTCTACCTCACTAAAACATCTCCTAACTACCTAAGAAGTCTTCCATCTTCTGGAGATGCCTCTGTGTTTTTTGCACTCTCTAACATGCGAAGACAATGCACAAGTCATCAGTAAGATGTTTTACTTGTGCTTAGAGCACTGGATCCAGTCAGATGTTTCAGTTGTCTTTGTTATTACTAGAACTCAAGATTTGTTCACTGATGGTTTGGTGGAGTTACCCTGGAAGACTTCCTCTTTTGGATGAATGCAGTAACCACAGAGCAGAGCTATTTTGTAAAGGTAGAGTAGCACTTCTCTTTACTAAGAAAAGAAAAAGTGTTTGCTTTTTTCATCTGGCGTCATCTTTTTCTAAATCTCACCTGTAAGATTCTGCTTTTATGACAGATTTTGAAGTGTGGTAGTTTCTTTCTTATGAACAGATGAGGCTGATGTGCAGTATTGCTTAAGCAGAACTGATCTGATCAGTGAAACAAAGGTGCCACATATCCAGAAATCCAGGAGTCCCATAATTTGTATGAGTAGGTCACGTGATGAATTTGTGATACAGATCTTTGGCTGGTTTTCTGCCTGGTTGGAGGTCTTGTATACTCTGAGTTTGGGAAAATAAGAGCAGAAGTACAGTAAACATTTCAGATGGCATTATGAGATGTTTGTATTTGTTCTTGCTGCAAAGGTTCCAGATTGACTTATGAAGATCAGGAGCATACAAGTTGGACAAATCTTTGACTGAGTTTGGGTATTCTGGACAAAATGGGTTTACTCTCCAAGTTAGGCCAGAAAAGGAAAGAAATGTATTATTTACTTCAGTAGTTTGTTTTCATTGTGAAACATTTTATTTTTGGGGTAAATATTTTATTTTAACTATGAAAGAGTTATAGGAGATTCATTATACTTTGTGGTTTGATTGTTTCCCATTGCATTGGAAGAAAATGATAACAAAACTTGTTTACAGAATTTAAACAACTACCTTTCATTAATATAATATTTTGGTAGTGTGCAAAGCTGTCACAAAAATGGAAAATCCTGGATACTAAATGTGTACATCTACCTTCTACCCTGCTACGAAATCATGTCAGTGTTGCTGTCAAGCACATGCAGTTTGTGGAACAGGATGTTGTATATGTACTTAACCTACAGGTATATGTACTTAATAGGTGATAGAAAAATAATTGGAAAAAATAAAACCCCTCGAAACTGAAATTGTTAGTTCCTAGGAAAAGAAGGTTGATATTTTTCTGATAGCAGTAAACAGGAAAGGCCCTCCCATTTTAGAAGGAGAACTTCAATGAGTGAAATTGTCATAGGGATCCAAGGATATTAATGTGCTGTATCATTGCAGACAGACTTTAAACTTTGTCAGTGTCATTTGTCTCTTGCTATAGGTACATGGAAATGTCTCTGACTGTACACCTGTATATTATGTTGTAAACTTTTAGCTCCAAATTTGTTGGTTGGGCTTTGAATTTGTCTTTCTTGAAAGAGATACCAATGTGAGTATCTTTTTCAATTCTTCTCAGTGTATGTTTTATACTAATATCCATCTTACAAAACCAGGGTTAGAAAACAAAAACTCTTCCCTGGATTTATTACAAAAAGCAATAACAGAGAAGATAGTAAGAGTACCATTTATCAGCCAGTTTAGCTTAATTTCAGTGGGATTGATGAAAATAAAACTGTAATTGAGCCTGTTCAGTTGTCTGATTTCCCTAGAGGTTGTATTAGTTTGCTCTTTCTTTTAAAATAGAGAAAAAAATCGCTACATAAACAATTGTCCTTTTGTGTGAAGGTTCAAGCACAAGTGCGACACGCAAAACTCAACTTTGACAAACTGAAGACTGATGTCTGTCAAAAAGTGGATCTTCTGGGAGCCAGCAGATGCAACCTCCTTTCTCATGTGTTAACAACATATCAGGTATCCAAGGAAAATGTTGACCTCTGAAAGAATGTTTTCCTGTTAATGTGGCTTTCTAAGAGGTTACCATGGCAATATTCAACCCCAAGAATATGTAGCTAGTGTTGGAGGGAAGATGTGAAATTTGCACTGAAAACAGATTTGTGTTAACATTGGCACTGAGATTTTACCCTGTCTTACAGACAACACTGCTTCATTTTTGGGAAAAAAACTTCACACACAATGGCAGCCATCCATGAAAGTTTCAAAGGTTATCAGCCCTATGAATTCACTATGTTAAAGGTAAGGAATATACAGATATATATGTTTGCCCAGTGATAACCAGTAAGAGATCATACAAGGGTGTAGAAAGCATATGTTGATATTTTTTCCATATATTTTCTGACACTTTTATCCCCGTTTTGTCTTTTTATTTAAATACAGGTTTTTTGTTTAATGTCCTTCTGACCAGCTGTGCTGGCCGGCTCTTCTCTTACCTTCCTGATGTTAAAAGGTTTCTGAAGTTGTTTGCTTTGATCCAAAACTATTTCAGTCTAGTTTGTGTAGGTAGACTGTATTGTTGCTGGGTATTTATTCTTCATGCTCTTTTGTATCTAAAAGTTTGATTATTTGAACAACACATAGGATGTTTCAAGATGTATAATAACATTTAGACAACTTGGAGAGGAACTTGGAAAGAAAATGCACCTGCTTTGGTGTACCCTTTGTGATGGAAGAAGAGGGACATTTGGGGATGCTTTGTACCTTTTGAACTTCCTCCTGTAAAACATTTCACCATGATTTAAATTTGAAATTAGATTGGGAATCTATGATAAAGAAATGCCATCTATATTGAACCCACACATGTAGCAAGCAGCCCCTTGAAGCAAAAACTAATTGTAAAAATGGTTGGGAATCTTGTAGTGTGTCTAGGATGCAGCCTTTGTTATGAAAATCTTAACCAGTTATATTGCTCACCTTCTGCACTGAAAGATGTGATTTCCTGTTTTTCCACTAATATGTATGCTGATAAATGATGCTAATCAGGAGATAGTTTAAAACTCTAGGATTTTATGTAATTCAGTGCTTTCAGAAAACAGCTGCTTGTGAGTAAGACTGTGTAACTGCCTTTTAGTATCGGTTTTTTTCTTTCAGTCTCTGGAGTGTGGAGTGTTTTCTATACCAAAGTCTTCTACATGATCTCTTGTCCCCAGCAATTAGTTTCTGATTGTTTGCATTAAATGATTGCTAAGGTGATTAAATCAAAATCTGGTGATTGCATCAGGTGAGATTGTGTTCCCTAAGAGAATAGATGTCTGCTGCTACTTCAGTTGCATTACCAGGGTAGGTGACCTGTGCTTGTCACTTCTGGAGGGTGTGGTGAGTCCCGTCTCACCTCTGCTACACCTGGGTGTGGAATAACAATAGGTGATTATGGTTAGGGAACTGATCCCTACCAGTCATATCATATGTTCATGCCAGAGTAACTATATATTAAAAAGGAGCTGCAAACTAATTTTACATTGAGATTATGAGGTATTATTTTTTAATGAAGTATGGTAGATAATTGTAGCTGATCTAAGGTAGTGTATTTTCTGATGGAGAAACTTTTGGTCTAAAAATGTACGCAATGGAGATGTCATGTCTGTTGCTGACTTTATGCATTAAAATATAAAATCAGAATATATACTGGATTAAAATATACATAAAATATTTGTGCCTATCTCTACATTTAGTTGGAAGTTACTTCTTTTAGACTGTTTTCCTCAGCCTGATACTAGGCAGAGGGAAATAGTCTAAAAGAGGTAACTTCCAACTCCTTCTCAAAGGGGTCTTTCTTAAATGGAAATTTTGAATTTTATGTTTGCAAATCATTTTTGTCTTTTATGATTCCATAAAAGACAAAACCTTGCTCATACAAATGAAACTGAATTAAACTAAGTAGATGTGAATGTAGGATTAACATTCTACTTTAAAACAAGAAACTAATACAAGTTAATATTTGACTTAGACATAGATTGTTTTACTGAAAAATTAAGAGGTGTTATGTACTAGAAAACTGCTCTTTGTATTTTGTAGTATAAATACATATTTGTGTACCAGGTTTACCTCAGGAAAGAGACTCTGAAATGCCTCTCGGGATTGTTTCTGGAAAGAAAACATTGTCTTTAGAGATGTTTGCCAAACTCCCTTAATGAAAAGCAGCCATTTGTTTTCTTTGCTTCAGGGTATGTGCAGAGAGCAGTATAATTGTGCTATTGCAGCTGTATTCTGTAACTCTTGAATTTTGTGCTTGATGAAGGATGATTATTAATATGCTAACAGCTCTATGTATAGTGATGTGAAAGTATCTGGTACTGTATGCATCACTTTACTATTACAGATGATGGGCTGCTGTTTTGGTAAAGCCCTTAAGGTTTCATTGTCTTGAAATTAACATACATCAAATGAATTAAAGTTTATTTTAGAAATAATAGCTGCACTGGTAAGAGAGTCAAAAGGCAGAAATCTCAATGCATCTATTTATTTCTGTGGAAGTGGAATACTGCCGCCTGAGCTCCTTACATGGAGTACTCTGTCCAAACAGGTACTAAAACACTGTTGCCTTCTGCTGACCTCTGCTGTGGTCTGGTATCCTCTCTTGTTTCTTTACTCATAGACAAGATTGCCTATGATTTTGCATCTCTTAAGGGTTTTGGGGGAGGTGTGGTATTTCTTTTCTTGATGGGAGGAAATTCTGAGACAACCTGTTTTTCCTTTTCCTCTTCAGTTCTCCCCCCAAATGAAATATGTTCAAGTTTTTGTCTCTTCAGTGCTGTTGCACTTTCTCATAAATGTTGTTACATCCTGGAATGTATGCCTGGCTCCTGAAACTGCTCTTAGCTGTGTTGCTGTGATTCTTTCTCTGTCAAGAAGTGCCTTCATTGTCCAAGGCCCTTGGGAGGAGCTGTGGGTGAGCTGAGTGCAGTGTCAACACTGCTGAGTTAACTGCAGAGGGCAGATTTTAGGTGCAATCCAGATGATCTTGGCTTGACCTGAAAACAGCCCAGATGCAGGTAAAGGAATTTAGTGAGTGAGTAGCAGTCAGAAATGGAACCAGAGTTAACTCTACAGTGGAGGAATCCCTTGTCAGCTTGGATACTTCGTCTGAGTCCTGGGAGCAGGTGAACTATCACTGAGTGCCTGTGGTATGGACACACCAGGCAGATTGAATGATTGGGAGCTTGCTCCGCCAGTGTGTGAGGTCTTACTCTGACTTTTGTAGTAAAAGAGAGATCTAAGAAGCTTTGAAGATAGGTTTCTAAATATGCAAGGATCCTACTTCAAGCCACAGACATGGTGTAGCTCACAATAAAATCCATTCTAGCCCACATGAGTGCTGTGAAGTTACACATCTGTGTGCTCTGAGCAGCCAAGACAGGCCTATGTCCAGATGAAATGTGCTCTCTTTGGTCTGAGCTCAGTCTGTGTTGTCATAACTCTGTTTAATCATTGCACTTTCTAGGTGGTGAGGCTTCTTCCCTTTCTTCTAATGTAACCTAAAACAAATAAGAGAATATCATGGTTTTATTTCTATGCCAGTTGACAGTAGTGATTACATTACTGTGGGTTCCTGTTTAGAAAATGGTTGACTGTGGCCTTTTTAACATTCAGTTTCATTTCATACTCATTCTCTACCTTTTTTTAATCTTTTAGAAAAGATGCCTCAGTTTTGAGTGAACCTCAGAATGCAGAGTAGAGGAAAATAATTTCATTATTTGGTATCCAATTTTGAGTCCAAATAAAGTTGTTACGTGGATTTATTCCATCAAAATACAGCTTCTGATTATCAACAATTTTTATAATAATCACCATTGAAACCAAAGCTGTATTTCAGAGCTATGTTTATTTTTCTGATACAGGAAATAGTAACTGCCATTATTATCATGCTGTTTCCTTCCCAAGGTACTTGTGAACTCCATTTCTATATGCTGTTTCCGTGGTTTGATCACAGTCCTTTAAATGCGGATTTCCTGAAACACTGATGAAGGAAGCTTCTTAAAATATCAATCCTTAAAGAAGGACGATTATTTCCTTGGGTCTTGTGTTGTTGTTCTTGTTGTTGTTGTTGTTGTTGTTGTTTTGTGTGAATATGCAGGATTTACTTCTAATAATTTTCTTTAACTTGTATAGTTAGGCAGTGGTCAGAGTAACTCTGGTTTTTGTCCAAAACCTTTACAATGCTTTTGGAGCAAGCTCTGAGGTGCTGTACTTGATGGCAGGCAGAGCACCACAGCTGTTTGACCATCACCTCCTGATTCAGTGGGCTGTGTGTCCTGTTGTGAAATGCCCAGGTGGTTCTGCACCTGGTTCTGCAGCGCAGTTCCCATAATGCAGATCTGCTTTCTGTCTCTTCACTGCACTTTTGTGCAAGTATAGTTGATATTTGTTCTTGAACTCTAGTCCAGGACTTCTTGGAGTCAATGGAATAATTCCCATCAATTTTAATAGCACGAGAAGTCCAGTCTGCCCAGTACATATGCAGTAAAGGGTGACATCCACACGTAGGTTGTCTGGCTGAACTGGCTGGTGTCCTTATTCAGCATCTGAGAAGAACTACATTACATGTGCTTCTGGGTAGCAACAGTGTCAATTAAAAGAGTGGCAACCACAGAATAAGGTTCATTTTTTAAGGCTTTTTTTTATTATTGCTGTTTTTGTGACCTTCATCTTTTGATCATGCTTGCAGTGCTGAGGTTGCTTATGACAAATTAATCAGCAGTTCTATGCAGAATTAGCTTATTGAGAGGGGAAAAAAAAGCATATGCAGCACATGACAAATCTAGAACTTTAGTTTCTAAAATAGTGAAGTGTAGATTCCTTATACAGACAAATACTGAACCAAGCAGAAACTGGAATGCTCCTTCTGGGAACTCCTCTGTCCTGGCTAGCAGGGCAGTGGAAACAAGACCTGCAGCATGTCTGGGAATGCTTTTGTTGTGACAGATGGGCTGGACACCCTAATTTATTCAGTCAATTAGGCTGTGGTTTTTCATTTTACTTTTCTCATGAAGCACATTCATGTTTTGTTCAAATTCCAGATGCAAAACCACTACATTTTTGTGGGCTTTAAGTTTGTATAGAAGGTGACTTCTCTGTTTCACCCTTATTTTTTCTTTTTTTTTGGGGGGTGGGGGGGGGGGGGCATGAGGATAAGTTGGGGTGAGATGCACTACTATTACTATCAGGGCAACATTAATAAATTTAATTACAAATAGTCAAGACTACTCACATGTAACATGGTTTAATTTTTTAGAAACTGAGTTGGACTTTAGAAAGAGGAAATTTTTTTCACCTTCACAGCAAAACCGTTTGATAGAGATGGAAATATTTACATTGCTAACATCTGCTTTACCTAATTACTGTGTTCCTTTATTTAATTTTTTAGACAGAATTTCTAATTGATACATAAGAGTGACAACTAGTAGTATATTTATCACTTCAGAGTCAGTCTATAATGCTTGTGTTGGCTTGTTCTCATCTCCAAATTTTGGTAATAAAAATGGTGAATCGTTATCTTGTAGCACAGCCTTTCAGACTGCAAAGGGACAGTGGGGTTTCATAATACCACACCTGCCCTTCATCAACTATCATCCAAGAGTTTAACCCTTGTTTTCAGATTCAGGATATAAGCAGTATCTTCCCACTACCACTGCAGTTGCCAAGTTCGTGTAAACAATTGTGGAAGGGAAAAAGAGAATAAATAAGAAAAGAAACAGTATATGAGGAACAAACAGATGTAAAGAATTTATTTTTCTCATCTTAAAAAAAGGAAAAAAAGGAAGAAATAAGCAAATCCCTAAAATAGTAAAGAAACATGCCATCTGGCCTGCTTTGCACATGGTATAGATAGATTTACTTAGAAATATTTACCTAGAAGTAATCATTTAGAAATACTAGAAACAGAACATGAGTTTAGAAGTTGCCATATGCAATCATCTTATATAAAGTGTGTTCACAGGCTCAGTTTGAATGAGTATCTTCTAACACTTTATTCTGCTTGAGTCAGATACTGTTTTGATATAGTATAAAACCATTCTTGCTTGATTTCTTTTGGTCTAGAATCAAGTTTGGTCTCAAATGACACACTTTAGTGCTCCTAATTCTAATTGTTTTTTTTCTTTACATTTTTATATTATGTTTATGATCTAGAGCTTGCAAGATCCTGTGAATAAACTAACAGAAAAAGCAGAAAAGGAAGACCAGCAGATTGAGAGCACCAATTCAGTGGAAGATCAGCAGAGTCAGTAAGTCACATGTCCTGTATAGCAAAATAATAAGTATTTTTGTCTGTAATCTGCTTCCTGGTTGATAAAGTCACCAAACATAAGTAGAGATATAGACACAGCTAATTCTAATTAGACACCAGTCTAATTCTACTGGTTACGACAATACAAAAATTCCTGAAATGTTGTAATGTTTACATCAAAACTAATCAACTTCATGGTAGAATTAAGAGCTTTAAAAAGGCCCATAGAACCCTTACGTGCTTTTCATATTTTTCTGGTCTTCTTTTTATTTTTTTCAGCTTTTGCTTCATTTTTTCTTTATTAAAAGAAATGGTAAACAACTGTACATAGGAGAAGATGTGTGAGCATTGTATTTCTCCTTTCAGCAGCATCTCCTTTCACCTGGAAATGGGATATAGATTACTGATTGCTCCGAGTAGCGATTAGTTTTTGTAATGTATACAGCATCAGTTAGCAATCCAATGAAGCAGTAGGTACTTAGTATAAAGTACATCTAAGTGAACTGATGCTGTCAAGTTTTGAGTTACCTGTAGATCTGAGCTGAGAGAGACTTATGAATGGGCTGCTGTGGGGAGAGGAGAAGAGGAGAGAGAGATGCGATCCCTCCCCTACCTGACCGTCAGGATTCGGTTGCCAGGGGATGCAGTGTTGATACAATCCTGCTCCCACCTGTTGTTTTGACTATCCCTGCTTAAATGAAGCACCCAGCAAAGGATCAGTTGTCAAAAAGCAGAGAACAGCTTGACTGATTAGTGGATTTTGCTGGCTATTTATAAGAATGGATTTTTCAGGAGTTCAGGTTTTCAGTCATTTTTCTGGTTCAGATTCAGAACCACTGACCAATTCCACTTTATAAATTGGTCAGATTTGGTGCTGTTGATATTAGAAAGGACTTGACTTAAGTACCATTTGGTAGGTGGTTGTTTCCACAGCGCTTACTTCCATCTGTGTCATCTCACGTGACAGTAATAGAGTTTAATAAATAGCTCTCTCCTCAGTGTTGAATATGAAGTTCTAGAATAGATGTGTGATTTATGCAAGATGTGTGCGTTGGCACCTACCAGGAAATGCATCAGATGCCATTTCATGGTTGTATTTGTGTTTATTTACGGATTATCTTTGTCCTTGTCTGGCATAAAAGTGAGGGGCAAAATATGTCACCCTTTTGCTGTCTAAAACCATAAACAAACATCTAAGATTCAAGAAGAATTACACAAGACAAAGCTGTTTAAATCCTCACGAATTTTCCATTCACAGTTAACATTCATTATACTAGAATTTGGCCTGAATCTAATTTTCCTCTACCACAGTCCTACCCCCAAGAGCAGGGGAGGTGCCTTTTTCTGTCCTGTCACTGGAGGGTAGGAGGAATGTGCCCACACAGTCCTTTTCACCACCACATCAGCCCTGTGGCTCCTTCAGTCCCTACTCCCTGAATGGCTTTCCACAAAGTAATAGCAGTTGGAAAGTGTGTATTCTTCATGAAGAGATCACCCTTGTTTAAGAGTTGCACATAAACTGCACCTTTTTTTTTGTCCCTGTTGAGAGCTTTTTTCATCAGTGCTGCTGATCTGTTATTTTAGAAATCTGCTGACATGGGGCAAAACTGTCCTGACTGTTGATTTTTAATTAGTATCTGTTAAAAAGAGAAACACAGAGTGGTTGGTTGCCATTTTTGGGGAGAAGGAGGGGGAGGGGGCTGGGGAACAGTTGTAGCTCCTTCATGATAGCTATGAAAGACCAAATGTGCAAATGCAGAATACACAATACTTTTCAGTAGAGGTTGAGTCAGACTAAAAATGGAAGCTGATAGGATTTGCTAGTTCAATCTAATTTTCATTTTCAACAGACCTGCCAATGAAAGGTAACAACAGACCAGCAAATGCAAGAGTCCATCTGTTATTACAGTTTATTTGTTAATGATATGAATCTGTAATGATTTGACCAAAAAGAGGAAAGTGTATTGTTATTTTAAAGCCTTGGAATTATTTTCACAATTTTTTTCTTATTCTTTCAAATTAAGGTTGATTTCATTAGATGACGAGAGCCATACCAAGGAATCAAACTATTCAGGTATTATATTTCATGTTTTCATAACTCCATAAGTGCTGTAACACTTTGGGTTTTTATTTGGTTTGGTTTGTTTCCTGTATCAGCTTCACCCAGCAAATCCCTACAAATGCATAAAACAAAAAGCCAGGGGAATCTCTTAATCACTTACATGTTACATCCCACTGCATTTCATTCAGTCATTCTCAGACAGGTCAAATAGCTTGTGTTGCAGAGCCTAATTCTTACACAGGGCATGTACCTTTCAAGAAAGGGATCTGCAGGTTAGTAGGTGAGACAAGAGAAGCGTGCCACTTAGCTCACTAGTTTGTTCCAGTCATTAAACTGTAGTCTGTGAAAAACTTGATGAGTTCAGTGGAACTTCTGCCCCAAAGCCAGGCAAGATCATACTCAGCTGCTGCCAATGACCTTATGTGTTGTTATTTCCCAGTGACACAGCCAGGCTCCAATTGGAAGTGCACTGAGAAAGAAAGGAGGGAATAGATACTAGTGATAAAAAGGGAAATTCTGAGTACTTAAGAAGCAAATGCTTGCAGTGAGGGTGGAAGTACTGTCAAAAGTGGAATCTTCACCCATGGAATTCTTCAAAATGATCTAACTTTTTCTACTAAATTAATGGAGAATAATTTTAATATGTTATATTTTATCCCTCATTAAGATACTTATAAGGTACTACATGAAAGTCAAGACTACTCTCAAATCTTTATTTCAGTGGGTTAATTGTATTGATGTCTTGAACTCATTATCTCATCTTGATTTTTGAAGTTTTTGTTTCTACTTCACTTTACAACATCCCTTTTCAAATATGAAATACATAGCTGGACAAGAGATTTCTGATGTTGTTCTCACCTGTCATGTTTCTAGAAGGTAAAATCACATTGCTGTTTCTGTATCCAAGAAGAACATCCCATTTTGCTGCAACATCAAGTTTGAAGCTGTATCTGAATGCATTATTTACCAAGACTCAGTTCCTTTTAGCCATAGCTTTCCAGGATTCATTTGTCCTTTCTACAGCATGGCTTATGTTCCTTAGTCCTGGAGATGTAACTTACAGCTTGGTGGTATTGAATTCTCTCAGCTATGACTACAGAAACCAAATGAGTGGACTGATTGACCACCTCTAATAGTCTGTTCGCTGTTTGCACTTTTTTTTTTCTAGAGTGATTTTGTATTTACTTCCAGATGACTGCTAAAGCCATTGACTAGCAATGGATAAAACAGTAAGCCTTGCGGATCTAAACTAGAAACACTTTTGCTTTGCAATTACTCCTCCTAACAACGTGTTTTTGACATCTGTTAGTTGTCACATTCCTAATCTATTCAATATGTTCATTATAGATGTTACACAGTGCTAGCTTTTCAGCTGGAAGGCTGTGCAGTGCAAAGTCAAGTTGTTTCTAAGCAATATCTTTACTGAAAAAAGCTCATAGTTTTATCGAAGAATTAAATTAGCTGTTTTTTTTTACTAGGTCTGCTTTCCATGAAATCAACAGTAAGTTATTAGAGGAGCATTTATTATGCTCACATTTTTTTTGCTGGATGCCATACTGAATGGCTTTCCATTAATCTTTTGACTGGGGGTAATGGTGATCTACCAGCCCACAGTGACTTACAGTTATTTGAGTCACTCTGTTTAATTATGGTTCTTTGGGTGCTTTTTTGTAATAGAGACACAATATTAGGACTTTCCCAGTGTTTTGAAGTTTCACCCATTTTACAATTAATTAGATCAGGTATATCTTTGACAAGATATTTTAATATATATGGATACAAAATCTGACTTATATTTTCTTAGCAGATGTTTTCTAGAATCTCAGTTACTTACGGACTGTAAAATATTTCACCATAATATAATTCCTTGTTCTGTCTCTTTCTTCATCACCCCTAAAAGGAACTGAAGTGTTTTGAAATATTTCTAACTGGTCTTCTAAATTTTTCCATCTTCATACACCAGCAGGTCTGTGCCATTGCTGAGATTTTTTTCTTGAATTACCCTCTATATTCTAAAGTTGTACAGATACAGTGCTTCTAGTGAGTGAGCTATGTTGCTTCTTAGTTTTCCTCACTAACTACTTTTACTTCATAACTTCATTTTTTTATCATTTTCTCTGCATTTTCCCTTACTATGCTACAGATGCCTTTAAGATTGGCTCCATCATGTTTACCACTCAACTAAGGCAGGCTTTGGGCAGCAGTTGTACCTTTTTCATTACAGAACTGCGGCCATCCATATCCCACCTGTCATGAACTTCTCTTTCTGATTTTCTTTTCCCCTCTGCCAGACAGTTTAGGGTTGGAATTTTCCCCTTAAGCTTTGTGCATTGTGCTGATATGAAAGTATCATGTATATTAGTTCATATGTTTTTATCCCTCTGCTGTCTATATCTATATGGAGTGTAATCAGATGTGCTCATGGGTTCTTAAATGGCCAGCTGATTCTTGTGCTTGGAGCACATTTCTGTCCTAGCTAAGCCTTACGAAGATAATGATACAAGCAGCAAGCTGTTCTGTTTCCTTTAGTTCTGAACACACATTGAAGTTTCTCTTGGATGGATTGGAAATTCTCTTGAAAGAGTTTGGGATTCACCTCTTATTTCGTAGCAGAGAATTTTATTTCACCTTTCCAGCCTCTTGTGTGAGGCTTCCAGCAGATGGGCCTTCCAGTTCTGGCAATACTGTGGGCAAACCCTTCCTTTGTCCTTAGAGATACAGACTTGATTGTCTGGGAGCTAGATTTCCTCAACAGTTAATAAGGAAGAAAAGGGTATATTCAGCAGTAACTCATCCCTCATGTTTTGCTACATGTCTTAAATGGAATTAATCATGTGAGGGAGGTATCTTTCTCTTCACTGATAAACAGAATCTAGATGGTTGTTTTGTCTCCATGTGTCGTCTAAGAAACTTGCTGAGAATTTAAGCCATGTTTTGTCACCTCTAATAGCCTATAACTCTCAGCTCTACATTTTACTCCCTGTTGGTCTTAGTCCATTTATTTCCCTGCAGAGGAGATGATGTTACTTATATCCTGACTTGGGGTGCCTTGGGTGAAGACTCCTTCTTCCTGTTCCCAGGGTTTGTGTCATGAGGAACAACACATTGCAACAAAGGCAGTTTAGAGAGTGATAAGGTCCTGGCACTTTTTTTGTACTCTCCTGACCCAAGTACAAGCCTCTAAAATAAACTTCTCTGCTTCTGGAGGACTGATTGTTGCAGTTGCCTTAGTTGGGTACGCTCAGCTTGGAGAGGGTAGTGTAGCAAGCAGGGACTCAAAGGAAGATCTCCATCAGGTTATTATCCAGAAATTTGCCTCACTCTGAAATGCTTGTACCTTGGATCTTTCATTCATTGTGACCAGGCTCATTTTAAACATCATTTAAAACATGAATCCCAGCAACCATTGCATGTTGATCCAGTAGTGGTGTTGTTTATAAGCATGGTCTCTTGCCAATTTGACATATTTATGGATCTCAATTACAGCTGATGATGGCAAGGATGTCATCTCCACGTTACAAGGACATTGTAACCACGAGCAGAACTCAGGTGAAGAAACTTCAGAAAGCTATCTTTACATGTTTACATACTGATTGTCATTGTACTGCAGATCTTACTTTGTGGCTTTTAATTTTTCTGTATTTCTTTTTTTTTTTAGGTGCTATAGATGAGTTATTAGACCTGCAACCTGAAGAAAATGGTATGATATGATTGTGCATGTCTGTTTCATCTGTTTCATTTGCTTTTCAATCATAGTAGCCAAGTATACTTTTAATTTTAGATCATAATTTATTTCACAGTCTGAAAAGTAGAATGAAATTATTCAGCTGCAGCATTTAAATAGTGTTAAAGTAAACTCAGCAAAGACACTATTCCTGATGTTACTGAAGTAAACCTTATTGGGGATAAAATGTTTATACCAAAATTAGGTAGACTGGATTATATCCTATTTGCCAACTGAAGTCAGTTCCATTGTAAACCTTACCTCGCCTATAACATTTCACAAATTTTTCATTTTGTTTTTTTAGTTGTTGTGCTACAACTCTTGGCAATACACTAGTAACCACAAGATTTTGTGTTAAAAATGTGCATATGAGAAACAAATAATGTAGTCTTCTTAAAACCATGTAAGAACTGGTGACTTCTTTCAGACAGAGATTTAATTAAATCCACGGCGCTGTCCTTACAGTTCTGTGAGATCCCTGGCAGCTCAAGGGATGTGCTGTTTTACCAGATAACATATGAAATATCTGGGTTAAAATTTTATAAGTGTTCATAAGAAGTTAGAATGTTGTCTGTAATTTTTCAGTTGCTTTACACTCGTATATCTCAGAAGAATGAGAAAAAAAAAAAAAACTTCAATAACCAAAACAATTGTGGCAATTCAAAAAGCAAATGAAGTGAAGAAAAAATCCCTTTGTGTGGTTTAGTCAGTCAGACCGAGAGCATTTGGGGTACTTAAAGCACTGCCTTCATGGTAGGTAAGGGCATTTGCAAACACCGTGACTTTGGACTTGCCACAGGCTGTGTCTTGCACTGGGGGGAAAATTAACCATGTGGAGAATCACCCATGAAGGCAGGCACCAGGAAAGTTCCTCAGGTGCCTGCAGAAGCAGCCCTAATCTGTGAATAGATAAGGTAACAATGACTTCTTTTCTGTGGTTGATAAAAAGATTGGTGTGTGTCTGATAGCAGCATTTTTTTTTCTTCTGGTTTTCTTCTTACTCAGTTCCATTCCTTGTTGGGCCTTCCTAGTGGAGATACAGATAATACATACAATGGTTTGCTCATACAAGCTTACCTGTGTCACTTAGAATATTTTTTTCTTACACGGTGAAATTAATGCGAAAACTGCTGTGGGATGTCTTCATTGGCTAAGGTTGGCTGTGGCACTGTTACAATAGCAGCCATTTGCCCTAATTTTACACATTAGCTAGCTTTAGGCTAATGAATATTGTGCTAATTTAAGTGGAGCAGTATAGGTAGAGGCACACTTTCACATGTGTTTCAGAAGGAAGTCTTTATCATGTGTTGCCAATCATGTACTGTTGTAAATATTTTTAGTTTCTCTTCCCTTTTCTAACAGTAACAAAACGAGGTAAGTTTGCAAAGGAATTGTGGGCATTGCTACAGGCTTGTTCAAACAGAACAGAAAGAATATAGTCACATTGTACTTTCATTGTTTTAATGGAAGATTTAGATTTTTTTTCATGGGCATTTATAAGGTTGGGGCAGCATGTGCAGACAGAAAAAAGGATTTTGACTGAAAATGGGCAGTGAAAACAGAAACAGGAAAAGAAGTAATAGAAGATTTACGGGTAAAGTGAGAAAGTCCCTATCATTCTAGTAATCTAGCAGAGATACCACATGAGTAATATCTCGGTAAGCAAGGCTGGTTTCTAGATAACCTTTATTGCAAACAAGAGTAAAACCTGCTGCTGCTGCTTACTCAGAGCAGCCTGAGCCTGAACACACCCTATCCTGCCCTGCCACAGCTGCACAGTCCCCACAGGAAGATCAGGAGCATTGCTGAGCCACAAAATGGTCACTCCTCAGATTTCTGGTGGCTGTACACCCTGCAGCAGGACCTGGCTGCTCTTCGCATGTAAAGCTTTATGTTGTACTTGCTGCTAAAGTCAAGATGGGGCTCCTGCAATGTTCCCCAAAAGGAGCAGAGCTTGGCTCTGAGCTGTGCTGCTGCATTTGTTCCATTCAGGGCACTTGTGGTTACCTGTGGGGTTGGTGCTGTGTCGTAGCAGGGCTGCTACAAATGCTGCTCCCTTTGCATCTCCCCCTGCAAGTTCATGAAGGGGCTTCCTGAGGGCAGCTTTGAGGTGGTGGTGCCCCATGGAGCTCAGAGTTCTTAAGGGCCTTTGAAGTAGCAGGTGTGTTTCCCCTATGGGAGGATTTACCCCCCTGTTTTACCTGCTGAATAACTTGGGGGAATTGGAGGTACTTGGACAATGTTAATATTCTTTGCTCTTTATCTGAAGGTGGGAAAACAGCCTGAAAATTCTTAAGAACAAATTGTTTTCTGTGGTATTTTAGTTACAGTCTAGGGAGAACATCAGGAGAATTGACGTGTTTCTAATGTTTCTATTTCTAATTTTTAGGCCCTGTCAGGGAGTACAGAGGTATATCAAAATGTGAGTTAGAAAGGAGTTGAATCTCACAGCTGACTGCAGTAATGAATAAAATAATTTTAATTTGTGTTGGTTTATTTGTTTCTCAGTACGTAGGTGTGTGTGCTGACGCATGAGCCTATTTTAAAACACAGTTTTGTGCCTTTTTTCTTCCTCTGACTCAACTTCAACCATTTAATTATAAATTATTACAGCTGTTGCCAGGAAACTTTTCTGAGAAGGCTGATGAGTTTCAGTAAAATGGCCTGTTGCAGACACTTGCTACTGTCAAACTTTTATCCCAACCCAAAAGAGTTAAAAGCATTTTGTAAGTTAAATGTAAATTGGAGAGTTCAGCTGATCTACCAAAACTTTGGAAAACTGAAGTTGCTTCTGTGCCTTACCACAAGTTTGAAACAAGCATAATTAAGATAAACTGATCTGGATTTCAGGAATGTAACATTATCGGCCTTGTTAACCACCATTTTTGTCATCTGCAGACTTCCACAGTGGAGCTCCAAATGCTTCCAAATGGAGCTCCAAATGCTTCCAAGTAAAATAACACTTGGGGGTCCTTGATAGTTCTTTAACTCTTAAGAATGTTTTGGGAAAGGATAATGATCCTGGTTACCGGTTTCATGTATTTTATGTAACTATTTACCATTTCTAAAATAGGAAAAAATTGGTTTTGAGGAGCAGTGGCTCAAGTGATCTAAGAGCTTCTTCAGCTGCAGTTCTGGTTCTGGAAAAACTAGCACAGGGAATCAGAAGGAAAGTGAGCCCCAATTATTTCTCAGCAGCTTATGAGAAGAAAAAAATACTACAATGTTGGTCAGCATAGAAATCTAACTCTGTGTGATAGACTAACCCTTTTTATGGGGAAATACCCCAGTAATTCAAGCATAGATCAGAAGGTCATAAGGGAGATCTTAAGTCATAAGATCATTGTCGCGGAATGCAGGGAAACTTGGGCTCCCAATATGAGTGATCAGCAAGCTTCATTTATTGATTAGAGCACCAGATATTTATTTACAGCAGTAATAAGCTCATGAATATTCTGTAATCTAAAAAGTCTATTGGCCACCCTACAGATCATAAGTCCCCAAGTTCTACTTTTTTTTTTAGTTTATACCAATCTGGGGGGTTTTTGAGACTTTCATATAATGTTTCAAGAAGCAACATAAAAGTAGTATTTTCCAATTATTTAAATATTAGACTGTGTAATTATTTTTGTGTGTTTAATAGATTTTTAAGCACACTTGTAGTATTATTTTCAATGAGAAGCAAGTGTTAACAGCAGCGAGGTTATCTAAGATAATGAAGGAATCATTTGTTGCATAAGGTATAAACCCAGATGTCCAAGAGAGTTGAGTTTAAAAAAGAAAATAAATATTCATGCAAAAATATTCCATCTCACTTAACATACCTAGCCTAGATTGGATATGTTTTTAAAAGTTCATTATTTGTCTAAAAAAAATATTTATCTTGACTCTCTTGTTCTGAGACAGCTTCAAAGGAAAAGTTTGTGAGATCCTTGGAGCCAGAACTTGGTGATAAGGATGACATGGTATTACTAAATGAGATCCTCAACGCCTCCTCCCTGGATGAGGGGGAATTCAGCAAAGAGTGGACAGCTGTTTTTGGGCAGGCTGCTGATCTCACCATGAACTCTTCAGCTAGAGATGGGGAGAGCACCTCATCGTCTGCACTACCAGCACCATCAGGCTACTTACCCTCACAGCTGCTAGACCAAAACATGAATGACTTGCAGTCATCCTTACATGGTGAGAGTTCATCTTGTTATGTCAGTATGTTGGGGCTAGGGCTTAGAGTATGGTTTTCTGGTATGTAGATGTGTGGTGAAAATTTATATTGTGCCATGGCTGCAGAAATTGTACCTGAAATTAAAGCAGAGTATGGCCTAGGGAAAAAAACACGTGAATAACTTATTTGTTTTTCTAGCCCTTCTCATTCAGTGTTTGAATGAAGTACCCAAAACCTAAAGTCAAGATTACTGTCTTGAATGTTTTCATTTAATTTTTTGAAATGTTCTTTGAGATCTTTAGAACACTGAGATCTTTTTTTTTTTCCTGAAGCAGAAAATATGTTTGAGTGGGTTTTTCTGATTTAATCACAACTGCTGTCTCTGTTAAGGAGCCAAGGAACCAAAAATTATTACTTTATTTTGCCTGGGGATACTATTTTTCAACCATGTAGTGAAAATCAGTTGCATTCTTTTTTTTTCCCCAAGCATCCTATACATTGGATGTAAGGATATTGGTCAGGTAGAATGAGTTGTCTCATCCTATCAACCATACAGGTGGATTTCTCTTGCAGGCTGGTTACTGGTGCAACTCTCTCTCTCTCCTCTTTCTTCTGTGCTGTTAATTCTCTTGGCTTTTCCAAGCTACTACTGGGGAAGAGAAAAGAGGGGAACTAGGGCAGAGCTTTCCTGCTGCTGCTTTGGCCTTGAGGAAGGAAGAGAGGGAGGAAGGCAGGCTGGTGATAAACAGCCAACAGCACCCACCTTTGTGCTCCTTGCAGTCTGGCTGGATCTTCTGCAGGGTTTTGTAAGCTGGAGGGGACCTTGCCTTTTTGGGCTCTGTCCCAAGTCATTTAAATCTCACTTGGGGAAGAGCAATATAGGAAACAGGAGCAGGCTGATCCTATCCTGGAGACTATTTCTTGGAACCCTTGCAACTGGAAGAGTCATACATGAGGTAAAATGACCTGTGACATTTTGTCAGGAATAAGACAGTTAGATTTATTTTATAATTAATACAGTTACTACCAGCACCCCTAAAGCAAGATAGCTCGGTTCATTGACTTCAGCATTTAGATGAAAAATGGGAGAATGACATTTGTAATGATGCACAGGTTTAGATGTAGCTTTATAAGGTACATAGTTTTTAAGCAAATTTCTAAAAATAGCAACGGAAGTATTGAGATGGATTTTTTCCACAGCTTTACGTGTTTTTAAATATATTTTACATTGCAGTGCAATTTCCTTTTTTAAATGTAAATGTGTTTTTAAAGGAAAAGTATTTTTTAGGTATAAATAGCAAGCAGAGTTGTGCATCCTTTCTGATGGGGATGTCAGCTTTCATTTGCACTGCCATTGGGTGCAGTGTTAGAGACTTCAAAATCAGAATTCAGTAATGTTGCATTCAAGGAATAGTAGAAATGGAAAATCCATTCCAATAGGCATGGTATTCAAAAATCTTTTTGAGTAAACAAAATAATAAAGCGTAAAATATGTGGATGTTTTCAAATGGGTTTACAAGGTTTTGGCAGAAGATTGTGGTAAGTTATGTACCAGCACTTGAAAAGTCAGGGTTAATCAGCTGAGTGATTGTATCTGAAAATAATATTTCTAAATGTTTTGTTTCTTGTTTTAGCTTTCTAAATATTTCCAAGATTTTGTTTCCTATTTTTTAACAGAAAATGAAATTTGGTCCATTTTATATCTTGTAAAAACTCAGCTTTAATTTTAAACTGCATTTCATTTCACTTAACAACTTTTCTTTCAGAATTTGACCTTATCATTAAATATGGGAAGAGAGACTTTTTTTTTTAATACTAACTGGAGTATAAGCATATCCAGACATACAAGTTGGAAACATTAGAATATATGAATTATATTTTTACTGAGGACTTGTGATACATCTCCTGCATTTATTTCCCTAACTGGTAGGACTGCTTAATGTAATTATTCAGTGTGAGGTGCTACACTGGAGCCTCAATGTTGCATACTTCCTGTGTGAATTTGGCCTTAAGACCATAAAGATTCTTAAAACTCACATGCTTAACTTTAAGCACATTAACTTTTCTATTAACTTCAGTGGGATTACTTACTTATTTTACGTTAAGCACACTCATAAATCTTTGGGGCTTTGTTTTCTCTCTGCCTCAGATCTTAATCTGTAAAACAGGCACAATGCTATGCAGGTTATAAACTGTTAGGGTCAGGAATTCCCAGCTCAGAGTTTTCTTTGGCTGTATTTATAGGCAGGATCCAGCACAATGGGACTCTGAATTGCTATGGGGCTACCAGGTGCTGGTTTAAAATACATATAAATATATGTGTGTGTGTGTGTGTGTATGTGTGTGTATGTATAATAGAAACAAAGCATGCTTCCAATATATCTTTTAGATTCTCCTCCAGATACAGCTCTGCAGTTCAGTTGCCTTTCTGCTTTTTCAGAGGGAGTGTTGGCTTTCTCTTTTCATGATGTTTATGGCCTCATTTACTTACTCATTCGTCCCATTAAGGGCCCCTCTTTATCTTCCCTATGTGTGCATGTATTCTAGTTCATAAGAAAATGCACAGCTCACTATTTCCTTTTCTAAATGCAATCATTGCAGTGTTGGTGAAGATGATTGCTGCACAGCAAGCTGTTTGGTTTCCTTGCTGTCTTGGCAATAACCTTTTGTCTGGTCACATTACAAAGCCATCCTGTGAACAGGCAAACCAAAACAGGCTTAGGGCCAACAACTGCTTTCAAACTGATAGGCTGTGGTTTGCTTTTGAAAGGCAGAGTTGTTCTCTGTAGCTCACTTAAAATTTAATTCATTAAAGTATTTCATACAAATTCTGCGTCAGTCTTTCCCAGTACTTTCATAAATCCGTAATTTCATTATGAAAGCATCACAAATTTTCTGGAGTGTATTTGGTTGGATTTTTTGTTGCTATTGTTAGGTGGTTCTGGTTTTCTGAGTGAGCTACCTGCATTTCATTAAATGGCAGCCAGGCCACAGCATCTCTCATGGATGTGCTGCCTACCAGGCCTTAGTCCAGGGACTCAAAAAGAGGGAGGGCTCCAAAGGAGTTCACTGTCTGAAGTGTTTTGCTCCCTGACCTGCCAAGCACACCAGTGTACAGGAACATCAATGATGTCGCCGGGAGCCAGTTCCTGATTTTTCTGAAGTCACTGGGACTTGCACAGACAGTTTCTGACAGAGCTCCCATTCATTTCTATCAGATTAGGCCCTCTTTATTTAAGCAGCTGAATTTACCTGTTGTCATTCATTGCCATATCAAACACTTTCTCACAATGCATCTCCAAGCAAAGCATTGCAGTCTACTGTAGTTGTGTGTAATGTCCTCTGCCATTCTTGTTCGTAACACAAGCAGAGAAAGTGCCTGGAAAAGTATGTCATTCTGCAGGGGTGATGCCATGCTTTCCATTATTATCATTCAGATTTGCTTATTTGAAGGACTAAACTCTAAGACCTCACTTTCAGATGGCAGAAGTTGGCTCACAGGCCTTTATCACCTTTTTCTAGAGCAAATACATGTGAGCACTCTGCATCCAGATTTTGAAGATGTTTTTGGTTAGTTTCCTTAGAGATAGATACAGAGGATGTTTGTGGCTTTAAATTTCCTTCCTAATTTATGTGATTTTACAGAAAAACTTATCTTGCCTCTTTTTATAACATAGCTTGGGCTTCAGACCTTTTATAGGCAAGGTAAGATCAGAGAGTGATGAGAATAATCTACTGAGAGAGAAAGGGTTGATGTGACTGATGTGGTTGTTGCATTACCTGTCAGGATGCTGTGTGCCAATACCTGACAGGGCTCCCAAAAGAGCAGAAAGTAAGGGAAGGAAAGAGAAAAAGAGTTAAAAAGGATGTGAAAGCAGGCACTTGTAGAAAAAAAGAGACTGAATAAGGAAATGGTAGCTGGGTGCATAGATGAGCATCCTGTTTGTGATACTGCCAAATTAGATGGATAATTGACCAGGCCAAATTTAAAGGATAAATTAATTAAATTAGAAATACTATCTCCAGTCCTCTAAATGTAATGAAGCATATGAATTTAAATATCTTAAGCAAGGGACAAAAATATTGTTTTTTTCTAATATGTTTCTGCAGTATACTACCCCTAATTCATTTTGCCAGCCTGTTCATCTGGCCTTATAAACTTATTTATCATTACTCTTTTGTGGATATTGAATATGCATGTAAGAACAAAAAAACTATTTCACTTTTTCCTGCATAGTTGCTCTCTTCTTGCTGAGAATCTCCTTTCAAATAAAGATAAAAAATAAATAGTCCATTAAAATGTAGTTTTAAGTTAACTTGAAGTAATTAATCTTGAATTTAATTCTTCAGTGTTTTGCAATGAATTATCTTTTTTCTCCAGAATTACTTCAAAATTAATTAAAAAATTTAGGGTCTCTAAATAAGGATTTGTCTGGAACAATGGATGAAATGAAAGTCTTTGGACTTAGAAAAAATGTTTATTATTTATGGTGGTATTTCTATCCAAATGTAAGTGATTCTTTTCCCTACAGCTGTGTTTGACCTGATTACTGAACTGGCTTTTCTGTAAATGAGTATTAACTGTGATTTGATAAGAGAAACAAAAATATTTTCTAGCCAGGTGAAGGGTTTGGAAAGAGTATAGTTGCCTGAAGCTGGAGATGGTAAAAGTGATCTAGAGATACTGTGTTGTAAAGGGTGCTGCTCGTGTGCAGGTCTGACTGCTGACTTTGTGTGTGCAAGGACAGGTACAAATGGCCATAAGTGTAATACTCTGCTCCTCTGTCTGATGCTGCCAGACACTGGGGGGTTGGAGCTAACAAAGTAACTCCTCATGCTAATGCTGCTGTATTACTGAATTTTAGGATGGGCAGCCAGCAGTGTGAGCCCACCATCAATACCACAGCCAGCACAGAAACCACACAGCCTGAATGTGAGTGATGACAAGACGCCTGTGAAAGGTGATACTTGGCTTTTCCTTTTCAGCTCTTGTATCTTGTAGAGTGTCTCATGTCTTCCCAGTTACTGTGGTAACAAAACTTATTTTGGTAGTAGCTACAGCTTAGTCTTGTGCTCCCTGATCACTCTGTTTCACCTTGATTAGGTGTGTGATATGTGTGTGTATGTATATTTTTGGTAGGCTTAGTGCTAATCGCATGTCAGAAGAGTAATTTACTATATAACAAAAGAATTGCAGCTACAGTTTCTTTCACCTACTTTAATTTAGACTCACACAGAATAGCATCTGCATGCACTTTGAGCTAAACAATGTTTTTAAGCTCTAAGATTTAGCATTGTGGCTAAAATACAGGCTGTTGGTAAGGCAGAAGAGCCCTAATTGCAAAGTTTTTTGATAAACATACATGATATCAGTAATCATCTGTGTAAAACTTAATTCAGTTGTTGCAACTGAGCCAACAGTTCATAGTCCTGCCATCTACTGAGACAATGGCCTGCTGATTTTTGACTAGGATTTCCTGCATAAGTGAACCAGAATTATGTTGAATTCTGTTGCCAGTTTGTAGCCAATTCTGTGCATTCACATTTGATGATACAGAAGAAAGGGGTGGTATGTATTCCGTCCCCTGAGATTTTTCAGCTCAGCAGAAAAAACAAAAAAGAGGATTAAGGTGTTTTGGAAACTGTTTTGGAAATCAGTGTGATTATGCAGCCACAGGACTGGCACCAGCAAAAGGAACAGCCTTCAGCTATTTGGAAATCAGTGGTTCTGAAAGTGGCAGGTACCAAGAGGAGTGTCATGCCAGGCAGAGCCTATTTTGTCTGTAAATTCTTTGTGTCACAAAGAAAGCTTTCATGTGCCATTATCTCCCTGAGAGAAGAGCATATCTTATTTCACTATCAGTATAATACATGTTGGGCATAGGGCCACAAAAAAAAAAGCAAGCGGAGATGTGCCTTCTTCATAGCAGCCAAAGTTGTTACTGCTTTAAGCTGAACATCTGCCCAGTTGGAATAAAAGCAGGCAGATAACCTCTGTGAAATACATATATCAGTGTGGACACAGAGGTGCAATAGTCCAGCTGCTGTTGGATATATTCCCTATTCACATTTTGTCTATATCCATCAGAATTAAACTAGAAGCTGTACTGGGGACTGCCTATCAAATATAACCCCTCTCTTTCTCTCTCC
Source organism: Calcarius lapponicus (assembly GCA_039654755.1). NCBI lineage: Eukaryota > Metazoa > Chordata > Aves > Passeriformes > Fringillidae > Calcarius > Calcarius lapponicus. The sequence goes on along the minus strand of CM077464.1, from coordinate 27,340,764 downwards.
AGCCAGTGCCTTCCCATTAAAACTTCATTCCAGATGAGTAATGACCTTGTTGGTTGCATACAGGGGAGACAGAACAGTCACATGAATTGGATTTAGGCAAAGGAATTTTGTCCTCTAAGAGAGCTTGAAAGTAAAATTTGCCTTCACTTTCCTTTTGCTTGTTTGCAGGCATGCAGAGGCACACTCAAATACCTTTCATGAAACAAAGCTAGACAGAGTGAGATTGTTTCTATTTCTAGTTAAAGTGTTCCTGTACTTATCATGGCAGGAGCCTTATAAAATACATAGCAGACATGTAAAACACTCATTTTTACTAAAGTTCTATATCCTGACAAAGATAGTGTTTTAAAATGCAATCACTCATTCTGATTTTCTTGTCAGAAGTACCCTTGGTAATAAATAAAACAATAGCATGGCATTTGTTTGACCTCAGTCAAACATTCCGTCAGTTTTGTTTTAAAATAGCTGACAAGTCTGTGCATTTCTTTTTTCTTTCTTTTTTCTTTCCAGAATCTACAAAGAATCCTAAAGACTTGACTGCTTGGTTCAGTCTCTTTGCTGACCTTGACCCGTTATCCAATCCTGATGCTGTTGGGAAAACTGATAAAGAACATGAATTGCTTAATGCATGAGTCAGCTGCCTCTGGTAACTCACATTCTTCCCTTCATCAACACTATTTTGGAGTTTAAAAAACTAAATGAAAATTAGTATGCTGTTGTGAAACTATAAAGTATGTGCCATGATAATAAAACTAAAGGGAATTAATCCCCTTTTCTATAGGTACAGTTATTTGCTCTTGTTTTGTATAAAGAGTTCGCATTTATTTTCTATGTGGACTTACAAAAATGAGGTTAAGAATTAGGGCAGATTTCTTGCCAAATTAGATTGTCTGCTGAAACACTGTCTTTGCCTGGGGTGATGTCGAGCTAACACCGAAGTGAAATACAAATTGCAGACCTATTTTTTTATAATGTTTCTTGAGTAAATTTAAACAAAATCATGTAACTGAAGAGGCTGCATGAGTCAAACATCTATCATGTATATAATATATCTATTACTGCTATGTTAAGATGTCAACTAAATTTGTTTTGTTAGTACTCACAGTTTAAAGACCTGTGCTGGAGTTAAATATTGAAGAAGTAAATTTGGGTCCGTGCAGCCATCGAAATTGTGCCCTTTCCAATCTAACTTATTTGACAAACTGCACTACATAAAGAGAAGTCATGCCCAGGAGGCTTCTTTTTCTGAGTTTTTTCTCCATTGCACCAACAGAATTCGCACTTGTTTGCAGAAGTCTCTTGGAACGGATGCTTTGCCATGCCTTCAATCCATTTCTGTTTCTGTTCTGAGAATTTTTCATCCAGTTTATTTCTGAAGCATGTGTTACTTTAAGCTTGTTGTGACATTAACTCTTTAATAAAATGATTTTAACAAAAACCACAACTTTATTCCCACTAAAATACTGGTGTGCTGTTGAATTGATACGTAACAAGCATCTGAAGATAAAAGATGACCAGTTTGTAGACAGTACTGAATAGTAATCCAGAAGGAAAGACAGTGAGAAAACGTGAACTCAATGTGGTGTCCCTTTGCTTCCCGGTACAAGAAGGGGAAAAGGCTCATAGAGTCATAAAGGTTGGAAATGGCCTCCAAGACTACTGAGGGCAACCTGGAACAAACAGTTCTCCTGACAACTAAACCACAGCACTCAGTGCCATGTCTGGTTGTCTTTTGAACACTTCAGGCACTCCACCACCTTCCTGGGAAGCCCATCGCATTGCCTGACTCCCCTTTCAGGGGAGAAATTCTTCCATATGTCCAACCTGGACATCCCCTGGAGCACCCTGAGGATGTGTCACTAGCCAGTAAAGATCACAAGCTCTGTGTACTGTACAGGACCCACTTTACAATTTTTTATATTCAGCCTTTTTTAATTTGCTTGATTTTCCCTTTACATTGCTGAAGCATTTTCACAACCTGTACACTCAGTTAATCCCCATTTCAAGGTCTAATAGGTAACTAAGTACCTGAAAATAACTATATAAATGTACAAGTTCACTGAATTGGCCAACTTCTTCTTGAGTGCAGCAGAACATTGTTGGATGTGTGCACTGAGCAGCAGTAATGTGGTTTTGGTGCCTCCTATCTAAAAAGCCCCATGTAGGGATGTGAGGTTGGACTGACCAGAGTTCATCAAGCTCAACCCTCAGCAAGTTTTAAACATCCCTGTTCAAATTATCATGTTCATCATCCCACCCCATCCCATAACCTGGAATTGTCAAAGTACTTCAGTTGTTGCCAGAGAAATTCCTCAGATGCTTAGGAGTGGATTTTCATGTCTAATGGGTAAGGATGATCTGATCTTCTCTTTGCACAGTCCCCAGCTCAGCTGGGGCCCTGAGGCATGTAAGACCTGGAATCTGCTGTCAGAGCTGTACTCCTTCTAAAGGTAGAACTTGGTTCCCTCCATCATATTTGCTGCTCTTTGGTACTGGCAGCTCCTCGCTCAATGAGCTGCCCTTTCTGCACTCTGTGACTTTCTTGAGCACTGAGAGGGGGCTGAATTCACAACTTTGGGCTGCAGTTCTGGCAGTAAATAAGACATCCACAAAGGGGATTAACTGGGAAATACCTAAGGTTTACACTGGGGTGCACTTACACTTAGGGGTGCTAGTTTGTACTCATAACAAAGACTGCTTGCCTGAAATCCTCTCCATCCCAAACTGTAATTATCTGCAATGCCAAAAATGTTAGTGTCAGGAGCTCAAAGGAGAGCCAGGCTGCTCTTCAGCCCAGCTGGGTTACCACAAAATCATTAAGCAGATTCTTGCAACTTTAAGCAAGTCTGCGGTTTCTAAATTTGCTGTGGATTACATTTGTCTGGATAGTTTTTAAAACACTTTTGGACAATCCACTCCAGCATTTTTTAGTAGCTGAAGCAGTTAGGTGCAAAGCAGTGAGGAGGCTGTACTGAGTTCAAAACAGCTAATTAACTGTTCTTAAAGGCTCAAAAAATGTTTGTTCTTTAGGTCACCGATTCTAGACTTCCAGGATTTAAAAAAAAATAAGCCAAAACAATCAAAAGGCAAAAAACCAAACTCCTGTCTTGACTGAGAAAATTAAGAGCATTGCAGAGGTTCAGCTAATGATGTTCTAAATCCTTATCCTGTTTTTAGGTAGGAAAGCATCAGAATCATCTTCCCTTTCACACAAGGCAAACCACAGGTGCAGGGTTTTTTCTTTTCCCTCGTTCTCACACAAACTGCACTACCAAGTAGCTCATATTAACCATTGATTTCTTGTAATATGTAGTTTTTGAAATTACTTAAGCTTTGAATCATTTGCAATGCAATTTTTTTCACACTTTCAAATGAAAAAAAAAAGAAAAAAAAACAAGCCAGAGGTATTCAAAATATGATTGATTTTGCTTAAAGAAAAGCAATTGAAATCCCTGTGTACAATGCATTATCATCATGGAGATTTAGTGAAGTTGAAAAACAGAGAAGAAAGCTACAAATCCTGCAAAAAGACGTCGTTAATGCAAAGTACAGAGCTACAAACAACCCTTCCTACTAATAAAGAAGTGTCTGGCACGTGCTTGTCAGCAGCCTGGGCTGTGGAGTCGCTCCCAGGCTACTGAGAGGATTGTGCTGTGCTTTCAGGCTTGGGACAGCAAGGCAGTTCATCATCCTGGTAAAATTACAGATTGATTTGCTACACACAATGTTCATCATTAATATGCTTCATTCCAGTTGCATATTCTGATTCAGTAGTGGATTGTTTTAAAATAAAAACAGCTGCAGAACCCCTATGGCAGATGAAAACAGTGGCAATTGATTAACTGTCTTTTTTGTGAAGTTTATTAAATTTGATCTAATTGATTCTGATGATTCAAGGTTTCTACAAATCTCAAAGCAGCTGCTTCAGAGGAACTGGACTGTGAGCCTTGGCAATTGAACAGCTCATACAGAAAACTAACAAGTAACTTTTCTGGCCTTTTGAAGTGACCATGATTTATTTCAACTGAGTAGAATAGGACTTACCTTGTTCCTTTCTGCTGTTTCCATATCCAGCAGTGCATGGGCATGACACGGATGTAGTTTGAAGCAGGAGCACTTGGCCACAAGCAGCCACCTGCCTTCCCCAAACATCCTTTTAAATTCCTTTCAAACATTAGGGGCTGCACATGCCAGGAAAAAGTGGGACCACCTGAGCAACAAGGTGACCAGCAAGCAGCTTTGCTCCAAGTGGGAATACAGGAAATGTCATGGCCTACAAGCCCTGACAGCATCTGAGCCTGGAAGGGCTCAGCAGAGTAGGAGGCTGGTGTGAGGACACAGTACCCAGGTGCTGGCATCATGCTGCCTTTTCCTGGGGCCTCTGTGAACTGCTCCTTGCATCCTTCCAACCACATCCCACTGGGAGAGCCAGGGGAGACTGGATAAGCAGCACCAAGGAGTGAATGGTGGGTGCACTGTCCAGTTCTGCTTGAGGGTATGTGGAGTCAAATAGCCCCAGAACACAGGAAGGGCACCTGGAAGATCCTGTCTTCTCTCAGTGCTGTTCCCAAAGTTGCTCAGATGTCAGAGCAGCAGCAAGAATGAACATGGTACAGGTGCAGCTGCCAGTATTGGGTCCCTCCTCACTTCTTCAAGCTTCCTTCCAAGCACTTACTGCAAATCCCCCTCTGGTTAGCCTACTTTTACAACTTCTGCTCCTTGTATCTTGTTTAAAAATAAGCCACCATATGGGGGAGGCAGGAAGCAGAGCAACCACCAGGCTTTGCCTCAGCTGAGCAGCAGAAATGCTGAGATGATCTAGCACCTCATGGCCAACCAAGCACAACGGAGCTGCTGGGGCTGCCATCCTCCCTCTGCTGAGCTCAGCCCAGCACAGTGCACAGGCACAGAGTGCACAGGCACAGAGCCTCTCCTGGGACAGCAAACAGGGGCACCATGGCCAAACAGGCCCTGCAGGTCCAGCCAGTCTGGCCTTGGGTACCCAGCCAGCCTCCAGCACCAAGGTGGACTGGCCTTGCAGTCAATCAGAGCAGTACCTGGCCATTCATTAACAGTGCTCTCCCAAGCATAAAATTGGCTTTTCCCCTCGTGTACTAATTACAAACCTGAAGGGCTAAAGTATGGCCCTCCCTTCAAGTCAGACAAGGTGCTTGCCAGCACAGGAGCTCTCCCTGCCAGAGTGGGTCCAGAGGAGGGCCACAAAACCAGGGCTGGAGCCGCTGTCCTGTGAAGAAAGGCTGAGAGAGCTGGGCTTGTTCAGCCTGAGATGCCAAAGTCTCTGGGGGGAGACTTTACTGTGGGCCTTTCTTTTCAATATATACAGACTGTAAGAAAGACTGAGACAGACACTACTGGGGCCTAAGGACAAGAGGCAGGTTTTTAGCTGAAAGAGTGTAGGGTTTAGATTGCACATAAGAAAGTTTTTGTGGTGAGACATTGGTACTGTTTGGCCAGGAAAGTGACAGATGCCCCAGCTCTGGAAATGTTCAAGGTCTGGTTAAATGGGACCGTGAAGAACCTCATGTCATAAAAAAATGTCCATGGCAGAGGGGTTGGACTAGAACACCTTTAGAGGTCCTTGCCAATCCAAACCATTCTGCAACCCCGTGACCAAGCAAGGAGGCTGCTGTTTGCCAGACAGCAGTGTTCAGCTCCCAGCAGCTGCATCAACTTCTAACTCTGTTCTACCATAGCAAAAGCTTGATGGGCCCAGCCTTGTAATTAATCCATAGTGGATTTGAAGTTTCTGCTGCTTGCAAAAAGTTACAACATTTAAATTAAGAGAATCATGCTGTAGCTTGGAGGTGGAAGTCTGGCTGATACTACCTGACAGCTATTTACACTGGTTGCTGTTTAAATCCTTTTTGGGATAGGGAGTACCCAAAAATATGAGGAAAAAAAGTAGATAAGCAATTTCAGAAGAGACAGCAGACCTACCTAAGCTGTTAAAGAAGTTACAGACAGTCTTCTCTTTAAACTAAAATCTTTCATCTATCCCAGAAGCTTACTTGCAGTCCACTTCTTTTATTTTGGACTTCCACAGCTATAATGGCAGTAGGAAAGGCCTGAGGACAGGTGTTGGAAGCCATATGCTTGCTTTATCAGTGGGCTGGAGCAAGGTAAAAAACAATTTTAAAAGTTCTACACAATTAAATCATCCAACCCTGTCTCCATCTAGGTGGGTGGATAACAGCTGGCTGCAGGAAACAAGCATGCTGAATGGAACAGGAGCAGGATGTGACAAGGAAAAAGCCCAAACTCCTGTTATTCCAAGCACAATCCTCAGAATAAACCCTTGACACATAAAGTACAGGAATTGAAATCATGAGCCCCTTTGCTGTCAGAGCTGCTTATTTTCCTGGACTGTTTTGGCAGTCTGTGTGGTGCTCCCATGACCATCTCCGCCTTGACCTTGAGTACCAGAGCTTTAGAACACCAAAGCCTGACAGCAGAGAGCAGCCCTCACTGAGTTTGATTTTCAGAAAGATTTTTAGAAAACCACACAAAACATGAGACAAGCCCTATGGAGGAACTTTTCTGATCTGGGTTCAGCTGGGTCTTGGGCTGATCCAGCCTTTTCTGCAAGGTTTTCCCTGGATTTGGAGTCAGCAGCTATGATTGCAAGAGCACAAGGCACAGGAGCAATTCAAGGCTCTTTCCCCAAGAGCCAGTCTGTGCTCTGGAAGTCACAGAAGCCTGCCCAGGGCTGTGAGCATCCCAAACCCATCTAACCATGTGTCACCACTGTCCAGGTCCCCTCCAGCTGGAAAAGAGCCTGTGGGTGTGAGGCTGTACAGTGAGGAGATGCCAGCAGCGCTACCACAGCCCTCAGGCAAGACCTGTGGTCATCTCTACTTGTCACCAAACCACAGCAAGCTCACATGCAAGATACTCACAGCTGTTGCTGCTCTTCATGTAGGGGAATGATTACAAGACACCTTACTTGAACAAAATCTTGCTTTTGTTAATTGTTAACCTTCCCTCCCCCCCTGCAGCACTGAGCACTTTGCAGCTTTTGCTTTCATTTTTAAGGGAAGTGACCCAGGTCTCCTTGGAGGCAGGAGACCTCTTGGCTTCAGCAGCCTTTGCAATGTTCATAAGTTACTACTGCTGTGCTTCAAAGCCTGGCTAGACCTCAGAGTGTGCAAGTCCACCTCACTGCTTGCAGTTTAAGCCATGGGAATGTTGCTGAAACAAAGTATAAAAGGAAATAAGATTAAAATGCAAACAGGCATTCAGGAAGCAGGGCTGCACTGACACTGCTTTACAGTTCCTCTCTTGCTCCCATCCATTTTATCAGCCCATCCTGTAGCAAATATTAAATGCAATTGAAAAACACTAAAAATCCATAAAGGTCATTTTCCTGCTTGAGATTTGGAGCAGATTGAACTGTTTGTCCTGGGGTGGTTTTTAATGAACAGTGCAGTTTGTCTATAAGTGGTTTGGGTTCCCTTTCTGTTCCCCATAAACATGTGAAGTATTTAATGCAGGGCTTAACAGAGGTTGAGGTATGTAATGTTGTTTTCCTTAGTGGTTGTTATCCAAATGAAAAAGGTAAGTGTTTGAAGATACAAGAAAATGCTTTTATAGGCCCAAAATAAGTCCTCTTGTGTAGCAGCACCAATACAAACCAAGTTCCTTTCTGCAGGGCCAACTGCCAAAATGAAGTGTCTTTCTTCAGGGAAGATTAATCTAATATATACACCATCAGCAATCTCAAAATCTCTATCAAGGTGCTTAAGTTTCTGCACCAGGGCCTATCAGGGAAAAAAAAAAAAAAAAACCAAACCAAAAACCAAACAAACCCCTGAACCCCTGAGCCACAACAGCATCAAGCAGCTTGGGGCCAGTTTTACCATGACTCAGGCAATGATGTTCCTGCCCAGTGTCCAACACCACCACAGTGCTGCCAGAACTCCCAACAGGTGCAGGAGTCCAGGTTTGCAGGTTTTCCCCCTGGTTTGCAACAAGGGGACAACATCTCCCAGTCACCAGAGATGGTGGAAATGAGACTCCCATGCAGGAGGGGCCAGCAGAGCCTGTACTTACCACAGTGGGAAAGGCTGGGAGATGGACAACAGCTCCTGCTCTGGCAGAACTGCACCCATAGGACAGAGCCAGTGCCACAAAACCCCTGTGCCTGACAGAGGTACCACCTTCTTGTCCAGTCTGGAGGCACATTTTCCCACTGAACACAAAGGCAAGTCATGATACAGAGCAGCATCCATGGCCTTTCAGCCAGGATGCAACCAAAGGGACAGACTGCAATCTACAGATGGCCTGATTTATAGAACAAAAGACATTTATCCAGGCTAATACTCCTCTGGAGTATTAAGGCATCTGCTGTGTTCCTAACCAAGGAACATCCTGTATGTACCAATACAGATACACAAGGTTGCCCTCCAAATCAGGGGCTTAGGCTGCCTTTGCTTTTCCATTGTTTAGAAAGTGCAAGACCTACTGGTCCCATCTTCATCACTCTCCTACCCCCAAAGGTTTAGTATTCCCCTGCAGAAGAGGAAAACCAGAAAATCCTCCCTTGAAGAGAACAGATTTTTTAGGTACTCAATTCAGAAAGTATTTAAACTATCTCCTTGGAATTCTCCACTAGAACCAAAACCAGATCCACCATTGTACCAAACTCATTTCATGAACAAAAGCCCCTGAATGAAGTGACAATCTGTAAAATACACCTATGTGCCTCCTCCAAAATACAACCATGCAGTGAAAGTAGCATGGTAGTGTGGTACTACCTCTGTACTATCAGAGATGGAAAGGTACAATTTTGAGCAACTTACCTCAAAATGAATGGATCTCAGCATTCTCAGGATGTACAATGAACTAGAATCCAAAGATTTAAGCACTTTTCCCCGCCACCTCCCATTTCCTAATAACAGTATTTAGTTTCCAAAGGCAACACCCTTTCTAAATCTTTCATAAGAATGAGTTCTTACTTCCCTATGTAACAAGCCCAAGGACAGCACCAACCTTATGGAAAGGGAAGCTGCTACTCTCTGAGAAATCTCTGCATCACAAACATAGGGGACATCTAGAAATTCTTATCCAAATAAAACTCAGAACGGGAGTAATTGCATCACCCAGACTTCTGGCAACAAACTTTAACAGGAAGTCTACTTTCTTTCAGTTTTGTCCTCCTTGGAGAAAGAACCTCTGCCCATAAAACTCTCAAGAGCACTCAGATCTCACCTGCAGAAAGCACGTGGACACCCGGTTTTAGTTAACATGACTTACACCTGTCATGTTAGATGATGCTTCTTACTTACTACTTATTTGGAGAAGTAAAAATTAAAAACAAAGGTACAAGAAATAGATTACCGTGGGTATTACTGCTGCCCTGAGCAAACCCTATTTTCAACCAACAGCTGCACAAGCACTGGAAAGTTTAACCACACACACTTCACTGTGCACATACACAAAATAAATCTCACACATACCCCCCTTACTTTTCTACAGGCAGTTATTAACCTAATTGTGCTTTGTTGTGAAGCTCAGTCTCTAATTCAATGGGGAGAAGAGATTACACAATCTTCTCCCAGACTTCCAACTCCTCTGCCTCTGAGCTTTCCACGCTACAGATCAAGGCAGCCTAAAAATTTCCCATCAGAACTTCTTACAACCTCAGATAAAATTTCAAATATTCTTAAAAATGGGGTCAGCTCTCTATCCAGCTTCATCTAATTGCTCTTCTTTCTTGTCATCAACTGAATTTGCAGTTCAACTTATACGTTCACTTACTTCCAATGCGGCCTTTACTGAGGGCACTCCCTACCTCCTCTCAGCCCCACTTGAGTAACACATTATTTCTGGGACCTGTTGCCCTCCAAAAAGACAACTCCTACTCTCCTCCAGTTTCTTACCACCTCTCCATAATTATGGTGCTATAGAGGCGGTGCCAAAATTAAAAGAACTAATAAAGCTACTCAACTACGTCTACTTTACTGGAGACCTCATTGATGTCTGACACACCAAAAATTCCCAGAAGCCAAAACTTACCCTAAAACCCTATTCCAGACAGTTTAAAAGATGTGTTAACACCCTAGCTGAAAATATTGCAGCATGTGCTTCTTTAGTGAGGCAAGAATTCCTAGGGAATTCCTAAAAATTTCACCTCTTAACCATCAATTGAAATGTAAAATGCCCCAAATAATCTCAAGTTAGTAAGGCTTATAAAAACCATATTTGAACACATCCTTTGTAAAATCATCTCATTTAAAACATATCAATACTTGGAAAAAAAAATCTTTCCTTGCATGTTGGCCCAGTAATTATTTGTACTTAGCGCTAAAACAAATCCACATTTTAATATTAATTCATCTACCTTCATTTTCTTACTGCTTAATGTTCCATGTCTGCTGAAGTTTAAGCTCATTAGTATTTCCTATGTGTAGGTATTTACTAACTGAAATTAAGACACTCTTCAACCATCAAGTTAATCATGTTGAGCTCCTACACAGCCACCTTCTAGTTTTTCCAGTACTTTACTCCTATAGCTCTTCCTGAGCCTTTTACAGTCTCTCCCAAACTAGAGCTTTCCAGGACTGTTTACACTAATGCAAACAGAAACAACAAATACACATATTTTAACTGCATATCAATCTTTCATCAAACAACTTCCTTCAGCCAATACCAAGTACGGATGACTGTACGTGTAATGCGTCTACTCTCCCAGCTTTAATTCACTTTTCCCTTGCATTTAGGTCCTGGACATACACAGTAGGAACTTTGGCTATTTCCTCCCAGCTGAGTTACCTCAAATCTGTGTTTTCATGGCTGCATTTTGCACAGCAAGGCAGGCTGTTTTACAACAGTAACTGATGTAAATTTCTACTAGTTACCTGTCATCTCCAAACTGCTTGGCTTTTACCTCAAGTAATGTCTGAAGGTCCCAATCCAGTACCCTGGAGGAAGGCCAGGGTAGGAGGAGCTGTTTTTGCTAAGCCTCCATGGTGCTTGCTTACAGCTGAATAAATTAAGAGATGCTGGCTGACATCACCATTTCTCTGGTTTGTGTTACTCCTTACACTTGCATACTGTGAAGATTCTGAGACTCTATCCTTGTGCCAGTACCTGGCCCTTCCCAAGAGCTAATCTGTCAGGAAGCCAGAAATCCCTTCCCAGACAGCACCCTGTTTCCTAAAAGAAGCAGGTCACTCACTATCTGGTGTCCCCTACCCCATACACAGCCAAGGGCTCTCCTTACACAGACCTCCAGTCTCTGAAGCATCCACTGCCAGAGCCACAAATTAGTATAAAAATATATGCTCAAGCTACGGTCTTTTATTCACAGAACAGGGACTCAAGGCAAAATTTTTTCATTAGCTCTCTACTCTCAGTGCTTTTCAGACTCCTTGTTTTGGCTTTGGGGAAGACAGAGGCAGTGAGTTACACACAGCCCACAAAGTGTGGCTCATATGGAAAAAAATCTAAAATGTGACTAACCAGGCAAGGCCTAGGTTCATGGGGATGCTTAAAAGCTCCCCGGGACACAAACTGCATCACATCTCCGCAGGGCAAGCTACAGGCTTCTGTCAAAGTATTTCCTGAGAAAACACCCTCCCACCCAAAGACAGCCTGAAACTGCTGCAGCCAAATCCATTTAGGAGACAAGATGGTCACCAAGGTACTCCTAGGAACCCCTTCAAGCTGATTATGAAGAGGCTGAAATGAAGCCATTTCTGACTGAAGGACACCAAGCATTCCCATAGGTGGGTGGGATCACAGAACCATGGAATATCCTATGTTGGAAGGGACCCACAAGAGTCATTGAAGTCCAGCTTCTGGCCCTGGACTTTTAGTTAAGTTCCAGTTAATGTTTTTAACACAGTCATATAAAAACTTTGTAATCTTTAGGATGCTGAAAACTTAAAATTTCCACTGACTGACGACAGTAAGCATTAATCCGTTCTTGATGGTTATTGCCATAGTACTCTTCAGTAAACACTGACTTTGGAGGATTTACATGTATTTAAATACTATCCTTCTTTCTTCCTCCTGACCCCCCACCCCCATCTGGAAAGAATTATTCTGCAAGTCGAATGACAATCATTTGAGTCATACAAAACAACATGAAACCAAGACTGTCAGTAGATTTACACCACATCCTTTAGGAGTTTAGTTTTGTTTCACATAGTGAAACATCTAATGGCTTTCATAATTTTCAACAGATAACTTGAAATTAGCCATACCACAAACACAGCAGCAGATACACAGTTTCAAACAACTCTTAACTGATTTTTTTCCTCTGCTATGTTGAAATAGAGTATGCTATTTAAAGTATATTTAAACATTCAGCTATTTTAAGGGGTTTTCCCCGCTCCTGAGTACAGCATTATGCAAAAATCAATAGATTAAAGATTATCTTGTTCTAGAAGACACAGCACACTAGTCATACATGGTTGGCATTATTCTAGATGTAAATTTGGAACAATATTAAAATTTAATCTCCTTCTATGGTGTTTCATGCACAGTTTCCAAAACAAAGAAATGAACCACTGCTTTTGTGTGTTGTCCCCAGCACTTTTTTTTTTTAACTATAATTTTTATTTAAATAAGACACAGGAACTTCTATACTGAAAAAAAATACAAAACAAAAGCCACACATTTCCTTGTGTAAAGCAATATTGTGTGATAACTTGAATACTGTTCAGCACGGTGGCTAGAAATAACAGTACAACTATGTACAAAACTTTAAACAATATTTGACAAATTTCTACAGCTGGATGTAGAATACAATTGAGATAAACACCTGCTGAGAAATTTACATGGCAAAGCATTAGCTTTAACACATTTGGTTCAAAACCTTCAATTCTGCTAAGAACAAATGTGCATTTTAATTAATATTTAGTTTCTCATGGAAAAAATATAAAGAACATGTAATGGCATTGCAAATATTGTACAGAGTTCAGCACTGATCTAAAAACCACTCATCATATCCCCTGGTAACCTAACACCAATAACTGAGACTACAATTTCATATCTGGACATAGCCAGAGCATAAAAAGGTTATCATACTGCAATGTTAGTCTAGAAAGAAAAATATTAAAAGGAATCGATACTTACATCACGAGTATTTCCTCCCCTTTATCTTCAGTCTACAAAATATATAGTGTTTTCACCTAGGCCTGAGATTAGTAGGGTTAAAGATGGCTGCTGTGTTTCAATAAGCTTTTTCACATGAAAATGGTTAGAGACAGACCTCTCTCCTACGTTTTCTGCAAGGGGAGTCAAAAAACAGTGGATGTTTCATAGGCTGTGAATCCCACCTTGTAAGACAGCATTAACAAAAACTCAGTAATAAAAAGGAAGCAATGCTTTATCTCCAAAAAAAGCACATATCTAGCAAGTAGTTACTGGTGGCTCACTCTCATCCCCCTCCAATCTCACCTTCAAAAGCAGAAAAAAGCATAAAAGAGCATGTTTAAATGCTCCTAGTAGCTGCAGGCTACTAATCTCTTCAATTCCTGGAAATGGTGAACCTTATTCTCTTAGGAGCAGACAGCATACACGCAGTTCCAACCGAGCTGAAAGCAATGGAGTAAGAACATCAAGTTTATTTTGCCTTTGGGGTCCTCTTGGTATCACAGGAAATTATCTCTGAAAGCAATGCTCCTCTTTTTCTAGTACAATAGAAGAGTGTCACAAACCAAATCTTGCCATGTACTGTTTTGAGACAGTGTCCAGCCTGAAAACCAGGATTATTTTACATGGATTTTTCTTTTATTTACACTTAAGGAGGGGGGAAACACACTTTTACACACACAGCTTCAGTAACTGAAAGTTATGGGAGAAGCTTTAAGTAACATGAACTTAAAACTGTTGTTTTCCCCACCCCTCTTAGAACACCCACTTGCTACTTCTGGACTTTCATCCAAACACAATTACTCACTACATAAATAAAACGCCGCTCATCTAACACTGCTCAACAAAATCTGAAAACCTATTTCCAACCAGCAAATGAATGAACATTTCCAAAAGAGAAACTAAACATTAATTTGACTTTTAGACGGTAACAGTAGCATTTCACATCCTTAACTGCCAACAAAAACCATGAGAGGAAATCCCCAATCACCCCCCCACCCCGTGAAATCTAAAAGAATTTCTGTCCTTTAACAAAAACATTCTTGTCTTTCAAAATCCTCTCACACACAATGTGGAATGCTTCTCATGTACAGCCTAGTACTGAACACTTTATTTGCAACAGTTTAACAGTCATTAACTGAGCAACACCTGAAACCTTTAAATGCCACAATTTTACATCTATTGAAATGACAGTAAATGCAACAGTTGTTTTACTTGTAAGCACATGACAAAGTGATATACATCACAGATTTGCTGGTTCTCCTCATGTTCACCCATGTCCAGGGTCATCATTCACCTGGATCTGAATGCACTTATTCCAAGAAAGTGGAATGTAATGAGGAAATATAATGCATAAAACAAGGAAAGGCAAAAGAGTGATGTTCCCTCTTTAGCTTTGTAGCTGTAAAATATTTTATATTCCAATATGATATACATTCCAAGTTACCTGAGTTTACACTTCAAGAGAAGTACCTGAAGCTAGGCCATAGGGTGGGCACTGTGCAACTGCTGTGGCCATTTTTTTTTTTTTTTTTGCATTGTGTGTATTACAGAAGTTAGAAACATAAACACCTGGATCAATTGTAAACATAATCCTGAAGTACAGTATTTTCCATAGGACACAACACAGCAAGACATTTTCTATTCAGACAGGCAACATTTTTTTATATATAGAGAGAGCTTATTTATACTGTAGAATCTGAAACAGAACACAGGACACAGTACTAATCTGGTCAAACGTACTATGAAATGCATAGTCTCCACTTAAAACATTTCATGTAATATGGATTCTGCAGGCATTACTGCTTTCTCACCAAAAAAATGCCAAATATGGATTCTGTCCCTGCCAAGAACAGTGTTGAGATATTTTTTGAATGCTGCTAAGTATTCTGTGGTGTTCTGAAAGGTTGCCACCTCATGCAGATGTATCTGAACTAGGATCTCCTCCCTCCTTGTCTGGGGCAGAGGCCTGCTCCACCTTGCTCTAGATCAACACGTAGCTCTGAGGAGAGGAATGCTCTTCAGTCTGAATCTCCTGCAGGAGCGGCGGCTGCTGCTGGCACGGCTGTACCGGCGTCTCTGGGGAGTCCATTGTGCTGGTGTCATCTGACAGAGATGAGAAAGAAACCCGGGACGAAAGCTGCTCAACAGTCAGGGTGCTCAGACCTGTGCTTTGACCAGAGTTTGGAGAGTTCTTCAGCGTGAGGTCTGAAGCGGGAAGGAGGGGGCCCAGGAGTTTTACAGGACAGAAAGCTGATCCGGTTGGGATGAAATTAACCTTGTTTTTGTCAGGACATGAAAAGAGAGGGGCTGAGACAGGCTGACGAGACCTACAACGAGAAAAAAGATTATATATCTGGCCAGCTGAGGTGCTCTTCACATCGTGAACTTTGTGGTTCTATACATTGCTAAAATGTGAATGACAAGGAATGGGATTAACTGGACAGAGGGGCAAACATCTTCCATATTGGTAGTCAGCTAACTGATCCACAGCATTAAAAATAGTACCATCACAAAAAATGACTTGGTAATTACTGGACAAACATGCAACTTCCAGCACGAAAAATCTGCAGTACATATGCACATGAAAAAATGCCATGATTACTTTAGAGTGGCACAAATTCTTCTCTGATAAGCAATGCAGCAACAACACATTTAGTCATTTTAAATTCCTTTGAGGACCTCCACAAAACAGACCTCTCATTTCCCATATTCCATAATTTGTCTGGAGGCTTTTTCCACAATCCAACATTGCTCCCTTTACCACCCAGAAGGCAACGAATGCTGCTAGAGCAAGAAACATCCCCTCCTTAATTCTTTCATCCACAGGAGCTTAGCACGGAACCTCAACAGCATGTGCTGTGCTCAAATACTGCTGGGTCTAGGAAAAAAAGACATGATGTCCTAGAGTTTCATTTCCAACTTCTTGCTCAGCAAAAATATTGAGCAAAGTCTATGCTATAAGCATACTACCGTCGACAAACACTTTTCATATGTTTCACTCCATTTTCTATGTTTTATACACATCAAAATGTGACCTCTGCTTGAAACGGGTAATTATGGCAAGGGGAATTTTTGCTTAAGCCATGAAAATTTAAAATGTAAAAAAAAATACACGGAAAGAGGTTTATATAAATGCTTAGGAAATCAATGTACCTTATCTTTCCTGCTTGGATTTTTGTTGCCTTTTGTAAACGCACAAAAAGAGGTAAAATACTCCATTTTCTCTTCACACCAATGTAAACACTTGAACTTCTCTCTTGCACAAACTATAAGAATAGTTTGCTCCTGCAAAACCCATCAGCTGGAATAGTTTATTCATCTGCAGTTGAATAGGCTCAGTAAACAGGTTTACTGCTTTGCAGATACCAGCTGATATAAAAGGCATTACTTACGACATTTCCTCAAAGACCTTCACTCGCTCACATCCCTCTGGGGGCTCTCGTTTGAACATGTAGCTGTTGTTTGGTTTGGGAGATGAGGCATACTTGGGCAACGGTGAGCTACTCCCACTGTCTGAAAATTTAAAGCAGTTATATTACTAGAGATTGAGAGTGCTTTTTAATTAAATTCGATTTCCAAACAAGATGCCTTTTTCACAATTTAGCCACTATGCTGGTTTGCTTCTACCACAACGCTTCCTTTATTGCAGGCTACTTCTAACACCCTTGTATAGCACATTTCTTCTGAGTCACAGCTTCGGTGCAGCAGCAATCTATTGTATAACAACACGTAACAGGAGGATATTTTTATCCAGAACACTGCAACTGGAACAAAGCAGAGCTGTGATCCTGGAAACAAATACATTTTTTATTACATAGTTCAAAAACCATAAATGAACAAGGTAATATGCGTAATACATGCAGAAGAATTATGAGTGGTAATGATAAAACACCTTCTCACTGTATAAACAGTGTATACAACTTGAATCTTATTTTAAAAGATAATTCTTCACTGGAATATTGACCTCATTAGCCTCATGGGCAGCTCAGGAGTCAGAACTAAACAAAACACATTTGTAACACAGGTACTGTTACTTTATCATTACAACGTCTTATCTTACTTGCTTCACAGTTGTGAAGTTGCTTTAGAATCTAGAATAAAACTTCTACAGCTTAATTCTCTCATCACTACTGGCTATATAATGCAGGTATTCTTCATAACTCCAGCTGCCTGTGTGTATTTTAGCCAGATACATTTAGAATTGAAGGCGTGAAGAGCTAGGACAAAAGGCAATGGGCAGATTTATTTGTACTTCTCAGAAAGTATGAGAGAAGGCTCAAGTCTGGTAATGACAGAAGCACAGAAGGTTCAAATCTTCAGAATATGAAAGGGTTCACTTTAAACAAGTCAAGCTGACAACATGGTAGTAAATGCATTAAGGAAATAAAGTAGGTACAGAAAGAGCTATCCAAGAAAATTAGCTTTCTGCAGTGGCTTCTACCTTTTCGAAGTGCAACATCACTCCCAACGTAGTATTACTGTTCCCTATTCCCTTAGGATTACAATTAAAAAATGAAATAGCAAAATTAACGAGGACCAACTTACAAATACACCTTAACTGGAGAGAAATAGCTGCTCTTCCTTTAGCTCTTTTCAAGCCTTTTCACTAATGTGGGGTACATTATTTTTAACTCAAGTTTATAGCCTTTGTTTACTTCTCTGTTGTGCATGTGTTTTGCTTTTTCAGCTATCCAAAGCACTCCAATCTAACTTCACCAAAGTGGACAGATTTGTCTTTAACAGCTCACAAAGAGCAACTACACAAACTATTATATTGCCATGACTCAAATACTAAGGCTCATCATTAGATGTTTTGAAACATTTCTGCTTCCTCTTACAAGAAGAAACAAATCAACTCAAATGTCACACTTCCCTTTGAAGATTTATTATGAAAGATATGAGATAAAAAATAATGTTGAAGTGAACCTCAGTAGCATATTGATTATTCAGTTCTTTCCTGCTGTAGAGTGAATACAGAACTTCTATTTACAGAATTTTTGGTGTTAACTACGAAGGCAGAAAATGCTTAGAGACGATACAGATATTTGCCAAGTTGGGAGCATGATGGTCCTGTTGGCATCTTTCCACTGTTGGCCCACACCACTCATTCCAAACACAGAAATCATTAACAGAACCCAGACAGTTTGTTTCCTCCTGCTAATATTTAAAATTGAACATCCAAGTTTCTATTTAAAAAATTAGAGACATAAAATGTACTACTGTTCATTCCACTGAATAGTGGAAAACCATGGCAGTACATCCAAGGGAAGAATCAAACAGAATTCAAAGTTAAGTCAGTTCTTGGAAGATTTAAGAGTCTTGTCTACTAGCCAGTTCAGCTTTCAATCAAGTTTTTGGTTTAGTTAGCCCTGCCTGGCTGAAACTTTCTACGTGAGACAGCTGCTAAGCAAGTATTTTTTTTTACCCTCCCTGCTTTTAAAGCTTATGAAGTTGTTGGATTTTCGTTTTGCCCGAGCGCACGGCACGCGCTATTGGAGAACGCGTGCGGCTGTGAGGAGACTCGCGTGTACAAGCCGGCCTTGGGCGAGAGCAGAAGGGACAGGGAACACAGGCCACCAGTTAAGTGCAAAAGGTGGAATTCATAGCTTAAGCCAGACCCCACTCGTGTATCCCGTGAGCTCTGCAGCACTGAACTGTCCCATCATTAATCCCTGCCAACACGGCACTTCCATGGGCGCTGTCCCGGGGTCTGATGTGTGCGTTCCCTGCTCCTCGGCTCACCCAGCAGGGGCGCCCTGCTGGCGTGCCCCAGCCCACCCATCCCATCCCATCGACAGTGACTGATCCTGGAATCTTTAAAGGGAACTTCCTTGCCACAAACGCACAGCAGACAATATGGAGGCTTATCACATGGAGTTTCTGGACACATATTTAAAACACATATATTCTGTTATCTAGAAAGCATTTTAAGAGTGTAATTCAAGCACTAACGATACTATTTTAACCTTAATACAGAAAATCATATCTTGCACATATTAGAACAACAAAGAGGGTAACTAAAAAACAATCTGTAGAGCAGTTTTTTGAGTGACTATACTTTAACAAGAAATGGCCAGTAAGCCTTGGGATTACTTTTGATAGGTTCAAAAATGACTAATAAGACTATCCAAAGACTCCACTAACAACTTTCCTTTAAAGAACTATGAATCAGATGCCCAGAATATAATAAGCATCTTCACAAACATGTTACTTGGAAGAGCCTGCTATCAAGTGGGACTACTAAATGCTACCTAAATCATAATCCCTGAAAAACAGGGTATACACTCTATATTTGTACAAAGAAACCCCTCCAGATTTCATCTGCTTATACCTTCAGATGCCTTTGAATTTCACCTTTGTCACAGCTGCTGAGGATGCTATGTAGGACTCTGAAGTACAGTTTCGTGGACCAGAGTATCACAAAACAGATCTAATGAAACCAAGTAGTTTTAATACAAAATCCAGGTGCCATGAAAACACATTCTTTCCCAACCCTTCCTTATCTGCTCTAATCAACACTGTGTAGTATCACTGCTCTGTTCAGAGTAATACTGTGAGCCTCTTCTGAAAATTAGCTTTCACTCGCTTTTGAAAAATTCAATTATTTAACAGCTTCTTGCAGAAAGGTAAACCCACCAGTCGACAGAGTCCAAAGGGCAGCTGGGAGGGCCTCAGGCCAAAGCACAACTTTGCAAAAAAAGTAAAAGATGCTTCAGGAATGTAAAGCAGTGCTGGGTCTGTACAGAGCACTGTCTCCTCTCACTGCTTAGTCTCTTAGTCAAACTAACCTTCCTTTCCTATTCAGCAACACACCTCACAACCATTAATAGCACGAAGAACTCCACTTTTTAATGGCAAATACAAGTAATTTCCATCAAGAGGAAAACTAAGCCTTTAGAAAAGTAACAAGAAAATGTCACCAAAACACCTACATTTGGTTACACAATGCATATTTTTAAAGTTAACAGGCCTCACAAAAACCCGATGATAGCTTTATTCTAGCTCACAAAAGCTTTTAAAATGAAGGTGTGAAAATCTTCCCAAGTTTTATTGTGAAGAGCAATTAACAGCCACAACAAATGTAATAAATTGTCCCTCAAACTTGCTCTTCTGTTGTAATTTCCAGCCAGATCCCTAATTTATCCATATTTTAATGATTTTGAAGCAATATTCTAACAACCAGCCTGTAGTATCTGGATGACATGAGAGCAAAAAGCACCTATCTGACTATACCACTGCGACCTCTGAAGAAATAACTTTCTCTTGGAAAACTGCTACATGTTTTCCTAGTTTTTACCTTGCCCTTAAAAATTAGGTTGTGATAAGAAGTTCAAGGTTCTATCTTTCATATGCACAGTATTATGTACCTTACTTAAACCAAGTTTCAAATGCAATTATGATGACTTAAAAAACTGGCTGTTTATCATCATCCCCTAAACACTTCTCCTGGAGAAGACTTTTGATGCAAGCCTAGCACTAAAGCCAGTCTTAAAACCAAAATCCACAAATAAGTATCTATTCATAAATTTCACCCAGTCAGCTGTTCAAAAAATCCAAGGCAAGAGATAAAAAGCCTTGAAAAGCATTAAAAAGGCTAGATGCACTATTTCAAACTGTCTTCACTCACTACTGCCAATAAATGTACCAGTGAAAATTCCCATTACTGTGATAATGGAGTACTGACTGCAAAAGGAATTATTCGTTTTCCTTAGTTTTTAACTTATATTTGTTATCAGGACGTATATGAACCAATTTACCTGTGAAGATGTTTTTTTGTGTGCTAATACTTTAGTAGATGTTTCTATAGTGATTCAGTCTTGACAACATATTCAAATTCACATGCATAGTATAAGAAAGAGAAGTATGGTAGGGGCAAGCTAATAACACTGTTGTTTTTGGAGCATAGCCAACTCTCATGTTGAGGTAAGACTTTTACTTTAATGTGGTTAACTTGCACACACCCACCCCGATGGATTTGTTTTCCACTATTTCCTTTTAAATCCAAGATGTGGGGAAAAATATTTTTCAGAAATCAAGAAAAGTTAGTGTTTCTCCTGTTGACTTCCCCAATCCTATTCCCAAATTACTTTAACTCTTAATAAACAGTATTTACAAAAAAACGCTTAACCTTACTTACAACCTAAAAACTCTGCTATCTTTAGCTCATTGGTAAATAAATATATGCTAAAAACCTTAGAAGTTTTCATTTCCTCTGTGAAACTTACTCCTCTTAGCTTGCATGATTTACCCAAATTCTACATCCTCCATACTGAGACATGTTTCAGCTAGCTGACCAGAAGCACAGGGGTAATTTTATTAGTAAACAGTTGTCAAAAAAGCCACAGTCCTTTTTACACTGGTGCCCATATACTCATACTCCATAGTCTGTCAGTAACTCTTAATTCCCGAAACTCCAGTTGTACTCCCACTATAAAACCAAACAACATTTTACGGACTTCGAAAAAAACCACGGGATATTGATAAAGGCATAAATTATTCAGATTTTTTCAGCTGTTATGCAGCATACACAGAGAAGTAATTACCCTTCACCTGGTTGTTCAAACAGGTATCTGTGCTCCTCACCAAACAGCTCCTAGTAGAATGTAAGAGTTCAGAGGCAGAGTTCTTTCAAAAGCAGTCAAAAACTTCATCACCATTTTCAAAGCAAGCAACTCACCTATAATAAATACACAGTCTACCACAAACCTTCCTGAAACCTTTCTTAAACATATTGCAGTCTGAATTCTTCACATTAGAATCTTCATAAATAGGTAACTGTTTGCTGTGCTCCTCTGACGTATTTATGGAAGATGTTTGTGAAGTTTCACAAACAAGAGGGAAAAAGATATGTAAACAAACAAAACCAATTTTCAGATAAATCCTCAATCCCTCCACAACCATCAAACAAAAACAAAAACTGATGTAATGAGTAAAATGAAGGTAGTTGCAAAAGCATGACATCACATGCCTCCCATAGGTAAAGGCAGGCCATTCTACTCTCACCTTTATCACGGTCATAGAGCAAATCTTCTGTTGAACAGGGACTGCCATCCTGAGATTCAGGAGGGCAAAAGGGAGAGACACACGGTGAGTGGCTGCTGCAGCTGCTGCTGCGCTCCTGCACAGAGGGAGTCTGCGTGTCAATGCTCCGGGTGCTGCTGCTGCGGTAGTGAGCGGGCAACGGCGCCCGCCGGCCGTCGGGGATGTCCAAAGGCTGCAGGAGAAACAAGCAGTTACACACAAAAGATCAAACTCACAAGCAATGGCAGCCTGCAGCACTCATCAGCAAGAACAAACATGGCAGTTTAGAAAGAACAGGGAGATTTCACATAAGAAAATAATGCAGTGTACAATGGATACAACATACATTAATTACGCGGAGTACTGGGGCAATGTGCACACGTTCCAATGCAAAGTTAACATCCACAATTCAACACGTGCCAGTGTTATGTTTTTATGGTTGTTAGAAAAAGTAAACCTCCCTCACTAATTATATGTAGTACTACAATTTTCAATAAAGGTCACTGCTATTATAATACAAAAACAAGTACCCCGACAGAGATCACATTTGCATAAAAGGGAAAGTAGAAAATGTCAAATACAATGGCATACTATTGCCATAACAACCAACTGAATTACAATTATAAAAGGAAACCATCCAAGTCTTGCTAGTAAGTTGCAATTCTCCAGCACGCCCCTACATTCCATCCTTTTACAGATGATGCATACACACAGGCCTGTAACAAGGCTCACAAGCTTTGTCTTGAGCCAAAGCCAGTAAGCTCTACCTGCCTGTATCAGCCTAGCTGGCACTGGCCAGAATGATGCTGCATCCCATTCTGCAACATACTGCATAGACATGTTCACAGCAGTAGATTGGCATGCTCTACTTATTTGTCATTCCCAATGGAAAATTAGTTTTTTAATAAAGACAGTGCTGCTTTAAATGTAAGAAACCAAGTGGGAATTAGAGTCTTGCTTAGAAGCAAAGGGGGAAAAATGTCTGCAAGATTTAAAAAAAATTTTATTCTTGCTTCAGTGAGAACTGTGTCCAAACCATAAAGAAAAGCTTAAATGTTCTAGCTACAAAAAAATTAATGTCTTTTTCCTTCTCACTTCAAGTGAACATTTTTATTTTATTGCCTCTCTTCCACATTTATTCCAAAACTGTAACAGCTTGTTCCAGAGCCTAAAATTCAACCCAACACTTTTGCTAGCAATGAGGACATGACACCTATTGGCTGAGTATCACATTCTCCCTTTTTCAGCAACAGTCTATCCAGAAAACCACCACATACTACACAAAGAGGCAGACAGAGCAGAGCAGGAAGATGATTTTCTTCTTATGTTAACTGAGTCTTTCAGTTAATACCATTTCATATTTCAAGTAAGAGCAAAGAAACACACTTAAGAGAACATTACAGTTGCTCCATCAAACGCTGTAAGATTTGGGCACAGCTGTGTGGTCTGTTCCAACAGCTCAGTTCCCATTGCATATGCGTTACAACACGACTTGGTGTTCCATTCCCATCACCCCAACAGGCCCTGACTCATTCAACGCACAGACCTGCAGCTCTGCAGCATTTGTTACAAAGACACAAGAGAGAAAACAAAACTGAAGCTGCAGAAAGAAAGTAGTCTCATAATTATCATAACCAAACCAACAAAGAAAAAAAAGACCACACCAAAAAAAAAAAACTATGACAAAAAAAAAAAAACCAAAAAAGCCCCACCAAAAAACTGCCATACAAAACTGCATTTTTATTTCTCTCTCTGCCACAAAAATTCTGTGAGATGTCAGGGAATCAACTGAACCAACCTCAGCCTTCTATAGTATCTCTTCTAGATGCCCAGTTTATACAGGTCTGATTTGTAAGTTTTCTGCATTAACAGATGCAGAAAGAGACTACAGGAGCTGCATTTTGAACTCCTAAAATGGAATGTAACATCCTGAGTTACCTGAACAACCACACTATAGAACCCTGATGGATTTGTGTTTTCCTATCCATAAAGTGTAAATGACATCATCTTTCTTCTCACATAACTGTGATGTAAAGTGAACAAAATTTCAGACATGCTCCTATTATAAAGAAGCAAAATCTCAGGCAAAAATTCAGATTTCTGACTTCAAAGCAAGGTGTAACAGTAAGCATGAGGACACAAATCTAATGAGGAGAAGAGTAAAACACCAAACAGCTGCTCATTAAGGGCATACACTATGGTCTATGTAACAGGTAAAACAAGGATTCCAGGGAAAAGAAAAAATCAGCAAATGATCACATAATTAAAGACTTCAGGATAACACAGATGTTCTTCCACACCGGGAGGAACAATGTAGTCTCAGGAAGTCAGGAAGTATATCCCACATCACATATTTCAATCTCTCCTGAACTAAAGCCTGAGGTACAAAAATAATCCATATTTTTAAACACATATCTAAATATACACACAAGCAGAAAAAGCTAAGTATTTATCATTCTTTACAAGTGCAGTAACATTTATTAGGCATAAAAAATGCCAGTTAATATCTCAGATTGCTGCATTCTTGTATTTATCTTTCCCTCATTGCTGACAAGTAGAAAAATCACCATGAAAATATCAACTAGAAGTATTTAGCTTGTTAAAAACTTTATATAACAAACCTGATCAATGTAAAAAAACACTTCTGAAGTTACTTTCTATGAGTCATGCCTGAACTATTCTAAAACTGAAGTTCTCACAACCTAACAAGATAAGAAAGAGGGTAACTAATTTGGTACAGCTGCTATGACTTCCCATAATGCCCAATGCATGGAAAACAACTAGAAACTACTGCATTCTATGTGCTATTTCTTGAGGGTTTTTTCCCAAGTATGTCCAGTCATGTATTAACCTTATGCCAAATGCACTCTGACAGGACACTTGTCCATCCCTATTGGATGTATCTCCCAGCAAAGGTAGGAAAGAGCTGCATTTGACAACAAGTATGCATTTCTCAATACACTGTTCACATTCAACAATTGTTTTCAGTATCAATCTTTTTGCTGGAAAAAGCCTCAGCAACACTCCACTTAGAAGAATCAGGAATACTACCAGTCTGTAATAGCATCACCAATGGGAGTCTCCTCACAAGCTGTACATCTATTTGGAAGGCAACTTCTTCAGAGCAAAGCATGCTCTGAAGAAGTTGCTATTCAATGCTACTGATTAAAAAACTTTCCTCCAGACTGGAACACAAAGGCCAACATAGGAAAGTGCTTCTTCCTGCTGGCATCAGTGAAGCCATCAATGCACTAGATAGGGTGCAAGTGCAAAAACCATAATGTACCCTAGGAAGGAACACTTGGGAAAAAAAACAGTTTTCAGATGAAGGCTATGAAGAGTTAAGTAAGGATCCTGTGCATCTGTGCAAAATGAAAGAAGTCATTTTATTAAGGGATTAAGGTTCCAGATAGGTACATAAAACCACCTTGCCATTTCCTTCCAGAAGCATTAGAAATCAAACAAGGAACAGAGTAATCAGTTTACTTACACTGTCTGATAATCCATCAAAATTTATTTATTTATAATTACTTCTGTATACTTGATAGTTCCAATAGAATGTTTTTCCTAACAGGAGGCCTATAAATGTGTCTGTGTTCTGCTTCAGGGCACTTTTCATGATTTCCACTACTGTATTCCAGAAGAAGGAACACCTCTTATCCCCTAATCCCTACAAATCATCTTTTGGCACCTGAGTCTCCAATGATGGTGTTGTGGAATTACAACGGGACAAAGAACAAAAGCCTGCAACAGCTTCACAAAAAGCTGACTCCATCTTACAAGTTATGGTAAGAACAGAGACACACCATCACACCTTGTCAGAGTTAATCAGCAAGTTATAAAAAGAAGCAAAATATATCCAAGAATTTTGAATAAATTTTTTAATAAATCAGAACATTAACTGGAAGTTTATTAATAACTTTGAGGAGAAAGAGGTGATTAACAAGTGGCCCAAAAAGGACAAATTCATTTTATGAAAGCAAAAAGGAAACACCTCTGCTAACTAAGCAAGATGAATTATGTAAAAAAATACAGCTATGGCTAAACTGCAAAGAATGAAATTTTTTTACTATTTTGACTACTATGCAATCTCTCTAAACTTTACCTTTTAAAAATCCTATTGACTGTAATGACACAGACATTACTAATCCTCAACTATCTTTATGAAATACAATAATAACTGCATAATACAAGAGTGGTTTGGTTATTTTTGCTTTTATAACTACAATTTTAACCATCATTAAGATGTTAAAACAAAACTTTTTTTAAATGTTTCAGAGAAGTAACAGAACTAAATCACCTTTTTAAATGTTTCAGAGAAGTAACAGAACTAAATCACCGTGAGTAAAGACAGAAGACATATTCCAAAGCAACAAACTATCTTTGACTGTGCTTTTAAAATATTTTCTAAAAATACAAAATGTTACAGCGAGAAAGAATGGCAGAAAACTGAAAGAAAAACGAACAGGATCACTAGAGTCTGGTTTCCTATGGTTTACCTTTTGTTCAGCAGTTCCTAACCTTTAACCCAGCTGACCCCAGGCTAAATTGTTGTATTAGGATTAAGTTCACTGGCAGTAAGATTTGAGTAAATTATGATCTTGTTATGATCTTCCATAAGCAAACTGAGATATTGCAATCACAGAGGCAGTGCTAGGAGTCCCACTCTAGGTTCCACAAGACCAGAGTTCACAGAAATTACCAGTTACATAGCAGGAAACAACCCTCTGCCCACAAAGATGGACTTGACTTCAAGGGCAATGTCTGATTTATGACTTTCTTTTGTATCTGAAGCTCTTGCCAGCTGAATGCTTAGAGGAAGGGTTCACAATTGCCTTGGTTGCGTAAACTCCGAGCACCTCTGGCCCAAATCCAATAATGCACTTAAATATGTGCTTAACTGGTTTGCTGGATCAGAGTCAGTACATTCAGTAACACAGGAGAGCTCTGCATCCCGAGCAATAAGCTGTTAAAACCCAAGGACAACATTTACAAGGATGATTGTCTGATAGAGAAATGAAATATCCTCCAACTACAGGAGATTACAACCCCAGCCACAGCAACATCAACGGTGGCACTGCAATATACACTTTTTTGTACTCTTTGGAGATGCTGCAACAAGACTTGTTGAGCTGGGCATTCAGGCTGCATGTTTGGTTTTTTTTCCTTATTCCCCTGGTACAATACACGCCTCTCTTAAAGGGATAAGACAGCCTTAGGAAAGAAAACTTAGCATTAGCATAGAAAAGAAAACTTAGCATAGAACTAGTACTACAATTCCTAAGACTGCTTTGTCCACAGAACTAGGGGCCTGGAGAAGCCAAGACTACTCCAAAAAAATTTAAGTTTACTACTGATATGAAGAACTGCAAATATAAGGTTTCAGAATCTTAAACCTCTGATGGAAGTTTTATAGCTTGATTTGTATACTGAATTGCTATTATATGACCATTCATGAGAAAAGCACCTATGACTTGGAGAAGATTAGGAAAAAAAACATGGAGTACTTTATTCCACCGCAGAAAATTTTCACTGGCTGTTCAGGAAACAGTGGCTGTAAACCAAGTATTCCACATTTTCAGTGTCGCCAAATTCCTCAATGAAAAGTCCAATGCTCCAAAGCAAAGCTGCCCCATTTGTCAGTATTTCCCATACAGAGATCTCCCATGACAGACCACAGAGGTTTCATGGCAGTAAAATGGTCCACATTCAGTTAATGGGAAGAAAAGCATTAAAACCAAGAAGGAGAGCATAGCACTGGAAACTTACATCTTGCTCAAGAAAGAGTGCAAAATGAAGCAAATATAACAAATCTCCCGATCTCTAATTACTTATTACTGCAGCCTGAAGTGTCTGAATGTTCTAACACTTGCACTTCTCACAAAAACTTGCAAGTTCTCTACAGAAAGGGCATTCTTAACAAAGTAGGTTTGGCCAGAAGCCCTTTAAAAATAAAAAAGAAAACTCAACAACAAAAACCCACCATGCTAAAACACTGAAATAAAGTTTTCAAACAAACAGTTCTTTGAAGAAAATTATTTGTAATTTCAGCCACAATGAAGGTTCCTCAAGAGAAAGGTTTTCCCTGTGTTTATAGATTACAAAGAGATAACAACCATAAACATGTTACTATACGCTTACCTTGGATACCTCTTCTTTTCCACTGTTCTCCTTAATGAATACTTTTTCCAGTTCAGGGCTTATTCCTTCTACATTACACGGCACACGTGAAGCAGTTGATTTTGGCACTGAAATGCTTGACAGTGGCATAGGGACAGATCTGGAAATACAAGCCTAGAAGGTAGACAGCAATATGATTTAAAGATGGAAAACAGAATAAAGGCAGAAGTCTGAGACCAAAACTAAAAACTTAAGAAGGTGTGTATTAATTTTGCCATTTAGAAGATCATCTTTACTTGGTGAATTTAAATAAAAACAAATGCCTGTATAAATCAAAAGCCAATAAAATCATCTCTCCTTAAGTCAAAGAAGAGCTGTATAACCAAAGCACTCTATGACTTCACTTGGTAGTAAGCAGACAGGTGTATGTACTTTCCAGAGGCACAGACGAAGGTTTACACTGCAGGGGGATGGGGAGTGCATGGGGCCCTGATGCTAACTGGGATCCAAAAGGCCTTTCATAACATTCCTAAAGCTTAATGACTCAACCAAAATATTCACCTAATGCACTTTTACTCTCTTTTGGTTGGCTTTACTGAATGCAAAATAGTTCTGAACCTTTAATTTCATTAGCTAATGCCTTTTCAGAACTTTATGTTAAAGGTCTTAAGAGAAATCATCTTCAGTTTAAGAAACAAGCATCTAAGTGAGTACAAATATGTTTTTCAGAAAAGCCTGTTGAGTGGAGCTCTGTTACCAATAGGAAACATTCCTGAGAGTGCACACATGTCTTGCACAGTCAAACTTAAAAGCTTCACCTTGGCAGCAGCTACACTGACAGCCATGAACAGTCTCACATGTCAATCAATGTGTTCCCCTCCTCCTCACAGAATCACAGGATGCTTAAGACAAAATGTAAACAATTTTTTAGTTCTTATCAAGTGAATCTTGCACAACATGCAGCTCCCAAAGTGCAAGTGATTTGCCTGCAAGCACTCTCTGACTGCCAGAACACATAGACTGCAAAATGGCTTTATCAGAGAACATCTTCCTGAGAAACCAAAATGTCACATGAGCAATGACAAAGTGAGCTCCAAGTACTAAGCAATGTTTCTTCACAGCATATGTCCTAGGTGGGTTTCAATCTGTCTCAAAGGCTGTCTGCTATGTGACTATAAGGGCACAGGTACTTGCAACAGCTTACTTTGAGATGTAAAGCACATCCCTTTTCTATGTCAAATGTAGTAGGATCCTTTGTTATAAAGGCTAACAGGTTCAGGAAAAGCATCAAATTCCTATTGTCTTCATGCATTAGGATCTGACCACAAGATTTTATCTCCATAGAAGGGATGTAAGGCATCAGCCATCACAGCTCAACCAGCTGCTGAAACTAGCTGCTATAGAACACCAGGTAGTTAAAAAGGTACTCAGGAAATACCACGATAGAACCAACATTTCAGATGTTCAAAGAGTGGCCTGTTAGTAACAGGGAGTCCAAGTTAAGGATCTTCTGTGAGTGACATTTAATCAGGACTCAAATATCTGCACTCTCAAATAAGCCATGGTTAAATGCTTTCTCCAAGTGCCTTAAGATTTATGAAAATATTGGCTGAACCTCACCTGAGCTTTAGAAGTGTAATTGGGTTTCAATTTTGCTGACAGGTTGTAGTGACTGCTTTGGGTGTCATCCACTGCACCCTGCTTTGTACTTTCTTTTTCTTTATTTTTTATTTTTTTTAACTACTCCAGATGGAATCAGGTTGCAAAATTGATAAGCAAATACCTTCCAGAGGAGCTTTGAAAGTTTACCACAAAAAAGATTAGTCTTGGAAGCAAGTATGCATCCCTGGAAGCAGAGCCTTATCTGGCCATGCCCATAACTTTTACAGCACCATAATGTATTTCAGTTGCTATCATGGTACAACCCTTCCTTTATTATACGACGACCATCAGATAAACTCCAGTGAAGGCACAGCAGTATCAGACTGTAAGCATTTGATGTACCACACCAGAGAACAAACACGGGATGGATGGGAAGGCTCAGCAGGCTATTCAGCCAAGCCTGCTAAGGTGGGAGGCTGCTGATGTAAGGAGCTGCCCACTTACCTGAGTCTGACTGATTGCTATGTGGTTGCCATGGAGCGGTGACTGACGTTCCTTCTCTTTGCTGTGCCGGCTGCTCTGCTTGCTGCGCTGCAGCTGCTGCCTCAGCTTGGCAATCTGCTGGAGAGAAGTTCAGTACTGTGAGAATGAGTTATCAAATGGGTACCTGCTCAAATCTTCACAAATGAAGTGAATCATGGACATTTTAATCCTCTTTGGAGGATTTTACAGGCATATAGGATTGCCTTTCCTTGAAGTATGAGCATTAAAGCTTCTTTCTGCTTATCAGATACTTACTCCAAAGTATCTGCCCCATTCACCAACCTGAATATGACAACAGGCTTAGTTTATTTATTGAATTTCCTCATTTACACACAAGCACTGTAATATCTGATGCAAACAAAAGCAGTTAGAATGACAATCTGTAGCATCTTCTAATCTGTAACTGGTTTAAACTGGGAACTTTAAAGCCTACAGTTTAATTTGTTTGATCTTAAACCAAAGTTTTTTCGTGATAATTCATCCTAAAAGTAAAGAACCTTCACAAACAACTGGCACCCAAAATGCACTGTTCATCTTGGAGTACTTATTTAATACATTTAATAGCACCTCCCTGCAGGCAATATTACCACAGATTCCTTCAGGCAGACGGAATTATCTTTCCTGCTGTCTGCTGCAAAGATGTCTAATCAAAAGTTACATTCAAAATGTCAAATGCAACTAAAGCCATTATCCATTTGACCTGCACCTTAACAAGAAACCAAAGAATTTCATTTTGGGATTCTTCTATTATTTATTCCTCCTGGGAAACTTCTACATGAAAGAGAGTACTTACCTCTATAAACATTGTCTCAGAAGTTTAGACTGTGTGCAAATTCATACAACAGGTACAGACACTTCCTTAAAACTGGGTAATTTGTTCCCTTAGGCTCAAATCCCACTGTTCCTCATGCTCAGCACACTGGAATACAAGGCCATGCATGGCCCCATTTCATTTTTAACTCAGCTAGAGATACAATTTTTAAAAACCTGAAGGGCAAGTAAGGAGAATGAATGCACATGGAATTCATACATCAGCTGGAGACTAACCTCTCTTTCTGAGTGACAACTCACAAGTACAGGCACTCTGTGGTTATTTCCATGTAGTTAAATATATCACTGGTACTCTTGCAAAGCAACTCCATGTCAGAGAATCACTTCACATGACTCTTCACAGTGTCAGAGATGACAGTGCTTGGTGAAGAGGT
The DNA here is from genome assembly GCA_039654755.1 of Calcarius lapponicus. Taxonomy (NCBI): domain Eukaryota; kingdom Metazoa; phylum Chordata; class Aves; order Passeriformes; family Fringillidae; genus Calcarius; species Calcarius lapponicus. Next base: position 27,309,151 of record CM077464.1, on the reverse strand, counting down.
TTGGATGGAGCTCTGCTGCAGGCTGTGAACTCTTCTTTGTGCTGTTTCTGGTAGCACTCACAGAAGAACAATCTATCTTTAAGGCTTCACATCAAGTTTTGCCACAGCTCATTACCCATATTTAGAGAACTGCTACTCAGAAATGGCTGAATACTTTGATCTTTAAACAACATACAAATAGTTCAAGAGTTCCAAAAAGGGTAAGTGTGTGTAGAATATCTAGAAAAACAGAGCCCTAATACAACTGCATTACTTACACAGATGAGCTACATTTAGAGGACTGGGACACTAAACTCTTGTTCAAACTCAAGCACCATGTTGCAAGAAACATTGCAGTCTGAAGAGGTATTTCATGTCTAAAAAAAATAAATCCATTTCTGTAGAAATTTCCCCTTCTTGTAGGAGTAACAGCACTTAGGAAATCTAACTCCATAGATGAAAAAACATGCAGGTAACTACTCTGGTAAATATACACACATTACAATTATTTATGTCTTACACTGGAGTATTGAAGAATGGGAAGAACTGGGAAATAATCTTCATCTTCCCCTTTAAAAACAGAGGAGAAAAATGATGCCTGGATCAGAAGACAGCTGTGGACAGAGATGGCTGGCTACAAGAACCATCAGAAAGCAAGGAGAGTGCTGTATATAAATCTTTCATTTCTACTGCCTTTCCTTTACTCTGTGCACCTCTTCCTAAATCAAAAAGTTAAATACACTCTTTTGTTTAATTTAGATGAAATACAGTTTCTGAGCTTTCCTCAAAAGCACACTATGAAAAGAAAATATCTACACAATACTACCTCAGAGATCTGGCTGACTGTTTTCTGTCACAAATAAGCTTGCAAGTCTTTGACAACATAGCCTCTCACTGTAAAATTTGGATAATGAAAACTCTAAATGGGAGAGTGTTGATAGGCCGGCATGTCTCTAGGCTAGCCAAAAACCTTGAAGCTCTGATACTGTGAAAGGAATCAATGGATCCCTGGAATTTAATGTTCTCTCAGCCACCTCAAGCCTATGTGTATTGTGGCTGTCAGTAGGTTCTTGACACTAACAAAGAAAAGAGTGCTTGGGTCACTGAAGAGAAACAGAAGATGGAAAATTGTTGATTTGACTGTGTATCTGGAGTGGATACAACCTCTTAAGCCAAACAAGCAATGCAGTGAAGAAACAGATGTGCTTTCTTAGATCATATGTCCTTAGCCCTGAACTTGCAGGACCCTAGCTGTCCATGATGCTGTAGTTACCTTAGGACATGAAAATGAGAAAGTAACAATGGGCTGATAAAAAGGAATCTGTCATTTCCTATTTATCCTGCAGACCTGGGAGACAGAGGCTTGCTGGCACAGACAACAAGCAAGCTGGCAGTGTCAGTGAGTACATCGAATCTGCTGAACTGAATGATGCTCCATCTCTTCACCAAAGGAGTCCACAGGGATTCTACCACTTGCTAATCCTGAAATTGCAATAGCTTTTTTCTTCTACAAGATTATCTTTTAATTACCAATTATTTTCTATCTCAAGCTGAAATAAAGCCACTGCTACTAACAGGAAATAGCTGTGCTAGCTTCCTCCAAGTTTATCTACACCTTCTTCTCAGGCAGCAGAGAAGCGCCATCAGAGCGCCAAACATAAGCAAAATGATCTACAGTATGAGCTACACTAATTTTCACAAAACAAATATAATTCATGGAGTAAGAGAGAAGAGTCTGAAACATATGCCTTGACGGCACCTGCTTTACCAATTATCTCAAAGAAGCAGCAGATCCCGTCTCCTGGGCACTCAACTGATGCAGCAAATATGAGCTAGGGAGTCTCTGTGCAAAGAAAATGGTGCCAAGTGAGTGGTATCAGGAAAACAAGCATTTGAAGATCCAGCATTAGACCAGATCTGTACAAAGAAAATGGTGACAAGGAAGTGGCAGGAAAGGAACCATGTGCTGCACTGGGGAAACCAAAGGGCAGAAACAAAACCCTCCATTTTCACCGAGCAGCTGAGAACAGAAAGGGTTTGGGACACCACTTCCCCCCCACACCCAACTGCATGCAGTCTAACATAACAGAGCATTAATGTGACTGGGGTATACACAGTCACATTAAGGAACATGTGCAAATCATCACAGAAAGATCTGCATCCTAAAGCACTCACTTGTTGCAGATATTTCAGCCTTAGCCTTGCACAAAGGTGCCCTTAGACCCATTACATGTAAATTACTTTTGTTTACCAATTCAAATGTTCTCCCTGCCTACCTAACTTCAAGATGGGCAAAAGATTTTCCTTAGAAAATACAGCTATTTTCATAGAGGATATAGCTGAAAGTAAAACATAGCCAAAAAAAAAATAAATCAAGGAGTAAACTCAATTTGAATGCTATTTCCAATGTTTGAATGCCATTTGTTATCTAAAATAAAACTTTTGCTACATTTCAATGTGCAAACATATATGGTAGTAAATTTCAAAAAATATTTTTTAATTCACATTTGGCAAGTACTCTTATGTGACAGCATGGAGGGGGAAAACACAGCACAGTTCTCTGCACATTTCAAAAAAATTAAGAAAATTTTAGACTTTGCTCTTCCAAGCGACTGTTCTCTGCAATGCTGCTGATGCAGTGGAAAGACTCTTTTCTTCACCTACTTTAAAGTAATTTATTAAAAAAACCCACCAACAAAAAACACTGAGAAAACACAGAGAGCAGGGCATCAGAAACCTACACAAATTCATTCGGGGCACAAAGTTCTTCATGGTTTACTGTCAGCCAAAGGTAAGATGACCATCCAGGATTACTGAACAAACAAGTCAGGAAAACCTCCTATAAATATATTTTTTGCTTGCTTAGTTATTTCTATAGCTCAAAGCTGTACAACAAATAATATGAATTTTCTCTATGCCACTTGTGACATGACATGCATGCAGTCTAATATAACTAATGGCACAAAACTGAGAAATAACCAAATTAGGTCAGTTCTTTACAACACTGGGATAATCTAAATATCCTGGTAATTTTTCCCTTTTGAAGGGACCTAGATGCAGACTAATATGAAGGAACCTGACACATCCCACTGTATCTCTCAAATGCCCACAACTATTTACCAGTCACTAGGCTGTGTTTCTATAGCTCAGGCTACACAACATGGTAACTTCCTATTGCTGATCAAGCCACAAACTTCTTGTTAATGAGTGAGCTCCATCTCATTCATTAAATGTTTGTTAATAAACGAGGTAACCAGTAGGTCAAAGAGCAAAACAAGCATTAGAAATTCTCCCTAAACCTTTCAATACAATCTTTCAATTGCTATATGAAAGCACATTAGACATGCAAGCTCTCATATTCAATTCTCTTTTATTCCTAAGTCCTTTTCAAGTACTCTATTAGAGCAAAAGGGACCTTCCAATGGGGGGCTGCTGCTGTCTGTGTAACAGACACAGCACAGAGAGCTGCTTAAGGGAAGTGAAAAGTCTGAAATATGTCTTTAAAAACCTATACAAAGCAAAAACTACTAGTTTTAAATAAACGTTTTTTCCCAGTTCTGGGTAAATTCCAGTTCAGGGTAAGCTATAACTAAAATTGTCCCTGAACAACATCAAGAGCATTTCAAACTAGTTATTCAGGTGGAAAAGGGAGAAAATATGAGTGCCCAGTATAAAGACTGAGAGCAATCTTTATGTCCCAGTCAAGACATGCATCTACTGAAATAATGTTAAAGCAGTGTATCATCATCCTAGACAAGTTATACTTAAACCTTTTAAAATCAAGTAGAAGAGCCCTTCAGAATAAATGTTTTTTTTTTTTTTAAAGTAGATTTCATTATGAAATTATTAAAGCAAAGTTTATATTGAGAGCTAAGGACTCCTAAATTTATAATAGACTCACAACAAGAAAGCAAAAGCAAATATAGCTCTATTTTAGTGCTAGACAGACTTAATCCTGATACACATCTATTTCAATTAAGGGCAAAGTAAGTTTCACTACCCAAACTGAAATCCTTTTTGTAAGTGGCAATTCTGAATTCATTTGCTTGCTTGGGATGTTAAACCTGTACACTTCCTTTTCGTGTTAAAATCTTTAAAAAAGATTTTTTAAAAAGAGTTAGCAGTTGTGTTAAAGAAATTTATTTAATTTTCATAGTACTCAAATTAACCAAGCAAAAATCTATTTTTTGAACTTAAATGCACAATCTTATTTTATCAAAACCAGTAATATCACACAAGTGTTTAGCTAGTTTACACTATCAACATATTAAAAAAAAAGCTAGAAATCATTAGATTAATTTCTGAAGCAAGAAAACATGAATACAAATTGCTAAACGAAGTAATGGAAACTGCCAACAGCTATCTACTTGTTTAATGTCAAATATTGTAGAAAATAATTCAAAATTCTGAGCAGAACAAGCAGAACAACTGCATTTCTTATGTGTTACCTACGCTACACATAAGAAATGCAGTTGCCCAGGAGAAGGTGATATTTTCATTTTCCTTACTTATGCTCTTGCTTTCAGCCGCCCATAGCTTTGTCAAATGCCTACCATGCAACATTCTACTCTATCTCCTTCCCATCAGAGACTTCAGTAAAAGTGCTAGGGCTGTTTAAGAATGTGATTTAAAATGAAAGGGAGGGTGGAGGAGATTTTACCATTTTATGTGCCAAAGCACATTACTTTAAGCTTTTTACCTGCATGGTTCTGTTCTCCACTGTTTTGGATGAAAAAGCCAAACATTTGCCTGAGGGTCCTTTATGCTGCAAATGTGCTCCTCCAGTCCCTTGGAAGAATCTCTACATTTGGTGAAGCTTTGGCAAAAAATTCAGTTTGCACATGTTCAAGAAAGATATCTGGAACTGGCAGCTACACTTGTTAACAATTCTGTCTCTCATGGGCTTTACAGTTTGAGTAGAACCACACCAGGGAATTTCTCCTTCCAGAAACTGCAGATTGATGTGGCACAAAGAAACTGAGTGCACAGACACTGCTGGTATTGAACAAACACTTAACACCCACCATATAGGCTGACACTGAGGGAAAGGAAAAAGAAAGAGATAAAATAGAAGCCAAACAATGGATAGCCAGAACTAACAAGGAGCTGGAAGTTAACAGAGTAAGAGCTCAAATAGGGTAGATGAATAGTGGCTGGATGATGCATGAAGTATGACATGGGTTATGAACCCAAGGAACTAGAAAAGGTAAGAAAATTGGCCTGAGTAGCTGGAGAAAGGAAAACAGAGGAAGGGGAAGAACTGTATGCTGAAGAAGACATGGGTAGGTTTTGGGGTGAACAACCATTGCAAACTTTGGCAACTCTCTTCCACAGAACCAATTTTGTCTACTAAGGCATTCTAGCAAAAAAAGGAACTGTGAAGCACATTGGCCACACATTTCTTATCTTTCCCTTGTGGTCAGTACACCAAGAGGGTGGCAACCCAGCACAATGGATCACTGTTATCAAATGGCAGAGACTTGCTTACATGCTGAAGGGTTCACTATCACTGACAGCCACAGGCCTGTGGTGAAGAAGAGCTGCTTGTTGCACAAACTGATAGGAAACTGTCAGAGTATGAAGGATAGTCTCTCAGTAAAAACAAGGAAACATTATCCTGGAGAAACAGATGCTACTCCTGTCTCTATGATCATTTTTTGCACTGGTAGGTAAGGTTTAAGCCAAAACTTCTCAGACACAAAACTCCTTCTGCACTTATTTCTGGTCACTTAATCTGTGACTGTGAACGCTTCCTCACAGCTGCAGGTGAAGTCATCCAAGCAACAGAAGGCCCATGTACCAATGTATCAAGGTTTCATAAGATGTATTCTGTGAGACAGGAACAGAGAAGCCTCTTTTGATCAACCTATCTTTGGCCCAGGATCTCACCTTTAAAAATGAGGCTATTGCCACCATTGGATCGCAGGATTATTCCATATTTGACAAATGTGATGTTAAAATTTGAGGAATTAAACTTGCATCACTCCTTCTGACAATTACTCTATCAATGGCTGTCCAGAAGAAGAATATATACTGCCTTTTAACTTCTTCTCCTTAGATAACCTATACATTCCTTCTCATTTTTTGAAAGCCCTATTCAACAGGGAGTCAGGAAAGAGAATGTAAAAAGCCCAGAATATGAAGGGAAAGCTCCATCATGGAAACATGCTGCAAGATTCATTTTTCTAAAAGAAAAGTGTAGCTCTTGAAGAGAGGATACCCTCTTCCTGACAGGGGCATAAGGCTGAATGTAGCCCCTTATTAGGTTCTGGACAGATCTAGTTACTCAAACTCTGGACAAAATGGAGGTTACTGGGACAAAAACTGAGATACTGTCATTTCAGCTGAGCTGGAGACCATTTTACTGTATTGACTTTCTCATCATGCAAATTCACTTTTTTAGGCTCTTTCTAGTTGCAATTGTAGTCTACAGCAAAATATTTATGATTAAAGAGCATTTCAAGTACTCATACCATTATTGTATCAACACTTCTTTGTGGAAGTGGTGTCCTCTCCATCTCCAGCCTAAAATCTGAATAAAATTTCTGAGCAAGGATATGTGGACATATCACCTGACACTTTGCCTCTTCCAAGAGAGCAGTGTTAATGGTCAGAAAGCTAACTGACATAACACTGAACAAAGTAGCTGGTTCCTCAATGCTCACTCTGGCCACTCTTTCACAATCAACACTTCATAGTATGCAGGGAGGAAGTCCAACAAGCATAAAATAACAATCACTCTTCAAACAACTCTTAGACTGGGGGTAAAACTTGTTTCAAACGCAAAAGAGGAGAGGGAAAGGGTGCAGTTTCCTGGACCCAAGATAGGAGTTTAAAAAATGTCTTGGGCTTATCAAAACTTGAAAGGCTCCACTGTGCAAAACTTCTCACCTCTTTCAGCTGATCAGCACTTCCCCATGACGCCGAACGCTGATGTGATCTCTTTTCTGCTCCCTCTTCGGCCCAACAGCTGGGTGTCTACAAGGGAAAAAAAATAAAATATGCTGTACTGAGTTCTCCAGGTGAGAAGAACAAATTACTGCCTTACTCTTTAGGCAGTGTCAGAGTTCTGCGAATAAATTTCAGAACCTGATATGCAGCACTAATAATCTCAATAAATAAAAAGCAATATAGAAAACAAAGCTTTGTAAACTCGCATTTACAAAGCATGACAACAATGCACATTACTGGAGAAGGAATCAGAGGCCTGACAAAAAACCTTACCTGGCTGCTCCCACTGTACTTTGGCTTCCATATCTACATTTCACTTAGTGGACAGTTTAGAAAACCACACCATTAAAAAAACTGTAGAACAAACTCAAGCCAGGATTCACTTCTCCCACCTGTCTTCCTCAACCACTGGACCACAGAACCAATCCCTTCTTGCTAACTGTGACTAGGTAAGAGTTTTATACACCATTTATTATTTCTGGCACCAACTTACATGAGCAGCACAGTAACATGCAGGCCTTTTCGAGCCATATCTCAAAGCCTGAAAGTCTGGTGACTGTCCTTAAATGTAGGAGCTAAAACTAAACCCAAAAGACTGAGAAACATCAGAAAGCCCAAACTCTCAACCACTATGCTTATTTGCCGCAAGGCTATAATGAAAATTGAGGTTATCCACCAGAATTCCTGAAGAAGAGAGTCACAGGAACAATGGAGAGATCTAAAATTCAGGAAGAGTTTGGGATATGAACTATATAAAACTCAGTCTATAGGCACACAAATAAATCTGTTTATGCTGGGATTTTTTTCCCAACAACTCCTACTAGAATTAGCTGACCCTTTCACAGTAAGTACACAAGAAATAAAACTGAAAATAACAATTTGTCCATGGGGTTTTTAAGGGAGAGGACCACTGCTAACACTTCTAAGGAAACAAAACCCCAGCCCACAAGACAAATAGGATCTAGGATCCACATGCCTGTGGGACTTGTTCTCATGTTCTTCATGGAAATCCTGCTCCTTCACAGCTTTCCTTGCTCTTGCTTCCAATCTAGGATCTAGAAGCTTTTGTAGTACCCACATGGATACCAGAGACTGTTTGTTTGGCTCAGGCAGGAGGATGGGCACCACTCTGGAAAACACCATCAAACCAACCCCTACAGCTCCTCCCTGCCCTGCAAGGGGAGCTGGGAGCAGCCCCCAGGGCCAGGCCAGCCATGGTGCTATCGAGCTCAGAACTGTAACTTCAGAGCATGGGCTGCACCTCCATAACCACCACACTGCCATGGTGTTATACAGCCCTACAGTCCAGCACCTAACCCATCTGTGCTAACATTTCATCTGCTCTGTCTCTGTGTGCACAGACCTACAGAACCCTCCTGTGTTTTCTGCCACCCCTGCACTTTCCATGGTTTTGGTGGGGCTTTTTCTCTGTTATTTTTACACCACCAGTAATATTTCAACCAAAGGCCCAGCAAGCTGTGTGGGTGACTAGAAAACCAAATGGAAAAAGTCAGTCTTGAAGTTTTTCCTGCATGTTCCCAGAAAAGAAAAAATAAGTCCCTATATGAAAAGTTAAGAATTCTGTGTACTTATTACATGACTCTGTTATGAAATTCCCCCTTCTGTTTGGGTCTGGGGAAGAAACCAGAAGATAATGTCGTTATGAAAAAAAGAATAAAATCAAATGTGAAAAGTTAAAGCAGCTACTTAAAACTATGTGAAAGACAAGGCAGTCACTCACAGCCAGGCAGCACTTAACTCTCCTAACCCAAAGCAGAGCCTCTGCCATATGCATGTGCTACCTGTGTGTGTGTCCATCTGGTTGCTCTGCATTTTAACAGAGCCACCTTCTAAATAATTACTTGGTTTTGCAGATTCATCTCCCTGAAGTTTGTGTGGAAGACATTCTGTTGGGTTTAAATGTTGCTTTTTAAAAAACATTGAAGTAGCTTGCAGATTCCTACTGAACTAGTAAAAATGGGGAAAATTTTTTACTTTTTTAAAATCAGAGGCTTTCACAATCTGTTACAATTTACTTTGCAATTTAAATTGCTCTTACAATATTTTACTGTATCCCAAGTACAGCTGGAACCATATCCTCACATGACACCAGCAATAAAAAGGGAATTCTGAGAAAATTTATCTTCTAAAGAGTGTCTTCTGAATACAGCACTGGTCCACCATTTGGGGAACACCAGGATGAAGTAGAACCAGGCAGTTTGGGGGCTTAAATGCTTACCTGTAGTGCAGAAGGGTGTACCAGGGATCACTATAAGCTCATATCCTTTCAACTACAGCTTAATAAACCAAAAAGATATCAAGAATCTAAAAAGCCAAAGTGACTTTCTCAATACAGAGAAGTAAACTGTTAAAATACAAAACAAATATGTAGAACATGCAAGCCTGACTGTATTTTTAATAAACAGATATTGATCCAGATAGCAAGGACAAAACACAAACTAAGATCAACCCCTAAAGGCCTTCATCAACACCACCACCAACTGCTAGGAGAGAGAGATGGGAATCCTTATAGTGCAGAGGATCTACTCAGAAATAAAAAAAAAAAGTCAGAAAATATCCATTCACTTAATACTAAATTTTGTACTTGTTCAAGAATGCTTTGACATTCTCTTCCACTGAAATAGCATCCCCCTTGAGACAAGCACTACATGGATGCTTTCAGCCCCTGGTAAACTGAGTCAAGACACAACCTGCAAAGGATACATACACAGTATATACAGGGGGCAGACTATTTGTGAACCCCAGTTCTACCTGCAGTATTAGATTACAAACATTGTATGGTGCTCCTAGCACAGTACTGAAGTCAGACAGTGTTACATTTATGGGCTATTCAGAGGCAAATTTAAAAAAGAAAAAGCTTTACAAAAATACAACATTAGCAGTTACTAGAATATTATTACAAGGTAGTCTTCTTCAAACCCTGGAAATTGCTGCTTGCAATATGTTGTAATGCACATTAAATGAAAAATAATTTTGAGTTTGTAACGACAAATCTTTGTATTGAAGCAAAAGCTTTTAAAAAACAAACAGAAGCACCCCAGACTTGTATTCAAACAGAAATTCTGCTTTTCTAAGTTTAGCTTATGTATGAACACCTCATATCTCACTTTTAGGCTGTCATTTAGATCACAAATAAGATGGGGGTGTGTAGCACCCACAATCTGTCACATTTCATGGAAATTGTTTTCTCATCTTATTTACAACTTCCACCAAACAAGCTTATCAATGGAAGCCTTCATTTGAAGCTGCAAGTGTACTCCTGAAGTGTTAAACATATGAAAAAAATAGTATTAAAGCCAAAATGTAATTCAGAATTGTATTAGAAGAAAAATTTCTGAATCACAAACAAAACCACAGTTGCTGCACTTCAAGTTAGAGAGAGGGTGAGAGTACCTCCCACAGTAAGAGATGTCAGGCACTACCTCTGAAACTGGTAACATTTCAGAGCATCACAGAAGTGATGCGCTGAATTTCATGAAGAAGGATTAGTCCTGCAAGGCCACACTAAGAAACTAAGATTTTAGGGGGAGATCCTTGAAAACACTAGATAATGCATGCTGCACCTACAAGACATAGATCCCTTGTTTTCAAGATATTAAGGTTTGCGGTCCATTTCAGCTGACACATGGGACAGGACATGCTCAGAATGCCACATCAATTTGCTCTCTTCAGTCTTCATGTAAATCACAATTACCATAGTTCTAATTCACCCAGCCTGGTGGAGATCAGCTCTTCTTCCAACATGTTTGGTAACCCTGCCTTGCTTTTCCATCCATGCCAGGGACATATACCTACACTCTTTCCACTTAGATCAGAATGACTGCATAGCATACCAACTAACCTAAACCTAAAATAATACTGTGTTACCTTAAGTATCTCATATTGATTGCCAGCCTTTCACTCCAACTACTACATCCAGCCTGCATTCTGGAATATCTACATATGTCTATGCAGGGGAAGCAACATGTTTTTGAAGAACTTCCACATTCAAAAGAAACCCAATGGCAGCACTAGAAGATAAAAACTGATGTGTTTTCAGGTATTTCTAAAGCATTCAAAGGCCATCTAGAAACTTTACAAAGAGAAATTGCCTAGTTAGAAGTCAATTTGACGGCAGATGATCACTCTTAAACATCAGACAGGTCAAGTCAGAATGACAAATTCACAGCTCTGCTACATATCTTATTCCCTGTCCTTTCTGCCAATATACATCATTAAAATATCCCACAAAAATCAATTATAACTAATACACCAGTAAAAAAGCTTCATGGAATTGAGCCTCTTTGTTTATGTCTATTAATATTACAGGAAAAAAAATCTACCCAGAACAAAAAAAAAAAAAGGTGTCTAATGACAGCTAGCTATATTAAAGCCTTGATCTACCCATAAGAAAAACATATTTTAGCCTAGAAACTCTGCATTATTCTCTAGGTTAGAGAGAAATAAAAATTCTGAAAGGCATTTTGCAAACTTTCTTCAGTTTCATTTCTTCTATACCTAATTGCCATATACAATGAGAAAAACTGGATTCCAATATTGCTGGATGTGCCTAAGTCATAAACTGGAAATCACTGGATAATAAAATGCCACCAGGCCATTTGATCATTTCTTTGTATTATTTAGATTGAGAAAGACTCCATGACAAACTTTAACTGACAATACTTTTGTTATGACATCAACATCTTGTTTCTTTTTAATCTCTTTTTTAATTGTATAAATATCTTTTAAAGTACTTAGCTACTGCCAAATAATTATATTTATTAACTCTGACAATTATCCAAGTGTTTCTGAAGATTCCAAGATTAGACACAGCCATTTCAACATTTAGTTGTTCTTTACACTATGAAGTGGGAAATACTTAAATGATGAAGCATAAAGAAGTGGTGTACAAAATTGTTCCATCAGGGCTCTCAAAAGAGACATAAAAATGGGAAAAGAAATTATACTGAGTTTTAAATGGCCTTAATGAAAAGTTCAGATTTTACAAAAGGAGGGGAAAGTAGGACAATGGAGGAACTCAGGAAGGGGATCACAAAGTATATCAAGACAAGTAACTTATAATAAGAAGTTTACCTGCATTTCTGAAATACTTAAAACACTACTAAATAAAATTGTATGCCCATGGTTATCCAAAATGTGCTGCTCCATAAAGATCACCCAGTTGCATACATATGCACATATACACAAATGAATGTACATACAGAATTCTGAGAAATACTGAATTGTACAAATACCACAATGCAGTGTTACAGTACATTTTTCCAAAAGCAAACAGCCACTTCTCTTCTGTACTTTCAGTCAAAACACTTGGGGCAAGTGAGAGTGACACAGAAATATGAACTGTAGTTCCTAGTCTCCAAGATATGACAAACTAAACCAGAGAGAATTCTGATCCCTCCCTTCTATTATTATGAAGAAACATTTTATTCATGAGTATTATACAAGTTGAAAGAATTTAAGTGGAAACAAGGACTTGGAATAAAGCTCATTGAAGGCTCATCTGATCACCATAAAGACCAGAAACTCTCTCTTCTTTAAAAAGCAAGAATTCTAAGAAACTTGGAACAGCCATTATCACCACCTTAACAAAACCAAACAAAATTTGGATTTTAGGTTAACATTTAATTAGGAACAAAATATACCCTTGAAAGAGAAATAATTATTCCACCTATAATGTAGTTATACTGACAACATTGTTCTTGAATTTAAAAGTAAAACAAGAGATAACTTATTCTCCAATGAAACATGCTCATACAGAAAAACGGTTTATTGATTTTCATTATCTTCTTTTTATTTAACTTAATTTGCTATGCATGCATCCTATCAACAACTTGGAACTCATCCTCAGTTCTTGAAATTAGATATACTTCAAACTATACAGAGCTCAAACAACAAAAACCCAGACACACACCAAAACGTAAAACAATATTTTATGATAATCTACAAGCCTCCCTGCTGAGCATTTTATTTGCAAAAAACAAAAAAAAAACCAAAAAGAAACAAAAAAAATCAACCAACCAAAAAAAAAAAACCTGCCCAAAAAAACCCCAATAACAAAAACAAAAAACCAACCAAACGAAAAAAAACCCCACCAAACAAAAAAAGCTCTCCAGCTGGAAATCACTGTGCTTATCAATATGCTTGTTCCATTTTACATATTCATAGTCCCAAGTAGTGACTCAACTTAAGCACTGATAAATGGTTGAGTCTGGCACAATTTGAATAAAAAGACAGCTAATACAATTCCATGCTAGAAAATATTCACAAATGCAAACCTTGAGATCTCCCTGCTCCTACGCCTTTGAAATAATGCTTCATTTTGTAATGACAACAGTATGCTTTTCCTCTCTTTTATGCTTGATTATGCTGAAAAGGTAAAATTTCATTTTTAGTTTCTGAATGAGGCAAAGGGAGGCAGTCAAACGTTCTCATAATCTGAACACTTACTTGAGATCACTAGGAAAGCAATTTTACTGCCAAATACATGGAGCTGAAATATTTATAGAACAGTTTGTTTATCTTTTCTGTAACTAGTGAAAATGTTTGTTTCTGAATGTTTAAATATTCTAAATTTTCTATTCATAAGGGTATTTGTAAAGATTGATATGGATATGCATTTTCAGAGAGGGGTTGTGAAATACAGAAACTACAAAGCTTTCAAAACAGAAAGACTTTAAAGTCATAGTACTGTGAAAAGAAGGCATCTTGAAAATAAATCCAGGATTAAGGGCTTTTAAAGTAGATCTTTTGTGACAGTAAATATGACTGCTGTTTTTTGGCTAAAACTTACGGTCTCATTTCAAAATAAGCAGGACATGAAGACAGCCTTTTCCAAAGGCTCCACATTACAGTTTCTAAAAATTTTCTTGGAACATTTTAATCATCAGTTTCTCAAATTCATTAAGTATGATTTCTGAAACATACAGACCCTTTTTTTTCTTTTCTAAGCATTCTGTACTTATCTTTACCCCATGAAAGGGCTTCCTGTGCCGCATAACACCATATTTTAAAGATGAGGAAACTTCTATATACACTCTAACTTGTCCTGAGAAAGTCAGCATTACACAAAAGACCAGAATCATAGAATCTATTTCAAGACCCATGATAACTATGGATCAGAATCATGGCACAAGAGATAAACAACCGATTTAACAACCAAACCTACATGGCCTGTTAGATTGAAACTATAACTAAACAGAGCCAGTTTCTTTTAGTTTCCAATTTAGTTTGGAAGATGAACTCAGATTGGCTTATTCCAAACCTCAAAACCACTGCTGGAAAAAAGAATGCAGCTCCTTTGATAACAACTGGGGAGGGGTGGTAAGAATTATGTATTTTTAATCTGACAGTGATCATCATTGCAGGCAACAAGCTCCAGCACAAGGAGGAAGTAGGCAAGAAAGAACATTCCCCTTTCTAGTCAAAGAGCACTGGAGCAGTAGAATGCTCCAGCAACCTACCTGCCAGAGGGTCCTACTAAGGACAGAGTCCTGAAGAGAATCCAAGGCTACCACAAGAGTATCAGGCCATGAATAACCTCAGCGGCCTTCCCTCAGTCCCACACACAGACAAACACAGCTTTTGAGACTGACAGATTTATTACCATGATTTAGGAAAATCTTTTAGTTTGTCAGCCACTGTTACATGGACGCTTTTTCTTAAATAACACTCAGCACAATTTTGCATATAGTAGCTTCAAAATAAACCAGATACAAGGCTGAGATTGATATCTGCTTATTTAGCCTCAATAGATCTGCCCACATTGAGAAAATTATTTTTAACAACTGTTTTCTAAAACTATAAAAATATTATCCTCGCATACGATGTTACTGCATTGGCAAAGATTAAAAAAAAGACTACTGTAACTTATTTTAGGATTTCATATTTCTAATAAAATTAAGTGAATCCACATTTCTTCAGAATTAAATTGAGTAGACATCAATTATATGAAACATCTCTGTCTTGTTTTACTGCTTTTACCTGAGTAGATTTATCTTTCATACATGAAGGGTAGTGTACATGGGGATCACGTGGCCACTGTCCTGTGAGGTAAGGTCCTGTTATTGTGTCCAAAGAAGAAGTTCGCCTTATGGTACCAGAAGTTCTGATTTGCTGGGATTTTGGCCTGTCCACTGTAGAAAACCAGAACAAAATCAACAAAAAAGTCAGGCTAAATTTGATGTGAAATGTTAAAAGCTAGCTATGACACACAATGGCAAGAACACATCAGAAACCTTTGTCTAAATGCCAAGCTGAAAAGAATGCCATCACATCAAAGCAAATACATCAGACAAAAAAGAAAAACAAACAGAAAAGGGAAAATGTAACATTTACAAAAACCCCAATGCTTAAGGTGTTCATATCTGCAAAGAACTGGGCCACTTAGGCTATGTATTTTCATCAGCAAAAAACACCAAGCAAATTTAAATACAGTGATGATGCAACTCAGGAAAGCCAGACATGCAGAAATAGAAAATACAGCATAGTACTTTTTAAGTCAGCTCACTTAGCTTTCTAAATACTAAAATACAAATCATGAGAAAAATTGTCATTGTTAAGAGGATGCATATCCAATTTATCCTCTTTTTTCCTTATTATTTCATAATTTAAATCAATTCCATATTATTTACAAGATCCCACTGCAGGCCTTAGCAAGCTGAGAGTGTGATTCCAGCTTTCCCTCTGACAGAGTGCTGGTCAGAGCAGCTGCCTTGTTTGTTTCCACTCATCATTGTGCCTGCAGTCCTCGACTCCTCCCTGTACTTTTCTCGCCATACACCCAGATCATGGAACACTTTTTCTTGCATTTCATTTGGAGAGCAAAGTGCAGGGTGATTCACGAGATTGATGTGGGAAAGAACAGAATTTTATGGCATGCTCTCTGGATTATATTTGCCTGCTTTGTCCTTTAGGCAAAATTACTTCATATACTCATCTTCTAGACTTCACATTAGCCAACCTAAGCCCTACATGGCAGCTACTGTCTGTTCTGCTCACCCCTACTAAAAGAAATTCACAAGTGAGATAACTTCCAAGTTAATCACGTGCCATGCACTGACCTAACCCACCAAAAGCTTACTGACTGCTCAGAATATGACAGCAGACCTGCTGGCACACTTCTGAGTCCAAACATGGCCACTGGCCTTCTCAGGTATTTTCTATTTGCCTATCACCTAGAACTGATGGATCTCAAAAGGCAGAGTCCATCATCAATGTGATATACAGCATTCAGCACAATTAGGGTATAGTTTGCACTAATACACCATGGTTATAGTATGATATATGAAGACATTGTTAAATCAGACCATTTTAGACAAATATATAGACTTGCTGAAACACTGCATTAGCTACTCATTTTAGGTGAAGGGTTCTAAATAATGCTGTGAATTGGACATGATGTAATGTATCATGCTGACTTTTATACTATAATTATTCTGACTGCCTTATATATAAATCAGATCTCTACCATTTCTAACAGATCTATCCTTATAGGATTCTAATTGTGACAAATCTGCATTTTAAGAAAGATCCTTGAATTATTAAAATAAAGAAGTCTGAAATCCAAAACAGAGATAACAAACTTCAAAAATTAAAGTAGTGTTTACATTTGCGCTGAAACACAAGTGTACCTAATGGGTAAAAAGCTACAAAGAATTCTTCCAACCTTCCACGTCATGCTATGGCACTATGCTACTCTCTCAGCCCAAGTTTTGAAAGTTTCTCAAAAAACACCTTTTAAAACAAGTCAGAAGCAATACACAAGATAATGTTTGAAGATGAGGAAGTAAGGACTAAACTCAGGAAAACACAAGCCCAAAAGACACAACAAAATATATACAACCAGACAATTAGCTAAGGTTTGTAATTTGTTCTACACCCAGAGGAAAGGCAACAGAAATCCCAATATTAATAACTAAAATAATGCCATTAAAAGAGCAATCAACACCACCAAAAATTAATTGTTTTGTTTTTCCACTGGCATCTTGGAAGTGGACTGCAAGACATTGTCAAGCCTTAAAGCTGAGAGAAGAAAAAGTTCAAGATGTGTTTTCCAAGTCCCTACTATTCATCAGTGTTTCTCTGAATTAAGCAAATAAACCATTTCTCAACTGCATAATTCAATTCAAGTTAATGCTAACAATGTCATCCCTATTCCACTGCTGTCTGCGCTCCTTCCATCTCTTCTGACATGGATTTAATGCCATCCCTATTCCACCATTGTGTGCACTCCTTCCATCTCCTTTGAGATGGCATGCACAGACAGATGTGTGAATCCACCTGGCAAAATAATTCACTGAGTTAAACGTAATTAAAACTAAAGTGCACCCTCTAAAGTCATAAACACAGGGTTTTCCCCATTACAGCAGAGTTGGCACAACATAATGGGCAGAAACCACTAGGAGAGCTAGAAAAGCAGCAGCCCTGTGGTCTGTTCAATAACAGTTTTGGTTCCTCACCTCTTACGATGTATCATTACAACATTAAAAATAAAGGAGAAGGGATCTATATAAGCATGACACTTGAAGGAACTTTTGCAAATTAGCATTTGACAAAGTGTCTTGTATAGTAATGTACTCAAACATCATGGGATGCTCTGAAGAGCAACACTGTACTGAACCCCAAGAATGGCAGATCACAGCAGCTTAAGTAGTTTTCTAAATATTAGAACTGCTCTCCAGGTTTATTTCTTAATCTTGCTTTTCTCACCTTATCACACATCTGGCTTCCCACTACTCCAGGAAGCTACTACATAACGCTTCTTCCCAAGTTTTCATTATCAATGAAATGCTGATGCTCCAGCCCAAATCACTTTCTACGGTTGGAAACTTCACGCTCCAGTTTTCTCAGAGAATCAAAATAGCTGAAGTGCTTCAACAGCTCCTGAAGATAGCCAACAGACTTCAGCATTCAGAAAGGCTTCAACAATATTAAGAAATCTCTAAAATTACAGACTGATTTTATCCAAGTTTCAGACTAAAACTCATCTGACAAGGGTATGAATGGATTTTACTGCAGCAGTATGTCAAAGGATTCTGTTGTTTTAGTGACAAGTGAGACATCTCATATGAAACTCAGCCCCACCTCCAGAATAAGCAAACTTAAGATCACAGCACTTAAGCAATGTAACATTACCTGAGGAAGTTATCTAGAAATAAGAATAGCAAGACATATCTTGCAGCAAGGGAAAATACCTCATGACCACTGAGATTAGCTTGGTTGATTAGAACCTGATGATAATAATGCCCAGGTTGTAGGTTTGATCCCTGCACGGTTGTTTTCTTAAGAGTGGGACTCTATGATCCTTTTGAGTCCCAACTCAGAGCATTCTGTGATTCTATGTGTTACTTAAAGTATGCCACAAGTTTTAATGGCATGTATTTAGGACAAATTGCTACACCATTCTAGTTAGGAATGTTCCACAAAGTGACACAATGGTCCACCTGAATACTACAGCTGGCAAAATTCAGTGTGATCCTACCTCCCAGCAGGAATCAACTAAAATAACCTGCATGAAATCATGATTCTGCATGCTGCATTGAGAACAAAAAGAATTCTAGTTACACCACCTAGACTGACTGAAAAAAGGTTTCCATTTCTCTGACAGCAAAATGTAATTCAGTAAGAGCCTAACGCGACAGCTCTTCTGAAAAGGACAGGGGGCTCAAATAAAACCATCTGCTGCAGCTCTAAAATGAAGAGCTTGCATTCCCATCTAGGATAGAGGCAGCTAACCTGCACATAATCTGAAAGCCATGTTCACAGTCCATTTTTAGCTTAAATAGCTTTGTGCCACATGTGCAAGGAGGAAAATCACCTGCAAAAGAACAGCAAGACTGATTGGTAGCTGTAAAAAAACTGGTTCAGCTCAATCCACCAGAGCTCATCTGTCAACATCTTTTCTTCCCATGTTTCTTTCAACAGTTAGCAAATCCAGTTCAAATTTGGCCAGAACTTTTCCACTCATGTATTTGCATAGATATAACTGATTTTAAAGGACTAAAATTATCCTGAGAATCTCAGATAACACAGACTCCTCTCAAACTGAGTGAAAAACATGAAATAAAAATAAAATTCATTCTTCTCCAAAACTAAGAGTATTGTCATCTCACTTTTGATGCCAGCCAATTGTGACACTGTCCTGCCAAAAGATTCGACAATATTCTTGCAGAAATTTCTTAATTTCTTTGCTTGAAGTTAACTTAAACTATTAACCTGAAACCATGAAGTATCAGTATTAAATTCCCCAATAATTTTTATGAGATGTTGTGTCTCTTCAGTTTAGTTGCTAGCACCCTGCACAACCTTCTGGTCACAAGCTACTCATGAAATGAGTCCCAAGCTTAGGACTCATCCATTCCTGAAGAATTTCAGATTTTATCTAGGAAATAAATACTAACTTCAAAAGAATTTTCTCCAAAAATACTCTTGGGAAGACTCACTATGATGGATATCCCAGTCTGCTTAAGACTCTTTTCAAGAGCCACAAAGTCAGAGTTCAAATAGTCTGGCCCAAAGGATATTCAGAGACTGCGTATACCAACATAAAATAGTATCAGATATTTCTAGGCCATTCCTATCAGATCTGACAAGAAATTTACAACCATCTACTAACCCAAGGAGATGCAGAAGTCCCTGTGTGAGTGCTTCTTAAACAATGAATTATGTGGGAATGCAGTCTAGGAAATCAAAAACTAGAAATGGAAAGCTGACTATTGAGGGATGATGACCCACAGTGAATGATGGCATCACTTAAGTCACATTTCCCACAGCAGCTACTGATGACTGTCCTACACCTAATTAAAAGTCCCCTCTCCTGTTACACCTTGTAAAAGCATGAAAAAGAGACACCTTTGCTCTTGCTTACTTTGGACAGCGATTCCCTGAGCACCGTAAAAGCAGACTTCTGGATTCAAGAGGACTCTGAAGAGTCTGGTCAGGAGAGGTTTGTTTGGTATTTTTTGCTTGCTTTTTAAGCACGTCTATAGTGACAGGGTATTGATATCTGAATATGTATCTGATTGGTCTCTCCTGCTCTGATTATGTAGGTAGATGATCAAACCGGTGTGTGTTTAATTTGTGGAACTTGTCTCTATGACTTTGCCAGGAAAAAGATTGAATAATAGGGATTTAGAGGCCACTCTAAAAAAATATTTCAATCTTCATTCTCAAGAAGGCTTTTCTCTTGTAATTGGAGCCAAAATCTCTCATGAAAAAGATTAACAAGGGATTTGGGGTCCCCTGAAGTTTCACTCCAGAGAAGTAAAGAGATCTATTGGCTCAAAAGACATTTCCCAGTTGCCAGTGACTGACGGACTTGTTTCTGACCCAATCTGCTAAATGGCTGCATGACTGCATTAACTGTTCAGAAAGGTGCAGAGCAACAAAGAGCATGCTGTTTGCCATGTACTGCTCATACAAAATAACAAAAAATGGGATTTTAAATAGGATCTTAAAAAAACCCACAGCACCCTTTTATGTAATTGAAAAAAACCCCCATGAAATTACTGCACTCTTCCTTCATAATTTCAAATTAAATAGCATAATCTCTTTAATAGCTTAAAACAAAACAAAATACTAGCATTTTCAAACATTTAAAAGGCAGTATACCTTACTTTGCTACCAAAACTATAATTCTAAGAGAATATAAGAAGAGACAGTCTTTTCAAGTTACCTTCTGATACATCTCTAAGGTACTTTACATTTCACGTCCTTAAAACTTGTTTTCATTATGTGCACCACACTGGTTTTGGTTCAGTTGTATCAATTTCAGAAATTATCCCCCAGTTTCTATCTTTAAAAATCACAAGAGAGAATGACTAAAAATGAAGAGGACTGACATTCTGAAGTTACTACCCTAAAGACATAGACAAAATCCACTCTAACTTCCTCTCATCATGCTAACTGAAGGGAAAAATAAAGGCAGCACAGAGCAGCACTATAAACTAGCCAAGGCTCCAACAACCAAAACCGAACAAGCAGAAAGCAGGCTACTTCTTGAGAGTGAAGATTTTTTCAGAGATCCAGGTCCATGAATCATATGCTTTCTACACCCAGACTTCTTCAGGGAGGAAAAAAAGAAAATGGAGGGGAGCCAGTCTTCCATACAGATCATTTTACAGTCTGGTAGCCAGGGCTGATTTGGTTTTCTACCTGACAAGGCTTATATGAGAATTCAGACTGAACTGCAAGAAACGGAATCTATCAAGACAGGACATGACCAATACTGGGAACACAACATAAGACAAAACCACTTGTTCCTTCAAAGGAAAATTGTACACTCACACCGACCTACAGTACGGGATTTAGGAATCAACTATATTGAATTATCTTTTATAGGTATCACTAAGTCATCTAAAAAGGGAAGAGATCTTCTGGTGGTTAGTCACTGAATCCAATCCATAGGTTAAGGCATTTCCTTCCACATTGGAGGCTGCATACAAGACTCACGGACACCTAGCCACACAGGATGGCACAGTGGCAGGGCTAGTATGGACACCAGAGGAAATAGAACCCATGGTTGAATTTGTAAGGCATATTTCACTGAACCTACAGTTGACTGACAGCCCTGGTTGCCTATGCATGTATGCTGAAGCAAGGTCTCTGCCTCATGTCCCTTATGCCCCCCAGCCAGAGGTACAGGTAAAACGTGACTATGAATATCTTTCAGAAGTCAGATTTTGTCCACAGCAAAACTCCCCTGTTTAAAATCAACATTATCCTTAGAGATCAAACACAGAAAGAACGCTCTAATCTCTGTAAGAAAAGTAAACAAACCATATGGCAGAAAGTTTCAGCCCGCTAAAGCTAAACTATTCTTCTAACAAGGATTACTGCTGGCATGCATAGGACCTGTAGGATTTCATGTCACAAAAGCCTGCTTTGTTCAACAGATGTAACCTACACACTTGCACTCTTCTAACAGGATGATATGTAGGTAAAAAGCACTAATTCAAAACCTTCATATTTTTATGTATTTCACATTTTTAGAATATATTTTTCTTTGTAAGATTATTACTTCAAATTTAAATACTACACAAATACCTAAACTTAGTATCATTCAATAAAGTGTTTGTACTACGAAGTTAAGACAAATTTGACTGGAGCTCAGCAGCTAAGTACTTGGGAAAAAGCACACTGAAACAACTATCCATTAACACTTCAGCAGATACAGAGAATTTCCTTCCCTTTAGTTCATTATTTAGATCTGCTGAATCATCTATTCTATGTATCCAATATTGAGAACCAAACTAGGAACCAAGAACAGCACTAAAGCTTGGGGTTCTTGGGAGTCAATATAAACACATGCAGTTGATTCAGTAACTGAAGAACAGTTTTTTCAAATAAATTTGATGACTCTGAAAGGATTTTTGTTGTTGTTGCTATAAAGACAATACTTAAAATTTAACAAGATGTAGAAAGTGAGGGTTTTGTAAACCTTTAATCTAATTCTTCTTTCCATCAAAATGCAGCTGGACATAATAATGAATAAAACAAATCAGAAGGCACAACTCACTATTTCCATAATCAAAATTCACAAAGAACTGTAATCAATGCACAGAGGCTATACAATGCCATCATAATGACCATCAATTATTAGAGATAGGAAGCATTCTCCTCGCTAGAGCAAATGATACTAAACAACAATAATATATTTTTCTGGAAAAAAAAATTGAAAATAGAAATGTAAAACCAGATTAAAATTGATTGCCTAAATAAGAGTGCTCAACTTTGATGATTAAATAAATTATCTTTTCATTATCAGTTAAGACATAGAAACAAAGACTAGAAACAACTTCCTAAATCTGGAGCCCACTTTGCAGCTATCACTGACAAAACACATACTCACTTCAAAACAGAGTACAGTCAGTCTTACAGCAGCTATTTGTCATCACAATTCCTACTGGAAAATAACCCAGGAACTTTTCTTTTCCTGATGGTTTCAGGCCTTCTTACAGTTTAATATATAAATATTTACACTGTCAATCCAATCCACCCGCACATTCCATTCCTTGCTCACCTGGATTCTGACAAAGCAACTGTATTTTTATTCCGATTTTTTTAGAATCATAGTTAAACTCCTAACCTGTGAGTCCTTCTCTGAGTCAGCTCCAGTTTGACTTTACCTTTCTTGAACTGTGGAGCATGAAAAGAGTGTGCAATACACCGTTTAATGCCTCAGCAGCCCCTGTGTGGCCAAGTGCTCTTCATATAAGACCAGACCTGTGCCCAGAAGCTTTTCAGTTACTTCTTGTTGGCAGTTCAGAGATCTCACCATCACCCAACTCCACCCTCCAGAATTTTCAAATGAGATGCTCCTCCTGTGAGGAAAAGATACTCTGATCAAGTACAACCCCACATACATTAATTTCCACTTTTTAATTTTAAATATTATTTTTTGAACTTATTACTTCAATTCCCATGGCTCTTAAACTCTTCTTGCATAATCTTCCTGTGTGCTAATTAAACCTCTCAATATTCATCAATGGTTTCATCACGCTAATTTCAAAATTTGCCTAAACAGATAAGATCTACTTCCCGTCTAGGAGATCAGTTTTCTTATCACAGCGACCAGGTTAGCATGACAACACTTGGAAAGCTCATTTTGCACTTTAACATTTCTCCCTGGTTTCCACCATCCCTTCCAATTTCTTAACTTCCACCAATAGTTCTCCATACCTTAGAACTGGACACAACATTTTTCACATTTTTAAAACACGAGCATTGCTGATGTACCTGCTATACTCAGGAGGTATCTACTCTCTAATGATGTCACTTCTACTAACAAAACTGCCTCAGAAATTTGAAGGTAAATGTCTATTTCTGAATAGGCTTTTCTAGAATCCTGCAATGGAGATCTCTGAATTGACTTTGCTGAAATACGCAATCTGTATTTATCACAGTCTTGGTAATTCCTAATTCCAAGTTATCCTTGTCCCTTACAATCTGGGGATTTTTATCTTTCCGGGTTAAAAATCACTGTTCTTATGGAAAGTGATTTCTTGGACTTTTTTCTGGTGAGTGCAAAGCATTGAATAAATATCTGCGCTATTTCCTCTAAGACTTTAGCTACTATTCCTTGGAGCTGACTTTGAAACCATACATTCTAGCAGGTAAGTCTCAGATCTTTTTTTCTTCATACCAAATGGAAGTTTTTTTTCTTCATACCAAATGAAGTTTTTCCTCATTTTTCAATCTGCATATTTCTATTATCTCTCTTAAAGCACACAAAGTCCAAGCCTATTCATGTTTTAACAATTCTCAGCTAAGGTTCACCTTTTGATTGGTAACATGACATTCTTTCCTCAGTTCTTCCTGCTGTTTCTTGCAGGTGCTCTGTTTATTCCTAGCAGCCCTTTCAAGGTAAGTGATCAGCAATCAGATCACATCCTTGAACTTTTCTGATGTCTGAAAGACTCCAACAGTACTAATATTTTTCATTAAAACAGATTCTCTATCATTCAAGGCAGAGCAACCCCATTTAGACAAATTTTCAAACTACTTCCTTCTGAAATCCAAAACTTTACTCCAGATGCATGAGTTTTAAACAAACTTCTATGTAGGATTTTCTTCTTTTGCCGTATATACATGTAAATTTGCATGACTAAACAAAGGCTGGATCTAACATTTCTTTCATGTACAGCATCAGCACACCCATTTCTTCTGCTTCTCCAAAATTTTGAGTAGTTACAGTTGGTAATTCCTACCTTCAATGTGGCCATTCTAAGTTTCTACTACAAATCTTGCAGTCAAAAGATCTCCCTGTATCCTTCCCTGTATACACACCACTGAAGAAAAATCATGCCCCTCCAATCATCTGAATAGCCTGGTTCCTTCTTTGGAAGAAATTAAGGTAGATCTATACAACAGATATACAAAATATTTCAAATAATATATGGACTGCACACTTTGCTAAACAACTTGTTTTGAAAGAATGAGCCTCTCTTTCTACAGGAACACCAAAGTTTATTTGGATCTTCCACATGGACAATATTCTACCCTGAGTATGTGTCTGCAGTCATTTCCTTGTATGGACATTTCTCAAATACACATTACTTTTAAACATACATGAGTTAATCACATTTTTGCCCATGAGAAATTTTTCTCTTCCAGATTAGGCCTTTTCCTTGCTCCCTTTGAAAAGAACAGAAAGTATTTCAAATGTATTCTATGGTTTCTTTGTGGGTAAAGAAAACATTGCAAAGATAATTATTCCAGGCAGGTTATCAGGTATAACAAAGGAGCCACTGAAGGTGAAACAGCAGAGGAATCAGAGTATGAGAGAAAGGGAAGTGTGGTATTCCACTATCAATTGCCACAATTAAGCAAACACAGCTATCAGTTAAGAATGAAGGTTTTAAGACCTTGAACAGAAATTTACTTCTGTGAAGACAGCTTCTCCTTTAACCTGGCAGCTTCCCAGCTACTGTGTAAACCTAAGTCTCATTCTGCATTCTTCAGCAGTTAGCTGGTATTTTTAGAGTCACACTGGTCAAAGTCTGTTCCGGGACACAGTGTAAATCTGGGTTTAACTTTCAGCAAGCAGCTCAACTCTTCATTGCTTTGAAAAGCAGAAAGTTAAGATATCACATATAACAAAGATTTAGAATAATATATGCTGAATATGGAGGTGTAACACCTCGCTCACAGAGTCAAAGCTGCAAAGCCACTTGGTTTTCATAATGTACTTTCCAGGGCTCCAGATTCCAGAAAGACTGACTAGCTGACACTCAGCACTGAACTGGACTCCATGTGTGAGCACTGGACTCACCCAGCCTTTCCAGAGCACAGACAGCACCACTGAGGCACCTACTACAGCCACCACCATCTTCTAGTCCTACTGGGCTAGGGAGCTCTGCCATGGCATGCAGAAAGAATGGTACTGGGATCATGTAAAATACCTACAGAAATTCACAGCTCTTGTAGAGCTGGCTCCTCTATGCTGTCTCTCTGTAGCCTGAGTTATGGGAAAACAGCACAACATTTTCAAGGTTCATCCAGCAATATTTCTGATCTAGCATGGGTACAGAACTTCATCTAAGAAAAGCAACTGTACTGTTATCCCCAAGAGCTGCATGTTCACAAACCTGGGAATGTGTATTTTGCACTTAGGTAATCTGCTCCATAACAGCCAACTTCTGACTTCATGGCATAATTTGAAGTGGGGTTTGTATTTACAGACTACAATTAATTGAATTAGCTAGTAATTGAACATTGAATAACAAAAACTCGTTTCCTGGTAAGAACACGTTATTTCCAAATGATAGCTTGGTCTCCAAATGCTGACAAATGTCAGACAATTATTAGAGCTTTGATTTTTTTTTTTCTTTTTGTACTGCAGCCTAAGCACCTATATTAAAATGTCTGGGGTTTTTTTCCTAACAATGAAGACTTTTAAAAAATGTAACAGACACCCAAGTAATCCAGCTAGCCAACCTTTAATTATTTGAGAACTCCAGAATAGGCATTGTACATCAAAACATCTGAGATTAAATGGCACATAATATAACAATACCCACACTGCCATACATTTAATCAGTTCACAACTAAGTAACTACTGTTACACAAAACATTTCTAAAAGACAGATTTACACTTACTATATAACATTAAAATTGATGTAGCTACAGAAATTAGTTTCAAATTCAAGTATGAATGTCAGTCATCTTGCAATGACTTGACAGTCAGAAATAAGTATTAATTCCTGAAGTTCAGAAGTGTCTTTACAAGACTGCTTGATGCCTGGTGGTAAGAGCATAGGAAAGGAGACAGAAGGTGCAGCCTTCTCCAAACAGGTGACTAGCATTGTTCAAGGAATGAGACAAACTACTATTCTTCTTTCGGCTATCTCTCAGCAGATTGAGAAGAAAATACTCTAGAGAGGATATTAAGATTATTTAAAAACCATGACAGAACTACTACCTACTGCTCTTGTGAGGAAAATACGAGATACTTTCTTCCTAAAGAAGAAACAATGCATAGTTTGGGTAAAACTAGTTTCAAGTTGTGCAAAATAAACAGCATGTAAGAACCAATGCTGTAATTCGCTCATGTGAGAGCAATATCCATTGCAAACAGCCACTCCTTAATTTAACACCAGCAACAGTGTAAGTCAAGTCCTATAAACACCAACATCAGTGGCATCATTTATCACTGGGGCATATGCAACACTAAATAAGGAAGCCTAACCATACAGTACTTTGCATTAAGGTTTCAAAACTCAAGCTCATAACATTTCATGACCTCCTGGGAAGCATATACAATCTGCAAAGCAACAATATCTAATATGGAAAGCTAATTAAGAGATCTACTACTACAAAAAATAAAAACCTCCCATCACAACTATCTTCACTGACCTAAAACAAACTGTTTAGGTTAATCCTCCATTTACAATTTTTTTGTGCAGAAAACTGTTATAGCTTGAGTGTAGACACTCACACCTTCTGGGTGCTTTTTCCCTCTGTCAGAGAAAACTAATCCAAAAGGGTGAATAATTTGGCAGGAATCCGCAGCAGCAGCTAGGAAGGAGGAGAAGTGAGATGAACACACCCAGGGCAGAGATGGTATTGCAGGGCCTGAGACAGAAGGCTAAGTGAGGGCACTCCTCAACACAGACACACCTGGCCTGCCTGTGCTTCCTTCCAAGACAGACTTCCAGGAGCTACACGCCTTCCTCTGTCCTACTACCAGGAGACACTGTGGGAGCAGAGTTATCACAGACAGTCCAAGGGGGCCATGTAACAGAACAGCTCTGGTCCTAAGCCCAGACTCACAGAGCTGGGAGAGCAGGGAAGAGTTCCTGAGAGTGGAGGTTTTCAGCTTCAGCCGTGGATGAAGGCTTCCATGGATGCCATCTCAGCTTCAGGAAGGAAAGAACCAGAGAGCCCGACTCGTCATTCCAAAGGATTGCAATTACACCCTGGGTCATGGTACTCTGTGTGCTATCCATACTGCACAAGTCTCTGATCCCTTTCTGCACCTCAGCATTTCATCTCCAACTCAAAACTAGTTGTATGGCAGGGATGAGCTTCAGATAGGAAAAAATTAGGACTATCTAATTTTGGGGAAGTGAATATACATTCAAAATTGTTATTCAGAATTTGATTATTAAGTACAAACAGCCATTTTCCTTCACCATGATCTCCAATGCTCTTCATATTGCAATTACCCAAGCCTTAAAAATGGTGACACAAAGGAAAAGGTCATAATCTCAGGCTGACAAGTTGCTGTGATGTATTCTAATGATGAGATGTAAATAATATTTTACTTGCCTGAAAATGCCTTAAGCCATTGTTTAAGCACTAAAAAAGGAGGCAGCACTGAAAGACTAATATAAACATCCATTTAATACTAACACTAAAGCAAGATGATGATCATTGACAGTTAAATACTTGAGCACAATTTGCCAGTTATGTATGTTTAATACAGGGTCATTTTTTTCATCAATAAATGATACTTATTAAATAATGCTAGTTGATGCTTAAACTCTATCTACTATTTTAACAACTTCCCAAGAACATATGTGAAATCCCTGAAGAACTACCTATTTTGTCAAGTGCTGGCAGCACTGTTCTCTACTGAAGCAACTGTCACCTGATTTAAACAGGAACTTTCATTTTTCACTGCAGGTTAAAAAAAATGTCATGTTAAAACATGTAGCTAAAAAGGCTCTGAGTTCAGGACAACTGGATCAAATTTAGCCAGGATCTTTTATGTCACTATATTATATTCCAATGAAAGCTATTTTGGGAAGCAAGAGGGACAAAGCTGGAGTAAAACTGTTTTGGCCATACAATTATGGGAATACTGCATTATTCAGGGATCAGGAAATAGGAAGCGTCACAAAAATTACTTCCTTACCTACATTTGCTAGAAATAAAGGCAAGATCTTCTTGATCTTTGGTATAAATGCTTATGATGCCAAAATATTGGATGGTTTGAATCCAGGATATTAAAATAGTTCTACCTTTTGAAGTACAAATTTTGGATTTTTTTTTTAATATTGACATCCCTTACAAGTCAGAGATCAACAATATTGTTCAGTTTACTCCATTCCTAATTCCACTAGCCTAAAACCATATATATATACTTCTTACACTGAACTGGGTTATGCAGTTGTTTTGCATCCTTTGTAATTCCTTTCTCTCACTCATGTTGGCAAATCTTCAGGAGTTATTTTGGGAAGTAAAAGACACTGGGAACCTTTAACAGCCAAACTGATCACAGTATTTTTCATATGTCCTTAAAACGAATGTTTATCTTTAATATTTGGAAATGGAATGGCAAAAAGTTTGTTCTATAAAATGTGTTAGTGAAAGTTAGAAAAATATGAGGCATAATATTACAGTACCACTAGAGTTAAAACTAAAATCAAAGCATTTGGTGAGAGCAGTGTTGATTTTGAATCACAGAAGTAATTTACAGCCTCCTTGTATACAAAATATTAATGTATCATGAAAAAAAGAAACTAAACAGGAAACCCACTCTCATATTTATACAAGCTACTTTACATAACAGCAGACACTGCTGATTTTATCCAGGTAAGGCAAGGAGGAAAACAAGTTGCTTTTTTCTTTAAAAGATGTGTCCACAGGCAAATAGCAAGTTTTATTTGACATGTCCAAGGGTTTGGCTTTTTTGGATTATTACCAGAATATCCTTTGTCATAAACCACACAGCTTCAGATTCTGTTGACATTACTTTTATGCACTCAGAGATCTAACAGATATATTCCCTCTAAGAAAACCACGTGTTATTACATTCAACCAGACACTTTTTCCACTGCCAGCTCTCCAAAACATGAACACACACTATAAAAAATATCTACTAGTAAGGAATAAACACATTTCAAGAAAGAGGAAAGGTGCAGACTTGCACATTGCAGATTTATCCTATGATATCAGGTTTTCCCCTCTTATCTCCTCTTTTTTTAGCACCTTAAAAATATATATCTAACATTCATGATTTCTCACCCATTCAGCAGCAGTACAACCACATACTGCTACTGGCATTGATGGCTTCCTAACAACTAAAAGTCCTCAAATTTGCTTAAAAGAAAATATCATACTATTGAAAGCTTCAGTCCTAAAAACACAGGGTGTTGGTACAGAACAAAAACCTTGACAGTAGACTAGAAAGAAGGGGTAGAAAACATGATGATGGGAGAAAAAACAGACTCTGCTGCTTTCATTCATGTAGTAGTGATGTCAGTGCCTGCAGTGGTAGTTGCTCTGACCTGTAGAGGCTCAAAGCTGGAGTGTTTGCACAGAAATCTCCTTCATAAAGGAACCTCTAGCAAATCACTAAAATATCCACACAAAATGGCTTAGCAGGATAGCCAGTTCAAGGCATCTATACTGAAAAAGGCTGAAAGGAGGTGGGGAGGGGACAGGTGTCTTACAAGAATAACATCTATCCATCAGAATCATAAGCACTTTCCAGAACAAGCGTATTTGTGAAACAATCCAAGTCAGACTGCAGAGCCAAAGACAAACACATCTCTTGCACTAGTGAGAAAAACAACAGGATTAAACCTAGAGCCTAAGCTCACATTTTACAGCAGTGGGAAATGGCTTTGAAAAACTGACAAAAAAACTTAATCAAGCCACTTCCCCAAGACTTGCATACTGATAACAACTATAAATAGCTGGAGTAGCATTGTTTAACAAACCACAGCAAAATGGTCCATGTCTGAATATGGAACATTTTTTTTTTCCAAATCCTCCATTATTACTGCAGTAGTCCTCCAGCTCAGTAATCAAATTTCTAGATACTATTATCACCATACAGACTACAAACATGTTTTTAGTGTCCACACGTCATTTACTAAAATGCTGAGAGCAAGCAGAGAAACAAAGACAAAATACTGTCCCATGGCATGGAACTATACTCCAAATTGTGTAAAAACACCTCTAGCTTTGCGGGGGGGGGAAGTGGAGGGGCAGAGGAAGGGGAGGTTTGGTAACCTTTTTTCATTTGCAAGACTGAAGAAATAGAGTATCTTATTACTCTCGCCCGCTAGAAAATGGTGCCTGTATTTCAGTAAAATAAAGCTGTTGACGTGTGCAATTGTGGTCATTATTAGGGCGATCACGTTGTTTTCATTCATTCATTCAGGATTTGCTAAAGGATGTCAGCTTCTGCAGCAGCAGCTGGCTTGACCTGGAGGAGGGGGAACGAATTCTTTGCAGTGCATACAGATTACAGGGTGCATTTCTCGACGGACCGTTTATGATTTTATACACTGCACTCATTAAACCAAATCAAGCTCTGTGACGCAGTTCACCAGGAGGCAAGCTCAAACAAGTCTAATGACAGAAAAGTCATTCAATACTAATTTATAGTCTGATTTATTAAGGCTAAAATAGCCCACAGATGAAGAAGACTGAAACCACTTCCTAAAATTAAAATTTCCCCTCCAACAAAAAAATCATGCACATTAATGAAGTACTTCACAGCTTTGCAGTATTTTTCTGGCTTGCAGGTAACTGCTCCTATTCCTCCCTCTCCAATACACCTTAAGCGTAGGCTTTATACACTGCACCACTACAATGTTTTCCTCTGGGTTCCCATAATTAAATAATTTACTGCTCATCATCAGCACTATCACTACTCATGCACACAGATATTGTAGTTTTTCCTGGTTTCCCATTAGCATTTTCCAAAGGTTTAAGAGGCAAAAGGGAAATTGACATTTAGTGCTCCATACAGTCAGAAAAATGTGATCTTTAAAATTTTAAATAGAGCTTGAATGAATCAAAACCACAGAAGCTCAGTTCCATTTTCAAGCACGCAAAACCCTCTGCAGAAATAGACTCTTTTTGAAAAATACATTACAAAGTATCTCTGGTCAGATTATAACACAATCAATTAGGTCATCTGCATAAGCAGATGCATAGGGCAAATTAACTCCATTTGTAACTGGCAGTGACATTTTGCTCATTTGTAAAATGCTGCCCCAATATAGAACACTTCTGATGACAGATCTGCCCAAGTTGCAAATACTACAGACAGCAAGGGTTTACTACACACAAAAACTGAAGGGGAAAGAAGGTAAGATTCCACTGCTACAACACAAGCTGGCATCCAACACAGACCACAATTTGCCACAGAAATCACACACAGTTAAGACTCACGGAAGGGACAGAAAAAGCAAGTGGTATCGAACCACAAAAAGCATTCCCAGAAAGAGATGATGTGCGATACCTGATAGCTACAGCAGGACGACATAAAAAGTGCATTTAGTCCAATTCATTCAACTGCTCAAGTGATGGGGGAAGGCAGAAGGGAGTGGGGGAGGTAAGATGGCCACTGCCACTTTAACACATTCGGTAATTTAACAGACAACCTGACGCAGGTTAAGTTGGACTTGCTGGGAATCAATTTTACATTTTAAACTTTACAGGCCTATTTTGGCTACACGGGGGTTGGTTTGTAGTGGGTTTTGTTTGGTTGAGTTTTTTACAGTCCCAAGGATTCAGTACTAAGTATCACAAGGCACAGACTTGTTTTTAAGCACCTCGATATGGGAATTTCCTTGTTTTGGAGCCTGTGCTTGGAAACATCCTATCTTTTAACCTATGATCTTACAAAAATGCAAGTCTTTTAGGAAACCGAGCTCTGCAGAAAGGAAGAGCATTTGAGGCTTGGTTTTAACACACACTTCAGAACTGGGTTGTGACACTCCAGATATAAACCCAACTCATTATCACCCCTACTAGATAGTTACAGCTGGAGATAGGGAAGCGGGTTAATTTTAGGCTCGTTTCCCTGTTGCACACCTCCGCTGCCAGAGCCCGAGGCCAAGGGTAGAAGCGGCAAGGGCAGCTCCATGGGAGCCCCCGCTGCTCCTCCGCCCGGGGAGGGGAGCGGAGCCGCCGCCGGCCCCGGGCTCGCCCCCGCCGCTCCTCCCAAGGCCGGCGCGGGGGTGTTTTCCTAGGCAGGATTCTCACCTTGCCCGAGACGAGGATGACATTTCAGTCGTCGCCTCCCCCCATCGCGGGGCAGGGCGGCGGGACGAAGCGCTTTTCCCCCCGCTTCCTGGCAAAGCAAACCCGGGCACGACACCTGCCCCCGGGGCTGGGGATTTAAGGCTCGCCCTCGCCCCCCGACCCGCTCCCTAAGGCTCCGGCGGGGCTCCTCCCGTCGGGCCGGGAGTCGCCCGCTGTCCCACCCCCGCGGGTCCCGGGGGAAGGCAGGGCGCAGCCCAGCAGCGGAAAGCAGAGCCCGGGGTGCCCCGAGCCTGGGCGGCCCCAGCCCGGCCAGCACCCCCGCGGGGCAGGGAAGCGAGACCGGCTTTCTCCCGGTGCTTTACCTCTGTACACCGGGGAACTGGGGCTCCGTCTCTCAGGTGAGCTGCTCCTCCTGCTGCCGCCGCTCTCCGGCGACCGCCGCTGCCTGCCCTTCACCCTGCCCGTCTCCCCTCCGCCGCCCGCCGCCAGCGGCGGCGTCGCGCTGGGCGGCGGTGGGGGGCTGCCTCCGCCGCGACCCCCGCCGCCCCCCGGGCCCGTGTTGCTGCCCACCGAGGCGGATGGGGAGCGGGTCGGGCTGTGCTGGTTGCCCCGCAGGAGCTGGTACGGGACGGTCGCTCGGATAGGCTGGAGCAGCCGGCTGGTCCCCGCCGAGCCTCCCCCGGCGCCGTTACCGGGGCCCCCGGCCGTGCCGGCGGTGGGGGACCCGGCGGCGCCGCGCCTCATCCTCTGCGGCGGAGGCTGGTGGTGGGACGGGGGGGTTTGCGAGGAGCTGGACGAGGACATAGCGGGGATGCGCCAGACCCCCGCGGGTCACTCGCTCCGGTGGCTGCGGGGGACCCGAGCTCGGCCCCCAGCGCCCCGCATGCACCGGCCGCGGGGAGAGGAGGAGGAGGGGAGGGAAGGAGGGAGGGGGCGGGGCGGGACAAGCGCTGCACGGCCCTGGGGAGTCTCCGCGCCGCCTGCCCAGCTGCCCCCGGCGCTTCCTATCGGCGACGGCGGCTGCTGCTTCCACGCCCGGCTCTGGCCATCGCTGCCCGCCCCAGCGTCGAGAGCACCGGGGGCGCTGCCGAGCCCAACGGCCGCTCACATCGTACAGCGCTGCCGGCTCAGGGCGATCGGCGGCTGAGCACGACGAGGGGACACGCAGCCGGAGCGGGAAGGATGGGGAGGGGGGGAGGCGCTCGCAGCCAGCTCTTGCTCCTGCCCCCGCCGGCGCCCGGGAGCCGCTACCAGCACCATCCGCTCCCCACGCCGCCCGCCCTCCGAATGGCACCGCGCAGCCCCAGCGCCCGGCCGCGACGGGCAGGGGCGGTGGGCGCGCGAGCCCATTGGGCGCCACCACGGCACCAGCGCAGGCCCCATTGGCCAGGGGCCCTGTCGCTCGTCGCTCTCAGCCAATGGGAGCGGGCGGCGCGGCGGGGGTGTGGCGAGCGGCGGAGGGGCGGGCCGGGGGAAGTGGGATGTGGCGGCGGCAGGGGCGGGCTCGGGGCCGGGCGCGCTGGGATGCGGTGCCGTCGGGGGAGCGGTGCGAGGGCAGCCGTGGTGGGGTGGCGGGTGAGGTGGGAGCCTGTGCTGCTGAGTTCAAAGTGGACTTTACGGGATGCCGACTTAACACTGACTCAGGAGAGGCAGTGCTCTGCACCAAGACTTGCGCTGTCCCCGTTCCCAGGGGACTGTCGGCCTCCTCACGCTTACTCCGCTCCCATGCACGGAAGGCTCAGAAACAGCCAGATTTTCTCGCAACAAAGTCTGTTTACGTCCATCAAACCTTGACAGTATTTCTACTTCCGTTAAAAAATCGAGATGGTCTTCAAAGTCTAAATAAGTGTGGTTTCATAATTTTCTATAAATGTATATAGAATATTACTCTGTTGTAATATTTTCTATTTTTTTCCTAACATGCGTCCAAAAACACTTCTCGGAGAATGTCAAGAGGAAAAGAAAAGTTTTACAGTGATATTTTTAGGAAGTGCTTTTGTTCTAGGAAAAGGAGCTGCCATTAGATGAATTCATAACCTGAGACAATGAGAAACAAAATGAGGGTTAGGATGAGTAGCTTAATAGCTAAGAAAATAAATGGCTGTGAGATCAGAAAGATAAGTTGAGCTGAGTCCATCAAGAAAGCAGTACTTATTTTGGATCTGATGCAAATAGGATGCTAATGGAGGAGAAGGGAAAATGCAGGGAGTCTTGCTATGTGGAGGAAGTCAGCTCAGTGATGGCTTCTCAGATTCAAACATTAGGAGAACAAAAAGTACATGGAATGTACATAGAAGTAGAATGTTTAACAAGATACCCTCTCTTATTTTGGACACTACCTACCAATCAGGAAGCATTAAGTGTCACAGAATTAACTATATCCCTTGTACCATTTGCTGATTAAATAACAGACACTCATTTTTATTTTGCACGCTTCAGATGACTGCATTTCTATACCTCCAAAGCTGTCCATAGCTATCCTTCTCCTGTGGTAGCACAGGAATCAGTCGATAGTCCCAATGAGAAACCGTATTCTCAGAAAATGCTCCTATTCATGGGCTGTTAGCAAGACTTTGTTTGCACTGGCACCATGTGACGCAGTCACCGTGGTTATGTTACAGAAAGGGTTGGAATAATACACCGCACATCCACGTGAACGTGCTCAGCCAACAAAGCCACTCCTATAAATTCATTTTAACAAAAATCAGCAACCATGTATTTTTCCATTAGTCCGGTCTTTTTGTTTTCTGCTAGCATGAGCCAAATGTGTTTGTAAAACTGGGCTGTAGAGACTTTTTCCCCCAAGGATTTTGTGCTTAATCACAGCTATGAAGTCCATCTAGTTTATTTTTTTTCTACTTCACTGCACTGGGCTTAAAATGACTGGGAAGCATTCACCTGTAGTAGCCATCTGCCAAACAGTAATATCAGCAGCGTTTTAAGCAGTAAGCACATTTTCCTACATCTGTACCTTTGTCAGATAACATTGCTGATACAGTAGTGTCTTACAGACCAAAAATCATCTGGTGTCAGCTGAGAAAGAAAGTACACCTTTGGCTAACAATAGCTGATACATTCCAGCTATTGCCAATGCTGAGGGTAATGTCAGACTAAAATAAGGATGAACTAGTGTAACTCTTGAATTTGTCTGTTTAAGCACTATTTTACAATGGCTAAATTTTACAATTTCCATGTTCTTGCACATCAAATAGCAAGGCATTCGGATAGGAAGAATAGATGCATAAAGACAAGGTCTGACAAAGAAAATCCCACCAGCCCCAAAACAAGAACACCCCTACACACCCCAAACCACAGGGCATGTTAGAGTAAAATATCATAGCAAGTCTTCCTTCCCAAACAAGCTGAGGACCATGCCACAGCCTCATAGTCCAAACTGAATCACCACTTCACTTGCCTTCACAGCAACCAGAGAAGGAAAGATCCACTGGGACTGCTTCCAGCCAAACTGTTACCAGGCACATCAACAGCTGTACTGGGGAGACTTTGCTCCTCAAAAGTTATTTCCATGCTAATTTCTTTTAAACTAGAGTTAGCATGCATGTTAAAGCACCATGCCATGTGCCTAGGAAAAAGTGATTTCATAAAAGATGAAGAGAGTATTCTTCTATAAGAAAGTATTTCAAAGTGGGATACCAACTCTTGAATTTTTCACTGTTTTTCATCTAGGTTTCAGAGTAGCTCCCTCAGGGAATACCCCTGCTTATAATATCAAGATATTACAGGGAAAGTTAAGTAAAAACTGAGCTCCTATCAGAATCTTCATACCTTTCAAAAACCCATGATTGCCTTAAATACCCTTTTCAACTTTTCAACAGCCATGTTAAAGGCATTTCTCGCTTCTCTTTTCCACTTTAAGGAACTACCTTGCCAGCTGGCATGTGCTTAATGGAGTTTATACTGGAGGTAACAGGTATTTCTGACTCTTAAATCCTCCTGGGAGACAAGGACGTCCTTAACACAGCTTCTGGGAGAGGCATCCTGAGAGCAGTGGAAATTATACATCACAGCAAGAGCACAGCAGCAAGGGAGTGAGCTCTAGGAGCGGGGCAGCAACAGGCAAGAGTGAAACAAAATTACTCACATCTCTCCTACTATTATTGATTGATAATGGGTTCATCTCTTGAGGTCAGAAACAGATTTACATGAGTGCCATGAGCCATGGAAACTGAGAAGTTTTAAGCAGTCATTAGACACTATGCAATTCTAATCCTTGTTTTGTTCCTACTCGAAGGTTTTAGAGAGGGCAAACTCTTCAAATCTGGACATAACTTTTGTTTCTATGCCCTTACCAGGGCATAAAGCCATCAATACTCTGCTGCCAGTGTATCTACCTACTTGTTTCATCATTTTTATGTCTCTCTTGTCTCCCTCTATGTCTTCTTTGCTGCCCTTTCCCCTTTCCACTTGTAATCAAGTCCCTTGTGAGTGTCTCTGAGGTACTCACACAGCACCTAACACAAAACAGTAATGAGAAAGGGTGCTTTAACTTCATGTATGTTCAGGTCCATTCCCTGTGTTTCTCTTATTTGTAATGAATATACAATTGGGAATATTACATTTGGGAAGAGAGAAATAACAAGAAGAAGTACTTACATCCCAGTAATATTCTGAAAGAGATGATGACTAGAAAGCATTATCTGTGGCCAGAAAATAGAACAACCCCTAGTGACCCAAACTGCAGCTCTTAAATCACAAAACTGAGGCTAAAACGGAGGCTTGCCTCTGTGGCCTTGGAGCATCCCTAGGCAGGAATGGGAGCATCACCTGTAGTAAGGGCCCCCATGTGAAATGCAACTGCTGTCTGGAGCTGAGCAGCTCTGCTGAAGCAGCAGTGGCCCATTTTCCTAGAAAATATGTGTCTCAAGCTGTGGAGATGTTGATTTTGTTTTTGGCCTGGCTTTTTGCCTTCAAACAAAAGTCTAGCTAGAATAAGAGAGTAATGGGGAAAAATATATATGGAATTATTTTTACTGCAAGGATTTTTGACAGACACTGCCTTCATCAACCACACTCCATCTTCTCACTGCTCCCAAATGTTCAGTGGCACAGATATGATCTCAGATCAGCCAAGCACTCCCTATGCCCAAGCCTCTTGGGAATTACCTTGCATTTGAGCCCTTGAATTCTCCAGGGCTGCTGATACAACATCATTATCCCCACTGCTGGCTTTGTTGATAGTAGCCAGGGATGAGACTTCCAAATCATGATCACTTTCAAGTCTCTACATGTTCAAGTTATCTTCCAACAACAACAGGAGACCCACTACTGAGGACTTACCTTAACACTTCTGATCATCCAATTTAGGGTCAAGCATGTGGTCAAGTGTTAGGTTTCTTTTTCTCATGTCTTTTTTTCCTGGATATGGGGAAAATGCATTAAGTAAAGGGCTGTTAGACCTATTGTCCAAAAGTATTTATACTAGGTCAAATTTAGTATTTATGAATACTAAATTTGTGAATAATATATATTTGTGAATACTGTATTTATGAATACTCACAAACTTCAGAAAATTTCAGAATCAAGTTTACAGTCAAATTTCAGCCAGAAGGTATTATAGTACTTTCTTTTTTGTCAAATGCTATTGTTCACATTATTTCATTCAGTGTAAAGGGTTGTCACTAGCAGCAAGGACTGCATAATGAACAAGCCAGGAAACTACAGGATAAGAGCCAGCTGTAAGATCTTCCCTTAAGAAAATCAAATACCATTTTGGATAATTGTCTTTTTTTTTCCTATCTGTCAGAGGTCTTTTTGTGATACTGAATAACTCACTTAAACCAGAACCTGCCCATTAACATTACATTTGTTATAACAAAGTCTTATCTCATCTGGAATCAGACCTACTACTACATTCTCTTCTCTTCAGGAAAATAGGCCAACCACTTTGGACTTTTGAATTATGTATTCCTTAGGCATCTGCTTTAACATAAAGGCCAACATTCAACACACAGCTAAAATCACCAAACCTTCCTTCCAGCTCTGCATTTAGTCTGAAGTTTTTCTTTCTGTCCATTGGTACAGGTAACTCCACTCAAGGCTTTCCTTTACTGACAAGTTCACCATGTCAGACAATGTCCCATGGGAAGCTGACTTTCCTGCAGGCAGCAATCCTGCCCTACATTACTATTCTGAGTTTGGTTGCTTGACTCAACCACCATCTCCATCTCCCTTCCCCTGCTCATAATTTGGGAAAAAATCTGATTTGCACAGCTGGGGCTAAGCCCGGGTTCTTTGAATGAGGAGCTGAGGGATCTTGCAGGTTTATTTTCCCTCTTTTCCATTTTTGGGCATTTGGTATGAGGACACTTTTGGACAAGTATGCGTGGTTACTATTCTCCAAAGTGAAACTGTTTGAAACACAGGTAAAATGGCTGGTATTCTGATAACCTGCTATGTTAAATGTAATGGACACTTCTAGCAGTTCTTTACTATAATTTCTCTTGCCAGTCTCTTATCTGAAAGATATCAATAATAATAGCAAAATAATGCAGCTTTTCATGTTGACATAACAAAAGTAATTATTCCTTAAAATAGCTTCATGCCACATTATAGAACCTTCTGTGAGGAAAAAATTTGTTTTCAGAGTACTTAGGTAGTGTGTATTATGCACTGCAGTAGTATCTTTAATGGAAAAGGTAGAAACAGTAAGCAAATGCCAGTAGCAATTTGAGTATAATGATATTGTTATATCTATTTCCATTCACACCAATATAATAAAAGAAAGGAGACACCATTTCATATGAGCAGTTTCCTTGCTAAGGATATTAGGAAAGCACAAATGTACTGTACAGTACTTTGATTTATATGATATTAAACTTTTTAAATGAGCAGCATCCCCCTAATGAGGTAGATTTGAAGCCATTATGATCCATTAAAACAGTAATAAGTGTCTGATAGTAGAGTCCCTGACATCTTTCTATTAAGATTTCTTGATTTGGTCTGTATCTGGTTTTGTGTTGGTTTTTTTGACCTGCATTAATCATGAATGCCCCTATCACATGAGTGTCCTAGCTGTCAGATTATTGCTGGTGTTAATAAGGGTGCATTTTGACAATACTGGTTTAAAAGGCAAATCTGAGGGTCAGGGGACTTCAACCTTCATTTCAGAGAGTCCTTTTTCTGGGTTGCTTCTACCCCTCTAGTTATCCTATTTCACTGTTCCTGACAAATAAAGCCTTGTTCACCAGGACCTTTCTTTCTAGGCACAACAAACAGGATTCAATTTTATTTGGAACTTATCATCCCTGTTCCTTTACCAGCCAAATGGGATGCTGTTGAGGGACATGGTGGGCTCCACAACTACTACTGGTAGGTAAACATGCTATGAATTTTCAAAGTAGGAGAATATTCTCTTTTTTAATAGATTTTGCAGCGCCTGGTAAAAATAATAACAATAAAATGCATTAGAGAGACACATTTAAATAATTTTAGGGCATGCTACTCTATAAGCAAAGTATTCTTTGTAAGAATGTTCCATTCTGTGCATACAACAGGTTGTGGGACCGGAGCAGAGGCACAGCACTGAGTCAAAATGCTGGAAATAATTATCATTTCCTAGTAGGTAATATACTCACGTGTAGAAACACATATATATTTGTAAATGTGGTTTGCTGGTGTGACAGTTATAAAACAGGCTTTAGGAGTTTGCCTAATGCTAATTTACAATACATTATGCTAAATACAATAAAGTGCATTTACATAACAGTAAGCAACAAACCTGTAAAAGCAAGGAAGTGTGCAGTTAGCTTAAAAGTGTTCAGTTGAGGTGGCATCGTATTTAAGTGAAATATATGATAGATTTCTGTTTTAATTGCATGTTTCCTTGGATTTCTGAGTCCATGTCAACAGCTTTAATTGCATTTTAAAGCAAGTTTGGGGATGTGAATTTCCTTTGTCTCTTTTACATCTCAAACTAAAATATAATGTAAAACTTCAGCATCATTAAAAGAGAAAGGAAAGAAAGGGAGCTGCTAGTAGGCCCTCAGCAGCTGGAATAACCTCCCACGGGGAGAGGTGGAAACCTTATTCCATGAGTCATTTAATACCGAATAAACAAAGCGCTGGAGAATAAAGTGTAAGGCATGATTTTTTTTTTTTAATTGTTCATTGACAGAGGGAGGGCTATTTCACTTAATGGAGCTTTTCCTTTTAAAAAATTCTTTAGTAATAGAAAGTGTGGACAATGTTAGAGATATAGTTTATTTCTCATTGTCACTTTGGCCCTTACTGTCCTTGTAATAAAGGCACGAGTAACTTTAGCCCCTGCACACTATGAAATACCCAAGATCAGGTCCTCAAGGGCTGCTGAAATTCAGGATCCTCTTAGGCAGTGGCCCTCACTTGATGTAGCTACATAGCGGCTTAATTACAGTTCCATAAAGGTTTTGCACACCCAACTATCACAGCTCCTGCTATTAAATGCTTTGCTTTAGTGACAAAGCTCTGAGGAAGGCAGCTGAGTAAGCTGTGTATGTGGCATGGCGTGCTCTCGGTCCCCAGTGGAAGCCAGTGGAATCCAGGACAGATAGAAGGTAACAAATAAACCCCTTGCATCGCACAGAGCCTGTCTGTAATCAAACATAATTATGGAATCACTACCAGTCAGAGCTGTTATAGTCTTGCCTGTAATCAAGAACAACATTATTGCAACATTTATTACTCTCAAAAGTACTCTGAGATTTATGGGTCCTTGGAAAGAAAAGCATTGTTTGGCAAATCGATCCATAAGCATTATTTGGCCATAAAGAGAGTTCTTTCTCTGAGAGATCAGAGCAGTTCCAATGAAGCACATCTACTGGATAATTTCTTCGGATTATTTCTAGCCCTAAGTGAAAAAAAAAAAAAAGCACACACATTACTTGAAGAAATTCAAACTTCTACTTGCCAGCCAAGTAGATGTAGACAGGCTTTATTTCCATGATGCTTGAGATACAATGTAACCACTGCTGGTGGAGATAGAGCATTCCAATAAACAGTGGGAATCAGTGCCATCGTGCAGAAACCAAACTCTTTGATGTAATTGCTCAGTTATTATACACCCAGGATGAAAGGTCTCAAGGGGAAGACCTTCCCCTGTAGTACTGAGTTATGGCTTTGTCTCTACCAATAAACAGGAATGTTAAACAGAAAATGTATCTGGAAAAATGATGATATGTGACATAACTCATAAAGAGTCTGGAAAAAGGGAGTAATAAGTGCAGTTGATCATGCAAGGGTAGAAGAAGCAGTATCTTTTAATTTTGGAAAGAAAAGCAAAAAAGAATAATTTTTTGTGACTTCTTAGCCCACAAGGAGACAGAAGAAAGCTGTGTTTTCAGAAGTGGATGTGGGTGGGAAAGCAATGGGTGAAGAAAATGCTTGTTACCTTGAAAATATTACCTCAAAAGGTTTGCAAACCATTAATAAAACCACCTCAAAGCTCCCCAAGGAAACCATGTTTTCTTCTCCAAGTTGCATAGGTGATCTGTAGAGTTGATCTGGAGGGCACAGGAGCTGATGCAGACAACTCCCCATACCAAGCCTCTGAGGTTAGGAGAGTCAGCTCCTCTGTTTGTGTGTGTGGTGACAGCTCTGCCAAATACTTTTCAGATACAGTAGCTTTATCAGTGAGAAGGATCTGGGCTGCCCTGCAAAGATAATCCTCCCAGTGGTGTGTCAGCCTCGAAGAAGGGTGTGATTATCATTCCAAAGGAGTGTAATGTGAACCTGTGCCTCCCATTCAGCCAAGTGATGGCTAGATCAAGGAGGCTTCTGCTCTTTGCTCACTCTTTCTTTTGTTTCTTCTCTTTCTTTCCCCTTTTTCTTCCAGCAAACAACTTATCTTCATATTAACTTCTTTTATTACGTACATTTAAGACATCAGAAGAGTGATGTTCTAAGGCACAGTGGTCCTTAGAAGTGGATCTCCTGCTAGACCATCAGCAGAGTACTAGGTGGATGAGTTGCTCATCTTGGGATGCTTGGAAATTTGCTGGCTCTGATTAGCATTTTACAAAGATAGGGTTTCTCTGCAAACAGTCTGGTGGAGTCTTTCAGGGTACTTTCAGCTCTCCTAAGCCTGCTTTTTCAGATTTTGCTACCAGCTCTAGCCTGGGACACACAGAGCTCCAGGCCTGATGTAAGGGTGACTCACCCCATTGATTGAACAGGTCTTAGAGATGGATGTTGTCTTTTCTGTCACTTCAAGAAAAAGGTCTTCACACATAAAATCAGGTGTCTGATCTCACAGGTCTCCTGAACTCATGCATGTTTGTTGCTGGTTTGTTTGTTTGTTTTCCACAGGAAGGACAAGCAAATCAAACAGCAGATGGGAGAGTGGCCATCCTCTAACCATATTGAGTGGTGCTTATTCATGGGTCATAATCCAAATTGTTTGTGTTTGTCTGGGTTCTTGTTCTGGTCTTGCAGCAATGATTGAGTTCAGCCTGGAATTTAATACACAAAAATTACAGAAAAGTAAGGCTGACAAAACTCAAGATTAAACAAATAACTAATGCACGACAACAGCAAGTGAGTTTGATCTTTAAAACCAGAAAATTTTCTGTACCAAACTGCCTTTCCTCGCTGCAGTCTGCATAAAGGAAGGAGCAGAGGCAGCTGCAACCACCTCAGCTTCAGAGATGGAGCTCCCAGTAGTCAGTCTGTAAGAAAACACCTGGCAGGCCTTAACGAACATTATTTTCTAGAATGTTCCCAGAGCTCTGCTGGCAGGGAAATATTCATGACTTGTAAGGGAGAACATAAAGAGGCAGTTCTCCAACAGCACATGGTTTGACTTATAAAAGCTTTCCTTACGGGCAGAATTAATTATATATCATAAAGATCTGTTATATATTCTGTTTATACAATTATAAAGCATTATGGTTAATTAGTTGTGGTACAGACTCCTGAAGCAGAATCTGGTTAGAGAATAAACAAAACGCTCAGTCAGCTGTGACCGTGGTTAACAACTCACACTTTCATATCAGCTTTCACACTTAACTCTCTTGAAGTGATTTATAAGTTATGCAATCCAGTGGGCTTGACCTTTGTGTATTTGGTAATTTTTTATATAAAAATTAGAATATGCTGAT
Organism: Calcarius lapponicus; assembly: GCA_039654755.1. NCBI lineage: Eukaryota > Metazoa > Chordata > Aves > Passeriformes > Fringillidae > Calcarius > Calcarius lapponicus. The sequence continues at coordinate 27,265,160 of CM077464.1, read as the reverse complement.
CAGAAATGGTCTGAGATTCAGACCTTTAAGAAATTAAATTAAAAATATTTGCTAACCAACTTTACTTCAGCTGTTTTCTTACCTATTAGTTACTTGTGATGCTATTATGTCTGGCATTGTATATACACAGAAAATAAATACTTCTTCATCCCCTTATTCTGTCCTGATATGGACAGTTCTGGCTGGCAGCAATGCAAATCCCTATCCATATCACTATCCTAAAAAGAGGGGTGAAATCTTGATTGTGAAAAGATATTGATAGAAGTGTTTGTTTGAAAACACACAAAGATTTGCTTTCAAGCTACATTTTTACAGTATTTCAATGCTTTGAAGTCAGTTGACAATATCAATTTGACAGTATCAAACCACCTGACATCTTCAAACTTAATTATTTTTCGCCATCACATAATTTAGTGCTGAGTCTTATTGCTGTGCATGGGCTACTACAGGTGTCTGGGCAGGGTAAGTGCTTTCTGAAATCTTATCAGTATCATGTGAGTAGAGCTAAAAAAAAATTAAGTTAGTATTATTTGTCATGTCATGGGATATTGTACTGGTTACTGCACATGCCCAAAAAGCACGTCTTAAAGGAAAAAAAAACCCTAAAATATTTATAGGAGAAACTGAAGAAAAAAACCCACAAGATGGGAGCAAGAGAGGAAGAGTATGTATTTAGTATAGTCTAGATATTTAGGCTGTAAAATGTAGCACATAGTATTTTTTAAGATCCAGAAATAAATGAAAACCAGCACTCCCCACTGAAAATACCACAGCCTGGTATCAATTCTGTTTCCTGAATGCATCATGAAAGTAGTGGGATTTGAGATAATTTTGAAGGAAGGCTTCATAGTCTTTTTAAAAGTCTCTTTTGGGCAAAGATTTGTAGAAGGAAGCCTGGAATACTTACATGAGAGAACTTCTGAGAGAGAAAGATGTAAGGGCAACTGAAAATGGCATTGTCAGCCTGGAACAACAAACTGCAGAGTAAGATACAAGATAAGATTACAGGTGAGTGCCCAATGGATGCTCCTAACTTCTATTCAAAAAGGCACTGAAGGGAAATGAATGCCAGGAAAGGATACAGAGAGAGGCTGATAAAATCAGAGAGAAAATTTAGGAAGATTATCTTTACTTCAGTGTTTTAGGCTCAAGGGGAAATCAGGCATGGGTAATGAAAAGTGGAGAAGTTGCATTGTAGATATGACAGTTGCATTGACAAAATTGGAAGAGAACACCTAGAAAAACCCACAAATAGAGCACCAAGAGGTTCATCTGTTGAAATTCAGGATGGACATCTCCCACAGCTGAAAGAAAGGTTAAAGAATTGGCAATAATTTGAAAAATAAGAAAAAAAACCACTTCTTTTCAATGGTGAGTCAAGAGAGGACAATATTTCTGAGTCCCAGCATGAGCAATAACATCACAGGCTGTGGAGGTGGAAGGAGTCCTGAGATTTGGTCACATCACTAATAATTACCTCAGAAGAGCTGAGTGGGATGTAGGCAGCGGAAATTGAAGACAACTTGGGAAAAGGTGAAGTTGTCAGAAAGCCATCTGGGGTCATAGTTTCAGGCAATGCATTATTTTATTTTAAAACTTATAGACAGGAGGAAAATTCAGCAGAAATATGAGAGGAAAATTAGGTCAAATGTAGGATTTAGTAAAATATGGAGACATATCATTCAAATATCATTCTATGTACACTGGGATATTTGTGAAGAGAAACAACAACCAAGGGAAGAAACCCTACATTTAGAAAATTACAGGATTGCTGGTAAAGAAGGAGGGGTAAAATGAAAATCTGATAAGAATTTCCAGGAAAAGGGATTGAGAATGAGAGAAGAAAGTGGGAGAGTGAATGAAAGGAGAAAGAACATGGTTTTGTTAATTAGATCTGCTCTTGAAAAAGAAAGAACTGATAACATGGATAAGAAGAGGCAGAGGTGTGTGAAGCTGATTTCAGGATAGCATTATTTAAATTAAATGTTTGTATTTATAAATTAAACATACTTTTAGGTTTTAAACATGAAGAAGCTATTACATCAATTCAATCAATATGACAAATATGTAAAAATGTCTTGTGTAAATTGAATCAATGTGACAGATATGTAAAAATTTTAAAACTGTTTCCAGTCTCATGTCTGAAGTGTAAATAAGACTCAGATCCTTGTACAGCGACAAAAAATTCAAATATTATCTTGAATTTGTGTAGGAACTGATTATTTTTCAGGCAACTTTCAGAGAGGTAGTTTTTGTCTTCTGCCACTCAGGAAATATGTGTCTGTGTAGATTAAAACAAGATGACATTTTCAAAATTATTGCTCCCTGTCAATAGTAATAATTGACTTTACACAGAGAGATTTTGAGCATAAAATCAGGAATCGTATTCCTGTGCTTTATGCAAGTGGAAGTCCACTTTTGCTGTTAGTGTTTTGCCAACTCCCAGGCATTTATTTCCCCATTCCCTCAATAGTCCTGTGGATAAACAGCCCATAACTGCTGTGTAAGTGCCATTATCTGCTTATAATTCTTACATTACTATAAATTAAGCTTCTTGCTGCCTAATTTTAGCAGTGACATGATCAAACACATGGAGTAGGGAAGATTTAGAAGCTTGCCTTATCTATCCAATAGTCTGAAAATCTGGAACATATCATCCAGTGGAAGTTTTAAGTTCCCAGATAAATCAGCTTTCCTTCTTTCAAGCAGCAAGCTTTCCAAGGAAGAATTCTTGTTAACAAATTCCCCTCAAACAGTTCATTACATTTCAATTTCTTTATTTTGTTGCTATTTGCCATATATACAAGCTAGCTATGCTAAACAACATTAAAAATATCCCACTTTATTATATGCAAATAAAGAATGTTAATTGGCATCAGTCTCATAGAAACACTCAAGAACTTAAATAGCTGTGCAGGTGGGACTTTGCCACTATGTAAAAGTAACCATAAAGTTTATGAGAGCAAAGATCCCAAGGGCTGAGCTTTTGCAATAGTAATGTGTTTAGAAAGAGTAATACATGCATGGGTGGGATCACTTTGGTCCTTTGATGCAGGCATTGGATTCAGTGCATAGAATGGACATTGCTGTGACATCTGAGCACCACATTAATACACATCTCTCACTTTTAAATGTTTGCTTTATGCAGGTAGGCTTTTACTATTTGTGTATTGGCTTTGAGTGTGCCCACAGTCCAACACCATCTCTCTGAGGATGGCTTGGTGTTTGGAAAATCCCTGCTTTGCCCAGAGCTAGCAGAGCCCTTGGCAGCCGAGCTCTATCCCCCAGCTTGCGTGGGCTCCTGGAGCCTCTGGCACGCAGCTTGGCAGCCGCAGAAGTAAAAATAACTTTGCTTCCCTCCCACTGCCTTTCCACCCCAGTGCAGAGGGAAGGAAAGGATATTTAGTGCTGAAACTACAGAGAGTTCAGGTAATAATAGCATTTTAGGAATAAATTATGAAGATATGCATATTTCAGGCAGTTCCAACCTGCCCCTAAATTACAGCCTGTAGTGCATCACTCCCCTACACACTTGGTAGAAAAGTACTGGGCTGAGCCTACATATAAACTAAAATTTAGCATGTTCAAAAGCAGCATAAATTAAAAGTACAGAAAAAGCTGTTATAAGACATTTAGGTTTATCTTGAAACCACCATTTTCTTTCAAGATGTGTAGCATACTCACAAGCACGCAGCAGCAGCTCCAGAAAACATTATCCTCCAACATTCCAGTGTTTATGGGTGTGCCTTAATTAAAAGTATTCTGCCAAACAAGGAAACCTGACCCTTTAGGAGAAAAATATTGATTATATAAGGACACTATTACAAATTCATACAGATTCAGGAGAGAAAAGGATTTGCTTATTGCATCTACATGACAGGCTTTTAAGAAAAACAAAGAAGTTAGTAGATGTGCCAAATTCTGTTATGTATCAGCATATATATCTTTGGAAAGAGAAATCTTGATTTCAATCTACTGATGTCCTATAAATAAAAATAATGGTACTTCAAAAGTCTCGTGTGGTCCATGTCTGATTTGAGAAACAAACGTCTGCAAGAAGTTAATTGGATAACAAGAGTCAGAATTATGAGTTAATTTTTCTACCCACATATCTTGCTTTCTTCCTGAGTTACTGAGTGTGTGACATACATAGAGAAAATATGTAGCTATTCACACCAATGAGACATGCCAATGGACTTTCTATGAGATGCTTTTTCATTTTTTCCCAAATCAATATAGTTCAAACTATATATGATTTCTTAGAAGATGTCTATTTATAGTGGTACTGGTATGTTTACTCTGGAAAGACAAGGAAGTCCCAAGGAAGTCCCACAAGGGCAATTCTGCCCTTTTGAAGGTTTATTTTTGAGTATACTTATTGCTGATAGTACATACTCTGTAGTTGTCCCACTGCCTTTTTTCCTTTTTTTTTTTTTTTTTTCTGAACAGGTATTTCCTGTCTCTCAGACAATATAGTGAGATTATTTTGCACTTTTTGTGCAAGACAAATACTGCTCAACACACAGTGGGCTAGCATGGGTTATCAATGGGAACACAGTGTTTGCTGTGTCTTAAAGTCATCTCTCTCTTCATTGGTCTTTTTACAATCACACCTACAAGATCAGAGAGAGCTTTATCGTGATCTCTTCCTTGCCTTGGAAAAAATCCTTCAAAGGTCCACCCACCTGGCCTCACTCCTATACTGCCTGTCCTGGAACCATGTTTCAGTCTTGAAATAAAACAATTTGCATGCAATTATTTGCTTAAAACGTACATGACATAATGAGGATTGACACACGTGGATCCACAGCTGCAAGACGAGGTTAGACCTCACTGCACAGAAACGGCTGATTTCAGAGGAGTGTTGCAAGAGGCAAAAGTTTGCTTTCCCAATATAGGAAAATCAGAACAAAATTCATCTTAGCCATGCTCCATACTCCATAAATACTTGTTAATATTGAGATGGCCTTTTTCTAGGGATTTTCTTGATGAAGCTTTGTCTCCTTTTCACAATTAACTCTCAAATAAGTTGGATACATCATAAATACAGAATCTGCACATTATAAGTGAAAAGATTATTTATGATACTACCTGAATAACACAATGGAACTGCAGGATTAACCTTCTCCATGGATTTTGGGAAATATATCACTGACATGAAATTCAAGCGCAGCAGAGCCCTCTGCACAGCACGTAAGCACTGTGTTCCAGCTCCCAGCTCCACCATTGCCCAGCATTCCTGGAGGACATGCACAGGGAGTAATGCCTGGGCTTCTCTCTCCTTGCTGGAGGACAGGGTTCCCCCTCACCAGCCAAAGAATGGTCTGGGCTGAAATGTAAGGACACACCACAACAGAAAGGGCCATTTCTGGAAAGAGTAGAAAATCAGAAAGTATTCTTCCAAGCAGCACAGCTTACCCAGCTGATTCCATTCATTTTGCAATGGAAATGAATCTAAAAATTCTTTCTTACCTCTTTGGCAGCATCTTTTACCCTGATAAGAGCAGCTGCGTCGTCTTTTATCAAGAGAGTGGTTGCTAGCCAGAAGACCTGTGTTGCTTTTTTCTGGTTTTAACTTTTAATTTTCACCTGCAGTGGAGAGATAAAACGAATTCCAGTTTAGCTTGACAATCCTGCCTGCGCAGGTGTGCTGTAAGAATACCACTGTGGTGTTCAGCTGGGTAAATGTTTTAGATGACTACAGTAATTATCAAAAGTACTGGGTATAGTTTCCCCCACTTTAATCTGCATCAGATTTGCCAAATAGTTTCAGCTGGCTTTTTTACCTAGGTAAATAAAGCTGGAGGAGGAAGCGAAAGGATTTGTGCCTCCTTTCACGCAATACTTGGCACTTGAATAATGCAGAACTTGAGAGATGTATGGCCAAGACCTTCTTCTTCATGAGATTATTTGAATTGAACTTTTTAATTTCTTATCTAAATTAGTCCTTTAATTACCATGTTATATTCCTTCCTGAGGTGAGGTCCTCAATCCCTGTTCCTGATACTGGTGTATTTTGTGCATGTGAGTAAACACCAGGGTGGAGCAGCACCTCTAAGGGCAGGGCACATGAAAGGGGAGGAGGAGCTCAAGGTCATCACCCTGAAAGTGTCCAGCTGCTCGCTCCTCTGCCCTGCTTAGACTGGGAAGGGGGGCAAGAGCCAGTGACTCTCCTTCTCTGCCATCATTCTTTCCATCCATTTGGCAGTGGAAAAAAAAAGAGTGAGGACCAGAAGTAAGGAGTTTGTGTCTTAGGGATGGGCTCTGACTGACCTAATATTTATTATGCATTTTATATAGAGGGACGATTAGTTATATTAGGGGAAGAGTTATAGCAGGAGAGACTGAGGGAGATTCAGCTCCAAATATCCTTGAGGCTGAAGGATCCCTCCAAATTTAACCCAGTTTCTCGCATCTCAGTGAGTGAAGCAGCATAACCATGCAGGTGTTCAGCAGGGAGTACCCTCACCTCCAAATTTCTGTGAACTGAGTGCTTTGATTCCTCTTCTTCTAGGTACTTCTGAATAAAAGAAGCTATTTCCTGTCAAACGAACAACTTATCTGAATTGGGACTTCTGCAGTTTTTCTGTTCCTCATGAAAAAAAGAAAAAATATTTTGGGTCAGTCTAAACAAAATGCCCCCTAATTAATAGCAATTAATTTGCACTCTAGAGTTAGTACAGAAAAAACCCTAGGATATGAAAGTATACCTAGATGATTTCTCTCTGTGTTAGTACCAGCTGTGTCAGTCAAGTTAGGCCATCTGTAACATCCTTGTAACCTACAATTTCTAAATTCCCATCCAGCTACACCTATGCCACTCCTTTGTTTCCAGTAGCATTAAATGGGATTAAGTGAAGAAGGAATTAAGCCTCCAAAGTTAATTAAAACATTGTTGATTATGACCAGGAAGGCATAGTTTGCAGCTGTAGGTGGAGAGATGTAAGTGCTCAACATGGGGCAGTTGTGCCCTGGCTTTAAAGCTCTTGATCTGTCAAAAGAAAATGCCTCTGGTTTCTCGTGGCAGTGTGAGCTAAACACAGAGAGAAGTGTAGCTGCTTCAGCTTCTCCCACAGGCTCCCATCCTCTCTTTCCTCTGGAGGCTCCATCTTCTCAGTCTGGTGCTGTTACATCTTTAATAAGATCAATAATCTTTCTCGACTTCAGCAGCTTCATGAATTCTGATTAAGCTCCAGGACAGCAGCCATGTATTAAGAAAAATAGGCAAGAAGAAGACTTTAGTGTCTCAGTCCATGAAGCATGATAGTTTCTTCTTTAGGCAAACTGATATGGATTTGATTTGGGGTTTTCTCTGTAAATAAAGTGCTAGCACACAGTGCACTCAGTGTTCAACTCCTCTTCCCTGCAGACCAATTCTTTCTGTGGAAGACTTACGTTAATTGTTCCATGACTACTAATGTGTTTAATTAAGGCTCAAGTGTTCAAGTCTTTGGTGAGAAAATTAGACATGCTTACAAGAATTAATATAGTAAGAAATCACAAAGGTGCAATCAGGAACAAAAAACGGGAATGGTCTCTAGCACTGCCTTTCAACAAAGCACCGGTGTGTGAGATTCTGCACGTCATTAAAATTCAATTAAGTATTTGGGGGGAAAAGAAACCTGGCACTGACAGGATACATCATCTGACCACAGGAAGCTGTGCTGACAAAAATTCATAAAGTGGAAATTGGAAACCTATGCTCTGAAGCTTTCCTGGATTAACAGTTTAATGTCCAACTATGTAATATATAATTTATGAGAATTCTCTAATGTGATCTAGCCTTGCATATTTTGCAATTTATTATTCTTATTTAGGAAGGAGTGGAGACAAAACTAGCTTTTCTGATTTCTGGAGCCATTTTAAATAATTTTTCATATATACATCTTGTGGTAATTTTCCAAAGACTGACTTTGCGAACCCCAGTTTTCAGTTCTCACTTGTGGGTTCATTTCATCTTGATTCGTGGCCACTGTTTTCCTTTTGAAGATGGAATTTTTCAGGGAATTAGACATCTGGGGCAGGGAATGGTGCAATTACACAGAAAAGTAGATGGAAGTATATTGTTATTTCACTGTTTTTTATGGAAGCGTCATTCTGGAATTACTCCTGTTGTCAACTTTTGAGACTTCCTGTAGCCAGAAATAGCCACAAATGCTCTTTCTATATGCTGAATTACTTGTTTTCTATAGTCTTTTGTACACTTTGTGTTCCAAAAGTGGATCTTTTTATTGCTTATGGTCCTTCTGTGGCTACAGTAGTACCTAAGCATCTTGGTTTAACAACTTTATGGCTCTTGTGTGTTTAAATGCTTTCATTTCTGCTACTTTTTCCTAAATACATTATGTGAAAGAACATTCTTTGTAAATCCCATTTTTGTTTTTTAATATCTACTCCTAGTTGTAAGTATCCACTCCACTAAGAGCCTTGAGAGATACGACACATGCCAAAAATACCATATTTGGGAGTAAACTTACAGTGGAAAAAGAATTAAAAAATCATTAACATGCTTTATTTGGGAAGGAATCTTAAAAGTGCCTTTTAATAAAAAGACAGAGAGGAGAGTGGCCAGAGAGTATTAAAATATTGACTAGGCTAACAGGCAGTATCTTACTGTTTAAAAAAATATGCAGGAATGCAAGGAGAAGGAGCAGTTGGTGAGCCCATGGAAAAGGTGACCATGTCCTTCAGAGCAGTTACCTCTGCAGCTAGATTGGAAAGCAGATGTCCACAGCCTTGGGGAATAGCTTGTGGCAGGATAAATATTCCACAAAGATGAGGCTAGGGGAAATTGAATTCAGACACAGGGAAACTAAAAGTAAATGGAAAAGAACCTGATAAGGAAAAGTCAAAGAATAATCAGTGTGTGGAGACTAATAGAGCTTTTTTCTTCCAAGTTATTTCAATCAAGAGGCAAAAACTTCCTCCACTAATTTCTATTTGTATTTTAAAGTAGTTACTCAAGGTATCTAGAAGAGGATTAAGCTGCTTCTGGTTGGTTCAAAGGTGACATAGAAGGGTATTAAAAACAAGTTTGTTAAAAAAGTGAACTTCACCAAAGTTTGCTTTAAAGTTTTCCACACTGTTGCTCCAAGAACTGTCTGAGATTACTGGAACTGAAAAACAGAGGTAGTGGAATGGGAAAGCTCAATTTTAGGGCACTTATGTGTAGGATATTTTAATGCTTTATATTTTTAATAATAATAATAACAACAATAACACTCCAGTTGGTTGTCTGGGTCTTTCATACAGCAAGAAGAAAAAAAAAGTTTAAAAACTTGACTGTACAAGGCTGAGTGCTTACCACTAATTTAAAGTGACATTATAAGAGAGTGACTCTCAAGCTGGTGGTATTCTCACAGATCCCAGTAAGACAAGTGGAAAGTTCCAGAAAGGTCTATAACAATGCCATGGACAAAGATCTGGATGTAAGTCTGACCAGCACACCATTTACTTCAGTGCACTCTCACTTGCAAGAACCTGGTTTATGGTGTTTGAGTACAACATTGCTTTTTTCTCACCAACTCCTCATGTAAAGATAAAACAGCTTTGCCACTTATGCCAATGTGTAAAATAAAGGAAATTACCCTCTTTGTCCTTTAGAATTATTCCCACATTTCCAGCCCTCTCTGGCTCATGCTGCTTTACACATGCAACTGGAGGATCCCAGTAACCATGGAGATTAGGGATCAATAATATAATACTATTTGCTTATAAATTATCCATAGCCCAAATATCTTTTGTAAAAGGGAAATAGGCAAGGGACATCCAGGCAGCATGCTCAGCTTATTGTTATTTTCTAAAATCAAATGTTAATTATACTTTCTGTGGGTGACTACTTTCCTGTTAATAATGTCATTTTCAAATCGTTCCATACCGTATGGATTAGGGGAGGTGACTGTTTACAGGAGAAATATAAAGCCCCTCAATATAGAAGCATATGAATACAGGAGTCATATAAAGCTGCATATATCAATGTAGAAGTCCAAAAAGATACATCTGAAGGCTGTATAGAGAAAATTGCTTCTTCTTTGGACCAAAACCCTTAGTAGGTACTACCAGGCTCTGTTACATCTCATGGTTTTATTAGGGAAAAAGTTATAAAAGCATGTGTATCATACACAAAACACAATTCACATTCCTAATTATTTTTTCAGTTAAAAAATGCCCATCACAAAGCTCCCAAATGGTGGCAGTCATAATTAGAAGGTTATCTCAGATAGTGATGGTGAAGAACCTGAAGGAGGTTTTAAAACGTTATAGTTGTTTTGCCTATTGGATAGCTAAGATATTTTCCAACTAAATATTGTTTCTTCCTCCTTGCTTTTAAAGAAGCAACTAATCACTTTACTGAGAATATTTTCCACTGGAAAGTCAATAATCATCAAAATCTAAACTCTTCACATGCTTTACTATTCTGGTAACTTTTAACTTGTAGGGGAAAGAGTAGTTTGTCATTAAAAATAACTTTAAATGTTTTGTTGTTTTCAAAATTTCTTTGCCAAAAAATAATATTAAAAGTTACATTAATTTACAGTTTTAAGTAATGTAAACCCAGCAGTGACCTATTTTATGTTTCACTCCATGTTGAGTTTGTTTCCCTTCTACTTGGAATAGTAATTTTAAAAAATTGTCAAAAAATGCAACATCTGTCTCCACAACATTTACATTTACATTTGTATAAAAGGCAAAGTATGGAGAAAAAAAGAGCAATTTCAGAATAATCTGCTATAGTATTTCATTATATCCAGGGAATGAAATAAGGTAGGAAACTAGAGAATATTCTTGAATAAAATTATTGTTATCTGATCTGCATTAAGAAGCTAAGAGGATAACTGATTTTATGACAAATCCCACTTTTGTAGCAATTACATAATTATTATGTAATTGCCATAATAAACCCCTGGTTTATGATTTCACAAGAACAACTTCAGCATCTCCTGAGCTCCAGTCTGAGCTTGCTGAGCCTGTGCAGTGAAGTCCTAAGCTTTAGACAGAAGGGATGAGTACATGTCAGCATTTCAGCTCGGGACTTTGGCTCCAGGAAATTCCAACTTACCGTATTTCAATTTCAATCCCAAAGGCATCTCAGGGCAGGAAAGCTGGTTTCCCTTTGGGTGGAACTAAACCATGATACATGATGTGGAATCCAGAGGACATTCAGCCCGTAGGGCAAGAGCAACAGCAGTCTAAACTAGAAATATATGTGAGAGTGGGTGTTAAGCCTGGAGCCTTGGGTTTTTTACTCTATAGATCCATTCCCCTTGGGCAGCATTACTTGCTGTAATATGGACATGGCTAGTGAGAAGCATTACTACTCTAAATAATAACAAAATGTGGTACCCTGAGTGTCATCTTAAACTGACCTCTATTTAAGAGGATGGATAGGGCTCTGAATTTTCTGAAAACCTCCCATCCTCCAAAGATGCAGCCTTCCTGCATGAATTTCAATGCCAGCAATTCCATTGCTTGCTGCTCCCACTGTATCCTTGCTCTGCAGGTTAAGGAACTGCCATTATACCACGTCCACCCAGAAACAGCCCTAGTGAGCAGCAGGTTGATGTGAAGTTTGCTCTGCTGCTGTCCAAGTGCCCAAAGGCATTGGTCCCAGTGGGATGGGACAATTGCCAAGCACCTCCAGCCCAGGAGTGGCACTTCCACCTCACGTGTAGATTACTCTGGGCTGCCTGAGGCACGGAGGGAGCCGCAGGCTGCTGTGGTGAACCCAAGCGTGCAGAACTTGTTTGCCCATGCCATCAGGCTTACTTCATCCTTCACTCCAAGCAACACCTGGAAACATTTGTTCTCTAATGGTATTTGGCTATAAACAGACTGTACTCAAATGATCTTACTCAGGTTGTTTTTCTTAAAACCTTCATTTTTTTATAACCAGTTATATAAAGGTGGAATACATATCCTTCTGTTTAAACAGAGGAGGAAGGTGAGGATTTAACCCCGAGGATGAAGAGCCCCTCATTGAAAGCCATGAGACTGCCACTGAGTGTGAACTTTGGGAAGGGATGCTCTGGGATGTGTCCTAAGGCCTGGACCTCTGATGGTTCAGGTGGGGATTTGACAAAATGCAGAACTCCTCCTCTAGCTGCACACACTCCTTCCAAATGAAGGAAAAGAAGGGGAAAACAGCAGATGCCACAACCTCGTCTTGATGTGCACCCAGGATTCAATTTGGGTGTGTATCTCAGGAAGGAAGTCTTTCAGACCCCTGAATTAGATGCATAATTACTAGTAATTGTGAGTTAGGAATCTGTGTCCACAAGAAGCAGAGTTCAGATCCAGCAGGGGCTTGGAAATGGGACACAGTCATGGGAGCAAAATTTTGCCTTAGTAATCAAAAAAACTTCCAGGTTCCCAATTGATCTCCTTGCTTCCGCTGAGATCAAGGATCCCTCAGTCTGCAGGATCAGCAGGTGAGCCCAGCGAGGGGCTGCAGGCTCCAATCTGTGCCACTGAAGCTGGCAATTAGCAGGATGTGCTGGCCTACAAAGCACAGCTCCTGCACTGGCTGCCTTTTAGGAACCCCAGGTAACAGCCACTCTGCTAACCTTCTGGAAATACTCCACATGGAGAATATTCCCCCACAAAGCAGCAGATCTCCCATGCTATGCTTAGCATTGCAATATTCATGCTCTTTTAGATTAGAATAAAATGGCTTTAATGGTCTAGATTTTAAAAAGAAAGTCAGCCTCAGGACAACCTGAATCCAGCTCTTGCCCCAGAATCCATCCCACTGGCTCCAAGTGCCACCCCTCCTGGGCCGTCAACAGCACGGGGGTTCAGCTGCCCCAGCAGCCTGAGAGTAGAAACCACTATGAAAAAGGCACAGATGGCTGTACTGATGAAATTCTCAGATATTTCCTAAGAGCACAGAAAAGGTGAGATGGAGTTGCCCGAAAATGGAGATGAGATGCAATTGAAGGGCGTGCACTGTTGACTGGAACACACAAGATGCAGACAGACTTCTTGGCAGGCATTGTACACACAAACAGCACATTTTTAAAAAGCATGGAAGGCAGCCACAATTTAATAGACTTTCTCCCTGTCCTTTTTTTAATCTTACTTCAAAGAAGAGGTCAGCACAATTCCTTTTCCCCAAGCCTTGTACTTGGAAATATCTAAGTCATTTAGACTAAAAAAAATTAAAAAGAAAATGTAGACTACAGAAAAAGAGTTGGACTTGATCCTCTACCAAGAGGGATCACTGTTCTTGACCAGATTCTGCCAGCAATTTCCTTATGAGGATTTTCTCCACATATGACATAAAGTCAGCCATGGGGAAAGGGATAGAGAAGGGGAGTGAAGAATCAAAATAATACATTATTTGGTGCCTACTAGAGAATGAGTCTGTCTTTAAATGACAAGAAAAAGATAGTAATGTGTTTTCACATTAAGTCAGTATTGACATGTTAAAAAGCTTTAAAACATACAGCCAGGTTTTATAGTTAGGATGGGAAAATATTTTAAATTGGAAATGTGAATTTAATCCCCTCAATTAAATAAAAAATATTTAAATACTTAACCTGATTGCTGCCAACTGCAATTTCCTATAATAAGGAATTATGAGGATAGAGAGCAGTTTTTAAAGGCACATGGAATAAGCAAAGATTCAGGTCTGGAAACTGCAGCTTTGTCTGTGTAAATAGTCTCTCTGCCCCTTCACACAAATTACAACTGGGAAAATTTCAAGTACTATTTTGTACGTGGCATTTAAAAAAAAAAAGAGTTTGGTATTTTGTAGTTTTTTCATGTGGACTGTCTGGTAACAGTTATTAACAGAAGATATGGCAAAACAACACAGGTTTTCAGCCAGTAGAGCCATATGAGACCTCTAACAACTGAATTAAAGTACATACAAAAATTTTTCTGAAGATACTTAGGACCAGTCTCACTCCATGTGGAATTCACTCTTTGTGAACAATCACCTTGTATATCTACCCATACCTGCATATACAGACACATATGTAACATATATCCACATTCTCTGTGCATACATGTACCCTTTACATTAATTTTGCTATGATCTTTAGGATAAACCCTGTTCTTAGCTATGATGGTGTAAGATATAACTTTGCTGAAATACAACTTTATATAAAAATCTCTTTTCCCTTCTAGAACTGCTTTTTTTTTGTCTGTGCATAAAATATCACTGTGCTGAGGGCAAGATGTAGGCACCAACTGGCAACTGAGCAGTTATGTGAACCCACAAGGCTGTTTTTTCACACATTTGGAGGAAGCAGCAGATTGAAAAACTCTGATTGCTGGCCTATAACTAAGCAGTATGTTCTGAAATCCACCTCAATCCATTTTAGGATGTGTATGGCCATTATAAATTAACTTCCTCTACATCTCCCTTCTCTGAACTGCAGTTCAATTCATGAGTAAAACTGTATCTACAGAATTAAGTTTTATTTTTATCTGACTTTTTCCTTAAATGCTACATATTCTAATTTCCTCCTCCTCCCTCCTCCACGGCTGGCAACAGACCAGCTCTTTCATTATATTTGGAGCAGAGAAACAGCCCACTGAATCTTCCCCAGACCACATCATCAGGTCTTAAACACTGTGAACAAATCAAAATACTTATTTAAAAGTAAATTAATTCCCATTTATAATACAGCCTTCCACTGCTAGTGACAGTTCTGATCTCTGCAGATATAATCCATAGGGAGGCAAGAAGGACAAAAAGCTGAAATAGATAACTTTGTCCTGTTCCAGGCATGCTGCTGGAGCTGTCTCTGGCAGCAGCTGGCTCCCTGCATAGACAGCCAAAGGGAGAGAGGACAAGCCAGAGGGTTATTCTCATCTTAATTGTGGACAAAGAGCTCCTCTTTCCCGTCCCTCCTCCCAGCAGATGGAAACTAGGATGACTGGGATTGTAATTAGGCACATCAGCATGGAGGAAGCAGAGAAGAGAGAAGATTTCTCTGAGAGAAATTCCCTGCTCAGACTTTCTGGCCTGGCCAGAGCCAGCACACCACCAGGCACTTAGGAAAGGTCAGGTTGGATGGATCTGGGACAAAATGATCAAGGGAGGAAATCCTCAGATAAGAATCATTTCCCCTATTTATCATTCCCCCTATTTACCTGAAATTTCATCACCTTAATAATGTAATAAACATTACTTAATAATAATAAACACTGTGGAAGGGGCTTTCTCTAGGCCAGAGGAGTTCTATGATCAGTAGATACATACAAGGGGAAAAGGCAAATAGAGCCAGCCAAGCGTTGCTTTGTTACTGTGTTGTCAAAAGCATTTCTGTCAGCTATTAGACCCTCAACACTTTTAAATGTAAGAGCAGACTGCCAAATTGTAACCTTTTGTTTTTTTCCTCCCTGATCAAAAGCTTAGGATATTCTAATTTCCAATGCCACCAGTGCTCTACACTAAATCTCACTTTGGGGATGCTTTCTCTCCTCTTGTATTGCTCAGGCAATGCCTACCCTGATCCAGTTTGCTGAGATTGCTCTGCACACATCACCTGTTTTGATACCAATTTCAGTGGAAATCCTCTAAAAGAGACAAATTATTGGTCATGATCTCCAGACAACAGTGATATTATCAGAAGTGATCTCCAGGCTACAGTGATACAGCAGAAATGGATGATGTTTCAAAGGAGAACTTTTTCAGCGTTATCTTCATCATTTCTTTGGGAGAGCAGAAAATGAGTTTGTGCACAAGCCAGAAAAACTCTTTGAAGCAAGATGAGGCAGAAGGTGCCAGAAAGATCTCATTCAGTTAATTTATCTAAAACCAGAATAACCTATTTGCAAATTTCCAAGCAAGATTTTATCCTTCAGTTGAATTATCTCATCTGTTTAAGAAGGGTGTATTAGGTGATTTTTATTCTTCCTAACTATATAGGAGAAAATAATCTTTGTACAGCTAAATTGCTGTTGCCAAGGACACCCTGGGAACATTTTTCTTGCTCTGTGCCATTAAGATTATAAAACCCAATCTAACATTACCCAAAGTAATGTTTTGAGACACTGTGCATGTAGTTTTATAAACAGCCAGAGACTTCCATTGCTACAGGAGATCCTTGCAGAGCAAATCTTATCTGACTCCTTTTTGATATCTGTGGTGAGCAGACCAGTCTTGGAGTCACTTCCTGTTCTAGCATTCAGTCTTTAGCATCATGTCTGAAATCTCCCCTTCTGGTTTAGGCAGGGTGAAATGGCACAGGCAAACTGCTAAGACTGGCAGATCACCAGAAGATGAATTTGGTTTAAAAAAAGGCAATTTGTTTTCCAAGAAGGCAGAGTTTGACTTCAGCAGCACCTCTCACGCTTAGAGGAGCTGTGTCAGGTATCTGTGATCACGTGGCTGCTCACGTGCAGCAGTGAAAGTTGGTCAGGCCTGCACTGCTTTTACCCACTGGGTATCTGTGTACAACATCCTTTTCTTTAAGCACTACCACCCTGGAGATGTCTGTCTACCAGGATATGCCCCATGCTGGAAATCATCTGTCAGTCCCAGCTGGATGGAGCAGAGGATCTCCCAGACACTGGTGTTTCTAAAATAGGGTACAGCTTTCTTTAGAAGAAGAGACAGCCATCAGAGGTGGTGGTGAAGTCTCTGAGTTTGAGAAGACTCAGAAGTCTTAATTATGAAGGTGAACAGTTTTGGACAAAGCCTGGAAAATGGCTTTATTCCTACAATTTCTCTTAGATTTGTACAAATCAATAGCTATAACAACAGTGTTACACAAAATTTCTGATGTGAAAAACTGTGACGTGAAATAATTTAGCTAGCTAACCTCTAAGTAAACCAAAATATGTCAGCCATCTTTGTTCACTCACTATTTTTACAGCTGTCCTAGGATTAAATAATTTGTCTTCAATGTATGATATTAAGATTCAAGATGAATTTTAATACTGACTTGTACTGTAAAGCATTTGAGAGATCTACAGCAAAACACTACATTTCCATTTCTCAGTCAATGGCCTCTTTATTGGTGCCATTTATTAACAGGATGGCAACTTCTAGTTTTGAAGCAGTTATTTTAACTTGAGTGGATAGGTGTATATACTGCAAACTACATCTGGTAAAAAGGAAGTTTTAAATTCCTCTATTAAACCAGTATCAATTGATATTACAACACTTTCCTACTTTGCCCCTAAAACAGAAGTTCAATTACAACATGAATTGAACTACATTAAAAGATAGCGAACTTTAACCCCATGTGTCCACTTTTAGCCATAATTACATTATGATTCATATGTAATACCTGCAAGTACTGTACTATTACTTGAAATAAAATTTGGCAGTCCTTTCTGGGATAAATTTAATGCATATGTTCTATTCCACCCTGACAAATAGAGGGAGAAGTGTAGATGTTTTTTATTTGAGAGACAACTTGAAGGAGAACTAGGCAAACTGCAGAAGAGATAATAACAAAAACAGTAACAACGAAAAGATCATTTGAATAAACTGATATTACAAATATTAAGTATTCTACATTAGTCCTATCTAAACACATCATAGACAAACTCAGAGGAATCTAAAGGAACAAAATGCAGACTAAGCAGATAAGAGCAGAATAAGCCAAGCAGATGCAGCAGTAGTTTTTAAAAACAGCTGGAAAAGGAAATTACACTACAGCTCACAATATGTCACATGTTGCTTCATTTTCTAAAGGAAAACAGACAAATAGCAGAACTCTTCATAAAAAGGGTGACACAAGCTCAGACTAAAATTCTACTAGTATCAGTTGCTTTAAATAAGTAATTCCCACCTCTGTGATGGGCTATTCCACCTGGGGCTTTGTTTTCTGAGCCCATCTGCTTCTTTTCCAGTGAGATTTAGATGGATGCTCAAAGCTGACCTCCCAGAACACTTACATGAACATTTGGATGTGAGAGGCTACTCTAACCATGATGCTGAGAGCCACAAAGAGTTGGATGAAGGATGTTTATAATCAGGGCTCATCTCTTTTTTTGTTTGCTTGTGAGCAGTTTCTTTCATGTTCTGTTATTGAAGTACATGTGTCAACTGACTTGAGAGGACAGCCTTGTAAATTAGATCTTTGATCTCAAGAGTTTATTTTATCTTTGCAGCAAGGAAAAGTGAATTGAATTGGCTAGCAGAACTAAGCCCTCTCTTGTCTCTGGTGTACAGCTGCTGCATCCTTCTGGGGTCACCATAACTTCCACTTCCATCACTAGATACTCTCTTTTGCTACAGAATTTAAAAAAGGCTTCTCCAACATCTCATGATAACTTGCTGAAAGCTTTACAACTTCTGGTTTATTTTATGAACCACACATCCAGACTTTTGCTTCTGTAGAAGGGAGAAAACACTGAGCTGTGATACAACAAAGCTCTTTGAGCTACTCTGATACAGCATCAGAAAGTAAACTTTAATTGAATATTCAATGACTCTTTTTGGAGTAAAACACAATTTAGAAAGAATTCTGCATGGAAGGCTGCAGACTAAAAAGAAGGATCTGTTCCAAAATGTTCAAACAGTATGTGATCCACTGATAATCTCCCATTACTTATGTTAATATGCAGAGGCATTAGGCACTATTGTGCTGTCTACTACATGTACAGAAAAAGGACTATGGGACATGATACTGATTTGTGTCCTGATTCAGATCACCAGTATGATAGTGTCATCATATTCTTACCATCTGCACTTCCTTCAGTTTCCAGGGCTGTGATTCAGGCAGGACAGCTAAGAAAGGGTCTGTGGGAACTCATCTCTCAGAAGGACAATGAGAAGAAGAGGTAGTAGTTCTCTAGGAGACTCAAAGTACAAAAAAATCTACTGGTAAAGAAAGAACACAGTTTCAATGGAGCATACAAGAAGTTAAAATTCTTTTCTTCATTTAAGGAATTTGACATATTGATGTGAAGAAGTCTGGCCTAACACACACACTTCCTAATTTTGTGAGCTCGTTACAGAAAGTCAGGCTTAATGTTGATGAAAAGTTGCAGCACAGCAGGATAGGCTGAATGAACTCAGCTTACTAAACCTTTGTCTTGCTACAGCACCAAACAGGAGTCTACCTTTGGAATTTAAGGAGGATATTCTGCTTCTTTGTTGTTGTACAATCTCTGGCTTCAAAAAGAAATCTGGTTAATCTGGAATGGCCCTGTCATCAGCAGAAGAGTTGCAGTTACTCAGGAAGGGAAGGAGTTACCCCTAGGAGTTGCACTTCTGGTTCCTCTCCCTAGTCACTAGGCTGAGCAGAGAAAACCCAAAGCAAGATGAATGATCATGTCATAACAGAAGGGTGGCTGTGGGCAGGAGGGCAGTTTCTCAAGCTCCAGTTTTATGCTCTTGTTCAGAACAACCCACTCACCTTGCCCAGGAGGCTGCTTTAGTGATTTTGTGAACATAACAGGTTCTCCAGCTAAATATGCAATAAATTGTGTGTTATTTTGAGATACTGTAATTGCTGTGGTGAACATGCTCTTTGGATTTCTCCTTTAGGTGCTCTAGGGTGAAGCCCTCTCCTCTGTGACCACACAAGTGTGTATTTGCTGACTCATATCAGGGCTTGGATCACACTGTACAGAAACAGCAGAAACCAGATGTGTAACCACCACCTTGACTGACCTGCTGGACACAACGTTGTCTGGTACCATCTCTGACTTTGTCAGCAGGGACTTGTCTGTAGGGACCATCTCCCAGTCAGCCTTCTGACAGGCTGCTTTGGATGCAGTTGTTTGATTTACCTTTGAACACATGCCATAAGGCATCAATCCAATTTTAGGGACATTCTCAAGCAAGGGAGAGGTTTGAGCCCCAGCCTCTGCTAAAGGGAGGGCAGTCAGGAGACACATTCCCAGTACCCTTGCTCATTAGTGGTGCTTTGCTGGGTGTAAATTTTACCCTTTGCAGGAGACGATTAAGGATGAAGACCAAATGTTTAAACCTACTGTCCACATTTCTCATCACGGTGAACACTATCTCCTCCCTACTCTCCTTTGCTGCTCCTTTCCTTTTGAAAAGACACCTGTGAGTGCAACAGAGCTCAAATCTGACAAGATGTAATTATTTTAGATAAATTGTCTAACTTTAGGCAAAAAATTATTGCAAAAATTTACATACCAAGTCAGCTAGCAAATAAAGAACCAGTATGGTGAGTTTGTTTGGTCTTCAACAGTGCTTTACAGCTCTGCTTCTAGACCAGCTCAGCTGCAGAAACATTTCAGATTCAAACTGGACAACTTGAATGGAAACATACTATTTGTAGAATGATCAATTTTTTAACTGCTGGATATAAAATAATAATTAAAATTGTTTTAGTGTTTTGAGTATGCGTTAACTAAAAAACTCAGAAAACAAAACAGTTCTGAACAACTTCATAAAATTAATTCTTCCTTCTATGAGGCCTGAGTACTTCCCAGCTCCCAGCCACACTATTCTCCAAGCAGTGTCATGGATGCCACCTAAAACCACTGCAAGTCACCAACACAGCACACAGAATCCATCAGATGAGAGTGTAATATATTTTATTAGAAGGACACTAATTTTAAAATGACACTGAAAAGATTTTCAAACTGAATTTCCAAGTTCAAGTTCCCATGAAAGCTGAATGGTCAGAGCTGTAGTAAACAATATAGGTGAAACCACATAATAATTCTCACGTATAAAAAATAACTCATTATTACTTGGCTTTTTTATTCGAGTGCAGCACAGATACTCCCCTTGAAACAATACCTTCAAAACATTTAAGAACATAGCTGTCAAAAATATAAAGTATGCACATTTAAAAAAATTCTAAACCATTAATATTTAAAAACGTAAGACATATTCACAATGTAATTTCTTCATAATTTTACAGTATTTATCTCAAATACTGTAAGAGGATCCAAGTCTGAAAATACATGTACTTTAAGCTACCACAAGAGTGTAAGAGCATAAAAAATACAGGAAAATATCCACCAACATTTAGCACAATCTATATGTTGTACCCCAAGAGAGAAAACAAGTAGGTGCCACAGGTCACACATTCATCACAAATTGTGATGTGACAGAGAGCTGTTGCTGGTGGAACAGCAGCTCTGGTCTTAGCTGGTAAAAACATGCTCAAAGCTTGTGAGTGGGGACACAGTGGTCTGTGAGAATGTGAGTTTAGGCATTTAGCAGTTTAATTTAGTTGGATAAGAAACAATGTAATGTTTTCCTGTTGTTAAACATTGCCATCTGTACCTCTGGCACACAAATTAAAAAAAGAAGGGTGTGACCATTAAAAGTACGTGTCCTGAGATTTCCTTCTTCAGGGGGCAAAGAGGTTAAAATGGAAAAGCTGATCTGTATATAAATCAGGAACACATGTGGTAATGAGAACAAACAGCAGCCAACAGGCAGGCGGGGACAACTTCTCCAGGCAGGCACAAAATGAGACAGACAAAATACCATCTACTGGCAAAGGGAAGGAAGCAACTGATTTTCACTTAGAAATTGGTAAGTTTAACCAATTCTATTAAGTCTTAATGATTACTTAAGGGCTTGTAATCAACTGAGTTTTAAAACTTGGTTTCACTGAAAAGCTCTCTGTCCAGTAGTGCAGAGCAGCATTGCTTTAGCATTAATATTGTTTTCTATCTGTACAAAATCAAGAGGTGATCTTAATATGTGTAACAGGATCTACATGTTTTGTAACTAATTGAAATAACAAAACAGTTGAGACATAAACTTCCTCTTAAAGTCAAATGTTTGTGTCTGCAGCCTACCTACTGAAAGTAGTAGCAGCAGCCAGTCTCCTACTGAGGCTTGATTTCTTTGGAAATAAATGCAATATTTAACGTACTAAATTACAGTTCACTTAAAGCTAAGAAATATATCACAGTTGTGAATAACAACCCCTTTGATATACCAGCGGCAAGCCCCCAAATATTAGTCAATTAAAGTAAGTCTTTATCTTCAATTTAAGACTTGTTCCTTGGCAGAGGCAGAAAAGATAAAGACAACATTATGGATCACAAAGCACTGAATTTTCAAGTGTAAAGTCATACCAAAACCTTGATAAATTATCATTGATGTCGTAGGTGAGCAGCCGGTCAGGAACGTCACCGTGGGTGCCCTGCACTGCTAACACATGCGGCGCCAGGGCAAAGGGGACATCGCTCAGGAGCTCTGACATGAAAGGGCTGCTCTCCAAAGCCTGGCTCCTTTGATTTCCCATCTCTGTGCTTGATACAGTCAACTGTGACCGCTGCCCCGTATTTATCTAAAGAGAACAGAGGAACAGAAATTTACACACTACAAATCAGGCAGCTATGGCTTTTTACTTAGAACCACAAGGCTCTACTAACAAAGGGAAACAAAAAATCCCCAAACAAATAAATAAAAGCAGTTTCAGAGTTCAGTTTAGGTAGATCTAAAATGGCAGTTCTTAATACATGTTGATATAATTATTTGGCTCAGGTCCACCAGAATTAAGGCTAAAACAAAAATAAGACTCTTGGTAATGATTACTGAGATCACAGAAACACAGCATATGCTAAGTTGGAAGGGAAATTAGGATCATTGAGTCCAACTCCTGACCCCGCACAGAACACCCCAAGAGTAACACCATGTGCCTGAGAATGTTGTCCAAACACTTCTTGAACTCAGACAGGCTACCCAGCATTACTCTGCATTTATGAAACCCATAAGGCTCATGGGACTTTTTGTCATTATGTTCAGTCTTGTTTAGGGGAAATTACTTAATACAATTCCTTTCATAAACTGATGAAGCTCCATCTTTTGTTCCCGTTGTGCCTTTCCAGAAGTTGTCCAAGAAAAGCATGACTTTAAGTGATTAAGAACTGTCCTATCCCAGTTATTTGAAAGGATTAATGATGTTGCTTTCCAGTGTGAAATAGAATTGCATGACAGGCTGGTAAGTTCTATTGTATAGGGAAATATATGCAGTACCAAATATGTTCTTTATAGAAAAACAAAGTTAAAAAGAGCCACCAACAACCCAAGAACCAAAACCAACAAGGAAATATAAAAACTTGCCATACAGAAGTAGTCAGCAAAATTTAGAGAATAATGTAGGACACAATAAACTTGCAAGCTTCGATCTTGACCTACCAATATGATCTTACTAAGTGTTTATCCTGACACTTTTGCCATTTTAAGAACAAAGAAAATTCTATTTACTCTGCCTCTAGAAATCAAATTTAATTTTTTTTTTTACTGTTTATAGCAATAAAAGTATATACAAACTGATACCTCTCATTAGGCACCCATAATGATGTTCCTGATAACAGGCTCTGAGCAACCTGGTCTACTGGAAGGTGTCCCTGGCGATGGCAGGGGAGTTGGGAGTTGGAGATGATCTTTAAAGTTCCTTCCAAACCAAACTGCTCAATGATTCTGTGATCTCTAGGAGCGAGATGTTTGTTGTAAGTATTTCTACTTTGTATCAGCACACATACAGAGATATTCAGTACCATGTTCAGAAGTGCTTAACAAGTCATTGCAGAGCCATGAACACAGACAGGAATTTCTGACTTTGATGAAGTCCAGACTTCTTCCTTTCAACCTCTCATATTCAACATGCAGCCAGAAAACTCTAAAGCTTACATAGCTATTAGGGAAGGAAGAGCACTGAAAGCTTGAAACACTGATTTGGTATTCACTTGATCCTAAGAGCCAAATGATTCCAGTCATATGGAGGTTGCCTGCCTCCATGATTTTTAGGGGTGTTGTGCTGCTCGAGATCTGACCTGTGCTAAAGTTGAATATCCCAGATCAATCTGGCTGTTCCAGAGAACCCAAGGGCGTTGCTGTCTGACAGAAGAACAGTTTGGGTGGTGGGGTGATGGCGAATGCTTTGTTTTCTTGCCCAGAGCATTTAGCCCAGGGAAAAGATATTCCATCTTCTTCCCAAAGAAAGGACTGGCTTTGCCTTGAACACAGCCTGAGCACTAGTCATTCCTTACAGAACCCAGCATTTCATCTGGCAGGACAGATAAACCAACACTAAACTTCTATTAACCTGCCAACAGCGAGTCAACAGTGACACAAATGACCTGGCCATGCTGTGTCACAGCCAGCAGTGTCCTGGGTGGCACGAGCTCCACCACAGCCTGCTGGGACACAAGGGCTAGTGAGTGGTGCTGCACTGAAAGGGACCCTCACTTGGAAGCTTTTGTTCATACTCACAATGATTTGAAACCTAAGGCTTATGATAAACTTCCCAAGATCTGTTACTGTCATGTCACAGGATAATAATGGAAAATTTCTGAAGTTTAATACATTTCTTAAAAGGACTGACTGCTACATACAGCTACTAGCCTTACTGGTTATGATCCAATACAGAACATTCTCCATGCTACTGGAATACTGGTATGCCTGTTACTACAGAATTCCTACAGCTACAGTTTACAGATATGTCTTTATTTTCCCTGGCCTTCCTTTTCTCAGTTCTCAATTTTTAGATGGAGTTAACAGCTCTTAAGAAAGCTAAATGCAACAGCAGAGGCAACAGCTGATAGAAAAGATTTCTTTTGGCTTTCCTTACTGATTCTGGTACCTTTAGAGGACAGGGAAAATAGAAAAGCTAGCAGAGAAGCCAGGAAGATAGTGTGCATAGTTCTCCTATTCCAGCTTTCCAGGCTGTGAGAAAAAAACCCATGGGCAGTAGTACTGGAAGTCTATAAGTTCAGGAAAAACACTAAAACCTCTTGTACTTTTCTCATCAGTACAGTTATCTCCAATCAGCTCTCCCTTTAAGAGGTATTAGCTTCTATGGCTGTTCATTGCCAACATTTTGAGAGAAGCCTTCCTTCTTGCCAGGGCTCAAGGTATGCATTAGAACAGAAGTCATAAACACCTTCAGGTACACACATATTCTTTTGCTAAGAACACTGCCAAACAGACAGAACATTTATTTATGTTAATATTCATCTGAATGAATGCCCCACAACACTTCAGGTGAGTCCTTAAATTTGTTGCTCCTGTAAACTTAAAACTTTCTCTTAATTTCTACTCGGCAGGAATTTATTACATTCCCTCTTGAAAGAAAGAACTTCATTTATTGAGGTGCTGGCATTTGCTTGTCTATCATCATTCCCATATTCTGAAGGGAAGCCAGAAAGCCCCAGTTGAAAAACTGGGTTACATCTAGGAATCAATTAAAGTAGATCTTCAAAGACCTTTCTGCCTCCCTCCCCTCCCACATTTCAGGGGAAAATGATCCCTCACTCAGTGTCCTATTCCCATCATTCAGATGATAATCAGAAATCCCTAGAATCTAATGTTTATTTTGATTGGCAAATTATACTTTTATGAACACCTGTTTATATCTCAATTGTCCCCCAAGCTGAGTGAACACAATGTACAATTCAAATTAGACCATCATGTGGCAAAACTAACTTCAAAGAGGGAAAAAAAAGTCAGAGCAAGAACAAAGCATCTTGGATATTTTTTCCTCCATAAACCTTACATTTGTTAGAATGGTGCTAAATAGGCAGACCCAGAAATTAAAACCCTTCTGTGCATAGCAGATACAATAAACTGACAGTGATGGAGCAAGGACCAGCTTTGCTAACTCCCAAGTCCCACTCCATAGTTGAAAGCAAGACTGCAGCAAGGAAGGATGAATTATGTTAGAATTATTTTACTGTGAAAACATCATTTTACCAAACTCAATCTCTGCATACTGTCAGTGAGGTTCTTAATAGTCTTAATAGCTTATGATACTATTTGAATAGTCAAAATAGTATCAGAAAGAAAGCCAAATATGGTTGACATAAACATAGTACTGGTAAGAAACAAAGGAAAGTGTCGGGTCAGTTTAACAAATGCCATGATCTTATCTTAATTTCAGTGGTCTTTGGGTCTTAGTTTACTCAATCCCTCATGAGAAGGTCTTGGGCCTAATAGGACAAGATCCATTCACAACGCAAATGAAAAAGGAGTCTAGATTTTCTATTTCAGTTTCACATTTAATCCACTACTGTCTCTCCCATGAAAACAGTTATTTTTAATGATCTTAAAAAGTTCTCATTCACTTTTTCATTTATAAGAAATCACATTTTATATTACTTCTCTATATGAAGAAAAAAAGTTCCTGTCCTGAAGAATTCAGGTAACAAGAAGTAATTTTTCAGTTCTGCCTAGAGCAGTCACCACAGGCAGTTACTGCCCTTTGCTATGCAGAATTGTTTCTGAGCATTCCTGTAGTGATATTTAGATGTTGGCCTCCTGTGCAAGACCCTATCAAACTAGACATGTTTCTGTGCTTCCAAAACCTGAAGATATCCTTTAAATGGGCGAAGATGTATTTCATCCATATGCTGGAGAGCCACATGAGTGAAAAGGCCTTGCTGAAGCCAAACTCCCCAGCAGGCTTTCAGGTAATGTGATGAAGAACTGGACACTCTGGTGGAGAACATCAGTCACCCGTGGGTGCCGGGGTCACTTCCAGCACAAACACCAGCACAGAATGTTGTGATGCAACCCAGGTCAAGGTTATGAAATGGCTTATGCTTTATGCATGCATTCTTCAAGCACATATAGAACTGCAAGTCCTAGAGAATTTGATATTGCACATTAGTCACACTGGTTTCTACTGAAATGCCTAACTTACTTAGCCAGAGTACAATGCATTCAGAGCATATTATCTGGACATTAGCTAAAGTAAGCACTGCCAAATGCTATGACACACAATCCTGTTGTGAGAAATATTAATTGAATGGACAGAGAAGATCACTGATTTACATTTCACCATACACCAATGAGTCAAAAAATTAGTAAAAATTACATAATGTATGGCAATAAAATTTAATTCAAATAAGCAAGGTGTCTTCTGTATTCTTGGTTTGCAATCCAAAAGAATAGGGAGAAAAGAAACACTATGTAAATATATATAGTACCTGGCCACCAGATACTAATTGTGCTCTGAAAACAATGTTATTTTGAAACAAAGTATAAAACTACCCTCAAAAGTAAATTATTCATTTATTTATTATCTTTGTTAAAAGATGTTTCTCATCTGTTTTTAAAAACATCTAATTTGCTGCATGTCTTTGTATTAACCATAAAGTTTGCCAAGAGTCTCATAACGAAGAAAAACCACACATTTTACAATGTACTGAGAAGCTGGATTTACAGTGCTCTGAAGGAGAATCAAAGATTAGTGCCAGCATTATTATTATCCAAACCCTCAAACAAGGTTTTCTATCAAAAATGATTAATTAAAAAAAATTACACGTTCTGTAAAAAAGATGGGGTTTTTTTTCCAGAAACAGACCTATTTTTCTTTTAAAAACAGCCTTGAGAAAGAAACAGTACCTTCAGTCTTCCAGAATATTTAGTAAATGTCCAGCAATATAATACTTATGACAGACACTTGCTATGTGACTGGTGGTAAAGAATTATCTTTATTTTAGGCAACTTCATGGTATTACTGGAAACAGTGAATCATAAGGTATCTAGAATTTATTTAGCACCATGCAGTAGTTACTGATGTATCTAGAAATGGAAATTGTCATATGGGATTGTTCTTCCAATGTGTTTTGGTTATGTTTTAGGGTACTCACTGGACATCCTTAGAAAATTTGTGGGAACTCCAGAATGAGTATCTCCATTGATGACAACAATTCACTTTTCAAATAAAAATGGTAATGGCAAAGATGAACAAAGGAGAAAAGAAAAAAATACTCACAAGGCTTGCATTCAAAAATTTAACCTAGGGGAACATGATCACAGAATCAATAAGATTGGAAAAGACCTCTGGGATCACTGAGTCCAACCTATCACCAGACACCACCTTGTCAACCAGACCATGGCACCGAGAGCCATGTCCAGGCTTTCCTGAAACACCTCCAGGGATCGTGACTCCATCACCTCTCTGGCCAGTCCATTCCAATTTTAACAACCCCTTCTGTGAAGAAATTCTTTCTGATGTCCAAGCAGGATCAGTAAAACCTTGCTGGCGGTGGGGAAAGTGCACAACATGATAATTTTCAAGTACCACAAAACCCCCAACCCAAACATTAACACAAAAGCACCCCAACACACCAGTAAGTATAAGACCCGCATCCTTACAGGACTGTAAGAAAGGAACAAACCCACCTGGACAAGCACAATACAGGTGCCCTGTGGTTTCAGAAAACCACATGTGAATAATGAGAGCTGCTATTCTTTCAAGATTCACTCAAAATTGTAATCAGCCCTCCCCTCCAGAGACTTGAGAGAAAAGCTATTCTTAGCTGGGAGAGCAAAATTAGATGTAAGAAGTGCTGGAGACCTTGCAGTGCCTTGTTGCTATATCCAAATTTCTTCTGGTTGCTTGCTTGCTTTCTTAGCAGAATTGCAGTGTCTGGGATTGTAGCAGTGGCCTAGGACTGGTGCTCTCAGGGGTTGCAGGAGGGCAGACCTACAGGCTGAAAGGTTTGGGTTAACACTGAGTCCTTGGAGAGGCTTTAAAAAGCAAGAATGGTTCTCAGTGGAAATCAGCTTTCCCATTTGCTTTGGGCTCTAGTTTCCAAGCTTCTTATGACTCTTATTTTGTAATACAGCAGCAATTTATCTTTCTTAAAGACCTCCTGCTACCTGTAGAAGTTTATCAATATTGCTATTCAGAGTAAAATAGAAGCAATTTTTAAAATAAAGAGTTTAAGAATATTTTACATACATTTTAGGTATTTTTCTTTCTCCTCTAGAGCATGCTTTTCAGCTGTTTCTTAACTAAAATGGAATCAAGGCCAGGTTAATGTCACTGAAATCTTAAAGAAAAAAATTCTAAAGAAACAAAGAAAAGAGGCTCTGACATTCTACAGGTTTTCTTCATTACAGCAAAGCTCCTCATGTAGTATCTTGGCCTGCAAAGAAAACCAGGGAAAGTTTTGCTAAACCACACTGTCAGTATCAGTACTGATGTGCATTTCTGAATCCTTATTGGCATTAAAGCAATTGGAAAAGTGTAATTACTAGAACAACTCTATAGTGTAAATGCAGAATAAACTTGCTGTAATTAGATGTGATTATTACCCTCTCAAACAGCCATAAAACTGTTTAACTCTGTAGAGGGGAGAACTGCAAGGTCACCATTTGAACTCTGGATACTCTGAATGTTCCATGGTTAAAGTGTGTTAATGTAAGAAAATTTACACTTTCTGCAAAAAAGACTTTTTTTTTCCAGAAGCAGACCTATTTTTCTCAATAATCCTAGTAAATACTAGAGATGCCTGTGAGTTTTATTTATGAGAACTTATAGAATGTAATTCTACCCTGAAAAGTATTCTAAAGTACCACATATGACTTCAAATCTAGTGTCTAAACCAACTACCTCATTTTGTCCTCCTAGAAAAAAAAAAATTATTTTCTTTGTTACCAATTTTGCAAACTCAAACCAGTACAAGATGAAGGTCCTGGTTTTCCTCAATTCCCTATAACAACAGATCACGGGAAATATTTTGAGGGGGGTTAGTGATAAATTTATATATATTTATAAATATATATTTATATTGAATTTAATATAACCAAAATTGTATAATGATATTTTTATTTCTAATTCCTACTTTTATTCCTTCATTCCTAACTCCTATTATTTATTTCATTCAGTAATTGTTTGAAGATGGAGAACCAAAACATCTCAAATGTGGACATCTATAATGGGAAACTATTGAAAAAAAAGTTCTAAATCTTTATTAAAAATTATAAGGCTTAATTTCCCACCATTAAGTAAAGTAATTATGCTCTTATCTTTCCTTCTATCCCAACCAATTTCCCCACTGTTCTGGTAATTGAAGACCTGCATCAACACTTGTGCCCCCTCAATACACATGGTTTCCTTCCTTGCTGCCTCCCCATTCCTCTCTGGAGGCCCCTGAGTTTTAGGGCACCATCTTTATAGTGCAGTCCCCTCTACAACAGGGTTAATTGTAATAAAAATTATCTTAGAAGAAAGACAGGGGTGTGGGTTCAACAAGGAACAGTTTATCTAGATCTTCTGTTCTTTCAAAGTACTTTGCAAGCTATTCATAGCAAAGATCTCAACATAATAAGCAACATGAACAATATTTAGTATATTGTGCTTCTGCCACTGCCAGGAAATGGTACTAACAAGGCCAGATTTTTTTTTCCTTTTTTCTAAAGCATGTGTGCTGGAAGATTAAAAAGTTAATGAAAATTACTATAGTAAATGAAATGCAAGCCAGACAAACTGTAACTGAAAATACACACAGCTCTAGACATCCAGCACTGCATTCCACAACCACAAATCAGAAGTGAAGGACAAGTCAATATATTGCGAAATGAACAGGCAAGTCTGATAAATGCTGATAATGGATTTGTTTAGTAACTTCAGTATCATCCAGAAACACAAAGCATTTACATTTATTTTTCTGCTACCTTCATTCATGATGTAATGCAAAATTCAGATAACTGACTTTAAACATAGCCAGAGAATATACTAAGACATTAATTTAGTATAAAATTTTAACAGCATAATTAAACAAAAAATTTAAATTAAAAAACAGTATTTAAACAATTTGTTTTAATTTAGCAGCTACATTTCATCAATGTAGTTAGTGACAACAAGATGTGGTATTTTCTCTCCTGCTTCAAGCAAAAAAATATCCTTAAGACTTTTGGGATGTTGATCTCTTGAACAGCAGAAACTTAGATTAACTGGGTCTCTGCATTCATGTCTCTCTATCTCTTGTTCCCAATCCCTGCTACTGTAGAAGCTCCAACAGGGTAACCTGCTATGGTAGGAAAAAGATGACAGCTTCTCTGAGATGGTAGATGCCCATGGAGCAGAACCTCTAAAGTGTGGGCTAATACTGCATTCTCTCATTACTGTACTAAGTATGTGAAAGTCCAAGGATTTGAATGCAAATGAGAGCTGTTTGCCAAAAAAAAAAAAAAAAAAAAGGAACTTTGACTATTAAACAAAAACAGTAAGAAAATATTTAGCAAACATAGTTGCACACAAAAATAAAGCCAATACATTTTCCAGCAAATTAGAGCAACTGGGAAAAGTATAGATCAGAAAGTTGTTTTGTTGTTGGTTTTGGGGTTCTTTTAAGGAAAGGAAATCTTTCCTTGAGTAACTGAGGGAGTTAGTAACATCAATTAAATATCTCCCTAGATTGTCAGTATCAATGAGAGGAAAAAGACAGAGGGGTAACAATTTCTATCAGAGGAAAGGAAAAGAAAATTACCTTGGATTTGACTTTCAGAAAACAAGTAGAGGGAACAGAAAAGAATTACTAGTCTGAACTCAGATCAATCTTCCTCCAGCGATACCTGGGAACAACATCCTCGGCTGTGTTTTCAAGAGTTTTGTTAAGTGACTTAACCCCTGGATCTTAAAAGAATCCTTTCACAGATGCATGAAGAAAAATTGCTGTAGCAAATGCTGTGTTCTGAGGTTTTT
The DNA here is from genome assembly GCA_039654755.1 of Calcarius lapponicus. Lineage (NCBI taxonomy): Eukaryota > Metazoa > Chordata > Aves > Passeriformes > Fringillidae > Calcarius > Calcarius lapponicus. The sequence goes on along the minus strand of CM077464.1, from coordinate 27,233,805 downwards.
ATCACGCTGCTTAAATTCCAAGCACGGGGCAAGACTAGCAATATGTCCTGTTTACAAACTTAAAATATTTTAATGCCCAAAAAAAAAAAAAAAAAACCAACCCAAAAAAAGAATTAGCAAGTATCTTCTCATTCAATTTTCCACCTGCTTTCTCCATAGAGATTTGGGTCAGTAAGAGAAAGGAAGGATGAGTATTTGACTTTAATTTCCTCCATAAACAGTCTCTTACTGGAACACTTGTGAACACCACCTTCAGTAAACAGGTTACCAGGAGCCAGAGTTTGTAAAAGCTCCAGTCTACAAACAGCAACAAGACTGAATTGTCCTCAGCACTGACTGAACAGGCTTTTCAGATTTAGGAATAAAAGTGTCATGACTCTAAAAGCAGCAAAAGACAAATTAATTAATTAATTAATTTAAAAGGAACTAATACTAGTCCACCTCTTTTAAATAAGGTGACCTTTTTGACTCTCCTTGTTCTCTATGGATGGAAAATAATTGGATCACAATGAAAAGGAAGAAGGGTACATTTTTTTTTAAGATAGATCTGATTTTATCTAGCAGTACTGTTAATCACATTAAAACAGCAGAAACACATTCTCAAATTTTGTAGTACTGTGGAAGCAAAGAAAATAAAACTGTAAACAAATAACTTACATTTTATTTTGTATTTTTCAAAAGTGCTTTAGAACAAAATTTGAATATGTTCTTCCCAATGCACAGTCTCTCACAAGAAGGACAGGAGCTGTGAAGTTCCCATTTGGTTTTTTCCAAGGCAAAAATTACAGCAGAACTACATTGTAGCAAAAGGATCAAACTCCTGTCTTACCAATAGTAGCATTCTGGGCTGAAATGGGACAATTTCCACGTCATGTTTTCTTTCAATTAAATGGACTGCCCTCTTCCATTTGTGGTGAGTTTTATGTTTGGTTATTCTTTTCCTTCTGAAAGTGGCAGTACAAAGACATTGTTGTTTCCCTTACTTGCTGTTTAGAGTAATTGCTAACGAGCTGCCCTACCCTACAGTCTTTCACCCACCATTTTATGCTAATGCACCACCTCGTAAATATCACTGTACCATATTCACACACAGTCTCATCAAGTGATGTATGATCTACACTGCATTTCAGATCAATTTTAATATTGGGAAAGCCCAGAAGGTTTGCTCTGAGAGGCAGGATGACTAACTGATCAATTTGTTGACAGCAGCAAAGTGAACCAGCATTACTGGCTTTTAGTCTAACCACATGTATTTGGGCAAGAGATACACGATAATCAGTAGTTTTATCTGGGATTAGCTAGTCAGAAGATCCCAAAATTAGAGAAACGCTAAAAAAATGTGATGGGAACATATGGGCACCTAGTTTGAGCATCTCTTGCTACAAATAACCAATCAATGTAACTGAATAAGCAAGCAATTAAACCAAACACACAGTGAGTCTCTGCCCAAACTAAATAGGGAATTATGCATAGTGTGCTTCTGCATACATGTGCCTTGATCACCATTTGGTGTATATGTCTGAAAATCAGGCCAACTATACTATTTTATTAACTTTTGACATGTGGATATATACTTTGCTATCTACAGGCAATTATGCAAATATACCACGCCTGTGTGTCGTTCTTTCCCTGCAGGATGTCATTCTGTCTTCTGTTGCTCAAACCTCACAAATTGTGCAATCTGACTGCAGCACTGACTCTGGACTCCACAGGCAGGGCTGTGGGAGAGGGGGCAGCTCCAATCCATTTGCTGTGTTCACACCTATTTGCTGGCCAGACAGAACATTCATGTCCCACCTTGGAAGAGTGTAAGGCTTCCTCAGTTCTTGTACTGAAATCTCAGCTGAAGTTACACAAAGGGTTTAACAGCATTTCACACTTGCAAAGTGCTACAGGAAAGTGTAAGACAGCACTGCATTACGTTTTTTAAAATGGACTGTTTCCTAAGTTCAGAGAGGAAGTTGGTGGCAACCACGTCAATTCACATCTCTCAATTCCCACTCAAGTTCCTTGTATCTAAAAATATAATGCTTTCCTTTAAAAAAAAGACATGGACATAGCATTAATGATGCTTCTGTGATTACTAAGTATCTGAATGACCCCAGCTGGGTATCGTGTTGCACAAACCAGTCCAGCTATTCACCTTAGAATTGAGAAAAACTCTACAAGTGATAGTCTTGCAAGACACCCTGGGTCTTACTGGCTGACCCTGGGTCAGTAGCTTGCACAAATCACAGTTTATAAAAAGCTGTTTGTGAGGCCACTGCAACTAATCCTTTGTGACACGAGGAGCAGACTTTCTCATCTAATATATTTATACATAATGTGTATATAATCCCTCCCCTTCCCCCTGAGTTCTCCAATTGTTGTCCAGGAAGGGCAGACAAAAGCCCACTTGTCTATGTGTTCTGGAGATCTTCCTAGAATGAAAAGACCTAAATATTTTGGTAAATTATCTAACAGATAGTAATAGGAACATTATGATATAATGAAGCTTTACAAAGTAAATATGTTATTGCACGCTAATGCTTGTAACATGCAATAGTTGTAAAATGTAAGAGCTGTTATATGCAATATTTGATATTTTTTTAGCTGAAGGGGCTATTTACCTTTGTTCTCAGTAAGATCACAAGCATATACTGTGCCTTTCTTATCATACGCCAGCTCTACTTCATATGCACTTTCCATCTGTGGCTGCACATGGATTTCCCAACAAAGTCCCAGCTATTTACCATACACACAAAGGATGAAGGAAGCTAAGAAAGGTGATGTCCATTGCAGCTGCCAAGGCTGCCCACGAGTCATTCTTATTTAAAGATAATGTTAAAACTTCACTTCTTACAGCTTATGATCATGCATGACAGTTGAGTAAAACATAACATCTTTCTTCTGATGGTACCAGCTTCCCTTTCAGAGAAAAGTATATGCTTGATGACTTGTGCAGACAGTCTTATTCCAGTTCCTTCTAAGAGTGGATAATTTCATTAAGTGATTATTGCTTACATATGCAATTAAGAAGAGAGAAACTATGGACCAACGTGCTTTACAGATTTTATATATGAAAAAGAAGATCTTAGAGTTAATATGACATATGACAAGCAATTAGTCTAACCAGACCATGACTAGAATTCTACCTTATAAGAGCTTCTTAAAAAAAAAAAAAAAAAAGCCAAGATAAGCAAGAACATTTTCAATAGATTCTGGATTTTGTCAAACAAGAGCAAACTAAACACAAATAATGTGATCACAATAAATTTGAAATATAAAGTGCTTTCTCTAAAGTAAATGTAGAGAATTTAAACTGATGCAACAAATCTAGCCCAGAACACCCTCCTTGTGATTTCAAATATGGGACCCCCTGAACCACAAACCAAGAGTCAGGAAGTGAACAGAGACATGATCAGTAATAACTCCTTTTCCAGTAGCTTGTGAGAATAATCCAGACAGACAAGGAAAGAACAGTGAATAATAGGTCTGATAGAAGTAATTCATTTGAATTGGAACAAAAAAAAGGGAAACAAGATAACAATAATATTATTCATGCCCTGGAATTATATCACAGAATTAGATCTGCTCTAAAGGATATCCTAAAACTCCATCAACTTCAGCAATACCTATTAATTTCACTAGAAGGGTAAAAAAAACCCTAATTTATTTTTCCACTACTACTCTGTGGATTCTCAACTCTCATTATCTCTTCCTTGATATTTTATATCTCACAGTATTTCTGTCTTTCTGACTCATATATCCCCATACCAGATGTCTAGGAAACTGTTATTTACATCCATGCAGAATCCTTTACACAGCAGCTGTATAAAGGATGACTTTAATGAGTCAATGCCAATTAAAACATTAAAAAAAAATCCTAATTTATTTAGATACTTCCTAAAATGTTGCATACTTATTTCTATATGCATAAAATCACAGATAATTTAAAATTTACTTCAGGAACTTGTATCTGCTGTGTTCTCAGCTTTTAACAGCAAATTATGAAAAGAAAGGGCACAAGAATCATAGCAGAACTATTACAATTCATAAAGAAAATGAAGCCCTAAGATGATAAGAATCACAGCAAGGTATATAATTAGAGTGGCTATAACAACAACATATAAATTAGATAATTATGGATTAAGCAATCCCTTGAGGGATTCTCTCTTGCCCTAGAAAACATATAACAAGCTCCTTAGATAGAAGGCAATAACTATTAAGTGTTTGAGGGAGAAGTAGGACTGTAAGGAAAAACAAAAACAAAAAAAAGACACAGCAAGATAAAAATCCTAATTTAAAATCTAAAGATGGCTTTCAATTTTGGTAGTTGATTTTAATACACTTACTGGTCCAGTTTTCCCCCATTAAATCTGCTGACATCTGTTGGCTAAAGGGCACATGTCAGATTATCCAGAAGTGCAAGATCAAATAAACATGAACTGCTTTTTAAGGTGACAGTAGGGAGATACAAAACACTGCAGTGATTACCAGAAATAGAATTTTTTGTTGTTGTTGTTTCTTACATCAATATAATAATCCCAGGTGTCCTGGACACCAGACATACAATAATCTTCATAAATCCTAATTCAAACCCATACCATCTGTCAAAAATATTTTTTATGTCTCCTAATAGATAGACTACATAATTGCTCTCACAGTAGGGCAAAAATACATGGTTGTACTAATTTGCTTTACCAACTGAATAGCTCATTATCAAAAATAACCCCATCACATTACTGGGGTCTCTAGCACTCTTCATATATCAAAACTAACCTTTCCATTCTGCTATTTTCTATAACCTCAAATTCCCAATGAAAGCAGATAAAGATTGAATTATCTGGAAATTGTATGGTAATAATGGAAAAATCACAAGCATAAAAAAAATAAAACCATAGTGTCTCTTTCTATTATGATTGTTTTGCAGTTAAAATTAGCTTTGTATTTCATGGTCACTAATTTACCAATTTAGTCACTAATAAGACTAATCTAAGTTCTTGGCCCTGAAGAGCACTAACCATTTTGGACCCAATCCAGAAAAGCACTTAAATGTGTGTGTGACTTTTAGCTCATGAGCCTGAAGCAACTTCAGAGGGATCAGACATGCCTGATTAGGCCCAGAGCACTCATTACCTTGCTGGACAACAACACATCCCCCTGGGACTGACCAGCACCAGGAGATGACCCTCCCAACCCTCTGCCCATACCTGTGGAGAAGGAGAGGACATTCCATATGGAGCTTGTTCAAAGCAGGACCTTCTGTCTGAAGCAGAAAACAAAATGTTTGGGCTTAAGTTGGCCTTTGAGAACTCCTTCCTCCAAGGAGTTTCTAACAACCTGCAATTCCCCTAACATGCATGCAATATCCAAACAGCTGAAAACAACCCCGACTGAGGCATGGCAGGGCTCGCAAGAGGTTCTGTTACACATTCCTAGTGGCAGCAAGCCTGACTTGATGTAAACTTTTATTTGTGCATTGGTTTAAATAATTTATACAAGACGACACAAATATACGAACTTGACAATTCAGTGATTGTACAGCAAACAAATCCAACAGTACCTAAGGAAATGGGAAACTCCAAAGATGATGGCCATTACCAAAAAACACCGCAGAAGATAATTTCTTCAAAAAATCAAACTCAACCTCATTTCTCTTTTGAAAATCCATGAACAAAGTATTACTTCATTCTTCTTTAAATCACATTTCCAAAAGCGCTTTTCATGTTCCACACAGTTTGTATCTAATAAGTAGTGAAAAAGTTTATATTTTAAAATAAAAGCAGGTTTCCAGCAACTGAAATGATGAAGCAGTTGATGAACTAAATGTTCAGTTCTGCATGATAAATATCAGATGCCACTTTGTAGTAACAACTGTGTTCTGTGTTTATCAAGAATTTGTGGTTTTATACTAACAAGGTTATTATTTCAATTGATGTGCTATGTTTCTATGACATATTGAATATGTAATACAATGCTTTTCCAGTTTCTCTAAATTGGTAAATTCTCCCACTAACTTACAAAAATATACTCACCACTATAAGGAGGAACATTACTCTCCTAATGGCTGGAATTATCCGTTTAATTTCCATTATTCATAATTATTCTACTTAATTTGAGAACTTGAGAATTCTTTTGAGTAAATGTAAAGTCCAAATACTGAAATCTAGACTGGAAAGAATTGCCTAAATCATGCTGGATCTTAATTTAACTGATTCTGCCACAAGCCAGTTCATAGGAGTATTTTTGTGACATGCAAGTAGTTTAATAGAAAGGTGAAAATATATCTTTATTTCATTTTTCCTGTAATATCTGCTATTTTATTTGGAAAGCTTTGCTTCTTCTCTCTAACTCATAAAACTTAAAATCAATACAAGTTCCTCTTTTCCTGAAATTCCACAGAACTGAACAAACCACTGAGGCTGCAGTAGCTGGCAGCTCACCATCCCCAGCAAGGACATCACATTAAGGGAAACTACGTTTGTGCAGTAGATAACTACAACATCAACTTATTATACTGCCCAGATCTGTAGGACTTCAGTTGCAAAACACCCTGGCTCAGATGTGGACTTAAAAGTCAGACTAAAACTTTGTAATTAGTTGGAACTAATTCATACTTTAACATCATCAGAAGGCAAACTACTCATTACTTACGATGAATTAAAGATTTCTGTACAGGACACAGTTTTAAATTTTAAATTAGAAAAGAAGACTACAAGCCACATATACACACAGACCACTCTTAGAGACAGAAGAATTGTCACACACTCTACTCTATTATAGCTCTACTATACCAAGGGACTTAGTAATAATAAATAGTGAAACAGTATTGAAAAGAGACAGACAGACAGACACTGTCAGTACCAAGGCGAGATATGGGAAAAAGAGACAGGATAGGTTAAGCAAAATAAATGAACCATCACAAAAGCGCAAAAAGTCTAAGCCAAACATCTTCAGTCACCTTGCAAACGTCTAAAACTACATGGCAATGGAAAATAGGCCCATACTTGGTACAAAAACATTTTCAGAGTACATGGAGAAGATGTACAGCATATGCAGAAATATTCTGAAAAGCCCTTGCCTGCGAACATGTATCAAATATCAAATATACCAAAGAAAAAGAAGTTCAGATTTACAGCTACACAGTAGAGAAACAGAAAGGAAGCACACAATGAAGACAGTCTATTATACTCACATGTTTACATGTTACTCATAATGGCAGTTGTGGAAATAGATGGTTTATGTAAATGTGTGACTTTTGCCATCACTACTCACCACACTAATGCTTCCATACAATTCGTTAACGTTCTTGCTACAGTTTCACGCTTGCACAATTCAAATATAAAAATAAGATATCCAGCAATACCATACAGCCCAGACTACTATTTCCTTTTCAAATCCACAGCAGCGGGCTTCATATTATTGCCATCTAATTAATAGCAGTGCCACTTTTATGATAGATGACGAGGAAGGCTGAGAGTGACTCAGCCAATGGAAGATGTGAATGTGGTGAAATCATCTTCTGCAGGACATTCATGCTTCTTAAATGAGCTGCTATGGAAGTTTCATCATGTGTGCATAAGGAAAAAGTCTCCTACCTGTGAAGGTTGACTGTACCTCGGTCTGGTCTCCGGAAATGAAGTTTTATCCTTTGAGTCTCTACTTTGATCATCAGCTGTGTCACCTACCAAAGTTTAAAACAACCCTTTTAAATCACTGAAATCCTTCATATTTTACATAAAGTAAGAAAACCTCTTCAGTCTTCCTAAAATCAAATTATTCCCTGAGAAAGGGGACTCTGTTGCCACATTTATTTAATAATTTTGAACATGAGAGAAAATGAGAGAACTGAGAAATTTTGAACATAGAGACAAAAGCATTGAGAAGTGATCTGCAAAACCTGGGAACAAATCTGTATCAATTATTGAAAGGAAAAATTTCTTGAGGAAAAAGGGGAGAAAAGCAAAAAGCAGGGTCTCTATTTTTGCATACTTTAGGACCATTAGGTTCTAACATTTAACAAATGGTACATAGCAGTGTGACTATGTAGTGGAAAGGAGGTACCAGGTGCACATCCATCACATCCCAATCCAATGTCAGGCTAGAAGCACTGTTACTCTACCCTCATTCGTAGCCTCATTTCCATACAGTTGATATCTGTGCATGAGTGCAGAGAGAGAGACAAAGCATTCTGAGAAATGGCCTGGTTTTGACTGTATGGGGACAAAGACTGCTTGGCAGGCTGGGCACTGATCTCCTCCCACTGCATACACGGGGCTACCTCTGATCAGGATTTTACCAAGAAGACACAGCTCAGTTTATCCCAAAAGCTGCAGCTGGTACTGATCTAAATATGGGCAGATCACAGCAATAAACCAGAGACAGATCATTTTCACATTTATTTTTAAGGCAGAAGGTACATTATCAATTTTATTTAAAAGGCAGAGGTAGTAAAAAAAAAAACAAACAAACCCAGAATTTGTTTCTCAGATGTTGTAAAACAAACATCTACCTATTCTATCTTCTCCAATTTTCTTTGTCAATGGAAGAGTGTACCAGAAGCTGTAAAGATTTTGCAGATTATCTCCTTCTGCTGTTAGTACTAATCAGTAAATAGTTTGTAAGAGCAGACAACTGAGAAAGATTAAAGATTTAGTTACATAATTTTTGTTTTATTTTTAGTTGAATTCATATTGCTTTCTGTAATGGCGTATTTTGGAAGTCTGTATCTTTAAAGAGTCCTGCAGCAGCAATTCAAAATAAAAGGGTTCAAGTTACTGCAGTTTAACGTTGCTAAATCAGTGGTTCTGGCTCCCCTATTCCATTTTTTCAGAGGTTTACTTAGAGCCAATGCATCAGGCAGAAGCCTTTGGAAACAGAAGCCAGCTTCTGCCCATGCCCATCTAGGCTGAAAAGCCAACGGCACTCAGGTCCATGCATGTTTGTTCCATACTGCCATGGCCCTCCAGGTCTGACTGGTCAGATCCCTTAAGTACAATGCAATATTTGGTAGTTTTTTTATGAAAACAAGCACTTATATCTAATTTTTGTGTCTGCTTTTAATACCCAAGTATTAATCCTAGCAGCGTATGCAGAGAATCATTATCATCATCTTTCTCACAGATCTTTGATGCCTATTAATTTCATTAATGTCAACACTTTCCAAAGCCTTTTCTGGAGTTGAAAGAGGCTTCTTAGTAAACTAGTAATTCTCTACATAAAATACTCCAAAGCATTTGCATTCACAAGAGCTATTAAAAAAAGAGGGGTGTGGGAGAATGAAGGAGATGGGGATTCAGTTAATCTTCCATTCCATTCCCAGTACCTTGAAAAACACAACTTGTAAGCACCTATAAGATAACAAGGTAAATAACCTTTATGAAAATAATGAATGTTAAACAATTATTTTACATTTGTAATGAAGTAGAGGCCTGCAAACAAAAATTATTATAAGCTTTGTAAATGCACCCTGCCTCAAGGAAGTGTAAAAGTGTTTAACAGATGCAGGAAGAAGGCAGTAAGGTGTATTTTTGGTACACTTGCTGTGGATGAGACTGCAAACAGATTTAAATTGTACCAAATTTAGGCTAGACCAGTTTCTCCAGGAGTAAGGCTACTTAAGCACTTTGAACAACCTAACAAAATGGTTTCTCTTAACAGTGGTTAATCTCCAAAGGGCTTCAGAGATGGGTTGAAGAAACATCTGTTGTGAATGGTTTCAATCATGCCAAGACAAGGAAGATGAATGACCTTTTTGTGTTCCCTTCCAGTCCTACATTCCACGATCAATGCAGGAGGAAAGACTCCATAGACACCCTGCCCCTAGATCAGGGAGCTTAGCAGTGTGATGAAGCCTTGGGAAGGTGCTGGGAGACTGCAGTGAGCTGGACACGCTCACCAAGCCTGTAAGGGCACAGCTGTGTGGGCAGCCGCTACCAGTGGGGCATACTGGGTGAAGTTGGGTTTGTTCACATAAACACACTGAAAAACGTTACAGCAGGGATTCAGCAAACACAGGAACCAACATTCTACTCCTTGTCTTTATAAATCATTCCTGAGAAAGCATTCCAAAGTTTTTGTATGAAATGACACATTAAGAAAACCCAATGCATACGTGTTAATGTTATCCAGAATATACTTTTTCCCCATGATTAGTTTTCCTTAAGATTAAAAGAGTCTTGGTTTCTAATCACAACCAAAAGGTCATAAATGATCATAAGAAAGGAAGAATAAGAACAACTCATTTAGAGAGAAATGAAATTTTTTACTTACAACTTTGTCATCTAGCTCCCAAAATTCACAAGCTTGGTATAGGAATACCTGCATTGTTTCACAATTCAAAGTGCCTTTGTGAAACTGCACTTCAATGCAGAATTTTTCTGTGTTAAAAAAAAAATACAATGGGGAAACCCCAACATCTTGCCAAATTTTCAGGCATATGGTCCTGCAAGGATAAGCCATGACTCTTTGTACAGACTTTTATAATTTGAGTTAATGGAGTTGAAGCAGTGATAGGCAGCTGCCAAAGACACCAAACTGTCTAAGACATCCAGCAGGATGGAATATTTTTCCAGATAAATTGGTATTTTAAGTGTACTTCTTTCGCTGGTTCCTATCCCAAATATTCAAGCAATTAGTCATCCTTATTTCTACTGGTCCAAATAATTAATTAATTGTGACATACCTCCCCAGCTCTATCAATTCCCAACCCTATCTAGCTTGCCATAGCTGACTCATCATGTTTAGCTACCCACAATTTTTTTGGTGGTGTTTTTTGTTTGTTTGGTTGGTTGGTTTTTTCTTTCTTTTTGTTTTGGGTTTTTTTGTTTAGCTTGCCTTGGTTTCCCATTGATTTACAGTCTAATTCTCTTTCCTTAAGTGGAAGTCATAGTTTGTCTTGCATCTTCAGGCTCAGCCTTTAAAATGCTTCCCTCTGGTCTGGGTTTTCCTCTTTTCCTCTGCAACCCTGTGATCTCCTCCTCTTCCTTGTGTGAGGAAAGGGGATGATGCCAAACACCAGACAGAGAGACATCCACGAGAGCACAGACCTTTGGGTGCAGGAACCGGGTGGGTCCTTTTGAGCACTTCAAACATTTTAGTTGATAGCTTTTGACTGGGGAAAATCCCTGAACAACCAAGCCACCCTCCCCTCCAAAGCTGGGAGAAAACCCCCCCAAACAAACCCAAACAAGTTCTCTTGTACAATCTTGATGTAAATAGTTATACTGCCATATTTTTGTCAAACTAAGCAACTGAAATCTGGCTCTGAAGAAAGATCACAAATACATGACCTTAGTGGAAAGTGCCCCCATGAAGTCTTTCATCAGAACTGAAATTCATCAGAACTGCAAATATGTTCACAGATAAGGGCAGAAGGACCATGGTAATCACCTAGCCTAAACTCCTGTAAAAATATAGGCCATAAGATTGCTTGAATAATTTGTTTGAACTAGAGCAACTTTAAAGCTGTATTTTAATCAGGGGATAAAAGACAAAATTACTTATTTAAAAACCACTTAGATTCTGGCTCATATATTCCTTGGTTTAAGCATTGTGTAAATTTCAGTCATAAAACTCCTTTAGAAAATAAATCTAAGTCATATATCAAAAAATGATGTATACTGTTTAAAATCTATAAGAATTAGAAATAGAGGGCACTTCATGAAATGTAATATGGTTTAAATATCAGCAGCATAATCTGTAATATGCAGTACTTTACTGGGAAAATTTATCAAGAAAAAAACAATCATGCTCATTGCTGCAAAATATTCCCTTCCTTACCAATGGGAAAATATTTAAAGTTTGAAAAGAAAGTAGTAGGCGTATTTATCCTACTGTCCAGATAAGCTTGTGTTTCAAATCCTCAGTCTTGGGAGGCTGTTTTTCAGTTATATTAAGCCTTTTCCAGGCCCAAATAATCAGTGTTCCACTGAAAGATCACAAATACATTTCTCCTTTCACTAAGCTGATGCTGGATTTTCACCAACATTCTCCAAGTTCCACTGGTATCTTTTTCTAAGAACTGCAGCCAGGTGTTCCACAGGAAAGAAATACCTAGTCCAGTCCTCAGTACATACTATGTATATCCTCCCTCAGAACTCAGAGGTTCTGGTGTCTTCAGAAATCTGCATTCAGCTGCCTATCTGGACCTCAGCAAACTCTCATATAGAAAGGTTCACCCACAAGTTTGGCTTCTACTCAACAAGGAAGTGGTGTTTCTATTTATACGCTTTCCTCTTCCAGCATTTTGTTAACCTCAAGCTGTGTAGTCTCTTGATCAACAGACAACATTTAAAAGCCTAGCCCACCCTCAGTTTAATAAATTAAAACCAATTGTAAATGTACTTTATAATGCAGATTGCCATTTGTCCTGGTCTGTGTAAAACTCCTGTGAGACACTGAAGCACGTACAACACAGCAAGCAGTAACTAGCTACCAAATACATGGATTTTCAAATGTCACCTTCAGCTTCAAAAGGAAGACAGCTATTTTCCATTATACTTTACTTAGTCGCTTAACTCTTTGTTGCCTGTCATTATCTTCTATGTCCTGCATAGAGATGGCAAGAACAAAGAATATTCTGGCTTCTACTTGGCAGCAAAAAGACAAAAAGTTTTAAGAGAGGATTAGTAAGATCTGAAAACAGGAGAGACTGACTCTGTGGAAGCATCAAAGTTTTGCTGCAGTTTCTTTTCCTTCTTTCTCACTCATAAATCTTCCCCTCTCTCCCTGAGATAAGGAAGAAAGGTCAGACACAGCAATTTTAAGTTACCCTGCTCCAGGATAAACTAGCAGAAGTTCAGGCTTCAGTCCATCAATACTGACAGTGCTTTCAGTCTCAGGAGGTATTTAAGAAGTATTGTAATTCCCTCTGAACATCTGCGTCCCAGGAGTCCCTGCAATGGCACTTCCATGCAAAGGGGTTGATAGCATCACTTTTTCAAGTCCTGCTCTCCCCTCTGCCTCCAGGTCTTTCAGAAGGGATGAAACATGTTTCTGCTCAGTCTCTACCAGCCCTGCTTGGTTCTCCAGCACTCACTTCCAAGGTCTCACATCTTCCACTTACCAGCCAGTTTCCACCCAGTGAGTGAGCTGGGGACTGTCCTGGGGTGGTGCCAGGGAACCTCGATGGCAGTACCCCAAACACAGAATTGTGCTGATTTTATGGGATCAAGACAACTAACAGAGACAGGGAAGACCCTTAGAAATTAGCAAAGATTTCTAACTTTGCTAATGAGCATAGAAGCACTGAATGGTTTGGGTTGGAAAAGAACTTTAAGGATCATCTATTCCAACTGCCCTGAATGGATTGTACACAATAAGCTGTGAGTAATTTAAGAGTTTGCACTGGTGGTCAACAGATCATTCAGTGATCCATCTGAATCAAATAAAGCACTGCCCAGTGCTGTCCTCTTCAGTGGCACAGATGGGACATTGAATAGTTGGTTCCTCCATTTCCTTAAAAGTGGGACTATCATGCTGTCTAGTATTAGTGCTATAAAACTACATTTTAATCTTCATTATCATTATCATCAATCTTCATTATCATCCACATGTACATGGCCAAGACATTATAGCCTTATAAGAATATATATCTAGTTGGCAAAACAATGAAGTCATCCTAGTTTCAGGTCACCTCATCCTTGTTTCATATTAAAGCTTTTCATATCAACAGCAGTTTCATTTCAACAAGCTAATAATATCCCCTAAAAAAACCCAACATATCAGCAGAAAGATTCTCCACAGCTGCAACTTCCAGCAAAACAAGAGTTTAAGAGTTTACACTGCATAAGGGTGAGTGAGAAGGAAGTCTGGCTAAGTCCATGCTGAGGCAGAGGTCTGGTAAGTGTTTGGTAGCCTTACATTGAGTTTCAATAGTCTATTAAGAGGTCCTACAAATAAATTTTCGATAGGGGGAGAACTTAACCAGTATCTTCTCTATTTCTCCTGATGAACCACGAGAAAAATCTATATAAACCCTGCAATGAGAATCCTAAAACAGATTTCCTCAAACTTGTAAAAGGCAGGGGAAAAACTGTAACAAGGTAAACATTATCCTGAATGGTTTTGCATTTGCAGACATGAAGCAACAAGGTTCAGTCCTTTCCCAATTAAGAAGAATAGCAAATCCAGCTACAGCACATGCCATTGGAGATTATGGGAGTGGCACTCCACATTGCCACCCAGCCTGATTTTGGTATCCCATTCTTCTGCAGGCATTTTTAATGTAGAGTTTCCATTTTCCTAAACAATTCCTCAACCTGCTCCGATTATCAAGATCACACTGAAACCATAGATTAAAAACTTCCCTGTGAAAAATATTTTGTTTCCCCAAACAAAAACTTCTCAGAAGATAGCAATAGAGAAACAATATAAGAGGATTAGAGGCTCCTGTAGTTTCCATATCCCAGATATATATATTTTTAAGTTTGCAAAAAGTGTTTTATTTCTGTTGTGCTTTTCTATATTTCCAACTATTTAAAAGTTTCACTTCTTTCAAAGATTTCCTGAATCCTGAAACAAAGGACCCTTAGAGTTTAGCTCTAACTCCATCTCCAACCACTTCACTGAGGCTAAATCATTCCAACTCCTCTGACCCCCACTGAAAAGGCTCTCTTTTAAGAGGTGCCCGACTCTTCCAGAAAGCTGATGAATTCAAAGCCAAAGTTTCGTAGCAAAATTTTGGTTGGAAGGAATCCTGGAGATCACACCAGTCCAATCTCCAGTTCAGGGCAGGGCTAACTTCAAAGTGAAAGTACCTCAGGTTGTTCAGCTGAATTTTGAGGTTCCAAAGAAGGAGCTTCCTCAGCATCGCTCATCTCTCAGTTTTATCTATTCCTCTACTGTTTGTTACATCCAGGTTCATAGTCACATTCAAAGCAAGCTGTAGAATTAATTAGTCCATGAGCCACAATCCCCATAATGAAATGTTATGTTTCTTCGGTTTTAGGTTATGAGACTTTCATGTCAAGCATAAAGAAATGTCAGGAATTAATCTCACTCTGATTCTCTGGTGTGACGCATCCATGAAAGTAATTTTCATCCCTTATATATGCATGCCAGCCTTTCTCAGTAGTCCACCAAAACACTGAACTCCCTCACCACAACATATCTTTCCAGAGATCTCGCTTTTCCATTTTGCTATTTGGAAATGCTATTCTAGACTTCATTACCTTAGATACTGCCACACCTTTCTTATCAAGTTGTGCTATCAGAATGAGCAAGTGATGGGACTTACCAGCTACTCAATACAACCTTAGGACTGAAGCAATCAACGGTACAGATCCAAGTAAGGGCTAATGACATGTTCAGTCATTTCATAAGGAAAAAGTTGAAAGAAAAAGCTAAACAAGATAAACGTACATCTTCTAAGTCTTCTGACCCAAGATTTGTGCTTATCTGTGTCTGTGTGTGTGCCACTGCCTCAGGGAAACCTCAAAACCATTCACTGCTCTTCCAATGTTCAACTGATACTGTGGACAAGCCCCCAGCATATCTATTGCATGTTGGTATTTATCATGAATATTGGCCCTAAAAAAATATATCAGCAAATCTGCCTAGAAGGTATAGATCAGATGCCATAGGCCAGTCTCTTCATGCACTAAGTCACAGATCTTGACATTCCTAGAGAACCTCTAAATCTTCCTGTCACTCACTTCATCTGTCATTTAAGCCACCCCATATCAAAACAAATGTAACCTTCCAAGGCCAAGTGAATCACACTTTTCTTGGGAAGGAAACCATTTAATCTACTTTTTGGAAAAGTTTTATAAACTGATTTGTTCTCCTTTTATTTTAGACATAATCATTCAGTGATACCTGATTGTCATGGTCAGCTAGACCAGCTCAATCCTCCCACAGAACAAGTACATTGTTCTAAGACTACGAATAAATCAAAAAGTCCCTTACATTTTTAGATATTTAGAACAGTTTAACATTAATTCATATAACCTCTTTCCACTTCACTCTCAAATCTGCTTCCTGGTAGTGGAAGATGTCTACACTTCACATAATCCAACTCTGCTGTATCAATAGTGCAACAAGTGCAAAAGAAGCCTCAGTTTGCAAGCTTAATTTTCTTCCAGGACTACAGTCTCCCACTAGATCCTTTTTGCTTTTCCAAGGGACGGAGATAAAGACAACATTGTTTCCCTTTATTTATTCTATTTCTCTTGCCTAACTTTCTCTTGTTTACCTTTGAGAGAATATGACAGTCACAATCTTCACAATCCTTCCTGCATTTTCTTATTTTGCTTGTGAGGACGATAAAAAGTTTAATCTCAGAACAATAGAAGTCTTTACCTCTTCAGTTCCTGAAGAATGGTAAAAGGCTTTGGGGAAACACCAGTAATAACAACAAACTCAGAGGAAGACAATAGTACAGCTCACACAGAGTAGTGCTGGCAAGGAACCTCCCCTTTAACATGTTTTAGCAGCATCATTTCCTTGTCACTAGTTAATCCAATTTATAAAACCTATCCCAGATTACAGGCTCAGTTGTTTTTCAAAGGTATATATATACTGTAACATTCCACTTCCCACTATGAAATTAACATTATTTCAGTATCCTCATTTAACTATGACATTAGGATTCCCTTCCTCCTGTTTTATTCATGATGTGGTTCTAAAGGCAATCCTGTCCCGAAAGCAAACAGCCCACACTAAAGCCCACTGATGAGGACAGAGATTTTCCTAGCACTTGAAAACCTGCTGCATGGTCTGCCTGTTCAGTGTCTTGGTTACACTGTGCAACTTGCATTTCAGTAGGTCCAACATGCATTAAATTTATTTGCCTGTCAAAAACTGAGGTTCTGATAGCCTGATATTTGCATATGAAACTTGTTACATAAATGTAAATTATATTAGAAAACAAACAATGCAAATTTAAGCTGGTCTCCTATGGAATTAGATTTACATGACCAGTCTTCTGTCCTTGATAACATAGGAAAACGTTGTCAAATGTGGTTGAAACTGGCACAGAAGATTTGGAGATATTTAGAATTTACAGAATATAACCATCTACAGCTGGGTAGTAAAAAGAGACTAGGAGTAATGCCCCAGCTGAAGGAAAAACCCATTGCTCTGTTATTCTTGGCCTGCTTGGTCAATTGGCAAATACTGCTGTGGTTGGTCACTGTGAATGGAGGGAAGACAAGGGAGGCCACTGTAATAATGCAGGGAAATGCTCAGGGCTGTTCTAGCAGGGTAGAAGGACTAGGAAATCCTCAAGGAGATCCTTGATAAACTATTCCAGGGAACGCTGTGTTTTATTCTCTTGATAGCATTTCAGCTATTAGAAACAGGAAATACTCTTTTTATAAAGAGGAAGAGAGGAAGAATGCCACCTAAAAATTTCTAAATTTTTACAAATCAGTCGACTCATATTAGGGCCACTTATATTTTTGTCTCATGATGCAGTGAGATGAACTCATGATCACAGGCAGCCCCATCCCAATAACCAGTCTTCAAGTGAGCAGCTGCCTACAACATTCACATATTACTTGTTATAAACCTTTTGTCATGTTGTCTAGAAACTCTGAAAGTACCAGAAGGCTGAGTTAGTACTTTGTGGGAGAAAATTGGTAACTGGACAGAACACTCATTTAAGTTAACTTTTATGTAGCATAGTTATGAGAAATCTCCAAAGCAATCATCATTTCATACCCGAATGCTACTATCCTCTCAGAGGCACGGAAACCCCACTAATTTTGAAACAAAGTTAAACAGAATTAATTTAAAACATGAAGACCACACACAAAGTTATAGAGATACCCTAAAACACACTTAATGTCTGCATGCCATACAGGCACAATGCAACTGATGCAGAAAGTTAAATCATAATACCTAAGATTCTACTAGAAGGCTTAAAAAATACTGTGGTTCAAAAACTGTTCCCTCCCTACTTTTTTTTTTTTTTTTTTTTTTTTTTTTTGGTAAGTTATTTTCTAGACATCAGCCTGGAAATCCTATGTCACTGTGACTATATAATGTCAATTCTGAGCAGAAAACCTTACGGTACCTCCTCTGCTGCTTTTGCATTTCTGAAACATGCTTGCAGACTATTTCTGAACAGCATGGGGTTTTTTCTCTAAAAAGCATAAATTCTCTGCATTTTTTGTAGGGACAAGCACAACTTTATAAACATACCTAAAATTGGTACAGAGAGGCTTTGAGTATTTTTTAAAAGGAAAAAGCCTCCAAAAGCAATCTCAACAGATTATTCAATAACCAAGTATCTCTGCTTCTATAACTCCTTGAAAAACTACTTTTGGGTAACACTGTTAATTCTGTTGTATTAGTAACATCTTCTGATCTCAGACTTACAAAAGGATCTAAAACTAATCAATCAAATCTCCTCACAAACTAAAACATAAATCCATTTAACAAGTCCTCAGAAAGGACAAAAACCTGCATAGTAGCTGAATTTTGGATCATACCTCTGTCATGAATAACCAGCTCCACACTGATGATTAAAGGACTACCTAATTTTATTTATTTATTTAGAGCGCATAGGTCAATAATGTGGATTAACTAGGATTAAAGTGTTATTTTCTGATTATTTTTGTGCTTTAAGCTGGTTTAGTATTTCTAGGAACTTTATTCTAAATCCAGCTTTGTAGAAGAAACTATACCACAGAACTTCTGGATTACTCTTGACTAGTGTGTAAACAAAATGAAAATGTTCATTTCAACATATTACTGCTAGATTCCTTGGTTTTAATGGCAACAACATAAATAGTATTAAATATTCACAGATTTTTAGTATGTCTGGCTTCATTACTTTAAAACCTTTCTAACTATTCAATTGCATTTTTGCATTACACAAACATAGTTGTGCAGATCTGTTAGAAAAAAAAAAGAATTATCAGCAGAAAAAAGAACTAGAATAATTCTTTAAAAGTATCCAAAGAGCAGGGCAGAAGTTATTTTGGGGAGGAGAAAAAGAGATGAATAAAAATTCCTGAACAAAGGAATTTGCTTTACAAAGTCTAAAAAAGTCCCACCACATTAAAATATCCATTTACAAAGATACAAGAGCAACAGATGTAAAAGTCCAGCTGATATGTTTTTGGCTGTATTATTCAGTGAAATGCCCAAATGTTTGCATGTACACCAAAAAGTGACATTAACACTGCCCACAAAGCAAAGAGAAAAAAACATAATTGTGCAGTACTTGAATAATTCATTTTAAAGAAAAATCTGCCAGGACTTTGTACCATATTCTTTTTATATGTGGAGAAAATGAAGAAAGGTCAGAGCAGCTGTTTTATTATCAGCTGTTCATGGTGTGAAACTGAGGGCTACAAATGCTTGTGTTAAGTTATGCCTACACTGTAAATCAGTGCCTTCCCTAAACTCTGCATTGAAATGGAATTTTCCAGCTGAATATTAAACATTTCAATTTGTAAGAAAAACAAAACCAAAACACTCACGCAGGATTCATGCCAGCTTCAAGAGCAGAAAGGCAGATGGTCAGCTTTCAAAAAAAGAGCATTTCTTTTTTTCCTGAGATGGCAACCACCCACCCACTTCTGCAGAGGCCCTGGGGAGCTGAAGGGCTGAGCCACAGTGGGTTTCAAACTCTGCAGCCAAGGTTTCAATGGAACTCCAGGCTTAGGGGCACTTAAGATCCATGGTGATAACTGGTAAACCACATTAACAGGGGCTACCAGATCTTGTGATAAAAACTTCACAATGTTCAAAGATGAAGGACCACACTCTGCCTCAGGCTTTCAGGATGGCAACACTCAGCAGAATAGAAGTACAAGGGTTTCTGAGTCCCTCCAAATGCAACAGGCAAATTGTCCCAGAAACTAAAGTACAAAGTTTTCCAGGTTCTGTCGCTCCTTATCCACTTGCTCAACACCAAGTTCCCAGACAGGCCCGCCCTGCACATGTAATTTTTCTGCAGAAGTTTTTCATGCAATAACACGATTAGAATAGAATAAGTATCTGTTTCAAAACACAGCACAGTGAAAACAGACAAGGCCACCCTACAAAAACAAACTGGGTACAGCTGGTAACTCCCTTCTGGCTACTATTTGAAGAACTGTCAGTCAACCTGTAGTGTGAACATTATTACCTAAGGGTGAGCTTTCACAACATGGCTGAGTCAGGCTAACAGCTCAGTGCTGCCAACAGGAGCAGTCCTGCCTCTCCTCTCAGCATGGGTGCTCCAGCTCTGTCCTTTGTGGTGGCCCCCAAATTCTCCCAAGTGCTTGTGAGCCACCTGAGCTCACTGAACTGGCTAACAAAAAGATAAACACATACTCCCTATTTTGCTGGGTTAGTTTTTTGCTGGTTTTGTGAGCTAAATCAGAGACATCAAATGAGCTGGCAGAGCTGGCACGTGGGTGATGGAAAGTAATCCTGCTGCCAGGAGCAAGAAGCAGTGACCCTTTCTTCAGACAGTTAAGCTGCCCTGCAGAAGCATATCCTATCGTAGAATCAGTCTTGCCTTCCACCATGAAAAAACAGGATATTTCAGATCTAAATGTAGTCTTCACTCCAGACATAAGAAAAATCAACATGGAAAGTTTCAAAGGTGTGCTAGACCTCACATATCAAAAACACAAAGTTCTTAAACATAGGGAAAAAATCGCAAATCCCTATTATATTAGGAAATGCTCATTATTATTATTATCAGTAGTCTATAGGAAACTAAAGATTAATACATATTCCTAGTTTTCCTCCTTTTCTTCAAGGGTTCAACAGTGCAACTTTCTCTCTTTAGCTTTCTTCTCATGAGAAAGTTCCATTCATTTTCACTCCATCAGCCCCAGGGAATCAGATAAGTGTGCACTTGCTACACAATGGTGCACTGCTGTGTTGAAGGAGCCCTCAGTGGATGCAAACAGTATTAGTTTGGATGACAGCTCTTTAGCTACTTCCATAGACTGGCTTGAAAAAATACCATGGATAAAGCAATTTAATGAAAAATCTAAAATCTGCCTTGGTCAATGCAAAGAATCCATCCAAGTATTTTCTTTCAGGTATTTAAAAAGTAGGTGAGGTCATACAATTTTTGTGAATTTTGTTTAAGATGCACTGACCTGAATCCTGAACACCAGGAATTTTGTGGAGATGAGGCCTGAAACAGTCATATTGATATTCTCTCCCATTCCTAGCCCTGCTCCTTATCACTTTCTACTTGAACTCAGTATCCAGAGAAAAGCACAGACCAACAATGTTACCCTGATGTCTCCCTACAAAACCAGTGAACCAACCCATCTTCTGCACAAAGGGCTGTGTAACCACATTATGATTCAACTGGCTGCAAGCTGGCAGATGAAATTCTAGGTCACAAAGACCTGCACTCCTGTATCTGATAGGCAGCTGCTATGGTACATTAATGATTTTTCACAAAACAAGGGAGAATTAAGTTTCCATGATGCAGTTACTGCTTTATGTATGCTCTACTCAGGAACGTGTCCTATATTCAGATCACACTGCAATTTGCTCACAATCATCATGCAGCCTGATAGGTAGAAAAAACTAGAAGGAAAAAAAATCCAGGGCCAGAAACAATATGGCACCATTTTCTTCCCCAAAGACACAGCTTCTGTCTGGAAGACAACTGATTTCATATCTTCCTTCATATCTCCTTCATACCTCCTTTAAGGTGAGAACAACAGATTTTGTGCCTGGAATTTTACATACACAAACACTGCAACAGGGCAGAAAATGTATATGGATGCCAAATGCTGCCAAAATTTGTGATCTGTCTTTCCTCTCCACTCTGAGCTGTTTGCTCCTGCTGTTCTCCTCATCCATTCTAAGGGTAGCTTGGCTCCTTAGGGTGTCCCCTCCTCTCTCCAAACCACAAGAACTGTTGCTGCTGGCTGAATTTGCTTGCACCTTAGTCTGGTTCCAGACCTGGATCCCTATGGATACCTGAGTGATGAGACACTCAGAGCCAATTAAGCAGCACCAACAACCAAGGATGCATTTCCATCCATACCTCCCACTTCGGACTTCCCTCTTGCCATACCTGCTCCATCACTCAAGCCCTCTGAACCCATTCACCTCCCTAGAACAGCATAACACTAACCCAGAAGAAAGTTCACAAAATTGCAGAAAAATTAAATAGCAGAAAAGTAGAGCCTGTAGCAGGACAAGGGGACTGGCCCTCCTTCAGGGTGACAAAAGATCAGCCCAGCTACATACAGAGCTAGTCTAAGACAGGGTGATTTTCTCAACAGAGCAACTATTTTTGCATGCAATATGATCAGCCATGTTTAATTGTGGCCTGAATAAAGGTGATGTTGTGTGAGACCACAAGAGCTCATCTAATCACTCACCACCATTAAGAAAGGGAATTTCTGTTCCCCTCACTCAAAGACCTTTCCCTTGCACACTGACAAAAAACAAACTTTCTGCTTGTGAAGCCATTTTCTTCTGGGAATTGAGCCAATTTACTAAGTCCAGCAAACACCAGAGCTGGAGCAAAGCAAGATTCACTGAAGTGGAGGAAAGTAGGGCCTTTGCTTTTGAGTAGTGGTGAGCTGATAAAATCTAGATTATCCTCACTTGCAAAACCACTACTGGCCAAAAAATTCTTAAATGAGTAAGATCAGAAATAGGAGAAGACAACATATAGGATTTTGCCTTTGAGACACCCCACACTACTTAACTTTAAAACTTTGTGGTTAGAAAAAACTCCTTTGTGTTACTGTTCTGCCCCAAAGGGATTAAATAGGAACAAAGGCCTGAAAAACATCCAGTCTCAAACTTCCTAAGCAACTTGGAGGTTAAAAGACTGTGCCTGTTGTTTGTCAAAATGCAGATGTAATGTACAAATGTGGAGAATGTTTTGGGGCTAACTTATTGTGAAAGGGGTATAGCTGCAACACAGATGTCTAATTTAGGAGATCAGGCTCCCCACACAGGTATTGGTAATAGACTTTCCCATAAGGTGCCCAGGAGGCACCTGTGTTAAACACCTGCCCAGTATGCAGGGAAGCATCTTTCCATCCAGTGAGTAAACTGGAAGAATTGCTCTCAGATGAAGACATTTGAAGTCAAACACTCCTACAAACAACCTAATCCATGATTTCTACACCATCCTCCAACACAAAGGGTACACTAAACCTAGGGAGCTGTTCTGAAAGGTTGCCACCAGAAGAAAAGCTCTGCTACAATATGAAGTTTCAGATATGGCATGTGAGCATGCCTCTAAGATCACCCCAGCAACTGGAGAGATTTGGGAAAGAAGAAAAGGGAAGAGAAGTATTCTGAGTTTGTCTTGCTGAAATTTGTTTCAAAATTAATAAAAAACTTTGTAAAAAGTAACTGGCATACAAGTGTATCCTGAAGGATAATTTCCTTCTCTGTATCTGCTTCTATAATCAATTTACAGTTGCAGTTGTAATCAAAAGTAATGAAAATACAATATATCTTTGAATTAGTGTATCTTTATTACTGTCCCAGAATCCCAAATTAAAAGCTCAGGGCAGACCACAGAAACATTACACTGTATAAATACTCAATCAAACCTTTTCAAAACTTTGTCACAAGAGTTCTGGCATTTAAGAAAGGGGCTCTCAGTTGCACAGACATGCCTGTAATTACTTTCTTTCACCATCTCACTTCTAATGCCGGGGTGTCAGGTGAGTATATCCAAAGCTCAAATCCCCAGCAGCACACCAAGAAAGGAGTTCAGAAAACAACCTGACCACCTTTTGATCTATCACGTGTGAGCTTAAAACATCCCTACCACTGCTCCCAGTGTTCTCAGGGGTCCAGTAGGAAAACAGGATTATTTCTGATCTCAGCCCATATGGCATGGATTTATCTACCTGTATTAACCTGAGACCAGGCTGTTCTCCTCCGAGGTCTGCATTACCTACAATCCTCACAGCTTGCTTCCCACAGAACTAAGTGTCATTTGTGCTAATCGCTGCTAAGTGAACCAGAAAGGAGAGAATGGCAGGGATCCAGCTGACTCATTAATACCAGTGTAACGGATTAACCCTTTTACATTGTCTTCCCACCCCCCCCAATTAGTCAGCATCAAAGAGGTTTGAGACTGCACACACTGGAAACATAAAATGGGACAAAGTGTTTGAAAACAAAGGAGGACATCTAGGAGCAACATCATATTCTGCCACAAGGCCCCTTATTTTCATATTGCTTGGGAATAGGGTTTGTTTAAAAGTTAAGATAAGCTTTATTTTAAAAGCAGCAAGGAAATGAAATAGCCTGTCTGAAGAAAGTGAAACATTCTGATAGGTATAATAAATCCATTACAAACTTGCCATGTAAATGAAAAGTGCATAGTTCAGCATGAAACATACAACTACCCACTCCAAGTTCAAAATAGTTATTAACTGTGACTACAAAATTACTACAAAATGTTAAAACTTTTTTTAACATATGGGCAGCACTTTTTGATTTCTTGTTTGAAACAAGATATTTTTGACTTAGTCAAACTGCTATTTAGAAAAATCCCTTCTAAAACAAACTGTCAGTCTGAGGTTTTACATTATACAAGTTGGAGCACTTTTTTTCACAATACTTACCTGCTTGAACAAGTTTTTCTAAATGTGTAACTGCCACCAAAGATTAATGACTCCTCTCTGTGCCTCCAGTGGCCTCCTATTCCATTCGATAAAATGCAAGCATCTTTATTTCTTATAAGCATCTGTATGAATGTGTGACATGCATATCTGCATTCTGACAAACAACACGTCCCAGACAAATTTAAGAAAGAGACCTCAACTGCATTTGCAATGATGTTTTCAGAAAATTGTGGCATTTCTCATTATGAAGTTATAGACACACTTCACCAAAACTTGGATTACTGTACTGCAAAACTTGAATGCTAATGCTGAAAATTTAAACCCCGGTTTATGCAATATATGCAAGAACATCACTATACATAAAACGTTCCATCATGTAGTAAATTCTTGCCTGTATAAAAGCTTCTCATCCTTTTAAAAATTCAGTTACAGTTTAGTGAATATGCTGCTTTTAAGACATCCATCCAGCATTTATATTTGCTTCACATAGTCTGTCTCAATTATACTACAGCTGTCTCTCAGGGCAGAGCTGGCCATCTCCATCATGAACAACCATCACAGAATCTGAAGTTCTTGATTAAAAAGCAAATGGTTTTGTGAGCCAAGCTAAAACTACCGCAGCTGCTCCATTTCACAAACCAGGCGCCATTCAGCTGGGAAGAATGGCACCGACTCTGAATTGTTCTTCCTGAGAGTTTCCACAATAAAAACAAACCACACTACTTCCAAATTTTAAAAGACTGGGGGGAAAAAAAGAAAAAAAAGTCTTCACTATTCTGGAAACAAGTGTTTTCTTTTTACTTAGAGCTTTTGATTTCTACATCAATGTTCCTCTATGAATAAAAAAACAAAACTAAAGCCAACCCCTCCCCCAGGCATGCACACACCACACGGCTTCCTGGAGATGCTTTTAATGACCATCTACAGCAAGTCTGCAGATGTATTGAGGAGAAATTGCAATGCTTAACTTTAAAAAAACCCCAACAACCCAAGTTACTGCTCATTGATTGATTAATACTGATACTGTTAAATATAATATTCAGTGACAGGATAAGGAATGGAAATAAAAATAACCATAATAACAACAAAAACATTATTTTTGATATACATTAACACAATTATAAAAAAATTGCAATTTCTTTCATAAAGACAAAGTATCAATCAACTCCTGATCACTTCCTCTCCAAAAAGATATACTTTTCTACAAAATTTGAAATAAAACAATCTTATTCCAATGAAGGTGCAGCAAATGAAGTTGCAATATGTATTTTGAATAAAAACTGGGTTTAGTGCAACTTACAATGCACAACCTCTGTAGGTGTCAACTCATTTTTTAGGTAATGACAACAAAATGTAAGTGTTGATAACAAAAAACCCAATAAGACACCCAAAACATACTTACAGAAAAGCTGAAATAGATTTTTTTTCTTCTGTATTGAAACCACTCGAATGAAAACATCAGAATCAAAACCATTACATAGGTTTCCTACGATACCCTAATAACACTTTCTTGGTGGTCAGGCCAGGAAACCCTTTGCACCTCAGTTAAATTTCATATTTCAGGGATTTTGAACATTTAATCAGATTTTTGGGGTTTAGTTATTTTTCTACATTAAAGTTTTTTGATGTCCTGGCCAGAAATAAATTGGATGTAGCTAAAAAGAGTTCCTATTTTACTGAAATAAAAATATTTGGTAGTTTTTTCCTCGAGCTAATGTTGACTGACTGATGCAAAAATGAGAACCAACTCCTCCAAGTTGTTTAAATTCAATCGTTTCCCAGGAATGGAAAAAAAAAATTGAGTTGCCTTAAGGATTTTTCTTTTAAATATTGTCTGTTGCTTTCCTATGACTATTTCAGTTATTTTGCCTTTATTCATATTGTGTTTGACCCAGATTAGAAACACCAGGCTAAGGACAGACCACACATTACACAGGGCTTCACTATATTATAATTTTTAGCTTATAAAAAGAGTAAAATCCCAAAACTTAGTCTACCTATTCATTCTACTTTTAGAAGCTGGAAAAGATTTGATTTTGTGTTGCAAACAAATGACAGCTTTAAGGTTAGTGATTGTTTAATGCTACACATATCACTGCAACATTTTAAGAATGATTACAAGAAAAATTTACACATTTGTTGGATTTTTTTAATGAATAACTCAGAGTAACGATCTAACAAGACTGAACAACTTTTGAGTATATCTTTAAAAATATCTCAGTATTTTAAGAACTTGATAGATTTGACTTTACAAGTTAGGACACTCTATATGACATGGTTAACAGATTTGTAAATTATTTTACAGGATTTTTTAAAGTTGGTTCTGTAAACAAAAAAAGGGCACCCATAAATATGAGACAAAGTAAATGTTTATCTGCAAATTTTAGTTACTGATTTCAATGGGAACACTACTTTCACTTTCAAAACCTTGTATTTCACAGTACAGAACTGATTTGCTTGGGGCTTTTTTTGATTGTGGTTTTGTTTTGTTTATTTGTTTTTGTTTTGTTTTTCTTTAGACAAGTCCTGGTTCCTGTCACAAAGTTACTGTGCTGCTTCCAAGCTGTTTGGCTTTTGGGTTTGTTTTGTTTCTTTTTTTTCCAAGTCTTCGAGGCAGCTGAATTCAGCACAACTCTCCAGCTCCTTGAAGCAAAACTATTTGTTTCATTTTTGTAGGTTACTCCTTAGTACCTGACCAGCTTATGTTCACTTTGGTAAGACTGCATAGAAGATAGCATAAGTATTGAAAATTCATACTTCTAGGAGCAAAAGTTAACAGCTTGAATCTACATTTGATTTTTGCCATGCTTCCAGCTTTTAATTTTGCTGCTTGAGAACAGGAAAGTCACAGGCTGCCTGGAAGACCCACAAAATGGCAAGAAAAAGTCTGCAATTTGTTACTGCACCCATCAAATCCAGGTCAATGGATCTGATGCACCAGTGCTCCCCAGCCCCTCTTCTGACATGAAAATGTTTCTCAAATTCAGGTGTTTGCAGAGTTATATGCACTTCTTTAAACACTACCCCAGTTAAGAGATAACTTCCCCCAGTTTCCTGCAATCTTCAGGCCAGATTAGGAAGGAGAAAAGTGAACCAAACCAGGTTCAACACACAAGAGTCTCTCTTTCAGGCTGGTCTTCTAAGAAGAGCAACCAACATATTTAAACCAAATGACACAAGGACAGAAGTCTCAAATATTATTACATCTTCACAGATGTCATGAACAAGGCAATGGGGCAGACAAGAACTAATGTCCTGACTACAGAAAAACTTTCAGCCAGATTTTACAATAAATCATAAGAAAAATCCCTAGAAGTCAGGGCTACAATAATTCCAGCCCTCTCAGAAACAGCCATGTAGCTCCTTCTCTCAGCAACTCTTTTTTTTTTCTTCAATTTTATAATAAGTAACATACAAGGAGCAGGGGGAGAGGAAGGAGGGAATATATTGAGCCTATATTCACCTTTTTTTAAAAAAGTTTCTTAAAAATTCCTTGTTGCACTAGATCTCTTAAAAATTCTCTACTTGGAGAAGTTCTAGGATCATTGCCTCCCCCAAGCCCTTCTGTAATTTTACAGAGGCAAAGTTACTTATTTGATGGCTGTTCCCCTATTTTGAATCATTTTTTTCAGTCATGGAAAGGACTAGACCTTGTATGGGCATGAAAAAAGTTCACATGAATACATCAGGGAAGAGGGTGTGGGGGAGAAAATAAATTTTTAATGAAAAAGTCTTCAGATGAGAGACCTGCTACTGCAGCAATGTGAGTAAGATAAACCAGGTGATGCTCTTTAAGAGCTCAAAAGAAAGCTAATAAGGAGCTAGTAAACTAAAGTCAAAAATCTAAGTGAAACCTCAAAACTCTTTTGAGGCAACATTTTCAAATATATATTCGTCATAATAATTGCTCTCAAGGAAGCAAACATAGACATTTAGATGTGCAAAATAAAAACTAATCCCAGTCAATATACTTTCAGAAATATCAAAATGCATTTGGCATATACAGCAGTCATTGTTAGGCTTTTAGCAGGGTCTGAAAGGTTGTACTCTGGGCATCACAAGGACATAAAATACCTGCTCTGAAATCTCAACTATTTAAGATTGACAGGGATTTTGTGACAAAGTGCAAGGCACAACCTGCAAAGTCTAAATCAAAAATAAGATCAGAATCAAAAATAAGCAATCCTAGCAGTATTTCAAGAGGCAAACAGAAGTGTTTGGATCCAATTCCCACTTTGATAAAATACCCTGGTATTAATGGAATCAACTGGATACTGTCATAACCTTTGTTAAGAAGTAAATCTAGATAAACATTTTTTAAAAGTTAGATACATTATCATTTACTATGAAAAGCAGTAAAATTCCAGGCATTTTCCTCCCACTTGGTATTACTATATTTTAAGGTCAAGTTCTGACTGAATAATCCAGGATTAAAACCAGTGAAATCACATGAGCCCTTTGTTCTCAATCATCTACTTCCATTAATTTGAAAGCAGCAGTGCTGATACTGATATTTGAAAGAGTATAATACCACCAGATTCAAAGGCCACATCATGGTTTTCCATTACAAACCTCTTACAAAAAAGTCCTTTTCAGTGTGGACAACTGAAAGAAAGAGGTAATTTCAAGAGGCCATAGATAAGCTTCAGTAGTACAACACTAATATTATCAATAAGTGGATATACATAACAAAGGATCACCAGTTTCTTCTCAGCGCAATGGAACATTTTCCACATTGCTTAATGGTAAGGTGATAGAGTTGGGTGGGTTTTTTCCACGCAGTATTTACATACATTTGTTCTGAATAGGTGAGTAAGTCTCAAAGTATGCCCTGCAAGTGGCGAGCTAAAGAGCTGGAAGACAACATCAAGAGGCTGAACTCACTGACATACCAGGGAAGCAGAGAAAAGCAAAAGCATACTGCCTTTGGAAGACAGCTTGCATGTGAAGACTTTGTGTTATGTGAGTCACCATCCTGGACGGGTTTCCACTTCCAAATTTCACAGACACTCATCACCTCACACTGTTTGCACAGTGGCCTCCCTCCTCCAGCATTAGATTAGTGGCAAGTGGCTTCTGCACACTTTCATATATATTTCTCACTAAATCTGCAGCATTTCACAGAACTGGCAAGGGCTGGTCTTACCACACATACATTTTAGAGATCAGAGAAGTGAAGTAACTAGTACATAGAATCAGCAAAGTACTGCCTGCAAGCTTCCATTGAACTGATAAAACATTAGTTCAGTAATCAATTTATGTTTTAAGTCTCCTCAGTTTAATGAGGCAATGCAAATATGAGGCTGTCATATTTGAAAGGGCTAAATATTTTTTAACAATACTTCTAAATTTATGGTACAACAGCAGAATGTACATTTCTGCTTGGTCCCATGCAAAAGTTAAGGCCAATGGGAACCAACATTTGGGAATACAATGTTCCTTTGGACTATGACAAACAGCTTAAATATGCCTCTCTTGATGGTAATATTTGTTTTTGATGGCTATTGTAAGAATGACAAAAAAGCCATTCCTCCATTCAATGCCTTCTGTCTTGTTTTGCTCTTAACTGATCTCTTCTATGAATTGTTATCTTCCAGTTACACCACTTCCATTTTACACTCTCCTTAGTACTTGCCATCTTTGCGAAAATATTTGTTCAACAGTAGGAAATCTTTGCGTTTTTACTGCAACTCAACGCACATGACCTCTGAATGGTATCTCCAGCTGGTTTTACAGAGTATTTACCTGAAGTAACAGAATTCAGTTTCTTATAAATTATGTACCACGCAGTCATTCGTAGCCTGTAGCTTTAGGACAGCTACGCCACAGTGACATTTCTCTAAGGGGGCTGGTCCTTCAGACTGCCTGTGCTGCTCATCTGACACTTCAGTGAGACAGTTCAGATTATTAAGCAGGCAGGAAACCCCAAAGCATGTGTGTGGGAGTGGGTGGGTGAGTTGTTTTTCACCAGCTTAGTGAAATGAATCAAATCACCAAGAAATCAGACAAATGGCTAGACTGAGTCAGGTGCAGGAAAGAAGCAGCCAGCCCCTTGCAGTGGTAGTGATATGTTAAATGAACTTGTCAGCCCTATCTGCACCTTAAGTGGAAGTCTCTTGGGCAAAGCCCCATGAGATTATTCTCCCATTAAACAAAAATTATCTGTCCTGGTTTTTTAAACAGAAGGATGGTATAAG
This sequence comes from Calcarius lapponicus, assembly GCA_039654755.1. NCBI lineage: Eukaryota > Metazoa > Chordata > Aves > Passeriformes > Fringillidae > Calcarius > Calcarius lapponicus. Next base: position 27,203,105 of record CM077464.1, on the reverse strand, counting down.
AATGGCCCTTGAAGCTAGTCCTAGACAGTGCCTCAGAGGGGTGTGTGTGAACACTGATGGACATTTATTGCAAACTAGCTAAAAATCAGCAATTCGCTGAGCTCTAAAATTTCATCACTTATGACACAGAATGCAGTACTGTTTACTGCATTAGGCTTTAATATGAAAGCATACCAATCAAGAAGCACCATGTCTTTGGCAGCTGAAATCAGCTATTTTATATTAAATATTTGTGATGGGTATGTCCAGGGGCATATAATGAAGGTTTGTTTTAAATTTTTTCCTCTGGTTCTGAAATTATCCACAGGTACAATGTTTCTTTAAAATTCTCTGCAGTAGAAGCTTTTGGCATTTTAAAGCTGCCATGGCAGAGTAAAAAGAAAAAAAAACCAACTATTAGAGCTCTGCTCAAAGTGGAGCAGGGGAATTAAAAAAAAAATCCAAACACTTTATTCATGGCAAAGAGAATCCAAATTACTTTTTCAAATTGCAGTCTGGGATTTAGTACAAAATGTCACATACCCTAAATTTCATTTGCCTTTGACTCTATAGTGCCTCAAGATACCAGTACTTTTTCAGCCTTTTATTACCAAGTGTTTTGGGGCATTCACAATTTCCAAGATGTTGCCACTTCTTCTCTTTATTACATTTAAAGTACTTCTACAGTGGACAGATGTCTTAAAACACTGCAGAAGAAAAAACATACTAGGAAACATGCAAACCCAAGGCAAAGCAGTGAAGTTAAACATCATTAACTGCTGGACAACATCTGCATGCACGTCCTGGGCTGCAGCAGCACCACATTTAGCACATTTCACTCCATGTATGACTGTTGGACTGCATCGCTGTCTCTAATGAAGACGGTGCTGTTGTATTGGCACAGAAGCAAATATTAAAAAAAAAAAAAAGAAAAAAACACCTACTCAGACAGATTTATCTTACTTTTTCTTGTGCTCTGAGTAGGATCACTTTATTTATTTTCCAACAAGTCCATATTCCTGTTGGCAACATTCCTCTGTGGGCAAAAGAGGCAAAGCAGAGTCAAGTTGTGTTCTCCCTCTCCCTGTTCCCTTCTTATCCACTGTTTCTGGAATTGATTTACATTAGCCTTCTTCTTTCTGTTTTAAATAAGGCTAAATATTTTCCTTCCTTCCCGCCACCCTCCCCCCCCCCCCCCCCCCCCTTTCTTTTTTAAAACTTTTTGGGTGGGGAGAGAGAAGAGGGAAGGAATTGAGAGTTTTTTTCCAAATAACCAGGGGAGTAACACCAGGTTACATATGCTTTGTAATCAGCCATATTAAAATACTAAGTAAACAAGAGTAAAAGCAGCACGATCAAAACCCATGGCATCACTAGCCAACTTAGCACAGCTATTAAAAATCTACTGGATATCTATATGGCATCAGCCTTTCTCAAAATAACCCCAATTCAAAAAATTGCTAAGCAGATCCCTGCATGGTCTGGGGAACTAAATGGAAAATTGTACCTTTCTGAACTGCCCTGACACGTGATGTTTGGAAAAGCTTCAGAGAAGTAAGCCAGAAATTCCAGATAACAGAACATTTCCAGATAATGTTATTTCTTCCCTTAATTGTGTTACCCTTGAAATATCCTTGTATCCTCTCATGGGGCTTGATTCTGGTCCTAAGAAAAGCAATTACCTTTCGTATGCAAGATCATACTATAGCAGGAGAAAGCCTCTACTGTTTATATACTGAAAGTCAGCTTATTACAGACATCCACATGACGCCATACAACAAATTCAATGAAAGTACCTGAATTGGAGCCTGGTGCATTTACATGGTCACCAAAGCTTTCTGGGGCTATTCAAGGTACTTATGCAGAAATGCTAAATTTTTCAGTATAAGTTTCAAATTTATTACAAGAGTTTGAGCTTCTGATTTGCTTATAACTTCTTTCTCTTTGCATCTAACACAATGCTGCTGTGCCCCTGTTTATCCATCTTAGATCACTTCCATTATTCTGGTACTGAGGAAAAGGAAGGGAAGAAACATTAATCATATCCTTACTAGCTAACTTTGAACTGATAATCTGACTTTTTTACAGTTAGTTTGAGTAACGATGGCTATGCTTCGGTTGTCAAGCCTACAAATACATCCTACATATTATTTACCACAACATACATCCCCCCAGCCATGCTTTGTGTATGTGCTTGTTTTATATAAAATACCATTGTTCAAATACTATATTAAAAAATTAAGTCTATTAATTATTGCAATATACAGAGATAGATTTCTTTGCAAAGAAATATTAAGTCAGTCCCCTTTGGTTTTTTAACTCATGACTTCTGATCTATTAATTGCCTCAGTTTTGTGATTCTTTGTATAGACTTAATGCTGTAGAGAGAGATGATGTTTCTTTGTTAAATGCTTTGCTGTTTCCTGTTGTGAGAACTTAATTGACTGTTACTATTCAAGTCCTAACAAAACAGCATTTCTACTGTCCTTTGCTAATTATGCCTTGCCTGAATTTTCCCTAGCATTTCACACTACATTTGTTTTCCTCCTTTATGTTTTAGGGCATCTTATTTGTAAGAATGTGCATTTATGTTCATATTATCTTGACCTAACAGACCAGATCTGATTGCTTTTTAAACGTATGCGAATAATTGGCTCGGAAGCAACACAGAAATACAAGTGCTGCATTTAGTGGGAGTGCAAGAAAAGTTAAATTGGGCTGGCACTTTAAATAAGCTCAACTTGCCAGTGTAATGGCATGTTTTGTTTAGGGGCCAGTAATACAATGGATCCATCTTTGGGATAATAACAATTATGTCTATTTATCTCACAAAAATAAGGAGCCTAACCTGCTGGAGAACCCAAATAGTAGATTGTGCTAAAAGTAAAATGGTGGTTAAGAAAGAGTAATGGGGAAAATATCCAAGGTGCTTTCTTGACATTCCCACATATGGTGTGGAACAGCTACCAGAATAGTCTAGTTTGTCTAATGATACTCATTTTTAGTAGGAGATATTACATCTGCCTATAAAAGTTGTTCTGCCTAAAGGCATTTTACCAAACAAGCATACAAAGTATGTAAAGCAAAACATATATGAATAAAAAAACAAAAAGACAAACTCAATACCAGTTACTGAGATCAAGTTACCTCAGAGTAACAACTGTTCAACATTTCCTTTGAGAAGCAGAGAAGGAATACAGAAGCTTTCAATATAACATGTAAGTATGTCCTCATATACTGTTTAGCAAGAGAAATCTGAACTAAAAATTCAAAGACTAATCTACTTTTGAAACACAAGGCAAATTCAATTAAATTTCTGCAATTTTAAGTTCAAAGACATTAGAGCAAAGAATCCATAGCATAAGGCAAAGATAATTTTTAAGCACAGAAAACAAAGTACAGTCACATCTTAGACATTCCTATTTTAGAAAAGTCTGTTGTCATTAATTACAACTGTTAATACAATGTGTACGGATAAACAGTTAACACAGTGTAATCAAGCCTTAACTTCTATATTTCCTGAGGTTACTTCTTGGTTCCATAACTGACACCATCTGGTCAAAACCTCAGATAGTCTTGCATACTATTGCAGTAAAGGTATGTGACACCAGCAGCCCCCTTCCCCACTGCTGGTGGTCACCAACCCTAAGGAAGAGCCAGCAGAAGAGACCCTACTGATTTTCTTAAACTCTTTTCAAAGCAAAATGTTAGGCCTATTTGCTCTAGAAAATACTGTGACTATGACTTGCAGGAAAATTAGTAATAATTAGTTATGGGTAGGAAAAATTAACAAAAAAAACCCCAAAAACCGTAAGAGTTTTCAAGACAATTCCCATAATTCTGCTCTCTGGAACATGTACACCAGGTTGCCACTTAGCAACAACCACATAAATTTTATTTTTAGAAAAGAAAAAAAACTCCAAAATCTTTAATATTTTTCTTGATTTGTGCAATTCTTAACCTGTCAGGTGACTAATTTTGGCACAGGGATGTTTTCCATAATAACTGCATCATAAAGTTGGCTACCTGACAAAACAAAGTCATTATCAAACAGGAATTACTACCATGTAATGATATTGTTTAAATCAGAGGTGAAATTTTATTACAAAGACTAAAAGGATGGGATGAAAATGAAGAATAGCTGCAATTTTCTGAAGGCTACGTACAACTTCTTTTATTTCATTCCTAAAGTGAAAAATGTCTTGCTTTGGCCTTCAACATGCTCATGTCTAAAGGAGGAATTAAGTCAGTTTATTACCTTGTATTTCCCTGTAATGGAATGTTTCTTTTCAAGCTTTAGTCCCTGCACAAACCCTCATCCCCCTCCCACCCAAAAAAAAGCATTTTGCTTCAGCAGGGACTTCAGAACTAGATGCACAGAAAATAACCCAATGTCCCTTCCTCTGATGACTAGCCAGGAGTGTTCAGAAACAGTATAATCACTCCTCCACTATACCCAACAATATTGCATTAAACTGTAATTTAGTTGATCTTCTTGTGGGAGTCATTTATTACATTCCAAGTCCTGTGGATAGTGATAGGGCCATAAATGGAGCTATAAAAAACAAACTCTTATCAGCTGGACATCTATTTCTACTACACTAAACTTTGGTAAATACGAAGATTTATTACTTGAGCAATGCTCTATGAGAACATTGTTTATTCAGTAAAGTGGAGGTGATTTTTCTTTCATTCTGCAGTTTCCTTTATTTGCTACTTGCACACTGCTTGAAAGTGGAACTGGTTACAGACTTGTGAAATACATGTATATATCTGAAAGTGAGATTTCATTCTTGACAAACTGATCCAGTTTTTTAAGGCACGTCTGCACTAGATTAAAACTACAGTGTCCATATCTGCATGGCTTCTTTAGGTCAGTGAGCAGTGACAAGTGAGAAATGCTACTGCCATCCACCTAGTCCCCCACTCTCTGATCAGAGCTTTGTGAGTGCTGACATTTCATATGTAAGGCTAGATCAAAGCCCCAATCTTTACATTGTTCAATTAAAACTCTACATTCTATATGTGTCAAATAGCTAGGAAAAAAAAAATCTGCTTTTTCAGTTTTAAGGAGTAAATTTTTTTTTGTTGTCTTTAAAAGAACTTTTCGGTAAAAACAGATTTGGAAACAATTTGTCATTTAGCAGGAAGCTGCAATCAACTAACTAGACAAGTGAGACAGCATTTTTCAGTTTAAAAGAATCCCAAAATATTTATTTTACATTTTTCAAAACATCTCTACTGTCACTGTAAACAAAAGTATACTACTATGCATATAAAAAGTGTATTTATATATACATCTTCATTGACATTTAAGAATCTGCTCTATATTTGTAATACTAAACAAAGCTGCAAAGTACAAATATATGATTAAGATCTGATTTGAAGAAATGTGCCCAAAACTGATTTCATGCAGTAAATTTTATATGAAGAAAATTTAGAAAGCAATTTAATCACTCCATTAGTACCACAGAGCAGCAGCTCTTATAGTTCAGATGGGGATGACCCTCCTGCATGCAGACATGGAAATGTATATAAATCCTATACCTGCACTACTTTTGATTACCTTGAAAGTTGCTGTACACCACAGAAGCATGGTGCAAAGAAGCAGGTAGTTTTAATTTGGGTTTTCCTACATATAGCTCCCTAATTTTGCAAGACTTACTATGAAGCAGTATTGTCTCAGTTTTAAACTGTTTACTGTAACTCCTTGAAATCTTTACAGTTAACCAGCATAGGAAGAAAAACAGTTCTGAAGTTTAAGAATGTACCAATCTTTGCCCAGTTTGGTGATACCCGACTGCAACACTAAAAGAACGAAAAAACAAAACAAAACAAAAAACCCTAAACAAACAAAAAAACAAAACCAAAACAACCAACATCCCCCAAAAACCAAACCAAAAGAAAAAAAAAAGAACAAAAACAAAATACCAAAACAAAGAAGCAAAAACCAACACAAAAATCCCCACAAAACCAACAAGAAAGGATACTGCAGGAAAACCACCATTACTTAAGCATCCATAAATTGACAAAGTGAACCATAAATTAATGACTTTGGACATTTCAGTTGGTATGATTTTTTTTTTTTTGCGGAATAAAAACTTCTGGTTTTCTACCAAGAATTTTGCAGCTGCTTAAAATATGTTACTTACTAAGAAACCAGGGTTCACATTTGCCTTAACCCATGCCAGGACAGAATTCTGCACCTACTGAAAATACTGAGACCCCTACCTCCTCACAGCTTTGACCTGACACATACAGCTGGGTAATACCAAAACAAAGCAATTCAGTACGAGCAGCAAGCCACATAACAGAGCTAAGTACTGAATAACTATATTAGTGGACTCAATACAGCCATGATACACTAACTTAAACTGATTTTTCATTATTTTAAGTATGTTGTTCACTTTATTCTACAATATGTTGCTAATTACTTTATAAAATGTTTTTTGAAAGTGATTACAGAAAAAGGACGACTACTGAAAACAACTCTCCCTGGCATTGATGCCCACACACATTTTCTGATTCACACTTGTGAAAAAGAGCAACTTGTACTGTGAAAATTCACACAACTCTAATAATTCTTCTATAAGAAGCACTGGATTTTCTTCACTGCATGTTTGTTTACAAAAATGTAGTAAGGACACACATGGTCTATAGGGCTTACCTAGAGGGCTGGTTTCACAATCAATTTAACCAGCATTAAGTGCAAGCTGCAGCTGAAATCCCCTCTGCATCTCATCCCAGCCAGGCTGCATCATCACCTTCAGGCCAGACACTCAGTGTGTACCTGATTAATTGATCAGTTCCCAGATCCAACTTGTGTGCAGCCATACCACCAATGTTGGCACAAGAAATGCATGTGGCTGCCACTTTTCAGAGGATACACATATAGATAGATAACCACAGAACTATGGACTGAAAAAAACTATCTGCCAGCTTATCCCAAAATAGCATGCAAGACAGCAAATGTCATAGAAAATATCAAATGCTATATATAAATTTATCTAAATTGTCATACATGCTATTTGGAAAATATTGATTTTCTTTATATAACCTATCAGCCCTACAAGCCTTTGACAGAAAGTTTGACATTGCACGGACAAAAATCTTACTAAAAAACCCCACGTGTCTTATGACAGGTGTCTCATTTGCTTCATTTGAAATTAATTAGCTGAAGTCTAGATTCTAGATGTCCTATTCTCATAAAGTACCTAAAGTGTCCCTTATTGTCATACAAATTCCTACTAAGTCTATAATAGAGTCTGCATTGGGTCACTTAAGCTATCTGTGTTATTGCTAATGTAAGTGTTGAACTTCTACTGCAATAAAAATGCACTATAGCTGACTACTGATATCTTCAGACAACAGACAGATACTGAGTTTAGTATTTTACAAAGATTTGGAGATCATTAAATTGCTATGACAGAAATCAGAATTTTCAACATTCAACTACTTGTTTTCAACAGTACATGGATGTATGATTAAAAGCCAAAATAGATCTTAATCATATAGCAACACATTACAATGACTCATTGAATATAAATGTCAACAAACGACCTCAGTAAAGTTGGTTTATTTTTAGTATGTTATTCAGGAGCAGCTGAACACAAAAGTGAAAGAGAAAGATCAAGGATGGGGATCTTTGCTAGCTAAACGTACTTCTCATAGGATATAAAAACAAACGTGGTTTACCATATCAATTTATAATAAAAGAAACCCACAAACATAAACCTCACTAACTGGGATGTAAGTCTAAGAGAGAAACAAATGGTGGTGAGAGCCTGGATTCCCCCACACCTTCCAGACTAATAAACATGGTCCTTGATGTCAAATAAATAGTAAAGAATCAAGATATTTAGCAAACCTAAATTACAGATAAACTAGTGCAGATCCGTGCTATTTGTTAAAGAACATATCTCTTGGGCAAACTGAGAAAAAAATTTCAAACCCCAAATAAGTATTTCAAAATATTCCTCATCTGCAATTTTAGTGGTTCTCCTAAAGTTAGCAGCTGACCAGAAATGCCATGGCAAAAATCAAATGTAAATACACCTGACAACTATTTTCAACATGTTGTATTCAACTTTAATATTTTATTTTTAAAGTTGATATTTACAAGACTTTTCAGTTAATGGAAAACTTCTCATAAGTCTTCGTCATCAAGCCCTGCCAACCTGGCTAATTTTGCTGTGCTACGTTAAACGTAATCACATTAAACATGATTTCTTTTCCTGTTAGTTATTAGTATGAAACACCTTTAGACCAAGATAAAATGGAAATTACTTACTCTTAATGTTAACAGTGTTAAAATAAATTTTAAAGAATGTGACACCATCTATGGCAAAATATTCCTATTTTGAACACCATGGTCACATCTGTCTAAACTGAGTATAGTTCTACCCCATTATCAGAATTGTACAGCAGGAGAAGCACAGGCTTTTCCAGTTATCTTAATCAAGGCAGTTTCCATATCCAGTATATGAATACAGCTATAAAACCTGTGATTTTTTTTAAGGAAATGCTGAACATATCCTCAAAGGAAAATCAACAATTTATTTCATTGGCAAGTCTGTACATAATCGATGCTAACTCCTGTTCAATTCTGGACAATCTATAGATCTGAAGATTGGGCCTGAACTGTTGACATTGTTAATATAAAACCAGAAGATTCCAAGTAAACAAATAAGAACAGGGAAAGACACACAGATATACTCTACTGTTCAAGACACTGAGGTGCGCCTGGATAAATGTGCAGGATCTCCCATTAAAGCAGAGATCTATTATGGGCTGGAGTCTACATCTAAGTAGTTTTCTCCCATTTCTTCTGTTTGCTAATGCATAGGAACAAATGGTTAAATATGGTTACTAAAAATCAAATTCTGTGTTCTAATCACTTGATTAATTATAAGGTGCAATAAAATAATTTAAAAACCACTCAAAAAACACAAGTCTGCTTTCAGATTCTAAAGATGGAATACATAACTGAAGAAAGTTTGTCATGACATGTGCCACTTAAGAAAGATGAACTCTTAAAATTGTTTGAATTAAATCCTTAATTTTAAGGAAAACTCCAAATTTCAATTAAAAGGATTGACTGAAAATCTTAGTTTCTGAGAAAATTATACCAGTTGACAAGAGATTTAAGAAAACTTACTAAGCTAACCGTTTGAAACAAGACTGATGCCCACAAAAGGCATTTAATAGGACTTCCTTTTTATTAACATGCTCAAAAGGCTTAAAATATATGATCTTAGTTGAAATACAGCTTCCCTGTGTTACATTTTACTGGACTGACACTGTAAAGAAAGTTACAGTACAACATCTCTAGCAGACACTAGTCAAAAATAAATTTTTTTTCACTTCTATTTGGCTCTTGAACCTAAAGAACCACCTCATCTCAAGAGTCTTTTAAATCAATCCGTTTCCAGATGGGAATGAGTAACACACTTGCCCTTGAGACCGAGGATGTGCCGCTATAGCTCCGTGCTGACAAACAAGCGCTTCTGCCAAGCCCTCTGCGCTGGCAGGAGCCGCCGCAGCTCCAGCCCAGACAATGGAGCTCCATTTACCGCGGCGCTCACGGCACGGCAACCAAACCTCGCCTCCCAGCCCGCTCAGCAGCTCAGGCACAGCTCAACGCTGGTGCATATCAAAAAGTGCAGAACTGCCATGTCCAGACAGCCTACCAAATTCAGGCAAAATGACCTGGGAATCTGTCTGGACTCATACATACGGACCAGACACACTGAGGATATGCATAAAGTTAAATCAATTGCAAAATCCAAAGGCCAGCCAGGCAGAAAGGTTTAAGAAAACCCATAGGAATATCACTACCATTCTCTTTTCTACAAGTTTTTACTAAGGCAAGGGTAATAGCAGCAAAAAGTTCAAAATACAGTGATGGCCTTGATCTCCACTCAGGAGTACAAGAAGCCACCCACCACTCCAGTCTTGGCTTTGACACACAAAGGTGTTGACACTGTATTGTACTCTCAGGTGCAAAAGGCAGGCCTAGGCAAACCTCTGCTGGCACAAATCGCTCCTCTTCCTGCCAGCTCTGGTGTTCATCTCCCTCTGGTGGACTGCGTACACAGAGAGGAAACTGCTCCACCTAGAACAGCTCCACCTAGAAGTTCACCCTCTAGGATACCAACACAACTCCATTTGTCTTCCAGTTATCAGGAAATCCTCACCTGAGATGCACCAGCAGGCCACAACCAGCATGACCACTCAGAGTGGGTTCTGAGACACAAGCATATAGCCAAATAGGCAAGTGCAGCTCTCTTGCTCTGCAACTCACTGAACACATGGAAACCCCAATTATTTTAATTTTTATACGTATACATCTTCTACTTATCTGCTGTGCAATAGAAAGCAGAACAAGAGCTCATTTTGTACTCAGACAGGATGAAATGGAACAAGGTATGAATAATTATTAGAGATCTATCATGTGCAATCCGGACCAGTAACACATGCGAATGTAGAGACCCAGAATGCCTAAGAGACTTTTTCACATTCTTGAAAGACTCCAAAGACCATACTCTCACCATTGTCCAAATGTTAGTATCAACTGAAGTGCAAAACCAAAGGGAAAGACAAGTCAATCAACCTTTTCTCGACTGACACTAAAATTAAGCTTCAGTCAGCAGAGCCAACAGAAGCTCTCAATGCCAGACTACACTCAACCTTCTAGACCCACTCAACACAATCCATCTCATGAATTAGTGCAGCTCCCTCATTTTTATACGGAGCATTTCCTTGAATTGCTTTGCCTCCAAATTCTGTACAAAGATTTCAGAAAATGGGCAATTGTTTGGAATCTGCTCTGCCCTTACTCAGCTATTCTATTCTATTATTTTCTAGGTCCCCCAAATTTAGCACAGTTTACACAGTGAAAGGAATACAGCAATACAGACAAAGTACATGGATGAACTGTTTCGGCATCAAACCAGTTCTACCAACTGCACTGTTTCATTCTCACAAGTCAATGTTATGAACAGAAACTGAAAGGAAGGTCTTCTCCCCAGTCAGTTGGTACAAGCTAAAACTCATCACTGTAAACATTCAGGGTGACAACTGCTTTGTTCACTACTTGGGAATTCTTAAATACTTACATTTTACTAAAAATAAATTTGAAGGTACTGTCTATAGGAAATATTAACCACCTTATCTCAATGTGTCAAGTATATTAAATTGTGACACATTCTAAAAACCACTTAATCCTATTGAGACTTTGCAATTCTTAGTGAAAGCTATCTTGTTCAACAGGAAGGAAGGAGAAAAAAGATGAGTCCGCACATGGAGTACAAATACACATGGTAACTACTCTTTTTGGAGACTAACAGGGTTTTTTTGCAGATTTACAAAGTGTTCTAACTTCACCTGAGTCTGCTGATAATCAGACATTTTTCATGCTAGCATTGGAGTACATTTTCCAACCTCCTCCAACCTGAATTTACTGTGGGATACAGTACTAAATTAATTGTGGAAAAATGCATCTGTATATTTAAAAGCATAATGACATAAAAGCATTGTGTCAGTATTTTCTCCAACAATGCCCTTGGACTAAGGGATCTACTTTCTTTAGACTTCACTTGCCTTTAAAATTAGATGGCTGTGAAGCTATCAAGCAATACCTCTGCAGACTTGACTTCTTTCTTCTATGCATCACACTTCATCCATCTATTCTCAGTCACCTTCACTATACTCCTAAGTGGGAACTTCTGTTCACGGGAACAATGCAGTGGCATCCTGCTCATAGCTTATAGGATTTTTAAAAACCATGCTTTTGGTTTGGTGTCAGGACTTTTTAAAAAGTTTTTCTTGTATACTTGTCTTTCCTCCTTTAAAGGACTCCATTTGAGCTATCAAACCATTCAGGTTTCTAGCTAGTGTCAATATTTACAAAAGCAAACAACTGTTTGTTTTTTTCCTTGTGTTTTGGTTTTGGATTTTTTTGGGGTTTGTTTTTGGTTTGTGGTTTTTTGGGTTTTTTTGGTTGGTTGGGGTTTTTTGTTTTGGATTTGGTTCTTGGTTTTTTTTTTGTTGTTGTTGTTTTTTTTCTGTTTTTGTTTTTTGTTTTTGGTTTTTTTTTTGTTTTGTTTTTTTTTTTTGTTTTTTTTTTGTTTTTTTGTTTTTTTGTTTTTTTTGTTTTTTTTTTTTTGAAAGATACATCCATGAAACATCATTGGTTCATCATACTCTTAGGTCAGCTTCTGGCATATGGTTGCTCTCAGATAGGTTTACTATAGTTGTTTCTACTCATATTAGTAAGCTCACTAGTGACAGTCTTAGAACTCACCTAATAACATGATTTTAGGGACAGCAAAGTTCCCAGCTTTATTTCATCAGAAAGTCAACCTGATGAATCTACATTCCAGCATATTTATTTCAGTGCCTACTCTCTTGTTATTGTTCTCAATGTCTTGCATGCATTCTCATCTACTTTGAATTTCAGGATTGCAGCAAGTTTCATAACAGGAAGGCACACCCCTTAACATCCAGCTTTTATATGCCTAAATGGCTTGTCATCTTCCCCTGGCACAGGCACAAATGATGGAAAACCTACTTGCCATGTAGAACACTGACAATCAAGTCTCTGGGAACAATCAGTGCTAATGTTTTCCACAAAATTTGTGCTAAAGTTTTCCACAAAAGCAACCTTTTTGCAGCTCTCCTGAAAGTTACTTTCTTAGTAACACAGAGGCAATTATAGACTTAACTACTCTTTATAAAACCAAGCAGTACACAACTAAAACTTTTTTTAAAGGATTTTTTAGTTGGATGGCCTATGTCTTTCACAAAAGTTATTCATTAATAACTTTTGTGATCATTGGCCTGTGTCAATTAAGCTTCAACCAAGTCCCTAAACCAGAGCTGCTAAGCCAGATCAGCCCAACCAAGGGTTAGAGGGCTGTGAGCAGCCTGTGGAGTCAGCTGCTCCCCATCAGAGCCAGAACCAAGTGCTGCATTAGGTTTATCTGGGGTGGCTCCGTGTGCCGGGCCAGCAGGCCAGCTAGTCCTGGAAATGCCATTCCTGCCAACCAGGAAAGGAGAGATTTGTGGGAGAAGGGATGGGACTGAAGGAGGGTAAGGAGCAGGGCTAAGGCTAGTGAGCAGTAAAGCCATGGGAGAGCAGACTCTATGGGGTTTGCTCATAATGGAATGAGTATTTTGGAAGGTGCTTTTCCTTTCAGACACGTTATACACGGTGTGTTATTGCAGCCTGCCCTTATCTGACTAATAAAATGCATAATTTTGATACCTAGTTAGAAGCCAGCAAATCACACTAGTTTAGCAGATGTTGATACATAGAAAGCATAACCACCCTTCTTAAAGTTTCCACTTTTCAACTAAAAAAGAATATTAAGTTAGAACTACTGTAAAATAATTTTTATCTAATTAGCTTCCACTAGAAAGACAAAATTGAGGACTGAAATATTTAGTTTTTCCTACTAATGCAGAAATGTACTGCTTAGTTCCCAAAATAACTTTTTATGGTTTTAGCACAAAAATTTATTTCATTCTTGCTTTCATCACTATTATCTGCAATTATTAAATTCCTTACCTCCCTAAAAAAAAGAGTAAAACAGGCCCAAAATGTTTTCATAAGATGGGCTCTATTTTGCAGTTCTGTTTCTCAAATACAGACACCACTCTGTGTTGTAACATTGCATTTTTAAAATAAAAATATAACACTCGACTTTTGGTTACATTATGTGTTACAGTCGGTAAGGCATATGACAAAAATAAATGTGGAGAGGAAATGAAGGTATTTTCTAGCACTATTTATAGTAATCCAGTCATGCTGAACTGATTGTATTTCCTCCTATATTGAAAATGCACAGACAGCTGCACATAAAATACATGTCATGAACTTTCAGCTTTCATTCAATGAAAAAAGTAACAGGTAAACATACTCCTGAGTAGACTATCATTGCTTTCAGTTTACACAGAGAAAGAAAACTTTACTGTGGTCAAACCAAGAATTTGAACAGATAATCACATATCTCTGTAAAATGCATTCACATAAAAGAACTCCTGAAGATTAAGCTCACTTTCTTAAGAACCAAGTTTTCACATTGGTACAGTATTTACTTTCATGAAAACACTTAGGCACAAGTAAATTGTGGTAAACATGAAGTTGTTTCTATTTTTTTTAAATTAAAAGAAGCTGTAAAGCATAATTATAACCTAAAGTTTCCCCCATGTGTCTGGAAACTGGCCAAAAGCTATTGGTTTCCATGAGATGCAACTCACAGGAACAATAGAAGTTGAATTTTGAACAGAGATAGCTAATACTTTCTACGATGTCTTGGTAAGATATGCTTTTTCTGTGTGTCTGCCTCTTCATTTTAAAATTTGTTACCTTTGGGGCCAAAAGGGCACTCTAATTTACATGGACAGACATACTAGACTGGCCACCTGAAATCAGTTAGCTCAAAGGTAAATCAAAGACATATTTGGTGCCCCTCCCATTTCCTCTCATGTTCTAAGCCATTAACAGCAGATTCAGTTGCAATGGTTCCATCATACGCAATGTTTAACATCCTGAATTTCCCCTTTGTCAAGAAGGCATCGTCATGGAAGATGCTGACACACCTGACTCTATCCTGGTATTTTCTCCTTGAAGAAGAATAGCAGGACACAAGAATTAAATGGTGCTTTGGGACCAAATCAGTTATTCAGTCTTTTTCTCACCGTTTTCCTGTTATTTGACTGCTTGAGAATCCTCCCTTAGAAGATATCACAGGAGACAGTCATGAACTGTGGAGCTCCACTTCATTTATTACCTCCACATTTATCTTTGAATCTTTTCCCCTTTAATATTACACCAAATTTATTTTTGCTGCACACACTTATTTTAATTGAAGCTATTCTTTCAGTTCACTGCTCAGAAAGCAATTAAGTGGTAATAGAAAAGAACATATATATGGAAATTGCTAGAAATATTTTGTTCAGAAGCAGGTGGTGTACATGCAGCAAAGTTTTAGTAGTGTTCTGTAAGAATCAATACCACTGTCTAGTGTGTATGCTTCATTGTGTAAGCATGGGGGTAAAAAGCCAACATGACCCTCCCATGCTAAAATACAGATGGAACTTATATGGGGCAAAATGGTAACCAGACATTCAGTTCACAATAAGGTAAAATATAACAAAGCCTCCCCATCTGCAATGCTCTTCCTTCAAACCGTATTTATTTGATCCATCTACAAAATTTACATCCAAAACATCCAAACACTTGTACCCTGACTGTAACATGAATTATGCTCACCAGCAAGTGAACTTCAGGTTTACCAACAAAAATAACTGTACATAAATCCACCTTGAAAAAGTAGGAAGGCCACAGACACAGCCCTAAGTAAACTCATCCTAAAGGTTTAATGGGAATCTACAAATTGTTCCTGAGCTGCTTCACTGCATCTCTTAGAAAGACTCCACCACAGTTATCCTCAGGGTGTGTAGTAATGTGTACAAGATGCTTTTATTTAAGAACTAAAATAACATTTTTATTTAAGAACTAAAATAATGGTTTATTAGAGTATGGGGAGTCTAAGAATATAGAAAGCTCTTGGATACCTCTTTGTCCATCAAGCGTACAAGCTGAAACTCTTCTGTCTTTATATGTCAGAAGTAAGGAATATCTAAAGGTAGACAGGATTTTAACAAATGGCCAAAGTAAATACACTTCAGGGGATTTCTGCTTCTGCTTGACTAGCATTTCAGCATGTTTCTAAAGCAAGTGAGGTCACATTACTTGTCCTGTTTACCTGCACATTGTACTTCACAACTAGGTTTCATACACATCATTCAATTTATAATTCAGAATATCAGCTCTAGTTGGAAGCTGTTGTTTTGAAAGGAAGAAAGAAGGACAAGGACATTTTATAACATTTTGTTCTGACCTTCAGATGATTTCTGGAGGCAGTTTATATAGCATTTATCTATTTAGTTATCTTAAATAATGCAATTAAAATCCTGACCTCAGAAACCATCAGCTTTTTTCAACACCAGTTCTGTTCTTTAGGGTGGTTTCACTGTAATAAAAAGCCTACCAGACATAAAGCAAAAGCAAAAGTCAAAGGATATCCTCACAGTACATCAGCCATCACCATCTGCTTGCAGCATGTCAGTGTAGTACATGGTTCAGCCCTCTTGGAAAAGGGCAGAATAGACTGGACTCCTGAAACACTACATCAGTCAGCTGGTCCTTAACACTGCTGGTATCACACCAGAGCACTTACACCACTTAAAGTCACACAGACAGATAACCAGATTAAGGGCTGGTCACTCTCCAGCTGGCAAAGGTAACAGAGGTTCTACATGAGGAAAGTCATCAGTAGTAGAATGGAAATAGCAGGAGTAGAATGGAAATAGAAGGTTTAAAACAAGAGCCTCTTAAAGTTTGTTCATTTGTACTCTGCGTTAAGCTGGACCTCCAGAGTCAAGATCAAAAGTGCCTAGACATGTTCTCACCAGAAATGTCTTAACTTCATAATTCATTCCCTGCACAAGAAGTTCATTGACTTTAGCTACAGAATGTAAGCAAACAGATGGCTTATGCTGCCAGGAATGTGCTGAAGACTTAAAGAAATATAAACCCAGAGGATTCAGAAGTTTCACTGGACCCAAAGGAAAGGGCAGGAAAAAAGAGAGAAAGGAAGTAGTAGACAAGACCACTTACAGATATGACACCTTCTGAAATAAGAAAACAAAACAATAACACAGACATCCTTCAATTTACATCTGATTCATCAAATAGAAAAGAAAACATTTCTGGCTCAAGAGTTTGTGTTACAAAGGTCAGTATGCAAGATGTGCAGCTGAAAGATACCTGCTGACATTAAGCAGGTATGAGCCTGTACTGCTCAACCAGTAAAAGATATAATGAGAAATTGAGGGGGAGGGGAGTCTTTAAAAAAAAGTAAAAAAAAAAATAAGTATTGCCTTTCTGTGTTAAAATATAAGACTGCAAAAAAACCCCAAACATTGCAAGACAAATTAGCTCAGGAGTATAAGGATAAAGACAAACACTATTGGACTATGGCCCTGAACAAATTTAGACCAACTTCCACAGTGGTACTGAGTGCTACAGGTTTAAAAAAAAAGTAATATGCAAGTACATAAAATTTTAAGAACATTTAATCAGAAGTTCTTAATGACTTCTTATAATCAAACTTGAAATCAGAATGTGCTGGACAGCTTTTACTGCACTATAAAGTTTTACTTCTTTTACTATAAAGTTTTACTTTACCTAGTTGATCAAGGGAAGCCAGTTGATGTAGTTTTTTGGATTTCAGAAAAGTTTTCAATACTGTCTTCACAGGATCCTTCTAGAGAAAATGTCCAGCATCAAGCTGGATAAACACATCATGCAATGTGTGAGCAGCTGGCTCAGAGGTCAGGCACAAAGGATTACAGTGAACAGGGTGACATGAGACTGGTGACCTGTCACTAGTGGGGTTCTGCAGGCTCCATCCTTGGCCCTGTGCTCTTCATCTTTATTGAAGACCTGGACACAAGACTTGAAAGGATACCAAGCAAGTTTGCAGATGATACAAAACTGTGAAGAGCCATTAACCCCTCGAGGAGGCCCTGCAAAGAGACCTCAAAAATTACAGAACAGGGCAATCCTCAACTGTATGAAATTTAACAAGGGGAAGTGTCAGATTCTGCACCTGGGATGGGGCAACCCTGGATGTACAGACAGACTGGGGAATGAGAGGCTGGAGAGCAGTGCCACAGAAAGGGACCCGGGGGTCTTGGTTGACAGAAAGTTAAATATGAGTCAGCCACCTGTGAGCCACCCTTGTCCTGGGGGGCATCAGGCACAGCACAGCCAGCCAGGCAAGGGAGGGGATTGTCCTGCTCTGCTCTGAGCTGGGGCAGCCTCACCTTGAATAATGTGTGCAGCTTTGGGTGCCACAATATAAAAAAGACATTAAGCTGCTAGAGAGTGCCCAAAGGAGGGCAACAAGGATGGTGAAGGGCCTTGAGGGGAAGCCATATCAGGAGTGGCTGAGGCCACTTGGTCTGTTCAGCCTGGAGAAGAGGAGACTGAGGGGAGACCTCACTGCAGTTACAGCTTCCTCGTGAGGGGAAAAGAAGGGACAGATCCTGATCTCTTCTCTGGGTGACCAGCGACAGAACCGGAAGGAATGGCCTGAACTTGTGTCAGGGGTGGTTTACATTGGATATTAGACAAAGGTTCTTCAACCAGAGGGTGGCTGGGCTCTGGAACAGACTCCCCTGGGAAGTGGTCAGAGCACCATGGACAAAGTGTTTGGACAACACACCCAGGCACACAGTGCAGCTCTGTGCAGGATGAGGAATTGGACTTGATCTTTGTGGCTCTCTTCCAACTCACCATATCCTGTGATACTATTATTTTATACATATCAAGATCCCATTTCTTTTACCAGCCAGCACAGTCAGCCTCCCAGGAGGGCTGGGAGCCCCTGCCCACTGGATCACAAAGCCAGCAGAAGGAATATGCACAAACAAAATGCACCCTCTTCCGCCAAACAGCTGTGCCTGCACGCACTGTCCAGCAGCAAAGTAGGGCTTTTGAAAATCAAATTTTGACAGCTAATGAATGCATTCATGGCTGTGACAAGTTGAATATCACCCACCCAAGTATGATGCTCAATTATTTTGCTCCTTTCTTTGTTTTAAAAGTTTCTTAATACTCCTAAAAAGGTAGTTTAGTGCAATAGCAAGGACTTGCACAAATAGAATTTGACTGCTGTTAATGCTACTTTAAATGAAAAGCGTATTATAACAAAGCACTACTCATTATCTTCACACAGTATGCATATTTTGCTATCAACAAGATTAGAAGCGGTAGGAGGCCTACAAAGGAATACTTGAAACAATAATCTAAGAAAGCAGCTGTCCTAAAAGCCACAAAATGCATTAGGAACCTAAATTCAGTAGCTGTCACTTCCGCACCAGTGTCCTGGATCTGATCAGGAAGCAGCTTAACTCATGTCTCCCCTTACATTTCCCACTGCATGTTTCAGACATGATGGGCACATTCTCCTTGTTTTAATTTCCAGGGAAAAGGAGAGCAAATACTGCTTTTACCCTCACCCTTTAAACCAGCCTACTCAAGAAACAATGGATCTGAAATCTGTTCCCTCTAGTCTGATGATATTCAAACTCCTGGCTGCCACAGGGAGCTCTCTCTGTCAGCTACACTTCAATTGCCTTGGGAACCTTTCTCCTCTTTCTTTGGAAGCTGGACCTGGTTCACCCAAAAAGGGAAGGTTGCCTGGGACAGAAGTAAAACAAATCAGAACAAGTCTGAGCCTGATGCCTAGAAGCTGGCAACACATTCTGTCTCTTTGTGCTGAAAATTTTTTTTCAAAAGCTTTAGTCATTTCATTTTAAGAAATAAAAAAAGCACCACACATGGGCTAGGGAGCAGAGATCAATATTCCCATTTTCATACTCACAGGCCACTGAAGTTCAATGACTCATGCAGTATCAGAAAAGCTCCTGTGTCTTGCATTATTGAAGTAGAACCACTCTGCAGCCAGTATAAACACCGGGAGTCCTCTCACTGGACTTTAGACCTTGATGCTGGAAGATGTGCATCTGACAGCACTCAGCCTATGCAGAGCTCAAGCTGAGGTCTCCCACTTCTCAGATAAATGCTTGAATAAGCACAAATACACACCAAACATATTTCAAGAAGAACATGCTGTAACTTCAGCTTTTGGTCTTGAGTCAAGTGGACAGATGTGTTTGAGGTGTGGTGCCTTGATTCAGACACTTCAACTCTGGAGCATACCAAGCATTCAAGCTTATTGCTGGTCTCTGCTTTTTGCCAGTAGGTCATTTTAGGCAAATATACTCTAAACAGATTTTGTAAACTACATTTCAGAGATGCTTAATTCTACTTCTTGGTTCACCCTTTCCTACTTTTTAAAAACACAATGCATGCATTGAAAAATGCTACTTGTTCTGTACTAGGTCTCACCTTTGGGTTGCTCAGTGGTAAAGTAGAAGTAAATTTTCATAGGAGCTGGTATATCCAACTGAAGTTTATATTCAACTGGAGTCAGTATTTAGACCTAATGAAAAGCTCTTGGTGCATCTTTTTATAAGAGTGTTGACATAACTTGTGGGTTAGTAAAAGAAAACAGTTTCAACCAAAAAAATCCTCTCCACAAGTTTGCCTCCTAATGAAGGTTGCATTGGTATGTGTATTTAATAAAAATCTTTTGAAGATAATATTGAATGCTTTCTGCTCCAATAGTTTTTCTAATGTTTTTGTAAAGTGAATCTTCTGTAGTCCTGCCCTTCTGCAAGACCTATGGGTGAAATAATTCAGAAGGAATCAGGTAGGCAAGTTCCCATTGAAAAATAAAACGGCAAAGAAATAGCCAGTTCCATTCCACCCCTCCCAGAAAACCCTGAAGTTTCATACTCACTGAAATAAGGACAAAAATTATTATCAGGGGTTTTGAATTGTTGCTCTCCCTTATTCACCTGGGAGTATGAAAACTATGAGCTTAAATCCTGAACAACTGCAGTATACTGCTGATCCAGACAGATCTCAGCAAAAAGATACTTTAAATTATACAGTCTAACAGCAAGAATCCTTTCTGGTTTGCTTTGTTTTGTTCCAGGAAAGATCTGTGACTTTGGATCATTTAAACGAAGCTTGCCCCCCATTTAACTAAAAAAAATGTATATTGCACATGACAGTTACATGCTCAAAACCCTCATCTTTAATCTGGGGGTAACTGAAACATAAAAACAAACAAAACCCACAAAAAATGCCATAAGAAACCAAAGCATCAAAACAAATGAGCCTCACCACTGACAATGAGCCTCACCACTGACAATGAGCCTCACCACTGACAATGAGCCTCACCACTGACAACTCAATACTTCCAACTGTGAGATTTCCCTACAGTTTGTACTTGTATCCTTATAGACAAAATACCAAATCCATATCCACCTAATCCATGTTCCCCTAACTTCACCTAGCCACCCTGGCAAAAACAAGAAGGAAATTAAGAGACTGTATTCATCTGCTGAATGAATTTGAAGTCCCAGATTTACGTCAACTGCTGGGAAGAGGAAAGAGAGAGAAACACACTGTACCAATATTCTGAGTTAAATCAACTTAAGCTTTTGAAGTATTTTCTGTCCATTATAATTTTTGCCCTATACACAGTTTTTATAGCAAATAACCATCTGTAAATTGAGGAAACAATATAGAGAATTATGGCTGGGATTATATCCTGTAGTGTAGATGGGTAACTACTAACAGCAGGGGGTGTGCTAACAGATAAACAAACTGCACAAATGAAGCAGCTCACTAGTTCTAGGAGGTAGTTGTATTCTTCCTTATTTTTATGGTCATGTAGGATATCCCCATGACAATGGAAATAGCACTAATTTACTAAAATTAGTGGTGATTTCCTAAAAGATACAAAAAGCACAAAGTTAAATGATCATGTCAGAACATAATGAATGATTACTGCATAATTTCCCCAGCAAGCCATGGTCAATGCTCTGTGCAATGCTTCTTTTTGACTGAAGGAAGAGAGTAAATTTCATTGTTGTCCACACAACACTTATTTGTGGAAGAAAGCACTATGTAAAAGCTGAAGATCATTCAGCTCTGTGAGCAGACATCAGAAAGCACATTATATTTTTTGTAACCTCCAAAGACGCATTAGGGCAAAAACAGATGAAATAGCACTGAAATGCAAAATAGCTGAATGGTAAGTACCCTATATCCTTTAATTTATTTTTCCTGAAATGTATTGAAAATGTACTCAACTAGTATACCAAGAAGGAGCAGCTAAAAACGCCCACAGCTTTCTGGCCAAGGTGACAAGCCACCTTTCATTTTTAAGGAAAAGCCTTACACTTATGTTACTATTTCACCTTGAGGCCTATGATATGACTGATTTGAAGCACTTGTAAAACACAGAACAAAAGCTTCTTGAGTTTCTTTATAATATCTAATTAAAAATAATAAAGACAGTATATCTTTGGAAAAGTAATTTTTCTTCTTCTACTGGAAAAAAAAAAGTACAAAAACATTTATTTACCAAAGATAGCGAGGGGTGTGTGTAAAATCAGTTCAACATAACATTTCCTTCTGAGAAAATGAACACTGATTAACATCTGTAGAAGTATGAATGACTCCAACCACACAGGCAGTGATTGCATGAGCTAATGGCTAGGGCCCTCTTTGCAAGGAATGATCATGTAAGTATGCTGTAAATTGCTGAAAGAGGGACTTCAACCTGAATTTATCACTTGCCAGAACATCAACTTGTGCTCCTGCAACACGTTTTTCACCTCCTGTTTTTCAGTTAGCTGTAGCTGTGAATCCAGTGTATATAGGCAAATCAGACTTGGCCTAAAAGAATGTTCTCATACCCTGAACTATTTTCTTTGCATCATAAAACAAAGAAACTTTTAATTCTAACAGGAATTTAATGACCAGCATGTTCTGGGAAACTAAGTTTACAACCAACATTTGAAAATCCATACTTTTATACTATATTTTACTGGTTTTATTCTGTTTTACAATAGGCAATAGGTATTTTCCTTTTGCATATTTCAACTTCAAATTGCTTTAAGAATGCTATATAGGCCAATAGACTATGGCACTGCTACTAGAGAGTGAACATCTGCATATGGAAGTAAAACTGTCAGAAGCCAGGTGTCAAAAGTGATCACCCTACTAGAAGAAAGGTTAAGGAATACAATCTCGGCTATGTAAACACATCATTGTAGACCAGTCACGTCCAAAAAAAGTCTTCATCTTTTCTAAGAAAAAATTTCTAGCAAAAAAAGGATTTTCTTACTTAAGCATAGTCTGCTTCCATCAGTATTTGCAAAAA
Organism: Calcarius lapponicus; assembly: GCA_039654755.1. Classification (NCBI taxonomy): domain Eukaryota; kingdom Metazoa; phylum Chordata; class Aves; order Passeriformes; family Fringillidae; genus Calcarius; species Calcarius lapponicus. The sequence continues at coordinate 27,180,246 of CM077464.1, read as the reverse complement.
TTAAAATCAGTAGGACCAAACCTCTGAGGAGCACTTTGGAGACCTGGATTGTAGAAAGTGACTATTATACATCAAGTCTGAAGGCAGTTAATATGAAAAACAGGAATGCAACCCCAACCAATATTTTCTTAGAGGACTGGCAGCAAACTGCCAGATGCATGCATGACCTCAAAACAACCTTTTGCCAGATGCCTCTTTAACCTCTTACAATTACATCAACTTCTAAAAAGACGGCTACATTTTACCATTTTCTTCCTTTGGTTATGCAAATTAAGAAGATGTGCTTATACTAGACAGAATAGAAGTGTTTGGTTCTGTGAATTTTTGTCTCTTAAAGCCCCAAAATAAAGCTGCCTGATACAGCAGCACATAATTCTTTTTTGCCAGCATTAAAACAAGTTAAACAAGAAGTCTTCATCTTCTTTCTTTTCTCCTCCCTTGAGTCCATGGTCAAAACCAGGTAACTTTTTAAGATAGTTGTGAGTTAAGGGGCCAAGACAATATTCAGCCAAAGCAAACAATAAATTACTTTTGATACTATTTACCATTTTTACATCAATACCCTTTTCTTTCATAAAAAGTATGCTACACATTTTATGTTACAATCAACAGAAGCCAATGCAGCCATTTACAATATTCAGATTCAAAACTGAATAGAAGGGCATTTTCTGCAAATTTAAAAATAATAAATTCATAGCATGAAAGCATCATGAGTATGTTCCAGGGGCTCAAGCCCTAGAAAGCAAAAGGAAGAGAAATTATGTGGAATGAAAAGCAAGTAGGTCATGTATACTAAAGTGCTAAATGCACTAACATCTGATTTGTGGCTGAGAGAACTGTTCTTAAAATCTAGAGGTGTACAAATAAATGAAGAAATGGACAGTCATTTGTGAATAAAAACATTCTTTGATGATGCATTAAAGAGAAAGACTCCTTCTGCTGTACAGAATCCAAGAGGAAAAAAAAGCATTTCCTTTAAGAAATATACCTCCTTATACAGCAAAACAATGAATTTCAGTTGTTCTGTAACCCAGATCCTTTAATCTGCATAAGAGATGCTGACTGAGTTCACTCAACCAAATCACTACTGGCTTTCAGAATACAATCAACACATGCTTTTCAACAGTATTAATATAGCATGAAGCTTGTGCTCCTAATTATTCATGTTTTTGCATTCTGTTTTTTCCCCCTGCTGTAAAATATGCAAATTTACTTCTTTGTGTTATTTAGGTCCCACATGGGCCTCAACAGATCTGTTTGGAACGAATTACAAGCCAACATCTAGATACATGCTGTCAACATTTCAAGCTTCATTGTTTTTATTAGGTTGGAATGTCATTATAGATTTGATATTAGGCGTTAAAAAGCTTTTTATAAATCTCTTGAAAACCTACAGTCTAATCAAATGGTGCACTGATAATTACTACTACTGCACTTTTGTGTGTGAAAGGGGGAGAGCAAAGCCCTGGGAGCCCTGAATCCGAGGGAAATCCCCATCTAGCGGCACCACTGAAAAGCGCAGGTTGTTTTTGTGCAAAATTAGTCCCAAAGAGGATTAGTTTGACTTCATCACTGAATGAAGTGGAGACATTACCTCCTTATGCAACTAAGGATCGGTAACAGGAGAGGACTGTTTCTTCTGAATTCCTCCTACTCCCTTTTCAATCAACTCTGGCTGCAAAATTCAATGCCCAGATGAACTACCGTGGTTTTTAAGTATAAAAACCATAAAGCAGCACTTCAGGAAAGAGGTCACTTCAAACACTGTAACTTCTTAGTGTGCATCAAAAGGGTTCACTTACAGTGGCACAGGCTGACATGTATAAAATATTCTTTAGATAAAAGTATTAACAGATATCCCCAAATCTCAGATTACTATAAAATTAGTATTAAATATTTTTAACCTCAAAACCCATAAAAAAACAGCAGCTTGGTTATTCAAAAACTATAAGGTTGGAAGTAACTACACAAGTGCTTCCTGTTATATAAAAAATAGGTAATGTAAGCCCATTGATGCAGAAAATGAAAGGACATTGAGACACTGCATTTTTCCAACTGGCACAATGCCTTGTACATTTCTTTAATGTAACAGTATATTTTAAACACTGCAGCCCAATCTTCCTTACTAACACCACTCAAAAGCTCCTTAAATATTAATGAAAAAGCAAAGTAGATATTTACAGGGACTTACTACACATTACTACTAACTTCTAGAAAACAAACAGCAGCAGTAACACTAAGATTTTACAAATCTCTTGATGTATTTAATCTTTGAAGCATGTATGCAGAGGGGAAAAGCAGAAAAAGTATTTGATTTGCAATAATGAACTAGTAAGGGAGTACTCCTTTGTTTCAGGAGTATCAATATATTAAATTTCCAATTCATAACAGATTCACTCCAGAAAATTTATACATATATACATTTCTCTCAGAGACAAACATTTAAGGGGTTCTTAAAAAAATATATGTAGAGATCTTAACTACTAAGATCAATATGGAAACTGTAAGGATCCTATTGCAAGGCCTTTTTCCATGTTGGGTAACACTGGGGGTGTCACTTAATTTAAATATGCACTTTATCCAAAGTACTCCAAAAAGCTACCTGGAGGCAGAGTAAATTCATGGCAAAACAGAAACTGCAATTTGGAGAGGAACAAGTATTCATAAAATTGTTCTTTGGAAAAACAGCCCAGATTTCCAGAACTAGAAGCTGACTTGGGCTGATTATTTTACTTTTTGGTATCTTCAGTACAGAAGATCTCCCATTTGTTAAGGATGTCCTTCTGCAATATAACTGCAGTTGACAAAGGGAAGCTTTCATCTGGGTGTAAATCATACTTTTCACAGGTTCACAGAGGAGTGAGGATACTCCTGCCTACAGATGAGGGTGATCCCCTAAGAAAAAATTATAATACTGATTTAAGTCAACAATATAGATATTGAATACATCAGAGGAAGGTGCAAGTACCTCATCTGAATAAGCCAAAGTTCAAATGCCTTGCTGAGATTAACTTAAAAGAGTAAGTCATACCTGACCACCAAAATTTTAAAATAAGAATACCTGTTATCATTCACCATAATTTATCAAACTCCCTGTGCATTCTTTTTGCAGCCTATTATGTTCTTGACTTTGTCATAGCAGGTTGTAATCATGAAATCAACAACATCCCACTTCTCACAAAAAGTTCCCAAATTTTTTACCTGTCAACTGGTATTAGTATTTTTAATACAGAAGAAATAATTGCCTTATAAATGCCTTATACATACATCTCACAGAATGAAAAACAGTAGTTCCCACCTCCTTTTCTGTGACATTTTAGATGCTGGTGCAAGGCTGAACACATTTGCTCTGTAGAGTTTCTTCTCTTTAGACATCATCATTGAAACAGAAGGGACACTGACTAATTGAACAAATCCAAGACTCATTTAAATACCACAGATCCTTCTATTTATTTAGAAGAGATTTCAAAACACTTAATTTCTTATGTCTGTGACTATTTTCTATTGACAGGAAACCTGACAGGCAAAAATCATGCTTACTCCAATAGGGATAAATATTAACAAATAAGCATTAAACCAAAAATTGCTCATAAATTCTAGATGGCTATCCTAGATAGCTCTAGGAAAGCCCAGTAGGAAGAATGGAGGTTCATAGTGCAGAAGTGCATATTTAATACAAAATTCCTGCCAAACTGTCATGGCCACAGCCTCCCTGTGTCTGTGACAATCACTCTACTCTGATGAGAATCCTGTGCCTGTTCACTTTTCCTTAGGTACTTCCTCATTGAAAAACTTCATTACAAAATTTCTCAATCTCAGAAAACGACCTTAAGTGCTCCCTGTAAGTACCAATACACCCTACCACTTGTTAAGAGGTCTGCTCCTGAAGCTGAGAGCAGAGCTCTGAAATGGCAGCCTTTGGCCAGTATTGAAAATCTATGTTAATTTACACCTTAAAAACAAAAGTTAAATCTGTCCTAGGTTCAGGGAAGAAAACAGAAGTTAAATATGTTTAAAAATCAGATTTGTCAGCACCTGTAATTGAGCTGCTTCTCCAAACCATTTACTCTATTCCAATACCCAACATAAAAAGATCCCTGAGAGAAAACCAAATAAAACCCAACAACTCTTAAATCCATGGAACAGATTTCCCTTTAAATCACAAGTCAAAAGCAAACGAAGCCTTGAACTCGGGCATGGTCAAAGGACCAGATCAAGAGCTCCTCAGAGAGCTGTGCTGCCTGCAGACACAGTGAGAGACAACACAACCCTCCTGGCTGTCCAGCCCTGAGCACAGCACGGGGCTCAGCAGCCCCTTCCCAGTGCCAGGGCTCTGTCTCAGCGCCCATGGCCAGCACAGACCCGATGCAGCCTGAGCACATCCAGCAGGGCCAGGCAGAGAGCTCTGGGAGAAGCCTCATTCCTTGGTCCTTGCCAAAAGCAGCCTGCAGGGATGCCTGGGAACCTGGGTGACCACAATGCTCTGACCCAACTTCCTGGCCTGGCCTCAGATGTGTCTGATCCCTGCAGAAGTGTCTGGCACCGAGGTCTTGGCTGGCCCCAGGCACTGGCCCCAGAGCTGTGGTGTCCTTGTCCAGGGAGTGTGGCACTCCCCTGCTCCTCAGTGAGGTCTGTGCCCAAGCCCCTGCACCCTTGGCACCCTTGCTGGGCTGCAGGCTCACCTGCCTGCTGGAGCCACCAGCATTTGCTGCTCCCTCCCTCTGGCTCACTGCAATTCTATCTGGAAAAGTAAACAAGACCCTGCACATCAGGCTCTTAAACCAAACCTGAAAACAAAAGTAACTTCTCTCAGTCCTTTTCAAAGAGGACTTACAGAACAATATTCTAATTGATTTTAGTTATTTATATGATTTTTTTTTTAATTATGAGGGTGATGAGACACTGGAATAGGTTGCCCAGAAAAGTGTTCAAAGTCAGGCTGCACAGAGCTTTGACTGACAAGGTTTATTGAAGGATGTTCATGCCCATGGAGGCAGGTTGGACTAAATGATCTTTAAAAGTGCCTTCCAACTCAAACCATTCTATGATTCTATGATCTCTCAGTTGCTTCAAGCAAAAACCACCCACCCCAGTTGCACCATCAGCACCACGGGGATTTTGCAGAGGTTCTGACTGTCTTGCGAAACACACATGGGAAGCAGCATTGCTGTCTCAGTTTTTCAATTCCTGATCTTAGACTGAGATTAGGACTACAAGACATTTGGATCTTTAAACCTGCTGGGAGATTTTTAGTTGTGTGCCAAACCAAAATGCTAGCATTAAAACTGTATTTTTCTCTAAGGCTAGCAATGAATGGTAGGTTGGAATTTATTTTATATTACAAAAGCCACAAAACGTGAGGAATTCCTAAAGAACCACTACTCTCCAAGATTCCCAAGCTAACTGAAAATTACTTGTTTTCTTAATTCTGGCTTTCAGAATGTTAACATTAAAAACAATTTGTGATGATCAGGAAAGCCTCTGAAACATTTTTCCATATTTCTGCATTTGACTCACTCATCAAAAACAACTGCATGCGTTATACCTATTTCAGAAGCCTCTTTTCCCTTTTCAGAGTAACAGTTCTGCTTGTTATAGAACAGGCAGCATTTTTACAGCTTCATGAAGAGATGAGATGACCAGTACCCAGAAAATAAGTGAACTGGTAGTTAGAAATAAAAATGTTTTAGTCTCTGGTAGGAAATTATATTTTATATTTCTTTTGTAGAGAGAGAATTACAAATTATTTTTGCTTGACTTCCACACATGCAATATTTACCCAAAAGCTAAAATAGAGAATTTCTTTTAGCTGCTAGGCTGCAAAGTTGGTTTTGTTGATTCTGCTGTCTTTATGAGTCACCTTTCTAGTCAGACATTGAATTCCCAAATGCATTGATACTTTACAAGGAAAAGGAAGATTTCAAATATAACAATTTATAACAAGACTTGGAGAAGTTATGAAAAGAAAAGAAAAAATCATTCTCAGGATTTGACACGGCAATAGCTGTGATGGAGCTTTCTCAGTAAAGCACTGAATTTCTTCTCACTTTTTCAAATATCAACCAATACAGAAAGATTCCTCCCATGTCCACAGGATATTGGTGAACTAGGCTTTGTGTTCTTATATGCTCTGAATGAAAGACTGGATTTAAGAACCAACTTAAAATGTCAGAAATTAAATTCTCTGCCTACAGCAGTATTCCTGCTAATGGTCCTAGAAATCTGCTACTGACATGTGTTAGATATTTACTATTAGATTTCCAGAATATTTTACACCAGTTTCAAAAATCTTCAGAACATTCCATCTGAGTAATAAAACAGTGACTAACAGAATGGCTAAGTGTTGTGGTTTGGGGTTTTTTTTTCCACTGACACTGTTCCTAGACAAGAACATCCCTTCCAGATAAATATCTACTTAAGTCCTGACCCATAATTCTGCAATTACATTTGTCTTGCAAGATAGTGATATGCTTCACTGATAAGGCTGATGGCAGCTCTTCTGCCAGAGCAGTCCATTTCATTGCAGACAGCAAAATTAACTTCTGTGTGAGCAAAAAATAAAAAATAAAAAAAGAGAAGACTCAAATGAAATTGATTGTTCTTAAATTTATATTTAACAGATAAATTTTATGTGAATTTATGTAAACAAAGTTTAAATAGTCACTGACAGCATTTCAGGAAAAAGGAATGAAGCTAAAGTGAATGCAGAATCAGGACCAGCAACTGTGGGACATAGCAACATTTGGGTGCAGAATTCTGCCTATTACAGAAACTGAAATGCTAAATGGTCTCCAGACTTTTTGGGGATGATCATCTGTCTCCTTTGACCCTTCCACAATGCAAATGCTGGAGTGACTTGATGTAGCCATCAGAACTGCTGCAGGTGAACAAAATCTAGTGGAAGGCAGCCATTAAGGATGACAACACAGTCACAGATGTGAAACAGATTTGTTTCAATGGAGAACTTTTGCCAGAAATCTAAGTTCTCAGAAAGGGTTCCAATAGTCTTTCATACTGTAGACTTCAATAATCTAAGGGCTTCTCTGACTTGAAAATGCTCAAGAAGAAGTAACACTTAAACAGACTTAAACACTGTAAGATTCCTGATAAGAACGAATCAGTAAATCAGAGTAGCAGAAGCTGAATATTGATATTGACAGATTCACAAGGAGGAAAACAAATTGTCAAAAGAGAAAAAAGAAAAGGATCAGTTTCAGCATAACAGCAATATTTTTTCCATTCTGCACACTTAAGCTGACCTGCAAAACTGTAAGAGCACAATCAAAGCTCCAAATTTAGCCAATTCACAGGTGTGTATATTCAGATTAGTTTTTGAATAACAAGAAGACTTTGAAAACCCTGAACTGCTTAATTCTTATCAAACTAAAGAGCCAGGTTCTGAGACAGAGCATCTACATTCACCATGACCAGAAATGCATATGCACTTCTTGGCTTCTAGTATAAAACGTCTGGGGGTAAAATGAGAAGGAAGGAACCTGAATAAAAGGCAGTCCTTTAAAACCTGCAGTAAGATATTCCCTTCCCACAACTCTAATCATAAAGCTAGAAGCCTAAACTTTGACCTTCACTGCTTTGTAAGGATGTAACTTCTCCCCACTCAGCATGAAACGAAAACAAGAAACTACATTTTCAGTGCTCCTCAATATGAGTTCAGACCTATGCAAATAAAACTTCAGCTATTTACTCCAAATGAGCAGACTAGGAAAATTAACTTTGTCAGGAAAACTAAGAATACTGAACAATTTTTATCATGCCTTCTCTTAACATTTCATTTAGCCTAAGCATCTCAAAGAAACTTCAAGATCAAAATTTCAAAGATGAAAGAATCACTTTATACAGAATCACCACTTACCCACAATAACAAATCCATCTGCTTCTCTCTCTGGCACTGTGACCTTCTTTGAATCTTGACTTTTTCGGAAGAAGCTGAACATAGTCTCTTTGGGTTCTTTTAGTCTTCTAAGGTGTTATCTAAAATGAAGACAAAATATGTTAAATAAACATATGATAACAGAACTTAACAGTAAGTTCACATAACAGACACCATAGATAGTTCACCAACAGACACCACAAACAAGACTTCTTTTGTCCTGCTGGGGACCTGTGGCAACTCCGTACTGACTATTCATATAAACTGCCTAAAATTCTGCTGTTACAAGTGATCATACACTTCAGATCATACACTACATACATATGTATGCAGTAATCTTTATCACCCAATTTGAAATATCAGGCATTTTTGTGTCAGACAGATTACCTTGTTGATGCAGCAACTTACTTCAAGAGGCAAGAGTAGAATAAAGCACAAAAGGCTTTTATACAAAATTATGAATGGAATCATGAATTAAAAAAAAACCAAAAACAAAAAACCCAAACAAACTAACAAAACTTCAACTTTTCTCAATGAAAATTAAAGATGGAAACTCCTTTCAGCATTTATCTAGAATGTTTTCATATTTTTCTGCTACTTTGTATTGTGATTAGACAAGCTTTCTCTTCAAAAAGGGCAGTAACTATTTCCAGTTTCCCAGTTAGCAATTTTAAAGACAGCTTAACAGTTGAGTATGTTTGATTAACAGTTACCACTGATTTCCTTAAAAGAAAAAGCAGCAAAATCATTTGTAGCAATTTTTTTGCAACAATAATTGATTAAAAGAATCTGCCAAGGCAGCTCCACTGCTAGAACAAAACAAGGAAACAATTGGGATAAAACCACGACTGCAGAAGAAAATGCTCAGTATCCTCTCTCTCTGGACTGGATGATTACATAGAAGCAATTATGAGTAGCTTAAATAGGACAAAAATACTAAAAACCCATGAAGGGACCCATGAGGGTCCCTCAAAGGCTGAACTTGGACCCCTGTACAACACCAACCCATGGAGCAGCCTGTGGTCTGGCTGAAACACATTAAGTGCTGAACACAAAGAGGAAGGCTTAAATAAAGGCACGCAAAACCTTCTCTACTAAAATACCCATAGAAAATTGGGAAAAGTGGAATAATGTAATTTCAACTTTGAATCAGAGTTTGAGGAGCAGAATCCTTTATTTTGCAGACATCAACATGTTACAGAGAAGGGACTGACAAATCAATAGCAACATCTAATATACACCTCCAAGAGAGGAAAGGACTCCAGGCTAAAGAATTAAAGAGGAATACAGAGTCAAGTTTCAGTAACATTATTTTACACGGAATTTAACGAAGAAGAATCTTTAGAATGTGGGAAAGAGTGAAGAGTGCTACTGTGAAATGTGCAGATTAAAAAAAAAAAAAAGAAAAAAAGAAAGATAAGAATCCTGGATTAACTACTTGCTGGAATTCTTCATCCCTCACCCAAATATTCATGATACCATAAACAAGACTTTTTTTGCCCTCGCTGGGGACCTGTGGCAGCTCAGTACTGACTATTCATATAAACTGCCAAAAATCCTGCTGTTACAAGCCATTGTACACTCCAGAAAGTCCTGTGTGAAGTGTAAGCACTGGCCTGGAACAGTGTATAAATAGATCATGGCAAAAGCAGCAACTATTCAAACTGTGGCCTGATACCTGAGACTTGAAGACTGAATAGCCCACAGCCTGGCCTGCTTGCTTATGCTGACACAGTGCAACTTCTGGCCACCAAATAAAGTACATTAATGTGCACAAAACCAGAACAAACTATTCTGTGATCCAATCCCAGGAATATTGCTATTTTTAAAAAATGCTATTTTGCATCACTTTATTTATTTTCGCTTGTTTTCCTACCTTAGCAAGAGAAATACTGATATTTCCAGTTCCATGGAGATTACACAGTAGAAACTCCTAATTATCTCATTTATTCCTTACCTCCCCCCATACCCAGGCTCAACACATGGCGCCAGCAGCATATTCCTTTTTCAGCCCTCAGGGAATAAGTCTTCTCCTGCTACCAATTAGGGTTGTCAGTCCCACAGCTCAAGTGGTAAAAACCTGTGCAGTAATGCTCGAGAGTCAGGTTTCTGCTCCAATGATGTATGAAGGAGAGGCAGTTGTGGAACAGTTTAAAATGCAATTTTACCTTCATCCTAAGTGTGCAACAACAAGAAGCAAAATCAACTTGATGTGCAAAATCTTACAGATAGCTTTGGTAAAGGCTCAGATTCCAGTCAGGCACTTGAGGTGCCAGAGCTGCAGTTGCTCCAATCATATTTTTTTCCTCTTTTCAGATCTGCATTATTGTACAGTTTTCAGCTCTATCACTTAATGTCCCCCTTCCCTTCTTTCTAGCACAAAGAAAAGCATCTTAATCAGTATATACATGGCACAAAAGACTTGTGTAGGGAACCATGCACTTTTAGTCTTTTAAATCCTCCATACTTAACATACGTAAACGTCACTGCTTAAAAGATAATAGGCATTTAAATTCAGAGTAAATTAGCAATCAGGACAATTTGATCTAGCCAAATTAAGGTTACAAGCACTTTCACATACTAGATTTTTTTACTTACATTGACACTATCCCATTTTTTTCTAAAACCCACAGAATTAATCTTATCTACATACATAAGTGTTGATCTTCATTTTCGAATTTCCTATTTCTGAAGTAGCTTAATTCCACTGCCAGCAGTATTTCTCTAACAGAAAACAAAAAAAACCAAAACCAAACAAAATTACAATCAAAACCCCCATAGAGGTTTGTCTGAAGCAGAAAACCAGAAAACCAAGCAAAATTAATGAAAGTATGTCCAAAGCTCAGGCTTCAATCCTTACGCTGCTAAAATTACCAGCCCACACTAAGAAAACAGTACCTGCTGTATTTTGTGACTGTGAATATGGAGAGGCAGTATAAAAACCAGATATTAAAAAGACTAACATGTTCAGTGTTTCCTTCTCTAGGAGCCTCTTAGAAACAGAAGTTGTGCCTGTAGATTTTCTCATTGAAAGGTATGTGGAAGGAAGAGCTCACAACTATTACTTTCAGCATTTCGGTAGCTTTGTTGAACACACCGTTAAGTATAAACTAAAAAACAAAGAATGACTAAAACAACAGAGGGGGGGCACAGAAACAAAAAATAGAGCTGGCACAGACACAAAAAATAGAGCTACAACCAGTACAGCATGGGTAAGGGAAAGACTGTAGACAGGCAATGCATTTGTGATGCTCTTTTAAGAATCTTATCAACTGTGCTACTTCAAAAGTAAACATAAATCTCCCCAGCAACGGGAAATGCAACCACTAAATTTCTTGAATCACATGTTAAAAACAGAACAAAGCCCCTATCCAACAAAGAAACACAGAACTGAATGGAAACACTCGTGCTCTTGAAGATAAGGACGCAGTTTAAGCACTTGCAGAATCAGGCTGCAGTTTTACTACTTGTAGATAAGATGAGGTTTCAGGTAATGAAAGCTCAGAACAACCAGTTTCATACAAGTTTCATTTCAGAGTAAAAATTAAATTGGAAGTTTGGAGACCTAGATGCATGGTCACATAGACTTGAGAAAAAAGCACTTAGTTGTGTTTTTTTTTTAAAAAAAAGCTGTCAGCACAAAATTACAGAAAATACACCCACCATTCAGAGATAGTACCACATTCCTGCAGTCATTTCTCCTATATAGCACAGCACTTTTCCCTTCCAGATGGGATTAATTTTATTTCTATAGGAGACCTGAAATTGAATTCACTGCCTAAAGATAAAAATCTCCCTTGGTAGGAATATGCAATTCCCTTCCTCCTCATGTTTCTCTCTCACAAAAAAAAAAGTGAACACAATCGCTGATAGTTAAGAATAATGCTTTTGGCACAGCTTCAGTCATTAGCAAATAATAAGCTCTGAGCTACAGCAATTCTGTGAGGCTGCAAAAAATATTTTGTCTTTCTATGAGGCTCTGAGAACATACGTGGCACTGGACAAAGATGAGTTACAGAGCTGCACAAAGGGGTTAATTTATTCCTCCTGCATTTTGTCAGTCTCCTTTAACAAGAACTATAGGCGACCTTTGAGCCAAACCAATATGTTAAATCCAATAAAGTTTTTATATACAAGAAAGGTCTTAATATATTTACTATTGGTTTTCAGCCTTTTCTGAATGTTCACAAAACCAGAGGAGAATCATAATTTAGTGTTAAAAACACCAAAGATGCAGACTAAGATGAAGAGACAATGCCCAGTAATACAGCAAAGCAGATTTGCAGTGGCACTGCCAGTAATTACATAAATGATGAAATGAGGACAGAAGAAAACACAAAACTGACCTTAAAGCAAGAACCAGAATAATTTCACATCTAGCAGCTTAAGACAGACAATCTATGGAAAACGAAAACAGCAACAGAGCAATTCTCACTTCCATACTACCATCTGCTGTGATTCACTAATAAAGCAGCAATCAGAAAAAGAGCAAGATGTTAACAGCCCTGAACAATCCCTCTTATCATGAAAACAACTAATTTAAGAGTCAAGAATATGTGTGTTAAAAATATTCTCTGTGACACCAAAAGAACAGTCTAAATGCTTTTGGCCTAGTGTAAGTTACTGCATGAAGAAGAAAAAAAATGCCATATAATTTCTTTTCTCTGGCATTAACATTAGTCATGGTTCTTTAGTTTGTATTTCTTGAAAACAGAAGAATGGAAAGTATCACAAGAAACCCAAATTTTAAAAAAATGGATATATGTAAAATGAAACATTAACAAAGACTTTTTTTCTGTGTTACATAAAATGTTAGTATTTCTTTTTAATGTTTTTATAAAATTTAAGGAGAGCAGAAATACAACCCAAATTACCGTAATATAAAAACACTTGAAGAGGCTGAATCATAAAAAATCAGCCACAACCAAGTCAGACAATAAAAGCACAAGTGACAAAAACAAAGCCAGGAGTGAAATAACAGCACTTGAACTGATGTAAACATTCAAAACCCAGAAGACAGGAAATGCAAAAAGAGAAAGCTAGGTGTTAATGAAACACAATACTCGACAGGCCTACTGTTTTCCCTCAAAACAATTTTCTTTTGAATGCAAACCTTCAACAGCTGCTAATGTGATACAGACACGCATTTGTAAGAACTTGTACAACATGTTTTTCTAGATGCTGACCCTTCAAACTCTTCAGCCCTAGAAGTGCCACTGTGCAGCAGCCTGCTGCACCTCGCTCCAACAGCTCCAGTGATGAGATCTCTCCTTTCAAATCTCTGAAGATATGCTATGGAGATGTGGATATTTTCTTGCAAATGAAATACTGAACAGGTGAACATCACAGTCACACTGCAGGGATGGCAAGCAGCTAAATTTCATATAAGATTTAAATCCAGAGCACTCCCTGGTCACCTGCTGGCTCTGCACAGCTTCTGGCAGCAGCTTGTTTCCTTGGCAAGCTGACACAGCCACTGCCATATAACAACACTACCCCAGCCACCTAACAAAACCACTTGGTACTGGTTAGCAAGCTGAACTGGCCTGTGCCTGGTTACAAGAGACAGTCGGCACACGGGTGGTTTTGTGATTGCCCTTTTAAGCCAGAGCAGAGTTAGATTTTCCCAAGTACTTCCTGAAACACCAGTCTTGGAAAAGGAAATCACAGCCACAGAATGGGTGCAGTTGGAAGGGATGTTCAGAGGCCACCTCGTCCAACCCCCTACTTAAGGAGAACTATCTTGGAGCTGGTTGTTCAGGACCATATCCAGGTGGCTTTTGAGTACCTCCAAGGAGGGAGACCCCACAACCTCTCTGGGCAACTTGTACCAGTGCTTGGTCACTCTCATGGTGACAAAAGTGTTCCCTGATGTTCCCTGAGAAACCTCCTGTGTTTCAGTTTGTACCTTTTGCCCCCGTTCCTTTCACTGGGCACGACTGAATAAAGCCTGACTGTCCTCTCTGCACCCTTCCTTGAGGTATTTATATCAATGAATAAGAGCCTTCTGAGCCTTCTCCTCTCTAGACTAAACAGTTGCAGCTCTCTCAGTCTTTTGTCGTATTTAAGATGGTCCAGTCTCAATCACTGCTGTGGCCCTTCTCTGGCCTCTCACCAGTATGTCCACGTGTGCCCTCGCACCCAGCACTCCGGTGCCCACTGGTGCATAGCAGAGGGGAAGCAGCAGCTCCCTCCACCTGCTGGCAACACCACGTCAAATGCAGACCGGGATATGTGAGTCACCTTTGCCACAAGAGCAATTGGGAGGAACCTATCCATGCCAGGGATTGATTGGGAAAACACATAGAAAAAGACAAGATGCACGCAAGTGCCATGTCCAGATGCTGTATCTGCTCAATTTCAGTGATGAAATAAAATGAAATTAATAGAATAGAATAGCTCAGTTGGAAAGAATCTACAACGATCATCTGGTCCAACTGCCTGGCCACTTCAGGGAGGATGAGAAGCTAAAGCATGTTATTAAGAGCATTATCCAAATGCCTCTTAAACGCCGACAGGCTTGGGGCATGGACCACCTCTCTAGAAAGCCTGTTCCAGTGTTTGACTACCTTGTCAGAAAAGAAATGCTTCAACCTAAATCTCTTCTGGTGCAGATTTGAATCACTGCCATGTACCCTGGGATATTCACTGGATACGAGGGAGAAAAGATCAGCATCTCATGTCTCTGCTTCCCCTCCTCGGGAGGCTGCAGAGTGGTAAGAACAACCCTCAGCCTCCTTTTCTCCAAACCAGGCAAACCCAAAGTTCTTAGCTGATTCTCACAGTCCATTGCCTTCACCAGCTTTGATTCCCTCCTCTGGATGTAGCAGCAGAGCCCGGAACTACACAATATTCCAGATGAGGCCACACCAGCGCTGACTACAGCGGGACAACCAGCTCTGTTTGCACCGTGCTTGATGCACCCCAGGCCGCCTCTTGCCCTCTTGGCTGCCAGGGCACGCTGCCAAACTACACCTGAGCGGAACCAGTACCTGAAGGGAGAGGGAAAACGCCGGGGAGGGGAAATATGGGGCGACTTCAAAGGATTAAATGACAGGACAGGGCTGGAAGCTGACGGCCGGCTCCCCCGGCCTCCCCGGGGCGCGGCCCCGCCGCCCTCCCCGCCGCGGCAGCATCGACAGCCGCCCCTCCATCACCCACCCTCCCGCGGCCGCCGCCGCCGCTCTCACCGGCCGCCGCCTCCGCTTCCGGGTCGCCTCGGGCGGAAGGGAAGTCCCGCCCCGACCGCCGCCTTCCCGGGGCCGCGTCCCTCCCTCTGCGGAAGGCGGGAAGCGGCGCCGGCGATGGGCGACATCCACGAGGTGCCGCGGCCGCGCATCGCCACGGGGCAGCTGGCGCAGCACATCGGGCAGCCCGTGTGCTTCGTGGGGCGCGTCGAGAAGGTGCGCGGGGCGCCGGGCGGGCTCCGGCAGCGGGAACGGGGCTGCCCCGGGGCTCTGTGGGGAGAGGCTGGCGCCATCCCTGGGGCAGCCCGGCGGCTCCAGGCGGCCTGGGAGCGGGGCGGGAGGCGGACGCGGCTCTGCGGGAAAGAACCGGCTGAGGCGGCCAAGGCTGTGGCGCTCCCGGCCGCCTTGGGAGCGCGCAGGCCTTTTTTCTAGACGTAAATGTTCTTTTGTAGATTCATTCTAGCGGGAAGCTCGTCGTGCTTACGGATGGACTCGGAAAGCACACGACTGTGGAGCTGAGCGAGCCTGTAAGTTAAGGAGTGCTTTGGAAATACTTGATGCCGCCTCTTGTGGATTCCGGAGGTTTTGTCTCTTCTGAAACCCCTGCGTGCCTTCCATGTGTTGAGTTATTCCACCTGTATTTCATCGCCTCTCTTTCTTGCATCTTTCAGCTAACCTGTAGTCAGTCTTCTGATCCCTGAGCTGCCTTAGTCTTGATCAATTTTCAGCTGGTGCTAAGAGACAACTCATTCTTTGTCAGACACATCCCTGTCTGGCTAGTTTGTCTTACTCTATTAGTTGTTCACAGTTTAATATATTCCACTACGTTTATTAGCTTTAATTTCAGTCTTTCTTCCCATTTTCTTATAGCTTCTATAATCAAAAAGAACATGGTGTTTTCAAGAGTTTTTTGAGTTAACATTGCTGCATCCTCTTAGAACACTTGTCATAGTGTTCCAGTAAACTCCATAGTTAGCTTGAAGCATACTTTCTTTAGGAAAAAAACCCAAGCACTGAATGCAATGGGTATAAGATATAATTAGAACTACTGAACAAAAATACTGCCTCTTTTGTTATCAACTACCACTGAAGTAATAATAATTCTGCTTTTTCTTCTAAGTATGTTTTTTCCACCAAGAAATGTTGTAATTAAAAAATTATTTTAATTAGGATGGCAAATGCTCTAGCTTGACTCAGCACATGTGTATATTTACATCTTTTTCTCTGAATGAGTTGTTAACTGCTGAGAAACCTTGCCATTTCCATGGGAAACAATTGTATGTTGTATTCTCTCAGTCTTTCAAGACAAGAGTCTATCCCTGTTGATGAAAAATGCAGTTTAATCTGGCAGAGTTTTGTCTTATAAATGTGAAAGTTGCTGACATCAAACTGCAAGAAAATGTCTCTTACCTTTTTCTTGAGTTCATGAAAACATTTCCTGCCTTGGGTTGTTAAAAATTCAGATGTTAGCATCTGATCAATGATTCTATAATATTTTCTCTAAGAGTGTAAGTGGTTGAACTCTGTAAATGCAAAGCTGTAGCGCTGGGCACTTCAGTCTCTGTTCCACTGCCTTGGGAGAAAATGGTGTGTGCAAAAAAACGAGGCCAGGTTCATCTCTCCAGTTCACCCAATGTCGGTGGGGACATTTAATAGATTTGCTAATCAAAATGCTTTCTAACTTTTTTCCCTTTCAATATATTTCACTGTTTGTGCATGTCTAGTTCCCTCTTTCAACAGAGGATCCCAAAATAATTTTGGGGAGGGAATTTTTCCAGAAGACTTACTAGAAAGTAAAAAATAAGACTTAGATATTGGAAGAACATTACCAAAATGGTACTGCCCTGTTAAAATTTGTATCTTAAAAAACAAAGAAAACATTCAAGCTGTATTATTTTGGCATAAGATATAATTTTTTGCCTTTTTTTTCCTTTGTTCCACCAAAGGCTTATTAGTGACAGTATCTTTGTATTCTGAACACTTACTGACAGATTACTTAAGAAATGATTTCCAGATATGCCTTCTGAATGTGGAACACTGGAACTGCTCTCTGGAATGTGTGACACCTCCTTAACTCTTACAGAGTTCTGTAATTGACACAGGTTTGAATGCAGTGCATTAAAACCAGAATTGTTCTCTCTCTGTGTCCTAGATTAGTCTCTGTTCAGTGATTAAATGACGCAGTTTTATATACTTATGAACCAGTGTCTTTCCTCAGATGCGTCTTCATATCTACTTTTTGTGGTATTGAATTGGCTATTACAAAACCTGTAAATAAATCTCTTAAGTGGATCAAGGTTTTTGTGGGTTTTTTGGGGGGAGGGTGACCAGGCTGTCCAGTAGTATTGTATTGTTTGATATGGAACAGAATCAGTCATGAACAAACCATCACCTGTGGAGAGTTCCTAGCTGTGCAGTAAAGACAGCAGCTATTTAGTGTTACTAATTTCATCTTTGGTGTGTTTTCTAGCTGGATGAGGAGATTTCAGGAGTTATTGAAGTGGTGGGAAGAGTAACAAATCAGGCAACCATCATGTGTGCATCATATGTCCAGTTCAGAGAAGACAAAAGTTCATTTGGTAAGTAAGAATATGCATTATGGCAAATTTATTTGAGTTCTGAACTTGTCTTCAGTAAATAAGAAGAGAAAGCCTAGTTGCCTTTTTTTACAGACAAGGTCTTTCTTCAAGCTGCCAGATAAGAAACAGGGTGTAGAGAAGAAGAGTGTAATGAGAGAAGTTCTGTACCAAATACAGTGGTTTACAGTTAAACTGTAGGAAGTGACTCAGTGTTGGAGCCATCTAGATCATTGTTGTGGCCTCACTGTTCTCCCACTCCTGACCACGTGGTTCTCACCTTGCCCTGGACCTTGTGTGGTTGTGCAGCTAGCAGGCCTAAAAGTAACCCCCCAGAAAACAAGCCAACAAGGAACCCTCCAGAAAACAAGCAAGGAGTGTTCCTGCCTTGGGAAAACAGGAGCCTGAGGGAGACTGGGATCTCTCAGCAGTACTGCTTTAAAATAAGCAGTGCTTGAATGTTGTCAGTGACTTATGGGGAATTGATCTTATGCATTATAACCATTTTCTGTTCCCTTTTTCAGATATGGAACTCTACAATGAAGCACTAAAAATTATTCATGAATTCCCTGACTACTACCCGTTTGGTACTGGGAGGAACACTTGATTTTTATTAGCATATATTTAGAGTTTCAGAGGGGACAACAGTACGGTGGTTTCTTGCCTGACAGCATGGTAACAGTTGCATTTATATTCAACAAATATATGAAAAGACACTGTTACATGTGCTAAGTGTTGCCTATGAAGAGTATTTTCTTTGAAAATGTATTTATTCAGCAAGGAAAACAAATGTGAATGTCTCACTCACTGTATATATTTAACCCTTTTGCATCTATGAGGAGCATTCTCTTGCAAGATTAGACTTGCCAGAAACTGAAATTTTGTAAGCATCCTTTTCTAGTTGGTAGAGATTCTAGGATACGTTACAGGAAACTTGTATGGAAAAATTTCGTGGGGTTTCAATATAAAGATTTTTGATTTAATTTGCTTTGATATAAATTTATTGTATGGAATGGGCATTTTGCATCTTGGAAATGGTATCTTTACCAATAAAAAGATTCACTGCATTCAACCATTTGTGTCAGCATTAAATGTTAGAGTGCTATTTTCAGTGATATGTGGCGACTCCCGTTCTATTTGACTTGACACAGTTAAATTTAACAAAGTGGAGTACAAGGTTCTTGCCTTTGCATGATGTTAAACACTTGGGAGATGTAGAATTAGACTTGGGGATTTCAAGTTGAAGTCCCATCACAGCCTTCATTCTTGCTTGGAGTCTAAGCAGCAGTACCAGGATTCAGCCAGTTTGTCATGGTGATTAATCATAGGAACTTCCCACAGTCCCCAATTTTGTTACTATCCAGGCTATTTACAACACTTAGCAAAATTTTTGCATCACTTGAGGTAATCCATTTCAAGTAAAATTGAACTTTGGAAATATTCTCTGGGAATTAATAAAGTATTTCAAAGTATTTTAAGTAAACTGTAGCCATGTTCTTTGAACTTTTGTACAAACAGGTTTCAGCTTTAGTAGTTAGATTTAGTGCCTTAATAAGACTGATAGCTTTGTGCTTATTTATAGCCATCGCTTTTTCTAGTCAAGGAATATGTTTCAAAAACTGACACTTTGAACTCACTACAAACTGGAGGGATTAACAAGTTAACAGAGGATCTGTTTTCTTCTCTCTCCCCACCTGAAGACGGATACTCTGTTACAGATGCACAGTTACTCTGACTGGGACTGAGGACTTCTGAAGTAGGAATCAGTCTCCTACAGCAAACACAAGGTCCATGTGGCACAATACCATGCCTTGTCTATCACCACTTTATTTAAGTTCTCAGTAGAATCAAATGTCATTTTTAATAACTGCATGCATGTTTTCCTAGCATTTAAAACCATATTGTTCTATTCTGCTTTAGAAAATTGGTGGTTTTTGTGTGTACATCTACTCTGTAAAATGTTATGTACAGTTACCCAGAGCACCCATGCCCAGGGGAGCAGCCTGCCACTAGATGGCTTTAGCACTTCAGAGACCAGCCTGGGGTGTGAGCTCTGGTGAGGGAAAGTTTGAACACACCAAGTGGGAAATGCTGGTTTCCCTTTGTCAGTCAAGACTCTCCTCACTGTCCTGCAGCAGTGAAAGGTGGCTGGGCAAGCTGTACACACTAAAAGTTTCTCTTACACACTTTTCATTTGCTTCTCTACAGACCATCAGTCTGTGTGAATAAATGGCCTACCTTGGCTTCATGGCTGTACCAATCACACAGCAATGCAAGAAACTGGAAAACATTCTTGGTGCTAGAGTAGTGCTCAGGTTGTATATGCATTTATCAGCATAATTTCCTACACTGCCATGTTGAAAACTGCCAGCTGCTTTAAGTACCAAGGGAAAGACACAACCATGCCAGCTAGGCCTGATGGTTAGCAGGGCCCCAGGCAGAAGACACACAATGAAAGGTGAGACACTGCCAGCCCTCACAGATAATAAAATGGGAAGTCGGGGCTTCCTGGGACACTGACCAAAGGGGAGGCACCAGGGCAACTGAATCAGAAACACCAGAGAGGGATGTCACCAAAGCCAGTAATGGAAGGCACAAAGAGGAGCTGGTGGCATCTTTGGGAGGATAAGAGGCTGCTGCATGGTGGGAACCTGGCAGAGGAGAAAGGGCATAGGAAGTGAATGCTGTAACTGGAGCAGACTTTGAGAAGTTCATGCTATTTGGAGCAGGACTACTCCCACTACATTCATTACTGACTTCTGAGACTTGGTACCTTTTTGCTGGGCTCGTGGCTGACCCTGCTTGCCTACTCTGCTGTCCTGGCTTGGGCATGGACATATGCACAGTTCATCTGGTGCTCATGAGCACCTGTGTGATGATAAAGTGCTTGTAATGATAAAGTTCTTGTGCTTAATCAAGGAAGGGCTGCAAGGCTGGGGCATCTATCAAAATTACAACAATGGAATGTAATCAGCATGAGCCACAGGATCACAACATTTTAGCATGCAAGGGCACCTTCAGTAAAGTTGAGCTGAGATTTACCAGGGAACAGTATACAAAAAAATAACTGCAGCTAATAAAATGGGTGTAGCTGTATTTTTGTTAGAAAACAAGAGATCACCCCAAAAATGATGGATTTATTAATTTAAAAACAAAACAAGAAAAAAAATCTCATTATAAAAAAACAGACCTTTTGCTTTGTAAATTTTGCAAATCGTGTGACTACTGACCTGAAAGCCTGATTACTAATTGCAACAACCAAAACCCATAGCACATTCATAATCCAAAACACTGCAAAGATATCAGTATTAAAGTGAGCATGTAATTTAACTTAGTGATAGAATTTGACACACACAGTTATAGTCCAGGTGAAAACATTATAGATTAATTTTCTTTACATGAGAAAATGAGACACTGTATGTTGGTAGCATTCACCTCAACATGGAAATTATCAGGGAAATTTACTAAATGTTATTACACAACAATAAAAAACAAACTCTTGACACTTACCAATCCTCATTTACATAAACCAAAACCTTTATTGCCTGTATTTATATAAATAGGGTATCATACAGTAAGCCCCAGTTTACATTTATAAATGGAGAACATTTTGAAGAGCTCTTCAACAGCAACATGAAGTGTGCAAAAATACTGGAATGAGAAATAAATATTCTAAAAAGAAAAAAAAAAAAAAGGAACTGCTCTCCCATGCCTAGAAATATCAAGTACCTCTTGGATTTTTAACTTAAAAAATTATCTTTGCCAATTTTAGATCAAAATAAATGTAGCAGATGTGTTACAACATTAATGCTAACTCAGAAAATATAACCCAAAGTCCTGAATGTAATCTTGTACATCCACAGTACATGTACATCTTGTACATTTCCACATTTTATCTTCTTGAAACCTCACTAGAGCACATAGAACTAGCAGTATATTACAATATATTCTCTTTGAAACACCAGTTTTCACAGTCCTGGCAAACAGTACCAGTTTATTGCTAGCATTCCATTTCGTATTTCATAGCACACAAGTGTTGAGTAACTCAAATACTGTAAATAAACACACACCAAGTAAACTGATGTTATTATCACATACCTTAAAACAGGTTTGTTTTTTTCCCTAATTTGTGTGAATGTTGCCTACAAAATCAAGGACAACAATACCAATTAGCTCCTAGCACAGTATTAGCAAAATATCATTGATGTTCTCTCAAGTTAATAAACAGTCTTAATTCCAGCTGGTAACACATCTAGCAGTACTGTGATCAATTACTCAAAACTGGGAGCAGATGAGTGTCCACTAGTAACCAGAAGCAGGATTTATACAGGTTGATTCCACACTTCCCAATAAATTTCAGAAGTACAGGGAAATGTTGATTATCTTAGTCTTCAAATATTTTTGCAGTAAAAACTGCACATAGTTTAAAACTTACATATTTACAAGTCTCCAGTCCTTGAGATATCAGATCTTCACAGTACTAAGTTAAAAATTTATCAGATACAACCTCCTATAGTTTACCTGCACTCTGCACTGAAACAGTCACATGACTTCACAGGGAACTCTTCTCTAAGATACAGTCATCGCTAGGAGAGAAAACCCCCAAATTCTTCAGCATTAAAATCTGCATCAGCTAGATATGGAGCCTAGTTAAGTAAGAACTTGAATTGTAAAGACATTGCTTTACTGTCAACAAAACCTAGGAACAGAAAGAAAAGGATTTTTCTTTAAAATAAAAATGTTTAGAAGGCAGTTAGCAGTGGCACTTTGAATAAACTTACAAGGAAACAAACAAACATCTGCATACAAGACAGTGATCAAACAATGAACAGAGGAATCCACAGCATAACTTTGCAATCTTCTTTTCAGGTGTTTATTTTGAAGGTCTGCTTTCACAG
Source organism: Calcarius lapponicus (assembly GCA_039654755.1). Taxonomy (NCBI): domain Eukaryota; kingdom Metazoa; phylum Chordata; class Aves; order Passeriformes; family Fringillidae; genus Calcarius; species Calcarius lapponicus. The sequence continues at coordinate 27,157,694 of CM077464.1, read as the reverse complement.
CATATAAACTCAGCTTTGGGACCAATCAGCATTATCCTGAAAACTTTTAAAAAAGGTCTTCTTTGTATTTTAGCAAATTCAAAGAGTCCACAATTCCAGGAATGCTTTTCTTCAGTCCTCTGAATAAGGGCCATGCACTGTACCTATAGGCTCACTTCAGGAATACCTGTTTCTACCAAGCACAGTCATATACACATCATTTTACTACTTTAATAGCAATTTATTCTTTCACAGTAAGTCACAAATTACCTTTGTCTAAAATATCTGCTTGGACTATGATGGACATCCATTAGAGAGCCACACATTTTCTAACAGTATTTATGCCTGGACAGTCTCTGCTGGAACGAGATTCCCTGTTGTATCCAGCTGCATACACTTACAAGAGCAGGCAGAAACTGGGCACTCTGTATGGTCCCTAAATAGCAACAGTCAAAAAAAGAAAAAACAGGTAAAATAATTTTGCAATTATACATTTAACTATGTGCAGAGGTATAGCATTTCAGAAAAACTCAGTATCACAGTTCAGGTTTATTATTTAAACTTTATCATGATGGATATAGGGAAGGAGAAATGTTCTACTTAGTGCAGAACACACACGTGAAATAACAAAATTTTAACATCAACTTACCTGAACCAGCTCAGCATATGTCCAGCATGTCCACCATGCCTACAGTTGTGACACCAAGTAAACCAGTTGTTGAACTGGGCTAACTTCTTGTCTTTGCTAAGATCCACTTTTTCATCTGACTTGGATCCTCCTGTCCAGAGGCAAACCCACCCCCACAAACATGGCTGTAAATCATTACACTTCATTTTCATTTCAGTCCCAGAAACACCATTAAAATTATTTTGAAATAAGGAACATTATGTGAAAAAGCATTGTGATTTTAAAATAGCAGTCAGTAAAAATATTAAGAGCTGGAAGAATGCCAAAAAATTAGACTTCTAAACTGTTGCTTATCTTATCTTATAGATATGCTAAACTTGTCTATTAAACAAGTTTTACAGACAGAATCTCCTTCAATGGTGATTTATGCCTTATTGATTGATTTATAATCCATTGAATTATGGGCCTGTTCTGCTGCACATGAAATCTTCTGCTTTAGAAAAAAAATCAACAAAATCTAAGTTATGAATTGGAAAAAGTTCAATATAGAAGTCATAACAAAGATCAGTGAAAGAATGAGAAGAGGTAAACAAACATGACAACTGTACAGCTGCTCATGGCTCTGTAATAAGACTGACTTAAAAGTATGGTCATAATCCTTTTCATTTAGACATTGTATAATGCCAAACCAAAGGCATTTACAACCAAACAATCCCAGTCATAATACCTCTAAGCTCTGACAGCATGACCCATGCTTTCTTTCATACGTAGTAACAGAAAGCACACCCCAGCTCTCTTCCTCTTCCAGCTAAAAATTAATTCATTTACATTCAATGATTTGTGTAGCATGTCTACAATTGATCTCAAGAAAACACAATCCCCATTTCCTTCAGTGGTAAAGCTCACAATAGTGATCCTCACAATACTTGGATCTACATCTGTCTAACCATGGAATTTGACTGAATCTCATGGAAACTGAGAGAATCACATAACTATGCATACTGTCTGACCATTAAGAATTGAAACAAAGGCTTCATCCCAAAATTAGATGGGCTGTAAACAAGTTCTCAATTATGGTCCCTCTCCCTTCAAAATGATGAGTATGAATATTTACAGTATAAACACAAATGGAAGAAAGACGTGCAACAGAAGATCTTTCAATAGGAACTGCTAATTTGGCCTCCAACTAATGCTGCAGCTGAATAACTAAAATCCACTGTGTCATACCTGGACAGCTGGAAACTGGTGTTCCCATATTTATCAGGCAAAGTGCACAGCGGGGAAGGGGCTTACGGCAACCAGGACAGCTCGTAACTTTGGACTTGGTGGGTGAACCGCTGACTCCATATTGGCTAAAACCTCGCCCCTGGTGAGGAATAGCTGAGCAGCTGTAAGAGATGGATTTTCCACAGAAATTGCAACTCACAAACACCTAAAGAGAACAGATGCCCATTAATTTTTTGGTTTGGTTCCACTTTTGCTATACCTGTGAGTGAATCCATTCAAGGTAATTAACATTTATTTACCAGATATTCTAGAGAGCACTCTGGGAAGCCAAGCCTCCTTGTGAAGGAGTTCTTAACATCTTGGCTTATTGATGAAGCACACAGCCCTGAGAAGCAGACCTTAATGATGCTCACTAGCTTCAAAAGCACATAAAAACATGCCCAATTGCTAAAACTTTGAAAGATATTATTTAAGATATTATATTTAATAAAAGCTGTATCTTCAGTAATGGAAGAAATTAGGTTTATTCTACTTACTATATAAAGTTTGGTCTCTCCCTCCTTATAGTCAGATGACTCACACTACAATCCCCAACATAGGGATTATCCTAATACTATTTATCTACATCCCTTGTGTCACAAGTTGTGACTTGATACCAAGGAGCACATATTTCAAATTCTTGAAGGCTATTTATCTTAAACATAAGGAAGGAGCAGTAAACTCAACTCCCTCCAACTTGGAACAACTCTGCTTAAACAGCTATGACTGATAAATGAATTCAAAACCAGCTTTCCTCAGAAACTCTCAGGCCCTAAAGCTGATAATGAACATACTTAGCAGACATGATAGAGTAAAGGTGCCATGGTAAGACCATGCTGGCTGAAACTGCCACCAGATGTTAAGAAGATAGCACTTGGGCAGGGCGATAGTTTTTAGGTCAGTGTACGTTCAGAACTGATAATGAAAGTTGCTGCTGTTCACTTCAGTTTCAGGTTCAAGGGCTTCAAAACAGCTTTGAAGTTTTTTCAATTAAAACAAAAGCAATTTGAACTAGTTCCATGGTTTCAGCATCAGTCTCACCCTGACACTGAATTCAGCTGGGTGATACATCTCTGATTTCATTTTTCAGCATGTGAGAGAAAAAAATCAAATAAGTTTCCAGCTTAGTCAGAAGAAAAGTGTTGATAGGTTACAGTTTCTGAAAGACCTGTTATTTGAAAAAAAAGTGACACCTCCTTTTTTTAGGGCAGGCTAAGCTGAAATCTTTCTTTTGCACATAAGTCTTCATGTAAACCAAGATATGACTAGCAAGTTTTTTTTTAAAGAAGTACCATGCCATGTTCCTTTCTGGACTGGTCATATTTCATATAGGATTTATATTTACCTGGGCTAAAGGCTTTGAGCTGGGATCCAGCTTACTCCTATGAATATCAAATTCTGCACGTTTATGCCAAAACCTCCAGGCATCTAAAAGATTCCTGTAGTTCTCAATCCAGTACTGAACTCTTTCATCCTTAAGTACATCTGATGGAGAACCCTAAAGTAGGCAGGAAAAAATGTCAGAGACACATTAAAGGCACACAATACATATTACTCACTTTTTCAAAAGCCTTTACAAAGTGTACTACAAGATATAAGAAATAATACAGTCCCGTTTATCCTGAAAAAGATGAATTTTCTGTGAAATTGTAATGTGAGTTTGATAAATGTTTTCTTCAGTTTCTTTCTGGTTGAAAATACTTCTGCTGCCACATCCTCCTAAGAACTCATGTCTGTGAGCTGAAGGATTTGAAAGTTCTGTCATGTTTCACAATCTGTCATGATTGCATATGCAGTTAAATACACCACTGGCAATAGCTGCTGCTGTGTAAGGGCCAAGGTAAACCCATTATCAAAAAAAAAACAAACTCAAAGCCAACAAGCAAACAAAAAAATCTCATTTTTGTTCCCTACCAAAATCCTGAAAGCAAAAACAAAAAAAAAAATCCTGAAAATGTCAGGAAAGACATCAGCAATAAGCAGATAAATGGGTATTCCCGGTTCAGCTGTGAAAAGGATTACGATTTTCTTTTCCCTCTTTCCCCTACCATCTCCTTAATCTACCTCAACCAGAGAGTGTAAAGACACACACTTACCAGTTAACACTGAGTTTTTCAGACGACTCCACAAAAATAACCAAACAACCAATTGTCCCAATTTAATACAGAAAATACTTTTTAGTTCACAAGATAACGAAACTACATTTCGTTTTCCTCAATAACTATTTTGAAGTGAAACACTAACCTGTAGCATGCAATAGCTTGCTGTCTGGACATCTCCAGTTCTGTCAACATAACTTTCCATCAAGTCAACTCCATCTTTTGTCAGCCCTGTTAGCAGTATTCCCTCCAAATTCCCAGCCTCTTTCATTTCATTTGTCAGCTTTTCAATAAACCTGTTGAGCTATAAAAATATATATAGGAAGAAATATATAATACATGTAAAAATAGCATCTGCAGCTAACAGAATGCATTGCTTGCTGGACGTTATGCAGAAGAAGTTAAATTACTATATTGTAGGAAACTGCATGAAATTAAGTGTTTATAAACAAACTTTAAACTTCCAGATAGAAAATGCAAGGAGAGAGGTTATGTATTCTTAGAATACTTTGGTGAATTTCAAAAAGAACATTTCTGCTGCAAAACCAACCATAATTTGAGAGAATATTAACACCTGGAAAGAAATACTGAAGAAATAGAAATACTCTCCAGTAAAACAGGTGTACAGTTAATGCAACTGCATTTGAACTACCATGTAATGAATACTCACAAAAACCTCCAAAACCACAAAACCAAGGAAGCCTCCAAATCAACCAACCAAAAACTGAATCAAAAATTAAGCTGGAAGTACAAACTAAAAACCAGATGATACCATACCTTATATACTACTGTGATAAGAAAAAACAAATCACTCATGACTCATTATTTCCACTGTTCACCCCTGTAACCCAGAGTTTTTTCTACCACTGAATAAAGCCCAGTTTAAAAGTTTGTTTAAATGTGCAACCGCAAACTTACCTGAGCATCATTGAGGAACTTGCAAGCAAATGCCACTCTGTCTCGTACAGCTACGTTATTTTCATACTTCAGAGAAAAGAATGGGAATTAGTAACATCAGATACATGTTTCTATTTTTCCAACACATGGTAAAAACCAGAACACTTGCACTATTGTCTAACTAATACAATGAAATTGATTGTGTACAAAGAAAACGTGACATCTGGAGAAGGCTAACTCTAAATATCAGCTTACTTGTTTGTACTCAGATACAGATATCAGAGGAAGACCACGGGTATGGGAACAATCTACCCAGAAAGTCTGGTACAACACATCCTACATGGTTTATGAAACTCTACAAAAACAAACTTTGCAAGTCATGTAGAGGACTCAGTGCTTCCAGCATGTATAGCCAGGTGTCCCACCAAGGCAGAAGAAAAACAAACCAAGTTCCCCTTACTGTATTTACATAATAACTAGCCTAACCACTCATTCCTTCCTTAAATTGCAAACAAAAGTTAACAAAGCAAACAAAACACCCTAAGCAAACAAAAACTAAACATCCAGCATTAATTTCCCAGAAGTATATTAACACTTGAGGTCCAGCAGTGTATCAGTATTTCTGCTTTTTATTCATTTTACTAGATGTGACACTGCAGAAAAAAAATACTTCTCTATATCAATTCTCACACTTAGCTATGCCCGTATTCTTCCTTGATGTTCTCAGATTAGAAATTATGACTGACATTGCCAAAACAAGATGTGCTTGACAAAATCTTTCATGCAGACTTCAACAGGTCTCACTGAAGGAAAAATTAAAATTAAACCCAAACAAACAGCACCTTATCACATGTGAATTGCCAGTTCATCAATTTTAAAAATCTATAAAAGTACTACCCAACATCCAGAGAACAACAATACTCTCTCCCAAAGACAGACAGAAAGAAAGAAAAAAAAAATTCAGGTTTCTCTCCTCTGGGATTCTAGCCATTTTTATTTTTCATTACCCTAAGAGCATCAAATTAATACAAGTTCACTTTCAACAGCTTTGGGCCAATTACTCTGCTGCACTACAGGAGTCCTCTCCTAGGCTAAATAATTCCTACTGAATCAGGTATTTCTGCAGTTCTTTAATCAGGAATCAAGTACATTAACTCCTCCAAAGGTTCAAAATGTCTCATGTTTAGTTTGCCCTTTAAATGACATTTCTGTATCACTTTCAGAAGCCCTGGAACTGCTCTATTTACTCTTTCAACAAAGTGAAATTATTTTAAGAAGTAAGCAACACTTCATTGCAAATGTAGCTTGATGAAAGTTCTGCAAACTCCCCTGTATTTAGTCTGCTGTTTGCAATTCCATTATTAATCTCTCTTCTGTTGCTTCCCACTGCTTACATTACTTTGATAATGTATTTCTAGAAGTTTAATAACCCCATGCTAAAAATAAAACTCCTCTAAAAATGTGTTAACTCTAATCTATATTTTGGCCATTCATTCATGACTTCTTCATTAACATAACATTCACTAATACGAGATGTCTCTTCTACAGAAAGATATGCTATATGCCAGCACTAGGATAAAAGAATAGGTTTAAATTTGATTAATTCTTGGAGTATATAGGACTCCCCCTACATAAGTCCATGTAACTATAGGCTCCTATTAACTAAAAACACTTTAACCTAACACAGAAATTTACTCACCAAAACACCATCATATGAACCAGACTCACTCGTCAGGAAAGCAAACATAGCACACAAGTAGGGATTGTTCAGTTGCAGTCTCAGAGTACTGCACATTCTCTCCAAAGTGAGTTCTTCTCATCTGTGTAGCCTGACAGAGCCATTGCTACAACATTAAGGTTCAGATCACCTGATTTATGAAAAGTGAAAGAATATTTTTCAAGTTAAAAACTTAAAAAGCTCCAGTTAAAACTGTAAATGAAAGCATCCATTTGAAACACAATGTTTTGTCAGGATGAAACATAAAATGCACTAGAATTAACACTACCTAATGTGCATACACTACCATGTATAGTAGCTTCTACTTTAAATGCCTTTGTTTAGTTAAGTTAGCATCTACATGCATGACAGCCTCTTTAAAGAACATCACACTACTTGTGGTACTACACAAAAGATTGTCATTTTCCTAACTCATATTCATAAGAAGTGAAAAGGCAGGATTGTATATCCAGCCATTGTTTAACAGACACAGCTGAAGGATGACAATTTTATACAAAAGTTTCAAGCTAAGAAGTTTCCTAAAAACACGAAAACTATTAAATCTAAATATTCATTCATTCTGTTAGAAAGTTCAATTTTATTCTTGAATTTGAAAATAGCACATCTCCACTCTGACCTCTCCCTGTGGAAAGCACAGACAGACACTCTTTCCCCCAGCACTTCTGTTAAAGCAAAAAGAATCCCACTAGTTCAGAACATAAGTCTTTCTGAGGCTTTTATCAGGAAAGAAATTCTGAAACATATGATCTATTTTAAACAGACAGTATAGCATATGGTAGTCTGATGAGTGAAATAGCAGGATTTGTCAAGCTCCAATACCAGTGTTTCAAGTAACAATTTTACAACATAAAAGGCATCTCTTCCATACTATCTTGGAAAAAATCTACTAATGTGATATAGTACCAAAATAAAAAACTAAACACAATACACACCTTTTCCTGAGGAAGCCCCTTTATTCAGAATTTGTATTGCTCGCCGTATGTCCAAATTGAAAAGTGCTACAGCAGCAGCTCGCTCCCAGTCTCCCTCCTGTTCCAATGAATTTAGGAAAGGCTCCACATCTAAGTCTGTTCCCTTCTTTATCCACCCACAGAGCTGCAAAGCCAAAGATCTCTCCTCACTCAGATACTGAATAATATCTGCCTGTCTATCAGGTCCACTCCTGCTGTGCCTGAGGTTCTCTGTTGTTCCTAGAAATGGGAAATAAGTTAAATTATGCTCAAATGACAGTTTCAATTGCAATCACAACACAAGGCTTTGATTTCAATCATAAACCAAGGTACAAAAGCTGAGTATTGCATTTTAGTACTTTAACACTGCTTACAACTCCAAGCAAGGAGCAGCATGCACAAAATTATGCACCTAAGCTTGACATGTATTTCTCAGTCTTTTTTCTTTCTTTTACCACCTCCTTGACAGGAGCTCTCAGTATGTTCAAATTGAAAATACATAATACACTGTCAAGCACCTGCTCTACCAGCTCTCAGCCAGCATCAATGTGTCAGAAGCTTTCCCACCACTGAAGACTCATTTTCTGCTCCAAGAAGCATAGTTATTAATAAGACATATATTGGAGAGAAAGAAATATTCAAATAATAAATTATACTAAGAAAGATTTCGGCGACCATGAGAGCAGAATGTGATGACCCAGGGCTGATCACCACTTCAGAACAGGTCAGCTTATTTAAACATAGTCATACAAATGTACTTAATACAACAGCAGTGACAACAGTAAAGTCACCTTTCTAGAGCCACACACTGATGTGGAGCTTTGAAAAATATAATATTCTGCAGGGAATATAATATTCTGCAGAAAAGTATAATATGCAGGGAGCAAGAATTCTTAGTACCATAGTCAAAAGTCAAATGTTTGAAACAGTTCAAAGATCTACTTCTGAGGATACTATGCTTCTACAATTACTGACTTTCCAAGAACACTCAAAACTCTGGAAATTACTAACTTACATTATTACAACACAAACAGAAATGCTTTGGGTTTATATTTTTGAATAGTCTCTTTGAACAATTGCCAAAGACAAACTCATAAGTGCATCATTCTGCAAACATACTACAACAATACTTAGTAAAGTTAGAACATTCTTACCCAAAGATGACTTCACAATTGATTTAATGCCAGTGTAAACTAAGGGACCTTTGTTTCCTGTAAGTTTTTGATCCATATCTTCAGTATACTGCTTCATAAGTATTTTCATGTATAGGAAGCTTAATTGTTCACAAAAAATATTTTTAAAATTTTAAGTCACATCCTGTTAACATAGAGAAAGTATTTACAGGATGTTGCATTGTATTTAATGATTTTAATGCATTTTATATAAGCCATTTACATATTAAGGTATATTACTTCCTTAGGACAAAAACTACAATAAAATAAAGGATATAATGCAGAGTATACCAAAGGGACTTCAGCTGAGGATCTTCATTTCCAGCTAGGAGGTGATTTCTCCAAACTTGTTCAGTATCAAGACCATACCTTGAGAGAGCTCTGAGGCGCATTTTGGTTGCTATGTCTTTTTCCAAGGAGCTAGCCTTTCCTTCTTCTGTACACTCATACAGATGTCGTCCACAAGCCCACATTAAGGATGTCACTGGGCTCCATGCAAGAGAAATTCTTTCAAAAACGGTGAAGTCGGACATAGTCCTGTTGGGAGTCACTACTACCATTCGGTTCTGACTTGTGGGATGCCAGGCAAATGAAGCAATGTAATTTTCACATGGCTGGACACTTCTCTCAATTATTGTTGGCTCAGTTTCATCTCCAATAGGGGTGGGAGTATGCTGCATGTCATACAGTCTAATGATGTTACTATCCCTTGTTAAAGTAGCTAACAGTCCAGTCCTTGTTGGACACCATGCAACTTTTGTTAAGGGTTTTGGTTGCTCTGTCAGGGTCAAAACAGGCTTTTCAAACTTTCTTAAATCCCATATGGCAACCTGACCTTCATAGAAGGAAGCAACACGATCATGGAAATAGGGATCAACAGTCACTCCTTGGACAGCCTTGGTGTTTACAAATATTTTTTGGCTTGTGTTCCTAAGATCAAAGATAGCCAGATTTCGATGCATTCCAGCTAACAGCAGTTTCTGATCCCGCGGAAGCCAACAGAGAGAGAGACAAGCATCATTCTGCCCTAATTCATACAGTGGTTTTGTAACTACCAGGCCTGCCTCCGCATCTCCTGCTGAAAGCCTCACTTTCTCTGTAGCAACTGCAGTCTCTGGGGCATATTTGCTGCTGATGTCCCAGATCAGTACGGAAAAGTCAGCCCGATGTTTATCCAGCCCAGCAGCAAGCCAGTTGCTGTCCAGGGGGTTCCAGGCCAGGGTATTGCACTGCCGAGCGTGCTTGGGAACAAACTCCTTGCCTATCAAATCTTTGGATTTTGAGTTGTGATCTTGCCCGAGGCTGGTAAGCACCACTCGGCCATTGGCCTGTCCAACGGCGAGGAGACACTCCGGGTCGTACTTGGGATACCAAGCCACACATTTCATGTAGGGCGTGTCCGAGTTTATTGACAGCAGCGTGGCCGTCGTTTCCTCCGACAGCCGCAAGGACCCTGCCTTGAGCTCCGAGCTTACGGCAGAGTCAATGTGATAAAGGCTCAGCTCTGAATCGCACACAACAAATCTGTCAACGTGGTGTGGGGCCCACAGGATATCAGGTTTGGAGCCGCTCATGGCTAGGGTAAGCTGACACACAATTCAAAGTCTGCTAAGAAGATTCAGGTGATATCCATGCATACGGAAACTGTTGAGAAAATAATTTGTAGGAACGTTATCAAAACCCAAGTCCTTTATTTGAAATCACCATTAAACAAACAAAACCGAATTATTTTTAGCCCAAGAGTTTATCTCATAACACATTTCAGGCCAAATCATTAAGCAATCTCCTCACAACGCTTGTTTTTGCTGGTACGTATGTACCAAGGCAGAACCAACACGGCCACCTACAAACTGATGACAACGGGATTTGCTGCGTTTACAAACTCCACACCAGTATTAAGCAAGAAGACATTACCCGAGACGCGCCGTGGCAGGATACGTGGGTGTGCCGCTGGGAGAGAGAGTCACGCCCTCAAACATCTAGAAGAGAATGTCCCTGCCTAATTAAAAAGCACTACGTGACGAAAATTAGAGTCTGGCAATTTTGTCCAAAGCCTGCTCCATAGGCTAGAAAAGCTTCCTGTCTTGGAAGATTTCAACAGAAATTCAAATTGTCATCTTATTGTACAGCTGCCAATCCCACCATCTGCCCCAATGCTACCCTGTCTCCGCTCGAATCCGGTCCAGCAACATTCAAAAAGGCACATTACTGCCGAAACCCCCTTTACACTCGCGGCAGCTACTAGCACCACACGTGCCTACCTGCAAACAGACCCCACAGATCCTACACACCTCCGCTATTACTGTGGAAAAGACAGGCAAGATGGGGAAGTATTAAAAACCAGCATTATTTATTACGCTTGGGCCGCCCCTGTGCGCCTGCAGGTCACCCCCACCGCCGCCCGCCGCCCGTTCCCGGCAGAAGACGAGGAGCGCGGAGGCGGCCGCAAGAGCGGACCGGAGCCCGGAGACCGCCACCCTGCCACCCACCGTTCTTCCGTCCGTCCGTCCGTTCCCGGGCGCGGCAGCGCTCACCCAGCCCGCCGCAGGCTCCAGCCCGGCCGCCGCCAGCGGCCCCGCCGCCCGCGCAGGGGAACGGGAAGCGCACCACGGCTTCCGGCGGCCGCGGCGCTTCCGGCGCGACGGGGAAGCGGAAGCACCGCCCGCGCGCGCGCTTCCGGCCGCGGTCCGCGCCCTCCCTCAGCTCGTCTGGGCTCGGCTGGGCTCGGGGCTGGGGGCTCGGCTGGGCTCGGCTGGGCTCGGGGCTGGGGGCTCGGCAGGGCTCGGGGCTCGGCGCTCGGCTGGGTTCGGCTGGGTTCGGCTGGGCTCGGGGCTCGGCTGGGCTCGGCTGGGCTCGGGGCTGGGGGCTCGGCTGGGCTCGGGGCTCGGCGCTCGGCTGGGCTCGGGGCTCGGCGCTCGGCTGGGTTCGGCGGGGCTCGGGGCTCGGGGCTTGGCTGGGCTCGGGGAGGGCCCCGGGCTGGAGAGAGCCGGGAGCCCTCGGGACGCAATTCCTGCCAATGGGTTCCAGGGTGGCCCTGCTGGAGCAGGGGAATTGGACCAGAGTTCCCACTGCGGCCCCTTCCAGCCCGAAGCATTCTGTGCCCATCTAATTCTGATCCCTTTTAGGACTACCTAAAAACAGAGGCCAGACAAAATTAAGAGAATAAAAAGCGGTTATGTTTATTAAAGGGCCTCCAGGTACTTTAAATTTCTGCTGCACGCAGAAATGGACCACGGGTCGCAGGTTTTCATACTTCCATAAGTTTGATCCCTTTGCATATTGGGGATTAATCTTCCAATTACAGCTTCAGGTAATGAAATGATTACCCACGTCTGCTCCCCACCCCCCTAACTTTTGTTTACGTTTCTTATTGCTCACACTCTCTATGGAGTTTAGAGTTAAACGCTAAAGAGTCGCAGAATTACAAATATATGAAGTATATAAAAGCTGAAGTTTTAAGGTATCAATTCCACGCTGCTCAGAGCCCTGTCCAGCCTGGCCTTGAACGCTTCCAAGGATGGGACATTCCAGCTTCTCTGGGCAGCCTGTGCCACTGCCTCACCACCCTCACAGCAAAGAGTTTCTCCCTCATATCCAGTGTCTCTCTGTCCCCTCTTTCTGGGGACCTACAAACAGCCAAAGCACAGGGGTAGGGCACTCCGTACCATCTCTGGGCAACTTTTCCCATTATTTGATGATACAATGATAAAGTTTTCTTACATACAAATTACCTGGGGAAAAAAACCAAACATATTTCCTCACTTTTATGTGCTTAGGATTTTACAACATGTTTTTCTGCAAGCTGTGGAGATGTGAACTGTTTCCCTTTTCCTAAAATTATAAAGTGAGTACTAGTTGGACAATTTCAGAGTCTCTCAGAGTAACTTCCTTCATATAGAAACAGTGGTATTTGGCCTGGAAATATTTAAACATCACATTTTTAAAGTTTTCTTCAGCACCGTTAGAGTCAGGAATTAGCTCCTTACTTTAGCTGCTTTTCTTACTTCCTTTTTTATAAAAGAAAGGAAATGAATATACTTTGGCTTCCTTATTAAATATTTTCCTACTTTATTTTTTGAACTACAGCATATAATTTTTAATGGCATTTCCAATGTTTTTATAACTTAGCAAAACATTTTTAAGAAAATGTATGGTAAGTCATTGTTCCATCCATCTTTTCAAGAATCTACGTGTATTCAGTGCCTGTAGTTTAAAAATGTGTATGGAGTGGCTTTGGACATCATTTGTGTTAATGTCTGTTGTCTTTTTTTCTTGTCTCTAAGCATAGTGGAGAATTTGTATAACGAACTACATTTTATTTTGTTAATTTTTCACAAGGTTCATTAATTTAAGCCACAAATGTAATTTAGTGCTGCAACAACTAGTTTTAAATTTCGCTCTAATATTCCTTCCATTTAAAAAGCGCTTTTCTTCATAAAACAAGCTGGTTTTTTCCTTAATAACAGAAATCTTTAAGAGCCCAGCAGTTTTGATAAATAAAATAGACCAAACCGTGTGGGAAAATACAAAAGTAGTTCAGATTAAGTAGTCTATCATATGTCAAAGGCAAAATTGGCAGACTGGATTTTCATATTTATCTCTTTCATTTTCATAATTTCATTTCCTCTGCAGCTGTTGAAGTGGAACATAGTGACTTTTTCACTTCTGTTTCTAAGAATCACCAAGATTTCCAAGAATCACTGGTGGTTCTTTTTCTAACAAAGATGAAATTCAGATTATGTATTCATAACATTTTTCCATGGCAAAGTATGGGACTTCAGTTTATAAATGTAGGTAATACTTGCAATAATCATATTATATAACTTTGATTCAGGTCCTAGGGAATCAGCAGCTTGACTATCTGACATCTTGCTCATTTCTTAAGTCCTAATGATGGTCCTAATAAACTGCTAACAAATGCACAAGCTGCAGAAGAGCTGTTCCTGTGTCTCTGGCACAAGAGAGATTCAGAGAGGTAAAAAATGAAAGATGGTATTTTGAAGCAGTAGCTGCCGTTACTACAATGACAGGTACAAAGTAAGTTAATAGAAACATAAGAGCCATTTGATGTTTCAGGATGCAAAGGAATGTTACCACCCGAGGGACCACTGTGTCACAGTTACTAGAGCTGTTACATGAACTGTTGGGACATAGATGTTTTATATTTGATCATTCTACCACGTGCAGAAGTTATGTTTCCTGTGTTGATCTCAAAATAAATACTGCAGCAGTATTTCATTAGTGAGGTTGTGAATTCCTCTAAGGTTTCTGAACCTTTTAAACTCTTGGATCTTTGGTTCTGCTTTCCATGCCCTGATTTACCCTTTCAGTTTGCATCTAGCTGTCTCCACATTTGCATCTTTGTCCAATAGCAGCATCTTATTTGTAAATAATGCAGAATATTTGTTTAGTTTGGAGGTTGTACCTAGGTGATTATTAATCTCTTCATCACCATTGCATAAAGTGATTTTTATATTAAATTTTTTTTTCCTTGTAATTGATCTAGTTAAATAAATGCACACATTTTAACCCCCAAATCATTAGGGATCTAATTCAGCTTGACTTTCATCAAGTCTCATTTTAATCCTACATTTTTTGGCCTCTCAAACGTTGCCTGCACTTATGATCAGTCCCTGTTATATTCCTTGTAAGATCTGCTTATTTCTAACGTGAATTTATATGTAACAATTGCTTTCATGCTGTCGTATCTCATTATTTTCAGCAGTTTCTCTTCATGGATGATGTATACTTTTTTTTCTTTGCTCGGACTGCAGAGTATTCCAAGTTTGCTCTATGTACAAATCTCTGAGTGCTTTAAGAATTTTTAATCCTGTGGAGACTAAGTACAGTGAAACTCCATTTTGAACTTATCTTCTTCTTCAAAGATACATTAAAATTCATAAGAGGTCAGCGTATACCAAAGTTAGTTAATATTTTTTTAGATATTAAGTGGAAGCCATTTTTTCCTACAGCTTTGTTATGCTTTTTCATATTTGATTCCTGGAAGGCTGGCTTTTTGTTTAGTTTATGTTAATCTTTGAGATTTGTTATGTTTGTGTCATGTCTGGCCAAAACAGCTAAATCATTTCAGGAATACAGAAACACCTCAGTACTGCTGGAGTTTTGTATATTGCAATGCAATAGTAACACTGGGTTTAAAGACATGTCAATTATTAATTTAGTTATCTTAGTCTACTGCTGCTCTTCCCTTTACAGAAAAAGTATATATTCCTTTACTGCTATTTTTAACATTACTACTGGTTTGGGTTATGATTACTTAACCTTGCAGAAGCTTGATGGAGCCTAGCAGACTGTTTCACATATAGTGTTGTACTTCTCCATGCCATGAGGCGTATTGCTTTATCTGATTTTTGGTAAGAGAAAAAAGTATTCATTACATAGGGAGTTTGAAGCTGGAGTTCAAATCTCTCAGTCTATGTAAAATGTATTTCTCTTTATAAAGATTCCATATTTCACAGTTTTAGTGGCATGATTGCCGAAGTCATAGGCATGAGTTGCAAGACTGTTTCCTCCAGGCTTTAGTATTCTACTGAAAATTCTTTTGTTTGCACAGAACATACTTTTTTCTTTGTATGTGTTGGGATAATCACTTAATTTTATACAATTTCATGTTAAAAACATAATGCAAGTTATTGTATTCAAATGCCATCTATTTTTGGGGTGAAAAAGGTTCAGAGGATCCAGTAAGTCCAGTTCGCCCACCAGGTCTTTTACCTTGGTCATTCATTAATTGAGACATTCAAAACAAAAAACCTTTTAAGTAAGGAAGGTGACTCTTCTTTTGATGGCAGAATGGCCTTTGTCAACTGCACAGGCTTGGATAAGTGTGCAAAAATCTTGGCTTCACTTACTCCATTGATGTTACTGGTGGCCGCTGTACTTGTTATTCATGGAATGCATAGAAATGTGAGGAAGGGGAAATGAAATAAATACCGCAAGAATGTCACAGGTACATTTGTTTTCTTTTGAAGATAACTACTGCATTTTATTAATTGAAAAACTGATCTGAGGAAGTGATTTTAGAAGGATAGAGTGGGGGATATATGTGACAGAGGACACGGCTTTTTATATATCAGAGCTCGTTGTCTTCTAGGAAAACTCATGAAATAAAAGGTAATTCTTCAGTTTTGATCACTGTAGGCTGCTAGAGAGAAAGAGCTCAGCTTGAGCTCTATCATATGTTATGATGAGCAGAAACATAGAGGATTTACAAAGGGTTGTTTAAAGAATTTGAAAATGAAATATTCTGTTTTTTAACAATATTCCATGTTGCTGAGCCTGACCAAAGCCCTTATTCAAACCAACAATTTTTTGTAGCCACAAAATGGCTACACAATGGATGATGTGATGGCAACACATTTGGCCATCTTTGCTTTAAGCTGCTAGTGAAGTAAAACATTTACACAGATAATTCTAAATTGGAACTTTGGATGGTTTTTGGTGTTGTGGTTTTTGTGGTTTTTGGTTTTGTTTCTTTTTTTTTGTTTTGTTTTGTTTTGTTTTTTTCTTTTGTGGCCACTGGGGGGTATGTGTTTGTATTTTCTTTAAGGAAAACAAAGAGAGGCTGGTCCAAATGGAAACTGTGGAATGTCAGAAATGGGACTGCCAGGAAGTAAAGTGAATCTGTTGTAAACAGTTACCATTTTGATCCATGCTCTGTTTTCTTACAAATATAAGTAATAATTTACCTTATTACTAATGCAAAGCACTTCTCAGGCCAGTGCTATGTAAGTGACACAACAGGACTGTAATTTCACTTCTCTGGCAACCTAAAACTGTACTTACTTCAGCAGTTGATACTGCTTTGCCAATACTTTCACTTTTAGCTTTCATTGTCTTTGCAGTACTCAGGAGATCCATGTGATGTACTGGTGCTCTTAATGCGGGTATCTAAAAGAGAAGAATGTGTGAAATGGGTATTTAGAATCTCAGGATCAGGTAGGAGCTAATGAGTAAAACCAGTTCTTCAGGACCTATCCTCCCTCCTCAAAGTGCTGTTTCTCAGTCTTTTAGTATCTTGGTCTTTAGCTTCCACCTTCTATTACAAGGGCACAAATGTTTTGGCCAGACAGTAGCCTCCTTTACTAGGTGTGTATAAATGATTAAATGCTGAATGAAGCACCCAGTATGAAGTATTATCATTACTATCATTATGCATTATCATGTAGATACACCAGAGGGCAGGATTTAAATAGCATACATGTCTTCATAGCTTAAATATTCAGCAACTAAGTGATCCTTTTGACACACGTATTGCAACCTGATTTTAAGAAGGCAAGTAATCACAGCTTTGCTTGCACAGTGTAAGAATAACAACAGCACTGAGTCAATATATAGCTAGTACTAGGAACAGTGATTTTAAAAAACTGTTTAAAATATTTATTTCAAGTTGAACCTACTAGTGATGTCTCCTAGCCAGAGAACAAAATTTCTACTATTCTTTATAGTAATTATTGTCATTCTTATTGAGTGAAGAGCACACCAGGGCAAAAAATATAAATTTAAGGCAGTGAGTTTTGATTGATACCATCAAACCAACTGACCCATAGTATAACTCCTCTGACATTTTGCATTCGTGTACTCTAGAATACTCACCTTCTTTCATACTTGTATAGATTGTATCACATTGGCATTCCATTGTGGCTTTTCAAGCAACACAATCATAATTTACGTTGTCTGTCTTCATACAGAAACTCTCTCTTATCTTTGTCAACTCTCTCTTTTTATTTCTCCTTTACCATCTTTTGAGTTTCAGTAATGAGAATAGCAGGAAGTATTCAAGGAATGTAGGTATGTACCAGGAACAAAAGCTATACATTGTTTTATCCAGTAGAAGAGATGATGTAGCATGTGTGCAGGTACTGAAGGCTTTTTAACTTGAAATTCACTAGCAACACAAAATGAGTTGTACAGATAAAATTTTGTATTGCAGTCTAGAGTTTAGTATGGTCATGTAATGAGTGCATTTAGACAGATTCAGTAGTGCTGGCAGCTGAATATGCTGAGCATCTGGTTCAGAGCATGTGGTTCAGGGCAGCCATTGGAACACTGCTGTACTGACAAGCTTTGCAGGAAGTATTAATGTTAAAACAGTGCTGTAAATCTGGAGGCATTACTTCCATCAAATTTGAATTCTAAGTAAATACAAAGCTATGAAAATATATACTACAAACTACTAGTGAAAAAAAAAATTAAAAAGCTCTGAACTGTAAATCAACAACCCTGTTGTGGTACTGTCGAGATTCTTACTGTACTTCCAAAACACAGTAAGAAGCGAAGAAGAGCTTAGGCTGATCCCAGAGACCAGTTACAGACTAACATGTAACAGATTTACAGATGTTCTAGACAGAGAAATGCAACCAAATTTGACCCCATTACTGTCCAAATATAGCATGTGCTTCTACCAGGGTACATGTATATTTGACTAGTCAAATTCTTGTGTCTAAAAATCATAAGTGTTAACATTTTCTGATCTCTGCCAGATGAGAATCATGTTTGCAAGTCCTCCAAAAAAGTGAGAAATCTTTGAACACATCTGGAAGTCTGTTCATTCAATTCTGTTTTAACACATAGTGCAGATAAAACTTGCTGGAAAAAGCTTTTTTTTTTCCATAGCTGTTAATGTGATAGGCTGTTTGCAGTCTTGATCTGAGCATGCATTAAGGGTAAGAATAAGTATGTAAACAGTATGAGTGATCTCTAATGAAATGTTTGATCATCACCAGTGTCTCTACTATAACAGATGCTGGGTGCTAACAATAATTATCACTTGTTGCACTAACAGATATTTAGTGTAAAATATTGTCTTCCATTGAAATTCTTTGTTTTCCCTGTGTAATGAAGGCAACATTTACTTAATGAAGACAATAAGCCTCAATAAAGATGACACATATTTGACAGTAGATGATGTAGAGGTTTCTAGGAAGGAAGCCCTTTAGGATAAGGCTGCAGCTGCTGGGCCAGCAAATCCTTCCTCACTTGAACTGGGTGAAGAGGGTGAGCAGTGGTGGCAGGCAGGATTTTTTTCTGTTAGCAGCATGTTCCTTCAGTACATTCCATGTTAACAGAGCATCAACAGACTGACAAATCTCTGTAGGAATGATACTGTGTACAGTCATAGGGCAAAGGTACAGCTCTCACATGCAACCTGTCACGGCTTAATCCCAGCCAGCAGCTAAGCACTGCACAGCCTCTTGCTTACTCTCCACCCTCATCAGGATGGGTGTTGTATTGCACTAAATAGTTATTTAGCTGTCTGCACTGGGTGTTGATAAAATACTCTCCCTTGCAGGACCTCTTGGTCTCTGCCCTGGTGGTCTGTGTGTCCCATGGGTGGTCCCTCCCCTTGCTCCCCCCGCAATGTTATCCCGTTGGCTGCGGTCCTCCTTCCACGCCCTCTTTCCCCTGGCTATAAAATCCCCTGCAGGACGAGGCCCGGCCTCTTTCGTTACCTGGGGCTCTTTCGCTGCCTGGGAGTCGCTCAACCACATGTGTATTACCCCAAGAACAAACCGGATATTTGTTCCCCCGTGGTGAAAGAGCGCTTCTCGTCTTTTGCTTCGTCTATGCAGAATCCGTTCGGGCTAGAGTCCAGACCTGCTGGAATTGGATTCTTATAAAGCTCAGAAACAAATGGATTGCTGCAGATGGGAGGAACACAATTGAAAGGGTAAAAATAAGAAAACACATGGACTGAGAGAAGAACAGTTTATTAATTTTTTTCCAACTAATTAACCTATTTTTTTTAACCAATAACAATAATGATATTGTAATGAAAAGGAAAATAGCAAAGAGAAAGAAAACCACAAAATTGGTGCAAATAAAAACAAACAATTGCTCACCACCAGCTGGCACATGCCCAGCCAGTCACTGAGCCTTGGCCCCCCCAAACAAGCTTCCTCCAGCTTTATATCCTGATTGTGATAGCATATGGTCTGGAATATCCCTTGGGTCAGCTGGGGTCAGATGTCCCGGCTGTGTCCACTGCCAATCCCTTGTGCATCCACAGTCCACTCCCTGCTGGGGTGAGATGAGGAGAAAAGGCCTTGACCCTGAATAAACACTACTCAGCAACAGCTGAAATATTCCTGAATTTTCAGCACTGTTTACAGCATGAATCCAAAAGACCCCCATACCAGCTACTGTGGAGAGAATCAACTCTACCCCAGCCAAAATCAGCAACAGAAACAGATTAGAGTTATCACCACCTTTGCTAAGAGCTAAGATCTCTTTGAGTTCCTTCGTATTTGTCTCACCCTTTAATTTAGTTAAAGTTACATATGGTATCATACTCACAGCTCACAGCACACACAAATAGACAATGGTGCTGGCAATGGTGTATTTCTAGCTGAAAGTCTCTATAAAGGGATATAGCCTTGCAAAAGCAGAAAGGGAGTGCTCAAGGAAGTGTTTAGTCTATCAATAGAGACAGCATGCACTCAGGCTACATCAAAGATGTTTCTATTGACCTTAATAAAGACAGATGCTTTCTTTATGTTCATTGCTCAGTTGTGCCTTATTCTTTTCCTCCCTATTCTTTCACTCACATTTTTTAAAATCAGCAGGAAATGTCCTCTGCTTATGTAAAAGCTTAATGTACTTTGCTAACTTACAAGCTCCTAATCAATGTATCTCAGCCAACCCTGAACTAGTGTGAAATTTACTGCTGCAGCTGGATTCTGCTAAGTGTATAGGGCTTGGTGGGATTCATTCCATGGTGCTCAAAGGGATTATGTCCTTGTGAGACCTCACCCAATGATTTCTCAATGGTCTTGGGAATCTGGGGAGGTTTCAGTTGTCTGGAAGCTGGCAAATGTTGGCCAAATTTTCAAGAAAATCTAGACAATGACTCTGGTAACTACAGGTCTGTCAGTCTCACATCAGGGCCTGGTAAAATTATGGATAAGATTATTCTGGGAAGTAGTGAAAAACTCCTGAAGGACAACATAGTCATCATTGGTCACAGCCAGCATGCCTTCATGAGGGAAATATCCTGCTTGTCTTAGTTAATTTCCTTTTATGACAAAGTAACCCACCTAGCTGATCAAAGGAAGCCAGTTGATACAATATTTTTGGATTTCAGTAAAGTTTTTTTATGTTGTCTCTCACAGGATGCTTTTGGACAAAATATCAATCACGTAACTGGATAAACACATCATGTGGTGGGTGAGCAACTGACTCAGGGGTCAGGCACAGGGTTGTAGTGAATGGGGTGACATCAAACTGGGGTTCTACAGGCTCTATCTTTGGCCCTGTGCTTTTCAACATTTTCATAAATGATTGGGACACAGGTCTGTAAGGTATACTAAGTAAATTTGCTGATGTTACTAAATTGGGAGGAGCTGTTGACTCCATCTGAGAGGCCCTGCAGAGAGACCTTGACAAATTAGAGGTCTCAGCAATCACCATTTGTATAAAGTTTAACATGAAGTCCCAGGTTCAGCACCTGAGACAGATAACTTTGCATGTAAGGACAGACTGGGGAGCAAGAGGCTGGAAAGGGCTCTAGAGGTCCGGGCTGATGGCAAGGTGAGCATGAGTTGACAGTGTGTTCTGGCAGCCAGGAACAGACACTGGAACAGGCTCCCCAGGAAAGTGGTCACACACCAAGCCTGTAAGAGTTCAAGAAAGATTTGGACAACTCCTTTGGCACGTGGTGTGATTTTTGGTGTTGGCCTGTGCAGGGTAAGGAGCTGGACTACATTCTTGTGGGTCCCTAACAACTCAGGGTACTCTGTGATTCTGCCCTGTGACCAGAGTGCTGAGGGATGTCTTGCCTGGTAGGCAGTGCCTGTCTGCAGGACGTCTGATACCTTCTGCTGGGCATTTGCACTTAACTCCCTTGGGCCATGTTTTGATTCCTTGAGGCTTATCATTGGCATGCTTTCTCTCACACCACGTTTTTACTTAACACTGTGATGACACAATTTTACTCTGAAGCCTGCCAGTAGATAGAGCAAATATAATTTCCACGCAACATTCTGAAAGCTGCCTGCATGACCACCTTTTAGATACCATATCTGTGTCTCATCCCTCAGAGGATTTAAAAAGCAGGAAGAATTTCTGAGGAAACCAGCTCAAGAAAAGTTTTTCTTTTTCTTTTTTAAGTTTTCTTTTATTATTGTAATTGCTACTTCAGTTACCACCTTTGAGTCCTGCAGTCCTGGCAGACTCTCAAACCATCAGGTCAGACTTCAGTTCTAGCCTGCAAGTGATGCACTGCTCTCACGTTTCTGATCTAGCCAGTGCTGCAACATTAACACAGACAAGGTGAAGACATGTGACTGGCAGAGTGAAAGGTAAAGATGTAGGTTGTCTGAGAGTGGGGTTTTTAAATTTAAAAATACAGTTAGTTGAAGTGGGAAAACACTTGTGCTCCCAGACTGATGTTGTCCCTTTAATGAAATGGTTCAGTCTCTGGCTCAGCACTGGCCAAGTGCCCAACTGTCTTCATTTGAACTTTGGCCAACTAAACAGCAGATAATTTACAAGTGGATAGGGTATTTATTTGTAGATTGCTTTATTTTGGTTAACAAATGGTATTTTCCAGTATGACTTACAGGACATATTTTCTACACTGAAAACTTTTTAATCCACAATTTGCTTTCTGGATGCCTTCAAAGGTAAGAGACTTTGTGATTTCCTCTCTAGTTTTAGAGGACTGCACTTATGGTTTCAGTATATATAACTGCTTGATGGACTTGAAAAGAAGAATTAGGAAGGATTTTTACATTTAACATATTGTCTTCATTATTAATGATATTTAAAATTAATTTTTGTAAATCACGTGCTTTTTTGTGGAAATCAGTTTTAATTCAGTATTTAATTTAGTTCAGTATTCTCTAAAAATACGTTGAATCACTCATTTAAATATTCCAATTTTAATTTTATCAATATATTGTCATTATAATAGAATATAATCCTTATGAAAAATACTGCACATATTCTGTAACATCCATGTAATATTAATAATATATTCTTTTATTGAATTTCATTATTAAGCCACTATTTCTTAGAAGAATAAGTTGTTCATACTCATGCTTCAGGCTTTTTGTTAAGAAAGAAAATGCAGTGCTATACCCATATTTCATCTGTAATAAACAGGTTCTACTATCCATGTGAGCTACAGTTGAAGTATTGCTGGTCACTGTGCTTAAGCTACCTACACAATGACTTTTTATAAGTGTTTTTTATATATTTTCTCTAGAAGTATGATTCTCACAAATATGTACTTAAAGTATCTGTATTTATCTATTTACTTCTATTAATGAGGTATTCACAGATGGCTTTTTACTTTTAACAGGAAGGAAAAGTTGTCTATTTGGGATGACAGTCATTATGAGGAAAAAATGTTTTTTCTTTTGCTCTATACTTCTGGCTGTGATAACAAACCAGATAGTACATGGGCAAAACAGAAAAAGAGAAAAGAATATTTACTCTCCTATGCCAAAAGATGAAGGTAAAACCATTTTCTTAAAATTTCTGCTTGACTGTGTTGCATGTATCCATGCATTTTAGCATAATTATTTAGTAATTGATAATATTCATGTGAATAGGTAAAATGTGATTTATTTTGATTAGGAGGGCTGGAAAATATTTTTTGACTATTCGGACATGGATTCCAGTTTGATCAATGATTTTCATAGACATGCATGTCTCTTAAGAGAAATTATAAGAAACCTGATTTTTTGTTTGAAATTGCACATGGTAGATTTTCTATACAAAATCAACTAAAATACTAAAACAATCCCATCAAGACCCTAACTTGACCATTTTCATTAGAATTTCTTGGATTTTTACAGCGGAATTCATCCTTAGAATTTTTACTGGGGAGACTGAGGAATCTTTAGGAAAATTATTTTTTGCAGAGAGTTTTCTGAAATCTGTTGTGCAGGTGTTCTCATCATTCATAGATGTAACTTTCTTATTCCCTTACAGGTGATATGTGTCTCATTGATATAGTCTTTATCATAGACAGTTCAGAAAGTGCCAAAAATCGGTTGTTTGATATACAGAAGAATTTTGTTCAAAACATAACTGACAGCATTTTCCAGATTAAGCCAGTAAAGTCCCACATGTACAGTGTCAAACTAGCAAGTATGCAGTTCAGCAGCACAGTCATCATTGATCATCCCTTTACAGCCTGGAAAAATGTCCAGAATTTTAAGGAGAAAATCAATTCTCTGGGCTTTATTGGCCAAGGCACTTATTCCTATTACGCAGTTTCAAATGCCACTCATCTGTTTAAAACTGAAAGTCGTAAGAGAAGTGTGAAAGTGGCTTTTTTGATGACTGACGGTGTGGATCATCCAAACAGCCCTAATGTCCAGGGTATAGCCACAACAGCTAGAAGTCTTGGGATACATTTTGTTACGATTGGCCTTTCTAAGAAAGCAGTCCAAGGAGAAAAATTGCGCATGATATCCGGTGATCCGTCCTCTAAACGTGTCCTGTGCCTGGATGATGAGAATCTGGTAGTTGATGTAGCATTGGAACTGGTGAGTTATGCTGATGTTAATGTTGTCATGTGTCTATCCTTGGCAGATTTCATTTAATTTTGATTAGGTAAGCCCTGAAGATAGGGCAGAGGGTTTTGTGGTCCCTTCTCTGTGCTGCAGCAGGGGTCAGGGCAGATGGAGCTTCCTTCTGCCAGCCACTCTCCAAGGAGTTATGTGCTTGGATAATAGTAGCTCAGCTGTTCTGATCACATGTCTCAGCACACAGAGTGTGTTTCTGAGTATATGAAAATACTTTAGAAGGTAGCTTGATCTCATTCATAATCACTGGGTCCTTCCCCTACATATTTTGTTTGTAAGGCCTTCTAAAAGAAAGTCTCTGATTAGGAGGTCTTTTCAGAGTCCCTGTTGTTAGCACTGTGCCTTAATACTCTCTATTTAGCTATCCCATTAATTCTCATGTCTTGTCTAATCACTGTGTGTCACCTGGAATAACCTTCTCTTCCTACCAAGAACTCCTTTCTGTATGAGTAGTTCCACAGACTGGTTCTCTCCCCTTTGAGGAAGGAATGAAGGATGAAGGTATTCATCATCTCTACCATTCACCTTGGGGAGTCTATAAACTAGAGAGGAAAAAGTAGTACTCTGTTAAATTAAATAATAACTATATTGAAGTAATATTTTTATTTTATTTCACTTTCAGGAAGCCTTGCTACAGAAGCAGGTAGGTGTTGGAGCTTTGTGTTTGGTTACTCTTATTGCCACTAGACTTCCCAAAGTCTGCTTCTTCTATAACAAAACAATACTTGAGGATTAATCAACCTTCCATCTCTGGTTAAATTTTCTGACCATGATTACTTTTGTTTTAACTTTCCTGCATTTCTTCTGTCCTTTCGCCTGAGAAATCTATAATGTTAGCTCATTAATGAGTAGTATCAGCAGTAAGACATAAAGAACTCTTCCTACAAGAGTGGAATATGTCTAATGCAAGATATGTCAATTCATTTGTGGTCTTGTTAAAAAACAATAGCAATGTTAAAACGGTTCAAAATTTATGTAAGGTTTCACAGTACTGTTTACTATGTATATGCTATCTTAAGCATTTGTAATTATTACAGTGACTACAGTCACTACAGTAGGAGATTTATTTTTGTTATAAATAAATCAAGTAATGGATTTTCGTTGCTCTCTCTGAAAGTTTAATGTTGATTATGTGAAAGATAAATATATTAGAATATAATTTATTTCCTATTATTCCACTGTTATTTCATCTGTGACTAGGCAAAACCAACATTTTTTGCTTTAAAATTTTGAAATAATATATTCAAAAAACATTCTCCTTTATCTTTCCATTAACCTTGTAGTGCATGCAGAAGACCTGTGAGTGTGAAAAGGGAGAAAAAGGAGACAAAGGTGAAAAAGTAAGTATGCATTTATTTGAGTAGGCTCAAGAATTTGAATTTTAATAAAGATCAAAACTGCACTGTACTTTAATTGATTACTATGTGAACAAGACATGAGCTGTGCATGCACTGTAAAAAGATTCATTTTTAGCATGACATGTTGGTAGTAAAAGGCCACTGTTAAAAGACTTCAGAAAAAAAATCTATCCATGGTCAGATACTATCTTGAAAATATATTTTTATTATTGGGTAATAAAACACTGTGGATAAATAGGTGATTTTGGAGCCCAAATAAAAAAGTTATTCTTGAATCTTGCAAGGAAAGGGGAAGGAAAGGTCTACTAGACAAAGGTTTTCACCCACCACCGACTTCTATTTTTGTAAGGGGTAAAGGTTCAAAAGTCTGAGGGTAATGGATGTATGAGGAAAGGTCTAAAACTCTGCCTCCAACACTCTCTTTTCTCTTGTGACAATTCAGCACATATTTCTTGGCCCGAGTAAGGAACAGAAAAGTGTGAGTTCAGACAGTGGGTGACCTCTCTAACCATTTTTCTGTCTTTAATAGTTCCCCTAGAGACAAGCAAGGTACATTCAGAAGTTTTTTCCTTTCTCCCTATTCTCTAATGTGTCAGACATACCATTAGCAGGTTATGACACCAGGGCCTATCATTCAGTCCTTGTGGATAATGTGCATCTGGGTAATGTGCACCAGAACCTCTGTTTGCAATTTAAAATTTTAGATCCAAGAATTTTTAAGTTATTGTATCCCAAATTTTTAGATGTAGGTAGGTAGGTGTATACAGATGTGTATACTCCAAACTTTCTAGTCCCAAGTCCCAACCATCATGATCCTCCAAAGAGTAACAAAAACCAGCGCAGTAATTTTTTCCTTAGGGCTGCTGAATATTGACCCTAAACTGTTTCTGTACAGTTTTTTTCTAAACAGAGAAGATGAGATAGTGGTGGATAATTGAGAAATGGTAAGGAAGAACTGTGTTTGTTTTCTGTAATGCCTTCCTGATTAGATTTTTGAGATGCTCTGTAGAAAATTTATTTATCACTTAATATTGTTAAAAAAATAATTTGTAGATACCTTATAATACCAGAATGGGTTTAGCTAAATGAATATTGTGTCACATGTACCGTACTTGAGTCAGTGGGGGTATCTACCAAAGCTTATTGCAGGATGATTTTGGACTAAAATATAGTCTTAGACAAGCTGGAGAATTTTATCCTCATAATGATAATAAAATTTTCCTGCTGTGTTTCAGGGCAATGATGGCAGCAAAGGGGATAAAGGTGACCCAGGACCAAAAGGAAACAAGGTAATGTGAATTTAAAAGAAATAAAGCAAATTTCTATCCAGTTATTCAAACCACAGATGTCAATATAGCAAAGGAAAAGTATGTTAAAATAAGTTCTAAATGTTGAGGTTTGCGGGTTTATAGTTAGTTGCTTTAGAAGTGTGAGATAAAATTTAAAACTAAACTGCTATCAGGAAGATAACACTGCCTATTATTCCAGTTTTTCTCTGACAGCAGAGGTCTCTGAATATAGCTGAAGGCTCTTTAGGTTCCTGAGAGCTTTCTAACAGTACACAGATCCCTTGATCGGAGTGGTTCACTCTAATAACTAAGATTTCAGTCATCTAATGACAATAATGCTAATGATCTATGTTAATGATCAGGAAATGTGTATCTTTGATTGTGGAAGGAAAAAGTGTGAACATTAGTAAATAGGAAACAACAGTCTTGCTTGTTTAACAGTGTTCTTAGTTCTAGTGAAATACATATTTCAGTTGTATTCCTTTGTTTCCAATAGGGTGATGCTCAAAAAGGAGACCACGGAGAGAAAGGGGAAGAGGTATGTGACTACTACAGTGCTAACTCATATTTTATCTTTTCCCATTTTCTGAACTAAAAATGTTATTTTCATTTTTTATGTGTCTGCTTTATTCAACTATTTAAAGCACCTACACTTAGGTGGGGTTTACAGAAACGTGTACTGAAAGAAACAGTCTAACCATGTGCTCAAATATAGAGATGAGATGCTACTGGGAGAAGGAAATTCTGAATCTGTGTGATTTTGAATTGACTTGCATTAGACTTATCCCAAAGAAAGTCCTGATAAAAACACTGCATGGTTCTTTGGTGGCTTCTAACACCTTATAATTCTCAGACTTCTTGTTGATTCACCTGGAGAAAGATTAACACTACTCCCTGTATAAGAATAACTCAGTTGAAAAGTCCCATTTAAATGGCAGCACGTATCTGCTAGGAGGTGGCAAACTGAGTGGCATATTTACAGCTAATATATGAGAAAAAAATACACATCTCGATTTGCAGAGAATTATATGTTAAAGAATTTCAGAGAGATATTTTATTGTAGTGAATAGTTAAACTTCTGAAACATAGTTCTTTACTATGGGGGGGACTGGGGCTTTTTCTACTTAAATTAGCAGTATGTTAGGCCTTTGCTTTCTCTTTTATGATTTTTTTTCATTTTTTCAATTTTTGAATAGGGAGCTCCTGGCTACAAGGGAGACAAGGTAAGTTTTTTATAGAACTAGTCTGAAAATAGTCACTTGCTGGCAGTGTATGTGAAAGAATGGAAAAAAGAGCTTGTCTTGTCTTTTTGTTATGAAAGCTCCTCATACAATCCCCAGAAGTAAATTCAAAATTTATGTAAATGCTTGCAGACTAGAATGCTGGAGATAAAACAAAAAACACAAAAAATCAGAGATTGTAATCTAAAGATAAAAAAAGAAAAGTGTCAATGACCAGGAAAAGAGTTTTTGGAAGGAAAAGGAAGTTGTGGGTTGAATAAGAGGTTAAGTGAAAAGAAGGAGAAAATGCTTACTGCAAAAATAATGTGACAGCCATCAGCTTTTGAAAAAACTTACCACAAGGAAGTTTGCTTTTAACCTATTTATAATTTGCAAGGGCTAATGCTCGATCAAGAAAATTTTCAGTATAGTCTCTCCAAGAAGATAAAAAACTATGCATTTCAGTGACTTTGAGGATTCTAGAGATGAATTGCAAAGTGGACCATCATAGTCAAAAATGAAACAGAGAATTCCATTTTGACTTTTCTTCATTTGACACTTATATCTCCACATTGTTAATAAAAGCAGTGCCTCTATGAATCTTTGTATTTGTTAGTAAAATGCTTCAGTCAATTTTGTGATAAAATTTCATGAAAATGGGAACAGTAGACTCATAGGTCTACTTTTCATGTGTCTATAGATATGTTAAATCATCAGTGAAAGACTTAATTCTTTCTTAATTCCATAAGTGCAATATCACAATTGTTGCTCAGGAAAATCTCGGACATCACAGTTATGAAATCAGAGCATGGAAAGGATCTCTGGGACAGTGCAGTGAGGTGGAAAACTGCAGCAAAACTTATTAGATATTAAATGTATTATCCTCTGATATAAGTTGGATGCTTTGCAGGCATTTTCAGGAACAACCTATCCTGAGTAGAGCAGATCTTATCTTCTACAGACTATATATAATTATGCCACTTCTAAGTCCCCAGAGTCAACTAAACCTCTTGTGCTACTGCTTGCAGAGTCGTTAATGCTGGTAGCATAATCAAATCATCTTGTTTAGCTGTGAACCCTTTGATTTCTTATAAAGGGTGAAAGAGGAGAATGTGGAGCCCCAGGACCAAAAGGAGAAATAGTAAGTATAATTTTTATTTGAACTGTTTCATGTTGATGAAGATACCAGAAAATCTTAGAACATATTCATAAACACAGCTTGAAAAGGCTATTGTAAAGTTGGAATACCTTATAATTCCCTGGTGGTAGAGATACATTCAGAGTAGAAGAACGATTTGTAAGAACTGAACCAACTGTTCACCACATTCTTTTTTTCCATTTTGCCTAAGAAATACAGATCCCTACCTAAAACAGAAGTTGCCCTGACCACTCCCAAGCCTTGCTTGCACCGGACTGAGCATCTTGCAGAGAGCCCCAAGTTTATTTCCATAAAAGTTTAATTTCAGTTTGAGTGTATATTGCAATAAAAGCAGGTTCTTATCCAACATGAACAACTTTCAGGTCTACAAGCCCATCTGTGCTGATTGATATGAATTCACACTTCTATCCAGTTCTCCTTTCTTTTTAACCTGTGCAGAGTGCGGTAGTGTTGCAAGTGAATACAGATTTTTACCTGGTTTATTTACATTCTGAAAGATAGAAGGATAACGGACTGCTGAGTGAGATAATCATGTATCTTGAGTTCATACAATCAGATTTGTATGAGTCATGCAAACCACTGATTTATAGTTCAAATAGCTAAGAACTACCAATCAGATTGCACTTTTCCTTCTACTAAAGCACATTTCTTCAGTTTTAACACCCATATTATGTTTACCTTTATCAAAGACCACCTTAAAAAGTTTTTGATTTCCTGGAAGCTGCTATTTTGTGATTAATTTAAAATAGGAATTAATAAATATTAGTTCCAGAAGTATTTATTGCAAAGAAAAAAAGGCATTATACAATAATGAAAATCTAAGGACTGAGAATATCTTGTGTGATACTGTGGTTCAAAATGGCAGCAAATTTCAGACTTCAATGAATCAGAAAAGTCTGACATATCAATGGAAAAGGAGTGAGCTGCATCTCTCAGAGGAATAAAGAAAGATCATACCTTTTTTATCCAGGCATGTGAGAAATAGCATGACATTATGTGAAACATCTACTAAGGTAAAAGGAGGATGTTCAGAAGCTGGCAAAGAACATAATCAAAGCAGCCAAGAAATCTGGATATAGAAAATGTGCCAGGGCTGCCAAAAATCTGCTTGCTTCATTTATGTTGAGGACAGTGATGAAAAAACTTTGTCCTCTGATGAGGATCAGTCAGTTCCATAATTCCCACCTTCACATTCACAAATCCTGAAGACAGAACAAAGTTATGGCTTTATTTTTAAAGAAAGCATTCTAGGCTGGACAAAATCAGACGCAGAACACACATAGCCAGTTGTATGAGAAGCAAATTCAGTATTCTAAGGTTGATCTTTAACTGGGGTGATGGATATTGAAGCATGATTGGGAGTCCAGTTTGAAAATGTTGCATTTATCCACTACCACTTTCCAATCTCGCTAATCAGACTGAATCCAGTAGTTTTAGTTCTGTATATCAGAGCTTTTTCAAGTGCTGTTCAGGCTTGAAATTCAGACAGTTTCTGTTTGACTTTGAAATCAGAATTGTTTCATACATTTGTATGCTACAAAAGTAGCCATCATTGTGTCAGCATATTGTTGTTTGTACCATCCATTGCTTGTGAGTCAGGCTGGAAATGGGCTGGAGCTGAGTGAGCTTATCTCTCTCTCTGGTGGCTGATGCTTGGCCTGGGACTAAAGGCCAGGGAGCAGAGAATTGTTTAAAATTTCTGACTGTGAGTCTCTAGGGGGGGCAGTTGATGAGGTGTCTGCATAGGTATCACTGCTAAATCTGTCAAGGCTATTAGAAGTTCAAAATGTGACACGTCTTGAAAAATGCAGCAGTCTGCCAGTGCCTCCAACCACAGAGATGTTACTAATTAAAAGAAAAGAGGCATTTAAAAGCAGTAAATTTGCTCAAAACAAGTTTTGCTTTAAAAATAAATTATAACTGAGTATTGACTCAGAGGAAGTGAAATTCTGTAGAATATGCATTATGGTCACTAAAAAAACAGTGAACCAGGAAGATTTTTGAATTATCTGCAGTGGTAGTGACTGGTAAGAACTCATCAAATGGAGAAATCACACCTAGTGGAATAAAAAAGCATTTTAAATGTATTAAAATGGCATTTAAAACTTTTTGGATGCATTTTCAATGGATTTTGTGAACTATTAGTGTGATTCTGCCAGGCAAGTGATTAATCTGATTCATCAGCAGTTTGAGTTAGTGAGACCAAGTTGCCTGAAGTTATTCTGGTGGAGACATTGTAGCATTTTTATTAAGAATTCTGAATCTAATATGCTTCTAGGAATTAAATTTTCAAAACTGTATCAAATAAAACTTCTTAATCAAATAACTAAGATGTTAATTAGACATTGACTATGCTTGTTGTATATGAAAAACGTTTTAACAAAATATTGAGAGTGTAATGTAGCAGACAATTACTGAATACAGTATGAGAGCAGCAGTACTCTGGTGAGAGGATAAAGTCTCTAGAAAGTGCTTGAACAGAGATTTGAGCCATTACATGTACATGTCAAGTACTTGACATTTGAAAGCAGATTGAAATTTTCTTTTAATCTGATAATCTATTGAATCTATTTGAATCTATTTTTTCCTCAGGGTTTGCAGGGCTCTGTGGGCCCTACAGGACCTCGGGGACCTCAGGTAAGAGAACTAAAAGCTACCAAATAAAAAGGAAAGATTATTTTTTGTAAGGTTCTTCTGCTTACAACCTGTTAATTCTGTGAAAAACAGCCATGTTTTTATGCTCGCACTGGTTTTTAAATATTAACGATATTCAATATATTGGACACTTCACAGGGTATGATGCACAAAACTCTTGTCCTTTAGAGCTTAGAATTGTGCTATATTATAATGTACCTTATTCGGGGGAAATAAAACCCTAACATTTATATGTCTCTTCAAAGGCAGCTCATTCTTTGCTTTGACTTTTTCGTAGGGTATCAGGGGAGATCCAGGTCAGCAAGGCCCGAAAGGCATCCAAGGAAACAAGGTAAGATGTAGTTGTGTATGTGTCGTTGAATATGTTATTTATATGGGGAGAGAGGATGCAGAAATTCTATAGAACCTTTATTGTCTACCGTCCTTTTTTGCCAGTAGCTTTTTTACTCGTGGTGTTATTTGCACAGCAATAATGTCCCCACATGGGTGGTGCACCATCATGTGATGAAGGCTTGGTATTGTTGGAACATGCACCCACTTTGTTATCTGGGTCTCCTAGAACATTTTGTAAGAACATTTCTCCAAGGACATCCACAAAAGGATGCAACCAAGGACCTCCCTAGAGCCACAGCACTTATGTCAGAATTTCAATCACCTGAATATGTCTTGACTTTCGCCATCACTTGGGAAGCTTTCTTTCTAGAATATTTTTTGCCTACAATACCTGTGTTTAAAGATTTTAAGTATTTCTAGATGAAGGTTAAAACCTTCAGACAGATTATTTATAATAATTTTTAGTTGCTTGTGTGCTGTAAAAACTCAGAAAAACTTTGAAATTGGCCAAGGCATAAGATTTTATGACAATGCCTTAGTGATGTTTAAAATTGATAATTTAGAGTTAATGACTACACCTTGTCAAGCCAAATCAGTTGGGTAAAGTGTGTGATTAATTTAGGAAGTTTTCTGGTTTGCAAAACTTTGGGAAATTGCTTTATGTGAATATAGTTGTCTTGCCCATGGGAGAGTTATTAACATCAATGTTCTGTACAGAAAGATCTTCCATTTATCAGTTTGATACAAAGACTTTCTACGACAGGATCATTGATCGCCTGCCTAGCAATCTAAGTTATACAAGACAAATTAATTCATACAGAGCTGCTTTGTTAAAGATGCACTATATAAACACTCATGTTTTGTTTCTTAGGCAACAATTTAATTAGAAAATTCACAGAAATAAATTTAGATATGGGAAACATTTATTATTAAAAGTTTGGAATATTGTCATCTATCATGATTTCCCTCCTCCTGACAAATGCTTTTTCATACTTCTCATTTCTTCATCTTCTCAAAAAAATGTTTGATTGGGAAAGCTGCTGCAGAGTACTTCAGAAGTGGAAAAAGAAATAGGATGAAGTTTGAAAGAAACTATTCATCCATGTGGTGGAAAAATCATGTCTCTCTCTAACGTCAGCACAGCAAATTACAGTAATTTTTTTAATCTGTCATTTCACACTGATGAGTCCAAGACAGTAGAACCAGATACTTCTATTATATACAAAACCATATTTGTTGAATCTTGTATGTCCTCCTGTCAGTCTCTTCACATATTTTCATGGCTGTAAAATACATACATATATCCCTAGAATCAATCTACATGGATACAATATTTATGGTCTGTTGTTAGGCTTTAGCAGCAGATTTTCAGTAAGAATGAGAAACTTCCCTCTCTTATCAGCTTTCAACTCCCCAGCCTGCTGTTTAAAGTCTGTAGTCAAGATTTTTCTATGCTCAAACATCTATAATAATAAAAATACTGCCAGACAAGTTTAGCTAATACACTTAGATAATTATACTTAAAGAGTATGGAAGAATCATATGTATGTTTAGGGATTTTCTCTTGTCCATACCTAATGCCAAAGCTAACCTTTGGCATTTTGGAGCTTATTTGAGATGAGTGAAAAATGTTTTAATGATAAGTACAGATAATCAGTGGTTGTTTTCAGATTAATAAACA
Organism: Calcarius lapponicus; assembly: GCA_039654755.1. NCBI lineage: Eukaryota > Metazoa > Chordata > Aves > Passeriformes > Fringillidae > Calcarius > Calcarius lapponicus. Next base: position 27,123,713 of record CM077464.1, on the reverse strand, counting down.
GCCATTCAGCTAGTAAAGGTCAAGGCCTTTTTTGGTTCAGACACATAGCAGTCTTTCCAATATTTTTTGTTCTCACAGAAGGATTATTAAAGTGCTCTTTTAAAATTAGTTTTCATGACCCATAATACAATATCTCTGAAAAGCAGCAGGTATTTATAATAGCCTTGGATAAAATAAATGAGTCTATTCTTAGTGCAGTTCCTTGGCCTTTCCATTCTAATACTTTCTGCTTTTTGAATTGAACTGGTGACTTCCTCTTGGCAGCATTGGTACTGGTGTGACATAACACAGAACATTGCTGCTGAACTTTTATTCTTTGTTACTGGGCCATTGAGGTTGAGGTTTGAAAGAATAGATTCAGTTCCTCAAAATACAAACTCCAGATCAAGCTCAGTCTACAGATAGTTTGGGTCTCAGTTTTGTAGTGTACAGTCCACTCATGTAGCTGGCTGGCTCAGTGCATCCCACACCTCTAGTAGTGTAGTGTAGATTATGGGTACAGATGAATCCTCTCACTTTGCAGTGCCAGGTGGCAGACACAGGTGGGGACAGTGTCATCTGGGTGCTGTCTGGGTGCCACTGGCTCTGGAAGCCACCAGCAGGAGAGGCTTGGCAGTATTGCACCTTCAACTAATTCAATTTGACTTGTCTGAAGCAAGGTAGCATGGTGTCCGGAAACATTTTCCAAGAAATTACTTAAAGGAACTTCTCATTCTTTGCTTCTGTTATTCGTATGCATTTTCTTATTCTCAAGCTGCTGGCTAATCTCTCAATGTGAAGTTTCACTGACTGCACAATACTTTCCTTCTAATGATGCTGCTTTATTTTGTTGACAGTAGTGCGTTGAAGCTCTCTAAGTCACACTGCCTGCACTGACAGGAACTCAGCCAACCTGTTCCCATGTAGACATGAAAGTGTAGGAGCTATCATATGGAGCTGAATCACATCCTTAACCTCTTAGTTTTTCTAATGAACTTTGTAACCAATCCTTACCTTTAATAACTTCTTTAATATACAAGCAAATTTCATCACGTTACTTCCACCTTCTTTTCAAACCATGTGTGAATATGTTGAACAACCTGTATCCTGTCCAGAAGGCAGCTCAGTGTGGCATTAACCAGAACCAGGTTTTGCCATTATGCACATTTTAAATTTTTTTCTTTTATTTGCAATCCTACAAAGTTCTAACGTCTCAAAACCACCTGAATAATCTTATAACCATATAAAAACATTATCCATAAAGGGGCCAGAAGCATTTAAAATGAGACATTTGAGCTCCATTTTTATTTTAAAAATCATAAAAGCATCATCATCATCATCATCATCATTATTATTATTATTACTAATTTACCTGACTAAATACATTTCCATTTAACCAATACTAAACTGTTCACAGTTCACATGTTAACAGTAAACTTACAACACAGTATATAATGACTTTAGGAGAAAAACATTAGAGGGTTACAGGGCACTTCACTCAAACAGTTAGGAATTGGGAACTGGCAATTTTCACTGTGTGTCTCCTGTGTTCTGAACTAGACAACTTGGTCCTGTTTCTAGAGCAAATTCTGAGCAAAGAACAAAGATTCTTCTGCTTGTTTCCTGATTTACTTTCTATTGCCCATTGACAAGTTTCATACAAAGATGTTAAATTTATCAAAGAAAACTATTTTTAAAGCCAAATTCTATGCTGTTTTGTCTGTTTTACTAACTTGAAATACCAAAAGAAATACTATTCACACCTGTGCTTTTTATTTTCTTAGACATTTGTTTCACTTTAAGGCACTCTTCAACTTCATCAGCCATCACATATTTTCTATATTGTAATATAAAATAAAAATTTGGATCAAAGTGTACCTCATTCAGCTATAAAACTTAAAGGGAATTACAAAGAAAACCAATAGGAAAAAAATTCAGACAGAGATGATTAATTTAATTTGCAGAACACCAATTTATAACCCTGGATCTAAGGTAAAGACACTCAACTCTTGTCATACTGCAGCTTAAATGAGCAAGGAACTCAAATTTTTTGTTCCTTGTCTCACTAAGAATTCAAGGGTGGCCCATGATACAATTTTTCTGGATGATTCAACAATTTCCAAAACACAGAAGACACTATCTCACTTAGTTAAATACTAAAAATAGAAGAAACAGAAAGTTGGCAAAGAGAAAAGCCATGCTACAGTTGGTTCTGCTCTGTTAATGTAATATAGTCCATCATAAGCAGTAATGACCATAAAGATTATCCAGTGAGAATCCCATCTGTTGTCTGACTTTCCCAGTAGTCTGATTTCTGTAATTTTCCTACTTAGGTTCTACATATCTCTTAACTCAGTTGGTTAATACAGTTAAAAAGCATCTGAACTGGTTACTTCATGTCTTTTGCTGGATTTACCAACATATTGTTGTGTTTTCATTAAAATACAGCTTTGTCCTTCAATAGCAATACAACCCTGGAAAAATCCAACATTCTAAGACAAAAGGACTTAATTAATCTTGATTTCCTCTCTAGGAAAGAAACAGAATCACCATGACTTTTATGGAAAACAGAGTTCTAGTAACCAATATAGCATTTTTGCAAAGCTAAATTGGAGTCCCCTAGTATTCTCAGTGTTGGATAAAAAATTATTTTAGACATGCATATATCTATTTATTTACTCTAACTAGTTGACATTTTTTGTCTGTTTTTAATTTATTTTCAGATGCTTAACTAATATTTATTTCAAAAAACCCAAGCCAACAACAATTTATTCTATGCTATAGCACCAGTAAGGTTCTATAAGAGTAAATTCAAGGTAATTGTTGAAGATTTTTTTTTTAGTGAGGACAATAATAGTGACTATTCACAATTTTCAGTTAATAAATTACAAACTGAATTATATGGTTACAGATTATAAAATTGAGTCATGAAATCCATTTATGGCCTGTGTTCCACTCATAAAAAAGTGATGAGCAGGGGGTACTTATGGTTATTGTTTCAGAATTGACCTTGGGTTTATCTAAACTCTTGAACCAGCTACTAGATACAAAGTGCTTGTTTCTAGAGATCACCATATATTCATGGGAAGGCTGAGAATGATGTTCTTAAAATCCACTGCTGTAATAAGGAACCTCTCTGGAAAATTTGATTTGCATAGTAAGATTTTCATTTAAAGGTCAAAGTTTTATGAACAGACATATATTCAAACTTCTAAGGCAAAGGTTAAGTTTGAATGTGGATATTCAAAGCTGTTTTTCCCATAAAATTATCCTGGGACAATTCTGTAAAAAGTCCATCGTTGCATATTTTCCTGAATACATTTCCCAGAACAAGCTGCTATGGGATCTGCTTCTTCTCTGATGACATACGAATTCTTTCCTCACTTATGTGGCAAGTTACAATTTTCCCAGAAGACTGGGAAAAAGTCCAATTTTCCTATGAACAAGTTTAGTTCCTAGATGTCTCAACTAAGAAATACAAACTATCAATAATATCTGTTAAAATATCTAAATCTATTTGCATTGTTGTTGCCAATGTTTACTTTAAAGATAAAAACATTAAATTAGAAAGATTTTTTTTTACTGTTGCCTAATCATTATCACATTGTAGACTGAAATACAGTGTGTTTGTGTTCCTTACAGTATGTATGGGCTTTCTGAAAAGGAAAGAAATTATTTATATTGGCACTAATTGGAACTCATCCTAACATGATGAACAGTTAGGGGGGGTGGATGGTGAGTTTTTTGGGTTGGACTGTTAGGTATGTTCCAGGCTTAAAATGGTACAATTTCAATATGTAGAAATATAACCTCACGTCAAGTGTAATTTTCCTTCTCATTGCTCAAGATGATACTACATGCCACCTGAAGGAAAATCCCAATAAGGGGAGAAGAAAGAATGTGAGCAAAGCATTGAATGAGACAATTATTACCAAAAAGCTTTTTGGAAGATCAGACTTTTCTTTTTACATGTAGATATAATGTGGTATTATTGCCAGAACTTCATGGTTTTCATAAATTCCACATTACCGGTTGCACCAAGACCACAGAAGATAAAGCCCAGATTTGTTAATTGCCATTTGAAGTTTGAAACATTCAGTCTTTAAAACAAGACTGAATCATTTAAGTTTCCAAGTTTTGCATGTTGTCTGCTAGAAGGCTGAGTTTATTTCTCCATTAATATTCAGGCATCCTCTTCTATCCATAAAAAAATATTGTTTCACAGAACAATATTTTCATACTACCCTACATTACTTTTATCTCCCTACCCCATCACCTAACAGTATCATACCTACAGCAACAGCTCTTGCAAGGCACACGACACCAGTTTTTGGAAGGAAAACTGTGTAATGTTTTTATTATGGTTAAAAAATAGAGCTTTTGGAAAAATATTAACTTCAGCAGGACTCCCATCTGCATTCAAGGCATGGCTCTGTCATGTGGGTGAACTTGCAAAGAAGTGAATTATTTGTGATAGGAAGCATCCCTCAGAGTTACCGCCCTTGGGAAAATTTTGTCAGGTACTGTCAACATAGACAGGAAATGCAATGTCCTTTTGGGTGACAGGAAAAATATTGGAGAGTACTTTGCAAGCACAATAAAGGGAGTTGGCTTATTGTTTCAGCTGAGAGATGAGCCTGTATTTATCAAATACAATACATTTTTCAGTGTGCAACAAGTTCCTAAACCATTTCAGAGGTTTTGTTTTATCAGCTGAAGGCAATGTGCTGGGTGGCATTTGCCATGCCCAGGGCATAGTGGTGCTGTGTACAGTGGAAATATTTCTTTTACCTGATGGATATTTTTGAAAATATATTTTCAACTTCACTTCTTTTTTGGATTCATTCTGGATTCATATATCCTGGCATAACAGAAATTTCAGCCTGCCTTCCCCATTGAAGAAGCAAAGATTGTGAGCTGGAGCAGCTAATGCTTAACATACTGCCTTGCCTTAGAGCAGCCTGTGCCTGTTCCTCTGTGTCTCTGGCACCTCTTGCAGTGGGTGTATCCATCCCTGTCCATCCTAAACTGTCTTCAGGCTCTGAAGCTGCACAGACCTGAACCTGTTAATGTGGCTTGTCAAGTGGAAAGGTACTGAAGCCAGAGCTGGTGCCGAGGCAAGGAAGCCTATAGGCTGAAAGTCAAAACTTCATAGGCACCAGGGAGTAGGAAGCATAGAAGATGGGTTGTTTGAGGAATTGTTGTTGTTGTTGTTTGATCAGTTTCAAACAAACACATCAGGAAAAACACAGGCATGAGGAAAACTGGTAAATTTTCAATTGGCTTTATATCAGTAAAAATTGCATTATTTATGATAATCTGTGTACAAATGAACTGAATTGTGACTCTGGTCCAAAGGTTTCATGAATTAGGAAACCCAAACAACAAATTCTATCTAGGAAGACAGTCAAACTTTTTAGCTATGTTCTGTATTTTTGCAATAGTTGCATTCACAGAATCCACATTACCACAATATCAATGTTGTTAATTCCCTATCAGTCTCCTGAGTGGAGATGTGCTATTCCACTGAGTGATAGCAGTTTTCTTTGCCTTTTAAGACATAATTTCTCCTGGTGCTGTATTGATTTATTAGATTATGAACATGTGCCAGCAAATCTTGCATTTTGAATAAGTTTTAAATTTCCTAGGTATTTCCAAAATATTATGCTGTTCTGTAGTAGAATGAATTTAAGTCTTGGCATCAAGTTCCATGTTGTTCTAGATCTAAAGCTGCTACAGCAGTAGCACTACAAGTGCATAGTTATCAGAAATTAAGTTTCAAGAATAGTCTGTTTATTTACCTCTGCTGTATCTTTCCATTTCTGCATCTTAGCTTCATTCTTTGGCTGATTAAAAACTGATTGATTTTGTGAGGAAATGTAATTTTTTACACTTCTGTTGACTTCTCAAGGTCAAAATTCTCATTGAAATGCTGCAGAACTCAGCATAAAACATTTATAACTAAATAAATGTTTCAATCCCAAAAGTTAACACCTTCCCACAAAACAAACACATTTTGGTAAAAAAAAAAATTAGTAACTATGTGGCTGTGTTGGTTTTGTTAGGAACACAGTATACTGAAGAGAGAATGAGAAGAAGGAGCTGCAGTCAAAGATAGCAGTAGGAACAAGTCATGCTGTGTGTGCATTTGTTGTAAAGGCAAGAACCTTGAGTGCAATGTTGGAAGCTTAAGCACTGCTTAATTTCTAAATACCCATCTTTCTATCAAGAAAAGTCTGTGGAACCACCAAAATATTGGATAAAGTCAGGACCAAAGATAGGACAAAAAAAAAAAAAAAAGTGGTTTTTTTAATCTTTCGTGATGCATATGAAAGAGTGGCTTTATAAAATTATTATGTCTTGTATGGCCAGGATACTGGCCCTGCTTCTAATCTAAACATATTTCTTCAAGACAGGTTTAGATTGTTTTGTTTTGTTTATTTGTTGTTTTTTTTTACTTTAAAAATGTATTTCTCTAGTCCTAAATGAGGCTTTGGAAAGACACCCTGTCAGAATTTGCTTAAACTTCTATTCATACTAATAGTTTCTTTCAATTTTTTCTCTTTAGGGAGAACAAGGCCCTCCAGGTCCCTATGGTCCTGCAGGACCCTCTGGCATTGGAGAGCCAGGACCCAAGGTAATGCTCAGAAATATGTTTCTTAAATGATAGCTCTGGGTAGTCATTTTTTTGAATTAAATTTCTCACCTACAGTTTTATCAAAGTCAAACTCTTATCACCTAAATGTAAAACTGATTGGCAGGTTTTTGTATTCACATAGGATAGAGATAAAAGACCTGCTTTTCCAGCAACTCTTGAATTTTGTGATGATCCTATTGATAGAAGTCAGAAACAATGCCATTTAACTGGGAATTAACAGTGTGAGGTAATTTTCAAGCTCTAGCAGATGCTTGCACTAATGAGTAAACTACACTTCCAAGTATAGAAATGCATCTCAGTCACTGTGATATATGGCCAAGAGAGAGATTTGCCTTATCATTCAATAGGGAACAGATGTTCTTACAAGATTCTCTCATGCAGCATTTCGTTCCTCCATCTCATTTTATTGCAAAAGACTAGAAGGTGGAATCCAGTCTTGGAAAAGTCATGTCTGCCTATGCTGGCCAGCCAGATCTTCTTGTGGAAAACTGCAAAAGCATCTGCATAGGAAACAAGACTCCTTAGTTTACAAGAGTTTTGTCAGAGACCTGCATCTCAGAGTCAGACAAGAAATGTAAATTGGGCAGAACTAGACCTCACTCTAGTTCTGGTGCTGAGTCTCTGGTGTAGCTTTCTGCCATCTTTTCCCTATGGTTTGGATCCAACCAACACACTTATACTTTTTTTGCTTTTAGTGCTCTAATTTGTACATTCATTGAATTCCTGCATATTTCCTGTGCAGAAGGGCAGAGGCCAGAGCACAGAGAGGGTTTATGAGCTTAGGAGCAAGTATTTTGCCATGTAAAAGGAGAAACACTTGGTCCTTCCAGAAGGGAAAATAGTTTATGGAGAAGAAATATCACCCCCTGTCTCTTTACTGCTTCATAGAAAGATAAAAATCCTCTGTGCCCTTATTCTTGAAGCACCCAATCCTCAGTAAACTGGAGAAATTGTGAAGATTATGATGCCTTGTAAGTAGGAGATGCAGAAACTGTACAGCTCCTGGAGTTCCCATGCAATCCCATATTCCACTATATATTTTGAAGTACCTAGATAGTTCAAGTACCTAGATAGAGGCTACAGTGTGCATCCCACACACCGGAGCATTCCTGTTTTGGTGCTGCAGCCAAATTTACTCTCAGTTAACTCCCTCATCCATTTCATCTCTAAGACTTTGCAATTTTAAGCAGTTACCCCTGTGTCTTCAGTGCTGGAATGCAATCTTGTTTTTCAAGTATTAATAGAAAGGTACTTTCAAATATTTCTAGAACATCATGTATGGGTTTTTTTCCCTTTAGGAGAAGTTGCACATTAGATGTCAAGCCTTTGTGGTGATGCCATTAAATCACCTATGTATAAATGTCATGCTCTTCAAAAGTAACAAGCTGAATTAGGATTGAACTTTCTAATTTTCTTTTTCACAAGGGTGCTGAAGGTCGAGAAGGTAGAATTGGATTGCGAGGACCTCCTGGAATTGGTGAGCCAGGATTACCTGTAAGTCAGGGATATATGCATTGGGAATTTAAATGCAACAAAATAAGTCCCAGTGAATCTAATTGATTGTCAGGAGTTGTATAGGATACTGATTCCATAACTACTTTGTACCTAGTCTGGAGCAGCACAAGCTATTCCAGCCCAGTACATTAGTAACTGCATGTGGCTTGTCCAAGCAGGAGAATAAAACCACATCCAAGTCACTTTTGGGAAAATATTTTTTTTAATATATGTATGTATATATATATATATATAATATGTACTCCTCCTTGTTTAAGTTGACGATAATCTTTAAAAATTGTCTACATTAAAATTTTAAGAAGATGAACATAAAAGAGATGAAACATCCCTCAACTCTTATGTGTAATTTGGATCCCATTAAGAACAAGAACCCAAATTACATGCTTTTAATTATGTCTTTATTTTCTGAATTACAGAACTTTGGTGAGCTTTCGATTTAATACTCAGTGGCTGCTTTTTCTTCCTGAAATGTATAAAATGTCTGGTTTTCTTGTTCATATGAAGCCACAAATGTAGAGGGGTGTTAAATTAATTCTAGTATTTTTGAAAGTTACTTTCATTTGTGAAAGACTATTTTTCTCACAAAAATATGTGGAAAAATTTTGTTTAATCAAGATCATCCTTTAAAAATACTCATTAGCTTTAAGAATTGAAAGTTAGCTGAGTTTTGCAAGAGGACAGAAAGTGTTAGGAAAATACTTATTTCTGTACTTGTTTAAATCAAAATTAACATTCTCTAGTGTTGCCTATATAACCTGTCATTATGTACAAAAAATATATTCAAATTGATGATTTCCATTGTGGAAATCATGAAATTATGTGAAATTATAGGGAATACATTTCACTGTAATACTAATCCTTTTATTCATTTGAGTTGTAAGAATACAGTCTTTGGACATTAATTATGTAATTCACATGAAATCAGCATTGGCTTATTCTATTCCAAATGACCCAACTAATGGTTGTTACAGTTCATTTTAATTGCTGGGGCTCAGTCAGATATTGTGGAAGCATTTTCACTTACCAGTGTCATGAGTGTTGCAAAATCCTTTACTAACAAATTAAACAAAATTTCTATAAAAAATTGAACTGCTGGTATATTCTGAATATATATTTGTTTTTCTTTCAGGGACCACCTGGCCCTCCTGGCTCACCAGGTGAAAAAGGTTCAACAGGACAGGGCATTCAAGGAGATAAGGTAGTTTTATGGAAATTACTTTCTTTAACATTGTGGACCAAATTTGATGTAGTGTCTAAGTTATTTAAGGCCACTGATAGTTCCATTGGTATAAAATTCTGGATGATGGATCTTGGATTTCTGAATCACTGTGCTCCCAGAATATCCCACTGATTTCAGAAATTCTGTCCAGGTAATTATAAAAAAATTGTACAGTCCCCTCTACCAGTAGTAAGTTAATGTGTTTAATAAGAGAACTTCTTTTGATAGCATTAGTGAGACAAACTGTCTTCCAGAAAACTACTGAGCTATTTATGCTCTGTATTGGAAAAAGATATTCAGCAGCTGCTTTCATTTTGCCTTGACATTTTGGGAGACTGAAAGATGAGTTGTATGAGCCTCTGTGGACAGTTATCTCATTTAGGGCATTTGCTAGGTTAATACATGTCAACTTCTTAAAAAACATGTACAAAGAATAAAAAACTTATGAATAAATCATAACTGGGTTTCCCATCAAGATATATCCCTCTGTTTTACTGACTTCAAGATTCTCTAGAGCCTTGAATTACTAAGCCGAGATTTTTCTTCCTTTTATGGAAAAGGCATCAGTCACGTCCTTGCACTCAGTTCTGAACTGATCTCTTTGACTAGTGAGCATATTGATATGTTTTCAAAATGTAACTTCCTTCCTCCTAGTATTTAATTTTCTCCTTTTGAAGTCCTATGTTCAAAAACACGAGTGCAGATGAAGTGTGTTATGAATTGTAACCAGTTTCTTTTCTCTAATTTGGTAATCCCATTATTTTTCTAGTTTGTTTGTAAAGGAATACATTTTTCCTCATTATCCACATTGTGATGACCAGTTTGTCTAAGACAGTGTTCTTTATAAGCTCCCAAATACAAGTTTTAAAACTGTCATCGATTTCTAGGGTGAAAAAGGCTCTGACGGTGCCCCTGGTCCTGCTGGACCAAAAGGTGACCAAGTCAAAGGTGACAAGGTGAGGCATAGAGTATATTTATAATTGTGTGTATAATCAATTATATTTATAGTTAAATTACAATAAATTTTTTGCAATATCACAACTGTACAAGGGTATATTTTACCTGAATCTGAGCAGCTATGTTACACTGTTGCATGCGGCTCCATCAATGCAAGTAGCTGAGCCTGTTAATGTTAAATTAGAGCACTAATGACTCTATTCTATGCAACTAGGAGTATGAGGAAAGAAAGGTACTTTTTTTTCCTCCTAAAATAATTTCAGAAATACCCTAGTTAAAATCTTTTAATTTTTTAATAAATATTTTAAAAGGCAAAAATCCCTGAGTCATCTAATCTAATGGGCCTGGAACAGGCAAAGAAACACTGATATTTTTAGGTTTTTGATATACTCTGCAGCTGTGTTTACATTTGTGAGTTTTTCTTCTGAGTATTGTGCAAGAAGCTGTCTATGTTTCTGTACAAGGAAATCTTTAAAATCGATCTCAGTATGTAAAGATGAGCTATGGATCCATCTAATAATAAAATTACAGGTGTGATCATCTAATGTTATGAACAATATAGAGTTTGTAGGGAAGAAAGGACATTATTTTTGTTAAATCAGTTTTCATAGGCAGGATTCCAGAGTTCCACTTAATTCAGATAGAAGCAGCAGACTTCAAGATAATATAGCTTGAAGCCTGCTACTCTGTGTTTGGTTTGAATATGTTAATCAGATAGTATGGACTATTGCAATTTAGTTCTTGGGAATACCTTTTCTGTAGGGTGACCAAGGCCAGGTAGGACCACAGGGCCCACCAGGACCACCAGGACCAAGCCATCAAGGAAGGCAGGTAAATCTACATTTGGGACATGTAATGAGCATTGGCATAAAAAATGTAAAGACATTAAAAATCTCATAGTGATATTTTATTTTCAAAAGTATCAAGCTAATTTTTAAGCAAAGCTTGTGAATACAACTGATTTTGACTGATTTGAATGGTCTTAAAATCAAGCAAATGTAAATTTGGTCTAATCTGCATAATAATTTGCATAGGAGGTAAATCAGATAGCATTGCTTTGGCAGTGATATACGTAAGAATTTTACAAAGCTAAGTACCTATCAATTCTGAATGTCAAGCCCTTTGAAACTTGAACACACCCTTTAGCAGTTGATAAACTGAAACATTACAAAAGATCTTCTGGGTTCTGTTAATTTTGGAAGGAAGGTTTCTTATAAGGAGAAGATAAAATTGTTATTAACTGAAAGATGGACATGTGGTGATTTTCAGATGTGGAAGAGTGTAATGCACTAAAACTCACTTATTTTGCTTTATAGGGTGCACAGGGTCCACCAGGAAACCCTGGGGCAAAAGGGTCTCGAGGTTTTGGTTTGCCAGGACAAAAGGTAATGGTTCAGACATTGTTTTTCAAAAGCAGCACTGTCACAAAACAGTAAGTATCTTTTCCAGGCTTTTCAAAAATGTGTGTGATGAGAAGAAAATGTAACTCTATTTGAGATAATAATTCCTTTTGAATCTTAGAAAGAAAGCCATCCATGTTATCAAGATCTTCCCCAAATGGAATATATGGCTTCTACCTGCTTAGAATTAGCCCTTAGCCTTTGTGAATATGAACTTCTGTTTCTAAAGGAACGCATATTTTTAAGAAGAGGATATTTCAGACATCTTTGTGTCTAATGAGTTTGTTGCCACATATATGCTGTATTAAAGTAAATTCAAGTAAATCATTTTACCAAACAGTTTAGCTTTAGTTCAGTAATGGTTTTGAAACTTGAGGCTAATCCCACCACACCTTCAGCCTGGCCTTCAGCCTTCGATGGTCATCATGAGAAAGAACCAAAACCAAAGACACAAAGACTGAGACAGGAAAAAGAGCTGAATTGTACTTAGCTGACCCTGCACTGCAGAAGGAGGGAAAGAAGGAAGAGAACACAAAAGTGAGGAAAACAATTATTGCTTTCAAAGCCCAGGCCTCTAGTGGTACAGTGTCGGGTGAACACTGTCAGATGAGGAAAGGGGAGTTGCTGAAATATGACAAGACCAAATGGAATGAACTGATGAAATGTAAATCAGGAGTGTTCTTAGTAATCACCTTGATTTTTGAAGGAAAGATATTAGTCAGTGTAGAAAAAGCATGAGAAAACCAGTAATTTTATTCTGGGTGTATTTTTGGCGTGTAAGCAGCAGTTAAAGTAGCAATATTTAATATTAATGTAGAGAAAAATAGGTACCTTTGAAACATGTTATGTGGTAGGCCAGTTCTCTTCAGGTGATAAAGCAAAATTGAAAAATGTAATTCCTATCTCTTTAACTGTTTTAGAACTACAGAAGGAAATAATTAGGAGGCTAAAACTTTCTCTTAAGCAGGACCTCTGATTTTTCTTTATTTGGACTCATTTTTCATTCAGGGACCAAAGAGTTTTTGAGGTAGACCTGTAAAGTAAAAAATAAAATGCATTGAAGCATAAGGAATAAAGTTGAAGTGATTCACTTCGACTTTCTGCCCACTGCAGGGTTAAATAAAATAGATGCAGTCTTACAAGTTACAGGGGATTTTAAAGAACATAATTTTCCAGTTGAAATCTTGACCACTTAGGATCATAGAATTGTAGAATGTCATCACGTCCTCCTCTCCGTGTAAGCAGCTAATTAAATTGTGCAAAAGTCAATGAAGCCAAACTGAGTTTCTCTATTAAACTAAAGACTTTTTGTTGCTAGGGTGAACCTGGTACAGCTGGACAAAAAGGAGAACCAGGACTTCCAGGAATTAGCTCATCAGGACTTAAAGTGAGCCTGCTTTTATTTTTAATTGTTCTTTACATGGTCTTTTAATTCTTCCACTAATTGCTGATAAACCAAGTAGAAGATTTTTTGGTATAAATGAACTGTGGTTAAAAGAAGGAATTTCAGTGAGGGTTGTAAAAGCATTGCCACTACCATAACTGGAACCAAGTTTTCCCCTAATCTTTTCTAAATTAGTGGGGTCTTTACAGGGTCTGTTAGAAAGGTTGCTAACTCTGTCCCCCTGTTTTTTCTGATGGGAAAAAAAAGCCAGTCTGTGTGACAACAGGGTTGTCAGTGTTACTGCCTGTGTGTTGGAAGAGATGTAAAAAACTTAAAGCTTTGGCTTCAGATGCCATTTTGAAGACTGTTAACCATATCTTTAATGACTTAAGTAGGGCTTCCAAAATCAGGTAAGGTGGCACAGACATCTTATTTTTAATGATTTTTTTCTTGGATCATGAAAGAAATGTTTGGCAGGACTAATTCTTATGAATTCTTTCAACTCTTTCTGGTAAATGTGAAAAGTAATGCCTTGGTCAGTCTGTACAAATGAAGAGGGGTCAGTGTCCAGTCAATTATTGGACATTTTTGGTTGATCATCCTTTAAGTCCCAGATGTTTGACTTAGCAAGTAAATTATATTCATATAACATTGTTATTGTGCACAGACTAACAAACAGCATTCAGTCATGGTTTTATTCACTGAATAAATACAAATTTATTTAATACAAGTCCAAGATTTATGAAATAGGTGGGGAACTTGGGGAGAAATTTCAAATACTTACTTTATGGGTATTAAAAATTAGTGTCTCTATATAGTATTTAACTTACTGGAAATAACAACCTTTATTTGAGGAAAAATATTATTTATCTTTAGATAATATTTTCCCAGACTGTTGAATCCATTTTACATAATAAATTATTTTTTTAAATAGGCAGATGTAACAATTTTTTCTTCTTTAAGGGAGCTACAGGTCTTCCAGGAACGCCAGGAGAGAAGGGGGTGAAGGGAGAGAAAGGGTTGCCAGGGAAAAAGGTAAGGAAATACATTTTACCACATGTAAAAGGTGTACAGAAAGGGTGATAAAGGAAGAACAGTGCAGTGGAGCTCACACCTTGAGGAAAGCATATGCCAATACTTTTGCCAGGGATAAGGAACTGGGTGAGATGTGTCCAACACACTCTACTTACAGTGGTTACCACCTGAATGAGCAAATGAGCTGCAGGCAAGCAGCCCTGGCTTTTGTGGGCAGTTGACTACTGTCACATGTCACAATCTCCTTGGAGAGCAGACAGCTCATGTCTTTAGCCTGTTCCTCGTGGCCTGTTCAGGTCTTTCCTGACTCTGAGGAGTAATGCTGCATCAGAGGGACTTAGGGCACCTCACAGCATGCTGAGCTGTGGCTGCAAGCTGCCAGCTGTGGTGCAGGACCCCACACAAACAGCTGAACCCAGAGCTGTTTGTTCTCAAGGGAAACTCTGAGGATCTAGGAGAAACTCTACCACGTTTGGAAAAAGAAGCATAAATTTCAAAATGGCAGACAGTAATTTAGAGGGGTGCAAAGCAGAGTGGTCAAAATAGTAAATTTAGAGTAAATTAAATGAAAGCTTTTAATTGTAATGAATGAGCCACTGAGTAAGCAAAAGTCAGTGCTTTTCACTTTTAACTGCTGCTTAGAATCCAGGTGCCTCCAGACACCTACTGTGCATGGCTGACATGTAGAATTGATAAACTTAACATAATTTGGAGTAAGCAAATCAGCATTTTTGACTGCGAGCTTTAAATCAGAAAATATTTCAATAGTAATAAATATTACTATTAAGAACACAATGTCACATTTTTGTCACCTAAAAGTGCAGTCAGACAAGCTCCAGCCTGAAGTGGTAAACCTTCCACTGTGAGAAAATATGTGGCATTTCTGTTGCTACTTAATTATATTTTTAAAATTTGTATCATCCCCTGCTCAAAAAGTAAGATTCCAGCGTATCAGAAGTGCATCAGCATTAAGAGTAAATGTTGGGTTAAAGTTACAGATGGTCATGCTAGTTTTTTGGTCTTTTCTCTTGCATATTGCCTTTACTCTGGTGATTAATTCTGTTGACACCTTTCCTGTTGCTAGCCATTGAAAGTTAAAATAGTAGAATTGAGCAGCTACCCTGGGTATTCAGGGCAGTGCACAGAACAGCTGGATGCCTGCAGTAAGTAGCATGGTGATATTACAGCAATTATTTTCAGGTGTGACACTGTCTCACCATAGTGGGATCCAGACTGATGCCTATCAACAACAGGCTCTGTAATATCACTTTCATCAACAGTTCAAATCAGAAATGGATTTTAACCTCATTTTAATCTACCTTTCACTCTCTAAATTACATATAGGTATCCCCATATACTAATGTGGCTTGTATTATGTATAAATGTTTTGTAGGTAATGTTCCTTAATAGAATGTTTTGTGTGGGCTATTTTTGAGTTATTTAATGTAATGTTCCTGGCAAATATTTTCAGCCTGGATTGGCCACTGGCTATAGATTGGTCTAAAATTACTTCTCAGAATTGGTGCATCAAGACATTTTCTGTTAAGTTTGCAAGCATTTCTCTTCCTCTTATAAGTATGTGCATGGAATCCTTGCTACAAAAAATCGATGTAGTTGCAAATGGCACTATTACAAATGTCTGTGAAAATAAGGACTATGAAGGTAGGAGATTGCAAGGCTTTAAGAGACAGAATACTTTATTCTTTGTAGGAAAACAATTAACCAGATATTTGCTGACATTTTTGGGAAAGTATTTATGCAAGCATTGTTTCTCATAACTCTATCAATAAAATTAACTATGTGAAAAGTAATTAATAATTTAATCTCTGTTAGGGGGAAAAGGGAGAAGAAGGTCCAAGAGGCCCAGAAGGACCCCCTGGCAAAGGACTTTTAGGTCAAAAGGTATGACTTGATGTGCATGCTGGGGAAATACTACAGACTTTTGTAAGAGTTTGGATTCTGACCTATCTTTTCATTCATTATATCATAAGTATCAATACTATTTTAGCTGATGATTTAAAAGGATTGAAGAGAGAGAGCAATGTACAGAGTAGCCTGAACAAGTGCAGCAAAATCTGACCCTAAATACAGAGACTAAAGTTAATAGGGAGTAGAGATTTCCTAAAAATTCAGTACAGAATTTTAATTAAAATTCAGAAGTGATGAACTTAGCTTGGTGTGTTGATAGAGAAACTTAGAGAAATTAGGAGAATAGTTAGATATCTTAATATGAAATTAAAAGTCTGGAAAGATGTATTAGTAGAGAGACAACTTTTATCTCCCATTCCATATAATTTGGGACATTTGGGACACATTCTAGAAATGAGCAGGATTTCCATTGGAGTGGAATATCTAAACGTCTCTATGGGTTAATAATTATTGTTGTGGTTTGGGCTACTTCTGTAGCTGCAGCTGTGAATGAATCTTTGCTGTGACTGAAAAAAAAGATTTTTTTCTTCAGGGTGACCCTGGAGATAAAGGATACAAAGGAATGATTGGTCCTACAGGACTAACAGGCCCAGCTGGACCAAAAGTAAGCTTGTTCTTCCATGGTAACACTTCTCTTTGTATTTTATTAAAAAAACTCTGAAGCTTATGCAATGTAAAAGTTTCTCAAGCATCTGATGCTTATAGACTTAACAGACAAAGGGAGAGCAGAAATATTTCCATCATCTATCCTAAATGACACAGTAGTCTCAAGGAGAAAAAGAATAGTTAAAGATATAATTACATATAGTTATGCATGAGCATTAATAAGCTAAAGTTGTCTGAGTGATTCTAACCATGAGTATTTCCAAAATTTTTACTTTGAATCATTAACTTTCTGTTATAATATTTTGTAAGTGTTGCTCTGAATGAATTATAAGAAAATGGAAACAATATGTGTTCTTGTTATTCCGTTGGATTGTAAGCCAGACAAAAGAATTAATTAAAACTAAAAAAAATCAAATACACAGTTCAACCAACAGTTATTTAAAGCATTAAATTTAGACCAGCTTTCATAAGAACAATATGTTGATTTAAGTATTTTTTACAGTATTGCTTGTTTTGCGGGTAGATCTATATTGTAGCTATTTTTAGTTCAGAAAGCCAAACTCTGTGTTTAAGTCTACATTATACCATTGTGTAACAGGGTGATCGTGGAGAGACAGGACCCCGTGGTTTACCTGGATCATCTGTTTGGGGACCTCCTGGACCAAAGGTGACTATCTGATACATATTTCCTAGAGACCAGAGATTGGAATTTTCTAGTGTACATTTCTGTCAAAATTTAAAAAATCTGATTTAAGGAACTTAAAATTCCTTGTTGTAGGAACAAAAATACTGAATTTCAGAAATAAGGAACTAAAAAGTATTAAAAATTACCAGTCAGTGTTAGATGCCAAGACCTTTAATAGCATGCTGAACTTGGTACATAATTGTTTTTTTCTGAAGCCATTTATTTAAAAAAACACAAAAACCTATTAGATTTCTATTTTGGTTGGGTCCCTCCTGTGAAATTAATTAGTTTGAAGTTAGTTTTTTTTACAAATTTGCCATGCTTTTTGCTTCTTAAAATATGGCATTAAACTCCTGCCAGAATATGTTTATGTATAGTTCTAGGGTGTTATATGCTGATTTTTTTCTTGAGATGAGTGTTTGTATGTCAATTCCAAATGAACAGCTGCCCTGTATGTCCTACTTGAAATGAAATGTCATGTACAAGATTGCTAGGGCTTCATCCATCTCATTTTCTCTGTGGGAAAAATTTACTTGAAATATCTGAGACTTGTCCTGCTGAGTAAAATAGGTGGATTCATCAAAAAAAAAAAGCTAACTTTGAAGGTTTTAAAAATATTTGAAAATTCAGTGATATTTGAATAATAAAGTACTCTTGTTACTTAAATAATTCATGTTATAATATGTCAGGTAACTTCAACTTGAGTTGATATTTTTTACCTTTGGTGTTAGTTTTTAGAGTCAGGGAGTCACTAATGCATATCGTATTGTTCCGGAGCAATATCATCCCCATTTTTCTTCTTCCTTAAAAATATATGTGCTTCACTCCACAAGTACAAGGGAGACTATGGTATATACAATGTATCTGACATATACAGTCTGTCAATAGGACATCACAGAGGGATATGATGTGTTTTGGACTTGCTTGTGCATGGAGGAGAAAAAAAGACAAAAATGGAAAATGCTCAGGGTATACCTAGAGTAAAAATATAACCACATAGAAGAAAAAAAAGAAGACTGTGAGGTGCCCATATCTCCTATATTGGTTTCAAGCCATAATAATGTGGCAAACTTTATGTGAGGAGAATACAGGTGACGTGCTAAAAGGCACAACTTGTATGAGGACAAGTTTCATTAAATCAGTCACCCTTCTTTGGGTTTTTCTAGTTACTGTGGCATTTTTAAATAGACAAGTAAGGGAGTCAAGGTTGTTCATTAATAAATTCATGCTGAAAAATAATTTTGTAGAGTTCCTTGTCTTTTTCCCTATGATTTTATTCTGTTCAGTACAGTTCATACAACTTTCATAGCAGATGGGTCATTATCCAAAATCCAATGAAGTCTGTAGGAGTGTTTCAAAATTCTTTACTAAATTTTAGAGCAGGGCTTATATGGGCAGTAGGTGGTGGAAAAACTGCAAGTATTTAGATAATTATAAAATGCAAGTTGATTTTTCGAAAGTATACAAAACTTTGTCTCTTCAGTTCCATCATAACTTCTTTGATTTAAACAAATATCTACTATATTTTGTAACAGACTACACAGGTCTGTTTTATCTTTCAGCTGTGGAAAGTACAATGATAACTATTAATTTTGTTCCTAAAACATCCTGGTGTCTGCAATTGAGATGACAGACACGGTAAATTTCTAATGCAGAGAATGTTTCTCAAAGCTTGGAGTTATTTTTGGGAGTCTGAGGTCTTTTTGGGACATCTCTAAGTATCTGAGATGGTGATTAGTGATTGTTAGAGGTCTTACCTCCTGGGCAGCCATGGTTGTGTCCATTGGGAGTTTATTTCTTTTAAGCTACGCCCACATTTGAGGACTGGAGTTTTATTTCCCTTAAGAATCATTACGCCATTATTAATATGGTGACAGTGACATTAGAAAGCTGTTTTTGCTAATATTTCTTTGTCATGGTTACAGCTGCTCAGTGGTTTAGAGCATTAGAGCATTTCATTGCATTCCCTAGTGAATGTTTCCTGAAATACTGCATATTCTTCTAATTGAGAAATTGCAAGTGTTTCATTGCAAATTTAGATTTTCTTAGTAAGTTCCTTAATGTAGAGTGAAAGATCTGTTTCTAAAGTTTAAACACCAGAAGGAGCCAAATTCTGTTCTGTGAAGGGTTAACATAAGGAATGTGAGTTCTAAGCCTGATTGCTTTCCCAGAAAGCCACTGACAGAGCTGTTACTAAAGAGTTGAGCTGTATAATGTATGTGGAAAACTCAAGTTTCTTCCTGAGACTTCAGACTATGGAACTTGCAATTTTGAAGTGCTGTGCCATTGCATCTATAGGCTTTCTAAACATACTCCGTCTCAGCGCTTGTCTTTGAATTTCCTTGCTGTTTTCTTTGTGCTCTGACAGAAACAAGGTTATGCAGCCTGCTTGTGGGCAAAAGCAGGCAGGAGCCACAGGTGCATCTGGCCTCTCAAAGTGAATTATGACATTCAACTTTCATCTGAAAACTAAAGCCATCAAGTTATTTGTCAAGGTAGAACAAACTCTTTTGCACAGCTGGGGAGAAGCAGAAGTGTGAAAGAGGTCAGAATCAAGGTAGTGAAATCTTCCTCTAGAAATACTGGTTTCATGTTACCTAGCTCAAAAATTGTCTCTGTAAGAAGGAACTGAATACTTGTTCTTCTCTGTAAAACTTTTGAAGTTAAAACTGAATATAGTTAATATAATTCTGAATTTTTTCTTTTTGCATAGGGGGATCCAGGATACCAGGGACCACCGGGAGATGATGGACTTCCTGGAAATTCAATAATGGGACCAACGGTAGGAGTTTTTAGACAAAAGATAAAAAGTAAATAAGTGTGAGACATATGCAAAACTCCTGTGAAAATATAGACACCACTTGAACCTTTTAAGTAAAGGAATTCACTAATTCTTCAACTTTTCCATTGTTCCATGTTATGTCTATTTTTTAAATAAACTTCTTATCTTTACAAAGAAGAAACACAAAATTGCATAGATAACTAGTCCAGTGCACCTCACCCTACAACTTCCCATAGGAAGTCTTCATCAGGAACACAGTTCTTCAAATTCACCTCTTCCCCTCTAACACACTTTATATCATATTGTACTTCTGTCACTTGTCATCTGGGCTGCAACTTTCTTTAAGACTTCTGCCACTTCTGATAAGGGAGTATTTCAGGGAAAGGTACCATTCTTATGATCTCTTTTTCTGACTAAAATTGGGAACCTTCTTCAGAAACATTTTTTTCCTTTACCATGTCTGCACATAAAATATTCTGCTCAATTCCATCACTTCACTTTGTGGAAATATAGACAATAGACCCAAATTCAGAAATCCATGTGTATGCCTACCTAACACAATGCAGCTCAAAATAAGGCCACTTAATTCAATAGATTTTGCATGATAATGTTTTAGGAATACCAGTAACGGTATTTACTCCTGGCTTGACACAGTTCTACCAGTACCTCTACCAGAGGATGCTGAATAGCACATTGAACCATTCAGAAACTTTCATTTCTGATTTTTGAAAACTCCAGATTTCCTTTTTCTGTAATATAGGAATTACTTCACTCTATTATTCTTATAAAAAGGAGTGATGAACATGACTTAATTGTGCAGTTGTATCCTTAATCAATTAGGTTTTGATTATAATAGTTGTTTTATTTTTAATCACCATGGATGCAAGATTTACGTTTATATACATTTTTTGTTGTTGTTTTGGAAGGGTGTATAAGCAACTATCTTTTTATTATTATTTTGGAAAACTGCTTTAGTATGGAGGGCTTTGAGCTTATTAGGGAAACTTCTAGGATATTGCCCTGGAAGAATTTACCACTGCTTGGAGAATGCCTCACACCTTAGGGACAGTCGAAAGGGGCTTCTCCCATGATGCTCTGCAGTATTATGTTAATTTGCCCTTTCCCCATAGGTCATTGCCTTTTGCCCTGCCCTTTGTACTACCCCTGTGCCCCCAAATGATTGGCTGTGACCCCATACTTAACCCAGGACCCTGCCCTGTTTGTTTGCCTTTTGTCCCTGGACTCTTTTGGCGTGACTGTACAATAAACCTCGCTGGAGCTCTACACAGAGACCCTTTCCATCTTTCTTTGCTGACCTAGCTGTGGTGTGAGTGTGGATTGAGTGACTGTACTTGCCCAAGTGGCTTTCTCAGAAGATGCTTTCAGGAAGGTAGCAGCAAACACCATCCATTTTACCACACTGCTACACTTTGGAACCTGCCCTGGAAAGGCTGGAAAAGCAGATGAATTCATTTAGCAGACTATCTGTGGCATCAGGGGCATTTACTCTCTTACCAGTGCACTGACTTAGAGGGAGTTGCTGTGATTTTCTCTTCCAGACACCACAAAACTGTGGGAAGCAGTAATCCCAGAATTGCTCCTAGGCCATCTCTTGTGTGACTGTTTAAAAAGTCCAACAAAATAATCTGGACTGGAGAACTGTTTCTTATATAAGATTTGGCTGTAGATTTGACCTAAGTAGATTTATAGCATTTATGGTTATACTACTAATAGCTAGCCCAGACACATGACAAAGTCCCAATTCTCACAGAAGAGAATGTGTTAGTATGTATTTGGTATTTACAGCAGCCTGCTGGGATTAAATGAAAACATCTGTTTGGCTGTTTTTTACTGTAGTGAGATTAGATGTAAAAACAGATATGAACCCATGATTTATGTTTTTCTTTCTTGTTAAATAAAAATGTTATCAAACATTTCTGAAACATTTCTCATTTTATTCACAGTTTAAGATCTATGGATATTAAGAATCAGGAAGAGGTGAAATTGACTTTCAATTATAAAGCTATTTATGATCTGGAAGCATGCTGGTTGTTTAAATTTTTACAGAGGTGGATCAAAATTCCATCATTTGAAAATTAGGAGACATGAAGAGACATCTTCAAGAGCTGACACAGTTTGAATCTGGTGGTCAGTGTCTGTTTAAAGTCTCTCAGTGAAACTCTCCCATTGGGTTCAAGAATGGATGTGGTTCATACAGGAATGACCTACTATATAAAATTTACTTAGGCATAAGGCATACTTGGATCACTATCCATATTTTATCTAAAGTAATTTCAGGGTTTCATCTTACCCAGAACATTGAGTCTACCTTGTCTTTCTTCATTTACCTACCTGCTAGCCTAAACCTATGATCTATAACTTAAAGCATGTCTTCCATTTTTGTAATAGGACTAAATTAGTTAATAAGAATACATTATTTGTGTCTATGGTAGAGACATTCATGGGACAGGAGATTTTGGCCAAAAGTTTGTTTTAGTTGTATATCCAACTAAAATACAAGCTGGTTTGTTGTCCAGACATGGACATTGCATTCGGACAGACCAGGTGCTGAGGTCTGAGCTTCTAACTGGACTCTCTTCTTGATTTCTTGAAGTATTATGTTATTGTAGAAATTTACAGGCACAATGCACAATGAAACAACAGTTTTCTGCCCCTTGTAGTTTTATTTTCCTTGTTATTTCCTTTTACTGGAGTAGACAGGGAAATATTTGTATATTTGTATGTAATTATTCTTGAGGATATGTTGTACCTATGTACATTAACAACACTCAAGAAGTTGTTGACAGCTCTCTGCAGCACTCTTTCGTAGAATGTATTAACATTTCTTGGTTCTGTGGGACAGAGTGAAGGGTGTGCAGCTCTCTCTGTACAGCCACAATATCCATACTGTGCACAGAGGGAGGTGCAGGTGGGACTTACACACATCCATGAGGATTTCCCATTGCTGGTGCTCTCTCATGAGCATCTACAGTACAGACCAGCAGCATACCCTCAGAGATGCTTCAAAGCAACATGTTTTCCTTCTGGGTTCTGTGAACAGTCTATTTCAAGCTCAGCTAATTTTCTCATAAAATGTTAGAAAAACTCTCACTGGTGTGAGAAAAGAAGAAAAGTTTGCTATTTGCTTCTTGTCTGGCCATGAAAGGAAGCATTGAGGTTTTGCAGATGCACAAACCTTTAGTGGGAGTCGGTGGAAGGGTCAACAGAAGGAGTGATTGTCTCTTGATAAGAGAGCATTTTAGACTGCTCTTTTTCTTATAACTGTTGTATTTCTTTCTCTTCCTACTTTCTCTTGCAGAGTGAAGTTTTGCTTCACTGTATGAGAGAACCAATGTGATTACTTGGAAATGCAAAATGTGCACATATAACTTAAGGCTGGCATATCATGTTTCAGTATTCTGAATTCAGTTCTTATTGCTCAAACTTACCCCTAAAATGATAAAAAGTTTGGTTTTGAAAATAAATTTAACTTCATATGGCTGAATACAAAGTCAATGCTCTGGAAATTTCTCTCTGCAACAACAAATCCAGAAATTAACAATTTCCTAATAAGAATTCTTATTCTTCTAAAGTCTTAATTAATTCAATTGAAACCACAATAAAAAAAGCATAGCAATTCCTGAACTTTGTGGAAGAATTTTAAGAGCTAGTAACTGCTGTTCTATGTTTCTGAAAAGATTTTAAACAGCTTCCTTACATATTTGTTAATATTCTTTACACTGTGATAGTCCAGGTAGTGGCGTGATTTCTGACTTCCTCTTTTGTGTTTAGGGGCACCGAGGACTACCTGGACCACCTGGACCCGAAGGACCAAAAGCTGACAAAGGTGACAAAGGTGAAGCTGTAAGTAGAGTTTCAATTCTGTACTTTGTGTTCAAAAAAACCAAACCAAACAAACAAAAACCCCAACAAAATTACTATGTGATAGCACAATATTTAGTTGCTTAGATTTAGTTACCTAACTAGGTGCTGTTAATCATCCTTTAGCTAATTTAAATGTATCATGGATATTTTGAAGCCCTTTTCTAGATATAGTAGCAGTTGTACAAGCAGTTGGAACTGGATATAAATGGTTCTCATTTCATTGTCATGAAAGGGACACCATGTAATTCCATAAAAATCTTTATGGCTGCTCATTTGTGTTTAAATATAATCACTATTTTGAATTACTTTTCTGCCTCCCTTTTCTTTACTCTTCTCTGATCAAGATTTCTAATACCATCTACTTGACCAAATTTTGCAGTTCCAGTTCCTTGGATTTTCAGCTGTTTTTCATACTGGGCAGTTAAATCCTCTAATTTGAAGATTTTTCACCTCTTGCTTTTCTGATGGTTGGCTTCAGAAGGAATTAATATCTGAGTTTTCCAGCTGGCACATTGCATTACAAGGACGTATCATCCTAAATTTCCATCATCTAAACCCACATAGACATGTTTGACCAGCCTCTCTCTTTTCCACTAGAAAGAGGAAATACTGTTGCCATCCTTCAACCACCACATGTCAAACTTCTACTAGCACTATTTTCTTTATGTGTTTAATCCAGCTTTATTTCAAACTACAACCCTCCCAAGCACTCCCAAATGCACTGAGGTGGGACCTGAGGGCTTCCAAATTCCTACTCAGCTCCAATTTCCTATCATTCAAACCGATGCTGAGAAGGTCCTTTGGGATTGGAATTATTACATGAGGCATTCACTCAGAACTCCTGGTGTAATGCCATGTACCTGACACATTTCATGATGTGTAATGTGCAAAGGTTCTGTTGTGCTGTCTCATGGTAACATCTTTCCCCTGCCATTCTGTGCAGCTTCATAAAGCACTGTCAGATATGGACAAGATTTGTGTGGTTAAGTAGGTAGCAGGGTGGGTCAAAGCCATCTGCCCTATGAATGCTGAAAGGGAGCCTGGGGATGCCTCCAGCAGTATGAAAGGCAGCTGAAGGGGCAAATGAATTGGGCAAGGAGTTCAGGAGAACAGACTACCAAACACAAGTACACACAAATATGTTAGGGTTACCTAACCCCTAAATTTAGATGGGTTAGCTCTGGTATTTCAGTTGTATAATGCTTGCAGCATATGAATCACGGAGCAATGTCTGCTTTCTCACTGTTTTCCTTGAGCTGAGAACAATGTTCTTAAGTCAAGAGTTGTACTTTTTTCCACCAATCTGAGTCTTTTTAGGTTTCCCTAAAAATAAATGTGAAGAAATTCTCTTTATTGTTGAAAAACATAAGTACCTTAAGACAACTACTGACATATGCTTTATTTCTCTGCTGTACCAGGGGCCTCCAGGACCAGCAGGCCCTGCAGGACCAGAAGGACCAAAAGGCGTGGGAGATGCTGGACCAAAGGTATTTGTCCAATGGTAGACCAATGCACCTGACTTGTAAACAAGGTAGACATCTTCCAAAAAATGCATTGGATAAGAATGACAAATATATGACAAAATGCTGCATTCTCATCTCCCACTTTTCATTTCTGTTAGAAGAAAAGCTTGTGATAGGCTTTTCTGATGTGACAGAAACTAGTTCTCACTTTACCCTCAGACTGGCTACAAATTTGCAGGTTTTCCATACATCCAAAGCCCAGGAAGCTTCTAGATGCTGGTGGAAGTCGGGATCCAACACAAGCACAGTATTACCTAATAATTATGCCCTTCCTTTCTCTGGCAGAAGTGTGAGGGATGAGGCCAAAAATGAGTTAAGGGTTACATGGAAGTACTGAGATATCTTTTAAGTTGGATTCCTAAGAGAAGAGTATAAACCTTTATCTAAAATAATTTGTTTATTTGTTTAGAGGCAAAACTCACAAAAAATCCCAAACAAAAAAACTGGTAAAGGGATTTGAAGTACAACACTGAAACTCTTCCAAGGTTTTCCATAAGCCACAGAATAGCTGAAGTCTTATGAAACTATAAGCAGTATGTAACTCACCTAAAAAATCACATAGTAATTGTTATGTTATAAAAAGTCAGAAAAAGAGGCTCAAGACTAGAATAATCAAAAAAATTGCTTTAAAATATCTCAGAGTGGTTTTATTAATGATTTCCTCATTGCATATATGAAATAAAAAATAAGCAGCCTGTTGCAGAAGGAAACGAAAAAAATATTGCCAAACAAGTTTTTTCCCAAACAGAAGGAACTTTCAACTTCAGTTCTCTGAGCAGGAGAATTTACATTTAAAATAAACTGCAATAACCTCTCAAAAACAATAAAGGAAAAATTGAAGGACATTCATTCTTAGAATGACTTGACTTTAGAACTACTACAGGATGGTCCCAATGGCATTGGGATCTGAGAAACGTGGCTTTATGCTTCTCTTCTGAATTAATGCCAAGGCATTTCACATCAAGTAATGCAAGAACTAAAAGTGATTTCAGTTATGTTATTCAATATAAATTTACAAAAAATGGCTGAACTAATTATATTTTTCTGTGTGAGACTGTATCTTTCCAAATAGAAATATCAGGCTTGCTATAATGTAGTCTTTTAATACATGATTCTTGGTACTACAGAAGAACACTTCTGTAGAAGTAGAATCTTGTGTGAAATTGTCAAGGCAGATATTGATAAAGACTTAACTTATGACTTCAGGATGTCAAGGGGTATCATTACATCTGAGTTGTTCCTTGCTTCCTAAATGCATAATTCTGGAAAGTAGTGTTTCCTAATGAAAAGGAATTGGAAAGTCACATTATAAAAAAAGATGATCTCCCACTATGATGCCATGGTTGAAGGATTATAAAGTCCAGAAGTGTATATGACAACTTCAGTGGGAATAGAGGGGAATAATAGAAATAAATTTTAGTTAAATCCAAAATGGAAATAAATAATTTCCTTTTTTTAAATGAAAGGAAATCACTAGAATTATTGCAGTGAAACTTCTCACAACTGGAAGTTTTAAAGTCAGTGTTTGTGGCTGTGTTTCTGAAAAGTATCACAAATATACAGCTATACAGAAATATACTTGGAAAAATCATGGTGCCTGTTTTATATACGAGATTTAAAAGTGGGTCACAAGTCCCTTCTGTTCTTACAATCATGAATTCATGTAATTGCTGGGACAAGAAACTCTTTAGCTGTGTAAGTATCTGAAAAGTTCCAAACTAGATCATGAATTATGGAAGCACAATATGGAATCATGAAATGCATTGGGGATGAAGGGATAAAAGGTGTAAAGGAAAAGCAAATATGCCCACTTTTTGCAGTGGTGAACATGGCATCTAGTCTTTTTATCACAGTTATTCTTAAATCACTGTAAGTCTTGTGATAAAATAATGTATATATTTAATTAAATCATAGGTTAGCTATTATATGACCTTGGGCTAAGACAGGGAGATTCAGATTAGGTATTAGAAAAAAGTTTTCACTGGTAGGGTGGTCAAGCACTGGAATGGTTTGCCTGGGGAAGTGGTGGAGTCACCATTCCTAGAGGTGTTTAAGAGGTGTCTGAATCTGGCACTGGGTGATGTTGTTCAGTGGTTATGGGGTTACTGTGCTACTGCCAGGTTGACATTCAAACTTGATGAATTTGTCTCTGAGTAATGTTAATCATTGCCAGTTGAAGAGAGCTGATCATATTCCTTTATAAAGACATCAAATCCTTATTTGTTGGTCCCTTCTCCAGCCATGAACAGCATAAAAAGTATCACCATTCCTTGAGATGTGTGGAGTGAATTCTGTTCATGGTGCTAGTAAAGGGGGTTTGTTGATGGCATCTTTTTTGAGGGGATATGATCTGTGTTGTGTTCGTGGAAATTATAAATTAATAATAAATTTGGCAAAAGGCCTGTGGTACTTTGATCCAGATTTGACTAAGTCAAGGTGAAATAGCTGAGACCAGGATGTGAAGTTCTAATAATTTCATTATATTTAATATTACTAATAGTACAATTGAATGTCTAGTAATAGATTCTCTTATCTTAGGCAAAACCAAACTGATAAATAGTTCTCACTATTCTTGTGTTTCCTGACAATTCCAGGTCAGATCAGGGTTGCCATGTAAAAGTATCTTATTTCCATCAAGTCATCTCCACTGTCACAAAAATTGTCAAAATTAGGTAGTTTGAATTTGAGGTCCAAGTTACTGAAAAACAAAATCTTCCAGAGTAGCTGTCTTTGCAAGCAACACAACACAATTAGGGAAAATCATGCTTACACCAAATTTTGTATGGATCCATGGATTTTCATGGATCTACATGTTCTATTTGTGTTACAGTGTGATATTGCCCCCACCAAACCTGCCCACTCAGAGTATCCTTATCTAACATTCTGTCAGGATAATAAAAAATTCAAGAGTTAAAAACATCTAGTAAAAAATTTAATTTGCATTTTTTACTTTAAAATAGGTAGGCTTCTTTTTGATTATGCCCTTAGATTGATGTGTTAGTCATGTTGAATGAAATGCTTCTTGTTCTATGCAAAGTGAGCAGCTGTAGCTTTTGCAGTGTATGAGTGGTGCACCAAAGCAAGCATTATCCAACAAGATATTACATGTCTCATTTACTTCTCTTTATCCACACCAGACATAGTAAAGAGTGCACTGGAAAAAAAAAAAAAGAAACTAAATACATAAACATCTCTTCTCATTCCCTGATTTTTTTTTCCCATATTACAGTCTGATTTTTTAATTTTTGCATAACATCTTGGTAGCAAAGGTACCACAAGGAAAAAGAATTCACTTGAATTGAAAGAATTTCCCTAGAACTTATTTAAAAAAATGGAAAATCTTCTGTTTTTTCAAATGAAATGTAAATGCACTGGCTACCTTTTATACAACACCCCCCCGCCAAAAAAAAAAGTAAGAGCAGCAACAATCTCTGCATATAAAAAATGAACATTTATTTGATAAAAGAGGCTCATAAATTTACACACTAGTTAATTTGAAATTCCTTTGAGGATCATTATATAGGAATGTTCCACTCATCTGAATCAAAGCTCTGTTCTCTCTGCTTTCAGAAATGGCTCACATATGTGCATGCTGCTAGACAGGAATTTTATGTATCAGAGGTCAAATTCACATGAAAACAAAACTGAAACATGTGGGATGCATTCAGTCTTGGCAGAACCCTATGTTCTGTAGCATTAAAACAGAAGCACATAATGTCAGAATATAATAAAATATTGATTTAAAAGCACTGTTGCCAACTAGGAGGTGAGTTACAGACATTGAAGAGCAAGAGCCCAGCACTAGAAATAAAGCAAGTAACTGGAGAGCAGGAAGATTATTTAAATCCTTAGCAAAGTCCCTCGTGCATGAACATTTGGGGTGGGTCCAGTTGCAGTATAAACAAGTTTTGCAGCTTGGGGCTTGCGTATTTGAGCTAAAACATGGAAAGTAGAGATGTAATACTTCTTAAAAATATGCTGTTTTTACAAATACTGTTATATCCATTAACTCTCACTAAAGAGAGTATTGCAGTATCTGCTGTATGTTTCTGTATCAAACACACATCCTTCACATTAAATGAGGTATATATATTGGGAAATCCGAGATTTACTTTTCAGTTGACCATTAGGCCATTTAATGTTTTTTTCTTGAATAAAAGGTACAGAATAGACATTGAAATCCTGCACTTTACAGTGTCTTGACTCAGCTCTTTATTTCTTGCTTCAGCAGTGTTTTTCTAGTTCATGTTTTACTGATGGTGTCAAGCTTGTCTACAAGCACAATACAGGAAATAAATTGGACCTCATCAAAGAACAGTATTAATAGTTTTTGAAATGAATTCCCTGAAGGACAATTTAGTATGACACCTTAGGAAAAAGAACTGCTCCACTTCACAACTCATAAAGCAAAAGAAAAGTCTTTTTCTTTAAACCAAGAAATACAGAAACTGTGAGGATTACTATAAAGCTCTACAAAAGAGCTTTTCAATGAGACATCTGGTATTAACTAAGCATGTGAGGCTAAAATTCAATCCTTCACCTGCAACGACCCTGTGGAAGACTGTGTTACCCATGGGAGGAAGAGGCAGATGACTTCAGGTCACCCTTAGGCTGTTTTTGGTCAGGGCTGGTCTAAGAGCAGGTTTTAGGTGTACTGGGTACTGGGCCATAAGGAATCATTTATGTCTGGTGACCTCCCATTCAGTTTCCACTACAGCAGCTCACAGGCTGTTTCACAGACCACAATATTCCAGGGTCCCCTAAAAAAAATCTTTTAATGCAATATCTGTATCTCTTAGCTCTGACATCTCTGGCAGATTCCAGAGAGAGGCTTGGACAGGGAAAGCTTTGGCTGCTCTGCACAACTTCTGCTCATGAAGAGTTGGCCTACAAACAGTTTAAAATTGTATTGGGGTTGTGGGGACACTGAGAGCAAATAAATGTTCCTTTGATAATAGAAGGTACTAGATAGGAAGATGGATACATTGCCAATGTCTTGGCTCTTTGCATTGGCAAGGAAGGTCTGATAAAAATGCCTTAGGTCATCTGAGGGAAAAATTTCTTCCCAGCTGAACATGGCACTTAGTTTTACCCAATCACCCTGACACAGCAATTTAAAGCTAAGTGCATCCATATACCATGCCTATGTCCTGACTCAAACTGGCCAGTCTCTAATGCTTTGGATAAAACAGGAAAGAAATTCAAAAGCTAAATGTTACATCAGGAAGAAGAGCATTATAAACTTAGTCTGAGCCTTAGCCTTTGTAATCAGAGTTCCCACCTCTCCAAATCCCTCATACCTGAGCATAGTTTGGGCCCTAGTATGTTTGCATAACTAGAGACTGAACCTTGGGAATTGCACCTAAAAGCATGCACTAGAATGACTGTGCACATTCTTCCCAGAATGTAAAGAAAATCAGTAGAAGATTCTGTTTGTTTTTTTTCCTTTTTAATCTGTTTGATATGGTGCTTCATTTCACCTACCACAACTCAAGTGACATCTGTGATTTGTGATTTATACTTGTGCCTCTGTCCTAGATCGAATGCTCCCTCTGCAGGCACAGCCCTTTCTACAGCTTTTCCAAGTGCAAAAATTAAGAGTTTGTATAATGATTTATTTTTAATTTTGTCAAGAAATATCATTTCTTCTGCTTTGTTTTTAATATATTGGATGATCAACAGCTTCTCAGCGCATTTCTTTATTTGCACTTCCCTGCAGAGGAATAGGTTTAGGAATATCAAGCTAAACACAAATCAGAATATCCTGCATCTCTAACTTATTAGTTATAGGCTACTTTTTTCTTTTCAAGGAATGGATGGGGCTTTTCTAGTAATCATGTGTTGAATGTGTGCCTATTCCCTCACTTGTACAACCATGGTCTGAGGAAAACAAAAGTGCCTCATCTGTCTCGGTGCATTCCCTTTATCACTGATGTCCCCTGACTCCCCACCTCCTTCCCTGGGTTTTTC
Organism: Calcarius lapponicus; assembly: GCA_039654755.1. NCBI lineage: Eukaryota > Metazoa > Chordata > Aves > Passeriformes > Fringillidae > Calcarius > Calcarius lapponicus. Next base: position 27,092,186 of record CM077464.1, on the reverse strand, counting down.
TGCAGCACGGGGGGCAGCACCAGGCTCTCTGTTACTCTCATTTTCTCCTCACCAGAGGGCTGCTGCCTTTTCTCTGCCTCATGGTTGAGGGATGACTCCTCTCTGGATTTTCTTTTTTCTTCCGTAAAAGCATAAATTGACAATGTCGAAAAGTTGTCTCCATTACCTAGCCTCCAGCTATCACCAAAACTGTTGAAAATTAATATGGTCAAGGCCTGTACATTTCTGATCAATTTGGCTGAAATCAACCAATGAGTTCAAAATACCCTGGAAGAAAAAAAGAGAATGAACACAGACAAGCAGAAGCACAGGCAGACTATATCACTAAAGCCTTATTTCCTTCAGAAGTCCAGCTAAATGTATGTACCTTAGGGCTTTTTTTAAAAGAGAAAGGGTGCTATAATCTATATTGATGCTATTAAAATTCATTCTGTTTACATAAATGCCTAAATTTGATAGTTCTGGAAGTGATGAATTTCCCTGGTGTCAGAACAAGCACAGTATCGATTAAGAGCATCATGATCATGGTTCCAATAGTTAGCTCCCTGCCCATCCTGGTAATGTGGTCACTACAAAATATTATGGGAAAACAGTGATGTTTCCAAATGGGTTTGCTTGCACTTATTTTTGTTGGGGTTTTTTGGGTTTGTTGTGGTTTTTTTTGTTTGTTTATTTTTTTTGTTTTTTAGTTATTTGTTTGTTTGGTTGGTTGGTTGGTTTGGTTTGGTTTTTTTTGTAACTGATAAGCCTGCAAAGTAGAGTCCTAACTCTGTTGGTGATTTTGATCACATGGATGTTTGCTAGGGAAATAATGTTCTTCACCTAGAGCTTTAATGATATGGGTGCCTGTATTTTGGGCTTTTTTTTTTTTAATACCTATCTATAAAGCAGCTGTTTATTTATGTAGCATTTGTTTGGCTTGTTTTTTAAACTCAGTGGTTTGACTGCTTCATAAGTGGATGGCAGATGTAACATTTGCTAGGTGATGACTGACATTTCTGTGACTATTTTCAGGGAGACCGTGGAATCAAAGGCGATCCTGGGCCCCCAGGACCTCCAGGATGGGGACACATGGGTCCCAAGGTTGGTATGATGCTATGTTGAAGTTTTTTGTGCTCTTTTGTGATTGTGGCAGCCAGACCCTGATCTCTCAGATGCCAAACAATCTTCATCAGTGCCAAACAATCTTTACACTGGTGCAGCTTCAGGAGAAATCAAGCATGTAAACATGGTCACTAAACATACACTTCTACCAACTGGATTAGGAAGAATAATGGGATGAAAATTGCATTTGCAGCTAAACTTTATGAGATTACATCTGGAGATTGAACAGAGCTATCAGACTGGTAAATTAGCTAAGTGATGCATTTCTTCTGCTTGTATCTATCCTGTTTCCAAGATATTATTTTGTGCTGGAAAATACAATAAAAGTGAATTTTATGTTTGTAATTTTTGCTCAATCAAATTAAATCAAATTTATTTTGTCATTACAACCATTAGGAAAGAAATATGAAAACAAAAAGTTAATTCTATAAGCAACCAGCATGCAACATCTGAGCAATTTTTTCTCCCTTCCCTAAAGTGATTTATAATTTTAAAAAGACATACTGGAAAGAAAAGAAATTCAGTATTTGCCTGGATTACTTTATTACAGGTTAGTCTATCAATTATTTTCACAAAGGCAATGAGGAGAAACATTGTGTATATTTTTCCACTTTCTGATAGTTTAAAGATCCACCTTTGAAACTTTTTGCATAATAGCAGAGAGTAACAGAACCCTCCAGTGCCATTTTGTATAAACTAGTATCTGAATGAAGAAACATTGCTATTACCAACTCCAGATATGCAATAAGCAACAGGGCATGAATATTGTTTCAGTATGGGTCTGATTTTACCTTGCTTTCTGCAAGCTGCAACAATTTCAGTACCTCGGTAAATCATACTGACACAGCCTGTTTGAAAAGAGTAAGTTTGGACTGAGTGTCAAAATCCTAGTGTGACACTGTGTGCTCTTTCCACAAAGCCTGTGAGAAGGAAAAATGTGTTCTCTGTGGGGAAACAATATTTTGTTTTCAAGAGTGAGGACGTGTATGTAGTCCCTCTCCTATGAAGAAAGGCTGAGAGAACTGGGATTGTTCAGGCAAAGAGAAGGCTTTGTGGTTGAGATGATCCATATATATATATATGCATATGTATATGTATATGTACATGTGTGTGTATATATATATATGAAGAGTACTTTTTTGCAAGAGATTTTGTGAAAACTTGTGACAAAATTGTTGTCTCCACAGATGATAATGGTGACTTTTCAAACATCACTAACATCTAGAAGTTAAATATTTAGAACTATAAATTTATATTTCATGATGACCAAGTTTCCTGTACTTCTGCCTAAATATTCAACATATGCAAAATCTAGGTAATATACACACCACTGAATGATTTCTACATACTGTACAGTAATTATTTATTACTGGAGCACAGTAATTATTCATTATAAGACAGTAATCAAAAGTTCAACCTGAGTTTGACAGAAACTTTTATGAAGCTTGATCAAATTTTGAAAACTTTTTCAATTAAAAATACTTTTTTAGAAAAAGGAAAATCAATTATTTAGTTTTGATGTAATCAGGGAAATGTACTTCACTTGATCACTTAGAAATGTTAGATTGACCTGCCTGCAAACACAAGGGCTCTGCCTGACTTTGACTGTAGTGAAACAAATCAGCACATCCTGCTTTGGCTTTTCTCTAGTCCCTTCCCACTTAGGATTTTCTGAATGACTGGTGCTCCTAGAACTGTGGCACCTCAGGGGCTTGGCATATGCCCATAGTGCCAAAGAACTAGCTAAAATACCTGGCAGGTTTACTTACGTAGGTTTTATAGCTCTGGTCCTTTGTGCCTCTGCTGTTGTGCCTCTCTTTTGTGACTGCATGAAGCTGTTCTGTAAATATGGTTTCTGTTGTCTTCTATATAGGGGAAAATGATGAAAATATCACTCTGTGCCATGAGTAAATTTTATTCTTTGATTATTTTCAAATTAATTGTTCCTTTGCTTTCCTGAGAATTTACCAAGGATAATTACTAAGACCCACAGTGAGAAACCATAAACCAAAGAAGAATCAGACCTAGAATCCTTGACCTGGTTTTACTTCTTTTGCTTGCAGTGACTTTGGGATTATTTCCTTAGTGTTACCAGGAGTTTACCTCCCAATCATTCTTTTTTTATTTTTTCCTTTTTTTGCTGACTGTTATAGGGTATTATGGGACGTGATGGCTTGCCCGGTCCCCCTGGCCCCCCTGGCATCAGCATACAAGGAGACAAGGTAATCCAGGTTAATGTGATATCTGTTCAGTTTCTTCTCAAACTGTTTCTTAAAGAGATTCATTATCTTCTGTCTTTGCCACCAAATCAGTGAACTCCTGGAAATATTAATTTTACACTTAATTTTTGTATTCATAAGATATGCAATATTTTCTTTATTTGCTGGATTTTCAGTATTGTTTGCATCCAATTGCTCTTCTATTGTTCTTGTAATTAAAAACATATTTAATCTGGAGACCAAAGGCTTATCTCTGCCACATCTTACTGATTTACTTAGATCCATAGTTTTCTCTGGGTTGCACTTGTAAAAGGCAGTAACAGAGACCTACTGTGGCAAAGTAAGTTAAACACATGTAGGAATGTAAATGAAATTAGGCAGTCACCCACATACTCCTAATTGGTTTTCAGTCACCTAGTTCCAGCCATGAGTTGTCTCCTTAAAAGGAGAAACACAAATATATTCTGAAACATTCAGTAGTTAAATTGCCTTGTCATATATGCATGGAAAAATTTATTAAAATTGGACGTTCCAGTGGAGAACAACCCAAGTTTCTCCAATTTTCCTTAAATCAATGTGCTTAAAATTGAGCATATGATAGAATATTTCCCTGGATCAAGAGTATTGTGCTCAGGTCTCCAACTCTAAGTGGTCAACCACTAGTGATTCAGTAAAAGGAGCAATGTTCCAGTTTGGTCTTCATACTGTGATTTTGGCTGTAGATACTAAAAACATCAGATAATTCACTGGCAAACAGGTCTTCATTGGAAAACAGTGACATTCTGAAACAAACAAACAAATTTGTGAAAATGTATATTGTTTGCAAAATGATTCAGAGGATAATCTTTCTTTGGTCCATTGTGGAATTATTTCATGTAAGCTTTACCACAAAAGCACAGATTCCTTCAGAATTTATTTTGTTGCTGATTTGCCAGTTCACTGACACACCATCAAACAAAGACATGTTTCTAATACAAGGCTGTGAAATTTAGGGATGTTGGAAAGTAATGTGTCCTGTTTATGAAATGTCTTTGGGTTTGAAAACAAAACTGTAATGATATGGTGGATCAAACTCAGCTACTGTTGTTTTTGTAGTATTCCATGGCTTGTGTAGGTACGATCGGTCTTGACATTTCTATTTTCTTAACAATTGCTTTTAAAAATTATAATTATTTTTATATAATTCTTAGGAACAGCTTATTTCTGAGCAACTTTTACAACTGTCTTGCTCTGGTAGTGCCAGTTTCCTCCACACACTAATGCTTGTTGACTTTTGCCTGTCTATTTTGTCCTTCTGTTTCTTCATATATCAAACTGCATTCCTTTTGGCCACTCTTCATTAGATTCAAGTTACTCTGATCCTGCACTTTAGCTACCAATATCACTCAAGTATTTTTTTATATAGAGAGAGAGATCTTGGTCTGCATATGGTAAGAATGGAATGCCAAAAATGAGTTGCTTTTCAAGGTACTTTATGTTGACAGCTCTATTCACAGATTTTTTTTTTTTTAATGCTTGGTTCCCTTTCAAAACCACAGTCTAGACATTTTTAGATCTGCATTCAGTTCATTTTGGTAATAGTGGTGGTCAGGTTTGAATTTATTATGTACATGAATTAAACTGTCAAAGCCATAAATATTTTTAAATAACTTCTTGGGTTTTACTAAGTTATAGAATCTATGATAAACCCTTCTAATGTTGATTGATACTTGTTGCACAAGTAGAGGAAGGAGGATTTGATTCTGTGGTTGATGTTTTAAGGGATGAAACTCACATGTGTGCTTGTGAGAAATGTCAGCTGTCTGGGTATGAGTTTACTTAGAACAGTAGGTCCCATTCAGTTGTCATTGCCTGAACACCATCATGACAATGTCAAATGGGCAGTAACAAATGGTAGCAAGAAATCTACCATTTTGTTGGGTCTGACATTTATTACTAGTGAAGGACCACTGGAATACAGCATATCTTCATTTTGGTTCATATGTATGTGCTCTGTAGAGGAGTTAACCAGGAAGCTGTGGGATGGTGAGTGGAAAGGAGAGACTGTCCCAGTGCTGAACAGCAAGCCTTGAAACAAACTGGCACACTGTTTCACTGTGTTTGAAAGCCATTTGCATTAATACCTAAATGAGGACTCTAAAAAGCACAACCCTGCTAAAAAGTGACTTAAAGGAAATTAGATTCAATAGCCACTGTGAGTTCCTGTAACAGTGCAAAATAAATTGCCTTGTGCATCCCATCACCTTAAGAGTATTTCCTCTTTACAGGAAATCCCCCTAGTGGATCAGCTATGGAATTTGATACATCCCATTTTTCAGTCTCTAGCATCTACCGAGTGCTGTCTGAACTGCTACTGCTGTAAGAAACTGGGGAGAGGGGAAGTTCTGCTTCCAGATGCAAGAGGCTACTGGTTAGCAGGTCAGGGATAGGTGGCCCTGGTGGCAAGCAGAGCATTTCATTCCCCAAGCTGGGGCCAGTGGACCAGGAGATACTCACAGGGCAAGGCTGTGAAAGTAGTGCTCCAGTGCAAGCAGAAGCTGTCATCTCAGCAGGATCTCTGTCAGATCTGGAATCTGAACAGGGAAAGCCATCCATAGACATGACTTGTCATGCACTGTGTCTTTGAGGAGCTGCATCTCATTACCTAACTCCTGGTGAGTTCCCAGCTCATGGCAGCCGGGAGCCCTTGGTACAAGGAAGAGAAGTGGCTAAGTGTGCAGTGTGCAGCTGTTTCTTTGCCTGCAGAAATCCATAACCCCCTATCCAGCACAGCAGGAATAGTCAGTGATCAGTCCTGCTGCACTAGTGCACCTTAGGTGAAGGTGGCATAAACTTGGAAAATACTTTTGTATTTCTCTGTCCATTATGAGCAATATACCCCTTTAGACCCATTTGTGAGCACCAATACAGCCATTAAAAAATTATAGCAAAAAGATCATAGTTAGGTTTGATACATGTGGTAACTGCTCCTGATCTCATTGATGTTCTCTGGAACTGGTTTTGGTATCTTCATCAGGCACTGCTCTTATGTGAATTACGTATGTAGTGTGAATTTTGGTGAAGCATTTTGTACCAGGAAAAATAATCATTTCTAGCTGTGTTTAAAATGCATACAGCAGTTGATCTGCAAAAACTATTCGTGTTACCCTATTAAATAAAGCAAGAAAGTTTCTGGAAGCCAGAAGCTATGAAGCATTTTCTGTGTATATGAAACAGCTGTGTTTTATATCGTTGTGGGCCCACACTGCTAGCATGGACGTGCTTTTTAAGTCTAAGTACATGCAGCAGGGTATGTGTAGCAATCCTTATAAACAGTTTTGAGCTTTGTAATTGGACAGATACTCTCTTTTGTATTATCAGCAGAAAAGTGTTCTGCTTTCCACACTGGGAAGAGTAGAGATGTCTTCTCACCTACTTAAGATCAGAATAGTCTGCCCTGGAGAGGTCACGAATGTGTATTTCTAGAGAAACTTTGGTTTGGACCACATTTTACTGCTTCTAGACAGGATGAGCCTCTGAAAAGTTACTTTTGTTTTTTATCTCTTTCAGTGGAATGGCAAATTTTCATTTGATTAATCAGGAATAAATTCTTCATTATATACTTTATAAGATTCTTATTGTATGTTCTGAATAATAGCCAATTGCTTATTTCTCCAACCTTAGAACACTTTTGTCTTGAAAATTGTGTGCTTCATTGCATAGTACAAATGTGTAAAAATGAATAGAAACAGCATCGATTTTACATTAATTTTCAGTTTTAAAAAAGTTTCTTATTCTGTTCAGGGAGAAAAAGGAAGTAAAGGTTTTCCTGGACCAAAGGGATCAGTAGGAACTGGCCTTCCTGGACAAAAGGTAAATCCTAGGTTTGCAGTAAGGAAAGAGAAGGGGTTTTTCTTCCTTTATTGGTTATTTGGTGTGACAGGTCTTTGAAGAGAAACAGAAGACAAAGACCTTACCTTATAGAGCTAGCGTGTTAAGTACCTACTACTCACTGTCAGCTTTGAAGTCTGTGAAAATCCTAATGGTCATTAAGGATCAGATTACAAAGTAGGATCTAGAATGAGGTCATCCCCATTGGCAGGAGAATAATTCTAAGTTATTAAAATTATGTATTCATTTGTTTTTCATATTTTTCAGGTATTACAAAATATCCTTTTATTTGCCAGGCTCTGACAAAAAAAGGAAGGGATTGCTTTATGATTAACATCATTTAAGGGCTTTGATTTACTTAACTTGTTTTTTTTTACAATGATTGAAGCCCAAGCTTGAATCTTTCCTTACTGAATAACTTCCTGGTTGTTATAAAAATTGTGAGAATTTTCTACACTTAGCTATTCATATCTAACAGCTTGGGAGCTTTCATGTGAATATCAAACTCTTTCACACAGATTCAAATTCCTGCCTCCTAGTTCTATTTTCACTCACATTCCAAATGCCACAATATAATAATAATAACTGGAATATTTTCACTAATTCTCATATTCATCTTGTATATTGACTAATCTTTGTGACCCAATGTAAATCTCTCCAAATACTCACTTCTTTGTTTGCTATTAATATAGCAGACTTGACACACATGATAAGAAATGGCTTTGTTTAGCAGGAATTTTGTATATGTACCAAAAAGATCAGGTTTTAGTATATTTAAGTGTAAGAAAGTAGCAACACCATCACAGCCAGCAAATCGTATTTGCTTTCCTGTTGTTATTAATGCTGACATTAACTTTGGTGATGTTAGATTCAATTCATGGACAGGTAATGGAAAGTAAAGTCCTTTGCTGGATATTATGATTTTGTGAAATAGAATAAGAACTCTCTTCCAAGATCTTACTTAGTTGAAACTGGGTTTCTTAGTGCTGTGGAGAAGCTAATTACAATTTTCAGATTTACACCAGTTTGAATAAGATCAGAATCAGACTGATAAAGTCAAAAAGGTTCTTTAAAACTGGTAACAATCATCAGTGAAGGCTGTAACACAGGAGTTACCTGTGTGATTCCATTGGCTGGGCAATGATGAGGAATAACATCAAAATGGACAGTAATCTAGATAAATTCATAAGCTTTAAAATTTCAAGTGAAATGTAAGCTGGCTAATAATTTCCAGAGAAAAGAAAAAAAAATCTGTTCTGCACAATCTTCTTGAAAAATTGTCTAATTTAGAAGCTGAATCTTATGTACAGTATTTCATACCTGCATTATGTGAAAATTGTCTCATAATGCAGAACCCACTCACTTTTTCTTGGAAGTCAAAAAGGTCTAATCAGTTGAGGGAAAAATTGCAAATTTCCTTCTAAATGTGAATCATTTTATTTTCCAATGGATTTAACAGCCCAAGCATGCCTCTTCGTTTGTCCTTTGAAAGCTCACAGGTTTTTGTTTGGTTTTTATGCAGAGCTAGTGTGTTTCAGCACAGTGGCTGATCTGAGGCAGTTATTTCTCCTTAAGTATAAATTAGCATAGGTCCAGTATAAACATTGTTTTAGACTTCAAGAAAATTGAAGAACAGCAAACATTATATGTTCTTGCAATTTGCATACAGATGTCTTTACACCCCCTCCAGAACTATAGCAATTTTTCACAGAAATTTCTTAAAGATTTCTTTTACTGCCCATTTTGCTTTCTCTGAGAGCCTGCTTTCAGATATTCTCCTTATAATACATACAACAGAAATTATTAATTAAAAAAACAACCAAAAGAGCCAGAAAATTTATCTTTAAAATTCATTGAACCTTACTTCCAGCTCTGACAATCAACAAAACTGGAGCTATACTGTATTAATACAGTTGTTTTCAATTAGGGAGACTATGGAGATAAAGGTGATACAGGGAGCAAAGGTGCCAAAGGAGAGATTGGAGACCCAGGACCTCCAGGGCCAAAGGTAAAACACATTTTCATGTTACTTAAATTTACAGAGTAGAAACTAGGCAAGTTTGGCTTTTGTTAAGTATCTCACTCTACACATTTCTAGGGATCTGGGGGAAGAAAAGGTGAACCTGGTCTTTCGGTAAGTAGGTAAATAAATTATTTGAAGCAATAGCAGTTTATCTAGGAAAATTATTTAAAGGTTGTGCGATCTTACACAAGGCTGTTTATGAGATATTGCACTGCCTGCACTTTTGTAAATAAATAAATATTTCAGCATGCTTAACACTAGAACGCACAACAAATAAACACTCTTTTTCAGAGAGAAGATGTTATCAGACTTATCCATGAAATATGTGGTAAGCATTCCAGTATGGAAAAAAATGTAGTTCTGATAAAACACAGTGAATTTATATTGACTGAATGGATTTTTCCTCTGCATGTTTGTGTGTCAGGATACCATTGATATGAAAACAATGCTCACTATGTTGCCAGAACTATACCTGAAGTAATTTGGTCCAGCTCTGTTTCTGTGATTACAGTACCAATAACTAGAAATTAATTCATTAACTGAGTTTTAACTGACTAAATCTGATGTGTGAGTCCAATTCATTTCTTAAAAGTGGTCTCTCATAAAATGTCTGAAATGGTTATTCTTCTAGGTTGTGGTATCAAATGTAAAACAACGCCACTGGAACTAGTATTTGTCATTGACAGCTCAGAAAGTGTTGGACCAGAAAACTTCAATATTATCAAAACCTTTATGAAAACATTCATTGACAAGGTTTCGGCCAACCACGCTACAACCCGCATTGGCATTATCAACTTCAGCCACAGAGTGGACCTGGTGTCTTCTCTGAAGCAATACACCAGCAAAGAGCACCTGAAATCAGCTGTTGACGAGATGCCATACCTAGGAGAAGGCACGTACACAGCTTCTGCCATCCAGGAAGCCATTCGCTTGTTCCAGGCAGCACGCCCGGCCGTCAGGAAGGTGGCTGTTGTAATAACGGATGGACAGGCGGACAATCGGGATAAAGTACGCCTGGACACCATAGTAAGAGAGGCCCATGCTACAGATATTGAGATATTTGTCATTGGGATTGTACAAAGGACTGATCCTCATTTTGATGACTTCTTGAAAGAAATGCAGCTCATTGCAACAGACCCTGATGAAGAACATGTTTATCAGATAGATGACTTCGTAACGCTTTCAGGTAAAAGAAACTATTTCAGTAAGAGGAAACTGGAAAGCATGTTTGGCCTCTCCCATGGCCAGGCAAGGCAGCCTGCTGGGTGGCAGCTTTTATTTCTCTTTTGGATAAAGCTCGTTCTTGTTTCGCATCATCTTTGGCCAAATGATACCTTTGCCAAATTTTTTACCTCTTGTAGAGGCAATAAACCACAATTATCATCAGTTTTCTAAGCCCAGATCTTCTTTGGGGTACTCCTCTTCCGTGAGCAATTGTATCAGCCTTGCTTCACAGTCCTTTTGTGCTTGGCCATAGTTTCATCCTAGAGAGATGCAGGTTTCCTTCCACTTTCACATAACACCTCAAACTCTCTCCCTCTCTTTCCTTTGTATCCTGTGAGTCTTGGAATCCCTCCACTTTCTCTTGCAAGGACTCTTTCTCCTTTTTTTTTTTTTTTTGAAAGCCATAAGGAAACCTGTGCTTTCACCCTAGTTTCAGGGAAAAATGGTGAAACCACAAACAAAGGGAATGGGATATGATAAACTGATAAACATGGTATATTTCAATGTATGTGGCTTGAAAAACACCTGTGGCTATGGGTGAAATCAGGAGAAAATTCAGATGAAATCTATAATGACCCATAAAAAAATAAAGGTACATTGATCTACACTAACTGTAGACCAGCCTATACTTTTCCTGAGCATCAATTTATTTTGCTATGCTGAGATTGTAAATGAAGTCAAGTCTGGATCAAAGGCATTAACAAAAATCCAAGCTAAGGTCTGTTTCCCACTGGGATTAAATTTAAGGCTTTGCCTCAGACCCCAGCATTCAACATAAAAATATTCCCAGTCCCTGGTGTTTTTTGGTTTTACAAATAAGTAGAAAACTGTCACCCAGTTTTTCTTTTTATTTCTTATGTGTAAACACTTCCTTTCATTCACTCTCATTTTTTTAACTGTTATTCTCTTTTCTGCTATGACTTCTACTTCCTAGAGGGACTTGGTATTTTTACCTGTTTTTTCTTAAAAGAACAAGATGGCACTAAAATAAAATAATTCAGAGACTGTGTTGCTTTATTACTTATCATTTGCATTTTGATAAAACTACAGAAGATGGTCTTTCACAAGTCACTGTAATTAAAACTTTAGGACTAATACTGCACTAAAACCTTGTTCTGAATCATTGTGACTTCTTTTCATTACCCTTTAAAAATGTCATTATTTCATTAATCTTTTCAGTTCTTGAAAATAAACTGATCACAAAAATCTGTGAGAATGAGTCTGCAGTGTACACCAGAAATTACAATTTTTTATCTCCTTCTCCAAGTCCGGAACCTGAAATTGCCAGGAAAGATGCTAGTAGCCTGTTACCTAAAATGACCACTTCAGAAATTGATATACTTCCTACAGAACGATCTAGTAACCCAGTGAGTAAACTAGTAACAGTTGTCAAATGTTTTTTAAATATGTGTCTTTATTTGAATTGTAATTTTTTGTCATCTTTATTTGAATTCTAATATTTTGCCATCTTTATTTCACGATTCATCTTTTAATATGCAAATAACGTCATTTGACTACACCAAAGTGTTGAAAAAACTTTTCAAGTTAGAGTGAATTTATTTGTTGAGAATGAATGTTTACAAAAGAAAAAAGGCAATGCTGCCTCTTGGTTGCAATAAATGCTGAGAGTCCTCGAGTTTTTTTGTAGGTCTTATTCATCTTAGAAGTGAGTTAAAACTCTTACATTTCTATTGTGGCAGGTACACAGTAGATAAGATGTATGCAAGCTGATTAGATTAGTTAGGACAATCCTTTTGTCATGGTCACACACTTTCTAGGTTGTTCCCAGTCATATTTCCAAGTTATTTGTCCTTTGGTGTTCTTTCATTTTCCACATTGGGCTGTACTTCTAGGAGTCCTTATTTGTTACTCTTTGTTCTCCAGCTCTAAATTTCTCCTGACCTGCGTTGAGGTTCTTCCCTCCAAAACAGTGCTGCTGCACAGACAGACAGGACAGGGAGAGCTTTGATGCAATAGATGATATTTTCTACAGGTGTAGAAAACCTTAGCTCCCTCATTAGTCTCCAGTGTTTTTCAGCCACTGTTGGAGCACCAGATTAGGATATTTGTCAACTCTTTAGGGCACTTTTCTTGCTCCAAGTCAAGAAAAACTTGGAGCTTTACAAAATGAGCTTTGCTTGCCCTTATAACCAGATGGATAAACTGTTTAAAATATATGATGTACAAACCTCTGTAGCTGCATGGAATGCATATAGCAGACCATGATGCTGGTGTTCAAATATTAACTGAATACAGATTACAGATAATTAAATATTACTGTCTTACTGTGGAGGAGCCATGGATTATCCACTATTAATCCTTGTAGTATTGTTTATACAATATCATTCATAATTAAATAGTTCACTTTCAAAATCTAGGTTAATTTCCAAGAATAAGAGCTCCTTTGGTAAGTGTGTTTAATTTAGGTTTTGGGCTTATAATAGATCTAGACAGATCTGTGAGACACTGAGGGTCAGTTTTGACATTCTGTATTATTAAGAAAAATAAATATAAACCTAGATAGATGCTGATTTTATAAAACGTGATAAGAATCAGAAAGGATTCTTAGGTAGGTTCATAGATATATCAGATAGGATTAGATACACACTTGGCTCTGGCTGGCTGTTGTTATGGATAAATCTTCAAACTGTTCAATTACTATCATAAACACAGTCTTTTTGCTGACAGAGAAGAAATGCAAAATTCAAATGACTGGATGTATTTTCTGCATCTTTACATTCCACCTAGACTGAGTTCCAGTCACTCTAAAGGGTTTTCTTAAATTGACTTTGTCAGTGGTGGCCTGTAAATGGGAAGATATTGAATAGTGTCAAATTCCTTTCTGCTCTCAGTAGGTAATCAATCTGATTAAAGCAGTTGTTTGTACTATACTGTACTAGGGACCTTGCAAATCTTCTTGAATATACCAAAATATTAGGCAAATCTTTAGATAATAGTTGCAATTTGAAGAGTGGGGTTGACTGCTTAACACTTCTCTCAAGGTAAATTCTAAAATTCTAATGATTAGCAACTGGCTGTTAACCAGAAATAGACAGATGTCAGATCATGCCCAGTGAGTGTACTAGATGTTAAGCAGCAGTGACTTATCCAAAAATTCCTCCCATTTTTTGTTTTATTTGTATTGCAGACTAAGTAGTGACTGGAATTTAGCTTAAATTGAATGACTTCAGCTTAGTGGCTAAATCAGAGGCTCATTATGCTCTCATGGTCAGAAAATTATGGCTCCATACGAAATAATCACAGTAACCAATCCGCTTTTAATTGGGTTTTTTCACATGTTGCTTAGCAAAAGTTTCCTGCATAATTCTATCAATTTCATTTTTTTTGTCATAGCATGATGCTCAGACAAAATTTTAAGATTTTGACTCCTTTTGCAGCATAGTCCATCGCGATCCACATACACTGAACCTCTGCCATCTGCTCAGGACCACAATGTGACCACCTCTCCTCACAGTCAATCAATACTTCCCCCAGTTTATAACATATCTGAAATCAGACCCCTGAGCCCAGTTGTCAATCCTTTTGTTGGTGGAACTGCTACTGAAGATCACCAGCCAGCTGTGTGGCAAGCAGAGGTAGCAAGAACCAAAAAAAGTGAGTAATAAATTCTGTCTGCACATTCTGGGTAGCAAGTCTGTACCAAAAAAAAAAAAAAAGATGAGCAAACCTCACTCCCTCTTCCAGTATAATTTAGATTTTATTACTTTTTGTATTTCTGGGTGCTCTGTCTACAGACATCACACACAGTCAGAGACAGATTTTTGGACTCAGATGGTACCCTTGTTTTACTGCATGCTTAGGTATTTAAATAGCAGCTTGATTCTTGCATTGGGATTTAGGCAGTCTTGCTTCCAACTAATCCTTTATTTCTTTAGGCCTGTTCAGGTAAGTCATTAATGGAAATGGAATTTGGCCAGGCACTACAAGAAAGAAAACAAAAGGGGTGCTTTTCTTAGTGAAGGAAGCACTTCTAAGATAACATAACTTATTCCCAGAATCCAAGCTAACTTTTACTGATGCACTTTCAGATCCAAGGTGCTTGGAACCTATGAAACCAGGAGATTGTTGGAACTATGTGGTGAAATGGTATTATGACAAGGATGGCAATTCTTGTGGCCAGTTCTGGTATGGAGGTTGTAATGGTACCAACAATAGATTTGAAACAGAAAAAGAATGTCGAGAAACCTGTGTTGATTGATGAAGAAGTAAGTTGTCTCCTTCTGGTCCTCCCTCAACCACCTCTTTTCTTGCTTCTGTTTTATTTTACATTAATCAAAACTCAGTTTTCCTTTTCAACTCATAGCCTGTACAGACAATATCACAAGGTCCTTTTGCAATTTCTTGCAGTCACACCTTTTCTTTCCTACTTTACTACTGGTACTTAACTACTTTAGAGGAACACAATATTGTCACCAACTCCAACTTTGTCACCACCCTATTTACTCACTTCTCTAGATCACTTATCTTGAGTAGAACAGACTGTGGCATTCATCTTTCAGTGACATCTCTCCACTGACTCTTTATCCCGATTTTAGTTTTATTTTTTTCACAACTTACAAGGCTGTCCCTCTCAAATCTATGACTTTCCTTTGAGGAGGGACCTTACATTTTGGAAATCCAGTCAGACTATACTGACTGTCTTTGATGCATATGTTTAGTGAGCAAGGCATGGCCTTCAGAGAGGTTTCTTATCAGTAGTGCATAACTGCCTTTACAAAAGCCATATAACTTATCCCAAATAACTTGCATTAAATACTCTATTTCAACTTTCAGAATAGGAAAATTTTATTGAGCTGCAAAATGTGTTTTTCAAAACTTTTCAGCTAAATTAAACAATTTCTTATTTATTCTAGAAATTACTTCTGTTGGGAACTCTTGAAGCTGGAAGTTCATGTGTACTGAAGAAGAACTGACTGAGAAGAATCCAAAATAATGTGTTAGCTTGAAATTATTACTGCTGTGCCTTATTGCTTTCCCCACTACTGTCTGCACATTAACCAAATTCCTGCATAATGTATGTTAACTGCAACACCATAGCAATAACTTGAAGTCACACATACACACACACAGGGACATACCTTTTCCCTCTGAATTTACAGTAACTTGATACTACTGCAAATGGGAATAATGAGATCCTATTTTTAGGATTAAAATATCAAAAGTGTTTACACTTGGTTAATGATCAAGGTCTCTTAGTCTCATGGAAGAATAAAATATGCTCTAGATTTAAACAATAGTAAGTAGTTCCTGAAATTAGTACTCTTAATACAGCATTTAGAGAAATAAATAAAAATTTCCATTAATTAGAGTTCTTCTTTGGTAAGTAACACAGCCATGGGTAATTAGAGAGGGGTTTTTTCCATTACTAAAGCACATTTGGATTAACATCAATATAACAGTTTCAATTATAAAGGTTGGAATTTCATTTAGAATTGCATTAAAAACTGGGTTCTTCATGTCCTTTAAGCTAGTCAGTACATTTCAATTTCTCAGGGCCTCTGGGTTTAAAAAAAAGAGTTATTTCACTCTAATACTTTAATATATGCTACTAAACTAAAAAAGGGAAAAGGACTGAAAGATTTGTATTAATGTTTAGTGATATCCTTTCTACTCTTAGCCATAACCCTATATATGAGCTCATTGTTAAAACTGAAAATGACAAATGTGATTAAATTGTGAAGTAATACCTGATAAAGAGTCAAGCATCATTATTTCTTTGTAAACAAAATAATAGAATCTACATAGGCTATGTGGACAACTCTTGATGTGTTCAAACACTTACTTGCACAATTTGTAAATAAATGACAGGATGTACTTTGCAAAATGAACTTGTTTTGCAGCAAATAGGATGCAAACCTAATTCTGTGGAAAGCTGTGCTCGAAATAGAGTTTCAAGTTTTTAATTTTTTTCCCAAAAATCTGGCCTTTAATTTAAAAAAATGAGAGCAGCCCCAGAAAACATCCTATTCTTATACTCAGAACTAAAATGATGATAATATACTCATAATAACATGATAATAATTCAAAAAACTTCCAAGGGCACAAGTAATTTCTGTGTGACATGGAACAGTAAAACTGAAAGATGTTACCTTGTACTATGCATTCTGTGAAGATCACCCTAATCCTACCAGGAACATTTTACATTTAGCTGTACCTGGAAACTCACAGCAGCGAAGCCAACAGGAATTGCAAGAGAGATTAGGAATCTGCAAGATCTTTCAAAACTGTTCTAATCTTGCATGCTTGGGCAGTGCTTCAAGGATGGAATTAGCTGTGTGTTCAGCTCCAGATCTCCAGACAAAGAGATACATCTGTCTAAGAAATATTGATGATAATGAGTTTGGGAATAAATATGAAGATGTAGGTTATGGGTTTGCAATATCTTCCAAAAAGTTTATTGAAAACCTTTCTGGTAAAGCTGACAAGCTTTAATGAGTACAAATAGTGACATCATTTGTTACTTAACAAGGGTACAAAACAAGCAGTTATTCTCTAACATGCATACAAGGACTCGTTTTAATGCAGTTAAACCAGTGTTATACAAATGACCACTGCTTTATTTTCCACTTTCATGTAGAGTTGACTAAACCTTTTGTAGCAAAGAGGGAAAAGTGAAGGCTGTAAGTTTTATGCTGTTCAGATCAGATTATCCTGAAAGGAACATCCTTTTCTGTTCAGCTCTTTCTGTGTAGCTCCAGACTGCAAACTCTGAATGTATGCTCAGATATTTAGCAAACCATGGAAAAGCACATAAGCCACCCCCCACCCCCCCCCCCCCCCCCCCCCCGAAAAGGACTCTTCCCTAAATCTAAATCTGCATCAGCAGTGACTGGCAGCACTGGCTCCCGGGTCTCCTCACCCAGCTCTGCCTCCCCTAGGGTGTCATGGGCCAATAAACCAGGAGAGGGCCCTGCTTGCCAAACATCCACTGGTTTATTCCCGACTAGTGTAAAATCTACAAGATCCTTGCTGAGAGAGTTACAGTTTTCACAGGCAAACAAACCCTTCATTTTTGTCACGGGCAAATTTTAAAAGCTAGAATAGTCTAATCCTTAAATCGTTAAATCTTCTGCTAGACCAGGCCAAATGCTATAAGCCATAAAAGCTAAGAGTAGTGAATAATAGACTTTTCTATAGAACTGATCATTATAAGATAAATTCTTTTTCTAACATCCTTGATTCTAAGAGTTCAGATAAAGGCTCCGAAAATTAACAGGAAAATAGTGGTTAATTTGCTCAGTATGGAACAGCAGCAGCTATTCACTTTGAGAAGCTTTACCACTCTCTTGTTCACAACTATCAAACAGAATTAATCTTTTGCCTTAACCCAATTCATTCACTGTCTGTCCCTAGGACTCACTCAAACATTAGTAGTACTTGCCTTTGCATTGACCATCCTGCTGTCTTCACACTTCTGTTTCTTTTACATATTCAGATTTCCTCTATGTTACCCTAAATTGACTGAAGATATGCAACATTTCCTGCACTGCACTTTTGAACATCCTTGGAAAACTGATTGACATGTTCTCTCATTTGGAAGTTGCCATCAAAGACATTCCCTGGAAGAAAAAATGGAAAGAAAAAGAAAAATAAAGAAGAAGAAAAAGGTGAATTAAAAATTATGCTATTGATATCATGGCTGAGACCAATATCCCCATTTGTAAAGAACCATTTTATGGACAGTATAGATTTGGTGCCACATTCCCACACTTCATTGGAAGCTTCCTGAACTCTTTTGATACCATTTGTACATATAGAACACCCTTCCCAAAGCTTGCAAGGGCATCACAGCACAGAGTTACAAACATGTTCTCGTAGGTAACCTGATTATTCTTTTTTATTAACAAAACAAATAACTCCTCCTCCTCCTCCACCCCTCAGTGAAAGGGCCAAAACATTCATGGGCAGATGTGTGGCCTGGGACACCCCAGCTCTACCAGCAAGTACAGCAATTTTTTTGCTGACACATGAGAAACTGTAGGTTCAGCACTGAGATCTTAGACAGTACTGTTATTCCTCCTGCAGCTTCTTATCAATCATTCTTTAGAATGATTTTTGTCTCTCTAGACTGACATTTTACCTTCCCAGTTGTAGAACTCTTACAGGTGCTGCTGAAGCCAATCTGCAGCAGGTCAAGGTTTTGAAATTCCACAGGCAAATGTAAGCAGACATCTCAGCTGCCATACTTGGTAGATAGACAACAAAGTATGAATAATAAATTATATTTAGTTACTAGATTTTTTTGGTTGAGACTGCCTTAAGTATAAAGGTCTTTACTTCCAGGAGAATTATTATATTTTTTTCATGAGACAAAATCAGTTCTAAGCTTTAGGGATAAGTGAAACTCAAATTTTTAGTCAAATGCTACTGAAGTGTAACTTTTTTTCCTAACCAGGAATATGTAGAAATTCAGCCAAATGCTCTGAAATGTAATCCATAAAGATTTGCTATTTTAGAGCAATTTGAAAGACAAAAGAAGGAGAGCTCATTGTCCCACAATCCCTGCTTTTAGCAGCTGTAACCTCCCTACATGTGGACAGGGAGGGAGTAGGGAGATTTTTTGCATTTTATTGGTTTGGCAAAAGGGATCACCAACATCTGGCATGGTTAACCCTGGGCACAAAGAAGCCATTTCTTATTATAAAAAGAGTGGTCAATAAGTGCTTTGACAAGAATAAATCTGGCAAGCAAAAGCTCAACATGTGAGCAAAACCCCCAAAGAGTTTTGGATTAGCTTTAAAATAACAAAGCTAATCCCAAATGCTGCTGGAATTTTGATTGGTGCTCCTGTCTCAGCAGTTTAAAGCTATCAGGACACTTAAAAAACCCCTGCCAGAGCAGTAAAAAACTGATCAATAAATCAGAAAGGCCCCCAGGATGTGCCTTCAGAAACAGAGGTAGGGAAGAGGGGCTGTGTCACTATAAGACACGAAATAACATGACACGCGCACTGCTGTTCTCAAGGTAAAAAAGGGAAGTTTATTTTCTGACTCCAACATATATAGATTTTTTTAAAGTGACAGTGGATTGGAGGGTGAAAGTGCCACCTCTCCAATGACACTGGACAAACCAACAGCCCATCAAATATCTCTTCCTGTATAAAAGAATGTAAAACAGTATGTTATTTACAGAAAGTGTGTGAGAAAGTTCGTGACAATATAAACATCAGAAGGCTTAGAAAAATCTTAAAAAATCAGGGCAACAGGGCTTCAGGGGAGAGATATGCTCAGCACTGGAGAGCATGAAGGATTTCAAGGATTTTGTAGCCTGGTTGCTGCCTGCTGGCCCTGGGGTGCCTTGGGCTGGCTGAGGACACAGGCATGGGTGTGGGGATTGAGGCTGGGGACAGATTTTTCCATGGAAAGCAAATAGCTAGTAATTCTTCTGAATTACTTTCATGACATAATTGGTAATTTCAGCTACTTCTTACTTCATTCAGGGCAACTCCCTAGTGCATCATGTTTTCTCAAAGGATAGTTTCTATCAGTCTTAACTACATTGTAAATTAATAGGTAAGGTATATTTCTGCTGACCAGAGAGACAGTATTTTCAAATTAATTAACACATAATGAGATTCACATATAAAATCTGGGTTTGCATATTAATATTTTCATTTCAAGCTCCCTCAGAGGACTATGATTGGATGTTTTTAGTCTGCACACCACGTAACTGAACAGATCATCAGTGACTTGAGGCAAAGGCTGCCAAAATACACAATATCTGTAATAACTGGAAAGTATACTGATGAGGGCAGTGCTGGAGGCAGCACCATGTTCTTCCTGAAGGGAACAATCATGTTTCCAAGTAGAAATCTTCCATTCTTTTTCCATATGAACCATACAATATAGTCAATCAAAAGTCACAATACTTGCTGGACATTCTAAAGGACACAAGTGATGTGTCTGAGTGAAAACCATCCTTTGAGCAGAGTTGTTGAGAATTTAGCTGTCATATGTCAGGCTTTTTTGAGATTTTTTTACACTCTTAGTGGTGTGTCTGATTTGTTTACATTTCATAAGCTGGTTGAAGCTCTTTCCTTTTTAAGAGGAGAAAATCATCCAACACAGGCCCCATCAAGTAAGTTATAGGTTATCATGGAGTAAGGGTGTTGTACTGATCCTCAAGACGAGCATAACAGAACTTGTGTCAGCAAGAAGATATCCCAGCATCTTAAATGATGCAACTGCAGTACAGGGCCCCAAGGACCGCAGTGTTATCCAGCAGTGCCACCAGGAGGAAAACAACAAAATGCTTCTGTAAAACAAGCAGCGAGACATCAACAGGTTTTTAGAAGGAATATCGAAGTAACAACTTCCAAAACTCAGCAGAAGCTGCTTAAATTGCCTCTTAATTAATCTCACAACTTACATTTTCTACAGGCCACTGTAGCTGCTCCTTGGTCTTCTTGGCAAATTCTTAAGTTGTCTTAAAACTGGCTTAACCTGAACATAGTGTAAACAGGATGTTCCACAAACCAGATTCTGAGCATTGCAGGACCAAGGTATTTACACTAAGCAGGAACACAGCTGTAAAAGGGCTTGTATTCACTGTACCATAGTATGAAAGCCAAAGAACAGCACACCCCATAATCACATTGTGAATCCCCTTGCAGAAACCCCCTCCATCTATAACCATTGCAATACTGCTGAATCTGGCAAATCAAGGAAAAACTTCTAACAATCAGTCAATAAATAAAAAGTGAAGGGCTCCAGAGCTCATGAGCTGGTGTCCAAGGTGGTGCAGGAGGTTTGAAACAGGAGTAAAAATTTCAGACTCTACTTTTGGGCTATGCCTTGATACACCCAGCATGAGCCCTCCTGGATACAAGCTGGGAAACAGGCTGAACCCACCCCTCCAGTCAGCTCAAACTGGCCATGGCCCAGCACACCCACTCTCTGCAAAGCTTAAACTCCTCTTTTTTTTCCTTTTTAATTGGTACATTTTGCACAGGGAAATATTTTTATTTTATTTATCTTAGACTTTTTTCTGTAGCATCTTCTTCTGTAACAAGAGCCCACTCCAGCACTACCTCTTAATCACACAGCTACAATGGGAGAGGGCAGTATTATTATCAGATCTGGAAGTTATTTGTGATATAAAATTCATTCAAACAGTCGCATCAGGTCATTCTTACCCTCAGGTGTATGAGGCAACTCTGATGTTTCAGGGTCGCCCCACCCCTGGCTGCCGTGGGTGCCCAAGACAGAGAAGTCCAATAAAGCACGTGCTGTCCAAGCCCCTCAGGCAGGATCCAGAGCCTCAGGCTACCTTAGCAAGCTCAGCTCTTAGTGAGATCACCTCTTAGTGATTATCAGCTCATTTTGTGATTTCAGCTCTTTAGCTTGCTAAGTGCCTTTGGCAGACAAAGGGAGAGAGAGAAGCGCTGTGTGAAGTTCCACAGGGAAGTCTTTATTGGTGCTTTCTGCAAAGGTATCAGGGACAGCTCTTCTGCTCTTTATATAGGGTACAGGAGTTTTAGAAATTAGAAATTGTCCAATGGTAAGGGTCAAAAGGAAAGTGACCAATAGTCTTACAACAGAGAGATAAGCGAGGGTCTGAAGGCAGGAGAGGGGCTTCTAAGGTCCAGTCACCCTCACCCGGCATTTCCTATCTCAGGCTGCTGAACGCCGGGGAGGCCTTGCAGGCCCTGTGCCTGCTACACAGGTGAATGCTGACCTTTCACTCTCGTAACATGCTGGTAGCATTCCTTGGTCTCCAGCTTCTTCATGGTGTGCAAAGAAGGGATAGACACTGATCTTCTCTGTGATGACCAGGGACAGCACCCTAGGGAGTGGCCTGAAGTTCTGTCAGGAGTGGTTTAGGTTGGATATTAGGAAAAGGTTCTTTCACCTAGAGGGTGGTTGGGCACTGGAACAGGCTCCTGAGGGAAGTGTCGCAGCGCCAGGCCTGACAGAGTTCAGGAAGTGTTTGGACAATGCTCTCAGGCACTTGGCATGACTCTTGGGGCTGGTCCTGTGCAGGACCAGGAGCTGGACTTTGATCCTTGTGGATCCCTGCCCACTCAGAATATTCTGTTAATCCATGATCTCCACCTCCTCTCAGGCAGTTACTTGCCAGCTGGTTACCAGAGGGTAGCAAGCATTTATTTGGACATTTCCTCCTGTGGGTCTCAACATACAGTTTTTGGATGCTGGCTGTGCTTTCTTTAACCTATTTGCTTCCTGCTCAAATACATCCTGTGCAGATGTATTTGTGAAACAGCAGTGAAATGCTAAATATCAGCATAATGCTGAATGGACATCAAGAGAAAGTGATTCCTGCCTTGTTGCATTTGTTTCCTGGTCTTTATGCTTGCCCATTTTAAGAATTGCAAATTATTCATAAGCACTGGGCTTAAGTTATGCACAGGTGCTACAAGCAGCACTGGCCCCATTTTATTACTTAAAAAACATTTTGGATCCTGTTCTCACATTGCCTATAATCATAATTTTTAACAGCAGCTACCTCCTTCTAATCTCTCCTCAGAGATTAGAAGCATTTGTAACAGAAAAAGGAACTGTGCCAATACCAGGAAATACCAATACCAAGGATCATTGTTCAGCAAGCAATAGGCATGGTGATTGTATAGGGACAGAAAAGGACTTTTAGACCCATAAACCCAGTGTGCATTAACCAGGACACAACTGGAAGGAGAGCAAACTCACCCTGTAGTTAGTCATGCAATCTTACAGAACAATTCCTTTCCACATAATGGAAATGTCACAGACACAAAAGATATTTTACCCACCCTTCTATAATATGGGACTATAAAGAGATGCTTAGTGTAGTACTACTCAGAATGACAAGCAGAACTTTCACAATGCCACTGTTGCTCTGGAAGGAAAGGGAGAGCACGAAGACTCAAAGGGTGAGATGGGCACGATCAGCACTGCTGATGGTCAGGCAGGGGCTCTGTGGGCTGCAGAAGGGAGCTGAAAGCAAAGCAGCAGCAGGGACTAACAAGAAAAGACATGGAGGAGGTAAAGGTAAAGCATGGAGATGCAAAACATGTGCAAAGCTGACAAGACATTTTTAGGATTGTAGGAAAAGACCTCAGAAATCATCCAGTCTATTCAGGATTCCCTCTCAAAGGAAAGTCAACTACAAGGTCAGGTTGCATTACTCAAGCTTCTACACTCCTGCACAGTCAAATATCCTGGGGAAGTGAGTCTCATCCTCAAACCTGACCCTCTTGAACAGTCCAAAACTCCTGAGGGCAGTCATGGGGAGAGGTCAGGCAGGTACTAAATACAGAATGTGTTGACTGGCAGCAGGAAGAAAGGAGCTGTCCTTGAAACCCACTGTGAAGGTGTTCCCTTGATGAGATGCTCCTGCTGGAACATTTTGGAGTTCAGCCATCCAAGCACATTACAAAAGGGTAAAATCAAAAGGGGTTGCCCTCTCTTCAGTAATTTTTGAGTCTCTCCACTACTGACTGATAACTAGCATGGGACATCCACATTCTTCATATTAGCGTTTTCTTACCTCCTGCTCATCTGACAAACAATCCTCCTGCATACACAATTATATATTTAAAAGTCAAAGGACTAGCTGGTCCAGCTGAACATGAGTAATTGACCTTTGTTTAACTGCAAAAGCCATAGGAAACCTCCTAATGTTTTTGGTTGATTTATATGTTGCAACAGCTTTCTCAGTCTCTCCTGGGCCCAGACATCTAGCCCACAAATATGTGTGGCTAATAGGACACAGCAAATTTTTTCCAACCATTCTTTCATGGTTTTTTTTTTTTTTATACTGTTAAACATTTGTAATAGTTTCCTCATTTTGCCCTGAAGTGAAGAATAAAATTCCTAGATGCTACATGTAAGAGAAACTCATGCTCCCTCCACTTCTTTGAGACTCCCAAGGATTGAGAGTTCAGGGTGGCAGCTCACCACCAGTACCTAAGGATCTTTTAGAGAGCTTTTGCTATTAAAATATGTGCAAAATCTACAACTCTAATCACAAAATGAAACAAACAAAAAATAATTCAGCAACACTGAAACTGTTTGCTGCAAAGACCAGATCAACTCAGAGAGCCACCACACATCTGTAAGGCTCTGCTTCTCAGTTGGAATTGCTGACACTACTTGAACAAGTGCTGGCCAGCACAGGGACTGGCACAACTGGGAATTCTGTGCAATTATAATAGGTTTATATGAAATAATCAAGGCTCCGTGAATCTAACTTGTTCTCCCGGAGAAAGCACTAGTAGTTGTACAATTACTAATGAGACTCAAATGCTACTTTTGTGTAGTTTAAAGCAAGAGGATACAGCTCATGCATGAGACTTCTCCCATTAGGAACAGTACCAATTTGTGCATATTCAGATCTACATTTGATAAGACAACTTCTATGCTTGATAAGAAAATTTCTGCATTTAGACATCATGAAGCTTACCCAAAAAGAAGACATGTCCAGTGTCTTTTGGGAAATATTTCCTTAAATGAGTCTGAACAATGTATATGAAATGCAGCTTTGGAAGCTGGCAAAGATAAAGTGCATAGAGCCCAAGCTGGCCAGCAGGGAAATAGTTCAAAAGCAGGATGCTGTTTATTAGACTGACAAATGATGTTTTAATCTGAGTAAACAGACACCGCCTATTCTCTGAAAAAAAAACCCTGAGTAACATTGGTCAGGAATAGGAACAAAGGCTTCATTGTCCCCAGGGAAGCATTGCCAGTTTCTGAACAGCAGTTTGCTTTTCTAAATTATGTTTGAAAATTTGGTTTAGACATGATTACCCTACCTGTCCTTGAAATATTAACCATATTTCAGCTATGATTTCAACAGATCCTGCAGTGGAATATGTGAAACCTGCTGTTTTCAATGGTAAATGGTCAAATGCTGGTGAAGCACTCTCCTGTGATGGGAAAATTCCAAGCACTCAGGTGTGATTTTCATTTGATTTAGGATTAATCCCTGCAGAGTGCTCAACTGGATTACAAATCTAGGAAGGATATAGGCTCTAGTTTACAGCCACATCCTCCACTTGAGAAATAGTCAGAGAACAGATATTTAACAGTACTCCCACATTTATAGTAACTAGATTGAATAAAACATGCATTAAAAAAAAATAGAGACCTATTTGTTTTGATTTCTGCCAAGTACTCACTTGGCCCTAAGTTAACATTTATGTTAAATCTTATGCTCTCTATCTCCAAGGGCAGGAAGCCAGCACTTAGCATAACATTTGAGTGATTCACAGTTAAGAACTCATGTGGGACAGTGAAAGAAAAAACCCGACAAAAAATCCGAGGTTTTAAAGGCGCACAGAATGCACATTAATTCCTACATCTTTTTTATCAGTTCTTTGACGGAGGAGGAAGAGTCAAAACCTTGACTCCATGAGACCATGCAGGATCCAGCTCTGTTGAGGAACACTGAAAGCACAGGCTGGAACTGGGAAGTAGCACAAGGCTGATATGGTTCTTTAGGTGACTGAAGCTATTGACAGAGCTCCTTTCTTTGCAGCCACTTAGAATTTTATCCTAGGAGGGGAATGAGAAGGTGCCGAGGAGTTGCTGGAAGCCACGTTAGAAATTCAAAGAAGCAAACCAGCCTTTTTGACTTCAAGATGCCAAAGTGGTGTGTTCACAGACATCACAGATTGGTGTTGTACCACTGAAGAACAGTACCGCAAACTTACATACCTACTCAAGTAAAGCAGAGTTTACATGAAATAAATAAGCTGCTCACAGAAACTTTTGATGTAACAAACACCTGTGATACTCCCATCTCTATTCAGATACAAATTTGAAACTCTATTGCATGTAGTCATCTTTCTAAGACTGTTCACCTCTGTGCAAAAGTGAAAAATAAGATGGTGACTTCAGCAACGCTTAGAAGTCAGTTGGAAAGCTTGTGTTCCTTTCCAGAAACATTGCTACAAAAAATTCCCTCTTCCCAAGGAAAAATTTTTCATACTTGTTTAGCACAACTGGCTGCTGAAGTATTTTAAACACTAAGTGATAAAACCTGGCTCCAACTCTTGCTTTGAAGTGATTAGCTTTAGGCTCACTCTAAACCCTGCTGAAAGTCAGTAAGTTTATTGCAGACAGGTCTGTCTGTCTGTGGGATCATACACGGCCTTCAACTCCCATCGGGACCATGTACTCCTCAAACAGCACTTTGCAGATCAGGTGGTGGAACCACTGACAGAAAAAGGAAACTAAAAAGAAGGGGAAAAGATGGGAATGTTTAAAAGACAAACCACACCTCCAAAGAAGGGAACATCTAAGCTATGGCAAAAGAATTGACACTTTCTTATCCCCACAGGTGTGTAACACAGAACTGGATGATGCTTTGGTGAGTACAGTGCAGACTCTAGAACTCAAGGCTTCAGCCTCCCTAAATAAAAGAAAGCTTACAGAAGAACTTTTCTGGGGGAGGAAGGAAAAAATGGACTGCACTGGTCCTGTAGTACCACAGCAAAGGAGGAGCATTATACACAACAGAACAGGGGCTGAAGATGTCTGAAAAGAAGAGTTAAAAGGAGAGTGTGTGGGGCACAGCTCAAAACCACATCAGGTCCAAATTCCAGTGTTAACAAAAACAAACACAGAATTAGCCTCCCTCCAACGTTCTTTTTACTAACCTAACCAGACAAAAAAATCTTTGCAGTTTATTTTTATTGGCATTTTAAGAGGTCTTGAAGGACTATATATTAGAAAGCTGAAAAAAATGAAGACCTCAGGCTACATTTCTGAATTAAGTAACCACTTTCCCTCTAAAAATGCCAAATATCACCCTAACCTAGAAGTGAGATCCCATGATCCATCTGTTTTCCCAAGTCTGTCTTAAATTTCTATACATGTCTAACGGTGAAAATGTTCACTGCAGAGCTCTGATTTTCTCACTTACTCCTCATACAAGTCAGAAAAGCTCCTCAGCAAATTTCAGGAACCCATGGAAAGGCTTCATTAAGGTGAAACATTGTCAGAAAGGAAGACAGGCTGTTAAACATTCAGGAGCAAGAGCTGGAATGAGCAACACAGAGGCTTTATCTTCCTTGCAGCTTAGAACAAACTTAGCAGTTCCTGGGTGTAAAATGTTTACTTTTTAGTTGGCACTAGTGCACAGGGAAGAGCTCTAGGAAAATTCCCTTGAGCAAGTGAAGCTTTCTGTGAGCTGGCTACGAGAGCTTACCGTCATTTGTGGACATTTCACTGTGCCTGCAACTTCTGGTAATCAAATGGGTGGTCTGTTACACATTAATATTAAAAAAAATCCAAAAAGCAAGCAAAGCAAACCCACACTTATGAAACAGTTTTTCTCCAGTGTAGCAGCTGTAGCTTTTGCTTTGCTCCAGCACTTGCACTGCCCTGCAATGTGTCTGATGTAGTCTGATCCTGACAATTTGTAAGTTACAGCAGCACCACCACATAAAAGCATAGCCTTCCTCTGAAACTTGACAGGAGCTTTTATGGTCTGTTCAATTGGCTCTTGTTCCCCTAAATATCCCAGCTCATTTTGAGCTCAGTTAAACTGGTTGTCGCCCGTTTCCTGCACTTTGAAATGAAACAGTTAATTAATCCGGGTTAATAGTATTAGCAGAGTCTATTACAGTACTTAAGGTAATGGCACACAGCTGTACTGTGCTTCTGCCAACACCTCCAACAACCAGAGTTCCAGATGTGAAGACACCTCCCAGCTGTCCAAGTGCCAGCACTTTTACTGCTGAATACTGTTCTGCACAAACATTTAGGCCAGAAAGCACAACTTTTAAATTTTAACAAGTCTTTTTTTTCAGAAATAAGAGGTTCACTGAAAGAAAAAAATCTTTTTTTCTTTAAACAAGGTGTTTAATTTTGGACAGTTTTGCTTTATTTCTGAGGCATCAGTTGTAGCCTGTTCACTCAGGAATCTGTAATAATACAGAGACATTGAAGAATCAGGACAATGCAGAAACAGCTGCCTGCTTATGTGAATCTGGTACTAGCACTTAATAATTTTACACTTTAAAAATCTACTATCTTTGTTTTCTGGGTAGCTTGCTATTTTGTTAATAGCATAAATACAGAATCATAGTATCATAACAAGTGAGAAAAGCTTTTTGAATTTCCCGTACCCACCCTAGAGAAAAAGCAAGAACATTTTTATTAGACTAGACTGTGCTGCTATGCAACACCACCAGCATGCAGAAGGCGTAAATGAAGACAGACATGAATGGTGTATGAGATAACTTATTTTATTTATTCAATTCTCAACTTAATTTTGATGCTAAAAATTGGTCAAAGGCACTTCAAAGAAGGTAATTAAGAAACAAATCCATATGGTGACCATTCCAGACAAATCACCAACTTTTATCTGCCATTAGGAACACAAGTACCTATAATTGCAAAGTGAAACATTCACAGGTTTTAAGTGGAGCATACTGTCCAGCAGCAATATTTAATTCTTTTAGACTATTAACAACATTTGTGGAGTATTTTAAATACAATATGGTAAAACAAAGCAAATTACACTTTTGGAGTTCCACAGAAGATTTCTTGACAGAAAAAGGACAAAGACTGCCTTTCCAGTGGTCCTGTATTGAGGGGTCTATTTTTATCTGTGCGTGCACTATCAGCATCAGTAACAGGTACAGCAGAGAAATAACCCACACTTTTCTGTCATAAAAAGACAAAACACCCTGCTCAGATAACAAAGCATTTATAAGAGGTCTATCAGCTACTCAAATACTGACATTTATACTTCTGTAAGCGTGACAGATCAAATGGTAACAGCTGAAGAAAAAGTGATTTTTAATATACACCCCCACCAAAGGAAAGCAAAGAAAGTGTCCTTAAAGGCAAAAGTACTGTGAAAAGAGCTTCCACAACATGAGATGCTATGAACATCACCAGAGCGTAATCTCTTAAATAACACAGACTGCAAAAATTAACTGGGAGTAAAATAAGATCAAAATTGGTCTTTTTCTGCAAACAAAGATTAATACCCTCCTCTGCAAACAAACACTAATACTGTCCTCTAATTAAGACTAGTGATCAGAAAGTAACTTCTTGCCATTGTCAATCTTTCCTGAAGTGAAATCATATTAACCACTTTCTTAAATGAAATCACATTTAACTACAAGGTTAAAATGTTACTCTGTCACACATGGGGACACTCCCACATCCACTGCCTAGTAATTTCAAGAAAATAGTTCAAAAATTTTAGATGGGTAATTTAAATCACTATGGTGCCAAGGAAAGCTTTTAGGTTTTATAAAATCAAGAAACCTCTTTCAGAAACCAAACCACAGAGAAATAATCTGCACAGCCTAAGTAAGCCCATGTTGCTGTGCCTCAGGAAATCTCTTTATCTGAAATACAGTCTCCTTGGGCTGCAAAAATTCTCAGACTCAGTAAATACTTTCTCAAAGCACAAAGACCTGAGAGTGAAATAGCAGACTACTAATATTAGTGTAATATTGTACATGAAAATTATACTGTTCACATTCCAAACTTGTCCACTGAGGCTTCTGAAGGCAGTGAGATAGAAACCAATCATTTCAGAGGTATCAGCTCATGGTTATGGCAATACAATTCAACAGAGAACAACAGGTCTCTGTTATAATCACAGAATGTAAAATCTGATACTTTTCTAGCTTGTCTGGAAAGAAAAATAATTCTTTGCAGTGTTGTTATAAAGGCAAAAGAAATAGATTCAGAGGCCTATGCACAAGGACACTTTAAAACAAAAACTGACATTTGAAGAAAAGGCTACTTATTTCTCCAGACAGGCCATCCATTTCTCACAAGGTAGTATGTCCTTAGCCTTATTCCCTTCAGAAAGGGCCCTTGCTCCTTTACTTTTCCAGTCTCTGTGGTCCTGCACATTTTGTGGAAGGGGATATTCCCACCCTGCTCTGCTAAACCCACAAGCCTCAGCTGGGCAGCAGATAAGAACCAGAACTGCTGCTGAGAAAAGGCTTCGCCCTGAGCTCAGCAGTGGCTGGTTTACCTTGTTATCCCAGCAAACAACCTGTGTGGAGCTCAAATATCCTGCTTCCTCCTGTCCACCTGAGACTTATGCTGGATGAAACTGGAAAGCCAGACACAGGATAGTCAGGGCAGTAAGGAACATAAAGAGGAAATGCTTCACGGGACAGCACAGGGCAAACATACGACACAAATCTGCAGAAAATATGAAGGATTAGTTCTGCCTGTTGTGGTAGAAAATCTTTAAATCCCCGTGGATGAACTGAAGAAGAAAGAAATAAAGGAACTGTACAGTAGCTCAACAGATCTTTTACATGGGCTGAATTTACAAAGAGATTAGGTTGGGATCTCAATTTAATTTTGTAACTTCTTTAAGTATTCCTGAATATTTTAACTGCTTGTTTGTTCTGAACAATGCCATTGGAGTTATCAATTCCATATGGATTTCACAATACAATTGGTTTGTGCTGCATGTGGTATAAACATTTAGCTCACAGAAGGAAGCAGCTTTCAGCATGTTAACATCCACTGTCCTCTGGACAAGCATCCCTCTGACTACAGCAAACTGGTGACTTTTTCCTTTCTTTAACCAATGCAGTTATAATGGTCTACTTAAGTGAATTAACATAAAATAAAGCTCGTGTCCCTATCAGTACTTCAGAAGCAGCGCTGCTCATAAAGACCAACAGATTTAACCCTACAGGAACTATTTAACCAATACCTGATAGATGAACTCAGCCTACATTCAGGCAGAGAAGATGCATGCAGCGTTTCAACACCATGAACCGTTTCAGTAATTACCATCGCACTGCAGAGCAATGCTCAGAAAGAAAGTAATGACTTTACTGTTGGACAACAGAAAGAACTCCAATCTGTACTAGAACTACCTTTGGGAAAAAAAATTCCAGTACTTTATGGTAACATCATCTTCCAGGAACATCCTGAAGGACCAGCAGTAGTAAATAAGGCTGTCTGCTACCACTATGTGCCCTTTTCAAAACAAAGACTGGAGGTAATTAGGTTACGTCCAAATTCATCAATATGATGAAGGTGAAAAATAATAAAAAGATGAAGAAACTTCTGTTCAAGAGTGGAATAAAACACAACAAGTCACGCTTAATCCCATTCTCCATACTGCTATTCACTCAATTTGAAAAGGAAAAAACCAGAAAGTTTTATATTAACTCTATAAAACATACATTTGATCTCTGAAAAAAAACCCCAGTAATTAAAACACCTATTTTGTCCCACACCAAGAAAGTGTTTCCAGTTAAAAGGCAGAGATACTTATGAAGTAGTGGAAAAAGTTAATGCACTTTGAAAGATTCCTGCATTCAGGCCTGCTTACCTGAATAACTATGCACTTCAGCTCCAAAAACAGTAAAAAAAAGGATCATTTAATACTTTGCGATGAAAAAGGTAAGAAGAAGCAGATACAGAAAAAAATTTTTAAAGTGGAAGAAAAAAATGTTCAGAAAAGTGAAATTAAGTACTTCAACCAAATAAACTGGCTTTGGTGCAGTTTTAAAATAGGACATTTCTGTATCTGAGAATTTTAACCTCTAGTGAAAATTAAAATGGAAACAAACTAATTATAATAGTGGCTGAAACCAAGTTGTTACAATGAAACTTCACTATGATACTATTCTCCCTGGTTTATGTGGCAGGTGGGATGAAAGAATAGAAGACAGACTTTTATTTTCAAAAGCATCTACCTTAGGCTGAGAAATTCTAAGACAAATTTTTATATCCATTCAACCAAAAGGATAAGTTAATAAAACTAAAAAAAAAAAAAATAGCCACAGGCAAATATGTAAGCAGCTTGCATCACCTCAGCAATTTAAACAACAGTAGCTGTTTCTGGTTTCTCTCCAGAAGAGTATTCCTCCCCATTAAAACTTTATAAGTAATTCATAGCAGTGAATTCTGTTTCTCAAACAATTCAGATTAATCTTGTGGGTGAAATTCTGCCACTCTGTTGTTAAGGCAAAGCAGACTGGCGAATCTAATTCCGTGTGTCTGCCTTACTTTTAGGGCAAGGTACAGAAAGTAACTTCAAGAGGTTGAGAATACTTCAAGAAGCCATCATGATGTGTTTGATTGGGCAGCATCCAATTTCTAATATTAGAACTGACTTAATGGAAAGGAAATAGAGGAGAACAGAAAAAGGAACAGAAGTGGGGTACGATCATCTGTGAACCTGTCCACTATGATTTTCATACAAGTTCTCCCAAACATTATTGTAGCAGAGCAACCTCCAAATTCACAGCTTTAGGGCCCCAAATCTTTGTGGGCAGAGCTGCAAGGTCACACCATCCCAAGCAGTCAGAGCCAGCACCAGACTCTATTGTACACACGGTGACAGGAAGTGCTGCCAACTTGATTTTTGAAGTAAGAATTGCCAGGAGTAATTTCAGTCCACAAGCTTCATGCATAAGTTTGAGGAGACTCTTACTCATTGTACTGGCTTCTTTTTGGTTTTTTTTCAAAGTCCAATTAGCTCTCAGAAGCTTTTTGCTTTAGCTTTTGATCATTCTCCAGTGCTTCATTTTTGCTCTGCCCTTCTGGATTCTTTGATGGATCAGGATTGTACCTATACAAATACCCATATGGACGAAGATGATAAATCAAATATTCCAAATGATACA
Organism: Calcarius lapponicus; assembly: GCA_039654755.1. NCBI lineage: Eukaryota > Metazoa > Chordata > Aves > Passeriformes > Fringillidae > Calcarius > Calcarius lapponicus. The sequence goes on along the minus strand of CM077464.1, from coordinate 27,059,152 downwards.
TAGTCACAGAGTCAACATAGTGGAATGAAACTGCTAGATCAGAGCAGCATCCAGGACCCTGAAACACAAAACAAAGCAAAACAATCAGCAAGAATTGCAAAGCATGCCCCGGATTAAAGTTCTGGGGAGAAGTCAAAGAAATACTTGATTTAATGTTAAGAAATTCACTACTATCAGTCATATGTATACTTCAAAAGTTAATGTTAGGCAAGCAAAATGTACCAGACATATCTGCCAAGGCATCTTTCCAAAATGAAGCTGACAAAGTCTCTTGATCCTGTGATCAAGCCAGTGAAAAAACCAGCTGCCTCATTAATGTCAGAGGTTTTCCACTTTTCCACTTTTAATTTTTGATGCTGGTATTTAAACAGCACCAAGAAGCAGCAAGCAGGCCTAAATGAGTAACATTTATATATAAAACAATAAATGCCTGTTACTTATGTCAGCATCCAGACAGAATGTAAAAACAAAACGCGTGCGTAGCTGCACCTGTTTGTGTTGACATATTATACAGTTTGGCAGTACTGTCAGTATCTAACTTCCTACTGATAAAAACCTGTAACAAGTAATTGCAGAATTTTGTTTTAAATGTCTTTATTTCATTGACATTATTTAGAGCTATATTATCATTGTTAACACATTTGTCACAACTTATATTTTATAGCTCAAATTTGAGAACACTTTCGTGGAGCACAGTTTTGGGGTTTCTTTTCTCAGCAGCTTTGATTGCAGAGTTGCTAATATTTCGAATCCAGCTGGAACTAAGATTAAATATTTAAAGAAACCAAAGAGAACAATTGCAATCTAACTGTCATTCTTTCAATACTTATGAAGTTCGATCGATATAGTTTGACTTTGTCACCAGATGAAGTAGTCCTTATCCAAGCACAGGTGTGACAGGACAGGACCACACAGGCACTTTCCATTCTGAATCAGTTACAGATGGAACTGTCCACAGCTCAGCCACCCAGGCACTGCAGCCTTAGCTAAAGCTGCTGCCTCCTGACACACTAAATACAGTACCATACAGCTGGTTTAAGCTACAGAAATGCTTTAGCTGCTGAATACAAGTATAAAAATAGATTGCTGCTTTACAATGAAAAAAATCTACCCAAGAACCAGACTCTTCTTCAGCTTTAATATGTAAAAATTCCAAATCCTGCTTTTGAATTCTTTCACCTAATGCTAATTCACACATCACACGCTCACACACGTCATAAGATGCACTTGACAAAATGGATACCAAGCTCCTCAGGACTTACCTCTACAGCAGGATAGTAATTGTAATTCCAGTACCAGAATGTTTTTGGTAGGTATCCTCTGATTAAGTGATGTTCTGGAACAAATGGATGAAAGGTTTCTCTGCCACTTGTATCCCTAGAATCTCCTGCTTCCACATTGATGATCTCCATGCATTTTCCTAGTGCCAGATCTTCAATAGAGGAACTGTGAGTGCATTTGTTCGTTTTAAATGCAGCAACAAATCTCTTCAGAGCTTCTTTGCTCAGAACATATCCTGCTCCTCCACTCATGTAGCCCTGTTTCACATAAGGCTTAAACCTTCTCCCAAAGTATATTGGTTGTTCAGGACTGTATTTTGAAAGAAGCCATCTCAAATTGTCCAATATAACATATGTATCATCATCTGCTTTCATAAACCAATCAGCATCATCAAAATAATGGTCATATACATATTGAAAAGCTTTAATAGTCTTCCAGTACAGTTGATCCCTGCCTTCTTTGGTTTCTAAGCCCACAGCTGGGAAGTCTTTATTTTCCTCAGAGCTCATAAAAAGTACTTTATTACAGCGTTGGGCCCAAGTGGCCTTAACATGCTTGGCTTTCTTTTCTAGATTTTGAGGTCCAGTCATGACCCAACACAGTATTTTCACCTTGTGATATAGTCCTTCTGCAATATTTTTATCCTCATCTGAAAAAAGAGGAAAGTTGTAAAACCATATTAGACGTGATTGCCGAACAAACTAACAGCAACCTCCCCCTTCCTCAGAATCTCTGTTTCTAAACAGAAAAGACATGCAGACAGAAAAGAGGCTTTTGCTTCCAAATGTACCAGTAATGAACTCCATGCTAGATTCTGGAAGGAAACAAACAAGACTCTCAAAGATTAAAAGTCTTAAAGCTATTTCAATTGCACAAGGTAAAGGAGAGTGTAAGAGTCATATCAAAATCAGTGTCTGTTCAGGGAAGTGTTGCTTTAGCAAACCTTGTTTTCTACATAAAAACTGCTCACAGGCAACCTCTTTATGGTCTTGGAAGACCAATGAAAATTTTAAAACAGAGTATTTTTGCCATTCACAGTGAATACAACTTAATTATTACAACGCAGAAAGCTAATAAGCTCTTTTATATATATTCATGTTAAGTAACAAAACCTAATGTATATTTCTAAACAAGCAAAATGTGTTTTAAGAATAAAGTAAATGGTAAATCAGAAATAATTTATCAGATTAAGTAATTTAGGATACTATGAAACTACTGTTATTGTTGATAACATGTTTTTATTTGCACCAATGCAGCAGAATAAAGACAGTTATCAGAGCTGTGAAACAATGTTTTTCAAAGCATTCATTGCTCTTAAAGAAACATTTTCACTTGATACATACAGAAAGATTTTAGCTCACAGAATATTTAATGGACAGTGAAATCTGCATAACTGGTATTAAAATATTCCTGCTTACACTTTATGCAACTATTGATCAGATTTCTCTGTAACACTGTTCTACAATTACATGTGAAACACTCACGCACTCATCTTACAATGTTTGGAGTTTAAATATGTCTAAATAACAAGTTACTTACTAACATCTACAGCAAATGCATTTCAGTGCAATTTTTCTCATCCAAGCTGTCCCTACTAAAACATTCTCTGTATTTGTGATCCAGAATGAACTCATATAATGAAATATATAAAGTGTAAAAGTATTCCTGAAGTATTGGAAGGGTCTACCTTCCCTGAAAAAATAAAAATAACCAGAGTGCAAGAGAATTTTTTTTGCAAACAGCAATCTGTGCCTGGACTGCTGTGTAATCAGCTTGGCAAATCATGCCCACAGTTACTCCCTTTGCCACCCCAGCTCCAATTCTGTGTTTTACTTATAGTACCAAAAAGCAATTTTTTAAAAATTGTATTTTGGCTGTATCTTAGAGGCTAGATCAAAAGTTAGAAGTTGTCCAAAATTAGCTTCTTAAGACTCAAAAGCAATCCAGCCACATCTACAATGCTAACAAAGATATCTGCTTAGCAAAACTGCCACTTGGTGTCAATAGTTCATTTGAGAAGTTACTGCTCCAGAAGTCTGGATGCAGAAATTGGACAAACAGCTGGACTCTAATGAAAAAAAATTACTACTGTAATAAAAATGTAAACAAAGAAAACCACCATTCAGTAAACCTCAAGAGAAAAAATGTTATTTAGATGTAACCTGAACATGAGGAAACAGAATGAAAATGATTCATATAAATTCTTGGCAGTGAAGAGCAATGTTTTGCAATGCATGAAAAGGGAGGACATTTGCTAACCAGCCAGGTGTAACAAAATACCTTTATGCTGTCCAGCATCTGCATTGAAATTCATTTGTCCTTGCAGCTGATTGTTGTCAGTATCTGCTGAGTGCTGACCATGTGGATCATTGTGAAGAACATGAGGCTGGATCTTAACCTGTTCTTCTAGTATAATGCTAAACAGAAGATAGCAGACAAAAAAGCCTATTGCTGAGCCAAAAGTGAAGGTCAGAAGGTTCATCAAAGACTTAGAAGAGGCCATCTCCTGAAGGTGAGACACTGTCAAAACCAAATGAAAAATACATTAGACTTAACACAGTAATCAAATCTAAAACTATAGGAAGAAATAAAGGACTAAATCTCTGAAAGCAGACTACTCAGTTCTAGCTCAGTTTCAGCTGCCTCAGGCTTGCACAGAAATTTAAGTACAAGAGCAATGTAAATATCAATATAAAATTGTAGATCCATTGATAGTGGCTGTACATAAAAAAACTATTAATTATATTTATACAACATTTAAACAAGAATGTATACACTGAAGTGCAGGAGCTTTAAAAAACTGTAATATACATACACTTTTTTATTCTCTTCAGCCTACAAAACTGCACTTTAAAATGTAATACCTAAGTCTATTATGAAGCTAAGAGATGATGATCAATGACAATCTACAGGTCAAGATACAAAATGGTCACAAGATGTTCTTAAAACTCCAGCCAAATGTATATTACAGGAATTCTTAACATATGTCCATCACAGGCAGACTTTGAAGAGTTATAAAAGCAAATCTACTCCCAAAGTAAGGCAGTTGTCTATACACTTTTAGGAATTACTGAGGATTGACTTTCAGAAAAAAGAGTAAGGCAACATTTGAATTTCATATAGAAATCTTTCAAAGGAAGAGAAGAAGCAAGTACATCAGCCTTGAAGCTTCTTCTACACTTCAAAAACTTTGTATTCCAGTAATAAAAACACCCCTTCATATCAGCCACGCCCTTGTTCCTCAAAAACTACAGGACTTCACTGACCATTTTTATTAAACCAAATCAGCAGCTATGCCTGCATAAAGGGAGTTTTATGCATCAAAAATGAGTGTGAATTTTAATATATTAAGCACTTGAAAACCAATTGCAAGTTGTTGAAGGCTTTTTCATCTTTAGAAAGAGTTGAGCTATTTTCTAATAACTCATGACTAAACTACAAAAACATTGACTATTAACTACACACTGAATTCAAGCCAGAGCCTTACAAACAAGTCAGTGATGTTCCCTCCATTAGGAGCATTATTAATGACAGTGAGCAGAACTCAATTTAGTTCATGAGGGAGCCAAAAAAAGAAAATTATGGACTGCACAGAGTGTCGATGAAAACCATCGATCAGAGAAGAGCTGCAGCCACCAAAACAACTCATTTAGCCTGCACCCCCTCCTCTCACTGCCTGGGCATGTATTGGAAACAGTCTGTCCTCAAGCAAGCTGCATCAATCGCTGTGCAGCAACACACACTCCAAACTCCAGCTTTCTGTCTGCTCTTCTGCTCTCCTGAACACATGTGTGCATCTTGTTAGGCTGGCACTTTCAGAAATCCATCAGATTTACTGTACACATGCAGATCAAGAACATTTGAGAGTGAAGCAGCTCTCACACGGGGTAATGCTTTTCTGTCCACACTGCTAGAAAAAGGAAAGAAAATTAATAATGCAACTCAAAGCACAAAATAAAAATCAAGAAATGTACAGGGTGTATATATGTATATATGTATATATATATATATATATATATATAAAATATTATAGTTGTGGTTGATGAGGAGCTATAGTTCTTTAATATGAATGAGCACATTATGCAACTTTTTAATTGCACATTGTCTCCCCTAAATTCAGTACTACATCTTGGTAGAGACAAGTGATTGCCTTTAGACATCATGTCACAAAGTAAAAAACTTACTGTCTAATCATTTGTGACCCAGGCCTTAAAAAATTTACTTAGTTGACAGCTTTATTTCCAATGTCTTTTACACCACTAAATTGAGAAGAAAACATGAATATTTTGATCAGATACCACCCCCCCCAAAAAAAAAAGCCCATACATACAAGCAGCCTATGACAATGCAAAGGATCTGCCGTACTAAGATTATTTCTTTGGTTTTGCTTTCCCCATCTCTCACCACAAAGTCCCCTCAAAATCTGCAATATACACAGGGACATGGCCAAAATAAAACAATGCCTTCTTTTGGTACATTCAAAGTGGGGAAATATACAAACCCATGCATGCCCACAGGGTACCTACACCACCTTCTAGAAGAAAAGGTTTCCACTGTTCTACTTTCCAATATTAGGTGTCTCTCTGCCATACAATTTCAGTTATCTGCTCCAACAGCTGTTAAAATTACTCTTGCTAGGAGAGAAAAAAATGAAAATAACTTGAAAATAATTGCTGCTCATTTAAGTATGAAATTATGTACAACTGAATTCTATAGAAAAAATTAAATGTGCTGGAAATGCTGAAAAATGGAAAAAGTGCACCCATCACATTGGAAATCAGAAGCTGATTTGGCAGTACTTCATACACAAAGAGGATTTCTCGGGGCAGGTAGTAGCTGTATTTCATATTTGATACAAAATGCCTCTAATTACAGTTTTCAATCTAAAATAATCTGCTTATCATTCTATCAATTTTATACCAACAGAATGGGTCACTATAAACATGTGTGGGTGTATATCCACATGTCTATAAACTCCAACAGTAAACAGGACAGAATTTTTCATTTTTTAAGATATCTTGATATTTCACATAAACTGAGTCTTTTAACTTGACAGCAAAAATAACTGAACACTACAGCATTACACTAGAAGAACCAGAAAATGCCTAAAAGGAAGGTCAGTTGTCAGATGATAAACATCCCCACTCCTTGCTGATATTCCCTTCTACACATGGATTTATTCTGGGGGAAGACATGCAAAACAATAAAAGGTCAGGCTGGGTGAAGCTTTGAGCCACCTGAGCTAATGAGAGGTGTCCCTGCTCATGGCAGGGACTTGACTTAAAAAGGGGTTGGATGATTTTTAAAGGTTCCTTCTTCCTTCCAACTCAAACTGTTTTGTGACGCTAGGAGTCTATGATATTTAGAGAAGGAAATGTCTATTTTTACTTCTTGAGTTAAAAACACTACATTAAAAAACACCTACAATAAAAGACTAGGTTTGATTTTAATTTATGCTCCACTGCTATATCATGGAAGCTTAAATAAATACAGATATTTAGATATTCATGTAGGTAGCCCTATTCACACCAATCAAAACAACAAATACTTTCAAATTCTATCACAATGTAACAGTCACTGAAGATTTGGTTCTAAATTTAGGTTTCCTGAGTCAACAATTTCTACATCTTCAAGCTTACAGAAAAACTATTTTTCCTGTGTTAGGGACTGCTGAACCTGGCAGCCCACTGACAACAAGGCTGCTGCAACTCCATGTGCCCAGATCCAGCCAGGCTGAGGATGTATTCCCAGAGCTGTGCATGCAAAGATGCAAATACACATGGCTGACCACAGAGATCAGCACAGATAAAAACAAGTGTTCATGCAGACACAAACATGGCCTGGCCTTATGCTGCTCCTCCCCACAGCTGCCCAGGACAAAGGCCTGCTGCTGGGGAATACACACACACACACACACAACGTGGATCCCTCTGTACCTGGTCTCAGACCCTCAACCTATTCAGCAGCCAAGGCTGAATGCTCAGACTGCCCAGAGCCCTGCTCCTTGTCAAACTGATGACCCTCTGATCTCACTGGCACCTGTCCCACACTTGCAGCTGCCTCGAAGCCCGGCTCCCAAGCCTCTTAATCCTGCTCAGTGCCTAGCCCTGTGTGATACTCACGAGCAAGCACACGCTGGCATCCTTGCCAAGGCGTGCCCACGCACTCTGCTCTCCCCGTTACGGGCACTCAGACACACGAGCCCCTGTGGCTCACAGCTCCTGGGCATTTAGGGCCTCACTCACTGCAGTCCCTCCAGCTGCTGGCACAGAGATCTCTACAACTTACTGTGCATCTCCAGCCCCTGGCACTTAGAGCTCAGTATGCACACGAGAATAGGGCACAGAGTCCTCTCGCCCTGCAGAACAGCTAGAAAGGCACCTTAATGAGAAAAGGGGACAGACTGTGGCAACCCGCCTAGGACACGGTCAGAGTGACCAGGCCCTTTTATTTCCCCATACTTGTCCCTCCTGAAACCACCTTCCTTTAGTCCCTCCCAGGAGCACCCCATAATTTTGTGCAGTCACAAGATGCTCTTCTCTTCCCATGTGACCCATACTTTCTAGGAACTTAACCCCCTCGATCTTGTGAGCCCTCCAGACAGCCCTCCTGGGGACTGCTCTTGCTGCACATCACACCTGGGCAAGGGGGCTGGTGGCTCCTCAGTGACAGAACCAGGGGCGGACTCCTCTGATGACACTGTGCCTCTGTGCATCCCGCTGCTGAGCCTCTGAATGTGTTCATCCAAATTACTGCTCTCACCCCGCTGTTCCCATAAGGGCTTTAAGGTCACTTCCACAAGCCAATGGAAATTTAAGGGAAAACCATGCAATATGAGTACATAGCAAGAGCTTGACTCCACCACCAAAAGAAAACAACCCAACCACTTTTAAAATTAATAATTTTACACAAACTCAGATGAACATGGACCACATACAGAAACACATTAAAAAAATTACCAAACAAAAAAGTGGAAATATCCCAACCCCAAAACAACATAACAACAAAAAATTCCCCCAAAAAACTCCATAAGCATAATGTCTGGGATATTGAAATTTACAGAATGCAGAACGTAACTCTAATTTTAAACATGTTTATCCCACTATCATTCCATAATCACTTTAAGATTAGATCAAGCTAAACCCACGTACAGGGCTGATTCTTTCTTTATCCCTTACTTAGGAATCGAGGGGGAAGCTATGAGGCCCTACGATGAAACAATGTAAATGTCCTTTGAGAGCTGCATAATCAGCAATGAAATTGATCTCTACCACCACATCATTACCAGTCAAGCAACACATCAGAATAATTGGACCAAAATGTAGGAAAAAACGTAGCCAGCTGTGCAAACACACCTTCTGCTCCTGAAGTCACATTTATTGCTAGTTGCTCTGTATATTCGTATGCTTCTGAAACGCAGCTAAATGCACAAGTTGTGCATTGGCTAATGCTGTCTGCATCTAGGATTTCCGTGCGCCTCTGCAGTTTCCCGTCGACTAAGCACAGATCGTAACCTTCCACTTCAAATATCTAACGTTATAAGCATTTCTTTCAAATTAATTCCCGGTTGTTCTACCAGAAAATACAAACCATCAAAGTAAGCTACTTCGGCATAGGAGGCCAACATCCACACTGAAACGAGACGTGTAACAATCCACAGCACCGGGGAGCTGGAAGGAAGATTTGGCTCCTCCTTCCTCATTCCAAAAGCTGACGCCGTCCTTCGGCAACAAGTGCCCGCGGCCGAAGCCCGGCTCCCAGCCCTCCGCCAGCGCTGCCCTCCCTGCGAGCGCCCGCCCAGGAAGTCCCCGCGGCGGGGGCGGGAGCGGCGGCTCCCCGGGCACCGCGCTGCCTCCGCCGGGCTCCGGGGGACTCGCGCTGCTCCAGGGATGCCCCTGCTCTGGCGCCTCTCCTTGCCAGGCGTGCAGCCGGGCACCTGCCGTCCCTGCACCGCGGGCACCCTTCTCGCCGCCGGGGTGACACGCAGCGCTCCGGCCCCGCGGGCGGGACGCTGCCCCCGAGGCCCGGCCCCGACCCCGCCGCCGCCCCCGGCCCGGTCCCCCCTCACCTCTCGGGCCGCCGCGCGGGGCCCCGGAGCGCGCTCAGCCGCGCGACAGCGCGCGGGCACCCGCCGGCCGCGCGCAGGGCAGGCCCCGGCCCGGGCCCCCGCCGGCCCCGCCGCCCCGCGCCGCCGGCCCCATCGCGCGCCCGCCCCGCGCCATGCCGCGCGCCGCCCCGGGGCGGGCCGGGGAGCGGCAGCGACGCTGCCCCGCCGCCCGCTGATTGGCCGGCGGGCGGCCCGGGGGCGGGGCCTCCCGGCACGCGCGGCTTTAACCCCGTTCCCGCCGCTCCGCCGCGTGGCAGCGCGCCCCCGCCCGCCCCGGCCCAGCCCGGCCCGTCCCCCCGGCGCGGGCACGGGAACCCGCCCCTTCCTCCGCGTCCGCCGGGAGCCCGGGCTCGCCGCCGGGCCAGGCCGCGAGTAGCGCCCGCGCCTCCCGGCTGCGGCGGTGGGCGAGGGCGGGCGCTCCGGGCCGAAGCCGCAGTGTGAGAGCGGTGGCCGGCCTGTCCAGCCCCGCGCTCGGCCCGGGCTTCGAGGGGTGCAGGGAAAAAATGTCCCGGCGGGAAGGGGAGGGCGAGGGAGGCACCGCAGCGCCGAGCGGCGGCTGCCCGCAGCTCCCGGCAGCCGGAGAGCGGCGCGGCGCTCCGGCGGTGCCTCAGCGGGCACCCCGGCGGCAATGCCCGGGCAGCGGTGCCCGCCGCCCCTCCGCCTCGTTACCTCGCTCTCGGCCGCCTGGTCCCGCCTGGCAGCGGCAGTGCCGGGCGCTCAAGCCGGGCTGCGGAGCTCCGGCGCGCTCCAGCCCCTCATTTCCCTCACTTCAGCGCTCTGGAGCCGCTGCTCTTCCAAAATACCATTAGGCAACTGCAGGGATGTTGCTAGGATACCGAGCCCTCTGCAATCGCTTCTTATCTCCCTGTGCTAACGCTGCCTACCTTTCCAACGGCTCTTGACGTTTATCGGTGATTTTCTTAGGAAAAAAACATATTAAATAAGAGGAATTTTAGATTTGGAAGGTGTTTTTCATTACAGTGTAACTGAAAAAATAGCATTTTGCAAGCATTGGGTAGATAATGGAGCTCTGCAGTTAATAAATAGAAGGTTTGTGTTGTGGTTTGTTGGGGTGTGTGTGTGTTGTTTTTTAAGTACTGGGTGCAGGTACGTGCAGAGAAGGACTGGTCCATGCTGAGGGCCATTAGTGTTTCTTTCAATGGAGGTCACTGCACACACTGTTCTTGGTTTTCCTGCTCTCCTTCTCCATCCTTCCTCCAGCCTATCTGTCCATGGGTTCAGTCCAAACCATAGGTTTCCCTCATCATAGCTATAGATCTGTGTATTTTCCTTCTGTCTCCCCTCTCCCCAAAATAATTATCACCTCAGGGGTGTGCCCTTTCATCTCCATTTTCATGTCTATTTTTACTTCTTTTTCTCTGGATGATGGGTCACACAGAATCACAAATCCATTTAGGCTGGCAAAGCCCTCTAAGATCACTGAGTCTCACCTATCACTGAACACCATCTTGTCAACTACACCATGGCACTAAGTGCCACATCCAGGCATGTCTTGAACACCTCCAGGGACAGTGACTCCATACCTCCCTGGGCAGCCCATTCCAATGTTTAAGCCCTTCCATGAAGAAATTCCTCATGACATCCAATCTGAACCTTCCCATGTGCAGCTTGAGGCCACTTCCTCTTGTCCTGTCCCCTGGCTTCAAACTCCTTTCAGGCAGTTTGGGAGTGATAAGGTCTCCCCTGACCCTTTTTTTTTCCTCCAGGCTGAACACACACAGCTCTCTCTGCTGTTCCTCACATGACTAACTCTGCAGAATGTTCAGCAGCTCCGTTGCTGTTTTCTGAACATGCTCCAGTACCTCAATGTCTTTCTTGAAGTGAGGGACCCACAGCTGGACCCAGCACTTGAAGTGTGGCCTTGAGTCATTTAGGAGATGCTGAATGTACCAATTTAGGAAGCTCTCACATTAATCTGGGTCATAATTTCTCATTCCTGCCTGATCCCACTCTGCTACTCCCTTTAAAATTAAAAGCAACTTGGTGAATAGTATCTTCTTGAACTAGTTTCATCAGAAGAAAGGGCAGGTTTCTTGTAGGGCAGAAGTTTTATTTGCTTTAAGACAACCAACAATAAACAGCAACAAATACAATGGCAATTGCAAAGGCTGTAACACAAACAAACAAAAAAGTATGTATCTATCTTCTTCTTTCCCTTTTTTTCACCCCTACCTAATTTGGATAGAATTACTGTCCATTCCATGTTCAGTGCATGCTTTAAATTCCCAAAATAGATTAAGTGAAGTTTTCAAACTGTTTTATATCACAGATAATGCAGCATGTCTGAGTTGAATACAAGACTTCCATTTTGCCCAGTGAACTTTGAACCCTGGTCTTGCATCACAGGAGTTGTTCTGTCAAGGACTGTGGCCCATTACACACCTATAAATTTATGCATGAAGTGCTACACTTTTTTCATACTGACATGTTCACTGAGCTGTTTCACTCTGTTAGGCTAGTTTGAAAAGGAAATTTCAGAGAGAAGGTAGAATGTGCTGTAACTTAACAAAAGCCACATCTTGCCTATTAATAGTGGTACAAAAAGTTTGTTTTAAAAATTGTGACTGGTGTAGCCATGTTGTAATCGCTGTTTAATATTTTATGGAGATATTTACATACCACATACATAAGCAGGTTTTCTTGGTTGATCTTTTTTTCACTCAGGGAGAGATGAGCAGTCTCTCTTATAGCTCTCTGGCAACAATCTCTTGCAGTTCAGGGTAAGGAAACAGGCCCCTCCAAGGGACTGCCTTGCATGTGTAACGGTGGCAAACACTTCCACAGCTTCTCTGCAGCACTGCTTTGCTCACCACACTGCCTCTGGGTGGATGGTCAAGGGAAAAGCCATTTTCTTGTTCTGAGGCAGAAGGGGGAGCAGCCCAGTGCTCTGTCTTGTTTCCATGATGTGCAGATCTCTGTGATCACAGTCCCTTTCTACACAAATGTAACACTGCTATGGGAAATTCTCCTCAGCTGCTGAGAAAGCCCAGCAGTGTTGGGGAACACAGTCATATCACAGTGATATGGCAAGGAGATTCACACCACTTACCTTCCAGCACACGTGGCCAGGAAGAAATGGAGTGAAAATTAAATTTCTAGTGTTCTAATTTTAAAAGGAATCAGTTCCTTTGGTCTTCACATCAGTAAACGCAAAGAGCGAGACCTTCCCCTGCCTAAGAAGGCCAGCCATATTCAATGTAAAGACCGTTTTGAGCAGGGCAAAAGCAGAGTAGCAGGCCCTTAATCCCTCCTCTCATCACTAGGGAGGTCTCTGTGAGATAATTGTCTGAGCATTTCAGTGCTTACACCCTCTGGAGAGCACTCTGGAGTACGGACCTTTCATAAAATCCCACTCAAAGATCAGCTACTGCTCTCAACTCCCCCCATTTCTACACAGGGGAGTCTGGAAACAGAAAAGGAAAGTTCACACAAAATTAAGGCAGAAGGCAAAATGCAACAGCTGCTGTGAGGCTCTGCAATTTGGCGAGTCACTGACTATAGTAGGAGTCCTAGTAATATAGTAATATCTGTATTATGTATAGTAGAAGTCCTAGTAAATATCTCTAGTGAATATCTGTATGTGGGCCAAGCCCTGGTAAGCCCCAGTTGGTCTTGATAGGCTACAGCTGTGATGTCCTTAATTAAGCCCAGCTGTAGCTGGTAAAGATAAATGGGATAAAAAGGGGGCTGGGCTGGCTAATCAGGGAGAGCCTGAAAGGAGCCCTGACTGAGAAGCGGCAAGATGAAGAAGAAGCCAGAGTACTCTGTGAAAAACTGCTGCAAGAAATATCATCGAGAAGGTACGGGACTCTAGAAATATAATAATAACAATATGGGACTTCAGAACTTAAATAACAACAACTACAGACATACCATTTAAATATGTATCTCAAGTTTAGCTGGGTGTGTATTCAATTACCATCTGTTAAAAGTAGGGCAGTTATCCTCTGTTGATTGGGCAGTTTACTTTCTCTCTTCCACAACCAATCCTCCTTCTGGGGAGATATCTTTGGTTAATGGGTCATTGAATGTCACTGTTGGACTGATAAAATTACATCATCCCATTATGAGATACTCCACCCAGAGAGAAGAACCAAGCATTCCTACCTAGATATAATCTGAGACAGAAACAGCCTTTTCCACTGGATTCCCAGAGGAACAGCCTTTCCTCACTAAATTGCAAGAAGAGCAGCTTTCTTCTCCACTGAATTCTTGGAGAAAGACCAAGCCTATCTACACCACCACTCCACTTTCAAAAGAAAACTACACCCTTCTACAGGATGACTGCTTCAACAGAACCACACCTGTCACTGCAGGAGGACTGCAGCCACCATTCCACCAGACTGCTACCACCTCCCTGACCCACAGGGTGTCACCTCATATGTATTCTGACTCTGTCAGTGGTTTTGTTTGTACTATTGCATTTGTATTTTTAAATTTTCCTATAAAGAACTGTTATTCCTATTCCCATACCTCTACCTAAGAACCTCTTAACTTCAAAAATTGTAAGAATTTGGAGGGAGGGTGTTTATATTTTCCATTTCAAGGAAGGCTCCTGCCTTCCATAGCAAATACCTGTCTTTTCAAACCAAAACAACATGTAATTGGTATCTAATAAATATCTGTGGTGAAACTGATTGCCTTCTGTAGATAGCTTTATACAAGCTAATGGTTGTTAAGGAATGATGTTTTCTTAACATTTTGTTTAATTTTAAATAGTCTTATATTGATGTGATTATCCATCATTGAAACAAGATGTGTAACAATCCATTTATGCAATTGCTTTTACAGGTCATTAGCAAGACTGTGAAAATATGTAAGTAATTTCCATTTTGACTGAAAGCTGCTTTTGATTCTTCTTTTCACTCCTATTTGATCAGACAGCCAGATTAAATTGAATGCCTTACTTGTTTAATATTATTTATAAAAGATCTCACTAACTTGATATCCTAGGTTACAATATAAAGATGTATTCTATTCCTTTCCTTAAGAGCTGCTGAAACCAAGAGGGGCATTTTTTTCCTTTATCTCCTGTTGATGGGCCCATCAATGCCTTGCACGTGACTCGGCGATAACTCCCTCTGGGAGCCATTTCTGTTTAATCAGAAATGGGGTAATCAAGGGGCCACCGCATGACTCTGAACGGTATCAGCCCATTGTGAGATGCTCCGCCCAGGGGGGAGGAGCTAAGCATCCCCACCGGGGTATAATTTGGGTTTTGGGACAGAGCAGGTAGTCCTTACCCACTCGTTTCCAGAGAACAAGAGCTACTAGATCTTTTCTATGGGATCACCACTTGAACAAGACCATTTCATCTGGACTGCTACCACCATCCTAAACTAGCAGGGTGCCAGGTTTTATTCTGACTGTCAGTGGTTTTGGTTTTTTTTTTTTTTTGTATTAATGTTGTCATCTTATTGCAAAGTTCCCATTCCTTCTCGGTGATTTCTCATGGGCACTCCTCACAGCGCTGACTTCTCCTTCACAACCAACAAACGCCAACTCTCTTCAGAGCACAACCAACCAATGCCAACTCTCCTCTCAGCTAACCCACTCTTTTGTAGCACTCATCTTCTTATTGGACACAGCTGTGGCCTATTAAGGGCAGGGCTGTTCCTAATCTTTGGTGATTAGTACAGCTGCAACTCCTCAGGTATGAGATTACCTTCTGCACTATTCTCTTACGTTCTATCCCTCCACAAACTATTGCATGTATTTGTCTTTTTTCCCCCATTTTCCTAATAAATTGTATTTCTGACTTGGAGTCCCTCACTGGTTTTGATTTCAAACCAGAACACTTTACCATTCAGATTTAGTAAGGCCATTTTACTCTCTAAAAAACTTGTCCATTCTGTGCCCACTTGTGAACACACAAATTGTAGCTGCAGGCACACTGGACCAGATCAAGCTTGAGAATTACACATACCAACCCTAATTTTTAGAACAGAATAAAGGCCTTTAGAAAAGTAAATAGAGTTTCAATTTACCACCACACCTTTGCCCACTGGAATTGGGGCACGATGCAATTTGGTGAGATGTCTGGGAGCAGTAGAACCATACATGGAGCTGTAAAACGAAATTATTTACTGTGGTAAGATTACTGTGGGAGATAACGTGTATATAAGTATAATTAAAAAGTAGGAGTGTATCACCCCACCTTCCTTTTACCAGTAAGAACAGCAGCTGGCTGAAAGTCTGACATCCTGTTATGACACGGATCTTTGCCCACTGTGGAACTTTACCCACTGTTTGTGTTTCTTGCACAAACAATAGTGGAACCACCAGGAGTGGAATAATACACATTACTGATCAGTGAAGTTAGAAGTACTGTCTTCATTTAAACAATTGTACAAGCTCTACGCTGCTGTTCCTGCTAACCAGATCTCCTTGCTACAAATAATTGACTTAAAACAAGCCATTGTGAACTTCTAGACTGGTATTCAGTGTAGATTAGTATTCAGTGTGTGCCAAAAATTCAGGCTGTACATTTCAAGTGGCAGAATGAGGAATTAATCACTGGATCTTGATAAAAATGTGAAATTCAAAAGAACACTTCTAAAAAGTTTGAAGTAAAGGGAATCTTTTTTGTTATTAAAATAAAAAATACTAAATATCTTTGTATTTTCATTGAAAATACCAGACAAAATGGAAAAGCACTTGTCACAATGTTTCTATTCTGCTTACAGACCTGCCCCAAAGCCCTCTTCAAAACGCTCTACAGTTGTGTTTCTAAAGATGAAACGGTGCCAGGGACCATTCTGTGATGGAGACATTTCACAATTTTTCAGTTCAAAGTAAATTGAAAGCTGTGTTCCTGCCCGTCAGAATGAGATTTTTGTATCATAAAACTGAGAAAACAACACTCACTTTTCAGGGCTGTGGAACATGATGGCCAGGCATACAGAACCACTGACTGGTTAGGAAATCTGCTGGGATTCTCCTGGATGGACCCAAACCTCAGCCTTGTCCATATTGCTCTTTAGAAATAACTCTTGGCAAATGTTACATTATTACCTTGCCCAGAGATTTTCTCAAGGAAATACTACCTGGCAGGGACACACATCACACCTACGGGTGTGTTAATAATTAGCCTCCCATACTTTATTTTCTGGCTCTGATTTATTTGTAGAAATAGCTTTGTAAACCTTTAAGCACTTAAGAAAAATGCATGTCTCTCTTTATTCTTGTTGCTGATATATTTCTGTATAGATAACTGTTTTTCCATTTATTTTACATATGCACACAAGTTAGGACAAGTGCAGATATTTTATCTGTCAAATCCTATGGTAGAAATAAAAGAATATGTTCTCTGATAATAAAAACTCCAATAAGAGATGAATTTAAGAACAGATTGAGGAGTAGCCAACTCTTGCAGATAGATCCTTTCATTTGCCCATCTGGTACCTGGCAAAAGTAAAGAGATTCTGAGAGCTGCTCTTAACCAAAGCAAGATTCAATGTAATGCTGCTATAAAGTATAATTCTTATATAACCATATTTCTATGAGAATTGACAGAAGATTTTAGTTGTCTGAAGTTACTTTTCTTTGGGAAAAAAAAAAGCTTAATAAAAATGTTGGCATTTTTACTAGAAAACACATTCTTATCTGGCATCCACAATAAGAGATGAGATATTGTTCAGTAAGAATTAGAATGCAGAACTAACTCTTCTTTGCAGTAATTCACTATTTAATTATTTTAATCCTTTTGAATGAATACTTTATTTGAGCTGCTTTAGAATTGGTTTTCTTTGCTTTTGAATCAGGAAGAATTCTCTTTCGTCTCTTTATATGTAAAAAGACAAAGCTATTTTTATCAAGTCTGTTGTTAGTTTCTAGCTAGGGGAAGAACCGGGAGGAGAGACACCAGATTTTACTGTTTATATGACAGCAGTGACAACAACAGAAGTTTACTTCTGTACAGAATTCAGAATCAATTCCTGGTAAAAAGGGAGGACAAGTAAATATAATAACTATATAACCTTTGAAGACTTCAGTGCTGGTGATTTAATACAATTAGTAAGACATGCTGTGTCTCAGTAAGCAAACTTAGAGAAGTGAACTCCATTTTAGTGTGTGCTTCTGTGAGAAAATGGGGGGAAATTTCTTTCATTATTAAATTTTTTTCTTTTACAGAAATAATTTACTTAGTGTGTGTGTGGTAGCGCAGCTGTTAATTTTCCACACTGCAAAGGTTACATCAGCCAGTCTAATTATTTCACTGCAGACCTTTGTTGTATTTGTTCTACACCTCTATTTCTGGTAACAATAGTACTAGCAGGGCAATGGCTTCTTATTTTGAGGTAATAGCTCGACCTAGTGATGAGAAAGAGCTCCTACACTCATAGATTTCAGAATAGTTTCTCAATCTTTTATAAACCAAAGACCATCTAACTTTCTTAAAAAAAATAAAAAATTCATGTAACTGTTATCATTCTTCCTCTATTGTTCTTAACTGTACTTAGGAGAACATAATTGTGCCTTTTTAGCACATTTTACTGAAAACTTTTGTCTTCCAGAAACAAATCACAACATTAAATACACTTTAAAAGACCAAAGCAGCACAATGGAGGGTGAAAAATAACTTTTTATTAAAATTGTGGCCATTTATTCCAGCTAAAAAAATATATATCAGTGTATTATAAAACTCAATTATATATCTTATAGTATGAATTTAGCTGTTACAGTTTTATAACAGCTAACCATCTCTCTTACAGCTGAATATTAGCTGTATTCTAGGTGAAAAGAAATCTTGTTTGTATTAAACAAAACATCTATTGAATGGGGCAAAATTTCACAATGGGTAAACTACAATGAAAAAGTGAACTGAAGATTGTAATTTGCAGTTAATACTGCTGTATTGACTACAAGAGTTAGTTTAAATGCTAATTCAGCTGACACCTAATCTTTACTACTATATGAAAAAGAGCTGGAATTTGAATAGTTCTACTATTGTGGTTCTAAGAACTCTAGAGAATTATGCTGGTTTATGTTGCAGAGTCAATATCAGACAGCTATTTTTTCTTTCTTATTCTGTAAGTGGTTAAAAAAGCATGCATACATATATATATCTGTATATATATCTATCTATATATATATAGATATATATATATCTATCTATATATGTAGCTTTGGTTTTGTGGTTTGTCCCTGCCTCCCCCTCCCCAGGAAGAGAATAAATTACATTGGATTCCTTCTCATTAGCCAAGAGCACTATTGAGTTAAAGTCAGCAATGTTTCATTCCTCTGTGGTCCTGGCCTGGACAATAGAGCCATTGGTGTGCCATATGCCCTGCCTGCCATGTGCACTGTATGGCCAACAGCTCTTTCAACAACCCTTTCATGTCTGTGCTAAGAAACACGGGGGATGATGGAAGGGCTGGGATGTTAAAAAAAGGATGCAGCAGTGGTGAAAAATGCTTAGTCTTTTGTGCAGGCAATAACAAATCACCTTACTTTGTGTTCTCCCTTGCTGCTGCACTAGCCATGCCTTCGTAGTATTTTACTGAACTCCTGAATTCCTGGGCTCTAAAGAAGATTTTCTTTCAACATTCAGCAGTGCTGTGACCTCTAAGTCCGAGGTCAGAGCAAGTCTTATTTGTTTTGAAGCTTAACATAATTAAGCAGGAAGAAAAGAAAAAGGATTAAATAAGAGAGACTATAGCAATAGGAACTCCCAGTGGGAGAGACAACTACTTTTTATACTATGAGAAAAAAGAGTTTGTCTGGGGGAGAGACAAGTAGACTTGTATGTCCTTTAAATGTCTTTGAAAAGAAAGGAACAGACAAGAAAAAAATGGAAAAATAAATAAATTCAAAATTATAGGAACAAAGAGCTCTGTTAGGTCGATAAGTTATTTAAAAGCTGCAAGCTTGCTGGCATGTGATATAGTCCCTCTGGGTAAAAGCCAGACTAAATAATACAAATGGGAGCCTACCTTACTTCAAGCTATGGATCTTCAAACAGGTTTTGAATTTAACAGTTTTTCTTTTCATTTTTTTCTCTACTCAGGAATCAAAATATGGTTCTGCCTGAGATTTTGAGTGCAAGCATTCAGACTTCAAGAGCACATACTGTTACTATCTCTTGGGGAAGGAAAACCAACATAGGCAAAGGCATTTGCTCTCTGTGTGCGCATATTCTTGACATACAAACATGCATTTCAGATGTCAGACGTGTTAGCAGAACACCTGCCACTACAACTATTGCCAGGTGAATGTAGGCGTATCCGACAAGCCTCTACATTTAAAAGACAGCAATGAGCTACATTGTTTATGTCAGCCCATCTGAGTGGGGAGGAGGAACTGATTTCCCTTTCCCTGAGCCCACTGATCTCTCTCAGTCATGCCACTGTGGTACACAGATCTTTCTACGCAGCTCCATTAGGAGGAACAACCTTCTGCTTTCAAGCTAAGTCCCAGTCCCAGAAAACATTCAGTCACTGAATGCTGAAAAAAGGATCATTTGAGGCATCTGGAAACCTAGAACTGCCTATTCCCACACCTCCATTATTACAAAAGTTGGGAGAAGGAAAAGACAAGTCTTGCTATTACAATTTGGTAGTGTGTTCAAGGCCAGATCGAGAGCAGCTGGCCCAAGTGGTTGGTCCAAGGTAAAAATGGATACTGGTTGCAAAGGGAGTCCTAGAAGTGTACACAAGATGCATCTCCTTCCCACAGCCAAAATCTTCCATTTTTCAAAACCAGAAATTGTTTCAGCATTTTCATTATTATCCTTCAAACTGTTGGTGATGAAGCATTTTAAACAGTCTGTGACTAAGTAGGTGGCCTGGTAGGGTGCAGAATGCCTCTTCTCTAGTAATTTCTGTGCAAAGGGCTGGTGCAAGGCTGTGCTGAGACACACAAATAGAACTTTTGGTGTTTTACAGTCCTGCCCATCTTAATGACCTGGTCCATGAATCCACTTGTGGCAACTTTCACCATCAGCAAAGGGTGTTGAATATCTGCCTGAGAAACTCCAGAGAATGTGCATTGGATGCTGGCAGAAAATGGAAAGTCCTTCTCTAATACTGGAGTCTTGCCATTGTTCTCCACTTCAGATCTTGTTTTCTTGCACAGCTCCAGTGAGAGCAAAGGATGGTACTAGAGAGCTGGGAGAGCCATTATCACAAAACCAGCTGAAATGTGTTCTCTCATGCAAAAAGCTCTTTCCTGAGGGCTATCTTCAGGGGACTATGCCCTGTAAAAACCCCTGTGACACAGGTTGTTAATTTGTTAGTCATTGCTGTGAAAGCAGAAAGACCTTCACCATTTGCCTTTGTTAATCACAGCCTCCAGTTCTCCCCTTCCCCTCAGTTCTCTCTCCTGCCCAAACACATTTCATTAATCTCACAGAACTTAGATATTTCCAGTCTTCCAAGCATGCTGGTGGCACCACATTCAACAGATGCACCAAAGCTACTAATCTTTAATGGGACAAAATAAGGAACACAGACTTCATTTATGAGCAATGCTCAACTGAGAGCTGAGCTGACAGTGACCAGCTCAGTGTGAGACATGAAGTTGCACCAGTTCATTCTACACTGTATTCACTAACCTGTTAGCTTTGGGTTAACTGTTAACCTTTTATTTGACCTTTTATTTACTCATTTACCTCTTGCCTTCAGAGGAACCTCTTAGCCTTTCATCTCAGCTGATTAGAAACAAAACTAAGACAAGCACTTCCTAATTCATTAATCAAGACCTTTCTTTCAAGGTTTTTCAGCCGTTATTGAATGGCTTTATTCTGTGGCCAAGTGGTAATGCTCAGGTACATATCACAAAGCAGAAAGTCTCCTAGCTACTAATGGCACCCAATATTTACATGAACACCTGTTCTCTCAACCCAGCTAGACGCAATGTAAATTTCTTTCAATAAAATGTAAGGAAAAATCAACTTTAGAGGAGTAGAGTGGAGATGAAAATGCTTTGGAGAAAGTATTACACATGATATCTGCAGGAATGAGAAAACTGAGAGGGAAGATGTGCCTTGAGAAGAACACAGGTAAGAGACTGAGGTGTAATTACATCTAGTGCTGTCTGCAGATATGCTGAAAGAAAAAACTGGATATTGAAGAATGAGACTTAATATAAACAGACTGTAATGGGCTACTTGACAATACAAGAAGTAGAAAAGGCCAGGGACATATCAGTTTTTCCGTGTGCTTTTATAACGACCAAACACTAACATTGCTGATATTAGAAACCAGATCATGCTTAGCATTTCTGCCATTAGTCCCATATATAATATCATCAACTTCAGTAAAATTTGGCATTAAACATGCAAGACACAGTTCAATGCAGCAGTTTTCACCGGTTTTTAGAAGTGATAGTAAAGGGTAGGATAAATTAGCCAGTGCACCCAAAGGATGCAGGCTCTAATGAGGACTTGGGAGGTTTTGCTCTACCCTGGCTGTACCTATCCAGCCTTGCCAAGCTTTCTGCAAGTCACTTCTCAGTGTCCCTGCTTCAGTGTCTCCATTAAAAGATTTTTATTGTACCAAGTGGTTTGTGACTATCATAAAGTACTTTATGAGATCTAGCTATGAACCAGGAACTCATCAGTCAGGAGCCATCAATGAAAGTGCCCAGACAACAATTTGAGCCTAAGCAGACCCATCAAAAAAGTCTCTTCTGCATGGAGAAAAGAAGTAAAGATGTAAAGAAAGGCTACTTACAAAAGCTTCTGACGAACAAACAACCTGCCACAACAACCTAAGCTAGTACAGGTTTGTCTGCTATTTTTTGTAGCTTTCCAAAGTGCAGTGACATTTAGATCTCTGGAAAAAACCTCAAGAGATAAGGTGTTCCTCACCACAACCACTTCTCTTTTGTGAGCAGTGACTCCATGTGCCATTGCACACCTTTATAACCTGCCCTTCCAAGCAGTGCACAGGTCTGGGAACTGCACACATGACGTTTGCTGGCGACCTGCATTCAGGTGAAGCTGTGCTGAACAGAAACGTCCTACATCTATTCCTGATCAGCACTGGAGTCTATTTCTCGTGCACAGGATGTTTCAGCACATTTTTCTTTCTGAAGCCTAAAAATATCATTTTAATGGCTTCTTAAAGGTCCTTTTAAAATTCTACACACAGACCAGACTTAATACTGGCAAACTGCATGACCTGAAGAACTTTATGCACAGTACTGCAGTTTTACAGTAACTGCATTAAAGCTGGCTATGAAAGCACGCTGCATGCAAATTACTAATTGGTCCCTTGAAGTACTGGTGGAAAATTAGGGCTTATATCTAACATTTCAGATCCTAATATTCAGAGTTGAATTTCATTTACTTTAGCACTCTTAAAGACAAGTAGGCAAAACTGTCCAATAACGAAGTTCAGGTAAGCACCAAAATCCTGTTTTTACTCATTGTGCCTATGATTCAGAACATAGTTTTGCACAGAAAAATTGTACATTGCCTGCAAATGCTTCCAAAGGTGTGAGTTTCGCATGGACTTGTGAAATACAAAGCTGTGTTTCGTGTCAGCTACATACAGGCAATGTGTGTATTTGTGATTGTGATTTGTGTGGAAACCAACCATGGACAGTTATAAAGACGAATTCTAATAATAAATGAGGAAAGTAAAGCATGGAAGAAGGCCTTTGAACCTATCTTTTGTTCACAATTAATTGATTTAGGAACATTTGAATTAAAGCATTAAGGATGTTGCTCTTTGCTTGTAGTTAAGCCTTAAAGAGTTTTGCAATAATAACCTTTTGAAGTATAATTTTAGAATATTGCTTGTATCCTTGAAACTATAGCTTTGGAGTATATATAAAGGAAACATGCTTATCTCACGCCTTAACAAAACAGAGAAAAGCAGCTTGAGAAAGGATGATGAACATCACCTCAAGGATTTATAGTTTCGACCAAGGGAAGCTGGACATCACTGTTATGAGATTTATTGTCCTTGCAATTAAAAGGTGGACCCACATCTGGGGAGCTGGATTTCACCAGATGGGATTCGTCTTTCTTCTTTCGGAAACCGGACCACCACCATCTGGGGATACTCCTTTCTGAGATTCATCCTGAGAAAAACTAAATCACAATAGTGTACAGAATTGTGACATAAAAATTGGGAATAGAAACTGCTGATGAGTAAAAATTGGAATAGAAACTGCTGAGAAAGCTTTTGAGTATCCCTATAAATACCTGTAAGCCTCAACTATCAGTGTGTGGTTGGAGAGAAAACTTCCCCCACTGTACCCAGTGCTGTATTGCCCATATTTTACGATATTAACAAATTGATTGCTGCTTGAATATTGGCCCAGTCAAGCTTCTTATTTATAACAGACTCGCCTCTCCCAGACCAAATAAAGCAGCTTTAGGGCAATGCCTTAGTTCTTTTTCCTGCACACCACGCAAGGCAGGGCTCGGAGCACACCTGCAGGGCCAGGATTCCTGAGAGCTGCACATCGCCCGCCCGAGCCCACGATACTCGGGGCGCCCAGCGGTGCCTGCCGGGGCTCGCTGTCCCCACCGCGGCCCGGGGCAGGTGCCGGTGCTCGGCCTGCGAGCTCCTGCCCCGCCGCGGGGCAGCCCGGGCCGGCAGCACACGGAGACACGGGCACGGCTGCGGGCCCAGGCCGTGGCCCCGCCGGCGGGCGGGGCAGGGCACGGGGAGGCGCATGATGAAACTCCGCGGCGTGTTTCAACAGCAGCGGCCGGCGGGGCGGAGCCGCGGCCGGCCGGGGCCGCCTCCTCCGTCCCCCGGCGCGGCGCGGACGGCGGCTCTCCGTGCGCCGGCGGGAGCACCGGGTAAGGCAGCGGGGCGGGAGCGGCCCGGGGCTGCGGCGGGCAGGGCCGGCCGGAGGGGGAGCGGCCGCAGTACTCGGCCTCCTGCCGCGGTACTCGGCCTCCTGCCGCCGGCTGGCGAGGGAGCGGCGGGCCCGGGGGGATGCGCGGCAGCCGCCGGAGGAAGGGGCGGCCATGTGGAAGGGCCGGCCATGTGGAAGGGCCCGGGAGGAGCGGGTGCGCGCGGGGGGAACCTGCCCCGGGTGCCCGCGGTTACCCAGAGACCGCGGGTTACCAGGAGGACGCTCCAGATGGTGGGAAAGCCCAGCTCCATGTGCTGAGGCTGAGATCCGCAGCGCCATCGCGTGTCCAGATGGGACAGATGTGGGAGGGGGAGCAGTGTTGTGCTGTGCCGTGCTCCCCTTGGCACGCCTTTGCATTCCCGTGTCCCCGGAGCTGTGGGCTTGTGGGCTCTGTGGCTCTCTGAACCGCAGCCCTAAGGCCGCGTTGGGCTGCTGATTCCAGCGACATCCCTTGATCGGGAGGGCCCCGGCTGGGGCACATGTGCTCTGTTGGGGTTCGGGCTCGGGGAGCTGCAAGGCCCGTGTGTGTCTGCGGGGACGCCGGGGTGGCAGCGGGCCGGGGGAGCCCCGCTCCCGCAGCCGCCCCGCTCCCGCAGCCGCCCGGCTCCCGCAGCCGCCCGGCTCCCGCAGCCGCCCGGCTCCCGCAGCCGCCCGGCTCCCGCAGCCGCCCCGCTCCCGCAGCCGCCCCGCTCCCGCAGCCGCCCCGCTCCCGCAGCCGCCCCGCTCCCGCAGCCGCCCCGCTCCCGCAGCCGCCCCGCTCCCGCAGCCGCCCCGCTCCCGCTGCACCTCTGCCGTCTGGGCCTGCCACGCTGCCGATGGGGAACTCCTGTCTAAACCTGTTCTCCTTCGAAACAGTTCCCCCTTGTCCTGTCACTACAGGTCTTGCTAAAGAGCCTTCCTCTTTGTTACAAAGCCCTTTTGAATGTAAAGGTGACAAACTGAATGGATGTTTAATGTTTCTGCTCAGATGATATTACTTCAACATATCATACTCTGTGACCAATAATGATCTGCTCTATAAATAAAAAATTATAGACAGTCTTGCTGTATCTAAAGGTAAAACTTGAACCCAATTCCTTGCTGGCTAAAATTTGCTTATTGTACTTAGTAAAGTAAAACAAGCCAGGTTTTACTTCATGTTAGTCAAGTCTGCTATTCTTTTTATCAGGCCTCTTGGCAGTTAAGTGAGTGATAGCCTCCATCTGTTATCTGTGGTTTTTAGGTATGTGGTGGGTTGACCTTGGCTGGATGTCAGGCGCTCACCAAGGCACTCTTATCACTCCCCTCTTCAGCAGGATGGAGTGAGGGGCAAGAAAATATAATGAAAAATAAAAAACCTTATGGGTTGAGATAAAGGCAGTTTACTTTTAAGGAGAAGTGAAGATCATACACAAGCAAAAGGAAAAAGCAAAGATTTTATTTTCTCATTCCCATCAGCAGGCAATGTCCAGCTGCTTCCTGGGAAGCAGGGCTTCAGCACATGCAGTGGTTGCTTTGCCTTTATGCTTCTTTCCTTTAAATCTTTTATCTGGGCCGACATCAGATATAGAATATCCCTTTGGATAGTTTAGGTCAGCTGTCCTGGCTACGTTGCCTTCCAAGATCTTGCCTGCTCCCAGCCTTCTGGCGAGGGGGAAATGTTGGCTTGCATTGATGCTGTGTGAGCCGTGGTCAGCAGTAGCCAAAACTGTGATACCAACACAAAACACAGCACTCTGAGGGCTGCTGAGGGAAAAATGAACTCCCTCTCAGCCAGACCCAGGACAGAGTGTCAGCTCTTGCTTACAGTGTTCGTGTCTGTGTTGAACAGGTTCTCCACGTGCAGGTAGAACAGGAGCCTCACCATGTGTGGTATCTGGGCCCTGTTTGGGAGCGATGAATGCCTTTCTGTGCAGTGTCTCAGTGCCATGAAGATAGCACACAGAGGTCCTGATGCGTTTCGTTTTGAGAACGTCAATGGTTTCACCAACTGCTGTTTTGGCTTCCACCGGCTGGCAGTTGTTGATCAGTTGTATGGGATGCAGCCTATCCGGGTGAAGAAATTCCCATACCTGTGGCTGTGTTACAATGGGGAAATCTACAATTTCAAACAGGTACGTGTTGTATACATGGTAAGGCAATTATTAATTTTTATTTTTATTTTTTAATTTCAACACTAGTGGATATTCAAACATATTCTTTAAAATGTGTTGGACTGGAATATCAGAAAAGAAATGGGAAAGTTAGCAAAGAACTAGTATTTAGAAGGAAGTAAATTATCTCAATAAGCTGTGAATCTGGTAGCTTGTTTAGCAACATACTTAATCTTTATTACTGAAAAATCACTTTTTAATTAACAAGAAGGGCAATAAATACTTACATCTTCAGGTTTGTTCAGTTGAAAGTTAAGATACATTCTTCATTATCTTTTGGGGAGAAGAATTTCAAGCCTCTTTCTCCCCTTCTTCCCTCTTCATAATACAAATTCTTTTAGTCTGTCTTGCTCTTCAATTGTTTCGGGTTGTCATTCTCCCAAGTTGTTGGGTATTGCATTTTTATTATTGCCTCTCAATCTAGATGGGATATGTCACTTAAGATATAGTGAGGCATAGTATGCATGCTTACATATTTATATAAAAGCAATAAGCCTTGGAGAGGTGTTTCCAGTATGCCACAGAAGTCCTTAGGTGTCTGCAGCAGAAGTCAGGTTTTTTGTGGGGTTTTTGAGAGCCACCTAAGTCTCTTAGGCACAAAACAAGTAGCAACTCTTACATAGTTCCTAAGGGTGCTAAATGTCTCTGATGGGTGTGATGCTGCTGCTAAACACTGTCAGTGTTCCTCAGTCCCTGTGTGACATGTCCATGCTGCCTGTTATTGGCAAGGTGATTCAGATCATCCGAATTTGATGTAAAAAGCAGCTTAAAACTGTGTCTCATTCTGAATCATGCTGAATCAATATGCAAAATGTGTCTCATACTAAGTGTGGTAGCATCAGAAACATGTGAATAATCTGAGATATTACAGTACTTCTAGTGCTAATTTTATAGCATTTCTAATGTCACATTTTTTAAAGTCAGGTCAGGCTGCTGTCAGTCACATCAATGACATCAGTAATGTCATTGGGAATTTGACTGAATAGCCAGGAGATTTCATTTTTTTTTCCCAGTCTTCAAGTATCTGGCTGTTTGAAGGGCGAGACTTCGTCCTGCAGTACATGTGAAATCTACTGTACCAACAGTCTGTATTACTTGCAGTGTTTTGCCCTGTGGTTTTTCTACCAGTGAAAACAGTAGGAATTACTCTCAGTCATGCCACACACAGTCTTGAAGGACCTTAATTGTGCAACACTTGCATTGCCATCTACAGGAATTTGTTTGGTTGTTGTCATTACATTATGTACCATCTATCTTTATAATGAGATTTTTCTTTCAAGCTTGTGGCTGAAACCTACCTAAGAAAGGATCACTGCTGAAACAGGTGCCTTTCTTAGGGCAATGACTTACTTATTTTAACATTGACTCAGTCTGAGCTAAGACTGCCAGTTGTTACCCATAAGTAACAATTCAAACCAAGGAACTTAAAATGTTAAAGCATTGGTTTTGTGGGGTTTTTTTGGCCTGTTAGAGTTGTAGTGAAGCACTTTCTTTCCCTCTGTTTTGTATGTATTGAAAGGACTATTAAGAGTAGCACCAGAAGAACATGAAGAATATTTGACCTGACTTAAGTCTGAGGGCTAATTTCTTCCTCTCCTGTTTTGTATGCACAGGCAGAGTAAAAGGAATAGTTTGAGGAATGGAGGAAGATGAGGCAGAAGGAAATTCTCTGCATAAAAATACCTGCAGAATTGCAGTGCCTGCATAAGTAAACCAAAGATTATTTTTCTTTGCAGAGATGTTGCACGCATCTATGTGTTTTGAGTTGTTCAGTGTTTTTTTTACACAGTGGCTGGCTAGTGCTTCTGAAGACCAGGGTCATGGGTTTGCAGTTTGACATCCTCAGAAGTGTATCCCTGAAAACCTGCCTTAACGTGAATTGCTTAAGACTGCATTGTCAGTCTCATTGCCTAAGAAATGATCCTGGGTAAAATTTTTGTGGTGGGTTGCCCCTGGCTGGATGCCAGGCACCCACCAAAGCTTCCCCCCAAAAAGTGGACAGGGGAGAGAAAATACAACTAAATTTTCATGAGCTAAGGGCTGGGGGAGAATCACTCACCAAATACAGTCATGGGTAAAACAGACTGAACTTGGGGAAATTAGATAAAATTAAATTTATTACCAACAAAATCAGAGCAGGGTAATGAGAAGTAAAATAAACCTTGAAAAAAGAAACCTTCCCTCTACCACTTCCTCCTCCCCAGCAGGGAAACAGGAAATGGGGGTTATGGTCAGTTTGTCACATAATGTTCCTGGCACTGCTGGAGATTTCTTCCTCTGCTCCAGTGTGGGGTCCCTCCCACAGAAGACAGTCCTCCACAAACCTCTGCAGCATGAGTCTGTCCCACAGGAACACTTCTCCACAGACTGCTCCACTGTGGGTCCCTTTGCCACAGGGTGCTTTCCTTCCATCACAGGCTGCTCCAGGATGGGTCCCTCACAGGGTCACAAGTCCTGCCAGGAGACCTGCTCCAGCATGGGCTCCTCTCTGTGGAACTCTGCATATCCCTACCAGGAGCCTGCTCCAGCATGGGTCTCCTATCAGTTCACAGCCTCCTCTCAGGCGCCACCTGCTCCAGCATGGAGCTCCTCCGTGGGCTGTGGGTGGATCTCTGCGTGCCTGTGATCTTCTGTGGGCTGTGTGACACAGCTGCCTCACCATGGGCTGCAGGGGAATCCAGCTCTGGCACTTGGAGCAGCTCTGCCCCTCCTTCTCCACAGACCTTGGTGTCTGCAGGGCTGTTCCTCTCCTTACAGTCTCACATCCCTCTTCTCTGGCCACAATTACATCTGCACAACAACTTTTCTTTATTCTTGAATATGTTATCACAGAGGCATTACTGGCATTCCTGGTTGACTCGGCCTTGGCCAGTGGCGGGTCCATCCTGGAGCCCCCTGACTTTGGCTCTGCCAGGCATGGGGAGATCTCCTGGCAGTGTCTCACAGCAGCCACCCTTGTTGTCCCTCCACTACCAAAGCCAGGCCATGCAAACCCAGTACAACTTTGAACACAAAAGTACCATTTCCTTCTTTGGCAGAGATATTTATAAAACTTTTGAACTGTAATTTTACTTGGAAGATTATTGTTATGGAACAATTAATAAGCAGCCAATGTTTGCAACTGTTTATTTATGTTTTTTCTTAATTTTTTTTTTAGCTGCAGAAGCAGTTTGGATTTGACTATCAAACATTAGTGGATGGTGAGGTTATCCTTCATCTATACAACAGAGGAGGAATAGAACAAACAGCATCCATGCTAGATGGTGTATTTGCTTTCATCCTTCTGGACACTGCAAACAGAAAAGTGTTTCTGGCAAGAGATACCTATGGAGTCAGACCACTTTTTAAGGTGCTGACTGATGATGGATTTTTGGGCGTCTGTTCTGAGGCAAAAGGTAAAGCCAGTTATGTTTAGTGCCTAAATAATCTTAGGTATTTCTGAGGGGAGGCAAACTTCTTTATTGGGCTTTTCTTCTTAGTGCGAAGAGAATATTAACAGTAAGTTCAGTAATAGATCAGCTATGTTTAGTAATGTAAGAACTACACATCACTAAAATAAAAACATTCAAGATGTTTAATTGTCCTTAATATCTCTAAAATAACTTGCTTATTTAACTAGAGTTTTTTGAGTTCTGGAGTCATAGCAGTATCGAACTCAAGATGTTTTATGTTAGGCCACAATTAAATATAGTCTATTGACTTAGTCTAGACTTATGCTACAATAAAATATATTAGATTTTGGTCTTGGTGTTATATAGTGACCTAGGTAATTATACCACAAGAACTGCTAATCTGTAAAAGCCAGGAATTTTGAAACACTACTGAAATTTGCTGCAGCATTGGGTTATTTCCCAGAACCACATACTTTGTTTGATGATTTTTTTTTCTTTGAGATGACACATCACTGCTCTCTCTTTTAAAGTAATTATCACTAGTCATGGTGCTATCCTAAACAAATCCAAGCAGTGTCAAAAGGGAGTGGTATTGCCTAAAATGCACTTTAGCTAAAATTGACTTTCATTATTATTTCTGTCCCATATATAGTATATCTATTTTATTATCAGACTCCAATGTAGGTTGACTCTTCCAATAGTACTGTGTAGTAATACTAAGAGCTGCACCATTTCTGTTGCTTGTGAAGAGAGAAGGGAATATTTTGGAGACTGTGTGTCCTATAACAATCACAGTGAATTTCCAGTCTAACAGGAGCTCAGTGTCCTTTTTGAGGATGTCCTCAAGGGGCATCCAGGTGACCAGTAGGTGCAAAACATCCTCTTTCACAGGGGGAATGGAAATTAGGTTTGGCTACAAGTGTTATACCTTTACAGTGGAATAGTAGATCAGTCTAGAACCAATGAGTTTTTAAATCACTAAATATACATCAATTAAGCAATCACTACAGTGATGTTGTTTTATTGCAAACCCCTTGTTAGCTTGACTATACTTAATTTTAAACATAAAATAAGTTAATAATTGTCATTCAAATTCTGCTAAACATATTAAACTTTGACCTGGCCATAATGTAGTCAGTTAGAAAAGTGCTTTTCCTAGTGCTCACAGGGATAAATTGCTACTTGCCAATTAGTAAAACTTGCTGGTATGCTTTCTCTGCTATCTGCCTCAGCTTGAGATGGCCTAGATCTATGTGTACCTCCTGCCAGAAGCAGAATCATGCTCTGGCAAGGACTGATGGTGATTCAGAAGGATTTTTTTTGTAATACCAGATTTAGGATCCAGAGAAAATATTTGTATATAGTTTTAGTAGAGAGGCTGTTGAGTAAGGTATTGCTTAACCATTTTAAGTCAAGAACTCTGACATTTTTCTTTTTTCCCATTTTATGTGTAGGACTTATCAACTTGAAGCATTCAACATCCTTGTGTTCTAAAGTGGAACCATTTCTTCCGGGTCATTATGAAGTGTTGGACTTAAAACCCTCTGGCAAGGTTGCATCAGTGGAATTAGTAAAATTTCATAGCTGTAAAGATGAACCACTCCATGTTGCATGTGATACAGTGGAAGCTCTGCCTTCAGGTAGTACAGCAAAGATTTTG
This sequence comes from Calcarius lapponicus, assembly GCA_039654755.1. Classification (NCBI taxonomy): domain Eukaryota; kingdom Metazoa; phylum Chordata; class Aves; order Passeriformes; family Fringillidae; genus Calcarius; species Calcarius lapponicus. The sequence goes on along the minus strand of CM077464.1, from coordinate 27,027,739 downwards.
CTATTTACTCTGATTTTAAAGAGAAAAAATCATAATCTTTGAATGTAAAATTTGTATTGATTGGTTTAAAAAAGTACTATTTAAGAAAAAAAAGCAACCTGTAAGAACCTTTAAAATGTAGGGACATTAGAATTGTTTTTGTAGGCAGTCATCTGCAAAGATGGACTTGAGTGTCCTTGTTATCAAAGAAGATTCAGACATATATCTTTGTTTCCTAATTAGCATCATCCAGCAAAGTCTAAGTAACACTTTTTGGACATTTTTTACCCTTCTCTTTTTTCTGAGCAGGTTTTGACCTTGAAACAGTGAAAAGCAACATCCGTGTTCTCTTTGAAAATGCTGTTAGAAAACGTTTGATGGCTCACAGAAGGATTGGTTGTCTTCTGTCAGGTAAGGAGCAAGAGCCCCAGTGATTCTGTATCTTCTCTCTCTTTTGCCCATCCTCTAGTAGTTAAAGGAAAGTATATTGGCTGTTCTGCTGCAATGTACCTGGAGTGATCTGAATCTTCATTTGCTTTTTAGAACAGGCAACAGAGAATTTGTTAGTTTGGAATAAAGCTTTCCAGTTCACAAATATCTTGAAAATCTTACGTTTTTAAAGTTTACTCTGGGCTGGGATCTTGGCTTATTGAGACACCAAACATTTTTAAATAAGACAAATAATTATAGTATTCCTGTTGAAAATCACTCATTAATCTTAAATACATGAGATTTATGCTTAGGTTGGTCTAAAAAGAAAATTTAATTATTACATTCACTTTGCACAGATTGAACCTAGAAGAAAACCCTGGCATGTTTCAGAAGCAGGAGATTTATTACTTGCCACCTTTGCTTTAGTCTCCATCCTAAACTTCCATAATTTACCATATTGCAGGAGACCATCTGGACCAAAATTATTGCTACACTCTTTTGCAGATAAGGTAACAGCTTGTGGTACAGGAAGCTGTTCACTCATTTAGCTGATCACTACTGTGACCTGATGGTTCAGTGTTACAGAGGTACTCTATAGAGATAGGGCTCTGTAACCGTGGGTCTGACACTTTTATTTCCTGTGTTTGTATGGCACTTGGTACTTGTGGTTAGAGTTCTAACCATCTAAAAGCATTCTAAGTGAATGCTTTTCATGCATTCACTTTAATTACAACACTAATTGCACTCATTTGTCATGAATCCTATTCAATGTGCATCTGAATGAGAGAGAACAGACCAGGAGATACTGCTGGACAATTTCTTTACTATGCAATCATACAAAGTAGGAAGAAGGTAAATTAAACTGTAAAATATATAGAGTTGGAAGATCTCCGTTTCAGTAAAGTAGCTTGTTTAAACCTCAAATTTCAAATATCAAATTAGAAGGCAGTCAGCAGCTCCTCAGATGCACATGCAGGAAGCAAAACTATTTGCCCATGCTGGTATGAATAATACCAGAGTATCTCAGTGCTTCACAATTTTGTCTATGCTTGAAACTTCACAGAGAATTGCTTTTGTTTCTAATCACAGAGGGAATTCTTCAGTGTCACAGTGGAAAACCTGGGGTTTTATTTTCCTGATTTCCGCATCCTGAGCACTCTGTTTTCTGTGCTCTCCTTTTCTCAGAGTTTGTATGTAATTTCTACAGGAAATATTTTTTTTAGATAGCATGTCCACAAAGGGGATCAGGGTAGGAATTTATGCTAATGCACTTAGCTGAAAAAGCACATGTAGACTATAGGAAACAAAGAGAAGAGGGTTTTGCCTCATGCTTGTCAGAACTGCAGGCAGATGTGGGCAAACAGGTACTTTGTTTTGCTCAGTACTCCAAAGGAGAGCAGCAAACAGGACTAGACAAAGATTAGCAGAAATAGTTAGTGATAATTAGAAGGTGGATCCTTAGAGTACATTTAGGCAGCTTGTGCATGTCTTGGTTTTATTTTCTGCTTGTTATCCAAACTGTTCAAATCCTTTCACACCCCTCGAGAAAGAAGAGGAGAAAAAAAAAGAATGAAGGAGAGTGGAACCCTTACATTAAGCATTCTGTTATTTTACTTACAGCAAACAAAAAAAATCCATAGTCCTATCAGTTGACTGTCAAATGTGTAGGTAAAAGGAAGACAGGGAGTGGTTTTAAAATGGAGACTATAAATCCCATTTTAGTAGAGCTGAGAAGGGGCATATTATCTAGTAGTACAGTGTGTTCAGTATACTTTGTATTTATCTTAAATAAGGAGTTCCGCTGTTGCTTCTGACACCAAAAGTACTGATAACTGTTACTGACAATGTTCCACTAAAGCTGCCTGATTCTTTTATTAACAGCAGTAAATGTGCACTTGTATGAGAAGTACCTTGTATTCACACAGCTTAAAAGTGAAGCCCACTCATAGGATTCCAGTATCTAGATTCCTTAAGGGGGAAGCAAAACATCATTCAAACACCTAATCAGATGATTTGTTTTGTTGGCAGGGGGCTTAGATTCCAGCTTGGTTGCAGCTGTTCTTCTGAAACTGATGAAAGAAATCAACATCAATTATCCATTACAAACATTTGCAATTGGAATGGAAAACAGTCCTGACTTACTTGCTGCCAGAAAGGTATCTTAAACATTGCTTTCAGTTTGTTCTGAGCTACTGAATGCTAAACAGTGTATATTAATGGTGCTAACTTTATGGTATGGCATTAATAATAACACTGAAAATTCATTTATTGCTATGATGTAAATCAGTTTGCAGTAAATCATTTAGTACAACGCTTGCTGCTTAATATTGCAAAATAGGCAACTGGAACTTTACCTGTTTTCTCTTGCATTTGGAAAACTTTAATGACAGAGTCCCCTTGCATTGTTGTCAAAAGGATAGTACTTTGGACTTGTCTCAGTTCTGCCTCTGGGTTTTAGGGTAGGTCTCCCTGTTATGGTTCCCATACTAAGGCATTTGTATATATGTTAAGTATTGTAAGTTAATTATTAAAGTTTTGTACAAACTGTTTGACATCTGGGGTACTATGCAGGCTTTCCTCAATTTTGTGATGCTGCTTTTTCTCCTAAGGGCAGATATCTGAAATATTTAGAGCCTCCACAGATTCTGTTAACATTTTAGGCAAGCAGCTGGATGGTCTGTTGCAATCATGATTGAACACTGTAATTAAGAAGACTATGTTCTCTCTGGTGAACATACCACTGCAAGTCAGAGCTCTGCTAAATATGTCTTTTCTTGGCCTAGTGTCATAATTTTCATTGTAGTAGAAGAAAGCTGGTGCTTTCACTGAATGTGTTTGCTTTAAACACAATGTATGTCTATAAAATGTTTTAGTTGAAAAGTGATGCATTATTTTGACCTTTTGCAAACAGGTGGCAGCACATATAGGCAGTGAACATCATGAAGTAATACTTAATACTGAAGAGGGGATTCAGGCAATAGAGGAGGTTGTCTTCTCGTTGGAAACCTACGATATAACAACAATAAGAGCTTCTATTGGTAAGATTTTTTTAATGGCTATCTTTGGTTTATATCACCCAAGTAAAACTTTATGCAAACTTACATGGTCATCTGTTAGATCCCTTAGCCGGCACAGAATCTGGGGATTAGGAATCCAGAGTTCTGGTACCCAGAGTTATCTGTGATACCACACTGAGGCAAAAGCAGTTATTTACAAATTCCTGACTCACAAAGCAACTGTCAAGAACTGTTCTTGAAGCTTTGAGATGAAAAGCAATAGTTACATGAAGAAGAAATGTTTGATCTGCAGGCCTAAGTTTTCTGCTCTAGTAAGAATGTACCTTGGAGGAAGGGGGAAATTCACAGGTTTTCTGAGGTACTGACAGCAAATCACAGTTGCCCTTCCCTTGGATAATTTTGATACTAATGTGAAGTATTTATTGTTCCCTTTTGGTAACACGGGTTTAGCAACACAGTTTCTTATAATGTACGCTTGATTCTGAGAAGTGAAGGGAGTCAGCGGCAGCTTCTAACAAAGCAGTCCCAGCCTGATAAGAGAGGAAAACTCCTAATCCAGTGGGACCTTTTGTGTAATGCAAGCTACAGCATTTTACCCAGTTAATCTTGTGTCATCATAAAGGAGTTATGAAGCCAAATAGGCAGCACAGTTTTCATAACTGAACTCTGAGTGGAATTTCCTCCATGAAGATGAGATTTAGCAATATGAAATAATGAATGCATTTCTGTAAAAATTAAAGCATTTTACTAAAACTTTTTTCTGTCCTTTTTTTTTTTAATTTGCTGCTTAGTATAATAATTAACTAGATCCTTTTCTTTAGATTTGTAATACTTTTGTTATAAAAGTGTCCCATTCAAAAATATGCATCAAGTGGAAGGCATAATTCTGTTTTATAAAAAGTTCTTTACAAAAGAAATTGACAAAAGGGCTTCATCCAGTTTTACTCGGAGTGGTGGAGAGTTAAACAGCAACTTCTGCTTTTCCCCAAGGCTAGAGAGTTTCTTCAGCACTGTGCTGGAATTAATCATGCACTTAATTTCAAATGGAGCTAGAACATCTCCTCTCTATGTTCCCATGGGAATCCTCCAGTGTTCCCAGGATCACAAGTAGACACATCTTTCTGATATTTTGAGGGCCAAGTGTAAATACACAGTTTAGATGTATTTGCAGCACCAACTTAGTGTGGCTGTTGGTGGCTTGAGTAACAATGAGATGCTACTTTACATCATTTTTCTCCTACAGAAGAAAGTAGTTTAGGAGACAAATTTCTAAAATGCTAAATTTTAAACAACTAGCTGCATATAGCATCATGTATGTAGACGTACTTTAATAACTTTATACCTTTTTTTTTCAGGTATGTATCTTGTCTCCAAATACATTCGGAAGAAAACAGACAGTGTGGTCATTTTTTCAGGAGAAGGATCAGATGAGCTGACACAAGGATATATATATTTCCATAAGGTAAATATATTCACTATACAGAATGTCCTTGAGCTAGGTGCTTTTCAGCAGAACATCTGTGATACCTCAAGGTGTGATGTTTGAGATTTGTCATAACTGTAGATTTGTTTGAGATTTCCTTCTGGGGTGGCATAAAATCCAAGGGGTTTAATCACCTAAAAATAGCTTTCTTAATCGTCAGCGGTTTCTTAGACTCTTATTTCTTGTATGTAGTTCTTGCTGGTTTTGAGATCACTTGGTGATCACTGCAATTCAAATGCAGGACAGCCAGCAGTGGTTGCCTCAGTGCAGCTGTGTTCCACCTGTGTGCTCCATGCTGTGTTTGTTTTCAGGCACCATCTCCCGAGGAAGCTGCAGAAGAGAGTGAGAGGCTTCTGAAGGAGCTCTACCTGTTTGATGTACTTCGTGCAGACAGAACTACTGCAGCACATGGGTAAAATGTATTCCCTTGGATGCTGAGCACTCATAATTTAAAAGCAAAAGAAGTTTAGGCAGGAAAAGACTGCTGAGGATTTGTATGCCCACATGAAGTTGTAGGCTTAAGGAATTTGAACAACAGTAAAGCACACTGCCAAATTTAATCTGATCTGTAACTATAGGGCTCACTGTGTTGCCAACTAAAATATTTTTTTTGTCTAGGACTGTACTGCTCTTTACAGAAGCAGTGAATTAGAAATACAAATATTCATAGTTAAGGAGGGAAGGCAAACTTGTATTTGATTTGGTGTCTTTGGAGGTTTAGACAAACAGAAATCTTGAATCTGATGATTGTCAGAACTAAAGCAACATACTGGAAAAGGTATGAGCATTAGGTAGCTGTCTGTAATAAAGAGATGTTAGGGTGCAACCTGTGTAACTGAGACCTTAAGAATCTCCACATTGAATGCTGTAGAAAATAGTATTGTTATACTAAACAGAAGCATTTTACTTAAAGAAATTAATTAAAACAAGAACAATGTTGGAAAGCTGTCTGTAGATATGAAAAAATGGTATCTTTGGCAAAGCAAACTTACGTGTTGGGAAGCTTTTGTTGCCTATTGATCCTGCCACAAAATGACTCGTCTAGCTTTTCACAGTTTTCTTAAGTTTCTCTTTACTAGTGCAGGAGACCTGCCATTTGCATTATAATTTGTTTTGTGCTGAAAATATTCACCACACCTTGAAGGCTGTGTTTAATATCACATGCTGGCCGCTTTTGTTTTTCTTTGAACCTGCTGCACAGCACTGTTAGGAAGAAAGTACCCTTGTATTGACAAATTAGAACAGAGTTCAAGCAGTTCAGATTTATGGAGAAAAGGGAGAACTAAGAGGAAAGGATGAAACTACCCTTATCAGTTAGGAACAAGAATAACTATATGGAAAGACTTGCAGTGCAAATCTTGTTACTATATGGAGAAACTGAGCCCTCAGTATTTGATTACTGAGTACTCGTATTGGGTTAATTTGGTTTTTTTTAATAAGTTGGATATTACCTTATGAAAAGCAGCTGGAACTTTTTATCAGAGTAGAAACTAAAGAGACAATGAAATTACTAGGATGCAGTATAGCATCTCCTTTCACTTGTGAAGCTGCACAGCATAATATCTCTTGAGCAGACACACCAAGAGGGATTCTTTCTGCTCAAGATGCAGTTACTGTCATTTTATTTGTTGCTTTCTGTGTCCTTAGAAGCTGTGGTATACAAAAGCTGGAAGGCTTTGTATGTGTATCTACCACTGGTATAGGAGAGAACTTGTGTGAATGCTGTAGGGCTCTTTTTTGTTGTTTCTTGACAACACAAATAAATGTGGATTTCAGAAATGACAGCAAAAGTATTTGCTTGGTTCTATGATATGTTTACAAATGCTGATGCAAATCCTAATGAACAACTTGGTAGTTCTCTGAGAGGAAGAGGGTTTTTTAAAATGTGCTTTTGCATACGTGTTGTGGTGATTGTTGCAGATCCTATAGGACTGTAGTCTGTAAATTCAGGGCATATGGCATTATAAAACATCATAGTCTTTAATCTGTGTAGACCATACACCTCACTTCACAAATCGGTGAATTAAATTCAGGTAGTTGTAAATGTGCAAGTGAAATTTCTTCCAAGTAAAAGCGGAAAACCTGGTGTTTATGAAAGGCAGGGAAAGCTTAGCTGCTGTGGAATTTGAAAGTAGATTACTTGTTGGATTAATTCAGTATCTTTTCTATTTATTCCCCCTGCTTAGCCTTGAACTGAGAGTCCCATTTTTGGATCATCGGTTTACTTCTTATTATTTATCTCTGCCAGCAGAACTGCGAATCCCAAAGGTACATAAAACTAGGGTTGGATCCAAATGTAAGTTTACAAATTCACTGATACATGTTCTAAGCATGACCAGATTGCTGAGTTCAATGGTTAAGTCCTCCACCCAAAGTCAAGCATGCTCTTAAATATTTAATTGAATTGTTGGGAGCCATTTTCTGATCAAAACTTTTGAAAAGAAACCATTTCATAAGTGTTTAAATCCAGATCTTTGCACTGCAGTTCCTGAGACTCATGACATTGTTTTTTGTTCTGCAAACAGAATGGAATTGAAAAATACCTTTTAAGATTGGCCTTTGAGGATTCCAATTTACTTCCCAAAGAAATTCTCTGGAGACCCAAAGAAGCTTTCAGTGATGGTATAGCATCAGTAAAGAAATCCTGGTTTTCCATTCTTCAGGACTATATTGATCAACAGGTAGAATACCACTTTTTCCTTTCTCACTTAGGTGTATTAGGTATGGTTGCCAGTGGGAGGCAGCTCACATGCTTAGTTGAGAGAATAAACCTGGATGTAGGAGTTAACTTGAGTTAACTTGTGCAGGAGTAAGACAAACCTTAATCAATGTTCTTCTGGATGTCTGAGTTGATTAAAGACATTTGTGATCCTAGTTAGAAATGCTAGACCCTGCCAGAAATCACTGTAAGGAAATGAACATCATTTAAGTGTCTGGATTGCAAATTAGATTATATATCAACAAACACAATTTCTGGGTTACAGGCAAAGCAGCTGCTTCAGCTGAAGGCACTTGCATGAACTTACTCTGCAGCTGAGTAACAACATAATGACCTTATAATGTACTTTCTTGTTTGCGTCATTCAGTTTTCAAAGCCATCCCTAGCTAAGCCTTTTTGCTTTTTAAAGCCTCTGCTTGCATTGTTAACCACTGAAGACTTTTGAAGCATTTTGATTCTGTACAAAGGATAATCCTCTCTGGAGTGCAGAGGTAGTTTAATTATGGAGAGGAAGGAGTAACACCATCTTTACACCAGAGCTCTGTTACACGGAAATACATGTAGTCAGGCCTGGGGATAAGAGCTTCTCTGTCCTACCACCAACTCTTTCTTCCCCATTTTCTTTTTCTGGTTCCTCAGGCAAGAAAGTAGTTGGGTCAGGCAACAGTGTTCTGCTGCCTGTTTGAGCCAGTACTGCTGTAGGAGCAGCAAATCTCTTTCACAGACATGAAAATTTAAACAGCATGATGGCAGCCAAAACTGCTTATTGAAATTGCCTCAACTGGTGCAATTATTTTTCCTTCCTTTCTCAGCCAACTTAGCAACTGCAGTTGTCTTTGCCTCTGCATCCCAGGTCTTCTCTTGCTAAGAGCATGGTTATTGGTGTTGATTATAACAGCCAGCTCTTCCCCAAGCTACAAAAACAACCTAGGAAGCCACTTACATGGCAAAATGACTGCTTTAAGTTTTTCCACTTGTTTCACAGCAAAGGAAGGGTAGGAAAGAAGTGTCTGTGACCTAACTAACAAAGGTGGTTGTGTCCCAGAGAAATGGACTTCACATGCCCTGCAGAGAAATACCAACACCACTGGAAATACAATTACGTATTCATAAAGATAAGTGAGCTGGTGACACAGGTTTGTTTGACCTGTCAAACCTGTGCCTCTAGAATAGATTTTTTCCCCCCAAACTGTGGATGTTTAGTGGTTGGTGAATCCTTGTGTGTCTTTAAAAGTTGAAGATATTTGCAGCTTAACTTGAGTTTTGCTTATGTCTGTAGGTTGATGACCTTTTACTGGAGAAGGCAGCGGAGAAATATCCTTTCAATCCTCCTAAAACAAAAGAAAGTTACTACTACCGCCAGATCTTTGAAAAGCACTACCCAGGGCGGAGCAGCTGGCTGCCCCACTACTGGATGCCAAGATGGGTTAAAGCTACTGATCCTTCTGCACGCACGTTGAAACATTACAAGTCAGCTACCCAAGAATAGACTGTTCCAATAATCCCCAAATAAAAGTGCTGCAAGTGTTTTGTGTGCACTGTGCTTTAAGAAAACCAAGCAAATTATGCAAACCTAAAGCTTAAATCGTCTTTAATATGTACTATGACAATGCTATTGGAAATGAAAGCTTTCTGTTGTTAGTGTACTATTAAAAACTTATGCTGCTGTACCAAAACTTTGTAATTCATGGGAAAATACTTTCTGGACAAGGGACTACTTTATTTGACAGGTCTGTTTCTAATGTAACCTTGATTGTATTAATTTTCCTTGAAATAATTTAATATATTTTAATGTGAGCTCTGTTTTGAGGACTTGAATCAGGCTGAGGGATGCAAACTGCTGCTGACACGCTGAGCAAAGGGGAGTTGGACTCTAGCTATCTGGTGATTTGTGTTCCTGGGACTTGGATAGTATCTATGTTACTCTATTCTGAATGTCCTTCTACACACTCCTGAAATCCTTGCTCTAGTTTTCAAAAAGTATTCAGATATTCATAGCTATGCAGAGATGCTTTCTAGAGTTTATCGAGATGGTGCTGGGTGTTAATTATATGAATGGCAATCTTAATTGTTACTGTGAAGCTACCAGTTGGCTGTTCTGTAAATATGCCATCAGTTGAAAGTTATTGTGACTGTTATCAAAGAGCAGAATGGATAAGGGAAGCCAAGTTATGTCTTTGTTTCTAACTCAAGGACTTCAGTTTTTATAAATGTATTTATTATTCTTGAAAAAATAGAGTGTTAACTGGGTGATGTGTATCAGTCTGAGGGAAATTGTACGAGTAAGTATGTTAAGAAATTTTTCATTTATTGTGAGAGTTTTCCCATCTGTATGATGAAGAAAGGTCAGCTGTGTTGCTGCTGAACTAGTGGCCAACTGTGTGGGTGAACCAAACCTGTTAACTGTAGGTTGTAGTTGGACCAAGCATCACTGACAGCAATGGGATCAGATGCCTTGCTTGGAAAAATGGGGAAAAAACTGCTTCAGAAATCACAAGAACATCTGATACTCTACTGAAAAAACACCTGGATTTTTACCCAAGATAACTTTTTATTGACTACTTAGCTATGTGGGTTACTTTTGTGAAGGTAACTTAAATATAAGCGTGGTCAAGAAATACATATGTGTGCTGCAGATTGACTTGATTAGCATCAAGCTCTTTATGAAAACAAGTCTTCTTTATTGTCCCTCTTGACTAGGAAACCAAAGCCATTTTTTATTTAAAGGATTAAATATAAGCTGTTCTGATTTTAAAACCTTCACAAAATGACTGGTTGTCTGTTTGTTGCTCCACTGTAATCCTGCATTTGAGTCTCTATCCCAGAAACTTTACTGAAACCTTTTGGTGGCACCACAGCACTTGTGAGCTGTCTGTAATATATTCCTGCTGCTTTCTTTACTTAAGGGCCATGTGCTTGTCTTTTTGGATTTCTTTGAAGCAGTTAAGAATATTTTGAGTTGAGAGGGGAGTCTAGAGTACGTGGTTAGGTACTGATGTCTACAGGTAAGATTTACTATTCACTGTAAACTTCCAAGTCTGTGATAAGAAAATAGTATTTGCCTGAAGTGAAAACAGGCTCAACATATTTTGGGATCACTGCTCAAGTGCACTTTCTGCTGCAACTTTGCAGCATTCAAGGAAATTCAGCTAATTTTTAAAAAATTCCTAGTACATTGGAGATTTATGTATCAGGGCAATATCCTAGACTGATGATTTAGTGATGTTAGCTTTTTGCTAATTTGCACAGGAAGAATACAGTGCTTGCTGCCTCGTCAAAGTTCTTGTGAGTGTAAAATCTGTTCATTCCTTCTCTATGTATGGAATTCTACAGCCTTTTTTGTTCCTGTGATGCTATATTTTCTTTTTCCCCTCCCTTTTTAAATAAAAATTGAGGCAAAAAAAGATGAGGCAAAAAAGTCAAAACAAAAAAGAAAATTTAAGACAAAAACATGCAGCTACTCAGAATCACCTGCTAGCTGCAGTTTGTAGTTTGTCTCAGGAACAGGATGCACATCCAGGGTGCAATGCTATCTTGCCTAGTTTTACTCTAGCTTTCTTCCTGCTGTGGTGGCCTCTTTTTCTCACTCTGTTTCTTTGGATAAAATTAATCTGCATGGTTCTGACAGCTTGAGTGTATTGGTTTGAGTATTGTGTGAGGTGGGGATGGGGAATTGAAGTCGGTGGTCCACATGGGGAAAGCAGAGATGAGTGCTTGGCCTGCAGGAGTGATGAGGGCTAAGGGAGAACATATAGGGTTCTTGCAAAGTGACTAAAAAAATGTAGGATTTTCTTTGTTGATTTGGGGTGGGTTCGGTTTTGCTTTAATTTGAATCAATTCAGTTATTAAAATTTGTTCTCACAGCAATCTTTCCTCCTTTTGAGGAATGAGAAGTTAACAGTTCCAAAGAGAGCTCTGCAGGGTATGAGACCTGCCAGGTGCTGAAGGTGCTCCCCACGCCCTTCATCTCTTTAATAAAGCCTGGGTGCTGTTTTAGCCTCCTGTTGGTTGCTTGTGTGGAGCCTCCCTGGCTGTGCCACATCCCGATGTTCCTGACAGCGGCTCTCTAGAAACGTTCCCCAGTACAAACCAACATGTAGGAGCCCTTAGTCCATTGGTCAGAGTTTTTTGATGTGGGATGGTTTGAAATTATGTAAAATTTTTGAAGCTCTGTTTAAAATCACGGTTGTGTAAAAGCAGCCTATTTTAGAGTCTTTGGAGGAGTGGAGTTACTTTTTTTCTGATAGAGATCTAATTTTTGATTCCCATTAACAGAAGTTGTGGAAGGAGGATTTGATACAAGGTAAGCCTGTGTTTGAGCTGGCTATTGAACAGTGTCTCCAAAGGAGAGAGCAGCTGAATTGTGGGAGAGGCTGCTTATTTCTGTAACAATTACACTGTGTGTTCCTCGGTGCCTTTCCACAGGATAGCCAAAGCACACGCACCACCTACACCATGCCTGTCACAGTTCCTCATTTTGGAACTTTGGGCCATACTGCTTTTTATTTATGTATTTACATAGATATTGTGGGTGACAGAAAGGCTGCAGTTAGGAAAGTCTTAGTTTTGTGTAAGCCTGTCTCTGGATGCAGGTAATGCACAGAATTGTAATTGTATTTTTATTTTAATTGAATAATTACAATTTCTTTTCATTTAAAGGAGTAATTTAATTTTTTTTTTTCTTTAAAAAGCTTGTTCCCAGCAAAGGGACAAGGAAGAATGAGGCAGAGAGGTGGTCTTTGCTGCTGTGCTTCTCTGCAAGTTGGTAGGGGTAGCAGCTAGGGGAGGTGGTACATTAACAGCTGCTTTCCCTCTCTGTAGTGCCACTTTCCGTCTTTTTGTTGCCTGGAAACTCTTTTAACAGGAGAAAACTAGCTGGGCAACCATTTTTTTCCAGCACAATGCTCAGGTTTGGATCTTTCAATCGCCCTATGTGCAACAACACAAGATGTTGGCTACCCTGGAGCCCGCCCGACTTTGTGTTTCCGCCGTGCGAGTCGGGGCTGAGCCCTGCGCCCCTTGTTCTGTGTTCCGGGAAGCCAAGAGGCAGCCACGTTTCCCCCAGCATGACACAAAGAGTCTGTCAAAACTTGAATTCGGATCGGGAAGTTGCTTCCGGGACGATTTCCTAATTTTTTACAAAATGTTCTTTTCCTAGCCGGCAGATGGCAGCGCCAGTTAGCGCGTCCGTGCGAATGAGCTCCTCATCCCTGGGGAAGCTGCGCTCCTTCCTTCTCTCTCTGCTTTTAATATCTTCCTTACAAACGATTGTCACTGGGATTTGTGCGTGAGCCTCGTGGAATTTAATAAGTACTTGATTAGAATAAGGATAAAGCCACGCATAAAATAAAATGCTTTCAAATTGATCTTGCTCAAAAGATGTGCAGAGCTTCTTGTGCTGGTGCTGCAGGTAAGATGGCAGCTAAGAGTTGAATTGTATTAGTATTGAAGGCATTCAATATTCCATTTAGAGGTAATTCAAAACTAGTTATATTAAAAATCAGTAATGTGAGTTGGAATAGGTATAAAATGTCAGTTCTAGGGAAGTTGGAAGACAATACCAAACGAGGGAATGAGCAATGTTAATTTTACCTCTGAAGTTGTTAGTAGTTTCAATTTTTTCTTTTTCCTCCATGATTAATATAAGGATCATAAGGATTTCAGATAGTCATACAAAGAGAACATTAAGATAGAATCATAGAAAAATTTGGGTTTGAAGGGATCTTAGAGATCATCTAGATCACCAACCTTCCTGCCATTGCTAAGGATATTTTTCAGTAGATCAGATTGCTCAAAGTCCCATCCAACCTGGCCATGAACGCTTCCAGGGATGGGACATCCACTTCTCTGGCCAACCTCTTCCCGTGTCTCACCATGCTCACAGTAAAGAATTCCTTCTTTACATTAATCTAAATCTACTGTCTTTCAGTTTAAAACCATTCCCCTTATTCTATCACTAAATATCCTCATAAGACATCTCTCTCTTGTAGGATCCCTTGGGGTACTAGAATGTGCTATAAGCTCTTTTTTCCAGGCTAAACAGCCCCAACACTGTCTGTGTTCATGGAGAGGTACACCCACCCTCTGATCACCTCCATGGCATCCTCCAGGCTTGCTCCACCTGCTCCATGTCCTTCCCAGGCTGAGGTGGGTGCAGCAGTCCAGGGGGTTTCACCAGAGTGGAGCAGAGGGGCAGAATCCCCTCCACTGATCTGCTGGCTACAGCTCTTTTGGTGCAGCCCAGGAAACCATCAACTTTCTGGGCTCTGAGGACACTGCTGGCTCAAGCTTGTCCACCAGCACCCCAAGTCCTTCCCCTCAGTTCTGCTCTCAATCCATCCTCCACCCACCAGCCAGTCTTTATGCTTGGGCTTGCTCCCACCCAGGTGTGAGGCCCTGCCCTTGGCATGGCTGGACTCCATGAACCCACCTCTCAAGGCTACTGGGAAGTTTTACAGGGCCACATCAGAAAGGCTTAGGTAATTTTTTTCTCAAAACCATTATTTCAATAATACAAATGCGTTATAAAATGAAATACATAATATAAATTTGGAAAGATTTCCTGTTTATGTAAAGGGTCACTCCAGTTGTTTTGTGAACTCTGTGATGACGAATTGGGTACACCTGAGCATCTAGACTCGAGCTCTGTCAGGAAAAACATCCCCCAGTGGTCATAGGTGGTGTAATGGCAACATGGAAACACTCACAGCCTTTTGCTTACTCCAGACATGTTCTGAGAGAGGTCTTCTGCCTTTTTTTTTTTTTTTTTTGTGTGTGTGTGTGGTACAGGGTGTTTAATTGATGAATTTTCATCAAGGAGAAGATAGAGTAATTGAGTCCAAAATAGTCCTTTAGAAAATTATAACATTGAGTACTTAAAATAAATTAAACTGACCTCAATTCCTAAACCATAATCATCTTGCAGAGGCCAAGAGGAGAATCAGGTTGTTCTGGTAGCAAAAGCTGCCTCCATTTTTGCTACTATCAAGGATAGAAGTAATTGTCTATATTAATAAACTGTATTACTTAACATCTCTCACCACTGCTCTTGAAGACTGTCTTTAACACCTGGGGCAAAATGTATATTAATACAAATTACTTTTGATTAAAACCATTATTATTTTAGCACAAAAAGGAAGGGGGTGGTAGAAAGGAACATTCTCCTTTTAAATATTTAAATACTCATTATATCAAAGTGATACAAATTACTGGCTGACTGACAACTTGCTAATAATAGCTTAAAAATGCAAATAGAGCTATTATCCCAATTGACACTAATTGGAACTCCTTTGGCAGCCTGGGAGGGCAGGACAGGAAGGTTTGATTGTTTCCTCAAGCTGGAATTGGGCTGGTAAGGAAGTGTGAGGAAGATGTGCTGTGGATAAACAGGTTTCCATCTGCAGACATCAGAATTCATTATGCTGCATTTCAAGAAACTGCTCTGAAGTGCTGTCTTGTGCCTGTGTACAGTTTTGGTGAGGTTTGTGGTGCACTGGGTGGGTCTCGCTCGTGCAGGCTTTGTCTGGGCTGAGTTAGCACTGTGGGAATCCAGGCTGTAAATGCTCAAGTCTCACAAAACAGCTGAGATGTCTTCTGGGGTTGTGAAAATTCACTGTTTCAAAATTCACTGAATAATATTTTTTTTAATGCAGTCTTAGAATAACTACACTGTATGTATATATTCCTTCAGTAATTCGTGTGGACTTTCTCCAGGCCAGGTTTGCTTCCAGAGCATGTTGGTTAAATTTTATTGCTTTGGTACACAGAAACACAATGTGGCTATTGTTTTCTGAGCATTATAATAGTGAAAATTAAAGCATTTCTATGTGCCAAAATGGAATATCTGTGATTAAAGATGTTCTATTACTCAGCTAGATGTTTTTAATGCTAACTAGTTCATGAAAATAAAATGTTGAAGGTGTATTACCATGTATTGGCACTGAAGCACTCCAGTTGTGACTGAGAATATAAGGCATGAATTGATGCAGCTCTTTACCTGCTCCACACAGTTCCACTCTCTCTTGTCTTCAGGTGGTGTCTCCATTGTTACATTTGTTTGACTCAATGATCTTAAGGGTCTTTTTCAATCTAAATGCTTCTGTGACATGTTTGTGCAGGTGTATCCTTTAACTCTTTTACAGCTGAAAGAGAAATGTAGGAAATAGTTTAGACAGGAAAAAAAAGGTATTCCCCCCCCCCCCCCCCCCCCCCGCCCCAACCCCCAATATTTTCTTAGCATTTAACATTATTCTTTATAATTTGTGAAGTTCTTTGCACTGAAGTGGCTGGTTAGGTACATGGTGTACATTGCATTTCTAGCTCAGCCACTGTTGTTACTTCTGGCTGAGCCATCTCACCTTGCTGGGCTTCCTCCCTCCAGGCTGCTGGGAGAGCATGAAGCACCATAAGAGATAAAGTGTTTTGTTGTCTAACAGTCTGTTCACATTTCATTTCTTCCATACACAGTAAGTGGGAACATTGTTTAATTTGGAGATGGATGTAGAAAACAAGAGGTGATGTTTTTTGCACACGTTCTCTATACCTCTCTTTAAAAAGGAATTTCTGAGGTGGTTTATTCTGACAGAAATCAGATATCTGTCAGGAATGGAGCAGTGATAATTTTAAATAAATATCATGATTTTCACACAGCCTCTCCAGCTCTTTCAGTCTCTATCAAAAGTATTAAAAGAATAACGCACAGAGTGTCTTTTTCTCTTCCATGAAAGATGTAGGTTCAAGGATATTTGTTCACTTGCTAACATCAAAACAAAAAATTTAAAATTTGCTACTCTTTAAGTAACAATTATCTTCTGTAAGGGGAGGTGAGCTCTTTTGCAGATAACATGAGGATCTGAGGCTGTGTCTGGCACTGCAGGTGGCTGTTTGCTGGGGAAGGAGCCCTGTGTGCTCTTGTCCTGTCACTCTGAGATGTTGGTCCATGCAGTGTGTAACATCATGGCTAAGGGAACTGCTTGGGCTCATCAGAATAGCATTTGGTCATTACCAAAGTTTGGGACTTGCTCAGTATCCATTATGATAAAGCAGTCAGCCATCTGTTAGGAGACATAGTTTGAGGGACAAAGTTTGCATTTAAATAATGGCTGTTGGTAGCTCTGATGGTGCTGTTACTGATGTACTCTGAAAAAACCAGCATTTTAAAGACTCACTTTAATAATTTTTAAAAAGTCTCTTGATGCTTTTCTGCTCTAGCTCATGATGGCTAGGGGTTGGGTTCCTGCAAGATCCCCGTGGCCAGACATTTCCAAATCCTTCATTTTCTTTTGTTTAGGACCATGCTGGAAAATACCAGTCTCCTGGCATGAGCAGAGCATGGATTTGCTTGTGGCATCAGAATAGCTGATGGCTATTAGCCAAGAGCTGCAGAGCCTGAGCTCCCCAGGTGAAATGAGCTATGGGGGCCAGACCCCCTTCCAGCTCCCCATTTCATGGGCAGGGTTTGTGAGCAATGGCTCTGGCTTTGGCTTGCCAGGTTAAATTTAGCTGCATCTCCACCATGGACAACCAGTCTCCATGCAACAGCACAGAGATGGAGATGATGGATAGAGCTGCTGGCCCTCTGTGTCCCTCTTGGGCAAGACAGGCTTCTGAGAACCTGTCTTCAACATCACTGTCTGGGTGAAGGGGAGTGCCTGTGTGTAGGGGAGACAGTGCCTATCAGAAGAGCAGTCACATGTCACAATGCAGATGATTGATGTATTTCTAGTGGAAAAAATAAGCAAAAAGGGTGCTAAGCATGTTGGAGGTGGGCTGTGGTGTCAAACTGCCTGTAGCATTCCCAGTGGGGACAATTATCAGCATTGGGTTTACTCTGTGCTGATTTCCTAGAAAGACTTTTATTGCTTTATTTAAAGCTTGCTTGCATTTTGCTGCCAGGTGCCCTTGCTGCAGTGTTATTGATTAGCTTATGCAACATGATGGATGTCAGACTGCTGCCACCAAAAAGAGCTCAGTCTGTGTCCCAGGTGTGGCTGGCTGATGGAGACAGTGAGGGATTTGGTGAAAGCCTCTTGAAAGCCTGCAGTGGAGCTGAAGAGTGGGCACTGCCCAGTGGTCCAAGGCAGGAATGGCCTGGGGCTGCAATCAATGCTGTCCCACACATAAAAGTGTTTAAAAGCTGATGGAGCCCTAAAAGGAAGATTAAAGACCATGGAAGTGATTTAAAACTCCCTTTGAAGTACTCTATAGTCTACAGACTATATTGCTTAAGACTTAAGGCAGGTAAAAACAGAATTCCTCTTTGTCACTCCAGGATCCCAGGATGCCCATGAGGACAAATATTGTTGTGGGGAGATGCTGGGAGTGAGTCTGTGGCAGGAACAGACAGCTGGACTGGATGCCTGCAATGTGTGCAATTCATGAACCTCCACCTCTGCCCAGCAGCTGCTGTGCAGGCACATCCCACAGCCCCAGTGTGGCATGGCCTGGCTGAGCCACCCCTGCCAGCACTGAAATGTGAGGAGGGGTTTCTAATGTATTGTTGGTAGAGTCAGTTGACACATTTCAGGCTATGCCATGTGGTGTGTTTGCTTTATTTCTAGCTTGGGATATATGTATATGCAAACATATAAATCAATGCTAAATTGAAACTTGTCCAAAACCCAGATTAGCACAAATAGGACAAAATTATTTTACCATCAGAAATTAAAATGAGTTGTTTAAAATGCCAGATTGAAACCACTCAACAGACTGACATGTAAAAGAAGACTAATTTTAGTGACAGAGGCTCAGCCTTTCCTTCTAGAGTAAATTGTGGTGATGCCCCTGACATGCTTGAGGGAATGGATGCCACCCAGAAGGACTTTGACAGGTGTGTGAATTTCACGAGGTTCAGCAAGGCCAAGTGGAAGCTCCCACACCTGGGTCAGGGCAATCCCAATAACAAATACAGGCTGGGCAGGGAATGGGCTGAGAGCAGCCCTGAGGAAAAGGACTTGGGGCTCCTTGTGGATGAGCAACTCCACACGACCCAGCTTGCAGCCCAGAGAGACAACCACGTCCTGGGCTGCACCAAAAGCAGGGCAGGCTGCAGGGAGAGGGAGGTGATCCTGCTCTGCTCTGCTCTGGTGAGACCCCACCTGGCGTGCTGCATCCAGCTCCAGGTTCCCCAGCACAGGAAGAACACGGACCTGTCAGAGAAACTGCAGAGTGTGGGCATGAAGATGATCAGATACTAAATTGAAAGAGAGTAGTCTTTAGATTGGTTTTAAGGAAGGAATTCTTTACAATGAGGGTGGTGAGACTCTGCAACACGTCCCAGAGAAATTGTGGATACCCCACTCCTGGAAGTGTTCGGTGTCAATTTGGTTGGAACTTGGAGCAAACTGGTCTTGTGAAAGGTGTCCCTCTCCGTGGCAGGGGGTTGGACTAGATGATCTCTAAAGGTGCCTCCCAACCCAACCCATTCTATGTTTTTTTTTAGAAAATTCAGTCCAATCTGTTTACTGTATGCTGTTATTTAGTACCTGTGCTGTCTTTCAAACTCTTAAAGCCCATGTATATTTGTGGGCTTTGCAGTGGTTTCTTCTGCAGGGAAGTTTCTGAGATGCACAGGCTGCAGGGAGTAAATGGTGGGGCTTTTTCCTCTCTGTGTCTCAAAATTCAGCACACACAGTGTATGAGCTCTTGTGAGCACCAGGGTCCTCCAGGTAAGGGTAACAGCATTGTAAAATTTTTCTTTCTCTCTACCCTTCACCAAGCATTATTCAACATGATTTCCACGGTCCTTTTGCTGTGCTGCTAGCCCAGCAGTCAGCTTCTCCTCCTCATTGAGCTCAGTGGGAGCTCATACAGAAGTTTATTAGTCTGAAAATTAGCCCTGGAAAGACAAAGAGCTGCCAGAGTGCCAGTACAACCACTGTGTCTCACATCAGTTTGGTCCCTGCCACAAGCCGCCTCAGTTTCCCCGCCATGTAGCCCCCACCTTGCTAGACCTGGCTTCTACCCAGCTGAAAGTGGGGTCTGTTTTAAGCATGGGCAGGCTTAGGTGCTGCTTCTAACCCAGAGGAGTGAGGTCCAGCACCCACCTGCTCCTAATGGGGGTGTTTGTGATGATGCCTCAGGTAACCTTGAAAATGGAGGTGTACGAGTTCATTTCCAAAATGGAAAACAACAAGCAGTGAATCCTTTCATATTACTTAGTTTTAAATTTAGTTGGTACCCACTGACTGTTTTTATTGGTGATTCATCTGCAATGAAAGTTTGCATCATAGCATCAGAGAAGTACAGCTCATAGCAGAGGGAAAGACGATAGAACTCCAGATGCCTCGGCATCAGCTGAGATGGATGTCGCATTTCAGGCCTATCCTGGATATATAGCAATCAGATATTTTAATTAAAAAGATAATTAGTCACATTTTTTTCTTTTATATTGCATGGATTCACACCCACAGGGGCTTTTTTTGTGAATCTGGGGGATAGAACCTATTAAGAGCTTGGCTTTCAAATAATAAACCTACAATGTTGGATTAATTCCACACCAAGTTATTGGAGCTGGGGGATACATCCTGCTCTTTCCATTCAGTAAACATGCTTCCTGATTTCCATCAGGTTTAGAAGGGGTGGCACCTTGTGTGACCTGGAGCAATCCCAGGAACTCCTATCTCCAGGAGCAAATCCCTCAAACCTTCATCAAACACACAGCCTCCCTGCAAAAAGAAAACAATTTGATATTTCTTTCCAGTCTCAGACCACTGTTGCTATTTCTCATTCCAGACCAACGTGGGAAATAACTCCATCACTATCACCAAAGGAAGTATGTTGCAAAAGCCCCAGAGTAGTTTTTATTTAAAATGTTACTATCATAAAATTCCAGACTATGAAATGAAGACTTTGGATTCCCATTCAAACATTACCCATCCCCCCCTTTTAAAATATATTGATGCATAATCACAGAACATAAAACATGCTGCAATGATACAAATATATTTTTTGATACAGGAATTACAGTACATAATAAACCATGAAAACAAATTGAGGCACTAGACTGAACATCAGTTCTGTTCTGCACTAGCTGTGAAGCTGATAGACTCGCTCTCAATGAACAAAAGAATACTTGCTTGTTTAGTAAACATAACTCTACAGGTCATATCAAACATGTGCTTTGTTGTGAGACATCACCAGGGTTGCTGGTCCTTTCAGAACCACAACACACCTACACAACACGTGTCACTGCCACAATATGAAAAATAATACTTTTATTGAATGTACAACTCGAAAAAAACCAAACCCCTTCAGTTATTAAATAAATAATTATTTCATACAGTGGTTAGTTTATATTACACTGCATTGGCCATTAGAACAAATGAAGTTTAATAAATAATGCACGGGAATGTCTCATTTACGCCTCCGTTCGTAGTTCTGTGCTATGCTCCCTTCAGAGGACCCTGCAAAAAACAAAACAGATTGAAGCACAAGGTACAGCCCTGCATGAGCACCAGCAAGCACACAAAGTGTCAGAGACCTGCAGCTGGCTGGCACCACCAGGCACCAGTGCCATGTTTGGAGCAGAGACCGGGGCTCCTGGCCCAATCTGAGCTGCTTTGGTTTGGTTTTACCTCTCAGACTACACTGTGCTCCAGAAGGCTGAAGGTCTGAGCAGTGTTTTCCACCACTCATCTGCTGAGCTGCTTGAAGCACCATTAACCCTTTACCTCCCAGTAATTCATCCAGCTGATGGGATCTAAGCATTCAGGTCAATTTGTGGCAGAGGGTTTCTGCACAGACATATCCACCTTCATTCCTGTGCAGTCAGCTCCTCGCCAGCTCTTGGAAACTCTCCCTGTCCACCAGCCCTGCACACAGGGACAATTTTACTGTACACTGTGGCAGGAGCCAAGCTCCTCAGACAAACTCAGACTACCACCCTGACAAGCTGCAGGCTAAAATAGTCTTAAGCAACATATTTTATGTTTAGTAGTGGTAGATCTCTCCTTTTTGCTCATTTGAAATGAGAGTGAAATCCAGAGAGCCCTTCTTGAGCAAGGCTGTCCCCAAACCAGGGACAGAGACATCAGCATCACCCTGCTCTGGCACCTGAGGCTGCAAATCAGCAATGTGCTCACACCCAGAGGGACAGCACCAGCTCCTGCCCACTGCCAGGGAGCTCAGGGGCTTTCTGTAGAAGAGAACCACAGCATGGGGTAAAGGTCCTGCCCAGTTAAACATCTCCCAAAAGGGACAAGTGAGGGTAGTCCTAACACTCACTATTCCTGTCTTGCTTTGATTACACAGTCCTCAGGACCCATCCTCTCCTCTGGTGGAGCAGAAAAAACTTCTTATCATCTCCCCCTCAAGCCTCCCTCCAGAGGCAGAAAAGCTGTGAATTCTAGTTTTACCTGTCAGACGGGCATCACATAGCCCAACAGAGGAAAACATCATTATTCCCTTTTGTCAGAAATATCACATAACAGTATCCTGACTATACCAGCAATTTTGAAATTAGGGCAATAACATCCTTGCATTTTTTAAAACATTTTCTGTATTTTACATTCTCATATTAATATAAATGTAATCCCAGTGGAAACCAAACAAAATTTATTACTTACAGGCTATTTACTTTCATGATAGCAGATATATTTACAGGTATTATGCATTTAATAGCTATTGCCACTACAGAAAATTGTACAAAATTATTCATGATATGTAGCAATTTGCAAAATAATGCAGAGAGCAATATTACTAGTCTTGAAGTGGGTTTAATTGAAAATAAAAGTTACTGACAACCATAATTGCAGAATATAGATCACAGCATGTATCCACATAATGTAAAGGTGTCAGCTAGTAATTTAACTTTTATCATCCTTTTAACAAAACAGTGAGAACTATTTCAGAGACATGAAATACATATTATTTTTTTTTACTTTTTTAATTCTTATCCTGGAGAATCAACTGATACTTTATGGTTC
This sequence comes from Calcarius lapponicus, assembly GCA_039654755.1. Classification (NCBI taxonomy): domain Eukaryota; kingdom Metazoa; phylum Chordata; class Aves; order Passeriformes; family Fringillidae; genus Calcarius; species Calcarius lapponicus. Next base: position 27,005,185 of record CM077464.1, on the reverse strand, counting down.
ACAGTGAGGGATTTCCTCAGTACAGCCCTAGAGCACAGGGAAGGAAGGTAGAGCTATGGGGAGACTCCAGGTTCTGCACATGAGGGGAGAGGAGAATTCTGCCCCACATGGATGCTATGGGAAAACGAATTCACAGTACCCATTCAGAGTTTAAAATGCTTTAGGTGAACTCAAAAGCTGAAAGAGACTGTGAATGTTTAGCACCCTGATCTGCAGAATGAGGTGGTGTTAATGGCAAAGTTCTGTTCTTTCACCTTCTAGTCCTAGTGTTAGGAATAAGGGTCTCCAGAGAAGATATCCTTTTACCTGATGAGATCTGGATTTAGACCACAAGTTAAGTGATGCTTGCATTTTCAGCCTCCACATCTCTCTTGATATGTCATTAAAATTTAGGGTTTTTTGTTTTAATAGCACTTTGGGGACTAGCAGAACATGCGAGGACAGGACAGTAATGCAAGTACTCTGGGGAATTCTACCTGAGCTTGCCAGCAGCTCAGACCAGCCTGATATTTCAAGCATTGAGGTGAGGTGAACTCTGACATATCTCAGGTAACAAAGAAAATCCTGATTCTTTCACAGAGAACTCTGGATCTACACTACATGAAAACTGCTTCTTCCATCCGCTGGGAGAGAACAAAGAGGCAACGGGATGAAGAGGCTGAATATCACCAAGTATCAGATTTAGTCAAATACATACCAGAATTTAAAGATCTTTTGCCCATAAGTCCAACAAAGGAGTCTGTTTTATGCCCTGAAAAAATATATTTAGGGGTATTTTAATACATTTTAACTAGGCAGGCTTTTAAAATAACAGGTTCTTGCGAGGAAAGAAGGGTCTGAAGCTGTTTATATCACAGAGCAGTTGTTCACATCGCTCTCAGACAACAGAGAATGAACAGCAGTCTGACTAATCAGACCGAACAGGATAGACCAAGGCACAGGCCAGTTAGCAGACATCTTCTCATTAGGTTAGATAGACCTTTGGTTTTGGGTTTTTTTTAAGTATAATGGAAAACCAATGGCCACTAACAGTACAAATCTTATTTCTCTCCCAGTACAATTCCTACTGATCTGACCAAATGCACAAGGCAGTGTCTTGGTATAGCCTGCATCTGTGTGGTGCATCTCTTCTACCTGTTGTTGTTCTATTTCTGTAACGTGGAAGAAAATCCTCCCTCACAGGTCAGGTGAGGCCCTTACTGGAGAGGAAACCAATGGGACTCTATGTCTGGACACGTCTGAGCTAGACAGTCTGGCTCTATTTTTGGAATATTTATAAATTCAGGTATTACCCTCCTGTCCCTTTAGTAATTCTCAAGACACTGGAAGTGTAGAGGATAAATTACTCCAAGTTTAGGCATACAGTACATATCAGGTTATAGTAGTAGCTATAGTTTCAGGCAAGGAATGAAAATAAACTGTTCTTCTTTATCTAAACTGGCTTTTGAGTCAAACGTAGAAGTTTCTCTTTGGAAAGAATTTTCTAGGTGAATTCATACACAAAGCAAGATACTCAGACCTCACATGTACTAATTCAAGCTGAAGCAGTTTCAGAAAACTATATTTTTTTTACTTTAGTCAGATGGCAATTTGGCATGAGGTTTGTATCAGATTCTTTATTTGGTCTTCCAATACATAACCCCAGAGAAAGCATCTTGTGGATAATAGAACACTGGGACAGTTGCTGGCCTCTGCGGACAGAGGAGGTTTCACAGAATATAAGATCATGTTTACTTAATAAAAATCTTCCAGTTTCTCTTTAAACATCATGAGATAATTTCAAAAAATAAAATTACCACTGTGCAGAGCAAGCTAACACCCCAGTGCTGATAGCATCTCCCGCTTGGTGTTACACAGAAGCAGAGCAAGGCACACTTACTAGTGGGGCAAGATACAGCTCTTCATATGGCAGCACATCATCACTCAGCCCCTACTGTGGGCAGGAGCCTGATTCCCAGAAAATGCTGAGGGCACAGATGCAGCATCTCGCATGTGAGGACTGGGTGCTCCTATGAAAGCATTCTTGGGGACTTGGGAATTCATCATTCTAATCTTCCAGATTTTGCCATCTTAATTGCTCCTCTCAGAGTCTGGCAGTAAGCCTGCCTTGCCAGTGAGAAAGGCTTACAAAATCCCCCCTTGGGAAATAAGAGAGAGCTGCAACATCCGCACATTAATATGGATTGAAATCTCAAAGCTTGCAGCAGCTCAGATGAGATACAGGCTCACAGAGGCACTGAAGGGGAGGTTTCAATTCTTTAATAGATCATTTCTCCACCAGTGGTGCTGCCAGTCCCTGGCTGAAACCAGTCACCTTCTAAATAATCCTGTCAAATACAGTATTCCCTATTTGAATGTCTTCTCATGATTACTTAAAATATTTGTATTTTTTAAACTTACTTTTGTGAGAGATCTGGCCATATCCTGATTGGAAGAGGAAAGGAAAGAGAAAAAAGACAAAAAGAGTTGTTAAAAAAGGATTGGCATATACTTATGATGCTACTGCAATGCTTCGAAAAATCAGATACAAAAACTAACCTATGCATATTCTACTTAAGGGAATTAGGGTGATGGTTTACAACTGCGTTTCTCTCTAAAGAGACTAAAAACTCGTTTCAGCTTAACCCACACAATTTAGATTAGTTTAGCTCCTATTTCTTAGATCAATTCTTGGTTGAGTAAACGTGTAGAAAAGGTGACAATAATTGTATACTCAACCAGTTTCCACACTTTGGTGTTTCAGTGGCATGTATGCTGACCTATGAATTATCATGCCATCCCTTACTGGGATTTACATACTGTAACAGGTACACACTTAAGACTTTAAAGCCCTCTCTTTTCCACTCAGTGAGTTTATCTCACATAAAACTTGAAAGAAACAACAAAGCAAAAAAGCCCAACCCCAAAATACCCTCATGGCAGCCCAAGAAACAGACGAAACACATAATCCCGAGCGATAACCGTGTAAGGTTTGGACAGGCATTGGGAGAAGGGCTGTGCGGAGAGGCGTGAGCAGCCCCCGCCCCGCTCACCGGCATCCCGCTTGCCCATGAGGCCGAAGAACTGCTGGGGCCGGGGTCTGCGGGCCATCCTCTGCAGGAAATGCTCCAGGGGCAGCGGCAGCTCCTCCTGCGGGCAACAGCGGCGGCGCTCAGTGCGGACCCCACATTCAATCCCTGCCGGGCCGCGCCCGGCACAGAGCCCGGCACAGAGCCCCGGGCTGCGAACCCCTCGCTGCACGGAGCCCCTCCCGGCTGCGAACCCCTCCCGGCACAGAGCCCCGGGCTGCGAACCCCTCCCGGCACGGAGCCCCGGGCTGCGAACCCCTCGCTGCACAGAGCCCCTCCCGGCTGCGAACCCCTCGCTGCACGGAGCCCCCGGCTCCCAACCCTTCGCTCCCCACCCCGCGGGGCCGCCGGGGCTCACCTTCCCCTGGTCGCTGTCGGACCAGTCGGACCAGTAGCTGAGGTCGTCGGTGGCTCCCATCTCCTCGGCCAGCGCCTGCGACGAGGCCAGGAGGAGCACGGCGAAAGCCAGCGGGAGCCTCATCGCCGCCGGGGCGTCCTGCGGGGGCACAGGTTGGAGCCGTGGCAGCCGCGGGCGGGCGCAGCGCACAGCCCGGACAGACCGCCCTGCCCGCCCGGACACACAGCCTGCCCGCCCGGACACACAGCCCTGCCCGCCCGGACACACAGCCCTGCCCGCCCGGACACACAGCCCTGCCCGCCCGGACACACAGCCCTGCCCGCCCGGACACACCGCCCCCGGGGCACACTGCGGACACGCTCCCTCGCACGGACAGCCCCACACTGCCCCGTGACACCGGCACCCCCGCCCCGACGGCTGCAGAGCCCTCTGGAGAGACACACACCCCACGCCAATTACAGCGGCGGCACACAGCTCGATGGACAGACACACAGACACGCGCAGCCAGCGGTGCCCCTTCACACACGCACGTACAGAGGAAGATTTAAACACACCCTCACACGTCTATGCACATCTAAGATTCACACTTTCCCAAATACACACACGCAGACAGATACAACCCCTCATACACACATCCAGGTACACATGCATCCACTCACGAACTCATACAAAGATCCACATACCTTAAATGCTCACACCCACGGAGGAACTTAGCTGTTCACACACAAAAACACAGAGACACATGTGTCCAGAGGCGCACACTCATCCCTTTGCACACCCAGACACATAAGGCATAAAATCATGCTGGCACATCCAGGCACGCACAAGCACGAATAGGCATCCCCCAGAGAGGCACACACGTACAGACCGGGACAAAGCAGTACACACACACACACACACACACACACACACACACACACACACACACCCTCACAAGCACAGGACGAGCGCACCCCTCGCACACCGGCACGGCCGGCCGGGCTCCCGCAGCGCACGCACCGTCTGCAGCGGGCAGGGCGAGCGCCGCTCTCCGAGCGCATTGGCCGGCCGCGGGCGCGCTCCCCACTTTATATGCCGGGAGACGGGGAGGGCCGGGACAGCCTCATTTGCCTAAATGCAATTACCCCCGGTTTTATCGTCCCAGCCCCGTGACAGCCCCCGCCCCGGCAGCAGCCCCCGCCCCCCGCTCCGGCGGCGCCTCTCGGCTCTGCCCGGGGCCGGGGGAGCGGGCGGCTCCCGTCGCTGCCCCGCCGCTCCCTCCCCGCAGCTCCGCGCCCTCGGGGCCGCCCCGCACCGTCCGCGGCGAAGGCGCGTCCCGGCGGCGGGCGCGGGTGCGGACGCGGGGTGAGGGTGTGGATCTGGATGAGGGATGCGGGATGCGGGATGCGGGATGCGGGTGCGGATGTAAGGGTGCAGACGCCGCTTTTTGCCTCTGCCACCCGCTCCACTCCCCCAGGGCACGGAGAGATGCCCTCCGCTGCGAGCGGCACCGCCGGCAGGGAGAGCAGCGGGCAGGGAGCCCCGGCGGCCAGGCAGAGAGGCAGCCTCCGTGCCCGGGCCGCTTCCTTCCCCCGGCTCTGTCTCCCCCGTGCCGCTGCTCAGGTAGCCCCAGCCCACCGGGACTAAAAGTGATGCACGAAGCTGAGCGGGGCCTGGGTGCGGGCACCCCAGCTCCGCGGTGTGTGTGTGCCTGCCCGGGGGCTGCCACCGCCAGCTCCGCGGTGTGTGTGTGCCTGCCCGGGGGTGCCACCGCCAGCTCCGCGGTGTGTGTGTGCCGCCGCCGGGCAACAGGCCGGCCCCGCTGGGCTGGCTGCGGGAAAAGGCGAGCCCTGTACTGGAAGGAGTGCGGAGCCATACTCTGCGGCAGCACATCCCTGCCGGCGTCCTTCCCCCGTGACAGATTTGTCTATAAGATTGAACTTAAATAAGTTTGTGACCCAGTGAGCTAAGGGTCGCTCTTGTCAACATCATGGGCTGCTTGAGGGTGTGGTTGAGCAAGAGCGATTTGGAGAAGGGATTTCATGCAGCCCAAGCACCTGCACTGGGCACCTCTGCGGAGAGCTCGAGCACGGGTGAGCATGGGAGAATGCTCCTCATTCTGACTATCGACAAGCTGGCAAAACCACAATGTTTATCAACTCTGGAAACCCAAACCATCAGATTTTCATGCTTTGCCTTTGCAGCATTCCCTTTGATGTGTGAACTTTGAAGTCTCTTGAAGAAAAAATATTTTCTTGTGGTTTTGTTTATTATTTTGTTTCTGTTTACTGTAGTGCTAACAGAGCACCAGTCAAATACACCAAACCAAGCTTGCCAATCCTGCAAGTGTTCCTGAAGCTCGTGTCTCTCAGAAATCCTGAGAACTCCCAACTTTCTAAGTCAATTTCTATCACTTGGAAAGTACAAATTTGAACTGAAATATCTTATCTGTTCTAATTCTCTAATTCAACATTTTACCAAAGTGGATGTAACCATAACTTGACGTATGAAATTACAGGGATTTTATTTTTTGAGAGAGCAAGAGAAGAAAAATTAAAAAGGGGTCCTTTCCAGTCTTCAGACTTTAATGAATTCAAGTACTTTATCTCAGGCTTATCTAATAGTTTGGGTGGAAGTGAAAAACCGATTAATAGATCAAGCTCACTTTCTCTTTCTCAATTTTAAAATAAATTGGCTGTTTAATCTTTCTTTGACCTGCAATAGCCAGACATTGCACTATGAACTTTTCAGAAAGTGAGCAGATTTCATGGCTAATGAGCAAAGCTGATTCCTAGGAAGATTCTGAGTTCATTTTTTCATGTGAAAAGGACATAAAAGGCTCAAATAAGGAAACAAACTGAAGCTCCTGTCTTTGTGCTGCCCAGTCCCTATCCTAGTGATGTATTAGAGCATGGTAAAGTGCCCTTTGTGCACAAACAAAACCCCCTGTTTCACATATTTATTCACAAGGTTCTCATAGATATCAAAGCTGCCTCTTCCTCACACATGATATTAGCAGCTTTATATCTATGAGCAATCTTGTGAATAAATATGTGAGCTCAAAGGCAGGTACAAGGTGTCTTGGGTGAATATTCCTTTTCTCCCCATGCTCAGGGCACAGACCCCACTCCTCTGTTAGGGTTAGACCATGTGATTTCTAACAACCAGAGTAAAGATTTTCAGTCATGAATCAAGAGATCATTAGATCCAAATGACCCAAATAAGGGTTAACATTTCCCGTGGAAGTGACACAGAAAGCTGCCTTCAGAGTCCTTACCCAGACATTTCCTTAATAAGGATTAGGAACTGGACTAAAGGCACTTGTTGTGGCTTGAATCTCAGCACTAATGGAAAACTATTTGGGAAGCAATTGCCTGTGAAACACACCTCAGAGAATTGGTTTTTCAGTAGGCTTAATGTGATACCTCCTGTGTGATGATCCTTGTGAAATGTTTATTTGAATTTGATGATGCTTTGGTTTCCAGTAAAAAGTCTGATCATTGAATGATAAGTTACACTGGCTGTTGTACTGTTACCTAGTGATTCTTATACCATTAACAAACAGCAGATGTGTGATAGGAAAATAGCAAATTGCATATGCCCATATAAGATTTTGTGCAGAATACAGATTTGAATTTTTTAGTATGAGCAATTTCAGAGCATTTGACATGAAATGAATGCATCTGTCATTGTTCTTCAGTGGTCTTGAGCTATACAATTGCATACTGTATATTTTAACCTAGAGTCTAATTCTTGTGTACATCACTTTACCAGAGACACTCGAGTAACAGACCCAGCCCCAGAAGAGTTATTTTATGTTACTTCAAAAATCAGGGATGAGATGCAGTCTACCTGAGCACAGTAATCCTCTCTGTACATGTACCTACAGATCTCAGATCTGATTTCAATCATTACAAGAAGACTGGAAATGTTCTTATCCAAAGATACAACTTTACAAACATTGGAAAGAGAGACTGTGATTCATGACCTCCTGAATTTTTCATAGGTATGTGTCTCCAGGGTAAATAGAATGATTTCAATTGCAGATGAGGGCTGTTTGTAACACAGTGATTTATTTTGCCGCTGTAAGATTATTTATTTGCAGCGCATCCAAGTGGCATTGGAAAAATTAGCAGAACTCACCATAGCATCCTATTTTCTAATTAAGTGTGAACAGACTACTGAATTAATCTTTCACCTTTCTTGCATTTTAAATCTTCTGTTACAAATTTGTCATCTTCAATTTTTCCTTTAATGAAGGTTTACATTTTCAGAGCATATGCTTGTACATGTAAATGCATATGAGGCATATGTGGTAATTATGCATATCTCTCTCTCTTTCCCCCTCTGCATCTATGAAGAATGAGTTCTTATTCTTCTGTCTGTAAAATAAAGCATTCTAGGTTCAATTTTATTGTGCTCACTGGCAGGCAAGGAGGGGAGCAATGAGATTTTCATGCCACAGGAATGCCCTTTCCTGAGCAGGCACAGGCAGAAGCAAGGCTGATCTTACAGTTACTGAATCATCTGCTAAGAGCTGAAAATGCAATGTTGGTCTTTAATTCTCACTTTGAAAAGTTAATGGGCTTCCTCACTTTTCTTGTTCCTGTCATCTTTTACATTCCCATCACTGCTCTCCATCCCACCCATCCACTATTATCATCACATCTTATCTAGAGTGAGCTTCCTTCACCCTGATCTGAGGCTCACTTTTGTCCACACCAAGTTAGACACAAAATTGGAGTGTGGGACCAAATGGAAATAAATGTCAGGGTATTAAAATGCTGAATGTAAACCTACAACACGAATGTTGCAGAGAAGGTTGTCCCCTCAACCTAATATCTCTAGAGTCAATTGTCTGCAAGGGAAGTAATTGCAGGGCTGTCAAGCTCCTTGGGCTCAAGAGAGAGCATGTCCTTGGAGGGGAAAAAGCACTTATCTTCATCTGTTTGGAGATCTCTGGGAAAGAAAGCTGTTAAAAGCCATCTCTACAGCTGCAGGAGCTCTGGGGGAGTTGGTGAGCAGAAAGGTCTCTAGAGACATTTCTAGATGTGTATTATTTCAAAACAACTGTGAGAAGAACTGGGCTTGCTACCTGAAGATGCCTTGCCATAACTCTCCAAGTGGTTTCCATAAAAAAAAGGGAGATAAAATATTTGCTAATTTTGTTCAAAAACGTCAACAGGGAATGACATTAGAACAGAAAATTTCAATAGCAAATACAGGACAGTATTCCTCTCACAGAGACAGTGTCTGCTGCTTTTAACCATGAAACCAGGGGTTATTTTCACAGTTGCCATCACCAACAAGATGGCCAGGGACAACCATGAAATATGGTACAAAATGTTTCCAAAGCTGAGGCAGACTGTGAGCATCACTGGTCTGAGCTTGACCAGGGAAAACCTGCAATTTGAAATCTCCTCACAGCAGAAAGGGCTCAGAGCAGCCAAGGAGCAGATGCTTGAGCCTACTTTGAGCCCACTTTTCTTTTTTTTTTTTTTGGAAGAAAAGTTCCGACATTACTTTGTTCTGATGCAGAGACCTTATCTTTTTTGTTTTGTACTTACTGATTTACAAATATATTTATAAATCTGTTGATTTGTTTCAAACCAAACCTTCTGAGTCTGAAGCTCACTCTGTAAGGTTTTTTGCTTCAGCTGTCCAAGCTGATTTGTAAACTGCTTCACAGTGACCTGTGAAGGTAAGGGAAGATTTAGACTTCATCAACAGGTAAAAGCAAAACCCTGGCTTATAATCTGGGCTCAGCGCACGTTCCATAAAGCTTTTCTGTAGGAAGGACAGTCTTTTCTCTGAGACTGACCTCAGCCCTAGTAAATTTTGCAGATGCATCATCAAAGCCAGGTCCTTGGCCTGTTTTCAACACCTGAACATCTTCTATCTGATCCTGCCACCAGAACCTGTCCTCACTGCACTGACCTCTGGCTGGCTCCTGCTGTACACAGCACTGCTGGAGGACAGTGGCCAGGTTGGAGTGATGGCCCAGGAAGTGGAAGAGCCCTGGTCTCACACCATGGGAATGCACAGCAGACAGCACTGCTCGGTTATCTGGGAAAGCCATGGGCATACCACTGTCCTGTCCACTCTCTTTTGGTCCCTGTGCAACAACAGCCCTCAGTGGAGGCCTGGGTAGCCTCGCTCCCACCCCCACTTCCAGACCTTCTCCTGCTGGGATGATGAGGTGTGTTTTACACTGGCTCCTTCTGCCAATTCCCCACAGCATCTCAGTGCTCATTGCAATGGCAAGAAAGGAATAGCTGCTCATGGCTGCTATGAGTTCTGATTAATTGAAACACTTTCTTAACTTGAGATCAAACACTGATGAATCATCCTCTTTTCTATGCTGTTTTAGAAACTGGATAATTTTTATGACTATGCCTTCATTGAATATTAATAGTTTTCTCAGTAACACAGTACATTTGAAAAACAGATTCAGAAATCAGCAGGATAAGAGGGCACAGTTTTGGCAAAATTTAAATTAATTCTAATATTACTACAACTACCAGGTTTTTAGTAGTTATGCAAAACAAGTTTTACAAATGCATAACTCTATCTTCATTATTTGCACTTGTTGTGTCTCAGTCTATCTCTCTTCTTCCTCACATATCTTCAACAGAAGCTCACAATATCTCCATAAGTCTTTGAAGTCCTCAAAAATCTCACCTATGAATTTTCTACATTGTGTATACTTCACAACTTTTAGGAGACCTAATTCCAATTCCTTAATACATATTTGAGACCCTGTGCAACTACTCGTAAAAGTACATTGGCATTTTTGGAACAAACATCCAGAAATTTTGTGTAACAAAATTGATTTCTAACACTGTGTGGTGAGACAAAAGTGAAGCAAAGAAAAAGAAATTGCTTGTGCACAAAATCAGTAGGAGATGTAAGGAGTTCAGATGCCCAAATAAAACAGAAAAACAAAAAGATAGAGAAAGGGATAAAATAGCAAGACAATTTTGCTGCTTTGATAAATACTTGAAGTAAAATATCTTTCTATGGCCTGGCTGTCTTGTCTTCCAATATTGAATCTTATGATATACCCATATTTTAAAAAACTGTCATGTTCTAAACTCATGTGTGTGACAAGTTCATTTTAAAGTAGGTTACTTCTTGACAAATCCTTCAGCTGGAAAGATAAAAAGTGTGAAATGAATTTATAGGGATTATTTATTACATAGAAATTCAACAGAGGTAGCTAACCAAAGAAGGGCTATTCATACTGGAATTCAAATGTGTGTCCTGAGGAGGAAGGTGACAGAATTGCTGGTGGATGCTATGGAAACCCAAGACTTTTTCATCAGATTGCATGTGAGGATATTTTACCTGCTTGTTGCTGTCATCCTTTCCCACTCACCCCACGCTGACTCTGAGCAGTTGTAAGCCCTTGTCACGTCTGACGCAAATGCTTTAGCGCGGGCTGAGCCCCACCATTGTCAGCAGGCGAGAGGGAGGGAGGGACAGCTCCTCACAGCAAGTCTTGGGGGACCACCTCCATGCCCAAGGAAATTAGAGAAGATTTCTCTCACCCCACAGCCCCCACTGCTTGATGCAAAGTCCTTGATATGGTGGGATTCATGCTTAGATAATTTGCATCTGTTTCTTCTAGTATTCCTTTTGATGTGCACGATGAAAGACTTGAGGGCTCTTTGCGAGGGGTGGAGGAAAGAGCATGAATGTCACAAACCCTTGGGTTGGTCTAAGAGGGCTCCCTGTTGGGTGTTTGGGCACTGCCTGCTATGCCCTGTGGTGCCCCTAAAGTCAGAGCTCTGTGAGAGCCCTCTTCCTCACCCCCCTTTTCATTCATTCCCATCTCACCCACCATTGTGATCTTGCTCCCTGGTTCTTCCTCTTGTTAGTGAAAACCCGTGAATGATGTGTTAACCTGGAAGCACCCATGCCTTTGGGAGAGTCCTCACTTCTACTGGGCTTGTAGTCTTCTGAAATGAGATACTGGTCTGCCTGAGACTTGCTAATTGCTGTCCAATTAACAATTCAGGCACTGTTAAGAAATTAATTCTTTATAAGTCTGAGGTATAAAATAAGAAGTAGTCAAATTAAGAAGGTGAGAAAACCAAGTTTTCTAGGAATGCCTACAAGAAAACATCACTGGGTCATGACTTGGCTGGAAAAAATCCCTTTCATCCCTTCAAGGGGTGATGCAGCAGACTGTGTCATTTCCAGACATGAAGCCTGTTTCTGCATACCATCCAGCCCTGCTCAAAAAAAGGGCTGAATTCATGCACTCTGCTCAGTTCCTTGTCTTTCTGCTCACTTGCAGCAATAAGAGATGGTTCTCATCTAGGTTCATACCATTCTCCATTTAAGGCAAAACTGTAATATTTTAATTAATCAAGAGATGCATGAGGACTTTTCTCAGAGTGGCCATTAAGACCCATGCTCTGCCTCCATGCCACTGCCCTCACAGATGCGTTGTACTGTGTGTACACAGGTAGTTTTGGTAGTTTGTATAGATTATAAAAGTGTACCCTGAACAGTTTCCTAGACAGCTGATTTACCCAGGACATCCAGAATAATGAATTCAGACAGAAATTATGAGCAAATTTGCAGCTGTGCTGGCTCCAACATAACATGCCAACTTGCAAGTTCACTTGGCTCTCTGTATCCACAGCTGCACACAGAGCTGGGGACATTGGCTGTGCACAGGCAACACTACCTGTCTGTGGCCATGAATGTGAAGGAGGAATGGCTGTTTAGTAAAATGTACTTCAGTTGGCACAGTGTTTGTCCAAATAGTGGAAACATATCACATGCCTTGCAGGTGTTCCAAATTGTGGAAATCTTCCTGTATTTTCATATGCAATTAATTATAATTATAATTATTATAATAATTATTATTATAGTATTTAGCTACATAAAAACATAAGAACTACTGTGCTTAAGTTTTAGCTGTTTACTAGAGTCCTTCAAGGAATGAAATTCAAGTTCCTACTTCTCCTGACCAACATGAGGAATAAGCAGATGCTTGAAAACAGGGTGCAAACATCCAACACACAGTCAGACCACCTGGGGCTAGTCAGTAGAAAGTGTGTAACACTCCTATCCCGCCCATCTTCAAGTTAATAATCTCATCAGCTGTTTGCTCTTCCTTGAAAGTAAAGATCTAAACCACTCCTCCAAAGAGCTCGAGGGAATTGCTGTGGTCTTTCAAAACGAGGGGAAAGATGCTGCTCATTTTAACTAATTTGGGAAGCGGATTACATATGGGTCTACCATAATTGGTGTACACTGACTGCACAGTGCGTGAAAGGCAATGCATATTGCTCAGTGATTCAGTCTTAGCTTTGCAAAAGAAGGATGAAGGCATCAGCATCAACCTTCACATAAAGATCTGGCTAGTGAAAACAGACAGAAAGGCGATACTGTGCTTGGCAGATCTGATAGATACACTGGTGCCTTCATTGCAGCAGGGAAAATACTTCTCTGATAATATTAGAGTGATATAAGATTTATGCCAGAATAAAGATGTCTGCTCTAAGGCAGCATGTTGAATAAACATCCTCCAAGTGAGAGCTGGAGTGGTGGACATTTTCCATCCCATCTTAGAATGTAGACAGCTTGTGCTTAAAAAATGTTCACCTCTTTCTTGGGTGGCTTATCCCAAGTTTTGTGCAGCAAATAATGAGAAACACGTTAAATATGTTTGGACACATCAAAGTTAAAAATATTACTCAAAGATCTGACGTCTATTACCTCAGGACAAATTACGTATTCTGTTTTTTGAATGTTCTCAAGTATTCCATTAAACATTAGTGGTTTTCTACACTTTTTATACTTTTCCCTTGATATTTTCCTTAAGAAAAATGGAAGATGACAGCATTTGCTTTCTGAATCAAACTCTGTATTTTTATACTGACTTTTGAAAGCGAAGGTCTGTCTCTGGCAGATTGGTTTGATTGCAATTCTTTTATCTACAGTTATCTGCAATTCTTTTATTAACATACAGCCAAAGTCAACACATATGATCAAGTGTACAACACAGAAAACAAACAACAGGTGACAAAAAGCCTTTTCTCTTAAAAACATCAATGAACACATTTGCCAAGGGGTAGAGTAATTTCACCATCATTATTGCTTCTACATTAGAGGCACTTTATCTCTTTTGTACCTTTATTTACGTGTGACTTTCCACAGAAGTAAAGCAGAGATTAGGAGAGCACATGCATAAACACCACTTTAATCTCCTTGATGTCAAAACGTGCATAGATTTAGCTGGTGCCTTCTCTTCAGTGGAGATGAGTCTGTGATTTATTTCTGTGGCTGTGCATCATGAACAGAGGCTCTGATACAACAAGGAATTCTGGGTCTTTTGTGCTCCAAGGGTCTTCACAAATGCCATAGTTCCCACATGCTCCCAAGACCTGTGGAAAAGAATGTGAGTTTTGTGCTTGGGGAACAGAAGGTGGCAAACAGAACCAAAGTGTGAAGGCTTTCATGAAACAGCCACATGCAGCCCTGTGTACAGAGAGTATCTTGTGTGTCCTAAGAGAAGACTCTTAAAGAAGTTTTGTTTGTTTCTTGAGAGAGAAAGATACTGATAAGGAGTCAAAATGTCAAAAATCACCTAAAAAACCCCCTTTCTTCAGTTGTGTGGCCAGTCCTGAGGACCAGGACTTGCGCTAGACTGAAGAGTTTTGGACTTGGAGAAAATTTTGAGAGGTGCTTCAACTTACACAGGTTTCACAATCAGAAACTAGTGTCCCAGTCAGGCTGTTGAATGGAATCTTTGCTGTTGGAAATTATCCCCTTCCATGTTGTGATACACAAATGACTGATTGAGAAGCATAGGTGTATGTGCTCTCTGTCTATCCATGACTAAGAAGGGAAGAGCAGGCTTGCTATTCCTGATATAATTTTGAATTTATCCTAGAATTGAGAAGGGATGGACTGGATGACATCCAGAGATACATTTCAATCTAAGTCCTTCTCTTGTGGAGAGGATGATAATCAGCATCATGACAGGGTGGAGCTGGTTTGGGAAACAAAGGGAAGGGACTTTAAATCCCTTTGTTCTTGCTATTCACCTGCAACCATTGTCCCACATGTCCCCATCAGCGTGGTGACTGCTGAGTGAAGAATGTGCTGTTTTCACCTTGGATGCCTTCCTGTCACAATGCAATGGTCTATTGAAGGATCTGTTGTTGTTTGGTGCTGGGATTTCTGAGGTAGTAAGGATCTGCTTCTTGATCTGCTCAGCACTTTAGTGCATCAACAGAGAAGCAACAACAAAAAAAAAGAAGCTCATTTTAAATTAAGCTTTTTTTTTTTTTTTTGGGATAAACAGGAAGATGATGCATGAACAGTGAACATGAAGAGAGCTCAAGAAAGATAACACTGTACTTCCTGAGCAAAGGGAGAGGTGGTGGTCAGTGACTGTTTTTGCACTTTAGGTTCATGACTTCAGCCACAAAAGGTGCCACCAGAGATCAGGGCTGCTGTGGTATGTGTACTCAGGGGAAAGGAACTATTGCTTGTCCAGGGCTTCTAGTGCAATCAAGGGAGGGAAATGGTTATGGGGACTATTTCTACTCACAAGGGGAAAACAGATTATTTGAGTCATTTATCACTGTCTTATAGTAATTCCACTGAAGCTGTAGATGGTCTGAATATAACATAATGTAGCAGTAGGGTAATATAAAAATAACATATATACATGATTCTTTTCCTTCCTTTCCAAAAAGGAGCTATTATATTTATAATTGCATGGAGCAATAGTACTTTTCTGGTTTCTTCAAGATTCATGATACAAATTTCCTGCTCTGTTCTCATGTTTTCTGACTAGCTGTATTTTGCAGCTGAGCATTTAGAACCATTTTTGCTTAAGAAACACTCCAGGGTGGGATTTGTCCTATGACAGTAGGGATGAGCTGCCTTTCCACAGGAGCCCTGAGTTCGTGTCTTGAGTCACCTTGTGATGCACACTGAGATGTACCAGCAGTTATCCACAACAGGCACCCATTTGCGTCTTCTGTGATTCTTCTCCCACATCCTGGTGATGCTCATTTAAGTTTTGCTGCCAGACAGAGTTGGTATATGGCTAAGTTATGTTCCTGAAATCTGCATCCCAAATCCACTAATACAAACATTGCCTATGTGATGGTATTTTACCATAACTAAACATTATATGGATACATTATACAGCTTTAGTCCTGTCTCAAGAGATCTTAATCAAGGTCATGTTACCTGTGGCATTCAAACACTAGAGAGTGACTACATCTTTCATTTTCAAAATAGGAGAATCACAAATTCCCATATTTACTGAATGCTCCAATGCCTGGCCAATTTGCCCTTAGGGATGTACAATAACATTTCCAGGTTTCTAGAAGTAGAAGCAAGAGAAGAATGATATTGACATCAGAGTAAATAGGAATAGTGAAGATTTGATCCTGTTAGTGGTGAAATGTTTATCCTTCAGATATTCCATTTTGTTTTAGTAGGAAGAAGTGTTTTCCAGTGCATTCATATATTACATCATTCTGTCAG